>CM059584.1:18882500-20197500 GCA_030407085.1 Trichopria drosophilae | reverse complement strand
GTGTCCAATATGTTAAACATGAATTTTGTTTCTTTTGTTAAATCGATATTTTGGTTGACTAAACTTTCAGAAATTGAACTACTTTTTCCCTATTTATTTATTAATTAGAACACATACGATTCATCCTTATCGCCACGATCATCTCTATCGTCATCATCATAGTAGTCATCTTGGTATGATCACCATGATCATTACCATCATCATAATAATATCCGCACACGCATTGGTTAACAAACAGTGGATGCTCAAGCATAAATCATATTAAAGTATTAAGATTATATCATCTTATCGTATATAACACTCTTCTTAAAGTACCTTTACATCTCTGTCTCGCACGTTTATATGACATCTGGACTAAAGTACCTATAACTAGCAGTGTCTAGATTACTAATCCATGTGGCATATCTGTATTACCCATAAGCCTAGAGGGGACCAACTAAGAACATGCAATGGATTAAATATGATATGGAAGTAGACAAAACAAGGGGATTCAGTGGAATATTGAACCTTCAGTATATGTAGTGAAAAAAAACATACATGTTGGTCTGGGATGAATGGCTATTGGACCAAACTTGGGAATATTATTGACGGAATCCGAATATCTACTGTCATATGTCTATGGATGAATATTCGTTGTCAAAGTATATAATTACATTGGATTTCTATTGAACGGTGATTTGTTTTTAATAGAAATAATGGACGACCAGGCGAGAACCCCTTATATATATAAGTACCATATTCGTAGACTGCAAAATTGAGTATCTTTCGTGCAGACCGGTGGTTATTTTTAAGACATGTTTTTAGTCTTTTTTATAAGTGTCTTATTGTACAGGTATCTTCGTTTGTAGGGCATATAGAAGTGACTTCACTAAACGCCGCGGCTGACCGGCGATTGCCAGCGCAGTGGGACATATGCAAAACTAGAGTAAGGTAAGCTTATGTTATGGTAAAAAGTTCCTTGATTATCATCCTGCAACTACAGGGTTATGTTGAATATTAAGTTAGTGAAAATGGATCAGGTGTCGTGTTTTCTTTGTCATTTTCGGTGAAGTACTGATGTAGTCTACAATCCTAAACTATAGGTTAGGTTCGAGGTTCACGTTCCTCTGCCATGCTATCACGAAAAGTCATTAAGAAGTTAACAAAAGTTAACATTTCGATAAAATTTCGAGTGTGTTTGCTGGGTCGACTTACGGTGTGGCTTAAGGTTATATTTAAAAAAGCACAAACTCGTCTCGGGATGTCCTCAGGATCTCCTCAGGTTATCCCGTGACGGATTGTATACTTTAGGCTACTACAGTAGAGTCCTGGTATATTTGCGTCTCGCTATATTTACATTCCAGCATATTTGCCCAGTTCCAGTTCGTTATATTTATCTGTCGCCGCTCTCTTTTTCCCCCGCCTTACGCGCTGGGGCCTCAGGAAGGGCCTGCTGTGACGTCACATACGTAACGCGACTGAGGAGAGTGGGAGAAGTGGCGCTCCCCTTCTTTTGACAAATATAAAGAGGCGGGAAGGGAAGGCTAGCGACCGACCTGGCAAATATACCGTAACTCCACTGTACGTTTTAATTGTGTAGACTGGAAAGAGTTTCTTTGTTTTTAGTATACATTAAATAATGTCTTAGATTATTAGACGTATATTTTCTAAGACGTCTAAAACAAGATACTTATGAAAACAGCACGGTTCTACATGTCTTAGAGTGTTCGATTAAGACATTCATAAGGTACTCAATTTTCCAGTGTACTTATGTTCATTAGATTATTTGTAAATGAGCATGAATTTGTCCAAATTTAAACGTATCGACCTATTTATCATATATTGCGTCCTGAAGAGCTCTCCAGAAGGTCCGCTGTTATTGTCAACTTAACTTCCTACTGGTGTTTTATGATCCAATGATATTCTAAGCATAATAGGACGATAAAAACATTTATTAGGAGATTTTAAGAATAAAGGATGTCCTCAGAGGATGTGGTGTATGGGATGAACGTACAATGTTACGTTGTATGCATGAGCGTCCGCAGGATTATTTTCAGGGGGAGGTAACATTAAATGTGCGACTATATGTTAATGGAAGTTACATAGACTAATAAATATACACTGTCGGGTCAGGGGGGGGGGCAACTGCCCCTCTTGCCCCTCCTTGTGGACGCCCTTGGTTGTATGTATAAGATTCATTAATTCTTAAAAAATATAAGTCTAGAGCACCTAGAAATGAAAAATACAGTAATGCTAAAGATAATCTTGAAGTTGTAGATATCTAATAATAGAAAAAAAGGTTCAAAAACTCTTGGAATAAGTCTGTGCATAGTTTTAGAAGTCGTATCGATGAACGCGGCGCATACTGACTATCTTGGTCGCTATGTGTTTGTTGTTTGCTCTTCTTCGTTCTTACAATCGAGGACATGTTTCCAGCTAATAATATATTTTTTCGCAAATGGAAATCAAAATAAGCAACACTAAATTAGTATTTTCAGCAATTTTTGTATTCGATTAGTTTACTTTTCCTAAAAATATTACTTTATTGTAAACAAATGCTTAAATAGCGCTTTCTAAAATAATATTCAAAGTATGTGATCGATCGTTAATTTTTGTTGAGAATCTGAAGGTTTAACTTTTTTGTTTGAAACTTTTTTCATCTAATGTGTATTTTGCAAAACAAAATTGTAAAAAACCGCAAAAAGTCGCAATTCTCTCGTTTTAACCTTGAAGATGACCTTGTCAATGATTTTTATGACGATAAGCCTACTTGGCTTATCAAAAATATCAATAAATGAAGCCTATAGAAGGCATAAGGATCAAGTAACTTGAAATGACGTTACCGGTTTTATTGTGACGCGCTAAGCAGATGGTTTCCTTGTTCATCGTTCATTTACGGTGTTACCATCAACATTACGAAGAAAGTAAATTAAACCTTTTTTTTTAAATGATATGCTATATCTTTATTGATTAAAACTGTTTTGTCTAATGTGTATTCAGAAACATATGCGACCAACTATAAAAAATTGCGTTGTTTTTAAATTTTGTACTTGAAGATGATCTTGTCGGTTCCCCATAAAAATCGGTAGTAGATTTTTGTAAGTATACCCTTTTAGTCTAACGTAATTCAACAAACATTGGGTAATAGAACTCGCGTTCCAAGGGGACCTGTTGAATATGAATACAGCTGCCAGCACAAGCATCGTTGTCGTATGAAGTGTAAGAAATAAAAAATATTAGTTTATGATAATGAGCAAAGTCTCTACTCATATCCGAGACTTAAAACAACTTAAAGTAAACGTATACCGCAGTATTTGAAATTGACGTCAGGTTTTTAACCTTTAGAGGACGGGAAAACCACTATAATGGCTCAAAAAATGTCTCATCTTAGTTTGCAAAATAGGTTCATTCCGAGTAACCGATAAAGTGATGTCTTTTGCTGATGAGTCATGCAAAAGGCGAGTGATTAGGCTTGGAACATCGTCGACCCTATGTAATTCCCCGGTGACGCTTCGCTTGTAGATGGAAAAGCGCCACCTATCGGTGAGCGGAGAAACTAATGCCATGGGTCTAACTACTAGAAACTTTACGAAATCACATCTATCTAAACGCGTTTATCAAAATTGATAGGCGTTTTTCCTTCAAGAAGGTAATACCGACTTGTATCCACCATTTTGAATTCCAACAATTTTATCATTGGTTTATGAATAATAATATCAAGGTTAGCTCGTAGAATTTTTGTTCATTTTATTATATCAAGTTAAATGAAACAATTCTTTCAAAGTGTCAAAATTAGCCTTACCTCTGGGGACGGGAAAGCCGCTATAGTGGCTCGACCATGGATAGACACTTTACATATATATGAGTATTTCCCAATATTAGAGTCACATATTATGTGTTTTTTATAGAAAATTCTGAGAAATTAAAAATTCCAAATTCCCCGTCCTCTAAAGGTTAAGGAACTTTGTATTAACACTATTATAGTATCTCCAAAAAAAGTTACAAAATAATATGTATATAAAATGAGTTGCCTGACAATTTTGAATAATTGGAGTATCGCAGCATTATGAGATACGTAAAAAACATGTTTTGTCTACCAACATGATATGTTCTATGCAACGTAATTTGTTTATTGTTTCCGTACGAGATTTGTACATATAATTAACAAATAAAAGCGTATAAAATTAATGTCGATTATTTTTATTTTTTTCTTGATTTATGAACACGTTTGCCCATTTTCATTTCCGAAATAACCATTTTGTGGACTTATTGACATTACTTTATAACAAAAATGTTATACCAGCTCGTTACACTTGTCCGCAAATCACTTACTTCCCGCACTCGTACATTAACGTACTATTTCGCACACGAGGATGTAATATGCGATTTTGAGTGTGGTTCTGAGGGTTCAAAATGAATACAAATGAATATTAAGCAATGTTTGATTTCGCGTCTAGAAAATGACTTGCGCCATCGTATTTTGCACCTTCCGTGACAAAATAGGTACTTTCGTAACAAGGGCGTAAAATGAACGTTTACATCCGCGCATGATTACCATTACAGTGACTGCGAATTCACCCAAATTTGATACTACTGACAACCAATGACGGTAGTTATTATAAACATTTCATTACAAGATAAACATCATAAATGACAACGATTAAATAAACATTCCAATCAATTTTTCTGACGTGGAGTTAAATCCTTTATCAAAAATCAAACGTGTCAGTAACGAAAGTAATCGCGATTTCGAATCAAAATCAAAGAAATCACTGACGTGCTTCACGTTCATCCGAAGAAACCTTTTTATCGGAACGACGACACTTGTCACGTTTCACGTCAAGTACGTATTGATATATCTCCCGCTGGATGTACAGGCATCTGTCAAAAAAACGTAATTCTCTCCGGCATAAGACCTTACGCCTGCTGGTCTGTCGCCTGTTCGGGGTCGTCTCCGTTACTTGCCAGCCCGCATCGTCAAAATGAAGAAATAGAAAAGTCGAGGAGGTTCGCCTCGACATCGCGTGCCAGCTACATCTACTAGCGTATTCTACGTTTTGCATCAGCCATTCTCCGTTGTCTTTTACATGTACCAACACGTGTCCATTATACACGCACATGTACAAGAAAGCGTGCGGGTAGACGCGTGTGCAATAAACGAATACGAGAGCAGGATATATGCGCACAGGTCGTGCGGGCCCGAGGACGAGGACGACTATATGTCGTCGGTCGACTGCTCAGATACCAGCTTCAGGAAGATGGGGATTGCAACGGCACATCCAAGACTCCGGGACTAGCTAACCCACTGTCCGAGTAACGCCAGCCAGACGAGATTTTTTATTCAAGACCGGTCTAGTGCGTCTAGCAATAGTCTGCAACACCGAGGGATGCTGCCAGACATCCATACGCGTGGCCTTGAACTTGTATTCGATTAGCAATGCTGAAATCCTTTCCTTTCTTCTTGTGTCAATTAGATCCAACTCATTTAATCGAAATTTTTTCTTCAAACTTCTTTGTGAGTTCAATTCGTCGAATGGCTGATTAATTCCTCCGAAGTTGTCAATCTGACATTTCAATAGCCGTGGACGTCATTTATTTGTATGAAAGAAATAGAACATTAAAAACCCCGTTCATCGCATTACTGCACACCAGTAGATGCGATACATCATTCGCATTCGTTTTGATGAATTTAATAATGTCTTGTCCTGCGTAATTGGCATTGTTTTTCTAGAAATGCAGATCAAGTAATTATTGCAGTATTTACTGACGTGGTCCTAATATCCTGATGTCTTATTCTTCAATATTTCAAAGTATAGATGTGTTTCTGTTTTATAGTGTTGTTACGCACTATACTTTGGATTCTAATAACATCATTCCCACTTCCTAATCTTCGTACACCAGTTTGTCTGGGCAACTCCTTAGCCAGAGAAAGGAAGGGGAGAATAATAAGTATGGACTTGGTTTGACAGCAATAAAGTTCTTGATTGAGTATTACGAGTGGGATATAAATAATGAATTCTTGCTTATTTATGTAGAGCTACATCTGATGAGAACAGACCTGCTAATGAAGAATGTTCCATTTCATAACTGGCAACAAGAACAAGAGTTGTCTGGTTTTTATAATTGAGATTGTTTTCTATCGCATATTCAATTTAGTTATGGAGTTGACTTTTATCAATAAATTTAGACATCTCTAATGGTCTTTACTACTCGAGTAAATACAATTTCCTGTGTCCAAACCTTTCTTGTAGAACATGTCATATCTTGTGTTCTAATTTAGGCAAACTTCTCAGCAAGAATAGTCACGTTTACAAACAAGATTAATTTTCATTATACATTTCAACTTTAGCAATGGCTAAGTGTAAATAATTAATCTTGGACAACCTGGTAAAATGCATGAAATTTTTTAAGAACAAGATTAGTCTCATTTATTTTTGAGATGTTTTTCATCGTGCACTTTGTTCTTAGGTAACGTTTTCCGGTTACTCGTTGTGCAATTTTCATATATTTCTGCCAGCTATAACTACCTACTTTCAGACGACCTTGTATGTTCAGAAGTGATTTTCTGATCATTTTTATTCTTAAAAAAAACTATTGATTCAACGGTTATAGGGGTACACGGGCTTACTTCGTTATTGCAGCATAATTTTCGAGGACACATTAAAGAAATGGGTATCCTTATGTTTTGTTTTAGCTGCGCGATAGTTCAGTGAATATTATTTATATTAGCAGTTACTTTGAGGATAATAAATCGGAAACAATTATAAAAAACAGCTGTATGTATGTATGTATGAAGAGTCTACATTCTGCTAATTAATTTCCTATCCACTGTTCTTTTTGTTCTCCAATGCGTCATTTAACATCAGTCCCATGCGGTAGCTTCATCTCATAGCGTTTAATGTATCATCTATCCGAAACTTGTGCGTCTAATGTAGTATTGTAAATACCACATATTGTATATTGTAATTACCTTAGCTGTAAATTGCAGAAATGTTTTTTGTTACTCCGATATGTCTCTTACTCCGCGTTCTCACTATGTTACTTCATCTCGCTATGTATAATGCGCTTATATTTTACTCACTATTATTTAAATTTAGCTATGTTAAATAAGTTTGTATCATATTATATTATATGTATTATCTAATTCTGATTGGCCAAAGAGGTTCTCCTCAAGCCACAATAAAAACCAACCAACCAACCAACCAACCAACCAATCCACTCTATCAAAAACACATCGGATATTGGTAATTTAAAAAGTCCGATTATAGAGATTATCAAAGTTTTTAGGTCCCTGAATTATGTTCAGTATGATAACACGGAACTCAGTTTGTTATTTACTTTATTTTCATTATTTGAATAAAGACGTCGTCAAAACAAAGGTAATTGTGACTGAATAACGTCGTTTATTTTCTGAGCTTTTCTTGTTACTTGACTAGTTTAGAAAACTTTTTCAAAAAGTAAGTAGTCTGAAGATCCTTAAAGTCAAGGTAGACCTTGTAAGTTTCGACAGCGTAGATATAAACTGCTGCATCTGCTGGTGAGATATGAGATTACGAGTTTAACGAAGTTGGTATGGTTAAGAATTAACAAACAGATTCTGATGAAAAAATTATTAAACGTTAATATGGATATATAACATTTTGTGCCTATTAACATGGTGTCTTATGTAAAATGGCATTTTTCAAGTCTTTATATGCGAGAATTGCACAGCATTAACAAATAGATTTACTTAAAATTAATGTCGATGAAAGAAAAATATATAATAAATGTTCGATAGGAAGAATTAGATCGATTGGATATGCTAGGTAAGAGAACTTCAATGAAATTGTTGTCAAAAGTTCATTATCGTACAGGTTAGAAGCCATTATTCGACTTCCGAACGGTACTGAACTAATCAAAATTGGGCGAGAATTGCACTTGACTCCCTATACCAACCTCCATAAAGCTTAAAATCAACTATATTAAATTTGACTGATATTCCAAGAAATTGTCGACAGCATGTGTAATGTGAACGACTTGCTTTAATTGTCATGGTGTACTACGAATTTATGATAGAATGTTTGGCACCACTGTAACGCTTCATTTCGCAAAGCTATAATTCTGCACGAATTTCTGACCAAAACTCAAAAATTACCGCCCAACAACTACTGTGTTCACCTGATGTAGTTCAGACCGGTTTTCCAAAACTCAAAGTACCACTTTGATACACCTGTTTTTACTCGACAGGGATCGCTAAAGATAATTCCTAAAAAAGTATTGGATGTAAAAATGTGATGGAAAAGTGACCAATAGTTTTATATAAATGTCTATAGACTGTATATGCCCAAATGTTTCAACCAATTTAGGAATAAAATGCTCACAATCGAACTTCAATATAATGGGACAAACAATAGGTAGTAAGATCTTCATAATGCTGATGAACATTTTAGACAATAGCAGAAACCCATTCATATCAAAGGAATCATCTTCAAATATCACCATCCAAAATGAGCTGAAGCTGGCTACGTTTTACCTTTATCGAGAAGTCATCACGGAGTTCGTACGGGTAAAGGTCAGTCCAGTTGCGATTTAATTGAAGATGCTATATAGAGTACGAAATGAATAATGGGGTGAAAAGCAGTGAAGTATTTTAAGAGAACATTGAAGAATTGATGATGTATATTTAATGCAAAATTGAATTAAGACATTCAAACTATTAAGTGATACCCTATTGATATCTTGAAACTGTTATGTCCTATGACAAATAACCCTAATCCAATAGGGTGTAGTATTATTAACAACTCTCTCAATACATCGACCAAATCCAATTACTGTTCTTCCTGAAAACATAAAACGAGTCATACTCTATCAGTTCTTGAGAACAGGTGCTTCATAATGAAATGAAGGACTGATCCCATCTAGAGGCATGCATATAATAAGTGTCGTAAAAACGCGCATCAATAAACATTTAGATATGTTCTCCATAAATATATGTATCATGCATACTGAATTATACATGTGTAATGAAGTAGACTCAATCATCGAACATTAGGATCGCACCTGCTTGAAACTCGGTAAAGTTTCGACATTATCAACAATCTGAAGCTAAACCAGGTCTGTGCCACAATGTATGCTAATGTCCGGGACAATTAATCTACGTTTCTACTGGCTGGTAAGATGAAATCAAAAAATGGAAGGAATCCTTTGACTGAATGCTACAAAAGAAAGGACGAAAGCTAATTGTGAGAGCTCTTATATTACCTTCCATCGTGATCAAGAACTTCTGTGCACTTTCAGAGTTTGTGTCATCTCCAAGATATCTGCATCATCCGTGAAACTTTTCCACATATTATTACGCAACAAGTGTCTTAAGTGGCTGACTTTCCAAAGCAAACGTTAAAATCTACCTTTGTTTCATTACTATAAGCGTATAAATTAACAATAATTGCAACATGTCAAAAAGTGCTGATATCAGACGCCCGTTTAGGAATCGTTTTCAAAGAAAGCCTCCGAATCGCAATAAGAGAAAAAGCAAAAAGTAACTTTCATATCCGTGTTTGCCGTAATTCCTGCCGACTCGAAAGAAACACCCGTTAAAGAAGAGTACGCGAGTAATTCGTATGGACACACGATGTTATAATGTTATATAATATCGACGCACGAACGCGTACGACTGTGTTAATCAACATTGCCGTCGGCGTATGAAAATTTTGCCGACCGTTGCCGATTTCAGCCGGTCGTTTCTCTCTTCATCGTTTATTACCAAAAACACATATCTCCCCCTCGAGTGGCATCTCGCTCTTACTTTCGAGTGGTTAAGGCATCTTTCCTCCTTTCCTCATCAGTAAGTCACTTGGAGCCGACACACTCGCGGCAGGTGCTTTCACGGGCATTCGCGGCCTTTCTCGTGCGTCAGCTTCACCGTCACTCTCTTGCACCTTAATGATAGAGATGCGGATCAAAGAACAAGGCATCTGCAGGTTTTCCCTCTCCTTTTCTAACTAACCCTGTATGATCCTTTCCTATGACATCGTCCCAACACCGGATGTTGTGATGTTTTTATGACCCGAGTGTACACAGGAACCTAACCTAAAATCACTAGGACCCCGGAAGACACGTTGTCCAAGAGACGTACGGAAGTCGTTTCATGACCATTTTCATAATTTAAGAGTCTTTAGCAAGTCGTTCCAGTCTTGAATTACTTCCGTAACGAAAGTTATGTCATTGCGCTAAGAATGGGACAATAGACAGCCGAATAAAGAAAGAATTTGATTCAACGGGATGAAGAGAAAAAAGAGGTCCTGATAAATATTTGAATTATTCGAAACTGAGAGCGAACGGTTAAGGAAATTTGTTGGGTGAAGAGCACTTGAAATGAAAAGTGGTTTCTTATGGAAATGAATGGACGATCATCTTATTCTCCGGCCGAAAGTATGATATCATTTTGAAGATGAAAATAGTTTCTATTTCTTCGAATTTATCCAATGATGAAGAAATATTCAAGAGTTAAATTATCCACCTTTTTTTATATCATAGTTTTTGTCATGAAAGCAGCGGAAGTAACGTATACTTAATTTCGTTATATGACGATCAAGAAATATTGAAAGTATTTCGACTTTGTATGAATGCTTTTAATCGTGCTCCTTCTACTTTATTCGCGATGGGTGTAGCAGGTGTCGTAGTCTTCCTCTTTATCTTCCAGAAAGCAACTCTAAAGTCGAAAGTCTGCCTTACGTCGAACGGATAAATATTTATTATTTAATGTAAATTCTCTTTTATTTTGAAACGGTTTATCCAAAAGATTATTAAAAGAAATTCTCAATATGACAAAACGGAATGGTATTTTTCTGAAAATTTGCTTCACTATTCATCTTTTGTTTGCTACATTGACTACATCTCAATGAAGTTTCAACACTGTTACAAAATAGGTGGATAGTATTTATAAAAATGCCATTTTTATAAACTTCCGTCCATCTATGGTGACAATTTACAGGTACGTGTTTATCTCTTACAAGAAAACGAAAAACCATTCAGAGTACTTTCAATCGTTCTCAATTGTGTCACATGAAACCAGCAACTTATTCTGCATTGTTTTCAATGATTTTGAATATATCACTCTGAATCCTAAAACTCACCTGAGTTTCATAATTCTTTTGAGAACAATGTAATACACCTATTTCCTCTCAATAAATTCCGAAAAAACCCTCCAATGTAGTTAGGCGAGCAATTGATGGGCACGGCATGGGATCGCAGTGTTAGGACTAGTGACTTTTTTTGAAGCAATGGCTGTTAAATTGACTACGACAAATTCCGTCAAATCTGAATATTACTTGCGATTAAAGTTAAATATGATACGTCCCAAGAAATTTACCGTTGACACACCTATTGCATTTGTACTGCCATAACGTAAAAAGAGTATTGGTTTACAAAAACTGGAAATAACGAGATAGTGGAAAGTAAAATCTACGTGTGTAACGCTAGCAATACAAGGCTGTAGATATTGAAAAACATAAATAGAAAATTTAGGTGCTTTTAAGTGCTAATTAGGTGCTCTAATTAACAATTATGCGCACCTTCCGATTATGCAGAAATTCAATTTGGAACTATGTACTGCCAGCTTGACATAAAACTAGCAGTACACCCCAATAATACGCAAGAACGGAAAGACCGCAGGAAACGAATGAGTTTTAAATATTTGTTAATTCCTTGCTTATCAGATATCTATCTCTCCAACCCTTATAATCAACCATTAGCCCTAAATTCAACCCCTAATGATTTTGCAACAAACGGGAAGATTTTATTCCGCCACAAAAACGGACTGAAAAAATCATTGTGGTTTTTGGATCTCAAGGATCTCAAAATCTTGACGTGATAGAGCAATACTGCGGCCAGCTATGGCATTATTATCAAACCCTTTGGAAAAGTATAATCGTGTTTCTGGACATGGAAATCGGCATTATTTTCATGTCCTGTATTAATTCGCTATGTATATATTCTTCTCAAACTATACAGAAGAAAGTAAAAATGAGAATTTATACTGATAAATTTATACTATGATGGATACTGATTAAAATGTTTATTGTTATCGCTTCATATATTAATCGTTAATAATCTTCTTGCTGAATATCTAGACGTATAAAATATTAATAGGGAAAGTAGGGGCAAAGTGGGATTTCAGCGTTTCGCCGTATTAAAACATTTCCTATGTGTTGATTGCATTGTTTATTTACAAATGAGTTATTGTAATACAAATTTTGAAACATTTTTTAGTTTCCATTCAGTATTTACCAACCGTTCGAACATGACCTAGGAGGTCAATTTGTAAATTTAGACATATTTTCAATCGACTAGGAAGTATCAATAAATTAACCGTAATTAAACTTTGAATTGCATGTTCCGTTTTGATTTAGGTTCACAGAGATAAGCAAGATTCTCTCTCTCTCTCTCTCTCTCTAATTTTAACAACCCATCCAACTTTACCCCGTGATTTTCAGATTTCTAAAAAAAAAAAGTTTTTTCGTAAAATTGAAATTTTGAGTATTAAACAGATACTTTTTTTTAAATAGTAGGTTAGTTGAGGACCTAAATAAGGATTTCTAAACCACACATAACCATTCATATACCCCATATTTTTTGTATACGAGTTTTCCCAAAACCATCCCACTTTGCCCCTACTTCCCCTATAGGGACATAGATGTGTTATGTTCTTTGGATTATACCCGTACATTAGTCTTTAATATCTTGTGTTCTCCAGGTGCTCATACTTCGAGAAGTATCCAGAAAATTTCAAAACACGATATGGTACCTTTCTCAACCATTTTGAATAATTTTTCCTTTGTGGAGTTTTATATTGTTGGTTAGATACTGATGTTGATAACTGAAGAAGTAACTCTTCAAGTTTCTTCACCAGTTTGAGAAAGAGGCCAAACGATCTCGCTACCTTCTAGTAACATATAAACATCGATAAAAATACAAATAATAAATATACCCGTTAAATTTGTACCTTGAAACGTCTACTTGAAGATGACCTCGAAACCTGACTTTAAGCATTGCTATTTTTTTTAAACCGTCCCAAAACCCGCATCATCTCGCGGAATGACCATATACTTACTACATTTCGCAGAGGAAGAACGAGCTGCGGGCCGAATCTTTAAACGGGGTGAGTCGAAGGGGAAAGTCGAATCAAATATGAGCAGGAAAGAGACGGAGAGATGTTTCAGAAGGAGATGATTTCCTTGTGAGGGAGGAAGAGGAGATATCGAGCCACGCGCCAGCATCTCCCACTCGTGCATGGATCGTTCCTTCACCTTGAAACTTGGGGACCTATAGGGGCACCTTGTCGGGGCCTCGCGCAACTCGCGTGCCTTCGGCTGTTACCGACTGCCGAAACTTGCCGAAGCTCGCGCGCGCGGCTCGACGGCGACGGCGTGCGTCTCCAGATGCCGATTTCTTCCTTTTTTAATGGCTTTTTTCATCCTTTCGTACACTTGCGGTTTCTGCGAGCGATTGTGCTGTTGCTACTGCTGGGCAGCTTTTAATTATTGCGACGGCTGCGGTAGTAATTAACGCGAAATTACTGCCGATCGGTCGCAATTGGTTGGGCCTTTGTTATTGCTTCATACGTGCTGGAGAAGTAACACGTTCTTCACATGTCCAAGTTTGATTATTTAATTTGTTTGGAACGTAGAGTAATTCATGGAAATCGACGTCTCTTGGTTGTAATCTATCAGATCAAAAGAAATAAGTTCACTTTCAGGAACAATGACGATCAAAAAACGAGTTTCGTTTTGTGTAGACTAATCCAACTGAACTTATATATAAATTTTGATAGCCATAAAAACAGGAAGTAACAAATAGGATTACCGTCCGAAATCCCCGACAACAAAATCACCGCGACAAAATCACCGTGACAAAATCCCCGCGATAAAGTCACCGAATTCAAAATCCCCTACCACTAAAATCATCGAGTTCAAAATCCCCTACAACTAAACCCCCCGAATTCAAAATGCTCTTCTTCATCAAAATCACCCTTCATAACATCTACTTATGTTACAAATTACCTCAGTCCATGGTGGAAGTATAAAGGTAGCGCTCTCGAGTAGCACAATTTCGGCCAATAAGCGTTCCACCAAAGATCAACCAAAGTGGTGAAAGATATCCCACGGAATAGAAAAGCTACCCTACCTAACCTAACCTAACCTAGCCTTACCTAACCTACCTTGACCTAACCTAACCTAAACTAACCTAACCTAACCTAACCTAACCTTATAATATATCTTAATTCTAAATTCAGAGTTTTTTGTGATAAGGGACTTTGAAGTCGGGGATTATAGGAGTAGAGGATTTTGGCTTCGGGGATTATTGTACTTGAGGATTTTGACGCGGTGATTTTGTCACGGGGATTTTGTCATCAGCGATTTCGAGCAGTCACCACAAATAGATAGAGTCGTGTGCAGATGGGATGATGAATACAATACTAGACTTTGTCATCACAATACATAATCATATAAAACGCAAATTGATATAAGCGGTCCACGTACTCGTAGTCGAACTTTGATACTCTTACTAACAAACTGTCTTAAAATACCATTGAATTGATCAGTAATTATGCTATATAATTATCGAGCATTGTCCATTTTGTAAGAAGTGCGGGAAATGCGGTTTCCTGCACGCGTCACTGTCAACATTTTTACTATTTATTAGAATGCGGAAATCACATTTTCCTTTTTTTTTTGTTCCCATATACACAAGCAAAAAACGGCGTTTCTCCAGCTAAAAGAAATGACGGGAAGTATGAATTTCTTGGAAATTATTATACATTAGGAAAATAAAAAATCAAATGAATGTGGTTAACACAGTACTAAAATGTTATTTACAAATTTCAAATGTTTTTTACGAAATAAGCTTATTTATGCACTTTATATTTACTGTTGTTGTAATGCCCCCCCCCCCCCCTTAGCTTATACTCCCGCTATCATATTCCTTCAGCTAGCTTCCATTTTACAGTTAATTTCTCCCCCCACCGCTGAATCAAATCATATACAGTATTTTCCATCCTAAGTTATACCGTCGGTTCTTTCAAAATGGCTGAAGTTTATCCAAAGTTATAGCTCCTCACTATCCCTACTTTCTTAACTCTGTTTGTATCCGTGCAATGAGTGCTTCTGTGTGTGACTGTCGCGAAGTGAGTGTGGCTCAGCGAAACAATGTGGTGGGGAAGGAGACGAGATCGTGGTATAACTTTGGTCAGGCCAAATGTATAACTTTGGATAGACGTCTAACTTTGGATTGTATAACTTAGGGCGGGACCCATTGCTCAGGTAAGTTTGATTTTTCTTTTTCATACAATGCTCATGCGTACATGACACCAAATTGGAAGCTTAATACTTAAGAGATGGTATAGAATTCTGTCACAACCTTGCCGAATCCAAACGTACAGAAAAGGGAAGGGAAGGGGAATTGTACTTTACCCTCAATTTTATGAGAATTCTCGAGTAATACGTCTAAAAGGCCCAGTAATGTTTTGGCTATAATTCTTACAAGATGCTTTGTAAAATTCTGAGTTAGCGACAATACGAAGTATTCAAATTTCCGGTAACGAATATTTGAGGAGGAAATATCGACTCCCCACCTCAAATTTGTTCTCATTCATTGGAACCCGTATTCTGCCGACGCATATGCGCAATACAGTCGAGAAGCGGCGCTCCCCTTCTTTTGACAAATATAAGGAGACCGGAGGGGGAGGCGAGGAATCTAGCGAGCAAATATACCGGGACTCTACTGTATGTTTAAAACGTCTAACGGAGTTTGAAGCAGGGATACCGAAGGAAGGGAAATTATTCGTTAATGGAAACGTCGGCATATTGGAAATATCCAAAAATGTAGTATTCGTTAACGTTTAACTTCCTAATCTCCATTTCTGTAAAAGAAATCTCCGCGAATCTCAAAATTATTGGATAACGATGGTAAATCATGTTTTTGCTATTGTCATTGAAGAAATATTACATTCCCATTAATGGAATCTCTAATTTTGACGATAATTTAAACTTGCAATTTAACTTAAATTATAATAATTATACTAATTTAAACTATAGAATCCCGCAAAGAGGTTGAATTAGTGTACTCTCATATGAGGAAAAAATTGTGCCCCAATAAATTAATAGGAGGATTTGAACATTACATGTACAACCTAACCTTAATTTAAGATTGCCTTTTTAAGAGATTTTTTTTTCTCCCGTTGTTTTTAAGTATTTCAGTATTGCTCAAATCGCAACTAGATCTTTTCGGTCTCACAACGACATCACAATATTGTCAATCTTTTTTTTCTACGTATTTTTATTTACTATATTTATTTCCTGATACTAGAAATGTACAAAAAAACATCTCGCCTTGAAAAAAAATCAATTTACTCATTCATCCACATGATAATAACTAATCTTATGGAACAACTTATATTAAATTATCAATATTTCGGGGGAACTGATTTAGGTATTGCGCGTGTAGCATATCAGATAGACACTTTACTGCATTATAATTTTCGTCGAACTTCTAGTTATGTGTCGGCAACCCTTTTATGTAAATCGAATCTCATTTCGGTAACGGGTGGCGGTGGCACACAGCGGAAACGGCGCATACTATACTGTTATAACGTATACTTTAAATATCACTTTCTAAGGCATTCCTTAAATCACTTGTTATTCGATATTAACGTCAATGTGAATTATTTTAAATCAATTACAATTTTTACATCTTTTTAGTTTAAACCTGTTCATAATGGGCTAAATATATAAGACCCTGATTGGGACTACGTTTTAATCAAGTTTTTCAACGCACAAATCGGTTCAAATTAATATCCTGTTAATATTCATAAATTGTACATCCAATGATACACATTTACAATTAACATCCAAAATCGTTCTGACAAGAAGCATTAGTGTCAAAATTACATAATATTTCGAATATTAAATAAGTCGAAGCAGAAAATAATCCAATGGATCACGCATTCCAAAATAACGACTCCGATAAACGCCATCGCCCACTCCAATTACAAACGTCACTGCTTTGATTACTCAATGCCACGGTCGATCGCTTTAAAGGACGTCGTGACTCGTGACAAAAAAAAACCGTTGGTTCTCCTACAGCTACGAGATAGGAGGCACGAGTGTGTGGTTCTACGTGTGTCGCAGCTGCAGCGGCATTTATCGACTCGAGCAAATAAGCAGGAACCAAGTCGAATGGAAAATGTACATACGCACTTATAGGGAGAAAAATAGTCCGATTGCGAGAACGTAATCAGCCGTGGATAAGCACCATGAAGGGGGTACGCGTGTTCATCGGGTAAGTAACCGCGTGTCCTTGTCAATGCCTGTATGACCTCCAGAGAAGAGACGGGACCATCAGTCGAAAAGGGGGTCCAGGGTACGGGGAGTACCGGTAGAAAGAGGAGCGGCCCGCGAAAGGTGAGAGCCGGTTCGAAGAAAGTGCCGACATCCATAGCTTCGGTAATTGTCGCCTTCGCCTAAAGAAAATTGCCGCTGAGCACAATAATTTGCTACTATATGGGCAATAACGAGTTTTGCCGAAGCTACGAGGCGAAATTCCCCGAAACCGTCGAGGTGCAAGTCACTGCAACGTTTTCTCGCTCGGTCCCGTTGTGGTCCATTCGTTGCTCTACATTTTACCTTTTTTTTTTAGCCGCCTCGTGCGTAAGAAAACATTTTCGACCCAGTCTTATTATTCGTGTACGAGTGCCGCCGTAAGTACCAGTCACTTAAGGAACGGTAAAAACGGCACGTCGCGAATTATCCGAAATGGGATGAGGTTGCATGAAGCAATATCGTTGCTATTTTCGAGGAAATCATATTTCTTTAGCACCACCGACTTTTAATAAGTAGGTTTCGATAAGCAGAACTTTTTTAACGCGAGGTCTTTCGATTATTGGCGTGAGTGTCCTTCACGGATGACCTCTAATAATTCTTGGAGATTGAATATTCCAATTGCAGAACATAGACGTAATTACCTTGTTAGTATATTAAATATCTAGTGCCATCAATTTTGGATAAGAATGTGAAGAGGATTATAAATAATTGGTATTTCCTCTGGGCGATCCACCAAATTCCGATTTCTCAAATTTAATGTGTTGTTGAATCATTCTCTATTGGCTAAATGAGTGTCAATTACAGCAGGTAATGGGGTTCCCAATTTCATCTTCAATAGGTGCCAAAAATTGTATCTACCTCGATTTTATGCCAGAAGTAGCAGGTAGGAGCTTATTACAGTGACCCAAATTGAACGGAACTTGTTCTTAATACTAGTCTACATTTACGCCTAAACTAGTATGGTTGCAGAAACTCTATATCAGCAATGGAACTTCTTGAAATATTCTTGTTTTATTTTTGGTACAGATAAGTGTAACATCATACAATAACTATGTATTAACCCTGTTCCAATTCCATTTTTTCAGAATTATTTTTGGCTGAGTTTCACATGACGGAAGGGTTGTTAAAGTGGATAAACTTAGCACTCAATTATCCTTTTTAAATAATGTGCACCAGCGAAATAAGTTTAATCATATAACTCAAATAGATTTGAACATATTAGATATATTTATTTATTCAATAAACACAGAGCAAAAAAGTGCCTTTTTTCTTTATATACTTCTCAGTGTCTTGTAAGAATCGAAAATGTTAACAATTATGACCATTGCTTATTTTTTCTCCATTTAAATACCGAAATATTTTCGCAATCGAAAAAGTGCATCGGGGAATAAACAAAAATACATTTATGGATGAGATAGTCTGGATAAAATGTTTGGAACAGTCTGAACAGATCTGAAATGGTCCTTCCCTTTTCCACGTACACAGAAAAAAAATCTTAAAATTGTTACATCTCAAATTAAGCACTGTAAAAGACTTAATTTCAGCCTGAAATTGTGCTAATTTTCTTAAATTCAGTCAATATTTGCGCTCAAAACCTTGTTTTTAGTTTTGCAAACTTACTTTTAGTCAATATTCAGGTTCGAAATAAGAATTCTCTAACTTAGGTGTGACTAGCTCAAAAAATTGTTCTCTAAGCATAAAGCTTGACTAAAATTAAACTTTGCCCTCTGAAAGTAAGAATTTAAGCGCGAATATTGACTTAATTTAAGAAAACTAGACTGAAATGAATTCTTTTACAGTGTTTAATTTGAGATGCAACAATTTTAAGACTTCTTTTTCTGTGCACATGAGGTATGCAGTTATGTATATGTATAACATATGAAGTATTAAGTGTATTAAACGTTATGATTCAAAAAGTAATTTTTATAAATATTTATTAAATTACACTAAAAAGGAATGCAATTCATTATGAATGTAAATAAACGATTTTACTTTCGAAGAAAATTCGATACTACTTTCCTTTTAATTTGACCCATTTTTAATTATGCTCTAAGCTAATATCCCATTTACGTCTTCAATATACATAGCAATAGTTACTCACTTAGTATCACCAATTTCATTCATGAAAAGAGTAAAAAAAATGAACGGAACTAAAAGGTAAAAACGGCACTCTGGAACTATCGGTACCAGAATTAATAATTAATTCGCTAATTTCCTGAGCATGTTCAGTCATATTTCAAAAGACGAAGTTAAAAAGAGACCTAATTACGAATTATTACGTACATAACTTTAATTTTATTATTCAATTTCTCAAAGCAGTTTAAACATGGTGGCATTGCTTTAATATATGAACTACGTTAGTACATGAATATACGAACACAGGTGAAAAACGTTTAACTGATTAAAAATGCATTAAAAATGTAGGAAGCTTCAGTCGATTCGAATTCACGTCTAATAATGCGATGAGAAATGCGTAATTCGCCTTAATTACTGCGAAACACATGCGATATATTACGCATACGAACTCGAATGATACGTAAATTCTAAGGTCAGCTACCTAACAATTTTTGAGTTTATGTTCTCAGTCGGACGCTTTCGCCGCGTGGTGCTGAACGTTTATTTCGCGTAATGACAATAAGTGGGTAATTGCGATAACGAGACTGAAAATACGAGAGGTAATTAACATTATTGTTATCAGTATTGTCTGGAGGCCTACATTAATGAAATTTATTTAATTTCGTTATTTTTCGCCAAAAAGTTATCTTGAAAGCTATCGTTTAAATTACGTATTTTAGTTCTGAAATCACAGAAATTATGAGGAAGGAATACCAATTTAAAATGTGCAACATGTACTGAAAATTTTTCTCCAGCGAATTTTGATTCGTCTACAACCATGGTATAATAAAGTGGAGGCTCAAACTCTTCCAAAATATGTTTCATAAATCGTGATCCACATAACCTCTTGAAGAATTTCTTGAGAAGACTTCATTAACACATTCCAAAAAATGTTGCTTTATTTTATGGCGTTGGAAATTTCATTTGTTGTTAAGACCAACAGATTTTTCAATATGAATGCCAAAATGCAAAAAAGACACAGGAAATTTTTATTCCAAAGAATTTTACATTTTTCTACGAAAACGTTGTTTATTCTCGTTGAAACCATGGAACGCGCAATATAACGATTTGGACTTTGAAGTTCAAAAGATATAATAATAATCTTTTTAGGTTAGGCTATCTTGGAAACTAGAACCAATTGAGAAATTAACCCTTTAACGCTACAATTGCAGTTCTCTAGTAGTCTAAGTTCGATGCTGTGCCAATTAACTGAACCCATAGAAAAGCTTACCTGAAGTTCATATCCGACTCTTTTTAGGTATGCTCTTTCGATTGGTGCAGGTTAGAATACCATCCGATGACAAATACCTGGTATTTTTTTAGTTTTAAGTTCAAAAAACACGATTTTTTCGAACCTTTTTTTGCCAAACGTCATTTTTACCTTGAAGCACCTTTTATTTTTTACATATAACCTTTTAAAATCGTGCATTGGAATCTTGAACTAAAATGTTACGGACATAGAAAAATTAATTTCAATATATCGAATCCGATATGGCGTCGGAAATGACGCATTGGCAAGTTAAACATTAACGATTTTTTAACTTGATTACAAAAAGAGTTCGAAACCACTTGAAAAACACGTCTGAATTTTTTCAAAAATTTTAGGGCTATTTTTATGTTTTTCAAATAACTTACATATACAAAAAATGCAAAAGCGTCCCAAAAAAATCTAAAAAAATTTACATTTATTTATCACATGAATCTAATTAATGTTTTATGTATAATATTTGTTATAATGACGGTTGGTTACAATTACAAAACCCTTAAAGTGGATAAAATTATTAAAAAATGGATATAATTTGGTAATTTTTTGTATATTTTATCAATTTTAAGAGTTTTGTAATGGTAATCAATGTCATTACAACAAATTTTATAACTAAAAAATTACTTACATTCCCGTAAGAAATAAACATAAATTTTTTAGAATTTTTTGATTTTTCGGATGAAAAACTTTAAAATATCTATAAAAATTTTTAAAAATTCAGATGTGTTTTCCAAGTAATTTCGAGCATTTTTTATTCTATAAAATGTTTTCTTTTTGACAGTACTCTTTAAAAAATCATTAATATTTACCCTGCCAATGCGTCATTTTAGACTCCATATTGGATTCGATATATTGAAATTAATTTTTATAGGCCGGTAACATTTTAGTTCAAGGTCACAATACACGATTTTAAAAGGTTATATGTAAAAAGAAAAGATACTTCAAAGTAAAGATGATGTTTGACAAAAAAAAGGCTCGAAAAAATTGTGTTTTTTTACCTTAAACGAAAAAAATACCATGTATTTGTGGTCTGACGGCAATACTAACCTGCGCCAATCGTAAAGAGCAAAATTAGACAAAAAAAATTATTACTAAAAAATGAAAGTGTAAAAAATACCGAATTCTTTTTGGTTTAAATAGCATTTTGTATCAAAAGTCCATTATGGAATCATCTTGAAACCAATTTACACGGTGGAGGGAATGTCAGTACTTCAGAAAAATGTTTTTGTAAAGTTAATTTTTTCACTTGAATGATCCAAAATGGCGTTCGAAACGAGAATTTTTGCTCATTAAGTTTAGGATGCTTTAACTAAAAAACGATAAGCGTACGGAGAAATTATAATCATAAAAAGAGCTAAGAATTCATCACGGATTGATATATAATTTTTGCAGAATTTTTGGAGCAAATTTTGAAAATTTCAATTCTCGAATTTTTTTTATAAATTAAAAAAAAAATTGTTGACAAATCTGGCCAGGTTATACCTGGCTTAAAACACAACATCATGGGACATTTTTCCATTAATTAAGGAAGAGACGGCACTTATAGTTCCCTAAGTTTTCTCAAGATGGCACCACCAAAGTTATGCAGAAATCAACCAAAATACAGTTAAACAAATGTGTAGTCTCGTTCTTTTTGGGATTCGACTGTAATACTTTGAAAACGCAAAACTTTCTAAATAAGTAATAATAATTCGAAATAAGTTAAGTTGGTTTTAGGATAATAACGCATTTGAAAAATATTATCTAGATGTTCGGCTAGTTCAAATACTATCGGTTCGTCCGGTCTAAATCTCTGCCGAATGCCAGCATCAACTTCAGATAACACCAGAGGATCCCTATATCCTTTTTTCGAAGACTTTTCAAAGTTTTCCTCGAATCTCGGTTTATAAGGAATCCCTATAGATGAGCCGGATATATTGACACTCAAGTTCCCAAATAAACAAAACCGAGCGACAGAAATAAGGAGTAATTTTTTTAGCGGCTTAAAACAATAAGTCTGTAATATTCAAGATACAGTAAATGATAAACATATAAGCAAGAATGACAGTTATTTTTAGTGTCAATATAATGTGATTATTTCTAAGAAAGTCTAAAACCTGTGCCGTTTTTAACAATTTTTTTATAATTTTATAAATTTATTAAATTTTAAAATTACTGTAATAATATTATTGTTACTCAATTGTACTTATAAATTATATCGTCTTGTATAAAACGTGAATATTAATAACATTTTTATTATAAAATATTAATAAACAATTTGCGAATCAATTTCAATGATTTATGCAGTTCAATCAAAGTAATGACAACGGGAGGAATTAATCATAATTTCCTCTGGTAAAATTTAAATAGTAAAATTTATGTTTCTTACACATCGTTTAGTGTTTAGCGTTTTTTATTATTATATCATTTACATATATATTTTATACTGTGAAATCGAATTCTCCCTTAGTTTTACCACACGAAACAACAGGTAAAGAAAAGAAAATTAGCACCATCAAATAATATTCTTATTAAAATTAACTAACTAATTACTTAATTGTTGATGTCATCACTTATTTAATAAATATGACTAAATAAATACAAAGTTCTAAAGGTGTATTTATTCGACTCAATATTTAAATAACTTGAATAAATTTTTAATAATTTAATGATTTAATCCCCTTTAATTATGATGTTACTTAATAAACTACTTAATTATTAATTTTGATAAAAATAAATTACATAAAATTAACAAAATAAAATTTAAAGAAAACAATTCTGAAAAAGTTTTCACATATGAATTTTTAAGACTTATGACACTAGTAGTTATAAAGTATTTTTAATATGGTTGTTCCAAAATTCTGCTTCTTTTCTTGGTTTGAATAAGCATTACCTAACCATTTAGATATTTTTAGCATGCAATGTACTACTGCGATACAAATGTGCGTGATCTAAATTGTAAGGAATTATGTTTAATTATTATATGATTTTAAATGTTGTGTAAAATAATTAAAAAAATTAACATTCGGTTCCAGAGTGTTCTTACAGTATCGAAATTTATTAATGATCAAATTTTTTTAATAATCGAAAGTGTTCGGTAGCATTTGACCGAATCCGTTGATTAGATTACTGCAGGTTTCTTCAATCGAACCGGTTTGTTCTCATCTTACTCTTACCTTCGGTTTTTCGTGAAGACTAAGCCTGATTACTTTAGCAATTCAACTGCCAATTAATGTAACTAATGCTGTAATAATGGAATATTAATTGTAAATTTATTAAAAGAAAGTTTATTAGTATTTTGTTAATTTTTTATTGTAAATTCGAAATTATCAATGTTCCCAACATTTTCTAAGAACAACACATATCTTGAGAATGACAAAACTTGTTGAAATCGAATTTAACAAAAAATAATGAAATTATTTAATAATCTGTCATAAAAAATGAAGAAGATGTCGAGTGAAGATTGAGAAACTCTTCTATAATACTAAACTTTTAATGCTTTGAAGGGAGATTCCTTTTTTATGAGTGGCGATCGTTGAATTGCCAGTAAGAATTCACTATTTATGTTAGTAATGTTATTTCATCTCTGTAATGTGTGTAACTTTTTTAGAGTGGCACTCTTTAAAGAGTGGTTACTTTTCTAGACGCGAAAATTCACTATTACAACTGGACTGAAAATATATTCACCCATTATAAGACATGTAGATTTCTATCATGTAAAATGTAACTTTTTAAACGTAAATTTTCATGCGTGAGTGTTGAAAAGTTGGAAAATTTAGGCTTTGCTACACTCTCCATTTTTTTTTTTTAGTGAAAACTCACTCTTTATGGAGTAAACTTTTTTCACGTCAAGTGCAGAATTAATTATTTCACTAGAGTACCCCAATTTTCACTCCATCTAGAGTTAATGCTTAATCAAAAATTAAGAGTGTCTAAAGTTTCATAACATACGTAATGATGTTTCAAATTTCCAGCGTTGTATCTAGGTCGTGCATGATAAACCTTTATTCCGTTACATCATGATTTTTTAAGTTAGAATTCACTCTATACAGAGTGCAGATTCACTCTTAATGGAGTGAAAATCGAGCGACTCTAGTAAACAATATATTTTCACTCGAAAAAGAGTGACTTTTCACTAATAAAAAGCGAGGGTTTCATTTTGTACTGCACTGACCAAAAAAATTAGTAATATGGACTAAACATGTGGTTGCCGATTAACACCTAAATATTTAGTCAATGCAACTACACATTAGTGCTTCCAACTAAATCATGATACCGATTCAACAACATTTAGTCAATTCAACTAAAATGTCGAATAAGTAAGAATTTTCTATTCCGCAATTTTTTTCTTAAGTGAAAGTAATTTTA
The DNA here is from genome assembly GCA_030407085.1 of Trichopria drosophilae. Lineage (NCBI taxonomy): Eukaryota > Metazoa > Arthropoda > Insecta > Hymenoptera > Diapriidae > Trichopria > Trichopria drosophilae. The sequence goes on along the minus strand of CM059584.1, from coordinate 20,172,438 downwards.
ATATAGAATATCTTGGAATAGCGGAATAAATCGAACCGAGTCCGTAAATCGAACTAAATTAAAATAGATGTTATTACCTTAAAAACTAAAAAAGTACATAATTATATAAATTGAAAAATTTGTTTATCATCGAAAGAAAGGAAAGATACAATATGTATATTAAAAATATACATATTGCATCTTTTTTGTGGTGTTTCATCTTGGACCATACCCGCTGGAATCATCAGCGAGGTTTTGCGGCATGGTCCTGCCTCGTACACCCTCCAAGAGATTATATATTGGAAAATCATTTATTATGAAGTGTAATTTATTTTTGTAAACTGCACACTCATAGTTAAGACATCCAACGTCTCAACATGTAACGTAATAACTAAAATGTAGTTAAAATTACTTAATATTTGGCTGCTAGCAGGCAACCACATATAATCAATATCACTATTTTTTTTCTCAGTGTTAGATTACGGCACAATTTTCAGTACATAAAGAGTGAATTTTCATTCCAAGAAATTTGTATTAACTTGTCCAATCAAATCATTCGCCATAAATATTTCAATTTGTTCAATGATTTCCTTCTCGATATTTTCATACACCCATTCTTTGCTGCGATCAGTCTAGGAGAAAGTTATTGGAGGAGTCGTACGTGTTCTTTTAAAAAAGCCACTATGCTCCGAATAACCGAACCGAATGAGATTTCGATAAAATTCATCCAGAGCTAGCCATTGTTATCAGACTCCGTGTCAATGACACTTTTGGGTTGGTACACAATAGGAGCACTTCGAGGCCGTGACGTTCGAAGGGACACGAAAAAAAATCGGAGGATACGTTTCTATCCATGGAACTTGCGGCTAGATCCGGGCAAATCGGTCAGGTCCCTTACGTATTTGAATTAGGCATCAGAATCGCAGGTGACAAGTCCGGTGGTCCGCCTCGGACGCGTGTCCAGCAGTTGCGATCGAGAGATCGACGCAAGATCTCGACATGCGTGCGCGGCAGCGGTCCCCTGTTTTTCGGGCCCAAAAAGTCCCCAAGGCCCGCCTTACGCACACGGACGTCCATACGTCCAAAGTGTACTTGGGATTGTGTGCGTGCGCGCGTGCGTTAATGCATGCGTCGCGTTTTTAGGAAGGGAGAGTGCGTGCTTGTTAGAGAGGGACAGAGATGGACAAGGGGTACGTCGGGGGACGGTGTGGTACAGACGCGTGGCACCGAACTGCATCCGCAGCTGCTCGATTTCGACGAGTCGCTCGTGCCTGTGTAAACTTATACCTGTACCAAATATACAAGTGTGCAGGAAGATAGCGCCGACGCACGCGTGCGTTTTTCCTTTCGACGCACGTATATATATGTATATCGTGTATCGTTAACGAGATCGCCTATTAAAGTTTGAATATGCATCCAAAATGAAAACAACAGTGGACCCGTTACAAAAAAATCGGATGGTCTATGATGTCGTTTGGAAACGACTTTAGGGGGGGGGGGTAAATATTCCGAAAATAAATTTATCCGAAGGTAATATTTTCCGAATTTGAATGATTCCGAATGCCAATCATCCGAAAGTGATTGGAATTCATAAATCAGAAAGTACATTTTCCGAAGATTTAAAATTCCTAACTTAAATTATCCGTAAGGTACAAAGTTCCGAATGACAAAATTACCTAAATGATATTAATTATATACCCCTAAATGAAGTTAATTCTTATGTATTTTGGACCCCTGAATCCGAAATTTTGAGTGGAATGTCTGAAAGTGGTGCAGTTGATTGTTATTAACAAATTTTGTTAACAATTTTAAAATTTTTAATTTTTCGGTCCGAAAGAATTTTGTTAGATTGAGGGTGGTGCTTCCCCTTAATTGACTTTCATAACTTACATTAAGTTCAAAAAGTTCCGGTTTTATAATTATTATTTGAATTGATATTTATAGTGTTTCGACAATTTCTGTTATTTTTGGAAAATAGCATCATTTTTCATTGCTGGTTTTTGTTTCGAAAAATGTCAGTACTATGGTTTTTAGAATTTCAGACTTCTTATCATTAAGTTGGAAGTGATAAACTAAGGCGAGTAACAGGATTTTTATGTTACCAAGCCGAGCTCCAGAGGGTGGAACTCTTTTTGAAGATGGCTGCGATAAGTAATAAATTCCAATGTAGAAAATGAATCTAGTTTCTGGACATTTTACTTATTTTACATGTGAAAGGTATAGGGAAACTGGGCAGTGTAACAAAAAACTGGGCAAATTTCTACCAGGGTTTAATTTTAGTATTACCTGATGTGCATCTTTATGTGTTTGTATTAAATACTAGGTTTGAGTTTGCTTCATTTCTGGCAAGTTCTTACCAGTCCATTAGAGTTGAAAAGTGCATTGCTTTTACTTTGGTCAGTTTTGATGGCATTCTTTTACCTTGGATTATACGTAACATTTATTGTGCCAATCATTTGTAGTTTTTAGTTCAATTGAAGTGTTTTTTGAAAATTTGCATATTTCGGTTGTTTTATTTTAATTTTGATTCTTCTGTTATCATGATTTTTAATTACCTTTGTGGTTTCCACTTCATTTTATTATAATTTCTGTTTATTTTTAATTTAAAAATTCAAATAAATTAGGGTGAACGTACAAAAATATTTTCTAAATAATATCGAAAAAAATTGTTTTTTAGCGTCAACAATTTTCTTTTCATTTTTTATTCTAGCACCACTGAATTCCACGACAAAAATTGCAAAAGAAATAATTTTTTCAAATTTTTTAAAGGTGTACTTCATACACCTTATTTGAGGGTGGCGCTTCCCCTTAATTGACTTTCATAACTTACATTAAGTTCAAAAAGTTCCGGTTTTATAATTATTATTTGAATTGATATTTATAGTGTTTCGACAATTTCTGTTATTTTCGGAAAATAGCAGCATTTTTCATTGCTGGTTTTTGTTCAGAATGCCGGTTTGTTTCGAAACATATCAAAACACTGAGAAAGATTTACCTGAGAAATTCAACAAATGGTAAAAAGAAGTACTTTTCAAGGATTACTCTATTGCTCTGAATTTTGCTTTGTTATTTAACTTCATAGTTAGTTGTTAAATATTAAAGATCAAGAAATTCGATACTCTGCAAAAAACTCAAAGAGGCATATATGACAAAAAGAACCCTTCAAAAGCAGCACTAAAAATAATGCTGCTAAATAAAAATTTCAGAAAAATGATCTTTATATTATTTTTCAATAGCTCCTTAACAACATTTTATGAATTGCAGTTACAATGGTGAAGAAGTTAAATCAACTAAAAATGTACTGCTACACTGAGAAAAGTGTCTTTTACCGGTTAATATCCTGTATCTTTTAAACGGTTCTTATACCCTTTAAAAGAAATATATTATACCTATTAAAATCCTCGTCTTTTAACGTTCGTTTATTGACAGTTCAGGGCAATTCTATTGAACTTTCCTATCTTAAAAGAATATTTCTTTACGATTAAAAGAAAATATTTTTAATAATTTCAATTTTAAGATGATTTTCAATAAATAATATATCTTTTAATTGAAATAGAAAACTCGGAATAAACTGACTTATGGGTTAGAATAACCAAAAATTTTCGTCTTTTAACCGGTAAAAGAAAATATGGCTGCCCTATACGTAAAAGACTGTCTTTTACGGGGTATAAGAATTCTAATAGGGGGTAAAAGACACTTCTCTCAGTGTAAAAATGAAGTAAAAATGTATCCTCATTTTTTACTGGCCTTTATAATTTGGCAGTTATAATTATTTTTATAGCTTACGCCGATGGCAGCAGAATATTAATGTATAATATTATATTTATACAATGTACTGACGATTTTGAATTATTAAAATATCACAATATTTAATGGGGGGGGGGTTAAAATTTCGAAAATACATTTATCCGAAGGTAATATTTTCCGAATTTTAATAATTCCGAATGCCAATCATCCGAAAGTAAATAAATCCGAAAGTAAATTTTCCGAAGGTTTAAAATTCCGAACGTAAATTATCCGTAAGGTACAAAGTTCCGAATGACAAAATTCCAAATGACACACTGAGAAAAGTGTACTTTATCAGTTACTATCCCTTGGCTTTTAAAAAGTGTATTATAGCCCTTAAAATAAAAATTATAACTAGTAAAATCCTCCGTCTTTCAGCATTTGTTTTTGACAGGTTATACGAAACTGTATTAAACTCTCCTATTTTAAAAAAATGTTTTATTATATGACTAAGAGATGGCATTTTTAATTTTTTAATTTGATAGATAAATTTCTATAAACAACAATTGCTTTTAGTTAAAGAGAAAAGGCTAAAATAAACTGACATATTGGTTTAGAATAATCTAAAATCTTCGTCTTTTAACAGGTAATAGAAAGATGACAATCCCTATGCGTAAAATACTATCTTTTACGGGGCATAAAAATTCTAATACTGGGTAAAAAACACTTTTCTCTGTGCAAAGTTCCGAATTAATGTAGGCGCCACGTATGGTGATGTGGCCTTTTATATATCCCTAAATGAAGTTGATTCTTATGTATTTTGGGCCCCTGAATCCGAATTTTTGGGTAGAATGTCTGAAAGTGGTGCAGTTGATTGTTATCAACAAATTTTGTTAACATTTTAAAAATTTAAATTTTTCGGTCCGAAAATTTGTTGTTAGATTCTTTGGGTCATTTTTGACAGGAAATGTCGCTTGCGAATTTCTAAAAAAATGCATATTTTCGCAGATGAAAATTGCCGAACTTCAAAAAAATTCCATTTTTGCCATATTCAACATGTTATTAATAAAAAACGGTTCCATGAAATTTAACAACAAATCAATTGCATTCTACCCAATTTCATTCTACCCAAACAATCGGATTCAGGGCGCCTAGATTAATTCGGAACTTCGTCATTGGGAACTTTGTTATTCGGAACATTATCATTCGGAATTTTGTCATTCGGAACTTTACGGATAATTGACATTCGGAATTTTAAACCTTCGAAAAATTTACTTTCGGATTTATTCACTTTCGGCTGATTGGCATTCGGAATTATTAAAATTCGGAAAATATTACCTTCGGATAAATGTATTTTCGGAATTTTTACCCCCCTCCACGACTGTGTTAGTTTAAAAACTATTCGTAGGGTGCAAATTCGTATTATCACTGTAAAACCGCTAATTGGAGCACAATATTCATAACAGACAATATGTACAACTGTAAATCATGTAATATAAGGTTGATTTTCAAAAAACTATGCTATTTTTTAAGCTAACTTAACGAATTTCAAGATTATTAAAACAAAATAATTAAATTTTGAATTCTTCTTATCCGATTGTGGTTTCGTAAGTGAAAAAGTTCTTGTAATTAATTAGGTTTCTTGTATGTCGGATATACAGTAAAGTAATAATCAAAACAAAGAAAAAATTAACGTTTCGACCATATTTATTTTTGGTCCTCTTCAGAAATCTGGGTACATAAATATATTGATTTAATATTAAATTGATGAATTACAACTATTATTTTGAAAAAATGAATGACGAAGTCAAGTATTGCTTGTTTTGAGAATAAATGTCTTTTTTTCTTACCTGTAAATATTGCGTAGAGCACGGTTTAAATTTTGAAATTTTCATTTTTATTTACACTATTGCGTTTTGTGGTGTGTGAGAACTGCATCTAAAATGATTAAGCAAAAAAATTGGTGAGTTTATTGAAAACTCGGTAACAAAAAAAAGTGTACGGAGATTTAAAATTTACACTATTGTAAGTTTGGAGTATAGAATTAAACTGTGTAATACTTGACTTCTTACAATATTTGTATGATTGTAAACAGTGATGGAAGGGCGAACCAATTGTGTTTATATAATTCGAATTTAAATTTTAAAATTATTAACCAGTAAAATTAATAAGTGAAAAGTAAGTTTCAGGAAGTAAAGATTTTTCAAATCTGACATTAACTGTGTTTTTATTGCATTTAATAAAGTAATTTTCAATGTGACGTCTTTTATGATAATTATGTTCTGTGGCCAAAATTTTAATGTTACTATAGTCAAAATCATGTCCAGTATTGATTCTATGTAAAGTTAATCCTGTATAATTTTCTTCGTTGCCTGTGATATTTCGTTTATGTTCTAGAATGCGATTTTTAAGTAGTCAACCATTACAATGTTTGTGTCATAATGAGTGAATTTTCACTTCAAGAAATTTGAGGAGTATAAAAACTTTTCTCACACTTTATTTTCATAATGGGTTAAGAAATTAATATAAATTTCTTATAAATTATTAAAAAAAATATGTTGGTGACGTTGAATGTAGATTGGAACATTAATGTTGTTCTTCTTAAAGGTGTAAGTCTGGGTATTGTTGAAATAACTGTTCAGAAATGATTTAATATACAGATTTTATTTCATATTTTGTTTTCTTAAAGGACACCTTCAAGATTGATTAAACATTTTATGATACATTTTTGATAAACCAATTCATTCTTTGTATAAAATTTAAAAAATAAAGCTAATTTAGTTAAAAAAATGATCATCCTTAAAAATAATTGTAAATAATATATTTTAAATGACTGCAGCATCATCAGAATTCCTCTAGATGACGAAACGTTGATTGAAACTAATTTATTTAAAAAAATGTTAATAATGTATTTGGCACTTTACAGTATAATTAATATTACAATATGCAAAAACGAAACAACCCACTGTTTACAATAATATATTACTTATTTATTATTTTAATTTTACTCTTAAAAGTCATCTTAACCCTTCCATCCATTAGGTTTTTTCGTCATCTTTCAGAATTCTACTTGGGTGGTTGACGTCTGAGCGTTTTTAGACCAGTAGAAGTAATTTTAAAAAATCTAAAAAAGTGCATGCACTTTCTTCTAACGTTCAACTTCAAATCCGAATTATAAGAAATACATATGTGGTATACATCTTTAACGAGCAAATCACGATGTTTTTTTGTTGCATAATTTTAATTTTGCTAACTAATTTTTCTTGATAATAGACAACTTTCCACTTGAATGGTCTTCATTTTCTTCAAAAATGTTAAAACAATCCCGCATAAATGTGGAACTTTACAGTATAATACCTTACAAAGTTTATATGCAGATCCAAATGTTTATTGGGATGTAGTAATTTGCGACAAATAAATGTAATATTAAATTAATAAATAAAATGCTATTCACTCTACATCTGAATTAGTGAAAAATATTAATATAATATGAAAAGTGAGTTACTATGGATTAGTCAATTTTTCACTAACAAATAGTTAAATACCACTGGTAAAATTGTGCAAATCAAGGTACTGATTCTACTAATCTAATTTTAGAAAATAATGTTTGACTAATAAAATAGTACTATTTCACATTTTATTAGCGAAATTTATTACTAATCCAATGAGTAATCAACTTTTGTCAGTAAACAATTGAAGCAGCCGAGAATGTATGTAACTCCTGTAGGTAATAATTACACATTCACTTTAAAAAGTTCTTTTCAAATAAGCCATACGTAATCAAATCTGGCGTGAAACTTTTATTTTTATTATGTTTAAAGAATTCTATAAAACTAACATAATTACAACGCAGTAATTATCGGCATGATTAATGGTTTTTTCCAATTTTTTTGTTAATAGACTTTGATGATCCATATTTATTTCGATCTATTGGAGGCTACCAGATGTTGGCCCCACGTGGGGCGCCAATTTGATACGGAGCAAAGCGGTTTTGGAATTTGATATTTTACTTGATGAAAGATTATACGCTTAATTGGATAAGTGATGAATCATATTTTTCAAATCATCAGCAATGATTGGAAATTTTCGAGGTCAAGGTTGACAAAGTTTTGCTGTAGGATTATTGAAAATCGCTTATGCAATTATTTACTGTGACACCTGGTTGTTGTGGTTACTCCACAAAGCATATGAGGTGTTTAAATCTATGAATGATTCATAATTTACAAGAAATGTTATTTTTAAGTATAATCATACGTTCAGACTTTGTTAATGAGAAGAATAATATTTCAGGTAATATAACAAAAGAATCACATTTTACGTATATTGAATAATTCCGTCATTTATTTACTTAAATATTTAATTACTTTAGCGTATATTTCTATCCAATAATTACATTCTGCACGGGGAATGAGACTTTGATGGATTAAAAAAAATCTTGAATTTTTGCATATTTCTTTGCTTTGCAATCAAACGTATAATGACAATAAAATGTTTAAACAAAATTATTCTTAATACTTAATACTTGCAGGTATGATGAAGAAATTACTAAAATATTGATTATTAATATATATATATATATATATATATATATATATATTATATATATATATATATATATATATATATATAATATATATAAGATTGCAATTCGAATTTCATTTCAAAAATTATATTCATAAACAAACCAGAACAAGCAGATTAACAAATTAATATTTGACGTAAGCCAAGCGTTGCAAAATGTTCCCCTTATTCACATAACTCTAGAAAATATTCTTGCAAAGTCGTGAAACTGTTTATTAATCTGTCAAGATAAATAGCGTAAAAGCTAAAAGTAACAAAATAATCTAGCAAATAAATGACATAAAAAAAGTGTTGAATAAAATGCAAAGAACATTTTGACGAATAAATAATATAAATATTTGTAAGTGTATCTGATACAAGATAAACTGTTTAATAACCATAATAAACATAGAATTTACACTTCGTCAAGACACATCTCATTATCCTAACTTATCCACGCGTGGATAAATTAGTTAGTCGGAAAGTTTAAAGCATTGACATAAATTCTTAATAAAGTGTCCTAGCTGAAGAAAATATTTTAATCGCATTACCATTTAGTCACGAAAGGTAACGAAAATCACTTTTTCATCTACGGAGATGTCTCAAAAACGCGGAAGGAATTTCAGTATCAGAGACGACATAATAGAAGCGATTTCTTCGATTTATCTGGCCAATCCATTTCTATATTAGCGGGCATGATTAGGCATCAACATCTGCGCAATAGCTATAGCTACCAGATGGTTTAATAGCTTAAGCCGATTTGGTTAAAAGTCTGTCGGAGAAGAGAAGGTATTCTCATTGAGTTCCTTTGGTGGACGGATCAGCATGTGTAGCCGAAACGTTTAGAGATTTCTCATTTCCTCTCGGTCGAATCCCTATAGGAGGATAAATGGGTTAGCATGTTTGTTAGGAGTTTGGTAATAGTCTCGTGTATTACTTTTATTGCCTAATAAGTCTTAATATTTGCTACATTTTGGCTTTTTCAAAAACATATTTTTTGTAAGGTATACATTTTTTCATTTATTCTTTAATTCTGAATTAGCAATATTTTCACATTAGATTTATTAATAAGTAGAGCATTTCTACTGTTAAAAATGGGGAATAGTATTGTAAAGTATCACCTATCATATACGTCATCTTTGCAAATACTTCTGACTTATGCAAACGAATTTCCGATTTCTGAAGAGAAGCCGTTGGAAAATGTTCAATTACAGTTGCATAATCCGTCTTTATTACACTTAGAAAAATAAGTTTTTCTTTGTGCAACTTTGTTCTGTTGAATTTGTAATCTAAAAACTTAAGATGGTATTTATTGTCATCTAATGCATTGCCGAAATCACATTGGATAACATCAAGATTCTTAATTTTTTGAATGTAATTTGTATTATTTTAGGACTGAATTGCACAAAATTATTTATGGACACATTTTCAACAATATTTAAAAAGCATTTAAAATTAATTTAAGATTTCATCAACCCATTAAGTCAAAAAATGACGAATTTGTCACGAACTTTTCAGCTTTAAGTTCTGATGAGTTATCTATGATGAAAACCTTCTGGACATATCAGTTCTTACGTGAAATTGGTCGTAATTTCCGATTCTGACCTTAAAATGGTTAAAAAATATGATCCAAAAAAGATAGGTACAATCAATTATTTAACAAAAAGTCGGATTTTTATTCGATCAACAATATCGCGCCGAAATTAGATGAAGCGGTCACTATAAAGTGAAATTTTCTTAGCCTCGTACCCTAAACTTCAAAATATAAGAGCGCAAAAACTAAATTACGAAATGGCCATACTCAATATGGCCGCTTGAAGCCGAATATTTAATATTAGAGCACTCTATATTATATTCAATTTCTTAAATTTTACGTCACATTCGAGATCAGCCGTCTAACAAACCCAGGTACTGATTTTTTGTAATAAACCGAAACATTTCGAAAAATTTCGTCCGCCATATTGGGTCCGCCATTTTGAATTTCGGAAATTCTACATCCGATTAATGATTAGCCGACACAAATAACTTTTAATAAACTCATTAAACTAAGAATTTAAAATTTAACTTGTTAAACGTCTAAAATCGAAAATTAAATATTAGGCTTCGAGCGCCATATTGGGTACCGCCATTTCGACATTTAATTTTTGCGCTCAAACATTTTGAAGTTAGGGTATGAGGCCGAGAAATTTTCACTTTATATTGACCTCTTCATCCAATTTCGGCGTGATATTTTTGATGGAACAAAAATTAGAATGTAAAAATCCGACTTTTGCGGCGTGAGCAATTACTGGCGTGTACTGCCTCTTCATTCTACTTGATTCAAATAAAATATTTTCTGCATATTCAAGAACTAAAATTAATTTAATAATATAATCGTAAAATCCTTCAGATAGTTCATAATTTTTATACATTACTAATTTGTTACTAATTAAAGGGATAAAGTAAAAAATATCCTTTATCCTTACTAATTATCTAGTATTCTTTTAAACATGGCAATAGCAAACATTCAGTTAATTGCACCTTAAATATGAAGATTTTTATTAAAAAAAATACCTTCAATTCTTCAATTAGTTTCTAGTAATCTATAATACAAACGTGTTCCTACCTCATCGTAAACTGTAATTGAACATCATGTTAAATAAAAATTGGTTGATTAGTATTTTTAATTAAATAATTTCTTGAATATTCACAGCCTGAAATTGTATTTTTGTTATTTGAAATCACACTATGGACGATTGTAAATTTATTAGCAGACTAAATGCAGACTAGGATGATTTTAGATCTTGATGAACATGTAAAATGGTTATGCAGATGCCTGGTCGGAATGATCTTTGATGATAGTGACCAGAGGTAATTACGGCCGATTTTCAGCATAGTTAATGATTACAAGGTTGACATAAGAGACTACCAATAACTAAATGATATAAGAAAATGGCGTATCAGCAAGCTTCTAAAAATTTTGAGAAAAGTGAGAAAATTACAAAATTGATCGGATATTTGAAACAAATTAATGACGTAGTTCAGATTTTACTTTTAACAATAAAGCACCAAAAATCATTCTGTGATTTCAATTTTAATTTTTTACGAAATTTACGATATTTATTTTCATTTAACAATGCGATTTGTATTTCTAATTTTCTGAAATCATAATGAATATAAATCAGATTTTCATAAAATTTCTGTTTTAGGGATTTTATTTATGTTTTTGAATTAACAACTTAACAAATTAAGATTTTGCTAACTGAATGATATTTCTAAAGTCATTACTTATACCTTAAATAAATTTTTATTTCCTATACATTAACAAAACCTTTTCAAAAGAATGATTGTCACTAATATTTTCTAATAAGATGATTAAAATTGTTGAAGTTTTTTTGTATGTGAGTCCAATTTACAAAAACCAAAATTACCAAAAATCTTCTTTACATTTAAGTTTTAAAATTATTTATTATGTTATTGGAGACTAAACCTTTCGCGACTGTAGTAATTTATTATTTGTCGTAACTGTTTTTTACGATCTTGAAAGGAACTGCCTTAAAATAAAAAAAAAGGCATCGAGTTTGCACAACGAACTGCCGTAATCATCGAACAATCGATCATCAGAGATCAATTTCAATTTCGACACGACGAATTTAACCTTGCTCTTGATACTCCTTTTTACTTTCATGATTATAAATAAGTATCTGTTTTGTCGTCATGCGCCTGTTTAAAAAATCGTAAAATAAAGTGTCTTTATTAAATATGAAGTTGTTAATGTATCATTTTATAACATGTAAAACGATCTTTGCAAAGTTTACGATTTTTCTCATTTTTAACTTGAATGTTAATATAGATACTATACCTTTTTTTAAAAGTAAGTAAAACAGACAGTAATAAAAAATTGTTAGTAATATCATTATTATCATACGTAAAATGAAATGTAATTGATTTATACTTTGGTTGATTAAATTATTTGATATCTTCAATATTACCTGTAACATTTATGAGGAATTGTTTTTCCTCGTATGCAAGCTGCATATTTCATTGCCCAACAGTTACTTTCGATCTTTAGCTTCCTGAAGACGGTTCTTTAGTAGTTAATGATTTTAGTGTTATTTTCCAAAAATACTGTTTTCTTTTTAAAAAAGAGCACTTCACTGATGTTTTTCCGAAAAAGTGCGCCAGTGACTTCGGTTTATTGTCTGCCCATAGACATTTTAATTACCCAAGTGGCGCTTCAATTTTTTACGACTGTAACAACTGGCACAAAAGAAGTAACGAATAAAATGACCGTAAAAACCATTATCGTTTTATAACCTGTAAAACACGACACTCGAGACTGTCTTATAAATCAAGTGAAATTGAGATACATTCGTCTTTTCCGTTTAACATAGCCGCGGGTAGTCTTTATTGATAAAAATCAGCCAAGTTCAACGTCTCGGTGTGGGGTAGTGTGACGAAAGTCTTTTTCTAGGGGTCACTTTTGCATCTTTTTCGGTAAAGATGTTGTCCTCTGGGACTACTGTCTCGTGTCGCGATCGTCATCTCTGACGTGCGACTGGTCCGTGACAAAAGACAAAGACCTCCCGGTTTTCCGAAATGCTATCTCGCATCTCGCATCTCGTAAAAAAAAACGGCAGGTTTGCAGGTCAGGTCTGCTATACATAATTTTCAAATTTTCTGCCGTGACTTTTCTACGATTAGTGTTACCTGATAAGTTTTCGTACTTTATTACAGTTTTAAATCTACCGTTAATTTTGCCTTCTATGTAAAAAATATTTTTGCCTTTGTGTGTTATTAATGGCTTTTTTTTGTACATTTTTGGTACCTATATCCATTTTTCATTAATTTACAAGGTTTTTTAAAAAATTTATTACTGTTAATTTCGTGCAGTTTTTTGGATAATTGGAAGTCCTCGATATTCATAGAATGTATCCATTTAGCACTTGCTTCCTATGCTTACACTTAGTATTTTGGGTTATTTTTTCATCAATATTTTTTTAAACAATTATTCGATATTTTGGTAAGCTTTTTTCTTATGCTGAATCGAAACTGCAAAACGACCGCCTTAAGAGCGCTTTAAGGTTCTAAAAGTGATTTTAAACGTGTTGATTTTAAAACCTCTATAAGTTGTCTAAATACTGGTCGGAAATAGTTCTTAAAGAGATTTTTAAGAAGACTCATGCCTCGATTTTATGATCTCTACAAGATATCTGAAAAACATGGCTTTATGATAGACCTGTTGTTTGAAGTCAGTGACTTACTATAAAATAAATAATATAATTGAAAATTAAATTTTTCAAAATTGTGTGATCTATGATTAGCTTCATTATTATGGAATTAATAATTTTTCTCACGCTTGGAGCGGAAACTCCGATTTTGCTTCCTATATCGCTGTACCAAAATAACACTTTCTCTCCCTAGGGGAGTAAAATAGCATGCTCTGTTAAACGACAATACCGTCTTAGTTCTTTCACACTCGTCAGAAAACAGCAGTTCCCTATTTGCACAATTTATTATTAATTGATGTCTTTTCCCCATATATAGAATTAGTTATAACAAATTTGGCTCTTGTTACTTTCAATACAATAGAAAATTATCAATAATAATAAAAAATCATGATATAATTTGTTATTTTATTATTGACATATTGTCCATCGGTCTGTATACGAAGTACAAATTGTGCGATTTAATTTTTGGATTCGATCGCCACGTAGTATCTCTCTGAGAAACATAGATCTCACAATTGTGAATCGCTTTGCCACAAAAATGGTGATTTACAATGAGACAAACTTGACACCTCGCACAGAAGATCTCTTCAAGATTACTAATTTAAGATGTCATAACTCTCTGAATTCCTTGGAGTGAAAATTGAGCCACTTTTTTATTAAGAGTGAAAATTTCCCTCCAGTAAGAGAGAAAGAAACAAATTTCACTCCTAAAAGAGTGAAATTTGCATGAAAGCGTGAAAGACCGGCTCTAGAGAGAAGTTTTACCTTTTTAAGAGCACGATATTTGTATTATAATTAATACTTCTCCAAACTATTTTTTCTTGGCATCTGTGGAAACACTTTCTTATGATATATGTGCTGTTTTTGAGAAAATAGCATATTTTTTCTGGACGTAAAATGTTTATAATAAAACTGTACTCGCATTTAAATAGACCATATACAAACTCATTTTCTTTGTTTAAAATAATGCAAGTAAATACAGTAGATTCCCACACTAGTGAAGTTCACGCGCTAGTAAACACTTGTTCCTAGTATGAACCTCAAACTAGTAAACCATCAGCTTACTCATTTTAGATGTCTGTGTATGTAGGTACACATACATACGGTGCAGTTCTATGTGTGTTTATGTATTTATCCCACACTTTAAAAAAATAGCTAAAATTTGTCGGGTCACTAGTATGAGAGAAAAAATAACCGAACAATTTCACTGTTATGAGGTTCTAGTGTAGCTATTTTTAAGAAGCTGCAGAATTAACTTCTTCATAAAATTAGTAAATAACCATTTGAAATTTTTTAACAAAAAGACCACGCATTTTTCATTAGCCAAAAACACATGTTTTCTTGAATTATCCAAAAATGCTCTCTCTAAATCTGAATTACATAAAAACTACTAAAAAGTGAAAAGTGAAAAAATAAATGAAAAGTGAGTCACTAAATGAATTAGTAATAATTTTTGCTAATAAGAAGTTAAAGCCTAAACGAAACTAAAAAAGGCAATATCTACTTGTAGATTAGTAGAATTTTACTAATAAATTCGTATTTTCATAGTATTTGTCCGTAAAAAACTTACTAATTGATGGTAACTCACTTTTCGCTGTAGATAAGTCGTTTTTTATTAATTCGATTCAAGTAGTACAAAGTACATATTCATCTGTTTTTTTATCTTTTATTCGTGTTTTTTATTCAAACTTTTTTTTGCATATTCACAAATTTGCTTAATTTTGAAAATTTTCAGTTACTCTCAGTAAATAAAATTACGTTAAAATGATGTAAATAGGGTTGTTATTGATTCTTTATATCAGCATTTGAACTTCATGTAGCAATTTTTTTCGAAAGTTACAAAACAATTCAAAAAGATAGCAAAAATTCGAAACTATTACATTTCTGAAGAAAAATTTGAACAAAAAGATTTTACCTTTGGCAGTAAAGAACCGTGATAGGTTTCTATATTTTAATGTTTTATTTTCCTATTTGATAATACGTGAGCGTAATACTACACTTTCAATATTTTATCTATAAGAAATTAATTTTATTTTCTTTATTTAATTTTTATTAATTTTATTTAGTTACTAGCTGACATCTGTAACGTTTTTTTATTATCATATTAGTAACATTTTCGAATTACGTACCGGAATATTATTTAGTCAATTATATAGTATCCCAAGAAATGGAAAGTAAATTGCAAAATAGTCCCAAAAAACGCAGAGCCGAATACTTTACGAATATTCTTGTAAAGTATGGTGTTTTCGGTACACATTCCCAGCAATTAACACGAAATTTAATACAAAATACAAATGTTTGTGCATTATTGTTTTTCAAAATTAGAAACGCTACCTTACTAAAGTTGTAAAAAGGTATATTTTTATTGAAAATTTGGAACATTTCTTTACATTATTATTCACAAAAAAATCATTAGTAGATTCGGTCGACAACAAAAATAAGATTTGCTGAAAAAGTTGAGTAACTAGTGTTACGAAGAATTTAATACTAACTATTGTTAAAACAAAGTTTTGTTCAAGTGTACTAAGCAATTTACAGCAAAGCATTAACAATTTTCCGCATGACTTAAAGTCCAAAATTGACGAACTCTCTAAAATATTTGAATGAATGTCTTTACAAAATTGAACAAGAGAAATTTTACTTAACCAACTTAAACAGATTTTAGTATTGCTTTTATTATTCAGTTACTGGAAATACAATATGAATAAGTGAATAAAGAAATACAGAAACAGAATACAGAAAATTGTTTACAATTCTTTGTGAAAACGCTTTTTTTCGAAAAAATATGTAACAGACTCCTACGGAAATCTTCATAAGTGACGTAATCTCAATGTTTCATGACAAAAAAAGAATTTACCTTCATCCGAAAGTATACTGTGATATCTCCCCAGATTATTTCATGTCAAGAATTTTTATTTATCAGTTAAATTCATCATTTCAATATATAAAGTTTTCTAAATATTAAAATCATGGGATTACTCGTATTTATCGTAATTTTCATACAGCAAGATCCAAGCTCTCGATAATCATAAAAGCTGCAAGATCCTTGTATACATTTCAGTTTTGCCACATATCTAATATTACCATTTCACGATTATCATCATTTTCACCAGTAAAACCATTCGGAATGTTTCGTATCTCGCATCTTACGATTCTACAAAACTTCACGACTATCTGGGCCCATTAAAATGAAAAACTCTTTACACCCAAGATACACGAAGATAGAAGGGGGTCGATATAGGCCACGATCGAGATAACTCGAAAATTTCGATGGAACTCGATTAATTTATGTAAGGTTGTAATCGAAAGTCATCGTTGTCGTTTAGGGTTTACGCACGTGGAGGCACGCGCGGATCAATTTACAGACTTGCGTCACTCGAATTATTTGCATACGGTTGTATTGTTTATATTTACCGAATATATTTACTTTTTTTTGGGTTCCTTGCTATCTAGGTGGTACGTCGTGAACTACTTACCTGTGGAAGTGACGCCCCGCCGACTTTTCAGCTGTCCAAATGACTCGTGTCTACCCTCTTATCTTGGCCAGGTGACCAACCACTCAGAGATCATTCTCGTCAACATTTCATCTAGAAATTACTACTGGCTTTTTGTTCCTTTAGTGACTTTTGATATATGCCTCTGGCGACACCTTCTATTTAACCGGATGACGCCTCGTTAGCCTCTTAGACCAACCGACGTAAACTAGGTTATTGCCTAATGCTGATTAGCCCTTGGGCTTTCGATGGATTTCTGACCGCTGTTATCAAGGTTTCGCACTTCGAATCGCGTCTCCATTCTTAGAAAAACCGGCTCTTTTCTTAGTTCACACTTTTTTAAACTCAAGCTTAAGTGATGTTATCAAACTGCTGTCGCTTATAATTCCTTTAAGTCAGGATGTCGAACACAAAACTTGTAAGTGCAATTTTTTAACGATTATCTTCGAAGAAAAGAGACAGTTAGAAATGGATTTCGCAGAATTATGTGTTTAAACAAAGAAGTTTAGAACGTACTTATACCAATTAGGGTGATGGTTTTGTGGAGTTTTATCAATTTTGTAAATATTTTAGAAATCTTTACTTATTTCCAGAAATCCTTACTTATTTCCAGAAATCTTTACTTATTTTCAGAAATCTATACTTGTTTCCAGAAATCTTGACTAATTGTCACCCTTGATATTTTCTTAGGTTTTTAAAGATCATTAGCAATAAACTGTTGATAATTTATTGAAAGTTTGCTATTTTTTACAAATACTCAAGATGTATGCAATAACACATGAGTTGATCTAAATCGGATCTAAACTGATCCCACCTAATCTTGAAGTTTTTACTATTAGGTTTTACTTGATCTTGTTTTTGGTCACATTTAACTAGATCATCAATTGATAAAATCATCCTAGACACCAGATAATTTTCTGCTACCAGATCTTAGTTTGTCAAAGATATTAAGATTATATCCGTTTTTTTACTAAAATTATTTGTACGTCCACAATTTTTTCTTCCAGAATATTTTTTAGAATGACCGATTCAAAATGACCACGTAAGGAAACAAATGCATTTAAAATGATTAGTTCCTTGATATAAAGATCATAGATTTGTTTGGGGTTGTATAATGATGATATAAATATTGACTGTTTATGTACTGAGATTATAATAATTTCGAATTGATAGTCAACATAGCAGATTCGTAATGGCAGTTGTTACACTAAACCTCTTTTTACGATTTCATAAATATAACAATTTTAAACACAACTCAACTGAGAAATTCAAAATGGTCAGATAAATGTGACAATCCGTCATCGTTCGGTTCATTAATGTAATTTATTTTTTTGTGGATTAAATTTCTTTTGTTACGAGGCCATTTTTAATTGGTCATTGCTTCTAAAATATATTCTACTACCATATTATTTACGTTCGACAATAATTTTGTTGTGTATGCATTTCATTGATTATAACCAATTTCAGAGGAAAATATCACGAAAACTTAAAAAGGAAGACCTAACAATCAATCAAATAATTGTTGGATAAATAATAATCGTTTTTTTTTGCAATATCATCGACTGCAATCTATAGAGCACATTTAAAAATAGTAAGAAAGGTATCTCTTTTTTTACGTACAATGAAAATTTGCAATAAGTATGCCTGAATTCAAGTGAACCTTGAGAGTATTAGTGCCTTTAATAACGAGTCTGATGTCAGGTTCCAAAAGTTCAAAATGACGGATCTTTTTCAAAATTTTCTCGAATTCGAATGAACTGATTTCTCAAAGTTCTTTTTGGGTCTTTGATGACGAATCTGAAGTCACATTATAAAAATCAAAATATGCATTTTTCCAATTTTTTTTGAAAATAATATAAAGCTTTTGTATTTAAGAATTTTAATAATTTATTTCAGGACTTGTTCTGCATTAAAGTTTGTAAACTAATTGAAACAGCCTTATACTTATTTATTTATTTACATTGAACTATTCTTTTGGGGAAGTTGTTATGTTTTTTTAATTAAAATAGATAAAATACCATAATTCTAATTGAGGTTTTAGACACTTATGGGTTAGCATTAGGATTAATTCCTAACTAATTTATGTATGAGTAGATGTTACGAGAGAAAAGTAACAGAAAAACCATCAATTGCTTTAAAAAAAGGAGGGATATCTTGTTTTTTGCCTTTGCTCTCTAAATGCTAATTAATAGAAAGCTAGTTGTTCGTTAACAAATAATAACGAATAAGCAATAAATGTTACTCATAAAAAGTTGAAACCTACTATTTTAGTAGGAAAATATTACATTTTATTATTAAATTGGTAGAATCAACTTTTCGATCAGAAGAATTGAACTAATTCCTAGCAACCCACTTAAAATCACTTAAATTACAATTAATCGCTTAAAATTATTATTGTTTTGGTACGTCAAATCCGTAGAGTTCAGAATCTGCAATTTGCGAAGCGAATTTCACTAAAGTATATCAAAATTGGGCGAAATTACCTCTTTTTGACTTTTCATCAGTTCGAGAAATTTTCCCGACCACATCTTATTTACCTAAAATAGAAGTCTAATTAAGGAAAGTGGGGACAAAAATAGAAGTAATTGTTTGGTCGAAATTTGGCTTTTTCCCAATAGTTCGTAGTCTGAATTTGCTAAAATGTTGTTTCGACCTGTACTTGGTCGAAAATTGGTAATATTTAGGTAATTTTTACCTCCATTCTTAGAAAAACCGACTCTTTTCTTAGTTTACACTTTTACCTCAAGCTTATGTGATGTTATCAATGTACTGTCGCTGATAATTCCTTTAAGTCAGGATTTCAGACACAAAACTTGTCAGTGCAATTTTTTAACGATTATCTTCGAAGAAAAGAGGCAGCTAGAAATGGATTTCGTAGAATTATGTGTTTAAACAAAGAAGTTTAGAACGTACTTATACCAATTACGTTGATGCTTTTGTGGATTTTTATCAATTTTGTAAATATTTTAGAAATCACTACTTATTTCCAGAAATCTTTACTTATTTCCAGAAATCTTTACTAATTTTCACCCTTGATATTTCCTTCAGTTTTTATTTAACATTAGCAATAAACTATTGATAATTTATTAAAAGTTTGCGACTTTAAAAAAAACGCAAGATGTATGCAATAACACATGAGTTGATCTAAATCGGATCTAAACTGACCCCACTTAATCTTGAAATTTTCATGGGGGCAAAAGTAGAAGTAATTGTTTGGTCGAAATTTGGTAATAGAGGGCTTTTTTTCCCAATAGTTCGTAGTCTGAATTTGGTAAAATCAACCTATACTTGGTCGAAAATTGGTAATATTTAGGTAATTTCTACCTCTTTTCGACTTAATTCTGACGAAATCCATAGTCTTTTTGTTTCGATCTTCTTTGCACGTGGCAAGCCGGACTGTGTATTTGTATCCTTACATGCTCATTAAATTAAACTCTTAAATACTCATGTTATGGTAAAGTAATGCAATACTTCAAAGCTTTCGTCAGAATACAAAGCAAAGGAAATAAATATACGGATTATGTCAGTTTTCAGATGATGAAATTAAGCATGATATAACGTTAAATTTAACGTTTTAAAAAAATAATTAATTTTCAGTGGAAAAATCGGTCATTTTATTTCACGCTTAAATCACCTTGAAATATTTTTTATTTAATTCGGAGACCAAAATTCATAACAAATAAGTCTTATTTACATTTACGGAGGAAATAGAACAGCGGGATTAAATTAATTAGTTACTAACGAATTTTAGAGGTTATACTACATGCTAATGGCAGACATCACACTATGCGCGATCCTGATTTTCGACCTAACAGTAAAATATTCCCCCTATAAGTCAAATTTCCCTGACATTACATGCCTTTGAAGTAAAATTTTCTTATTTAAGGAATTTTGACTTCGTAGTTCACAACTTGTCGATACAATATCGCGACTGGTACCTACAGTTGTCTCTGTTTCACTATACACTTTCTTTTTCTGTCTATAAAACGTCGATGAAACGGTCTTTTTCGAGTTTTTCAGGACGACCAGTACTGACGTATACAGTTTGAGGTTAGGTTGTTTTTGTTATCTTGAATAAAAGTGAGTTATGTGTGCGCATGTGTCGTCAACTATAATAATAACTTTATTAGTGAAATGCCTTATAAGAAATTTTCCGCGGTAAATTCGACTTTCAGGTCAAACGTGCAGCACGCCATTAGGTTCTAATTTTAACCTGTTAGGCAAAATATTATTGACCAATTAATACATTTCGCCCTCGTATTCGAAGAAAGGGACACAAGCAGGGTCTTATTAACTTGAAAGTGAGCATGATATCGACTTATAAGTTTATTCGACGTTGAAGACATATTTTTGGTTCAGATTTGGTAATTTCGACCTAATGTATAACTTTGAAGTCATTGGACTTTAGAGGCATTTCTTAGGTTATATTTAGGTGATTTTCGACCTCCGTTTCGGTCTTGAAAGTTTATTCGACTTGCAGGACAATTTTTTTGGTCGAAAAGTGGTAAATTTTACTTGATTATAGCATTCTGACTTTAGCGTGGTCGAAATTACTTCTCTTGCTGCTTGGGTCTGTACAATTGAACCTGACCTTTCTATTATGAATATTTGACATCACAGATGTCCTCATCATAATCTAGTTTCAGACATAATTATCAAACACGTTAAAACATCCTGTACTAATTGTCCACTCATTACCAAATACACAAACAAATCCGAGATCTGTAGAGATATTGATTCGAAAACATATAATTTCACTTTCGATTGTTCAGAATCACCTTTCGATCGACATAACACATTTTTAGCTGGAAATGCGGAAACGTCTAGACGATCGTCCAAAATAGCAAAACTTATGTAACTGCAGATCCAGAAATAGGGACAAAGGGGTCAGTGGCGTGTGTCTGCGAAAAGAGAAATTCTAATTTTGACGAATTTGGGTAGTCGCCCCCGTAAATTGATATTGATTCGTATATTCATCGACTGGAATCGCGCCGATAGCCGTGAGAGGCGGCAGCTGCGATAGCGTAATTGCAGGTAGCCAGGAAGACCCGCATATTCCGGCAATCATCCGGGATGCTTTCTTTCTTTGGAGAACGTCCACAAATATACATATTCGTATACATTCGTATATATGCGTATACATTTAGCACGATAGCTAACTTTGCCGCAGCCATCGACTAACATTGGGCTTTCGTCCTTGGTGCTCAGAGACACCTTCGCCTTGGAGCTTCGGTTATTTGTGGTGTAGGAAGCGACACTGTGATTTTGTCGGGCGATAAATATCAGCAAATTGACGCATGCCGAATTTTGCAAACGCGTGTTCGATACCTCTTTTTGGTTTCATTTGCTCCTTTGTACGCAGGAAGTGAGATAGAATTAGAAATTAAAAATTTCATACGATTTTCGGTTCCAAAAAATCGATAATGTCCAAGAACGAAATAGTATACAAGAATGTTTTAATGCCGCAGTTATATTTCGTGACGTTGTAAATGATCGATTCTAGGCTTGAGGTACGGCGTACGCCGATACCGATCTTTCCACCATCGAAAATCTAGAGATGTATAGATAAACTCCCATCTGTTGATATTCTAGATATACCTAACGAAGCATACATTCCTGATCGTAAAAGTCAAGGTTATTATGCGGTTCACCAAATGCAACCATGTGGTTTGTCGCGACTGGAAAGATTTGTAATAAAAAGAAATCCATAATTTACAACAAGAAAGTAATAAAAGAACAGATTGTTCGAATAATGTTTAATGGATTTTTGAAGCAGTTAGGTCAAATTATTATGTAGCAAATTGTAACATTTGCCGCATAGATTATTTTTTGAGACAGCTGCCTAGAAAATGCAACATGCATCGTTAGAAACGATTCCTTCAGGGCGATTTCTACTAGAGATAACAAAAGAGCGGACCGCCTAGAACTCCCCCAAGTCTTGATGATTTGTTTCACGTGACCATTAGTTAAATGGGCTGAATTACATTCTTTTTATGATATTGTCCAAAAAGCAAGTTTAGGCTGCAGTTTTCGTTTTTAACAAATGTTGTTTTCAAATTTTTATTTCATTCATATTTTCCTAACAAGTTATACCGTGTCCAACATTCGCCGTCAGTGACCTATGTAACTGCCATTCTCGGTTATTGGTTAATTACGACGTCATATCAAGTTAAATATATAAAAATTGAATTAACAGTTTCTAATAAAAAGTTTTTATTTTATATGAGCGATTGTATGTCAACTTTCGAACTCGATTTTTCCATGCTTCTTTGTACATATTCTTTAGATAAAATAAATACAATTGTTTTTAAACATTCATAAGTATGGTTGTATCTGCTATACAGATTTGAACAAGTGCTCATTTTAAAGTTAGAAATATGTACTTCAAAAACAAAATTAAATACTGAAAAATACAAAATTTTTACGAACATAACCATTTTTAAGTGTAAATTTGAAGGTCAATGCCTGGATTTGCAACTTTGAACAAAATTTTACCATAATTCATGACAAATTCCTTGCAAATCTGAATATTTTCCAAAAGGAGAACCGATGGAGTCCATTCTTTTGAAGCGTTTGAATTCAACACTGAGGCCGTAGTGGATAAATGTGTTGTAAAAGTGCATAAAAATTATTCTTTTACTATACTATATTGTACTATACATCATGTACTTTACTACTGTATTTTATAAAAAAAAAATAATTTAATAAACGAAATGTCAATGAGCAGACATTTTGCGCAAAATCATATTGTTTACATACAAAATTGTAGAATAAATTCCAATGCTTTAAAAATGTAGCTCATCGGTTCCCCATTTTGAAAATTTCCAGATTTGAAATTTTGCTCATTGTTGTAACTCGCGGCGTTGACCTTTAAAATTACATTTACAAATTGTTTTCTTCGTTAAAAATTGAATTTTTTATTTTTCACAATGGTATTTCTTTTTGTTAGAAGTAAATGTTCTGAGCTTTAAAACGAGCATCGGTTAAAGTCTGCACAACAAAACAACCCGAGTTATGAGTGTTTGAAACTGAGAGTTTTTTCGATTTTGAATTTTTTGCAAATTTTCAACAGGTTGTAAATTTTTAAATACAATTTTAGATTTGATGTATCCAAACATTTATTTTTCAATTCGAAGCGAATTTTATTCTTTTTGCATAAAGATAAGACAATTATGATTGGTAGTGACTAACTATGTAAAAAAATACGAAAACCTTCGAGCGATTTGAACGTAATTTTTTATTTTGTTTTATTGCCTCACTATTATAAAGATTATTAAAAAATGCTGTAGTATTTTGAACATTTTTTTTTTGTAAAAGAAAATAGTTTTCTGTTACCCTTAACATTACTGAAGATATAACATGTGAAGATGTCTCCATAGGATTTAAGTAATACAGTTTACATTAAAAATCATTTTTTTTAAATATCTCCACATATTTTCTGACTAACATTATATTAGCACACTTAGTACCCAGGTCGAAAATCGGTCGGGAAAAACTATATAGAAACCAGCACCTGGGCAGTGATGTCTGTTAAAAACTGGCCATGTAATTAATATCTAGTTTTTAGGCAGTAACAGCTCTGTTACACTATATTTTAATAAATTAAAAAACTATTCAAAAATTAGCCAGTTATTACTTAAGTATCTAGATAATGCTCGACGTTCAAAATATTGTTGATGAATAAATGTTTAATTAAACTTGACAGAATCTGGTTAAGAATTATACATATAATTATAGGGAATCTTGTACTCCAAAACTTACATTTAGCATGTATATGTTTATAGAAGGGAATGTGAACTGCGAATGATATATCAATTTACCAGTTTAATCTTAAATCTTACTTTAAGATATAAATTGACAAAACGTAATAAAAACTCACAGACACTCCATTCATATTATATTTCATTCTCACTCATGTATTTTATACTTAGGTTATGTCAGAGGTTATGTTAATGGTGTTCACAATGTAATATACTATTGGTTTCCGCACTAAACTATGGTTCGGCGATGGTTACGACTCGGCTTGTATCAAAATCTGGGCTAAACAACAGTAGCACTGGTTGAGGCTTAATTGAAATATAATTAAAAATATTTCTTGGGCAAAACTAGACCGGGACTAGCTAATATTTGCATAGTACTTTATCCGGGCACTAGGCGCATTTTGTATCCCACACATAGGTACGAATACTGACCAATTTCACTGCCCAGCGTGAAGTAAAACTGACAAGTAACTTGTTTTTACCCGGATTTAATTTCTACTTGAGTACTTTAGTATACATTTACATTTATGGAAGAACTACTTTGTATTTCCCAATTCATTTTCATAATAAATTGGCCCTTCATTACTTATTAATTTTTATTCAATTTTCAATAATAATGTTTCCATTAATTTGTATTGTATAAAATACATATTAGCATCCCCAACCTTTGCAATTACCTTTCCCAAACATTATCGCATGCTAAAGTTTCGTTTTCAGCATCTCTCAATTATTTAGTTTATGATAACTTTACTTGAAATAATTGAGGGAACAATTTTGATTTAACTTGATATTTAGGGCATATCGATATCATTAATGGCAACATCCTGAAAAAGCCGATTTCTACCGATTCAACAAGACGCAGGACCACCCACATCTACCTCAATCAAGACTTGATGAATATTTTGGCCTGATGCTCAGCTCAATTATGAATAAATATGTATTAAATGATCTGCCCTACTATTGCCAATTTAAAAATCAATTTTAACATAAATACTTGATTTCGTAGCGTATATTATCATATTGCACAGCCAATTTTTTTTTATTTTTTCACTCATAACCGCAATGCACACCAGAGAAGTTATTCCTTTCGGTAAAAGCCTATAAAACGTGACTGTAACCATACGGTTTGTCCTTGTGCGGTTTTTCAAAGTTTTGCATCCTATATTGTTGGTTTTGCGACCCAGTTCGCTGATTCAAACTTCTATTTCATCTGGTTCGAAATGATGATCATTGGAGAACTCGTCCGTATTGCCTGGCGCCCCGAGCTCATGAAATTCATTCCAATGGCAGAAAGCCAGTAAATTTCGAATAAGTTCCACCTGCCTCTGAAGCTGGCTCAGTTCGTATTCTTGCATACGTTTTTCGTTCCTATCTTTCTTTATATCCTTCCTCTTCTTTTTTACCCTTTTCCTCCTTTCCTTCCTTCCGTCTCCATCTAAATTTTACTGTGTCACTGAGTCTTTCTATTTCTTTGTCCATTTGACTGTCGGCTACTATTTATTTTTTTTTGTGTTTTGGATCTCCACTACTTGCCTTCGGGATCTTTCGCTCTCATTTTGCGTTTGTCTCCCCTTTCCTCATATGTGAACTCTTTTACTGTGCTCCTCTTATCTTAATTCATTTACTTCCTTTTAGGCAATTTCGATCGTTCAGACTCTGTCTCTCCATCAGCTCATTCAATCGAAGGAATCGATTCTCCTCTCTTAACCGTCATTTGGGCATCTTTGTCTTTTCCGTGATCACAAAACCTAATACCCGCATATCTAAGAACTCTACGGATGTATATGAGGATAGGAGATGGGACGTGCGCTTCGTTGCCACCTTGAAAACTTGACTTTGTATATTTTATTTTCTGACGTACATTTCGTTTTTATTGCCCACCTAAAATAAAATTTATAGGGAAATTGAGCGTGTAACGAAATTTTATGGATGCATGCGCTTTTGTATTTCGGATGAGGCAGGAATAATGAAGCTGTATTTTTTACGTTTAATTTAATTGATGGAAATTTTTCTTGGAATTGTTTTAAAAAATTATTCATACTATGGAGAAAATTATTGCTGACAAAAAAAATGCTTAAAATAAGGGAAAATCAAAACTGAAAATTTTCAGAGAACATATTTAAAGGTACCGAAATGTAGATTTTTAATACACGACATTATTATTCAATATATATAGAAATGTGTGTTTCGCGTCTTTTAATGATTAAATACAGATGTTAATGTTAGAATATCGTTTTAATTTTTCTAACTAATTTTCTCTAATGACAGTAACTTGTCTGCTGTATTAAACGGGTTGCAAATTTTTTTAGAAAAATAGACAAGGTTTTTAAAGATGGTAAAGAAGGAAACTGTTAGATAATTCTTAAATATTCGAAAAAACAAGGACCATTAGTTTACCATATTTTAAAAATAACGTTCAATTATCAACTTCATTTACACTAAACCTATTCTTAAAGTTCACGTATTATGATCTTTGCATACAAATGTAGGTCTTGTAGTTACAAATACTGCTTTAAAGGTAATGTAGAAGTTACTTTAGCAGTCAAAAGTAACCATCAATATTACTATTTATTTCGAGAAACTTCTAGTTATCACAGGTAATTAGACATTTGTACGAGTTAAAAAAATTCACAACAAGATTTCGTATCGGTTTTTGGACGAAATTCGATATCAAGATTATGTCTATTGTTCAAGATCGACTTACGAGATTGCTGTGTCGACATTTCGACATATTCTTTTATTGAATTTAGCAATAGAGAATATTAGAATGTATTGAGAAATAGTATATGATATAACAAGGGCGCAATTTTCGATTTTCAACGGGTGACAAGTTTGTCGCTCGAACGAAGCGAGGGCGGCAATCACATTCATTGGAGATCGATATTTCGCCCGTGTTATTTACGATATTTTTTACACGACAGGAATGGGACTCGATAATTTGCGCCCGAAGGGTTCGTTGCGGGGCGCAAAGTCGAGTTCTACTCCCGGAGTGTTAAAAATCGATTTCTCGAAATTTGAAATACTCCAGTGTGCAAAATGTAGTCAGTGGAAATAGGAGTCCAGTAAGCTGTGGAATAATATGTTTTAATTCATGAAAAGATTTGAACATTAACTTGGGAATTTACATAAGAAATAGTTTTTGTTTTTTCATGATAACTATATAGATGAAAATTGTATCGGAAATATTCTTTTTCATCGAGTTTCTGGATCACTTTCATGCAATTTAGTTGCAAAGGTAACTTCTAATTACGTATTAGGTCTTGCATTTTATACATTTTTAATGAATTTAGCAATAGAGAATATTAGAATGTATTGAGAAATAGTATATGATATAACAAGGGCGCAATTTTCGATTTTCAACGGGTGACAAGTTTGTCGCTCGAACGAAGCGAGGGCGGCAATCACATTCATTGGAGATCGATATTTCGCCCGTGTTATTTACTATATTTTTTACACGACAGGAATGGGACTCGATAATTTGCGCCCGAAGGGTTCGTTGCGGGGCGCAAAGTCGAGTTCTACTCCCGGAGTGTTAAAAATCGATTTCTCGAAATTTGAAATACTCCAGTGTGCAAAATGTAGTCAGTGGAAATAGGAGTCCAGTAAGCTGTGGAATAATATGTTTTAATTCATGAAAAGATTTGAACATTAACTTGGGAATTTACATAAGAAATAGTTTTTGTTTTTTCATGATAACTATATAGATGAAAATTGTATCGGAAATATTCTTTTTCATCGAGTTTCTGGATCACTTTCATGCAATTTAGTTGCAAAGGTAACTTCT
This sequence comes from Trichopria drosophilae, assembly GCA_030407085.1. Taxonomy (NCBI): domain Eukaryota; kingdom Metazoa; phylum Arthropoda; class Insecta; order Hymenoptera; family Diapriidae; genus Trichopria; species Trichopria drosophilae. Next base: position 20,143,925 of record CM059584.1, on the reverse strand, counting down.
AATTACGTATTAGGTCTTGCATTTTATACATTTTTAAATTAAAAGATATTTTCATATTTATTCAATTTTTTGTTTCATATTATAATATAATATATAAGGCATATTTTAGCCGCTAATCTATTCGACAATGACTTTATGTTTTGAAGTGATGAAGCTCCTCCTGGTAGTCAAGTGATAGATGATGTCTAAAATTATCAAACTTTTACGTATAATGTACATATTTCCCTCAGAATTTTTGTAATTGAACTAATATACCTTCAAGATTCACGAAATTTCGAGATCGAGATACCTATTTCAAGATTTTTCGTGATCAAAATCGGAATTTTCGCCTCTCGTCTCGTCTCGTTTCTTTACGTGCACGTCTCTATTGGTAATTGAGTAAGTTACTATGTTCCTTTCTTATAGTTAATGAACTATTGCATCACTCTTGAATTGTACATATATTTACATCTTGCTGAACATGAATAGATTAACAAACATTTAATAGTTAGTTTTATAGTAAAAAAATATTTTGTATTCAAAAAAATATGAATGAAGAAAATATTTTAGTTTTTTTTGTGTAATTATCAATAGTAAACGGTCAATTACTTTTAAAATTGCTATTCATTTTTTAATGTAACTTTTAACGAGATCACGTTATTCGGTAGGGAGTAATTATAATATTGAACTTATAATTTACTATACCCATGGCAACGTTGATATATTCAGATAAATTGTATAACAATTTTTACTATTTTGTCTAAAACTCCAATGGCAGACCAGCAATTATGTTAATATTTACTGCCATGTTACTAAATTTTTCTATCCAGATAGGAAACTTTACTATAAAAGATAGGAATATTTACTAAAGTAATAGTAAATATAACCATAATTACAGGTACTCGGAGTCCTGGACAGAATAGTAAAAATTATTTTCTTTGAGTATCAATAATTCATGTTGCAACAGTTGGCTTTAAATTTCTTGAAGCAAGAATTCCCCCCTTTTGGAAAATGGAGTCACTGTACCGAAAGAGGTAATTGTCACTATTAACGAGTGAAAAATAACCCTTGGTATAACTATTTATGTACGTGAAAGTTTGTATTGTTTTAAATAAGAAAGACATAAATGAATTCAATGGGACTTCTAAGATTCCACGTAAAATTATTATAACTACTCCTTGGTAAAGACGACATTTTAAAACTTTGTGCTTCAGGGTTTTCGTGCTGACAACAAATTATACGTATAATTCCAAATCTATACCACGCAAAACATTACATTTTTTGAGGAATCAATTTACATACATTACATGACTACCTACTCATTGTTCCGTCAAAAAGAGGTAATTGTCTTTTAGTAATTTTTAATTTAATTAAAATCATTTTGGATAACACATGTAATTGTATAGTTCATGTTGGAATAATAAAATAGTATTTCTTTTTTTTTATATGATTAAATTATTTTCAAACTAACATTTTTTTAAATCAATGATCAGAGAAAGTCAAATGTTATTTGTTTTAATGTAAAAGTTACGTAAATATCGCATGCTTCAGTGACTCGTAAATAGTAAGCTGTACTCAACATAGCAGATACTAAACAAAAGCTACTCATTCAGAACTAAAAGTTATGGAAAGGTATCGCTTAAACAATCTAGCCACGAGACCTACCTGTAGGTTGGTTCCATAATCCCTTTATAACTTTTGTTTCCGTTTTACCTCCGATACGTACTAATTTAGTGAAGTGTGCGCATAATCCTAAAATTAGTTTAAAAAGTTTTAAGCTTGTTATCTTCGTAAAAATTGCGGTAGTAGTTGGATACTGATCGTTTTCGGTGTTATTAAGATAACAAAATACTAGGAAATACTAACGCAAATCCTATTTTGGGATGCTGTAACATCCGTTGATTCCCGGAAATATCCGGAAACAGGCCACCCATTGAAAAAGTGTGGTCAAAAAAATGAAAAAAGAACATCACATATTTTTGCATAACCACATCGTTTGCATGTTTTTAACATTTTTTCTTCTTTTTATTTTATACTTCTATATCGATAAAACATTGTTTGTCTTAATTCCGTGTCGCTCCACTTTATATATTTAATTTATTGTAATGGAGTTTGATGATTATTTTATAGGAGGCTTTTAACGCCACTATTTATAATGTAACTATAGTGTTGTTCTAAAATTTAGATGTTAATTGTTATTCGAAAAAATGACTGCATATATGATCGTAATGGAAGAAAAATTAGTAAACATTTTTTAAACATTGTACACCTTAGATAAACGTGTGTATGAAGAGTCCTTCATTAATGATTTTTATCTATTGTTGTTAACTAATTAATCTATCTCTAGTCTGTGAGCAATCTTAAAAAAAAGTATTTTTAAAAGTTATGCTGTTAGTTCTCATGAATTTCAGGTAATTAATAATCCTGAAATTTTTATCAAAACTTGGGTCTGTTTTTATCTACCAAGGCTCAATTAGTCCATTGCAACTATTCCCAGTGCCTATTTGATAGTTTTGATTCCTCTCACTTACTTTAAAACTACGAATGTTGTACCATTGTTTATTTTTCTGATTGGTTCGAAATCAATTTTGTTTCTTTCATTGAATTAGTTTTACAACGATTGTTGATTATTTCTCAGTTTCTTATTTACTACTATGCATAATATATTTTATAAGTGTTATGGATTTTTTTATTTTTTTTAATGATCTTTTATTATTGGACTTGATTTTATAGTTTAGAATGGTAATTTATTATTTTGCTAAAGGTCTCATTTTCATTGTCTTATTTGGTTGGTCGTTATCACAATGATTTCGAAACTTTTTGTTTGTTTCTGAGGTTGACTATAGGGAACAGTTTTCTTTTTCTTTCGTTGAATCTTATCGTGAAGAAAAGTTTACAACAAGATTTACTATGCGTATTGCAATCTTTATCAAATTTATAAATTACGCAATGTAAATGGTGGAAGTATTGTTTACTTCTCATTTTCGTGAACCTCGGTGAATAATTAATCATTTTTTATTTATTATACTCGAAAGCTTTTGAAATGTTTATAAAATTACTAGCAATATTGATTGATGATGTTTTTGAGATAGTCAGTAGATACTAAATTTGTAAGTCAATAAATAATACATTAATTGATACAAGCGATTTGATTTTTTGGCTCCTTTAAATGTTGATATCTCATCGCCAAGTTAACGCACGGAAAAGATAAAAAAGGGAATTAAAGAAATTTTCAGCTTCTCAGTCGTGGTGGTATCATTTCCATATATATGCATTTGCCTTTGAACTATACTCGATTCACATATATATATATATGTCATTTTTTCGTAATATTTCTTTTTACCACTGCCATTTTTTAAAAATGATTACAGAAGAAAAAAGCACAACCTATGATCGAAAGAAAATCCCTTCAGCATTAATTTGCCTCTTGGGGATTTGCTTAGACTTTGATTTTTTAGTAAATTTTAAGAGGAATTTCTATAATGTCTTTGCCTCTTTCTTGCATACATTCTAATAATCATTGCCTCTTTATATTGCAAATGATATATTTGTTACTAAAATTACAATATACTTTTGTTTTTTCAAATAAATTAATTTTTGTGAAAACTGCAAGATTTATTACTGATTAGATTCGAAAGCAGCGAACCCACAAACCCCCTAAGTAAAAAATTGAATCCATATAGATTTGAAATATTCGTCCGCGCATATAAATAAACAATAGTAGATTATGCAACTAGGGAGCAAAATAGATGTTTGCCGATGAGTGAGAGTTTGACGCGCGAGCGAAGCGAGGACGGCAGTTCGCACGAATCTACACATACCTATTTTCCCTTAATGCACATACTATTTTCTCATACGAGGGCGCGCTATTTTGCTCCCGCGATATAGGGAGCAAAATAGTATTTTGCACCAGAATGCGAGAAACTTATTTTGATCCTGGATATATCTATTTTGCTCCCTAAGGAGAGAATGTGCTATTTTGCGCACAGAGTGTGAGAAAATTAGATTTAAAATTCTTACGTGTTATCTTTCTCCGTCTCAATTGTTCTTAGAATATCCGGGCGTGAGCTTGGCCCTGTCTGGAGCCTGTTTACATATGTAGACGCCAGATAGCGCCAAGCTCGTGCCCGAGTATTTTGAAACGGATTTTTATTAGGGATTCAACGTTGATAACAAAATTATATAGACGGATTAGTTCGTTTTTAATTTATTATATGTATGCTTTCTCTTACATAATGTTTCTTTTATCCTACCTGAGAAAGTATCTTTTACCAGGTATTGGAATTCTAATATCCCGTAAAAGAGAGTCTTTTACATATAGGGACAAAAATATTTATTTTACATGTTAAAAGACGAAGATTTTTAAAATATCTCGTGGTCGGTATAAATATAACTTTCAACAGTTATAAGACATATATTTTTACCAGTATAAACGCGGTAATTCTTGTATATAAGAAAAATGATTACCTGCTATAATTCAGTTAATGAACCAGTTTATACAAAATATTGTATATATCGGCTTGAGGTAACAAACTGGACTACGAACTCGTACGTCGTGAGTTCAATTCCTGCCCGGTGACATTTTCTCGATTTGGTTTTCAAGCAGCAGCTCGCTGTTGGTAATGCGAGCCACATTGTTTACGTTTCGAAAATTTTGTTTGGACGGCGAAAATCGACTCATGACCGCTATTTAATGTATAGGTTTCTGCATGTTTTACAGATGTAAGGTATGGCGCCATCAAGGAAAACGACCTGCAGCTCTAGCAAAACTTGAAAATAATATTGTGTAAACATTTGTGTAAAAAGTCAAATCCGCCCGTTAAAATAATAAAAGAAAAAAAAATAACCCGTTTCTAACCTATTAAGTCTGGTTCATAACTACTGTCAACATCTGATAACGTTTCGTAATTGATGTAAAATTATTAAAATTATTTCGATTGATACGGTGACCATTCATTTCAGAACTTAAATTTAATCTACCGAAAATTTTTAAGTTACATTTTATGTTTGATAAATTATGCTGGTAATGAAGAATAACGTGATTTTCGAATATCCTGATGATGTTTATCAAAAGGAGATATTGTAATGGTGAATATTTTGTATATAGAAATTTGTATTGATTCTCAGCTTTATTTATTATATAAGATTCTATTCATTTGCAAGATTATAACCTATAGGAAACTAGAAGTTTTAAAATGTTGAAATACGTATTCTCTTAGACATAATAAAATATTCTTTTCAAACGTGAGAATTTAATAGAATATCTTTTACTCTGTAATAAGTAAATGCTAAAAGACGAAGATTTTTACGGATAACATATGGAATTTCTGTAATTTCAATCATTGTAAAAGACAGGGGATTGTAACTGATGAAAGACACTTTTCTCAGTGTAGGAGGTGAGGAGAAAAGTAACAAATGGAAAACTCGTGAAAATGCCCTATTGAGGACCAACTGGCAATTTTTATATTTTTATTTAAATATTCCTAAAAGGTAAACTTAAAAGTATTGTTTTAATGGTAGTATTCAAAATCTGATTTTTGTGTGACTTTTCTCAGAGGTGTCTCCCATTCTCAAATTTTTACAAAAATTGTATTTTATGTAGATAAATAAATTTCAGAAGATGGCCAGCATCAAAGGACTGTATTCACTGCTTCAATTGAGTAAATTTACATATTTTGGAAATATCAGGTATTTCACCTACTACTTTCTTAGCTGTCTCATATAATTTCATTATGAGGCATTAAGATGGCCATTGTGGCCAATAATTGAATTCAATAATTCACCATAAAACGCCGCGAAATAAATCAGCACATCTCAAAAGCATCTAACGAAACACCGTCGGTTTCGCAAATGTCGAGGGAAAGAAAAATTACCGATATTGGCGACAATTCGTTACGGATGAAAATGGAAAAGCTTTGGTGTCGATTATTAAACGGTACGTCGATTTCGAATTGAATTATCGACGCCCAAAAAACAAGTTCAACCTACGGATTCAACTTAAAAAAAGCATAATCGGTGACGTATGAGCGCCTCCATTGTTCACTCTTGGATAGTCGGCAGCTGCCTTCAGAGGATTTACAATGGCGGTAACAAGAGTTCGATAGATTCGTGTCTCGTCTCTGTCGTCTTTTACCATCGCGTTTCTGAAGAAAAGACGGATCGACGATAAAAGTTAGCAAGGCCGAAACCCACAGAAACGCAAGCTTTGCGGTTACTATACGTGTTTAGGATTCAAGATCGAGCTCGATGAAATGTATTTTTGATAGGTTTCTTTTCAATCTCGTGACTACGTAGTATCAAAAATTGAATTATTTATGAGAGTGCTTTTTAAGAGTTGTCGCTACCATTTTATGGGGGTTCTGTTCGTATTAAATGCATTTTAACTCATCCTTAGCACTCATTTACCATTTGTTAGTTGGTTCAGTTATTGGTATTTTCCATCTTGAAATCAAATGAATTTAGAAAGTAGTCTGGTATATTTTAGGTTACAGACATACGGATTATAAATCGTGTCAGGTAGAAGTTTTATGTGTAAACATTTAGGAGAAAAGAATATTTTTTTTATTATTTTGTAAAAAATAATGCAGTGTATTTGACTCGTGTTCTATTCTTCTATTATCTTATCGTATTATTCAAACCTCAGGTCACCCTACTGAACCTTTCCTACCATTATAGTACTATGGTTTTTAGAATTTCAGACTTCTTATCATTAAGTTGGAAGTGATAAACTAAGGCGAGTAACAGGATTTTTATGTTACCAAGCCGAGCTCCAGAGGGTGGAACTCTTTTTGAAGATGGCTGCGATAAGTAATAAATTCCAACGTAGAAAATGAATCTAGTTTCTGGACATTTTACTTATTTTACATGTGAAAGGTATAGGGAAACTGGGCAGTGTAACAAAAAACTGGACAAATTTCTACCAGGGTTTAATTTTAGTATTACCTGATGTGCATCTTTATGTGTTTGTATTAAATACTAGGTTTAAGTTTGCTTCATTTCTGGCAAGTTCTTACGATTCCATTATAGTTGAAAAGTGCATTGCTTTTACTTTGGTCAGTTTTGATGGCATTCTTTTACCTTGGATAATACGTAACATTTATTGTGCCAATCATTTGTAGTTTTTAGATCAATTGAAGTGTTTTTTGAAAATTTGCATATTTCGGTTGTTTTATTTTAATTTTGATTCTTCTGTTATCATGATTTTTAATTTCCTTTGTGGTTTCCACTTCATTTTATTATAATTTCTGTTTATTTTTAATTTAAAAATTCAAATAAATTACGGTGAACGTACAAAAATATTTTCTAAATAATATCGAAAAAAAATTTGTTTAGCGTCAACAATTTTTGTTTCGTTTTTTATTCTAGCACCACTGAATTCCACGACAAAAATTGCTAAAGAAATAATTTTTTCAAATTTTTTAAAGGTGTTCTTCATACACCATATTTGAGGGTGGCGCTTCCCCTTAATTGACTTTCATAACTTCCATGCAGTTCAAAAAGTTCCGGTTTTATAATTATTATTTGAATTGATATTTATAGCGATTCCGACAATTTCTGTTATTTTCGGAAAATAGCATCATTTTTCATTGCTGGTTTTTGTTTAGAATGCCGGTTTGTTTCGAAAAATGTCAGAACACTGAGAAAGATCTACCTGAGCAATTCAACAAATGGTAAAAAGAAGTACTTTTCAAGGATTACTCTATTGCTCTGAATTTTGCTTTGTTATTTAACTTCATAATTAGTTGTTAAATATTAAAGATCAAGAAATTCGATAGTTTGCAAAAAGCTCAAAGAGACATATATGACAAAAAGAAACCTTTCATATCAGCACTAAAAATAATCCTACTACAGATCGAAAATGTAATTAAAAAAATTAAATTATATTTTTTACCCTCATTTTATTTATATTTCTGAAAATTAATTGTTTTACTCGAAAGATCGTCCAAAAATGTACGAAATTTATGTTGATTAATATTTTTCTCATTTCCTTCCCCGTAAAAATAAAGATAATCAATCCAAAGCTTTAAAATGAGACATCTAAAATATGCTCCAAATTATTAAGAAAAATAAATTTTATAATTTCAATAGGCATTTTCTAGTATCTTCAAACGTACATAAGTAAAATCGAAATAAGAAATGTTGTAAAAGAATGTGGCTCTCTTAGCCTGGAATGTCCCATTATGGAACATCTCCATATTTCTGTAAATGAGATACGAATACCTGTAAAAAGCATAAACTTATCAATTTTAAACAAATCGTCAAAACCACAATAAAATTTGTTGTACAAAAATTATATTGGAATATCATATATGGACATATCTCTAGAACTTTTAAATTTTGTAGGTATTGTAAAACTAAATTTTTTAAAGACATATTGTTGAAACTAGTTTTATTGTCTTCGGTATTGTTCAGATAATAAGAAATTATACTCGCGTAACTCATTTTTGCACCTCGTTAATCCACCTGCGCACTAGTTTCTTACCTTAAAAGTGGTTGCTAAATGCATACACTTTTTTTATTGCTAGATATTAGAATAAGTTGGTATATTACGGTTTCAGAGGTCGCTGATAATGAATCTGATGTTAAAATTTCAAAAAAATTTATATTTGGGGGTTTTTGGGGACGTTGATAACGAATTTGATGTGTTATATCACTTGACTATTATTAAAATCATTGTAATCCATTTTCCTCGTCCGATAATTAAATGTTTACTTAAAACATGACGGAATTCAGGTTAAACTCTCACAATAGTTTGACTGATTTGGACACACTACCAAGAGTAACATATTACCATGGAAACACATAAAAAATTTTGAGGCATAATATCTCAAAATATCACATAATATCCTTCTTTCAATATTTACTTTATGTAAGTACTTATTGTAAAATTAGTAGTTAAAGATCCCAAAAACTCTTAGATACAAACGTATATTGAAATCTAAAGATGTTTAAAATATTACGTTCTTCACATTGGATTCATCATTTCAAATTTATAAAACTGTCTTCAAATTCGTAAGCCACCATATTGGCTTTTTTATTTACTTATATCTCCAACTACTTATGTTATAATCTACAAGGCATGAAGTTCTTCGTTAAAAAAGTTCGAACCTTGTCACCCACGAGAAAATGTCGAATTTGCTATTTTCACTAATACTCGTCGGTTCCTACATCATTATAGTCATTATTAAATACATGATACATTTTATGTGCAGAAAGGTTTATTGAATTATGATGTTTCAAATTTTGTTTGACAATCAATAACGTATATACGACAACCTAAAGTTTAAATACGCCAATATACTTTCTAAATCTCTTGAACAAACGCACTGTTTCATTAGAGTGTCAATTTTGACTAAAAAAAGAGCGTTTTTCACTCCAAGAAATTTTTATCGCAAAACGTCTTTTTCTAGCAAAAAATGCATATACGGTATATTGCGCCCAAGTATACAAACACTTTTGACAAGATGTCAACACGTGGTCGAAACTACCATAACTCAGTACAAGTGATTGGCACAGGTTACGTGTAAATCAAGAAATACTTTATTGCGTCTCGGTGCCTGTTTCGAAATAAAATACCACCCTCCTGAATGTTCCCTGTTCTGTAACGACAACCTGCAAGTTATATTTATACCACATTTTTCTACGCGCTTAGTATATAAGCGACAGATGCTAACCGGTGGCGTGCAGTCAACTTCAAAATCGATATTTCGGGCGATTTAAATCGCTGCACACTCAACTAGTCGATGCACATTCCTGAACTAATATTTTTTACTCGTTTTACTTACATTTTATTTTGTAAGGATTCTCGTATAGAAATAGCAGAAAATTTGACATTTTAATGGATATCAAGAAAAAAGTAGATTCTTGATTTTTTTAACTGCCTGAGAAGATTATAGACTATAATTTTGACGAAATAATGGTATGAAGATGTATATACAAAATTCTCAACAAGAAAAAATACTTAATATTTTTTCAATCGTGTTTTATTTCAGTATGATGGATGCAACTATACCAAAATAGAAAATTGTACTAAAATAATAAATTTAGTTCCGTAAAATACCCTCGATCACTTATATGAATCAAACCTCATAAATCATCCACGATATCATTATCACGATTGTAACTAGATAATGTAAGCGATCACCTTTATTTTGTACTGCAGGATCCTGATGACAATGAAGGGCCTGCTTATTGTCTTCGGACGTGACCTGTTGAAGACCAAACTCATTGTTATCTGTACTCTAATCACAGTACTTGAAATATAAGAAAGAAACCAGCTTCCAAATACTATAGTTATTTCGGAAGCATTTTATGTACTTTAATATGTTATGTTAAAAAACGATCAGAATCAAATTGTTACATAAATTAATTTCTAATACGTTCGTTATATTCCCATGATTTTCTTCTCGTTTCCATAAAATTTGAATGTTTTGAATAAATATAACATTTTTGTAAGAAATTATTGATTAAACGAAATTTTTAAGTATTTTAATGTTTATGTTAAAATCAATGTGTACGTGTTGTTATACGATATATTTCTTCATCTATTTAAAAAAAAATACCTTAATATTAATAATAATTACTAATTGTGACATATGTGTCTATATAAAAAGTGTAATTTAATCTAAAAAAATATGTTCATTTTAATTAATAATAAATATCTGATTTTTTATAATATGAACATCAGTAAATCATTTGAATATGAAAATTACAAAAGTATTAATTGTACATTCTTTTTTAATCCATGATATTAATTATTAATTTTGATCACAGTTTTTTAAATTAGATTAACATGAGTGTAAAATGTTAAATATGGTTACTTCATATAGTAATATATGGAATAAATAAGAATAATTAAATGTCAAGAGTTTCAAAAAAAGTGACAAATTTTCACAATAGTTGGATCTTTGAATTCTGTTACATTACAAATAATTCTTGTGAAGGCTGTAAATTTATGAGTTTGGATTCATGCATAGATGTGTTGTACTATAAATCATTTAAACAGGATCAGTATGGCCGACCGAAACGCCCTCAAAGTTAAGAATTATGGCTTCGATGAACGAAAAACGATTCCGAGAAGTAGAAACGCATTTGTGCATATCGCCAATGATTACTTTTTTAATTCGACCAAGTATAAATTAATATTTTTTGTTTACGTCATTTTATATGCTATTTACTCAATACGATTAAATTACTTGTATAATGCTGGTAAAATGCAATTTGACTGGATTTTGAATGTTTTTCAAAACGACAAAGTGATGAAAGTTACTACAAGAATAATATAAATAATTATTAATAAAGTTTAAACGATAATTAATTGATGAAAAGTTTTATGTTGCTTTAAAGAAAGGAAGTATTTTTTTCCTAAATAAGATCATTAATTATATACAAAAGAAAAATTAGTTAATTAGAGATTTATTCCAGAAAGATTTATTTTCAAAAAGTATATTCACACTTAAATTTTGTAATCTAAACATAAAAAAAATATTAGTCATAACCTTGTTATGAAACAAGTTTTACTATATTAGGTTCGTTCATACGTGTTTATGAGCCCTTAAATAGTTATAGTTTTACTGCAGTATTATTCTCAATTTCCCATTGTAATACGTAAATTGCAGACTATAGATTTACTATGTTATTTACTCAGGTAATGGAATTTCGATATCAATAGCAATAATTACTACAGAGAGAGAAAAAAAGAGGTTAATGGAACCATGAAGTAAACGTAGAAATGATTATAACATTTGATAATAGTACAATTAACATCGTGAGAAGTTGTAGTTGACAATATCTTATTTTTATAATTCATAATATTGTAAAATATAACATACAATAATTACTTTTTACGATGATAAATAGTTAGTTTCGTTTAATCACTTTTACTAAATCTATTTTTCTAGTCAAAAATATTTCGGGTGACTATTTTAACTTTAAAGCTTCGGTACATTTGAGGTTATGTGATGTGCTGCATAGTTAAGTATCGGGATATAGTAAACGGAACAATGTTGTTGTTTTGTTTTCATATAGAAATGGTTAATTTAACCATTTTTTATAATCAGGTATTTTACTTTTCTAAAATGTTTCCATTAACCTTTTACGTTCTCTGTAGTATAAAAAATATCTCTTCTTATGTTAACAATAAAACTTAACAGAAAATATAACGTAATAATAATATTCTATTGCATACCTTTTGTTTCAACCGCGAATTTAACGTTTAAATTCTTTACAATTCTAAGTGCTTAGATTTAACAGATATCAAGCGATGGAAAAAATTGATAATTTCCCAACCCGTCATTTTAAACACTTTAGGACTTCTAAAGTGCTTTTGCTAATTCTTAATCTAAAGAATTCTACACGTTACACGACTACGTAAGTCGGATTTTAACAAGTCGATTGAGAATTTGTCTAGAACAACCTAGAAAGGTTGAGTAAGGTTGTACTCAATACTAGGATCGTTTTAGAATCACCTTACGTAAATCTTAGGACAAATTTTTTTTAAGAGGATAAATGTATAATTTTTAAAAAGATTCTTTTTTTAAATCCGCTATAAAAATAAAAAAAACAATAGTTCCTAAATGAGATAAAATACTATTTTTTTAATTGTTTTATATGCCAATCTTTAAAGGTCTCATAATGTTGTCTAAACGATAATTTCAGACACAAGTAATTTTACTTTCTGACTGGTACAGAAATTTTCTTCACGGTGCGTTTTCTCTAAACTTTCAGTGCCGTCTATTAACTATACATCATTACTGTTTCCGACTATCGTATCGTATATAAGATAACAAGTTATCATGTTAATCATATTAAACAACTTTAAAATCTATCCTTGAAGTAAATTGTACATTGTACATAAACATACATTAGTTGTATTTTTTTTTCGTTTATTTTTGAATTGTTACTAAAAATGACGTTGACATGAACCCGTTCATAATGTCCTGGCTAGCAAATAGAAAACATGTACGGAAATGTATGAAAAAAAATACATTCAAATGCTACTATTTTTATAACAATTTTATGAAGAGTTTTTATTGAGAAAAAAATGAATACAATTTTGAAGTAGAAATTATGTTTTAATCATACTATTGTTTTTGGATGCTGGGCAACACTAATAATAGAAATTCTAAAATTTCTTGTAATTTTTACTAAAAAATAAGAGTAACATTCTGCGTGAAAATTTACCAAACTAATTTCTAATAAACTAATAGTAAAATTTCCCTCAAACCACTTCGTGGGCAAAAAACGAAGGACAATTTTAAAAGAAAATAAAATTTTGAGGTGAAACGCTTCAAAATGTGCTTCTCTTTGATTAGAGACAATACAAAAATAAAATAATAATAATATTAATAACAGTAATGTCATAATTATAGACGATGACAAAATTATACAAAATAAAATATGACCGATGTCATGGAATACTTCTAATTTATAAAAGTTTCAAATCCACGATTTATTTTCCTACACTCCAAATTTGTTGAACTGAAATTTCAATCCATTGTACTAAGTTTCAGTCCAACAAATTTACAGTGTACCGTAAATACCTTCTACTAAATAACTATTAACTGCAACTAAATAGTTTAGAGATAACCTGTATGCCTTCCTTGCATTTCAGGTCAAACTACCATCATTTACATACCCGAAAAATAATACCCAAAACTGAACGAGACCCTAGGTTGGTAAGAAATTGTAAATGACAGTTTAACGTGCTGTTTTTAAGAAAACTCGTGATCCGCAAAGGACTTCTGTTATTACCGTAATTTACTAAGGTCTTAAAAGGTAGAGAAAATTAAGTAAATTGGCAAAACTATGGAAGAAACATGGATGCAAAATAAGCATCCTCATCAGGGGGTTTTTTGTGTTGTTTAGGTATTTTCTCCCATCTTCAACGACAAAATAATCAAGTTACCTGTAAAACATTAATAAATTGTTATTGTTAGTGGGAAAACAGTCACTGAAAAACTTTTGATGTATTTTTATGTTAAAAAGTTGAATATGTTAGTTAATATGCAAGGTTTAAATAGTTTATCGTGGTAAGTGAATAATCAATTTTCGTGAATCTTTTCAAATACCTAAATAGTTTTTGAAAAGTCTACCTTAATTCTTACCTTATATAATTCTACCTTAATTCACTATTTTTAATTGAACGATGCATTGAGAACCTTAACCATTATTTTAGTAAACACTTGACTTTATTTTTCTGCGGTACAACATTTTTATATCTTTTAATCGTGCAGTATAATATAATAGTGGATATATAATTTTATGAATTGAGGGGCTCAAATAAATTTGGTCAACACAAAATTATCAGATATCCAATTGTAGGACACCGCAAAAGAAGTTTCTTTTCGGGTTACGGACGGTTTATTTGTATTTTTTATTCTGTTTTTAATGATGCATCCCTATAGACCACCAAGTGAGGCGGCCGTTTGTCGTGTCAAGTTTTTAACTCCCACTGCCGCCATAAAACTTATTCCACGGAAGGACTCTCTGTGATGTTTGGTTTATCGGCTCCTTTCGATGACTGCTTTCGATGACAAAACGTAATGCACTATCATCAAGGCAAATTCGTACAATTTAAAAAATGTAGTGAAAAATTCGGAGGTTACGCAAATTTTCAGATTTCACGGTTGATAAATGCAAAAGTCGACGAACTTTTTTTATCAGATTTTTTCAAGTATCCGTATCGAAATTGTTCATAAATCACGAGTAACGAGAGTGCGGTACATTCTACATGATTTCACCGTGTCTGAAAATTTACAACTTTCCTGGAAAGTTAGTGTGGGTTCGTCACTGTCGGAATCCTTAACCCATGCTGTGCGACAAATCATGGACCGCAAAGCAGGTACACTCATTATGCACACCTTAGTGTCTGGGCCTATCGGTAGGATTTGAGATTTCTGCACGAAAGACTCGTGGGTATCACGCCTACGACATGTTTAAAAAAACCCTTTTAACAAGGTTCACAATCGATTTACTTGCATTCAAATATTTTGGATGCCGTAAACTTAGTTGAAATTTTAAAATTTGATGGTCACTCTCAATTCTCTTCAAGGATTCTAAGGTGAACTCTACAAAGTGAAATTTGAGAACCACCTTAAATTTTAATCATTTTTTGTCAAATTTCTATTATTGTCTTCAACGAATTCGTGTCTTATTGTATACTTACCATGTTGAACTATATAAGATCAGTTTGTATCTCATTTCAGGGGTTGTATCTAGGTTGTACAGCAGACTATCACGACAAATTCTAAAACAAATATTAATAATAATAAAATATTTTTTTGTTTAACAATTTGTCACCTTTTTGTGCAACATTTTAAAATACCGTCAGCAGGTCAAGTCAAATAAGTGGCTTGAAACTCATTTTAGTAATGTTGATTCAAGTTTGGAAATGTTGCTGAGTAATGCTTGAAAATACTATTGGGGACTGCATCAGTTGCCTGCACAAGAAAATATATTGTTCATCACTGCGGCAAATTTCATTCATTCAGCTTTTTCAATAGTTTTCTTCAGACATGCATTTCGGAAGTACAGTAGTACAAAACGAGGAATTCTGATTGATGAAACTTTTTTGTTAAAAATGTCCTGTATTTCTTGGAAAATCGGTTGTATCGGCATATTGCAAAGAAGTTTTCTTCATTTTTATGTTAATATTACTGAATATTACGAGAGTCATTGACAGTGCTTTAATTAATCAGTATCTCCACTACAATGAGATTTCGGAGATCGAGAAATTTGAGATAATCTTCTGATAATGACTAGTCTTGAGTGTAACATAAATTAATTCAGATAAAAGAATTGTCCTTGTGTTACATATTGCCCACGCATGCAATGAATCCTGTACTTCTTTAATTCAATGTTATGATATTATTTTTTTTATTAAAAAATGTCAATAACAATAATTATTGACTTTGTCTATGTATTGTCCTTAGCATTAAAGACAAAATCCCTTATGCATAGATCATATACATATACAGATACCTGCACATAATATGCCATATGCAATTTTATAATTTAACTCCAGCATTATTTTTTATAAAATGAAAATTCATTTCTACAATGAGAACAATGAACGACGGTACAAAGTACTGCAAATGTGTCGACGGCACTTGACCGTTCTGTCCTAACCGCTGAGGTCGAGCGGTTTGTTTGTAAACAAAGCCAGCAAGTACTTATGAGCTTCCCTAATAATCACGACGCATTAGCAAGTGTGTGAATTCAAAATGATTGAAAATTTCTCTCAAAATTTCTCGCAACAAGCATTCAGAATGATACCAAATATTCAAGGCAATGCTGCATTGGAAATAGTGAAGTGTTCGTGGTACAATTTATAAGCAGAAGCATAGAGAACAATTCAAGAAGATTCAATTCTTGCAATAGGATTCAGAGTGATTGACAATAGGGAATTATTTATAAAGTTCAAAAAATAGAATTAAAAGCTCAAAAGGGCTCAATGGAGTCTCGATATCGAAGCTGAAAGTCAGAATCGAGTTATTGCGATATTTGAGGTTATATACTTGAAAAACGCAGTTTTTGAGGTTATGTGTACAGAGTTCGAAAAATGACTGAAAAAAGTGACTTCGTCAAAAAATATCACATTCTGCGCACAAAATCACTTCTAAAACTTAGAAATTGGAAAGAAATAGTTTCTCAATAACAAAAACTATATCGTTTTTTAGTGTTAGAAATGAAAAAAATATAGAGTTGATTAGGTAGATATTGACAAAATCACAGAGTGAGAACATTTCGAAGCATTCTGCAAAGCGATTGATTGTTACCCTTTAGAAAGATATTCAAGTAATCAAGCTTCCGAGTATTTTTGATGATGACTTCGTTGGAAAATATGCAACACTCATATTATCAGCAAAAACTTTTTAACGTTAAATGCACATTAGATATTATTCAATACGACATACTACTACAATTCTTTAGATCGATTGTAGTGACAAGCGATACAGTCATACATCCTTTTGAATCAGTGAAATCTCTCTTTCTCCGCGTTGTATTCACTCTACAAAGAGTGAATATTCATTCCAAGAAATTTCTGAAAGTTTCGGTTTCGAATTACATCTCCCATAAATCATCACTTTATCAAATCATTATTGTTTGCTTGTATAAACCCAAGTGAACATACAAAATACACCACCAGTCTTATGAACCACACCACGTCGTCAAAAACTGATCAGACCATCATTCCAATACATTCCAATCCTACAAAATCTCCTTTCAATGACTCGTTTTAGAAACCGAAATTGGACTTTTGATTTCATTCGACAATTATACTTTCCCTGCCTGGTAACAAGTTTTACCCCACGTCCTCACCCTCGGTCGAAAAGTTTCGCTGACCCGCGCGAATTTCTTCGCACCTTACTTATATACATATATATACGCGAGCGTGTTTTTCGGGGGTCCGCAGCGAGAGCCAAGTTCGCTCTTACCTGCTCCCCCTCTGTATATGCTCACGCGCATCTCGTGTATAGGATTCTTTAATGCTGGCACACCATGCGACAGCACGCTCAGCCTCGCACATACGCGCGCGCGTTCTCCTGCGTTGTTCTGGGGCCTGAGGGGCCCAGGGGGAGGGGATCACGAATACCGGCGTACGTACAGGTATATAGACGTTCGGTGCTTCTCCCGATGAGCCCCTATGCGCCTGTTGCTCGCGCGCTCAGGACGAAGACGACGCGGACGTTCTCGCGGCGCTATGGTGGGGCAACGCGGCGCGCGCCAAAGCGTTGGGAGGGGGGACCGGCTCGCGTCTCGCGGGCCCTCGGACCCCCTTTCCCCACCTCGCCGGCCGGAATGGACCCGATCTCGTTCCCCCTCACGCGCGCGCGATACACGAGCGGCCACCCTCTGCCCCCTCGCGCATTCGCCCCCTCGACGGTTCCCTCCGGCAGGCTGCACTCGTCCTTCCTTCCTCCTCTCGCGCTCCTACCCCTGGACCAGTCTTTTTTGCTGCCGGTAACTGTTCAAATTTCGTTCTTCGAGACCACTGTGCCGGTGGGGATGTGACGTGGACCCTCGATGCTGCCGGCAGTGCTTCTCATTTCGGTCTTTGGTCCACCAGAAAATTGTTGTCGAAATACCAAGAGTATTTTGTATTTTTTAATAAAAATGAAAAAAGATTTCAGATTTAAGAAATGCTTTTAATAATAGCAACTTTTGGTATTTATTTGGATTGGAGGACGTCAGAAACGTTTTGAAAATATGAAATATAATAAAGTGTTTATAATATAATTTTTATATTTTCCTTAAAATTTTGATTCTTCGTTTTCGTTAACCGAAATTTCATGTTTCATAGTGTAAATTGTAACGTAGCACATTCATATTAACATAGTTATGGTATTTTAAACATTATTTAACGTTTTTTATACCTTAGTAATACTGAAATAATATTTTATATTATTAAATAATAATTGTTTTTAAACCGATTATTTTTTGTAACCGTTACATTTATTTGCTTATCTATTGTAGTTGCCTGTATTAGCTTGAAAACTAGTGTAATGCATTCCATTTTCTCCATATTTTCTGAAATGAAATATTGTTTTATGCTTATGTTCTATATTTCTTATTTCTTGAAATGTAAAACAAACAATTTTATTCCAATGTGTTTTTTAATCCCAAAACTAATTTCAAAATCGTATCCTCATTTCAGGTCCTGGAATTAAATAAAATACATTTGTGGATTATATACACAATTTAATTGTTTTTTACTCACTAATATTTAGTATAATACTAAGTGACTTGTAACTACAGGAAATAGAAAGTTTTAAAATTTGTTATTGTTTCATTGTCCGACCAATATCTGAACATAGTTGAATTAACTGGGTTGCCTAAACCACTCACTGGAGTAGAATTTGGTATAAACCAAACAGTTACGATATATTTTGTTGTTACCTTACAGTAATATGAAATTATCCTGTAATTTAATTTCTTCATTTTGCCGGTAATGAAACCCTTCGAAAGGTACATCTCATGCATTTTCATGTCTGTTTGAATATGTCATATCACAACATTTAAACCAAACTACATACTTTATTTGATTCAAATGTTTTTAAATAATTCAAACGACTTTTCAACCGAACCTGAACTTAACTTCTGTTTAATGTATTTGCAATGAAGTTTTATTGAAAAATGTTGGTACGAATATTTTAGCGGTTAATTAGTCATAACAAACCTAATACTACGTTCTATTATAAAAAAATAATTTTATTAAATCAATTTTGTAATCATTATCACGGCACTATTAATTAAAACTAATTTGCGAGATACATCTGATTTTTGTTCGATTGAATCTTGAATATTTATTTATTAATACTTATTATATTTATTTTTACATATTTTAAGACGTGGTGTAGTTACGTAACATGATTTTAAATATTGGAACTATGACCTTAAAAAGCATTATTATTTTAAGATCCATTTACAACGACCTTAGACGATTATTGGAAATTCATATGAATCCCTCTGCTAGAACCACTTCAAAAAAATCTGTTCTTCCTAAAAATTATCTTTTTAGTAATAAATGAACAAATTTAAATGATTTTCACGAAAAATAAACAGCAGAAATTTATCGCTTCAATTACTGGGATTGCACCCCGCAGTTTTCCTCGTTGGAAAACCAGCGGTCAAGGTCGTATATGGGGGAAGAGAATTTTCGGACGGTTTTGAGGTAAAGGGATGATGGGTGTGGAAAATGCAATTTCTTTCGGTAAATGTTAAAAGGATGATCGATAGATCGGTGTTTTTAAAAACGCCTTTCTACACGCTCTTAAATTTCTCATTTATCACCAAAATAGACGTTTGAACCAGTTATTTGATAGCTTGGAGACTAAAACTGAAATAACTAGAGCTCTCTCTTGTTTTTATGTTTTCAGATGTTAAATAATCATTGACGATTTAAAATAATCATGAATACGCATATGAGAATTTTACGACAAAAACCTTCTTATTTAATTTTTATACGAATATATCCCATGATTCGAGTTCCCACAAGACATTTTCTCATAGAAACTTAATAAAAAAAGTTGCCCTGATGGGAATTTTGCTCTATACACAATGCGTTTTAGTAGATGATTAAATTCGTCTTACAAAAACTCTACGACGATGTTCGAAAAGAGTACAGAATAGTTCGTAAGCGATCTACACAACCGCGATATATTTAAATTACACGTAAAATAAAATAATACGTAAAGTCGTTTGCGGGGATGAGACTAGTCACCGACCTTTCGTCTGTTCTTAAAAGAAATCCGCGAATGCGTGCATTCATCTCCCTTTACAAATTCTGTCTTTTATGGATCGCATATACATAAAATTTGCATATCACGATCCCGAATACAATGATGTAAATGCCCATAAAAAGTAGAACGTCGTACAAGAAATTTTGAACGAAGACTAATAAATTATATCAAATTTACTTTATTCGTCCAAGTAAATATGTGTAGTGTAAAGTACTGTAACGTATAATATCGAAGATAGACACTGGGAAAATTTCCCAAAAGAATGGAAAATTTAATGGAGATTCCATGGAAACTAAATCGTAGAAAGAGTTTGTCGTGGCGCCATCTCTTGAGACTTGTTGCATTTCGACTAAACCGAATTGGAGTGACTTTCTACTTTTATACTCGACTGCACAGGAGTGAACACCTTCATTTTTTTATTTATTATGTTTTGTTTTTTTAATATGTTTTATGTTAATACCAAATATTTTTAATTGATTTACAACTTTTATAAAATTTTTATTGATTTATTATTATAGGATATAATAATAAATTCATAAAGTAATGGACAAAAATGTTGACTTTCAAAAAAATGTCGGTTATTAATAGTGCACAAATTCTGTAATATTTTGTCAGAATTTAGTAAACGATTTTTTAGTCGAACATAAATTCATCAAACACAATTTATTTACAATCATTATTTCATGTCTGTTGGGGCACTTTAGATAAAATGATACTTAATTCAAATAAATGATAAAAATAAGTAGAAAGTAATAGTAAGTAAAAAAAATCAAATTCTAAAAATGTTTTTATTGACAAGTTTATTTAAAAATAATTATTTTATGCATGGTTACAAATTTCCATTCGCAGTAAAGTCCGAACAATACTTGTTGAACTGCATTCAACAGTTTTGGCCACAGTAAGTATTGAAACATTGCAACAAGTACTCACATCACTATTTTGAAGATATATTTAGAAAAAATCGGAAATTTACTATGTAATAAAAAATATACGAAGAAGATTTCATTTGTAGACATTCAAATATTAAAAAATGAAACTTTACAGATTAAACATTTTTTATTAATTTTGAATGGCGAGATAAGATGAAATAACGAACATCACTCGGATAATGCACAGATTTTTCTCTTCAAAATATGCAAATAATTACATAAAAAAAATTGTTTACTAAAAAAAAAAAGGCAAAAATATTTGATATAATTAATGTCAACGGTCAGTTAAACCAAATGTACTTTTTTATTTCATCCACAATTTACATTAGAACACTTTTGGGCTGTATGTACTTTAGACTAACCGACATTAAAATGAAATCCATTAAAACCGAGAAACTATTTTTTTCGTACTATGATGGTCACTGACATTTTTACAAGAAATTATTAAAAGTTAGGATAAATGCAGATTTCTGACATAAACACTGTGTTCACTACTAAATTTCTGTCATGTCGGCAGTTAGCGAAAAACTGTCATTAAAATGAAACATCACTAAACGACATTCCAAAACCGAAAACTAACATTCCTCGCATAGTCGGTTCGTAAATATCAAGAAATTCTTCCAACGAAATAAAAAGTTACACACTCCCAAAAAACTGCAAAAATCTCGGACACATAAGTAAATACTGGAATGATTATCGAGCAAAACGAATAAATTACGTACTCGCGCAAGCTACCGGATATACGGCAATGAATCCGAAACGAGTTTATTTACTCGGGCGCGGAGTAGTTTCATTTACCACAGCCGTAAACCAATAAAAAGCTCGCGCACTGTACGCAGCCTAATAAATACATCGTTTTGCGTCTAATAAGCGCGATCACGTAATTTCCATAAGTCGTAAGAAATAAAAACTGATGTTTAGACGTATCTATGTTGCTGCTGTAGTGAAGTGATCCCAATATCATCGATGGATCCTGGGGTAACGATCAACAAGTTCGCACGTGCGATTTTTGCGTATACCTTTATCATTTGATGTAGGCAAAAAGGGGTAGGGATGCAGTCGCGTGCCGTTTGTGCCGTGGCGAGACGCGCATGCAAGATCGCTTGCTGTACACGGGCTCCGACGATTTCGAGATGAGAATCTCGGAGGACGTAAGGGCCTTTCAGTCCGCTCGAGGGGGAACACGAGGGACAGAGACGGACGGAGGGGTGGGGAAGAGTGAGAGAGACACGAGTAGCAGACACCGGCTCGGGCATGGTTGGCATACGGAATCTGAGCCGCACGAGGGGCGGGTCGGGGAACGACGGGGGGGTTAAGGAAGAAGGGAAGACGGGGTTTAGGGCCCGACCCAGCACAGGTCTGGATGGTGGGGACCGGCGCGTGCCCGAGCGGCTATATAAGGCCCTCGCACCCTCATTCGGGAGGTATTTCGGGAGCTACATCACGACGTTCACGTATCGTTTCGGTGTGTTCCTTTTTCGAAACTCTCACAGTTCGAAAGAATTCGCGCAGTTCGTGTTCGACAGTTCTTTAATATCAAATAGACTTGATTTACCCTCGTTGAGGTAGTGTTTGAACTTTTCTGTGCTATGACTTTGGTAGGAAGCAACTTCGACGAAAGCAACAGTCACGTATTATCCGTCATGTTGGGCGTACAACATCCGCAACAACAGCAACAACATTTGCTTCATCATCGACACCACAGCCTCCACGGTGCAGCGACGACCAATCACATTCATCGTGGTAATGTGATTATGGCGACCGGCCTCAACGGTGCCCAGGATATCAAGGTGGTGTTGCAGCAGCAACAAGCTCAACATCAGCCTCAGCAATCGGCTTCCGTCAAGAGGAAGATGTACGCGCAGAGTGCTCCTTACAGTCCGGTTCCACACCAGCCGGCTTCCGTGGCGAGGAGGAACGCCAGAGAGAGGAACAGAGTAAAACAGGTGAACAACGGATTCGCCACACTGAGACAACACATTCCTCAAACTCTGGCTCAGGCACTTGGAGGAAACACTGCAGGTACGCAAGGCGGTGCTCGTGCCGGGAGCAAGAAACTCTCCAAGGTAGAGACATTACGCATGGCCGTTGAATACATCAGGAATCTTCAGAGAGTCCTGGAGGAACACGACAGGGAAGTTAACCCGAGTTCATCGAGTTCTGGAACTCTGTCGCCGAAAATCGAAATGACCGACGATTCTGACAGATACAAGCTCTGCGAGAGCGGTGACGAGACAAGTGATCTTTCCGACATTCACGACGTCGGGCACCATCACCATCACCAGTACTCGCATCACCATCGGCATCTTGGACGGCAAGACGCCAGTCCGATGTACATGCCGGCACCGTGTTCAGAAGCTTCAAGTTCACCAACGCCAAGTTTCGTGTCCGAGGGATCGTCGGCTGGCAGTCAAGGTTACGGTGTAAATTCCAACGCGATGTACACGTCGCATTCGGATGCATACGAGAATTACGACGAGGCGGTGAATCCCGCGGATGAAGAACTCCTCGACGTCATTCAGTGGTGGGAAAGTCAGTAAAGATTCCACCAACAACAAACTTCGCTTCACATAAAATGAGGTTAGTTTCAATTATTTAATTTCATCTCTTTTTACTATTCATGATGACATTTTTCATTTCGATTCGGAAAACCAGAATATCCTTTCGAGTCCGACCCTTCCTTACAATCGGCTACTTGTTGATAAAACAACTTTCCATTTCATCCCCGTCCTCTCGCGAGTATGTAATTCGGGTTGCTAGTAAACGCGACAAAGAGGGAACGTCCGACTAGATTTGTGACCTTGTCCTCACAATGGTGCGTGACCCCTCGCTGAAACTCGGTCCATTCAAATCGCAGACTCCATTCAACGCGCATTCGAGAATTCGCTTTTGTGTTGAATTTCTTTCAAAACTCCTGGTCCCTTCTATATCTCCCTCACCCTCGAGGCACTTTTTTCCGGTCGTCTCGCGACGGAAATCAGTCCAGATCTCGTTCGATATCGTTGATTAAATTGCATCGGCCGATTAAAAAGTAGTGGAACGGGAGATCCACTTGGTCCTCCTTAATTCGACGAGATTTTCGGGAATCCGGACTAACGTTTTTTGCCCGGCTTCGAAAATTAACGTCGCATTTGATCGTCGGTGCAAAAAGTGCAACATCGTTTTTAAAAACCGCGTTCGCTCCTGTCGCGGTGGAAAGAGAGTCGTTAGTCCCGTCTTTTTTGCCGGTCCCGATCTTCTCGCTGCTTTTTATCGCGTGAGCGATTTCGCTTATATGCTCGCGCTTGCTGCATTTAACACGAAAGAACCGAGTCTCCTTTGTCGGGGCCCCGAACCGGTACTCCATGGTTCGACGATCCCTTCGAAAACTGCCCTTACCTGAAACCATCCCCCTTCAAAGTCCCCCTTCGCCCCATGCCACCTCGTATACCTGCGCTTTTCACGTTGTATCTACCTGCAACGTTTCCGAATCGAAATGTATTTCACGAACAAGTCGTTTACTTCTCTCGAAAGTGTTAATACATTCGAATTTAATATATTTTTAAAGAACTAAATTTTTTCGAACTCGATTACTTATGTTCCATGTTTCTTTTTGTTACAGAAATGGAGTCACGTACGTGAGATCAACGTTTGCGAAGGGCCGACCGATAATACAGCGTCGACGTTCGAAGAACGAATCCACTGTTCGATGCGATCTAGTCATATCACAAGCCCAGTGTATCGATGCCAATCATGACTGTTTTAACGGCCTTCATTCCAAAGTTCGTCGTGAGAAACTCCACGTACTCGTGTACATATGCCAATTGTAATTATTGACATTATATCGTCTCGAATTTCAAAAACGACGACTTGGTCTAAATAGACTCCGTTGTTACCTAAGAACGTTTTTATTAAAACGACGAAAGAATTGCGGCGGAAGTCACTGTACGCTTTTACAGTATTTAATTTAGTACAATCCGGCAGGAAGGACTGATATTTTGGTAACAATAGTTCGATTAAGCTCTCAATCGCGAATTGTAAAACTGGCTGGAAGAATGTAAAGCGCATGTAAATAAGTATGCCTGTACCAATAGTTTAAGGGTCCAGTATTCGGCTTCTTTTTGAAGCCTTAGGAGAGAAAAAAATTGTATCCTGCGCTTCGATCGTAAGATCGAAGTTCTTATAAGCATGAAGCTTTGTCGACTTGAAGCGATCCAGGAGTGAGATATGGTGCCTTTCGAACAATAATTACGCGTGCCAGTGCCTTTTTTATGTAAATAATAGTTTTATAAGTATTGATAATACGTTGTACATATTAACTATATCGATCGCAAGATCAATCGTTATATATTAAATGAGAAGACGTTATATACTATATCTGAGTTTTTGCTTCACATTTATCCCTACTTATTCTTTCCTCCATACCAATTTCCTTTTCTATAAAAGATGCAGAAGATCTTATCCAAAATGCGCTTTTGAATTCTCTTACCGAATTAAGTGCATGAAAAAGAAATGACAAAACTAAACTTTTTTGTTCACATTTTGTAATAAAAAAACAGCATTTTTTAATAGGAATTGAAGTTTGAATATTAAGGTATTTTGTATATGAAAAATAAAATACACGATTCAATATTGTCGTAGAAAAGAACATACTAAAACTTTATTTTTTATATTTCTAGTAGTGAAAAATTGCATGTAATTCATTTGTCATTAATACATTAATCAATACGTATTCAGTGCGATATTATAATTCTTATAATTATTAATCATTCGAGCTAATAGTGATTATCCATCACAATTATTAAAAGCACGAATCGTTTCGTTATTTCAAATAGACAGAAGTAATAGTTTTCTGTACTATTATTATAAAAATGTAAACAAATAGACGTCACTGGGATTTCAGTGCACGCCGAACACATTACTTTATTAACTTCTTATATGTAAAATTTTGAATTCGATATCTACTGGGTTTGATATTAAAAGGAAAAAGTAGAAAATATCCCTCTACCGCCTAAAGCGTGAACTATTGTGAAAAATGCGTTTCGCGCCAGGGAGTCATTTTGTGTTCTTCCAGTGCTAATGACATCCTTAATCCTAGTTAATTTTAATTTTGAAAAAAAAGAGAGATATTTTCTATTTTTTCCTATTTTTCATATTATATACTTCAATATATTTATTTTACATATATTTGAGGTACTATTGTTCAGATACTGATTAATTCTAAGCATACATGAATATACAGTCAATATATTTAATAATTTAATATTTTAATAATTAACAATAGTTAATAATAATAACAGATTTTATTTTACGCTCCTCACAAACTGCATTATTTTTCATATTTGTTTTTATAATTGTTTATATTTTATTAACGTTTAATTTCTTTTTTTATAACTTTAATATATATAAAATATTTTAATACACAAGAAAGAAACTTTTGAACAATTACAATAAATTATCTACTATAGGAAAATCCTTAAATTATCAAAATAATATTTATTAAGCGAATATATATATATTTTTATTCAACACATGTAAATGAAACATTCTCCATACTTCTATTTGTCGCAACTTCGTGAAGTTCGTGTATTTTCTCTAAACAATAATAATATTCAAGTAGAATTATTTTTTTCATTATAATTAATAAATAGATTATAACCTCTCTACTTCTGCATGTTTATATACTTTTGAATTTGAACAAATATTTTAATTATTTTTTTATAAGTCAGAATCTATTTATAATCACCAGAAAATCGAATTAAATAAATCTTAGTGTTGATTACTCAAAGTTATTTATTAAAGTTAATATTTATTTGAATTTAATATTATTTAAAATTTAATATTTATTTTTCTTGAATTTAAAATTTAAAATTTATATAAATTAAAGTTATTAATTTATTATTTTTCTAATTAAATTATGAGAATAATTACTTGCTTATTAAATATCTCTCACACATTGTAAATATTACTACTTTGCTCAGTGCTTGAGCTGTATGCATACAAACAAATTTTTTAGTTACTTATATGTTTGTTTTAATTTAATTATATATTTAGAATATTTAAAATCATTATAAATTATATATTTAGAAGTGCTTCTTTAATATTAACAAATATGTCTAGATTGAAAAGATATCGTTAGAAACTGCTAACAATATACATTTATCTCCAAGAAATTATATAGTTAAGGATGTTTTTTCTAGAAATCTATCAACTTCTGCAAAAAATTGCTAAAAACAAAAATTGCATAGAATTTATTACGGAATACACTAGTCCTTTTTAAATTTATTTGAAAGTTTTAAAGTGTCAAAATACCTTTAGAAAATTCTGAAAAAATTCCATTAGATCTCTCGATCTATTCTATTAACTTTTCATTCATACTATTTTTGTTGTTGAAAAGGTCATCATTGTCAAGCGACCGAAAAATTTTCAAATAAATTTTCATTACGGATGCCATTTTGAGGGCGCAAAAGAGTAAAATTAAAAAAAAAATTATTTTTCGAGTTCCAGTGGAATAACAATGTCCTATTAGTTCGACAAAAATGGATACGAATACAAATTTCCAAAATTTTCAATAATTTTTGTTGGAATCCCTGTTGGCTGGATCTTAAATTTGCCCTCGGAAAGTTGAAAAGTGACCTACAAAATCATCAAAATGCCGAGTTATATTGAAATTATCTAAAGCTTTTAGAACTAAAGTAATCTCTCAAAAAAAAAGAAAATATCGCTACTCTTATACTCCATCGCACTGCATGAGATATAAATCAAAACATAGAAACATAAAGTCGAATATCAGAAATGTATCAGTAACATAGAATTTGAGATATAAAAATTAATTTTTGTATACTAAGGAAATAAAAATTTAACAATTTATTTTAATATTTTAAATTTTCAAAGCGAAGAAAAAAACATTTTCACAATGTTTAAATTTCGTAAAACGATTATAATTTAAAAGTTTAGGAGACATATACAAATTTATAAATTTGCTAATAAAAAAGGAATAAATTATTATTTTTGTAAGTTACAATCAGTCGTTAGATGTTAGTTACAAATCTTTTTCACCCTTTTCCACCTATACGGTGCCTTGCATAGTACATTTGAAACCATTATGAAAAGGTTTAATATCCCAAGAATAGTTCCGAAAGGTCATCAAACTCCCATAACAATTTCCAAAAATTCCAATCCAAAATTTGTCAAGTAATTGCCTATCACCGCCTCATGGAAAATAAATGCGCACTCATTTTCGCAATAATGTGAAGATGTCCCATTTTGATGTCGACACAATGAGTCTGGTAAAGGAGTCGGAAGTTCCGATCGGGTAGTGCGTGACACGACCGATTTTGCGAATGAAGCTATGAGCCGAAAATTCAATCAACCGGATGTCCATTCACGAAATCACAGATACAACAGACAAAAACTTGCAGGATGATCCGTATCGCGATATACAAGAGCGAAGATGTCCCATTTCGAAGCAAAATCGACCAGCAGGGGCAGTTTCGAACAATCGAACTATCGACACTATAGCTTCCGTAAGTATTACTTGATCGAAAACATAAATTTCTCTGACGATTGTCGTCCTCAAAGAGGATGTTTTAATGATAAATAGGATAGTGATTTATTTTGGAAAAAATACAAGTTTTCCATTCAGGATTCAATCGAGCTTTCTTGCTTTCATCTAAGGAATTCTAAAAGTTTACTGGGTAGAATTGTTTTTCATATGTCAAACAGTCCTCAGACACCCTAAAATTTAAAATCTATAAAAGTCTCATTTTCAAGAGGTACAAACCCATAAAGTCGGAAAAAGGTAATCTCTGTATTGAACGACTTTATTTAAATATTAACTGCTTACAGCGCTTCAATGTTGAATTGTGCTCCAAAGTACCTACGTGTGCCATCAACGTACTTTTTATTTTTAAAAAGCATTTGTAGTCTATCCTTTGTGGAATTTTACTAATTTAGAAAATCGATTGAGTTAAGTAGGAGACTCATAATTTCTGGTGTAGTAATGCATTTATTTGTAAGTTCTTAAGACGTCATTTTCAATTTATTTCGTCAAATTAGCTTGGAAACCTTTCCTGCATTGTGATATAAAAATATTATATAGCCCTTTGCATGTAGATAAAAAATAATTAATATTCAATATCACAACTGCCAACAAGAGAAAGACGTTTATTATATAAACAAACAAATATGATAAAACAAAAGTTTTCATACCCTCATGAATCAGACTCGATCTCAATCAAATTTATCGACAATGTCTGTTTGAAACATTATCTACGGTGTATTTTTTATTATTGCCCAAAATAAGCCATACTTTTAATTGCAAAATAAATAACTTTTTTTAAACAATTCAATATTATTACAACATATTTTCCTTAAAACACAGTATCACA
The DNA here is from genome assembly GCA_030407085.1 of Trichopria drosophilae. Classification (NCBI taxonomy): domain Eukaryota; kingdom Metazoa; phylum Arthropoda; class Insecta; order Hymenoptera; family Diapriidae; genus Trichopria; species Trichopria drosophilae. Next base: position 20,114,405 of record CM059584.1, on the reverse strand, counting down.
AAAGTACTGAAAAAATATTGAAAACTGAAAAATATTAAAAATTAAAAAATTACAACTAATTTATTTATCGAAATACATACTTTTTTTTGGAAACTTTATTTTTTATATAATATTAAAATTGCAATTTTACTGAAAAATCAACATAAATTAATAACAATAAAAATGGAGAATTTACAGGTCTGTGTAACTTATATTTACAAAAAATTATTGTAAGCACCAGAAGAATTTGATATAATCGTTTAATTGATTTTCAACTTTTATACTTTAGCAAACTATTATGAAAACAGTATTGTTAATTCCGTATAATGAAATAACAAGTAGTGTGAAATGGTGTTATGAACACGAAACCTTACAAGTGACATGTCATAAAGTTAGTTGACATTAATTGTGGTACAGTATGGATATATTCTCTGTTTGGAGTACACCAAGAACTTTCGTTAAAACCTTGCTCTTACAATGATATGCATTTATATTTTATACAATGCAAATGAAACATTTCATCAATGTAATGTACGGTGAATAATTTGTTTGTCAATATTTTATTTAAATCATGAAAGTGCCAGTACCAGATTCTAGTTGCTTTTTGAATAATTATTTTTTTATAGGAACTGATTTGCAATTTCGGGATATGAAAAAACGACTAAAATTTTTGGTACATAAATCAGTTCGAATAATTCTTTTTAATTTTTAATGAAATTATGAAATATATTTATATTATTGCACCCTCGGATTTCATAACTGGTCTGGTGAGTATATATTGTATATATATATATATGATAACGTGTCACTGATCCAGGTTACATATGATATTATCACAAGTCTTATTTTATAAACACTTAAATAATTACATGTTATTTAATGTGTTATGCAAACTTGAGTTATATATGAAACAAATACATCGTGTTGTTTCTATAAAAGTGTTAAAACCTTTTATCAGAGTTTGATCAAATAATAATCAGCCCTAGCTCAATTAAACGGTACCTTCCCTATCTGCTGGTCCTGAAGTGTATTCAATCTGATCAAGGATCGCTCATCGACATATCAAATTTTCAATTCGCGTGACTTTTGAAGTAAATAATCTAAAATGTTCTACTTTCGTAAATGAGATAGTTTCTTATTAACATTGATCCATAGTATTATCATCCCTAAACGATACCTGATCAATTTTGGCACACACCTGAATTGGGCCTGGTCAGAAAGTGATCTGATTCTAAGTCAATAAAACCTTACCTTCCCGATCTGGAAGTCCTGAAGTATATTCAAGCTGATCAGGAATTGATCAACGACGTAAGACATTTTCTACTTGCTTGGCTTTTTGAATTAAATATTTCAAAATATTCTGCTTTCGTTAACCCGATCAACACAAAACGATACTAATGTTATCCCTCAAAGATCTCTGATCATTGCATTATCCAGGTTTAGTAACGTATACCTGGTCAGCATCTTATCATAAAAATTTGGCACACCTGAATGAAGCCTGGCAAGATCCTGATCATACTCTGATAAAATTGAACGTTGAACTCCTTCGGTCAGGTCCTGAAGTCTATTCAAGTAATTTGGACAGGAAATGATCAGTGAAGTATTTAAATTTTCAAATAAATTGCTGACAAATTGCTAATTCTATAGAATGAAAGTTTGAAAATAAATCTAATACTTTCTCAAAGTTATAACAAAGTAATAAGTATTAGACACTAATTAACTCAATGAAAAAATTATTATTTACACGACAATTATATTTAAAAGGAAAAAATGTTTAATGTTTCCCATAGTTTTTTGCATGGTGTAAAATTGTTTAATAAATCACTTTGTTTACTGATTCTGTTATTGATACTTCTCCACCGTACATTTTTCAAAAACGAAATAATTTTTAAACGGCAATCTTAATGTAGATCTCGTTGAAGTCATTAATCTTCTAGTACGTTCGAGCATCCTCGAACGCTACGCAAGTTTGCGGCACATTGGCACGTTTCGGTCTTGATGAAACCATTGAAAAATTCATTACTACATAATACAATTTTCTGCAAAACTGCATTAAAGAGTTAAGAAGGTGCGATATGAAAGTTCGTCAGTTTCAAAAATTAAAAAAGTAGTTATAAATTGGACACCTAATGGAACCATTTGATAAAATGCTTGGCAGCAGAATATTAAAAAACTGATTTACGAAGTAAATTGATTTGAAGGATAAAAATGAGATCAGGAATTGAAATTTAGAAAACAATCTCCGAAGTGATTATCAAATTTATTGATAAAATTAAAAACGAGTTCAGATTTTAATTATTTTTGGTATACACGTTTACGGCGTAAATCGTGGGCCAAGTATGATGTAGAGTACGAGGTATAGAAAAGTTTATATAAAAAAATGGAAAAAAAATCAAGACTAAAAATAGAAATAAAAAACAGAAAATCGAATTCTTAATGTTCGTACGAAATTGAATGTTATATTCCTAAAAACACTTGCGGTTTTTATCATGTTTGGATTTTCGGGTCAAAAGAAAATATCCTTCTAATAAACTAACTACAACTAGTTTCGTTAATGGATTTTCAAACATTCATTTTGCTTTTTTTATCATTAATAAATACGAAAATGTTCATTTGATTTTTGAATATTTTCCAACATTTTTGTTTATCATTTTACTTGCAACACACAATTTCATACCGTTTTCCTTATTTTTCTAAAAAATGCTACGGTATAAGAAAAATCTGACAACATACAAAAGTAAATAAAAAATCATAAGTTGATCAGAGCTTGATCAGTTTTTTGATGTCTTTAAGACGTTCAGACTATCAGTAGGCACGTTTAAAGAATAACATTACTATCCTTTGATATACATGTATATACACCCTTGATCACTTCCTGATCAGATTATCTGAATACATTGCAAGACCTCAACACAAGTGTTCGGCGTTCAACGAGATCAGAGCCTGATCAGGAATTGGCCAGGCTTCTATCTGGCGATCAGATACTAATCATGTATGCTTCATTCAGTCTTGATTAGGCGATGATTAGTGATCAGTCAGGGATAACATTAGTGTAGTTCAGTGTTAATGCTAAGCTTATATAGTAGTAGTAGTAGTAGTTATATAGCAGTCTAATAGAAAATTTTAAATCGTCGTTGAGCAATCTCTGATCAGTCTAAATATACTTCAGGACTTCCTGATCTGGAAGGTAAAGTGTAATTGGAACAGAGTATGATCAGAATCTAACCAGGCCTCTTTCAGACGTTCGCAAGTTTTGACGATTCCACACCAACCAGGTACGCTTAAATCTTGATCAGCCGATGATCAGGTATCATTCGTAGATAATATTGCCCTGTGTTAATAAGAAGCAATCTGTTTTACGAGAATAGAATATTTTGGAATATTTACTTCAAAACGCCAAGTAGGTAGAAAATTTGATAAGTTTTTGATCAATTCCTGATCAGATTGATTATACTTCACGACTTAAACCTCACATCGCGATTTCATTGGCTTAGGACTAGTAATAAATATTACTGTATTTGGATTAGTAGTAAGTATTACTACTTGACCAAGATCTGATCAAAGGTTTTTACAAATATCACTTGATTTTTCTCGGAAGGTTTAAAAACCTTTCTACACTGGAAGATTAATTTTTTTATACTTGAGTGTCAAAAAATTTCCATTCTCAGGAATGTAAATTTGCATCTACATATACTATATCCAGTAAGGTCATTTATACATTTTGTTTAACTAAATACTTATAGTTTTATCTGCAATAAAATATTCTTTATTTTCCTTTGTCGAAAATACCGCAGGAGCAATTTCATTCACAAAGGCCCAAACAAGCCCACTATTAAACTCTATATTTCGAGCACTCGAAAATAACAGTGATTTTATGATCCAACAAATAAAAATTCGTCAATGACGGGCAATTATTAGCATTATTGCCTAAACCGCCAGTGGCCGACATTCCATTGTTATCTCGGTGTTCGTTACCGCCTACGCAAACACTTTTTTTTCTTTATTAGGTATTACTGTCGGCGTTTGGATCTAATAGTGGGGATTCATCTTCCTATCCACTTGTCATCGAGGTATATATTAAGCACTCGCAGAGAAAGGTCCGAATGGCAAAGTTTGCATTGTCTTTGCACGTACTACGAGGTCGTCCTTGACCTCAGGATTTTACTTTGGGCCAGTCGTAAAGCCGTCGGGGTATATAAGGAAACTAGGAAGGAATTAGCAGGTAAACACCAGCTCTCTTTATAATACCGCACCTCAGAAGTGCAATTCTCCAGCAGCACCTAATGTATACCCGGGCCACTCGAGTTGCTCGATAAATCGCTTAAGTCCTGTTCCACTCCGATTCTGTGGCCGAAAAACGTTCCGGCGCTTCGAGCGCGAAAGGCCCACACAAGTCGAACTTTTCCTATATAAGACGATCTTAAGGTATACACGCAGGTATTTCATATATACCTGACAATGCGTTTTCGTACGGCTACTAGTGCCGTTACGTATTTGGCGCTTCCTGTATAGATGGAACAGGTTACGATTGTCCCGATCAGCTTCTTTCATCCCTTTTTGGTTCTTTTATTAATTGTAACGCCATTATTCCCAAAATGTGTCCATATATACGCTGGGGCCTATTCTATAAATGCAACGAAGAAACCCTTCTTTACGCTTTCCAAAGTCAGATTTCTATAATGTGTAACAGGTAGGGTGGTCGATATTCTGACAGAATTCTTCACATATTTTAGTGTTAGGATATCTTCTTTGCTCCGGTTATATGTTTGTTCAACTCTTTAGAGGATTTGTGTACGTGTTATCAGTAGCGATATTTCAGCATTCCACACTTGTGTACGCATACGTTGGATATTTCATTCAAGAATTTACGTACAGGTTAACGTCGGCTTAGTTTTTTAATCGTTTGAACAAAGATAAATAATTCTAAATTATAGGTGTAGGCTAATATATCTGAGAATATTTGTTATTTGTTGGTCATTTACAGAGTGCCTGAAAAAATGGTAGATTTATCGAGAAAAGGTATAGATGGAACACTTAAGATAATCTAATCCAAAGTTGTCAAAAGAGCAATCTTATGACACCCGTCATAAACTTCATCCTATACTATTCACAGAAAATTACGTAAGTTTTACTTAACCATTTCTAACATTGTTATTGATAGATGGCGCTGTAAACAGTGTAATAAACAAATTATTTTAAAAAGGTCTAAAAATTATTTTAACTTTTCAAGAAATACTCAGGAGAAAATTTTTTCGTCCGGAAGTAGAATTGACGAGTAAATTTTCGATATGTTCTTTGTTTATCGAAGTCATTCTATCCTATTAGTTTTAATGACGCAATACCAAATAAAACGTTGTCAATATTTTCAGTAAATGTGGAGAAGAAACCGGAAGAAGTATTAAGCAATTTAAATTACTTCGTTAATTTCGTTGATTACAGCGCCACCTGATAACAAAAATTATCAAGACCGTAGCTTTCAATAGATTTCCTAACTTTTTCGCTACACTGAGAAAAGTGTTTTTTACCCAGTATTAGAATTCTTATGCCCCGTAAAATATAGTATTTTACGCATAGGGATTGCCATCTTTCTACTACCTGTTAAAAGACGAAGATTTTATATTATTCTAACCGATATGTCAGTTTATTTTAGCCTTTTCTCTTTAACTAAAAGCAATTTTTGTTTATGGAAATTTATCTAGCAAATTAAAATATTAAAAATGCCTTCTTTTAGTCATAATATAACATTCTTTTAAAATAGGAGAGTTTATTACAGTTTCGTATAACCTGTCAAAAACAAATGCTGAACGACGGAGGGTTTTGCTAGTTATAATATTTCTTTTAATGGCTATAATACACTTTTTAAAAGCCAAGGATAGTAATTGATAAAATACACTTTTCTCAGTGTAACTTTTGACAAAGTAATGTGACCAGTTTAAATGATCCCAATAAAGTAAGAATTACATAATATACTTTTTGTACATGTAAATTTCGTTTCAAAATAAAGTAGGTGTATGATGTAAAAATGTTGTCAACTTTTGGCAACTCGTGTATTAAACATTATAATATACATTTATAATATTCATTTCAAATTTTTATGTAACATGATACGAATTTTAAACATTGAAAAATCTTGTTTGAAATAACATTATATCACATGAATGTAATAAATAAATGTTAAATGAAGTATCAATATTCCCCTACGGGCGCAATAGTTTGTTTTTGCGCCCTTGGAATGAACATGAATATTATACCCTTTTTTTTTAGTTAAAGTTAAATAACATTCAATTTGCATAAATTTAAATTAATTATGAACTGGATATTATTAACACAAAACTACTTGTCTTTAGAACCAAAACACCATTATTATTATAATTTTCTAATAAAAAATAGAAATTACAATAATGAATTGACACTTTCAAAATTTCGTCAAAACAATGAATATAAAAGTGAAAGCACAGTAGGAATTGCGAAATGTATAATTACAACAGAATATATTTTCCCTCCTGACATAAATTTTCATAAATGATAACCTTGAACAGTCTCGTGTAATTCCGTTGAGCCTCGTAACGGTTCGTCGAGTTCGTCGTAAGCTCGGTGGTAATGAATCGCCCGTAAAAAGTGTAGCATTTCGTATAAAATCACAATACTCTTAAATATCTGTCCTTTATCTGCAAATATAATACTGTTCCCATCTTCATCGATCTGAACAGAAAGAAAAGATTTTACGTTTTATACATCAATAAACGTAATAAATGAACGGCCTAGTCATTTTCTATGAATTGTAGCACGTAAGAACTTCCGCATGTGTATACATGCCGAGGGTTCCCGTACGGTATTACCCATCGACAAACAAAGGAAGTAGGGTTTGATAAAATCGGGAATGTCACAATGGGTAAATCGGACATATCCTATCCTATAAAGGTTTCGACAGGAAGCCAGTTATCCGGGCGCAGAGTTGATTCTTTTAAATCACACGCACTTTGGTTCTGGCGGATTTGCCAAAACGTCGAGAAAAGTCTCGATTCTGCACTTTAACAAAAACAATATGCCTTTTGTTATTCAATTATTATCAACCTGTTTATCACTATCATTTTATTTCATTTATTGTTTGCAGACGTTCATTCTACAATGACAGTGAATAAATTCAATTTTATTAAAAACAATTATTTTCCCAAGTAAAAAAAGCCTAATTAAATTATACATAATTTATACATAATCATCCATGTATAGATTATGTATAGCAAATCTATACATAAGATATGCAAATTTAAGAAAAGAGCAAAATCACAACCGACGTGTGCAAAAGTCCACGAAACGATTTTGCGAAGTGGCCGAAATTGCAAGTGACACGACGAAGCAACGACAAAAATGAGGTATATATTATTCAAAAGAAAATTAAATCATCGAAATTGGACATCATCACTGGTGCCAAATAATCACTGGCAACAACTCCTGGATCATCACGAATTTTCACGCGACACTAAGAAAATCATCATCAGCGACAAATATAAAAATAACTTGTAAAAATGGGAAAACAGTGGTAAATTAGATTTTACTATTATTTATTTAATGATTTTACTTGATAATGTAGTTAGTCGTTTCACACTTTTAATTTTTTCGGAGGTTCCACCGATATTGTCAGAAAAATTGGCGCATTTAAAAATCACCACCACTGAAACAGATATATTAAAAAGTAGAACTATATTATCAAATAAATTAATTTGATAAATAAAAATGAACAATACAAATTCATTTTTTATTTTGTTGATTGTGCCAATAAAGGCATTTATTATTATTATTATTATTAGTAAAATGTGATTTCTTTCCTGGTGTCATTAGTTTCTTTCGGATTTGGATTTTCTTTGGATTAGATTTTCAAATTTGAAGCTAGTCGAGGATTTTCCTGGCGATATTTGAAAGTTCGTTATGTGGCCAGTGATCAGCGAACATGTTGGTCGATGCTGGTTTTATTTTTAATGAAATGTTCCATTTTTCTATGTGCCTTTATTTTTCGATGTCTTCGTTCCATCACTTGAAATTTCAACTATGTATAACTATGAATAACATAAATTGGTTAAATAAAACTTATTATTATTAATACATCAAATTTTTATAATTATTATTTTTAATATACATTTTGTGTACATTATGTATAGATTATGTATAGATTATGTATAGATTATGCGTGCTCATTTGCATACATAATCTATACATTGATGATTATGTATAAATTATGTATAATTTATTCAGAATTTTTTTACTTGGAAAAATATTTTTTTTTATGAATATATTTATTTCCCCTAAATGTTTCATAAAAATTTCTACTAATAAATATCTTGTAGAAGTTGGATATATTTAAAAAAACTAAACAAATTATCTACCTTTCATTGAAATAATTTAAATACTTGTTGAACAAATTTAAAACCATACTAGCAATTTTCCTAATTAATAACGTATTTTATCAATAATCATTGATTAAATATCTGTATTTTATGAGTATATCGCTCTTAAACTGGGCTGCGCGGTAATTTTTCCAAGAACAGTTGTTTTTATTTGAAATGTGCACGATGATTGATATTATTCGTATCTGCACATCCGAAGTTGGTCATTCTGACTTAATGACATAATGGTCATTATGCCCAAGTGATGTATAGGTCACTATGATCTAATATTTTATTTACCCTAACCTAACCTAACCTAGAAATGAATATCGTGCCAAAATCTCGGTGAAAGGTCCAGCTTATAGCAATAAATTATTTTGTATCTGTTGTGTAAAGAATGTTGTCCTTTTCGTAGTTTCTTATTCAAAGTAAACAGTATATTTTTCCGTAGTTATATAAGTCTACTGGCACGTAAAAAGTTTATGAATGTCAAAATAACATATCGTAACCGATTAGTATCCGCATATGACGTCATGAAAGCTTCTCCTTTCGTTTGAGATATGAATTGCTTTTACTCCATAACCTAGGTAGTTTTAACTAGTATGCTATATTACTTAAGAGGATATGCAGACGATTTATATACATATATATAATAAAATAAAGGGTAATAATCATTATTATTTTTATGTTTATACTTTATACTAATTTTAAAGTAGATTTATAATTATGAATGTTGCAGCTTTTGTCATATAGTATGAAAGAACTTTATTGTATTGATATTACCGAACAAAAATGTATTCTGGCATATTATAAAAATTAATATATTATTAACAGCGAATAGTTGACATGACCATGAATGATGACATGCGATTTCATTATTTATTTTTTCAAATATAGTATTTTAATATTTTATACCTTGGAAAGTGAAAACGATTATCAATGTTAATCTATGATTATCATGCACATAACAGTAATAGTTTCTATAATAACTTAGCACATAACACCACATTTTACATGTCAATTTTATTTACATATCACGTATTATTGAAGTTTGGAATAAAAGTCAGTGGTGAACAATTACCATCCTCAGAGCTGGATTATATGTTTGGGAACTAATTACGATAAGATTATCTAATAAAGGGTAAAGAATGTATTAAAAAGCAGGACTAATTAAACAGTAACAGTAAACTACAAATTCGTAGAAATTGTATAAAATACGTCATTTCGACGTAATCAAAATTTCCCAAATAAGAATTTTTTATTGAAATCTTCTACAAAACACAAAAGTTTAATTTTGTAAAAACTCAATAAACTATTAAATCTAATTATTCATTTTCTAAGTAATTATTTAGCGTTAAGTATAATATCAATATGAATAAGAGGTTATGGGCAATATAACGTAAGAATTATATAAATCTTGAAAGAATATGTGGAAATATTAAAAATTAAATGTAAAACATTAAATGTAGCACGCAATATTGCTTGTTTTTGTACATTTGTGATACTACCAATAACAGTTTATTGTGGAGAGAACATTTTGAAAAATTTCACTAATTACATAGTTCTATAAGAAACAAGGAAATACGACATACACATCACAGTCACAATTTTTTACTTGGGTTACATAAAATTTCGAATTTCCATCACAGGTTCGTGAAAAGTTCATAATTTGAAAATTATATACAAATTATTTTACTAATAAAACCACAATGGTAAAATAAGAAGAGTAATATAATAAATCTTAATTACCAAATTAAATGTAACGATTTAAATGTCAAAAAACGCAAAAAATCGGGTATAGTTTTTTATAAAACATTTTTTCTCTTAGAGAGAGTATTTGCCGGCACAAAATTCATTCGCTAAAGGTGAAGAAAATAGTTGTAGTATTAAGATATATTTTTTAAATATGAAAAAAGAATATTCTCAATTTTTTTCAGAATGTGTTGATACAATTTGGTATTTTTCGAAAATTAAGAAAATCGAAATTGTGAAAAAAAAGCCAAAAATCAGAAAAAAAAATTGAAAGTAATCTTTGACTAATTCTAAAATATTTTTGTTCAAAGAAGATTTTCTCTCAAGTTTATAGTTTTTGGGAAACAAAATTATTAATCATTTCTAGATTTCAAGAATAATAATTTCTTTTGTCGAAAACTATAGACTTTAGACAAAATTTCCTTAAAACAAAATTATCTTAGAAATTGTGAAATAATACCCTAAAATCTTTTCAGATTTTTAAACGCCTTTTTTAAAAATTTCGTTTCTCTAAAGTTTATAGTTTTCATGAAAAAATTTGTTAACTGTTCAAAAGAAATTACTCACTGCCATCGCCATTTTGTGATCACGATGATATTTTGTTAAAATTTTAAACTATTTTCTTCACCTGTAGTGAAGGAATTTTGTGACCACAAATACTCTTTCGATGAGAAAAAAATGTTTTATTCAAAAGTATAAACCGATTTTTTACGTTTTTTTAAGTAATTTTAAGTTGCGTTTGTTAGTAATTTTCAAATTTTGATATGTTTTTATTTAGAAAGTAGAATTATTGCAAACATCGTTTTAAATCTTTAAAAAAGGGACAAATCTTTGAAAAAAAAAGAAATTTATTATTCACTCATAATTGTAACTGATTAATAGAAAAATACTTTTCGCATTTTTTCAAAAAGTAAATAAATTACTAACATTTTTTTTATTTATCTAGTTTTTGTAATTTTTAAAATAGTACAATTCAACACTGAAACAGTAGTGAATAAACAATCGCAGTTCTACAATAATTACCGAGAAATTGATCTCATCCAAATTTAAAATCGTTCGGTATTAAAATGTCTTCGTGTAACTATGCAGATACTAGCTATGTAGTTGCTTACTAGTTATCTAACAAATATCCTTATATCTTCCTTAACGTAATCGTTTTTATTTATTGCTTCTTACTAGATAATATAGTTTTAAGTTAAAATGCATTGTTTTATCATCGTTTATTTACCGTTTAATTCATAGGTTAGTATAAACTTTATCATGTTCAAACTTAAAATACATCTAAAATCTCTTTAGTAAGAAATTTTTGTATAACCGAAATATTAAAAAATATTAATTTTACAAATTAATTATCTAATAGGGAGATCGTCTGATAAACTTACGAAAATGATAAACAATAACAAAAAATAATAATATTGATAAATTTGTTAAAACTTGGTTTATTGTTTTTCTGCTTCTGAAATAATCATCACTTATAGTTAATAGAGTTATTGTAGTATGTATGGTTATGTTATATTCACTGTGGTTTATTCGCGTTTTTAACATTTTTGGTTTCATATTTTATTCGAGAAGTTTCTTTTTGTTTTTTTATTATAAAAAGACGTGGATCAAAACAAAATAATCGTGCTTAATATGCATCATTCTTATTAAAATTAATTCAACTGAAATTTGTTTTTTTACTAGGCAAGTAAATTATCGTCACTCATGGGAAGTAATTAAGTGATATTTACTTTACTAGCACATCTATTGTTGTTTCGACATAAATTCATGTCCATGTATCACTTTTACTAAAATTAATTAAATTAAATTCATTCGATTAATATTTATTTTACAACCGGTTGAAGTAGTTATCATCTTCATACCTTTCAGAACTCTGTCAAGTAATTCGAAAGAATTTTGAAACTCATTGAGATCGAGTCTAAAAGAGTCCATTCACGAAAAACTTACACCTCCTCCAGAATTTACGCATTACGTAAGGCATAAATTACTCCACTTTAATAAATTTTCCGATGAATGGAACCGTAATTCACCACACAGGATTTCAGGTAAATGGAAACAGAAAGAAGAATGAAATCCAATTTTCGGAATGGAGAGTCAGAAGGGTCTAAAAGAGAGAGTATATGCTCCAGTTTTCATCTCTATCAGTATTAAACAATTTTCTCGCCCACTTTTCTCCCCTTTTCTATTCGTTTCCGGAGCACTGTTTGGTTTTTGCATTTCCTCCAGCTTCCGCTTGTTTCTTGGTATGGACCTTTTCTCCATGCCGATTTTTCACCTCCTTTTCCGTTCCTAGGAGTTGGGTTAGGTTAACGTCGCCCTTTTCATTCAGTTTTTCGGGTTTTCTTACTATTCATTTTACTCCGTTTTTCGCACTTTACGCCCTCTGGGGTCTATTCATGATTTCCTCGAAGAAGACCTTTACATAACTCCAAAACGCAAATTAACGTGATTTATGACAATCAAGTTTGTTTGACACGGTGTATTTGTATTCAACGCTTCAAAAGTGCGTCGTTAATTTCTTTTTATGTGCGGTTCATTTTATGCAAGTTTCGTATTATAATTCCGTTTGAAGCAGGAAAATTAATGCTTTATCGTTCGAAATAATTCCCCAGTGTGCTCTTTTCTACTAGCTTTTGTCCGACTTCATTTTCATCCATTCAAGTTTTCGTAGTGTCTGACTAAAATTTTGTATTGTTTGTAATATTTGAGCCGGCATTTTTTAGTAATTCGGAAAATTATTAAAATGCATATTTTTCTAAAAACTTGATGGTAAGTTAATTACCTATTTTTAAAACGTTTCATGATTATTTATTTATTTTTATTTGTGTGAATTTATATTTTCCATTTCACATTTATTTATCATATTTAATATAATTTATAATAAAGAAATAAGATTTACCAATGTTTTAATAACAAAAAGTTATATATACAATGAGAGGTCAGTGACAGTAATAACATCTACGATCGTACATTCCATATGTAATATTTAAGTCTTGATTTCGATATTATCTGTTTCCTTTATTGACATAATAAAACTGTGTTACGCAGATGAATAGATAGCTCATAATGCGGATATGATCCGGTTTCCAAAGCATCAGCCGATTTGTAATTGAAACCTAATTAAATAATTAGTAAATTTATTATATTTTACATTAGCCAAACTAACGTGTTAAGTGATATATTAACGTTATTTCACGTTAAGTAGCTTATATGAATGTAACTTGTTTAACTCGTTAACTTCTATTAAGTAAAACTTGTGGAAAGTAAAACGTCTACTAACTGTTAAGTCAGAACTAAAGTCTTTTTACGAGACCTGTGATTTTTCATAACTCGTTTATAATTGCAGTTTTTAAAGCCAGGAATTCCCTTCCGAACCAGTTACATAGCACTGAATCATCCAAAAGGAAGTTTCTGCTATACAACACTTCCTCACTTGTATGTGGAAAGACGATTCCGGTTGATCATATCTAGAGATCCCACTTCCTTTCCTTCACTTTTTACTCGTCATATTTTTCCGCATAACATTTTAATACCAGTACACTTTTTTTAACATCAACAAGTTCTTTCTTGTTTACATGACTATAAGTGAATGAGACGTCATTCTTTGAAGGAACTATAACAATGGGTTACCTGGTTTTATCTCCTAACGCAATAGTTCTTAATGATGATTAAGACTATTTTTTTTTTTAAGTTTACTTGTTTTCTTAGACTACTTACAATACAGTCGTATTTGCAGTCTTAAAATTAAACTTTGGGCATAATACATTTGTATGGTTATGACGCGAACTTAAAATGCTTATATCAATTGTTTAAAATGTTCTCTTAACTCATTAACGCCGGGAAGGACACTGTTTGCACTTCAATTTCAATTAAGTATTTCGTATGAAAATCGAACATCAACAAATTTGAAAGGTATGTGTCGTACTATTTTCACGGTTGCTCTTTTCAATGCCGTTATCAAAATTGAGCTATCGGAATTAGAAAATTAAACATAGCGATTTAAATGTAAAAAAACGCAAAAAGTCGGTTTATACTTTTGAATAAAGCATTTTTTTCTCATCGAAAGAGTATTTTTGGACACAAAATTCCTTAACTACAGGTGAAGAAAATAGTTGTAGTATTATTATATATTTTTACAATATTAACAAAATAATATCGTGATCACAAAATGAAGATTGCAGTGAGTAATTTCTTTTTCAAAGTTAAAAAATTGTTTTCTTGAAAACCATAAACTTTAGACAAAATTTTCTAGGAATAAAAATGTCTTAGAATGTATCAAAGAGAATGCCCAAATTTTTCAAGAATATATTGATATTATTTTTTATTTTTTAAATTTCCGGAGAAACGAAATTTTTAAAAAAGGTTTTAAAAAATCTGAAAAAATGTTAGTGTACTCTTTGACAAATTCTAAGATAATTTTGTTCTAAGGAAATTTTTTATTAAGTTTTTGACAAAAAAGAAGTTATTATTCTTGAAATATAGTAATGATTAATAATTTTATTTTTCAACAACTTCAGAGACAATCTTATTACAGCAAAAATATTTTAGAATTAGTCAAAGATTACTCTTAATTTTTTGCCGATTTTTTAAATGACTTTTTTCACAATTTCGATGTTCTTAATTTTCGACAAATAACAAATCTTATCAACAAATTCTTTAAAAAATTGAGAATATTCTTTGACGCATTTTAAGAAACGTTTGTTTTCACAACATTTTTTTGTAGAGTTTACAGTTTTCATGACAAAAATTTTTTAAGTTTAAAAAAAAAAAATGTTGTTCTTTAATATGTAAGCATTAATATTTATAGGTTTTAAGATTATTTTATAATATTACGTGGCACACTCGAAAAGAACAGTTCGGTCAAACTCATTTTTATCAAATATTAAAAATTGTAGGAATTATATATAAAACTTTTAAGGTATATTTTTTTTCAACCGTAATATACATCATGACTTTTTAATGCCGCATAATATGGAATATTATGTATACAATATGGTTGAAATACAAAAATGACCTTAAAAGTGATAAAACTCCTACATTATTCATTTTTTTTTTCTGAAAAAAAAATGAATGTTGTATTTAGTGTGACTTTGAATGTCTCGTTTTTAACAAAAACAAAATTCGGAAGCAATTTTTTTATAATTTTTGTCCAGTCTGCCCCTTAATATTTGTGCTAAAATATTCCAAATTAATTTAGACACGTTTAATAGCATTTTTCGCGGTAAAATGAATGGTTAAACAAAAATTTTTTTTTTCGTAATTTTGGACATGGAATTCATTACTGCTATAATAAAAAATGTAAAAATTCATTTTAGCCCAAATAACAATTTTTCTTACCCATAAAAAAAACGTTTGTTTTTGAAAAAAAATGAATTTTTCAAAATCTATGTGTAATTATTTAGAAAATGTGCTTTTATATTCACTTTAATTTTTAAGATTTTCTTAATTTATGGATGAAAGTTTAATTTATGGGTAAAGTTTTTATAGTTTTTTTCTTGCACCACTGTATTCCGCAACAAAAACTGCAACAGACAATTTTTTTTTTTAAATTTGAACGGATATATCTTAAAGTTTTAACCTGTAGCGTCTCCTTAGAGTTAATAATTAACGCTTTTTTCATTTTAAGACTTTTGTACGGAAAAAAGTTAGTTGCAGCCCCAGTCTTAAGTTTATAACAGGGTTGGATTTTTATTTTTTTTTGAAGTTAGTTATGTCCATTCAAAAATTTTAATGATTCATGTTACAACTTCTGGCGTTGTTGTTGGATAGTTATTAACTTTAGACTAAGTGTGTCATTTAATTTTCTATTGAAAATGTCTTACTCTGCAAAAATGCATTTTTAGTGTTAAATATTAATTGAAATGACAAAATACGATTTAGTTTTATAATTCGAATGCACAAGCAGTGTCAGCTAAATCGTTTAATATTTAAGCACTTTTAAGCATAATAAAAAATAATATTACCTGAAAAAGTGGCATATATAGTGCACAAAAGCTAATAAACCGGTAATCGATAAGATTTTTTCGAAATTTGGAATCATCTTCTATAAGATTCAAGAATAGATCAAAAAAATTTACAAAAAGTACCTCGCTACCAATTAAAAAAAAATCGTCTAATTACGATGTGAGCCTTGTTAAATATGAGTAGTTTTGTTTTGCAAGGTAAGATGAAAGACTTTTTGTAGAATAATTTATAAATCAGTTTTGTGAATAAACAGACCATTGTATCATATTTTAAGCTAAATATTAATTCTTTGGGTATAAAGGTAAAAATTACGTAAAAATAGTAAATTCGTTATCGAAATAATACAGCAATGTTTAATCGCCATGAGGATTTTGATGTTACTGACCCAAAAAGTTGAAAGCCAAATATTAAATCTATCGAAAATGGTATTACAAGTATTTCATTATACACTGAACATACGCAACTAATTTCCGCCTAGTCTTTGATGACTTAATTTTATTATAAAGCTCTGTATCTATGCTAAAAATTCTGGTTCTTCCGATGAAACTGGATGGATTCCTATTGACCTAAAACTCGATGGCTTTGACAACTAAACTGGCGTGGTGGCTGGACTAAGATAAGTTCTTGCAACTGAACCGGTTTGGTTGCTGATGCTCTGGTAATCGTGAAAGGAAAATTTTACTCTTGTATTCGGTTTTCGCAAACCGAATAATGTGATCCTCGTTATATATATAACCGAGAACAGTTTATTCTGACAAACACTCTTGTAGTCGTGGTACAAAATAGATTCAGTCATGCCGACTTTGATATTATTGATATTATAAAAATAAAAATAAAATATCACATACGAAGAGCATTTTCTCAATTCACATAAAAGAATTTGTTTTATTTTGTATAGGAAACATAAAGATAATAAATAATCCGAACTATTTTTGGTTATTTAACATTGATTAACATGGTAATGTGAAAAATTAACTATTTAATTAAAAACTGACACTTCGAAATATTGGATTGAAATATTGTTTATTGTGAAAGATTTATTCGCAAAATTCTTGCTAGAAATATTAAATATTAACCGAAGGTGTAAGTATATTATAGTATAGAAACTCGAAATAGTTTTCATCGTTAACTCTATACGCCAATCAAAATGTAATTTTAATAATGAAGATTTTTAATTTTTAATTATTTATTATAAAGGCGTGCCCAATCCATATCGACGGTTCTACGGCCGTACCATTTTAACACTAGAGATGTACATTGGAGAATATATGTTTATCATGAAGATTAAAACATAATTTCACAGCAGTAAAACCAAGAATGTTTCTTTTAATTTAAATATTTTTGATTATTTTGTGGAAAATATGTAAAAAGGACTTAATATAATCGGGCCTGAGTATTGTCAGATATAGACAGTTAAATATTCAATTTTTTAGCAAGTATACGTTTTATATTAATGTCACATTTTAACACCAAGAAATTTCTGTCTCAGGTATATACTAAGACAGCACTTTTAAACAAACGACATTTCATCACAAAAATTCAACAAGTGAAAGTTCAACATAACAACAATAAAAAATGCGTCACCCAATTTATTATTCAGATAATCATTTCAATACGAACCAAAATTAAGCATTTAACAATTATATATTACATACGCAGAGTAATCTAACCTAACCTAACCTAACCTACCCTAACCTAACCAATTTTGTTAAAATTTTTAATATATTATGTTGAAATGTTCACGTATTCGCTTCGTGCATGGCGATGGAGGGGATATCGAAATCGACGGCAGCGCTCGGCGTGGAGATTTCTGACAACTCGCATCTGCAACGTCAGAGCTTTTCCATTAAAGTCAATTTAAAAATGCTCTTATTTATTCGTTAATTTCAGACATTTTAAAGTTTATTTCGATCTGTTGCAAGTGTTGCAAGTAAGGTTTGAGGTTTAAAGAACCATTTGAAAGGGTTCATTTTATATTATACTGTGCAAAAAAAATGATTACTCCGACTTCGAAACTGTGTAGAATACAATTCATTATTCAGCTGAAATATATTTATATTTATGTATATATTGCAATTTTCCATTATTAGTAATTTAGTTAATAGATAAACATGGTATTTTTCTTATTTCCAATGTAGTTTTGTACGGTGGAAGAGTCACTGATGTTTGCCGAATTACAATGGAACGAATTAATTTATGCGCTGTACATATTCCAAATACTTCTTCTACACGAACTACATATCCTACAGCCAAATTTTTTTCCTTTTCTATACTTACTGGATTAAAGTATATTGAGTTTGTGATTGATTCAAACCCAGTTTGGATTATCATATTCATTTACGCCCCTTAACCTCGTTTTGTTCAACTCAAAATGATTCGAATTAAAAAAGTATAATATTTTGTTACAAACAAAAATGTACAAAATTTGGGCCGAATTTCAAACAATATACTCAAAGTACTAATGCTTTTGAAAACCCGCAGAAAATTAAAAAAAAACTAAATATTTCACTTTCTCATATTACTCTCCATACAAATTGCAGATGCGAGTTGTCAAAATTCACCACCAGGCGGCGCGGCCGGCGTCTTGCACTAAGCCAATAGAAACATGTTATGATGAAATGTTTGTGTGTTGAAATGTGTGTCATGAAGTTGTCTTGTGGTGAAAACGTACGAGTCTCGAAAAGTTATGTCTTGAATAGACTCGTCACCCAATTTGTTATTCATACTCTCGCTTTATTTATTAGAAAGATCAATCCACATATGGGGCATTCCACGTGAAACCAAAAACTTCTTTCGCATAATGTTGACTTCTTACTGATTATTATAAAGCCAGCAATAAAATTCCTTTTCTGAATGAATATTTTTAAAAAGTATTTTTTGTTTAATCAGAGAAATTCTTAAAAAACATTCGAAAGTTAAGTTTACGATAGCGTGTTATTCTGAATATAGATTTTCTCATAACTGAAGATCGATTTAACAAAATAGAAATAAATTTTAGTCCTCTGAATAATACACGAATTATATGATACAGGGGCCTTATTATATCAATTTTGAAACATTTTTTTGCATTTTAAGAGATAGATTATATCAAGATAATAAACTAGAGATAGTTCAGCTTCATCATCAGCTTCAAAATACTGTTACAATAATTCTCATTCGATTCGTTTTCATCGTGTTATAGAAGTTTATGTAAAGGTAACGATTATGATTTTCGTTTTTTGCACTTATAGGTTAGGATATCTGAAAATCGTGACGTGATAGAAGAATTCTGCGACCAGATTTGGATTTAGCTCAAAGAAAATCTTCAGCAATGTATAGACCGGATTCTTGTTATAAATTTTGTTGCCCTATGTTATATTTCGCATTCTATTTACTCATTGCTTATTTGATATTATTTTGTTAATAAAATCGAATGCCACCGAATATTGATGTTGGAAGAATGACAGTCCATGTCGTTAAATTTATGAAATTGATCCTTACGATTTCACTGCAAAAACTCGCGTCTTCCAAACCGCTTATTTGAAGACATTAGACACATCAAAAATCTTTTCAGAATAAACGTCTTAATGTATGTGTCTTCGTTGCAAATTATTTCAAAATTTGAGACATTATTTACGTCTATCGATCATAAATAAGACATCTTTGTGTCTTACAATCTGAGATATATAATGAAGATAGTAAAAGTGTCTACATTTAACTAGTTTTAGCTAATTTAAGACATTTATTTGTTGAGATACTTGCAAATCGAAGACACATTGCCGATTCGAGTATCTTCGTGAATATTCGGCAACTGCCAACTCGAAGCGAGGCAAAAACTACATAACCTATTCTGTTGATGTGCTATTGTTCGGTTGATGTGATTCCAACAGGTCATTATTGCGTAAATCCGATATATGGGTGAAAAATTATATACTGTTGCATAAATGAAAGATAAAAAAAAACAAATTAAAAGTGTAAGAACACACATCGGAAATGGCGTGTTTATTAAAAGAATTAAAAATGGCGTTTCAAAAAGATTACTTACTACAAGTAATGACTAAAAATAAAATAATGCTATTGTAAATACTTCAAAGCAATTAGCCCGAAAATTGCAAACAGAACACGAACGTTGATTCATTTTCACGTAAATATCAAACATTTTTAGGTTATGTATCAACTATCGAGCAGTACACCGAGAAAAAAATCCATAGTTAAATTGACTACATAACGTAGTTGGAGAAATATAGTTAAAAGTACTATGAGAAATAGTTAAATTTACCACTTTCATAGTCGATTTCACTATAATTTTGTTACACCAACTATCTCCTCATAGTTAAAAAAGTCAACTATGTAGAATGATTTAAATAAATATGACAAATATATTTAAAATAACTATAATCTAGTGTAGTCCTCATTTCACTCTATGTCTCGTAGTAAATCTTTATATTTACTATTGTTCATAGTTAAAGTTTGTATTTACTATAAATCCATAGTAAAGACTGCCGCACTCCGTGTGTTGATGCCGCCAGGTGGCGACGCGGTGTTCGCATTTTTTTTCTTCGAGTCGTGGCTCCCGTTATTGAAGTGGATTTTCATTTGGTCATAAGAAGGACCGTTGGGCGTCAAGATATGATAATACATAGTGCATGTCCTATAGGCAAGTGTGTATATATATATAGACTAGTTACACGTTGAAATTTTTGTGTATAATTGAATTGCATAATACCTTTTCTAACTGGCTAGAGTGCGACATTCACAAAATTAGCGCAATATTGATTTTTTGTTTTTCTCATTGTTTCCTTGTTTATCTTAAATAAAGAACGAATGGAGAAGAGTGGACTTTTCATATGCTATGATATATACAGTTTACAAATATTTTTAAAAAGTAAATATTGACTCCTTTCCATATTTTTATGACAATTTCTTATACAATTTCTCTCAGTGAAGGTAGTAATTTTCGGAAATGACTATTTTAAAATAGTTGAGTCTATCTGTCTATGATAAGTGGCATTTTGAATCATGAAACAATAGTTAAACTTTACTATTTTAGAATTATTTTTTTTTAACTATTACCATGCATAGTCCTCATTCATACTATGATTCATAGTAAAAAATGGTCATTTCAACTACTTTTTTTCTGAGTGTATAATTGTGATTGAAGACACCTCTTGCGTTACAAAAGAAGAAATTTGTAACGTCTTTCCATAACACACCCAAAAACATCTTAAAAGTGAAGAGGAAAGTGCTTCAAAATAAGACACCCGTTTTTACAGTGTTCCCTTGGAGATATTTTAGCGTTACCTTAAAGGGCATCGAGCAGCGCCCTAATTTAACGTCAAAATTTCTAGTAGAGTTACTACAGTTGGGTAGATCCGAAACATCCAAAATGACTTTTCGTTTATGTCAAAATTTGCTGTAAATCCAATAACACATTTTCCGTGGGCCGAATTCCTTCTTTTTTCTAACTTTTTATATTTACTTCATTGTAGGTTTATAAACTATGAATTTTAAGTTCCTTACTTGTATCATATATCTTTTGCTTACAAAAACAAACACATCCAACCAAAATAAAATATTTTCTGATTAATAAATTATTAAAACACTTTTTTGAAAATCACCCTTATACTATCTGAGACTAGAATTTCCAATTTTGTTCCCGTTACAACATGTAGGGATGTAACCAGAATTGCCCTATCATATAACATGAAAAAAGCATTTGCAAGGAAACAATTATCGACTGCGACGCGAACCCTCGATGCACGTCGGGAAATACGAAGCGCAGCGTCGTTTTTGTCGTTCAACGCCCTTAGAGAGAACCGGAACAGTTTCTCTTTCACTCGAAGGATCCAAAAAGTATAAATTTCAATAAACCTCCGGATGCAACTCTCCTGTTCCCCCATAACGGTATATTTCAGCATCGATTCAAGAGTGCAGTCCATCGAGACCTGCATTTACGCGGCTCTTATAGACAAAACCGCCAGCTCGAGCCTTAATTTCGGCCTGCAATTTTTCGTCGAATGTTTATAGACTCTAAACGAAGGCGAAGGTGAATGAATGAGTGCACGCGTGCACGAGCTGAGTAGCGAGCTGCAGTTTTTTTAATGGGGACCGGCTCCGAAGAAAGCGAGTTCGTAATGTATTCGGTTGCACCGATTCCAATCTTCTCTCTCTTCCTTCAAGTCTTAACCCTTTCGGTAATGGCCGTTCCAGTCCCTGGCCCCTGGTTCCTCTTGCCTGAAGGTGGCGTGCCAGTACCACGTATACCAGTAGGTATTGGTATGGACCTTCCTCCACGACTTCGTTGGGTAAAAATGCATATCGCGAGCATGCGCAGACGCCTACCGGCGAACGGGAATTAATTACGTCGAATAATTATGAAAGGCGCACGTATTCGTGAAGCGATTACCTACGCTTTGCGTTTACGGTTAGCCGGCAGCAGAAATTAGGTTTTAAATTAGTCCGGTCGTTTTCGAAAATCGCTCCGATGGCTCACGGGGACGCCGAATTCCTGATCGCGCTTTTTTAAACATGATTTACGGGAATTGTGCGCGAATGGGTTATAAATCGCCGACGACCGAGCATTTGATGTTTATAGACGCGACGGGTTGTTAGAGGCGTTTGATGCACAAAAGTCTGATTGGGGAATGCAAAAAGGAACAAAAAATTAGACATTGTCTCGGCACTAAACGGTTGTCAAGTAGTCCTGATGAAGGAGACTGTGATTGATGGAGTTCTTTAATTCCAGGAATTACCTAGGTATGACATACTTGGCGAATATAGTTGAAATTGAGGAGGTTCATAAAGTTTTTGGAAAACGATTTTATGACTGATAGAGAGTTTGAAGCGATTTTAATTTTTCGAATATGATATTTGAGGAGATGGTGCACCCCGCTGTGGCACATCGACAAGATCATATCGGGTACTGTATTTCCCTGAAAACCTGAAGATCCCGGAAACCAACGATATCGAGCTGGTTCGAGCATTGCAAGATCTTATCGCAGCCTTTTTTAGACCCATCGGAGGGTGTTTCGAAGGGCTTACTATGGTCTTGAATTTCTACGCATGATGAGATAATCTCGCGTTTGGCGCAACTCAAGAGGATGGAACAATGAGAAGGTGCTGAAGAGATCGTGTCGTAAATTTCCATGTGTGAATTCAACTTTTCATTATATTCAAACAATAGAAAATGTTGTGATCTCAAACCGGTCACTATTCACCTCGGCTGATGATTACAAAAAAGCATTACCTATTATTAAACTTCATCATTAGGTTTCGTACCACTTATGGTACAGATGAAAAATTATTTAAATATTTAACTTTCCCAGCATTAGTAGAAATGTAATTCTATTCAATATATCCTTTCAAAAGCAATGGCACATCAGAGATGTTACATTTCGTAGAATCGTCCAGATATATAATGTACGTTTCATTCCATAGGTACTATAGATTTCCATCCCACTTGACGTGAAAAAAAAACCAAATACATTTCCACCTCGCTACCCTCGACATTCGACTTTACGAACCAGAAGTACCCAATAATAATAGTACGTTCCGTCGATATCAAAAAACCTTGGTAAAGATCGTAATAAATCAGAATATCACGCCCGAACATAGTAATCCATGTATTATTTATTGTCTCGAGTACAATATTTTCACAGCAAATTTGTCAGTCGAATTCAAAGTCCGGGTACAAAAATTCCGTCGTGTATTCATCTATTGAAAATTTCAAAGTACATCGAGCCCCTCAAAAATCCGCAATACGAGCACTTAAGAAGAAAAATGAAGGTACTCGAATCCAGCGAACTCTGCACGAATTTCGTCTCGAGAGGCCACCCTCTCGAAAATATCGGCGAAATAGCGGCAATAAATCAATGCGTAGCTGTCAGAAATAAAAATTCATATTTTACTTGCGACATAATGTCGAACCTCGATTAACAGTTCATTCAGGCGAGGTAGCTTTCGAACAATGAAATTTGAAGTCGACGGTTCGGACGACGTCAAAAATCATGAGCGCATACCTAAGCACTTCGTGTTTCTTGAATGACAATGAAGGATTCCGCGGAAAGAGGAAAACGTAAGGAGAAAGCCGAGAAAGATAAATGAAAGAATTTTTTTGGAATTAAAAATCTTTAGGTTTTTAGCAAACTTGGGTATACATCGATGAAATAAGATTGACTCTAGTGGTGTTCGAATGTAAACATGGTGGATTTTTCATTAATCATGCATAGATCTCAAATGCATTAATATTGCATATTGATCGTTGCAGTAGTCATAATAATAAACTACATGTTTTGTATCGACAAAATATATTCTTGGTAGACAACAATTAAGTAACGAAATATTTTGACATATCAAAGACGTTTTTTCCATTCTTTAATAAATGGTATGTCCATTATGGTTATTGCAGATTATGAATAATTGTGGAAGAGAAAATCGAAGAAGTTAGCAGGTAGATTTAAACTGTTTTGAACTTTCTTATTTGCTGAGCACTTACTATAAATTCATAGACTTTTTAAATGCATGTGACTAAAAGATCTTATTGAATACTTACGTATAAAAAATGAGTGACATCATAGAAGGCACTTGTGTGATCATTTTGAAGACATGCTGTTTTCATATTTAATTCACTCAAGGTGCCTAAATCGGAGAAGGTTACTTTTTCTGACAGACATTGCATGGTGGTCCACTTGGAAATGAATAATAAGACCAAATACAATGTAAACATAAATCTTTTGCTCGCTTTCTTCGTAAACAATGTGTTAGGTTAGTTTGCAAGATATGAGTTATGATTAACGTCGTCTAAATTAAATAATGTATTAAATAACAATTCTCAATCGTGTGTAAATAATTTGGTAAAAAGTATAAAATCTCGGTGAGATCAGTCACAATACTTTTAAAATAATATAAATTTGAAATTAACGTTTTCTGTACTATAGCCGTAAAATCCGATTTTGCGACCTACTTTTCGTCTTCGTTGGTCCTCGTACGCGGATATCGTATTCGAGCCGTAAAATGTTTTACGGCCTTGTATCGAAAAATACTATTTTGGTTCTGTAGAGGTGCCATCTTCAGACATGAAAATTAAAAATGCAAATATGTAGTAAAAAATGGCGTTTATATAAAAATAAATCATATACAGAACCTTCTTATCTAAAATGGAGAGAAGAATGAAATATTCTGAAATCAGCCCTTAAAAAAGATATTTATTCATTTCGCATTATTATTTCGTCTATATTATTTGATAGTTTTTGGAATACTCTAACAAAATGTATATTGTCTATAATATTTCTAAATTATAATATTCCAAAGGAATATTCCAAACGTTGGGCATTTCAATGTTCCTGGAATATGGATGGAATATTACTTTGGGATATTCCCAATGTTTCGAATGAATATTCCAGGAATATAGATGGAATAAAGTGTGCTATTGTGGTTCAGCAACACAAAAAACAGTGGTTAAACAAATTCATTAAAAATTATGAAAGTTATTGCAAAATGTAGCTAGATATATGATCCATTAATGCATTTGGAATTTTTATGGACAATATAAAGCTTTGAATAAGATCAAATTAATATTAGAATTTTAAAATTGTGAAAGCTCAGAAATGCAACCTAGAAACTATGAGTTTTTCTGCATGAAATTCAGATTGACTTCGCAAATTTAATTTCAATGTATTACTTAAATTGGATATGAAAATATGAAACATAAAGTTTAGTTGGCGCTAAATGAACCCAGCATTGCCGAGATGCCTTAATTTTCTGTTCATCTTCAATGTCTTAATTATGACATTAATTGTCTCGTAGAATCAATTATTCTAAATATCATCTCAGTTATTACTGATTAGGTCCTGAATGTACTTTTTTGATAACCGTAAAAAAATTGTCAAAACTGTCAGAAGCTTTTATTCGATTTTCTATTGCCCGAGGATCACCTCCGAATGCAAAAGTTGTTTACGCCCATCTTGTTGACAGTATTTTTCGTCATAGTGGGTATAGAATTCGAGTTTATACCCAGAATTTGTAGCTTGAAAGGTTAGGAAACTGCTTTTGTATTTTACTACTGCAAATTAGGATGTAAAATCGAATTTTACATTCACTATGACGAAAAACTATGTGTATATGAGTATTAATCAAATGTATCGTATTAACTTTTTTGTTTCACTTTAAACTCATGTGTATTGACATTTACAAAATAAAATTTGAAAGTATCCAAAATGGTGTCTAAAATACGAAAAATTCGACGAAAAGTCCAGGAATATTTATTTGAAAATATTACTGAAAATTGCTGAATAAAAAGTTCCTGGAATTGATAAATGAATGCGTTGAAATTTCTGCAGAATATAAATACATTTCAAGTCAACTTTGCAGTCTTTATTTTCCGGCTTATATCTAGTCAATGCATAAATAATGCTATATAAACACTGTCTCTATTTTATTTTAAATATAATTTTGTTTAAATGCGATTTCTGATGATGACTTTTCATTAATCTCCCCTTTATCCTGCTCATTTCTTGAGAATTTCATATTTCTAAAAAAAGACAATGTAATTCACTCCACTGAGAAAGGAGCGAATTCAATTTCAGATATCAAACCCAGAACAGGATGTGCATCTTTTCATCAGTTTATCTTATCCATATATTGCAAATTTTTGTTATGTGCAACACTTGTTCTGATATTTGAAAAACAGTGTTTAACTTACATTACACATTTTTTATTTATATAGTTATAAATTTGAGCCGCTTTGAGATGTTTACTTTGTAATATTGAATTTTCAGTCCAAGGAGTTTAGAGAGTTAATGGTTGATTCTATGAGTATTGACTAATTAAATAAATATTATATGAAAGTTAAACAATTAAAATATTTGGATCTTACAGCTGAGGTTTGGTAGACTGAATCGTTGAATTTTCCTCTATATCATTTTCAACGATCCGTCAACTACTTATATAACAAAAAATTGGAGAATATGCATCATTTACATATACATCAGATATAAAACATCATTCGAATAACCCTTTCGGCTATTTTAAGAAACGAGAAGTGAAGAGGTCGAATATTAAGAAAATTCATCTCACGAATTTTTTTTTTTATTTATTACACTTACAAAAAGCCTTTTTCGGGTTTATGCAGCAAATACATTTGAAATTACAAGTATATTTTATGTATCATGAGAAATTTGTTAATCGCGAGTAAAGCAGGAATGTTTGGTCCCTGTAAGAATACACTTAGTTTGAACAGATGATAGTGATGAATCTTGATAAGTTTCTTGATTAGCTCGTCTCGATTGCTATCATATTTTACGCAGTTCCATATAATATGGTCCGCGTCTTCGCAAAGGTGTCCGCATGAACATTGTCCTTCCGATATAAAGTCAACCAGATAAAGTGATGCTGTGAGGTGATAATGCTTGGCACGACATCTGTTAAATGAATTCACTTTTGAAGTTTTTGATTTCTCATGGATGATTGAAGATTATATAAAATGTTTACATATAGCATTGGAATTTAAAATTAATACAGATAATGATTATTTATAGTCGGCATAAAATCTTGATGCGATTGAAGCGAAAATAATGCCGAGACGATCCGATGCGTGAAATCTAGCAAAGTATATGTCGACAAGAGAGATTTAATTTTTGCTCACCATGTATATACCTTTATGAGACACTAACAACATATGATTTAGAATCTATTGATGAAAATCTTTTCACACCTATAACAGGTATGCGCGTTTCTTCGATTTATTAAAAAAATGAACCTGTCCAAGATGAAAATGTTCGGCATTTGACTACCAGATGAATTTGAATGGGTACACGCACGATGAAGGAAAGGGCATTTCATAGGCATTTTGCATTTCATTTAGAAGAATTGTTAGGGACAAAGTAGCCCATAATTTCCATCATAGTTAATTCATTTCTGCTTTCCAGTTGAATGGACCCAAGTTCTTTCAGTGACCGTAACCTTGAGCGCCGAAAAAGACCGTTCACAATTTGACTCTCTTCACCGCCTCGCGGTCCTTACAAATCGGCGATTTACCCGCACGATAAATAATTGCACCGGTCATTTCCCCGAAATCGATATAAAGTTGCATGCGTTTTTTACCAAAAGATCGTCCCACATTCGCAGTTGAGCAAATCGATGATAAATCACGCATCTTCAAATCGAAATCCATATTTCAGCCGAGAATAATGTCATCCTTCGATTAACAGTTTATTCAGGAGGGAACAATGGGATTCGGGGCGTGCATCGAGGCGAAAGGTCAACGTGTTGGATCACTACGTTAAATCGGGAGTCGCCGAGATTTTCGGTTCGATCCTTCTGTACTAAGGCTCGCGTCGCTGGTCATCCAAACAATGAAGGATTCTACGGAAGGAAGAAAACGCAAGCGTGGTCCTAAGTGGTCGGTGGTCAATGCACGGGCTAAGTTCGAATGGCGTCCTGGGGAGTGTCTCGGGAAACCCACCGAGAGCAAGGGGGAAAATCCATGAGAGGGAAAAGGAAAAAAGAAATCGCATAAACGTAGCGACTAGATGTCTGGAAGCTCCAGCCAGCGAGGCGACTCTCGGATTCAGACTCGAGTCTTGAATGATGCTCAAATGAGGGGCGCGATTTCGTAGCTCTTCAGGGCACCTTCTTTTCAGCACGATTCCGGGGATGGGTGACATTCTACGAAGCAGCAGGGGACTCCTGGATCGACCTGGTGATCGACAATGATCGACCACACGGAATGCGTCACCCACTGAGGATTCGCCGTTGAATGCATCCACGGGGTCTAGGAGCTTTGATACCGAAGCATCCAGACCACCAGAATGCAGAAGCGCGTGGCGTTTGTCTATTTCATGATAAATGAAACACCTCTGGCAAAACGCAATTCTGCATACGTGGGTGGCTATTCGAAATTGCGTCGTGTTGCGCTTTTAGTGTTGCTGGTTGAAAAATGACGGTCTTATAAGAATTTTCCAGATTTGCTTGATGAAATGAAAGATGCAAGCACGCGTGTGGCGCATGTACGAATGGGTCAAGATATGACTTCCTGTTCCGGTGAATACTTTTCCAGAGGATGCATTTATCTCGTTTTATGTGCTCCTTATTCTGGTGAATGGTGGTTTTATTTAAAGATGATTGACATTGAATGCAGAATCGTAATAAAGCGAGGTCATTTTTCCAGGATGACTTCTATAAGGATGGATGTCTATTGTAATTGGTGGTTTTTGATGAACCACGAATGAATAATTGCAATTTTTCGGATGTATTATTTTTTAATCTTGTTTATTAAATCGAAGCAACGATATTCTTTAAGAAACAGTTTCATATCCCGTAACGTCACCTGCAACAAACAGGTTTTTAGTTAACATAAATGTTGTTTTCATCCCACCATTATTTCTGATTTTATAATAATTATTGCACCGAAATAAAAATGTGTATAAACGGTTTTTGTACCCAATATGTTGGGTGTACATAGTTTTAAATGATAAGAGATAGTTACGCAAGCAAATCCAAAGAAAACTGACCGTGTTACGTCATAAATAAACGTCAACTTCATTGATTCGCATCTGCACGTCGAGTATCGTGATTGATCTGACGTTTTATTCTTTTCCATCAGATGCAAAATGTCCTTCAACGTCGCACTTGTTATGTAGAGGTGCATATAATAGGTTCCCATGCTCGACCTAAAAATTGGGGTATTCCTGACGAATGACGAAGGAAATGCTTCCTTTTCATAAGACTCAAGTTCCGCGACAGATTTCGGAGAAGTTCCAATTTCTAGCTAACATTATGTATTCTGTGGGTCACTTAGTACATACTGGTTTGTGGTGAAAAATAACATCCGCAACCAGAACTGCATTATTGGATGAGCTTTTCAAGAAATGTAACAAATTTTACTGTTTACGAAGCATTTCTTAAATTATTCTTGGAAACAATTTTAAGCAAGAAAATTACATCAACAACAGGAATTACTAATTTAATGAACGAATGAATAATTTTCATCTTCGCTGCAATATTTATTTTCTTGACTGTTTTTTTTTGATATGTAAATGTTAAAATTCAATAATTGATTTTGCTCTTTGTCAGTCCTAAACGCTTGTATCGTCTGTCATTTCCACCGCTACGATGAATTAAGGAGTTTTTTAAAGCAATTTTTAGGAAATTCAATGTTAATTTAGATGCTGATATACTGCGATTTATATGCTAATAGACTGATTCAAACACAACTAATATCCAAGCGCAAGTTTTTCGTCTTTTCAAGCTCTACAACTTCTTCCTGTGCGTCATTGCTTTAGCTATTTGGCGAAATAATTAACATGCGAAAAACTGCCAAAATTTTTTTTTCTGTTTTTAAGGCCGTAACTTCAGCAATATTCATCGCAGATCAAATGCTCTTATAGGTGAATTGTAGGGCTTAAAAAAAACTTGAAGATAAGCACTTACACATTGAAATAACTTAAAAGCGAGCCGAGTTATTGCAAAAAAAAGAGTAATTTTTTGTTTATAAATTTCAATGGCCTGTCACTTAAATTCTGAGCCTTAGATCCAATTTTGGTACGGGACTTTTTTGTTTGAAATATCATGGAGAATCACATCCTGAAATATCATAACCCAGTTTTTGGACACCCTGTATAAATGTAAAAAAAAATTATTTTTTTTTCTAAACGTATTTAGACGTTTATAGGTGCCGCTCTTTGCGGTTTTTAAGTTCAGAAAATTTAAAAGTAAATCTTTTCACTAAATTTTTTTGTGTTGTAAAAATAATATTTTTTTATAATAATTTTTCTCAATGAATCCAAATTTAAAAAAAATCCAGCGACATCTAATGCACGTAATCGGTGGTCCCGATAGTTATACTAAAAAGTTAAAATGTTTTTGGCGGATACAAAATGGCAGCCGCATTGCCATTTTTTTTCTTTCAAACTTAACAATTGTTTTTTTTTCGGGAACTATAAAGTTTCGAGAAAATTTTCCAACAACAAAAGTATCTTATGATCGGACAAAAAATATTCACAAATTTTGTTAAAATATTTTGATGCAATTCCTTGTTTTTCGAGAATTGTAAAACTCGAAATTTTGAAAATTTTGATGCAAACCACAAAAAATTCACAAAAAATTCCAAAATGACCTTTTTTTGTCAATTTAACCTAATATTACAACATTTCTGACGTGATGGGCCATTTTGGATGTCAGATTCGGATTTCACGTCAAAAAATCAATAAGAGTTCCTTATACCTCCCTTTTTTGTAACAGAATTGAATGAAGATTTGCAGGCCTGTGTGATTGTATATTTTTATTTATCTTAAAAACAAATTTGCATTCGCTTTATAAAGAAAAAAAAATCTGACATCTTATCCATTTTTCATGTCTTTTTTAAACTGTTCATTTAGTTCATTATAATTTGTTTCCAGATTTGTTCTGAGAGTTTAAGATCCACACTTTTATAGTGGCTTCAGTCAAATGGAGCTGTACTCGTTAAAAGAACACTTACATAACAATGTATGGTATTATATTCTAATTCTTTGCAAACATTTTAAGCTGTTAGCCGGATATTGACGTGAAATTTTAATTAAATACATAAATATTTAGCGCGACGGCATATATACTTTTCTACTTTTACGTTCGCATTTTGAACGATGCTTATTTATTTCCCTACCTTTGTTTACATTTTTATATGTGCCGTCTCGCCAAGAACTTATGTATTTAATTAAAATTTAATACATTCGGCAAAGAAATATTATTCTTACGTTTCCTATTTAATGTATAACATGAAATTTATTTTAAAAAAATCATTGAATACTTTAAAAATTCACAGCATCATTTTTTAAATACACTTTCGGTTACATTGTAGAAACTTTATTCTTCAAATTGTTATTTATTATTTTTCTTTAATTTTATTGCGTCTATTTATATTTATGATTACCCTGTAAGAAAACTGACCATAAGTTCTGGCCGGCATACTAACTTCTGCGTAGATCTTTTAGCAGAATCTGCCTAGAAAGTAGGACAGAATTTGCCCGGATCTGTCCAGAATCTGGTGAAGCAATTAGGTTATACGTAGTCCATATAGTCTATAACATTTATGTGTCTGTCTTTCAATGAAGCGTTTGAAGTCTTATTTGCAATGACAATTTGAAACCATAAGTGTAAAGAAAGATTACGACACGGAAAGATAAACAGCCATGTATATAACTTTGCATCTTTATATGCTGTTATTAAATTTTGTTTATTCAGTGATTCAGGCAAAAATATAATTTAGGCTGCAAATTATGATATAGATATGTTATTAATTACATTTTGCACTCTTTAAAAGTAATATTTTTAGTTTGGTAATCATCGCTTGCTTCTTTTCAAGAAAAAATGCATTTTTTGTTTCTTCATCGAAAGTCCACTCGGATTTCAATTTCACCAGTGTTTTGTATTAACTTTTTCACTACCTTAAAAGCATCTAATTGATAACAAACTACTTGGAATAGTTTCAGACGAGCAAAATCTACCAAGTTTCATGGTTATATTAGAATTTTTAGAACAATTTCCATTTTTATGTGCTTTAACCAAACCTGTTAAAAAACAGTTGCTTGGTATATAATAAAAATTGAAATTGTACTAAAAATTCTAATATGATCATGAAATTTGGTAGATTTTGCTCTTCTGAAACTATTCTAAGTACTTTGATATCAATTACACGCTTTCAATGTAGTGAAAAAGTTCATACAAAACAGTGGTGAAATTGGGCTCCGAGTGGACTTTCGACGAAGAAACAAAAAATGCATTTTTTCTTGAAAAGAAGCAACCGATGATTACCAAACTAATCATGTTAGTTTTAAGAGTACAAAATATAATTAATAACATACCTATATCACAATTTGCAGCCGAAATTTTATTTTTGTCTGAATCAGGTAATAAACAAAATTTAATAAGTTTCAGCATATAAAGATGCAAAGATATACACATGCCTGTTTATCTTTCTGTGTCCTAACCTTTCTATACTTCTGATTTAAAATTGTCATTGCAAATAACACATCAAAAGTTTCATTGAAAGGCAGGTGTAAAATTCATGTTCTGCGACAGTTCAATATTACGTTTCAGCAGTCCGAAGTTAATGCGTATAACATAACCTCATATTAGTGCTGGTGGCGTTATTTTGTCAAACTTATGTTCATCCGGCTTGATTTGGAGTAAATATGTACATTTTATCAATGCTTTTACTCATAATAATCTATTTATTTTACTCAGGTTATGTCTGTAAGCATATCTAGTAATGTGTACATTTTTTTAAACGTCTGTTAACCAGATTCTGTCAAAGTTTACCAGAATTTGGCCAGAAACCGTTGCCTCTGGAAGAAGATTCTGGCCAGTATCTGGGACAGAATCTGCCCACCGACCAGATATTATGCCAGATCTGGGCAATAACTCCTTAATTTTCTTACAGGGTGTATGTAAAAGTAATATCATATTTTCTGACGTGATGATTATTATATAATCTTGATTATTTTTCGCGACTGGATTTCAGCCAATCAGAGCGCGATATTCAAAGGGTTCAATGGTCATTTGTTTAAAATTATACTGGAAATTCCACGGTAGCTCCTGGAAATTGCATTCGAAAATTCCATGCTCGCTACTGATTTGTTTCGAAGAACCAGTTCGACATTTTAATAGGTTAAAAGTGTAAAATAGATCAATTGAGATTGGTAAAAGATGAGTCGGTTTGGGAAGGAGAGTTTGGAAAGTATTGATAAAATGATCAAAAACATCAGGCCAGTCAACACTATCAAAATATATTCGTCTCTCCTCTCTGCTCAGCTGTAACCTCAAATACCGCACTCTGTTTGACTGAAATCCAGTCACAAAAAATAATCTGCCGAATACCCCTCGACCTTCAAAATTAATCGCAATATTTCTCTCTAACTTTCCTGCGAACAAATAAATATGTTAAGTTTTGCAGAAAGATCATTAACCTGCAAAACTTGACATATTCACTTGTTTGCAACAAAGCTATCGGGAAATATTCCGATAATTTTGAAGGTCTCATTACAACTGAAAATTTATTTTAACTTTTAATGTATAAATAACTGAATGGGAGTGGCTGAATATACTAAAGAATTAAAATAAAACTAAAAAGAAAGAGGTTTATTACCTAGAAAATAAACTAATAACCGATTTGTTGCGTACTTTTATTTTAATTATCACACTACATTTTTTGCAAACTTTCTATTTTGTAACATATTAAATCATTTTATATTAGTGCGTGTATAAAGTGCTATTTTCTACACTTTTGACTTTTTTCTGACGCATGTTACACACGCAAGCAACATAAACTATATTTACCCACTTGTATCGAAAAATACTATTGCAATATAGGTATTTGAATTAGAAATTGTCCAAACTGTTCCATTTCGATGAATTTGATATGTTAAGACATCTGGTATAGTATTTTAAGAAACCCAGACGATGACCCGAAAGAACACCCACATGAAGAATGATTTAAAGAACCGTTTGGACAATTTTCATATATATTTGTATTATTATATATTCAAAGAAATTTTAATCACAAATCAAATTTCTCTCACCACAATATAAAAAAGAATTTTTTTTACAACTACTGACCTTAAAATCAAAGAAAACAATTTTTTATGCTTTATTTATATTTCATTACCATTTTACGAATCCTTCATTAATCACGTCACTTTTCAACTACACCAATATAATAATTTTTTTAATGACAATTGAGGAATGCATTATTGTTGGACTATGTAGAGTGTAGCTCTTTTGTATTTTACTCTTTCAATTTATGTGTATTTTGTATCGTTTCAACGAAAACGAAGTTGAGCTGAATGAAGGGATGAATTATACGACTTCCTGATGGTCATCACTTTCACCCGATGAAAATGAAAAGAATCTAATAACGGGAAAGTTATAAAAAGTCACAGATTCCTTTCGTTCCGCAACTTTACAATTTATAGCGGATGCGAGCAAATACATATGTGTACATTGTCATTTCTCGTGAATTGTACGTTTTAGAAGCGTTTCCATATTCTAATGGTAATTCAAAATCTTTTTTGTTACCATTCACAAAACGCGCGTCACAATTTCGCAATGTCGATTATGGCTATTTGATTAAAAATTCTTAATATTCCGGAGTTCACTGACATAAAATTGGTACCCAAGAGAATTCAACTTAAAAAATTGTGTTTTCAAAACAAATAAAATAATTAATGCTGAGTAAATTTATTCGACTAAAACTATATCCACTTACATGGATTTTATTATTTTACTGGACTTAAAATTTAAGTAACTGGAGAACTTGCAAAGGTTTTCACATTCGTGTATGTACAAAAGAATGTGAATGTGTGTAGACGATATTTTTCTAGGACGCAAAACAAACTTATGTTCGTTCAGTAGGCTATTGAAAACGGGTAAGCGAACTCTAAGGCAGACCTTAAGGAAACGCCGCGGGATGTATTTTTATATAGGAGTAAAAGAAGAAAGGACAGAAGCAATGTAACTAAGGCAACAAGGGAAGTACTGATGGAAGTTTGAACTTCCAAGAGTTTTTTTGTTTTCTATGTAAACTCTACCCTAAAGAATTTAATTATAAAAGGGAGAGTGCATAACCTTCACGTGCACTTGAATCAATTTTGATTAAGGGATTTGTGGTTAGGTATTTGCTTAACGAACTGACTTGAGGCAAAGAGCCCCCAAAGTAATGAAATTCTTTTCTCGTATAATTTGTTTAATTTCTCAAAAAGTAATTCTCTGGAATTGGTAAATAAATTTTATTTTACAAAGATCGAAATTCCTCTGCAGACTAAAATTTGAAAAGGGAATTTTTAGTATATGTTCAAAATATTCCTGATAACAGGTCCTGAACACATTTATCGAATCTTCAGCATCTGATGTATTTAAGATATGACGACGAAAAGCGAGAAATATATAATCTTCGACAACCTCTCAAAATTCCATGGAATAATTTCGTGGTATTTTGTCCGTCACTTTCCGTCTGTATACTTTCGTGTTTCTTCATTTTCGCTCGTTGTGGTATTTTTTATTTTTTTAATTGGTCAATTTAGTACAGAATGTAGAAGATAAGAAGGTATAAACGATGTATTTCATACCGTGGTAAATTATTTATTTTCAAAAATGATATAACTGCATAAAATACCGCAATATGTAGCAATCTTTGGTAGTTTTCAAGATTTTACTTATTATTGAGGTATTACGCAAATATTACCGAACATGATTTTAAGAATTTTTTGGTCGTATAAAATCTGGAATATCCAAGATTACATTCCATTATCGAGAATGATCACCCAATGTGAGTATTTTACATTTTAAATTATACGCTATTTATTTACAAATATTTGCCGCACTGATCAATTTTAATTTGATTTTTGATAGATATTCGCCTTTTATATTTTTTTCTACATACATGGTAAAACGGTGATATCGTTCAAACGGCGGTACCATTGGCATTGGAAATCGATCGAAATCACTTCAAACTTGGTACTTATTTTTTTGTTTAATAAGAGCTTACAAATCTTGTACCAAGTTTGAAGTGATTTCGATCGATTTCCATAAATTCGTCCGCCATATTGGATCCGCCATTTTGAATCCTGAAAAACTGATTTCAGATTCGTAATCAGCAACCCAAGAAACCCCCGAGTAACAAGTTTCAAACGTTTTCATTTAATTTAGACTTTAAATTTGGAATCAGAGACTCTAAAACCCCCCGGGTACCACGTTTAAAGTGATTTCTTTCTAGTCAGTCGATTGAGTACACGCGGCTATGATTTTGAACAAAAAAATCGACTTTAGTAGCCATTTTTGATCCGCCATTTTGAAAATTTTGTTTTCATTACTTCTGTTTTCTAACCCAAACATTTTTGACGCGAAATTTATACTGAGATATTCGGATAAGGGTAATTATGAAAAAATTCCGATATGTGAAAAGAAAATCTGAGAAAATAGTGAGTTTTTCAAAATAAATGCTCGTAGTTTGTTTCTTTTTTAATTTGCAGTAATTTCCGATATATTGGAAAGAGCGGGGTTTGGGCAATAAAAAATGTCCATTCCAATAATTTTTTCATTGCATTTTAATACAAAAATTTACTTATAAACTTCATGTTAAATTTATGTACATTGGTCCTCAGTGGGCTAAAGAGCACAGCATTTTGTTCAAAGTGAACAAAAATCCTTCCCTTACAATAAAAATTGACGAAGTTATGATCTGTTACACTTTACCCATAGTCCTGGCCCCTGACGTATATATGTGTCTGTGTGCTATTCAGGGGCCTTCATTTTCGACATCTCTTTGTAAAACTGTCTTAAATACATTAAACCTAGTTTTCTCATATATTTCAATATCATCAGTTTATAATAATTTACAATAATTTTGTGTAGTTTTGTGAACTTGTTAGTCAAAAAAGTTAACCAAAAGTGTTATTCTGCTAAAACACCCATAGAATAAAAAACGTGCTGTGAATTGTTTAATTTTGTATGTATTTTAACCTGCTGGTAAATTTTCTTTTGAGAAATATTTTAAAGATATCTAAGAGATGTTTTACAGATATCTAAAAGTTATGTGATATGATAAAACAGCTAAAAGATATCTTTTAGAGATCTTGTCGATATTTTTAAGATATCTTTGATGGATTGTAGAATATTTCTGAGACATCTTCAAGAAATCTTTTTGCTTATTGGGTATTTTTAGTGTTGCCAACAATTTTTCCAACGTACATAATGTATTATTCTTTGATGAAAGGAAGATCTACATTTTGCCTCGGACTAATTTGACCTCACGGTGGCGGGTTTAATGCAACCATCAGGGCATTTTAGCATGGCCAAACGATGGTGGCCAGTAGTCTTGGGATTTATAAATGATTCGTGTAAGGCAAAGGTGAGGTTAAGGGAGTATAAGGTTTCACGATTGTGCCAGGCCCACCGGCAAGCAGCCAACTTCGAGAAGAGGTACGTGCCCTCATATATGTGCCTCGTACGTGATGTTTCGTGGTCCCCTTAAAGTTTACACCTTATTCCTCTTTTTATTTTCTTCACCTTCTTCCTTCTTCCCTTTCGTAAGTTTTTCTATGTGCGAACATGGGCACACATTTGGCACACGAAACTACTTGTGGGCAATGTTTGTGATGTCGAGTGAACAATAAGCAACGGTTTTACAGTTTACGTTGTAAGAATTACTGCCCAGTAGGGGGCATTCGATTCTTCGAGAAAGAGACACGGGAAAATTGGAGAAAGTCGAAGCTAAAAAACTTTGACCGGTTTCGACCGATGTGGTTTTGAGTTACGGGACCGAAAGCCAGACGCAGACGTTTAGCTTCATTTTGCGCACTTGTATCGCTGCATTTCTTAAAGAAGGCACGTGCTTCAGGAAGCATTTCGAGATCGAAATTTACATAATTCATCAAATCCAAAGCAGGGTTATAAAATTGTCATTGAATTGTAATTAAGTATATAAATATAACAATTTCATTATTTCTTCATTTTTTCAACCGTTTCGATTTAATATAATAAGTAATGCTAGTTCTTGGTGTTTATTGATTGTTATGGTTATACAATGTTAAAATATAAAAAATTAATAAATAATGAAATTATTTTATAATGGTTAATATAATATCACGAACACATTACAGTTACGGACGTAGTCTTTCTTTAATTAAGTATAGCATAAAGGCTTCATTCCAGTGAATAATAAATTGAAAAATTGTTGTTTCCAAAATTAAAATTAATTATTGTGACCAAGGTATGGATGTCATTAGCCTTGAAAATGCAAAACACATTTTCACAATACAGTAGAGTCCCGATATAATCGCATCTCACTATATTTACGTCCCAGCATATTTGCCCGCTTCCGTCCCGTTATATTTGCCTGTCGCCGCTCTCTTTTTTCCCCACTTTGCTGTTTGGGGCCTCAGGAAGGGCCTGCTGTGACGTCACGAGCATAGCGCGATTGAGGCGAGTGGGAGAAGCGGCGCTCCCCTTCTCTTGACAAATATAAGGACACGGGAGGGAAGTGAGGAACTGAGCGGGCAAATATACTGGGACTCTATTGTAGTTATATTTGTAAGAGCTAGAGAGAGGTTTGAATCCAAAATTTTACGTATAAGAAGGTATAAACGCGCTCGACCTGAAATGAGATCGAGCAGTTATGTCTGTTTTTTATTTACTTTTATACTGAATTTTCGTTTACATATTATAACAGAAAGGACCGAGAAATACCAAAAACTATTATTATTTATCATATAAATACAACGTTTGACGTAATGAAATTTCATTTGTAAACGGGAAAAACCATTGTTAATTAGGTTTTTATTGTATACCAATTTTTATATGTAAGTTATGAATAATAATCGAGTAGGTATTTGTGATTAAAAAATCTTATTCTCCAACATTTATTTTACGTTATCTTAAATGAATCAATTAGTAATTTTTTATATCATTCGTTTATATTTTTCCTAATTTTATTGACTAAATTTTTTTTTCCATAAATTACTGAACTAACAGTTGGGCCAATAATGATGATCAGTCCGAATGGAGACAGATAATGTTTAAATCACTGAGTATAATGGGAGGATTTGATAATGACAATCTCAAGATTGTTAACGAAAAATATCTTGATGATGGTACATTATTCGTATAAATTATTTCGTAAACAAAAAATCTTTTCTAATTGTCAATAAATAAACCTGCGAAGCAAAATCATAACAAATAGCTC
The DNA here is from genome assembly GCA_030407085.1 of Trichopria drosophilae. Lineage (NCBI taxonomy): Eukaryota > Metazoa > Arthropoda > Insecta > Hymenoptera > Diapriidae > Trichopria > Trichopria drosophilae. The sequence goes on along the minus strand of CM059584.1, from coordinate 20,074,637 downwards.
TGGTCAAGAATAACTATCCAAACAAATCTTCAATGTTTTAAAATTCCAATCCAAAATCTCTATAGAATATCGAATTTAATGAACTAAATCAATGATTTTTCGAGAACGAAATAGTTAAATTCTTTTAAAGCTGTCCTAAAGTATTTTCCATAGATTATAGAATAAGGAGTCCTTATAACATGTTAAGAAATTTAGTAGCGAAGTCCTTAAATTTCATTAAAAATCATCTATCGAAGAAATGAAGTGCTACGTTAGAGTATCAGACTTTCCACGAAAGTTTGTAAGAGTAAAATTTTTCCAATATTTGGAAATGTTTCATGTTATTTAATACGCATAAATGTTAAGCAATAATTTAAGTGATGTAATCTATTAAAAAATATCAGGAAAATAGGATTAGGTTTAAATAGGAACCGTCAGGTTTAGATATGCACAAATAAACTATTTAAAATTATTTAGTACACGGTATCTTGAAGAAAATAATTTCACCTTTTATTTAAAAAAAAAAAGTAATTTTAGCTTATTTTTGGCTTCTTGATACGGATATTATGATAAAAAATTGACATGCAGACAAATTGAAGCCTCTGTTTTGAAAAAAGTGTAAAAAACCCCTTTTGCCAGTGTTTTAAAAAATGTTTAAAACATAAAGTGTAGGGCTTGAAGTTTTGCACCAAAAAGTTCTATTCATTTTTATTCGTAACATTAACGGGAATACCGAAAAGAACATGTGTATAATCAGCATTCCAGCAATTGTAAAGAATTCAATTTTAATAAGATTATAAAAAAGAAATGCAGATATATTTAATTGCCTAAATTAAACAAAAAAAATTTGTATTAACTTGAGATTTTCATTACTTTTACTACCAAGTATTCCAAGTTTTACTACCTTCATTAAACGTATATAATATGTAAGATTAACTGCACAGAAGATTTGCCTTACTAAAACAGTAGTCATTTATACCATTGTATATCTCTTCTCATATCTCTATCAATATCCCTCCTGGCTATCAAAAAATCAGAATATAGTTGGAAAACTTCAGAAAATTACGTAATACAAAAATGAACTATTAAATAGTAAAATTATTACGAATTCTTATTTCTTCTGTTGATAAGTTTCTTGCTGAAACCATATGGAAGATATTTATTCTTTTTCCAAGAAAAAAAATACTTTTCAACAATTATTTTCATAAATACATTTTCAATTATTAGTATCGACCAGTTTTAGTATAAATACTACCGGTTAGAGTTTTAGTTCGTTTCTAGTCTTAATAAAAAATAATTTCTTGAAAACAAATTAAAATTAGCACAGGAAAAGAGACGGCGTAAATAATATAAATAACATAGGGATCTGTTGGAGGGTAATCAAAATAAACATTAACGTTTCGACTCTCATTCAGGTCCTTTTCAGAAAGGGTATGAAAAACTGGAGAAATTTGTTAGTATTTATATTACACACATGGACGTGGAATATGTATGTGTCATAGTGTATTATAGTACTGAGAATCAACGGGTTAATATGTTACATTTGATATACTTATTGATTTAAAAAAGAATGGCTTATTTCTGGAAGATTCGAGATCTCAAATCTGATGTTTACATTCTTTTCTCTTTTTTGATAAAGAAATTTTCCATGTTGTATCTTTTTTTCAGTTTTCTCTTTCGCAAGAATTTTTGTTCACTATTTTTAGTTAAAATAGTTTTTCTGTGTTCTTTTATTCGAGAATCAAGAGGTCTGTAAGCCTGTCCCATGTAGGATTTATTACATTGAAAGCATGGTATTTTGTAAACGACTCCACATTGCTTCTCTATGGTAACGTGTCTTTCCCCGGTTTAATTTTCGCGTTGTTAATTTTGAACGTTGTTGAAATTATCCTGATATTTTGTTTTGTTTTTAAATATTAGTTTTCAGTTAGCCCTTTGTATGGAAAACTAACACTTTTTGGAGGTACATTATTACTGTTTGTTATGTTATTGTTGTTTGAATTTAAATGCAGACGACATTTTTTTATGCAATCATTAATTAGTGATGATGGGTAACCATTTTGTTGTAAAATATTTTTAATGATGTTCAATTTTTTTTTGTGAAATTCAACAGAAGGAAGTTTAATTGCACGCTCAATATGTCCGTAAATCACACCTATTTTATGGGGACTTGGGTGACTAGAGTCAATTTTTATAAATATTTCAATTTATCCATTATATTATACCAGATGCAGCCATAATTTATCATTAAACTAAAAATTACAATATTATTATGTACAATGCAATTATTTGCAAAATAAATAATACAAATAAAACCGTGAACTAAAATTGTCATATAATACACAATTTTACTACAATTAACGGCTATAAACATACAGTTTTCTTTTATATAATATGTAAGAATTCTAGTGAAATATATCTTTTATTTCTGGTCCGAAATAGTTACATTGAGCGTATTATAATTCCTTCGCGTACCCGCATTTATGGTAATGACAAGTAAAGCTTCAGTCAAATTAAAAATCAATCAAAGAACGTGGTATATTTGCATTAATAAAATCTTTCATTTTGATTTTGCATAGATTATATTCGCGAATAACCCCGTAATAGACAGCTGGTTTCGCACAAACGCTTGCAGGAGTTGCCTTCATTCAGGGGCTGGCATATTTTCGCGATATTACACCATTCATAAATGCGCCAGTGTTGTACACGTTAATTCGATTTTACGTTCGTTACCGTTTTATAATGTCTATTTAACTATATTATTATTTTTCATTATTATTTACTGATACATTACATTATTAATAAATGCATTAACCCATTAACGCCGGGAATTTTGCACTTCAATTTCAATTAGGTATTTCGTATGAAAACCGAATATAAACAAAATTGAAAGGTATGTATCGTACTATTTTCAAGGTTGCTCTTTTCAATTGCATTATCAAAATTGAGCCATCGTAGAAAATTGAATATAGCGATTTAAATATTAAAAAACGCAAAAAATCGGTTATACTTTTGAATAAAACTTTTTATTCTCATCAAAAGAGTATTTTCGGTCACCATATTCCTTCACTACAGGTGAAGGAAATAGTTGTAGTATTAAGATGAATTTTTAGATATTAACAAAATAACATCGCGAAAACAGAATGGCGATAGCAGTGAGTAATTTCTTTTTAAAAGTTAACAAATTTTTTTCATGAAAACTATAAATTTTAGACAAAATTTTCTACGAATAAAAATGTTTTAGAATGTATCAAAGAATACCTTTTTCAGAATATATTGATATCATTTTTGATTTTTGAAATTTTTGAAAAAACGAATTTTTAAGAAAGTCGTTTAAAAAAACTGAAAAAATTGTTGTGTATTCTTTTACAATTTCTAAGATAATTTTGTTCTAAGGAAATTATGTCTAAAGTCATAAGTTTTCGACGAAAGAAATTATTATTCTTGAAATCTAGAAATGATTAATAATTTTGTTTTTCATAAACTATAAACTTTAGGGAAAATCTTCTAAGAACAAAAAATATTTTTAAATTAGTTAATGATTACTCTCAATTTTTTTCAGATTTTTTAAATGACTTTTTTTACAATTTCGATTTTTTTAAGTTTCGAAACATTAATTGTATCAACACATTCTGAAAAAATGGAGAATATTCTTTAACGCATTCTAAGAAACGTTTGTTCTCACATTTTTTGGACAGTTTGCAGTTTTCATGCAACAAATTTGGTAAATTTTAAAAAGAAAATTCTCACTGCGGTCGCCATTTTGTGATCATGATGTTAGTTTTTTAATATTTAAAAAATATCTCTTAATACTACAACTATTTTCTTCACCTTCAGCGAAAGAATTTTGTGCCAGCAAATACTCTTTCTATGAGAAAAACATGTTTTATAAAAAAGTATACCCGATTTTTTGCGTTTTTTGACATTTAAATCGTTATATTTAATTTTGTACTTGAGATAGCTCAATTTTGACCATTCCATTCAAATGATCGACCTCGAAAACTACAAGACACATATATTTCAATTTGTTTCAACTTCAATTTTCAAATGAAAAACTTGATTGAAATTGGAGTAGGAAACCGCCGTTAATGGGTTCATTACATTAATTAAATTAATTAAAATACATTGCTTTTTTAATAATCTACAGAATATACTCTGCCATGAAGCGCTCGCAACACAAAAAATGTATAAATCAATGTAAAAATATATAAACTGTAAATTCATAAAAAATTGTTAAAAATAAAACTGTTATGTCATGTTGGAACAGCTATTTTAAATTTTAAACTTATGTCAGAATTGTAATCAATGATCCTGAAAACCGCTGAGCAACATGCTTTAGGATATGCAGAAACAAGTGTATAGACATCGATAAAACGGATAAACCCGGAATTCATTTGTAAAAAGAAGAAGCTGTTATAAGTTATAAAATTATTCCAAGTCAATTTATTTACGGATAATGAAAGTCATGAATTAATTAAGTAAACATTGCAGATTAGGTAATAAAAAATGTACAAACTTTTCTTGCGAAAGCTTTAGAAAAATATATATCCAAACAATTATTAAAATCTTTAAAATAATTGACATAAATTACTCTAATACTACCTCAATTATTAAACCCTCATACGAGATTTCCGTTTTTTTTTCAAATATATTCCGTAGTTATTCACTTGTAGCTTTAGGGGACACCAGGTGGGTGGAACCTGAAAACTTACCGTATTTTTTATGTCTGTTCATTTCAGCAGTAATCGTAATTGTTTGCCAAATGAATACTCCAGCATTCTATTGAATTATCCAATTAATCTCAATATGCGCTCTGATTGTCATTTTAAAAAGATTAAACATGACGAAAATAATAATTTGTTGAAAGTTTGATAATTTTAAAAGATGTTCGTCTTAATACGAGAAATAATTCATTTTGTTACATTATTTCTTATTTGTTTATTCAAAATTTAAGGTATTACCAAAATATAAGTTATAATTAAAAAATACTCATAATGATTCGTGTTGCAGGAGGCACTCTCGTTGCGTAAGATCTCGACGTGAAGAAGAACGAGTTTTTAATCACTTGTGAAGAATTTTTAAATAAAATAACATATAAATTAATCGGTTCCAATTCGTTTTTAAATTAAGAATTTAAGTTCTGTCTTAATTCCATCAAATTATAATTAAGACGGATATAACTGTAGTTGAAACAAATAATTGTTACATAAAACGACAGATGCATAAAATGTTACAACGTAACAACTTTTTGAAAAATATTGTCATCATTTAAAAAAAAGCATGAATGCACTGCCTTCGAATTTAAACGGAATGATACGTTACGAATTGACGTTTTTATTTTGAGGAAGCAACGACTTCTTCGACATTCATCGTTTAAAAAATTTTTTCAGCAGGACCGTTAAGTCAAATCAAAAAACAAATCGACGGGCGCCGCGCCGATGACGAAAGAGAAGCACCTGTCTATATAATTTTCATTTAAGCAAATAAATGCTCTAAGTAACGTTAACCAAACTCGATCACTGAAGCACGCGCCTCCTTCGATTGATCTACGAGTCATAGTTTTGCAATAATTGTGATGCAGGAAAAAAAAACACACATTCGAGAAATGGAGGGAATGAAGCACCTGAACGATTGCACCTGCCACCCTGAAATTAACTGCATCCAATGATACCATTTCTGTATAATTATCTTCAAAATACTAGAATTACGAATAAAATTGTATCTATTTTTCAAAAGAGGACACGTTTAATCTAAACATCCTTAATCAGGACTTTCGGTACAGTGACGTTTCGAAAATTTGTGACTAAAGACTTCCTATGGGCGCGTGCAACTGCCCCTATTATCTTAAGGCGAGACTCTCCAACGGTATTTAATAAATTTTAATTGTATCGAATACGAAACTTTTTTGTTCGGTTCGTATGTTACGCTTAATGATCGAATCTTCAATTTTAATATGTGATAGCGGTGGTGCTGAAATCGACGAGAGATGACGAGATAAGAAGGGTGCAGGGAAAAACAGGTGATGTTAACTGAATGTACGCACCTGTCTTTCAGGTGTAAATTCTTTTGCGTTTCGAATTTTAAAAACAATTTATAATATACAGTTGCATCAAACAATTCGTTCATTTACGTAGAAAAGGTTTTACGCGAAAAGCTCGCCGAATATATCGTTAAATGCCAATTTTTTTTGACCGGGAGCAGGACAAAGGGTGCGTTATCGACGCACCTGGCGCTGCGTGCAAATTTTATTGCGTGATAGGTTTATTTTCGTTGTCGTATTACGTGTCAAGAAAAAGGTCCATTATGTAATTCATGTATTAAATTATCCCATTTATACCTCTAACATAAATATATTATTTGATAATTCTGCATCGTTATTGTAATACTAAATTAGGAATTTTCCATCATCCATTCGCCGAATTGAAAAACAAACAAATATATTTATATTTAAATAGATGATAATAAAATAGAAATGTAATAGAGTTAAAATAAGAAATAATCAATTTTTCTTTGTTTTTTTGACAAATGGGAAGGAATAGAAATACAATACGAAAAGACAGGTACTTTCTTATATAATTGATAATTCTGTCATCGATCATTCAACCGTTTCATGAAGTCACAAAAAATAAGAAACCAAGGTTACTACCGCTATATTACGTTTTCAAAATGTTCGATCATAGTCACGGAAGAGTAACAACGAAGATCAAAGTAGTTATGACCGTGAAAAGGGGTTCTTTGTTATTTTATTTCCTGCATAACGATATAAATTACGATATTATCGTTAATTTCAAAAAATTGTTAAAATTTTTAAAAAATAAGTTATTAAAGAATGAGAAATAAAAATTATAATTTTTTATATTTATTTGTTTTTGGAAATGTGATTTTAAGTGCTATTAGAAAATTAAGATTACTTTAGACCATTTCCGTAATTTGTACAGATATTATTTTTTTCATAAAATCTAAACAGTTTTTGTTAAGCATTATTTTCGTCTTCCATTAATTTCCTCATTGCGAGATTGCAAATAAAAAAATTATACTTTTAATCATAAAAATGATTGTCGTCACTTACAGCATCAAAACATATAATGAAGATAAATAAAAAAAAAGTTTGAAAGTGGAAGATTTAGTATTTGCAACCCGCATTTGCAGTTAATTCTACGTTTCAAACCCCCATATTCCACGCACATTGCCAAAGAATCATTTTTTGTTTTCACAACCATCACACTTTTCTTTGTCGACAATAGACTCCACCTGTTACAATTTATTTCACACTGACAAAGTAAATCACGATTAATACAGGTCTACATTTTTTACGTTCGTAAATATGAAATATATGGAACATGTTTGAGAAAATTATTCTTTGTTTTATAATGGTATGTAAAAATAAATGAAAATGAGTGTAGTAAAATAGGATGTGAAAACATTTATAAAATTACTCTAATTGCCAGTCATTTTTGGGCCGTGTTCCATTCTTGCAATTGGCTTCTTTTAGTTTTTTTTTAATAAACTTACATCATATTTAAACAAACAGGAAGAAAAGCAACAATGTTTGTCAATCAAGGTCAATAACATGCTGACTTCTTGCCTTTATTCATTTGTAATCTTTGGATATCCCAAAATCAAAATAATGGCACGAAATGCGTAATATTCAAATGCCTAGAAAACCCAGGAAAAAATTTGTCGTTTATTACCTCACACGGGTTTTGAACATATTAGCATCAAAATCAACAATGCAACAATGGGCACATTCGATTGATGGGCAATTTTGCTATAACCTATACGAGTTTCACATTTTTCTTAATGTTTTTACTTGCCTTTCCTACTAATGAACTTTTACTGTAAACAAAAAAACAGTCATTCTCGCGAAACATTTACTGACTTTGTCGAATCGCGCTAAAGGTCACCGTCAATAATACCCAGTGTTGACAGATTTTGCACCATCCATGGAATCGAACACAATAATCAGTGTTGTATATTTACCACATACAAAACATTTTGTCGTTTAATATCCCATTTCAAGATAGTTAATATAAGTATAAATACTATCGGTTAGAGTTTTGGTTTATTTCTGGTCTTAATGAATCTTAATAACAATAATTTGTTTATGTTAATTGATAACAACCCGGTTATCAATATTTCCTTCTCGACGCTGGAAACGACAAAAAATAGTTAATATAAATTAAATACAGAATATATACAATTATAGTCATTTTCTTGAGGGAATATTCCGAATGCTTTAATTGCACCTCCCTTCATCGATTTTATTTTGTAAGGTTAACCTAAGATAAACTATTGCTCTATGATGAAGTGTCTGTAAATTAATTATTAGATTAATTTTATTGATGATATTGTCAGAAACACACAAAAATAGTTCAATAATATACCATTGCTAATTTTTAGTTGAATAATATGCAGTCAGAACACCAATCTCATTTTCAGTGTCAGTTAACAGAAATTTACCCCCAAAGTAAAGACACACATATACATTAGACGTAGTGAATATATTACATTCCTTATTACATTTTGCGGCTGTAAAACTGACATGTAATCGGCACGTGCTTCATAATGACACAAAATAAGGAGACAGTAGGAGTCGCCCAAAGAAAGTGCAACTGTCGCCAACTTCATTTGATTAAGCATTCATTCTCCTTCCTGTCTTAAGATAAGTGAAATATTCACGCCCTTATGTTGACACCTTTAGTTCGAGACAAATAGGACGACATATGGTTATCTGTCAAGAATCAATAGCTACAACATATCTGACGAACAGACAACCTTATTTTTAACCATAATAGCGTGACTACAGTCATCGTCCAAATTACCATAATGCGTTAGATGTAAAATTTTTGATAATTGCATAACCACCACAGTTTGAGTTCCTCGTTTTGCATTTTATAACATGGAATGAGGCTGTCTTAGAATAGAATTCCTTGACGTCTCTTTCTACGACAGATACGAAGCTGGCGGTGCAAAGGGTAAAATCTATTTCTTGCCTTAATTAAGGAACCGAAAGGCCGACACATGAAAGGATCAATCACCTAGACTTCTTCTTGTCTAAAGATCAGGAAATATGGAAGCGAAAACGAGCCCGACGACAAATACTCGGTTTTGTAATTGATAACAACCCGGTCATCAATCTTTCCTTCTCGACGCTGAAAACGACAAAAAATACAAGGCCAAGCCGCCGCCACTAGATTACGTTTTCAAAACGTTAGCTAGTGGCAAAATCGGATGGAGATCAAAGTGTCGAAGAAAGAAAAACTTTGAAAGACAGAGATGGACTTAGCCGGAGCAAAGGACCCAGGGCAAGCACCTGTCTTTCTGTTTGTCGCGAGTCGGACGGCAGGCACGCACGCGCCAAAGGAATACGCACAGCGATCGCCGCATGCGATAATATCCTAATGAGTTGCCGCGTTTCTCCATCGCGACCATATTAAAGCCATCACGAAATAAACCGGTCGTCTCAAAACTTCCTTAAGTGTACAGCGACATTATATTCTAATTTCCAAAACGCAATTTCCCGTTCGAATTCGACGCCTGATGCTCCTCATTTCGCCCCGCCTGCCCTTGGGCGCGAAGAGGGAATGCAAAAAGACGCGAGGCCAATAAAGGAAATGTCTGGGATGCGGGATATGTTAACCATTTTGTGGGCATTCCGGGAAATGACGGAGGAAAGTGTTTTGAAGAACTGATTTATGGGAATCGGTTCGTGACTGATAGGATGATTACGGGATATGGGGTGAGGAGTCTGCTTGCGTTTTTGAAGGAACTTTAGCGGGAATTCCAAATGCTGAATGGCGTAAAATAAATTAGTACGGGATTTGTTTTTATTGCGTGAGAGGATTGGGGATAACGAGGACGTATTAGGATTAAACTGGCTCGAAGCGTGTTTTGAATGTAACTAAAAAGTTGCTGTTTCAGAAAATATCTAAAATGAGGACGGACATTTGACACTTTTTCAATATTGTAAAGAGGGGCGGCATCAGAGAGTTTTTTGTAAAATTTAGCTTTTGAAATGTTTCACTGAGTAATCACAAATTGTTAGTGGCAGCTCCACAATAGCCTAATTACGTATGACGACAGATTTAACTTGTTGAGTCGACCATAACAAAGAAGATCGAAATTGAGACTTAGTCCAAGTTGAAGTGAGTTATTTAGGATAACGTCTCACAAGAAGTTTGCAAGGAGAACATGCGTTATTTAAGAAATTAGAGACATAGTTGATTATAAAAAAGTAATTAAGACAACCTAAAGAAGGACTCGTCGGCGATTATTAAATTATTAAACTCGAATATGAGTATAAAATATTCCAAAAAATGGTGAGCTACCGAAAAACCAAGGAATCCGCTCGATTTCCGATGCAGACTGCGCGAACAGAATATAAAATACAAGAGTGACATCCAATTGCTTCTGGAGAAAGTTCATTACAAATTTGTCGGAAAGTCCAGCAGCGACCATGAAATAAATAGCTTGCATAAATTCTATTCGACGACAACTCCATCTGACGATTCTGTTACTTTCCTAACTGCGGCAATTGAAGCAACTCCCGCGCTGATCCAAGTTGCAAATTGTAAAGAGTAACGGCTATGTTGAAAGTAAATGGGAAGATATACAGGATATTATACAAATTGATTATTACGAGAGCAAGGGGGAAAAAGGAGAAGGAACGGGCACGCGCGCGAAGTGCGGAAAAAAGAAAACACTTTCGAAGTCGTACGTGCACCTGCTGGTCGCGCGCCACCAACGATATTTCTTCGTCTCTTGACTCCTGTCCCTTTCTTCTTACGTGTTTGCATCTCGCTCGTGCCTACGATCGTACATGGCCTTACACTGAAATCGAGCGATCGTTCCTTTGCACCTTGCCCTTTAGGGAAAAAAAATTAGCAGGCTACAAGAATACACACGTCGAGGAGGAAATTGCCGATATAAGGAAGAAAGGAGTTCGTGAGTCCGAAGAAGTGTTCGGACTAAGTACCGTTTATTTCTTTTGTCCTCGGAAACATTTTGAACATTTCGTGCAAATGATGATTTCATATTGAAACGAAAGTAGTGGCAATGATTACATTGTTATACATTTGATATGAAACGGTCCAGAGGAGCCAAGTATGGAAACCATGAATTCCAAATAACATTGTATTGTTGTAGTAATATTACTATTATTACAGTAATTTGACTCACATTACACTGCTATATTACTTAGATTACTTACATTACTCAGATTACTCATATTACGCGGTACTATTACTCATGGTACACACTAATATTTCTCATGTTGCGTGGTAATATTACTGACATACCGTAATATTACACTTGTTTCGTAATATTATTACACATATTACATGGTAATATTACTCATATTATACTGTAATGTCACTCATATTACGCAGTCTCGCTACTCATAATACGTAATAATGCTAATCGTGCAACTGAGTTTACACTGCAATATTACTGAGATTACTCATATTACGCAGTACTATTACTCATGGTACACACTAATATTTCTCATGTTGCGTAGTAATATTACTCACGTTCCGCAATATTACTCATGCTACGGTGTAATATTGCTTTTGTTCCGTAATATTATCACACATATAACGTGGTAATATTACTCATATTGTGCAGTAATGTAAATTATAGTACTTAGTAATGTTATTCGTCCAACTTTGTAATATTACATATTTTGCACAGTAATACGACCATATTACTCTGCAATATTACTGAGGTTACTCATATTACGCAGTACTATTACTCATGGTACACACTCATATTTCTCATGTTGCTTATTAATATTACTCACATTCCGCAATATTACTCATGCTATCGTGTAATATTCCTTTTGTTCCATAATATTATTAAACATATAACGTGCTAATATTACTCATATTACCGGGTAATATTACTCATATTATGCAGCAATATTGCTCATATTACACAATAACGTCACTCATATTACGTAGTAATGTTACTCGTGTAACTCAGTAATATTACTTATTTTGCATAGTAATATGACACATTTTACTCTGCAATATTACCGAGGTTACTCGTATTATGCAGTAATATTACTCATGATACACTGTAATATTATTCAAGTTACTCAGAAATCAGGAATATTACTCATATTATGCAATAATGTCACTCATATTACGCAGTATCGCCAAACATAGTATGTAGTAATGTTACTCGTGCAACTCAGTAATATTATTTTGCACGATATTATGACACATTTTACTCTGCAATATTACTGAGATTACTAATATTACGCAGTAATATTACTCATAATACACTGTAATATTACTCAAGTTACTTCGATATAAGGAAGAAAGGAGTTCGTGAGTCCGAAGAAGTGTTCGGAGTAAGTACCATTTATTTTTGATTACACTGTTAGACATTCGATATGAAATGGTCCAGAGGAGCCGAAAATGGATGCCAATTATATCAAATAACATTGTATTGTTGTAGTAATAGTACTATTATTACAGTAATTTGACTCATGTCACGCTGCTATGTTACTTAGATTACTCACATTGCATAGTAATATGACACATTTTACTCTGCAATATTACTGAGATTACTAAGATTACGCAGTAATATTACTCATGGTACACACTAATATTTCTCATGTTGCGTAGTAATGTTACTCACGTTAGCTCATGCTATATTGCAATATAACTCATGTTCCGTAATATCAGTCATATTACACAGTAACGCCACTCATAGCACGTAGTAATGTTACTTGTGCAACTCAGTAATATTACTTCTTTTACAGAGTAATGTGGTACATTTTAGTTTGTAATATTATTGTGATTGCTAGTATTGCGCAGCAATATTAATCATGGTACACCGTAATATTACTCAAGTTACTCCGAAATCAGGAAGAAAGGAGTTCGAGAGTCCGAAGAAGTGTACGGACTAAGTACCGTTATATCTTTTGTCCTAGGATACATTTGGAACATTTTGTGCAAATGATGATTTCATATTGAAATAAAAGTAGTGGCAATGATTACATTGTTGCAAATTTGATATGAAATAGTCCAGAGCGAAGAAAGGAAACACAAAATACTGAACTTACTTTTACGTAATTACTGTGTCACCTTCAAGACTCACATGTTTTGCAATATGACTGCAATATTAAATTAAGATAACAATTTCACTCTAAAATTTTAGCAAATTTCTAACATCGCCATAAGAGAAATGTAATATTATACTGTAACACATTACAATAAAAAATTTTATGCAGATTATATCAAAATCACAATGTAATATACAACATTGCATCGTTGAAGTAATACTGCTCATATTTCACAGAAATATGACTCATGTTATACTGATATATTACTCAGATTACTCATATTACGCTGTAATATTGCTTATGGTAGACAGTAATATTACTGGTGTTGTAATAATACTGATGTTCCGTAATAATTTTACTCATGCTATGTAATATTATTACTGATATTTTACAGCAATGTTACTCGCATCATCCAGTAATATTACCCACGTTACGAAATAATAGTACTGATATTATACAGTAATGTGCCTGACGTTAGACTGCTATATTACTCAGATTACTCTTATTACGCAGTGCTAATAATATTACTAATGACACATACTAATATTACTCATGATACGTAACAATATTACTCATGCAATGTAATACTATTTATGTTATTTCATCGTAATATAATAATGTTACCCACAGATATTACTAATATTACATAGTGATATTAAGCATATTACTGAATTATGTAGTAATACTTCTCATGTTTCGTAGTAATATTACGTATATTGCACATTAATATCACTTTTATTTCGCAATAATAATACTCATGTTACGCAGTAATATCTCTTTTATTGCGTAGTAATATTAATATTATAATGGAGTTACAGAACTCATACTACGTTGTAATGTTACTCATCGTTCACAGTAATATTATTCATATTACGCAGCCATCTTACTCGTGCTACGTAGCACTATTACTCTTGTTACATATTTATATTACTCAAGGTCCGCAATAACATGACTTATATTACGCTGCAACATTACTCATATATTCGAAGTGATATCCCTCATATTACACAGTAATATCTCTCTTATTACGTAGTAATAATACTAATAATGCGCTGAAATATTATATAGTCATATTACATAGTAATGTCAATATTATTACGGAGTAACACTACTCATGCTTCGTTGTAATGTCACTCATGGTTCACAGTAATATTATGCGTATTACGTAGTAATATTGCTCGTATTACGCAGTAATATATTACAATGCAGCAGTGCAGAGATATAGACAATAAAGTCCCCAGTTTTACTTTGACATTTTATTTATGTATATATCGGGTATAAGAAATATATTATACAAACGCATGTGCATGTTTTGCAACTACTAAAATAGAGTAATCACCACTATCAATTTTCTTTCGGCATAAAATGTATACTGGTCGAAATAAAGTTTACCTCCGATAACTAGTAGATTATAAACGTTATTTTTTCAATGAGTAGATGTACAGTAACCATATACATAACCTTTTTGTTAAACAATTGCGCGTTCATAGGAATAAACTTTAAAAAACGTATAAAAGGTGGGTACAACGTTTTTTAGCCGGACATCGAAATATTTTTTCCACCTGCCTCTTAAACGTTGAATATATCATGTTGCATTTATCTCATATGTGTATCCGTACTAAAAACATTTATTAATCAATTGGACTTTTTTTAGGTAAACAAAAATTAACAAAATTGTTATTGCCGATTTATTAGAATTTAGGAGAACACTTTAATCAACAATCGGATCTGAAGAACTTATTTGCAGTCTGTGACACATCAACTGATGTTAACATGACTATATTTGTACGAAAAAATAAGAATGTATTAGAACAAAACAAAAGATGATGACTATAGTTAAGCATGACAAGAAATGTAACCATGATAAAAAATAGAACATGCAGGAAAATTACAATCCAATAAGAACTTCATAATTATATCCCGAGTAAAAAAAAAGTTGATCAAATTTTGATCAAATTTTGATCAAAATAAAATAAAAATCGGTCAGATCAAAAAATGATCCAAAAGAGGTCCAAGTTTTGAGACACTCCAGGACCAAAGTTGGATGCGTTTACAACTATAAAACAATTTCAATTATAATTGCATGAAATAAAAAAATTAATCATTTTTTGATCTTTAAAGACAAAAATTGGATTAGTTTTCAATCTCATGGAATTATAATTGAGATTATTTTTTGGCTGTAAACTCTTCTAAAGTTGGTCCTAGAATGTCTCAAAATTTGGATCTCTTTTGGATCATTTTTGAATCTGACCGATTTTGATCTCATTTTGATCAAAATTTGAACATCTTTTTTTTACTCGGGTATGTGGTGAAGTAAAGATTCTAGAAACTTGACAATATAACGTTAAGAAGCATTTAATGCAGATGCTATTTCTAGATCATTGGAGGTTCGGGTAATCTCTGAAGGAAATTTTTTTACTCAATTTGAATCCAAAGTATAAGGAGTATGTTAGATTTTTTGTCGCTGAAAACGAATTTGTTGTCAGTATGACCGATGGCTTCAGATTTTCCACGAATCCTAACCTCAAATTGCCAAAAGGATATTTCCAAATAATTTTAGGTTTGGATATCTTAAAATTTTGATGTTTTCAGCAAATTCGATTGATCAAAATCTATAAGATCTACTATCTCTGATTCAAGATATCTTTCAACAAATTTGTTTGTGGTCCTCTGTTATAGATTATAAGGAATATTAATAAAGTTAATCCCAATCCAAAATGATGCAGAACAACAATTCTATTTATACCCACAGTAAATATACCATATTCTGGGTATCAATGCATACGTAGCCATCAAAATGTGATGAAGTCATAAATTTTGTATAGTAGTCGCGCAGAAACATGAAATAAAGAGCGACCTACCGAAATAAAAAAGTAGCGTCATTCGTTTGATGATAAAAGTGCTACTAATAGCATATTTAATATCCGAGAGAAGTGCGTACGAGGTCCGTCTAGGTATCGCATGGAAATAATTAGCATAGGTTTCGTTTCTATGTATAGCAATTATGAGATCATTTGAATTCTGGATAGATAGCCTCTTAAGAATAATATTATGGCATGTAAATAAAATAGAGTCCCGGATTTAACAAATTGGTATGTGATATTTTCAATAAAGTGCATAAGTCTTTGATGCTGTAATGAGGCAACCAAGCTTAATTTGACATCAAGAAATGTGCTCGTGTTTCTTAAGACCAAAGATGAAAAGGATTCTTATCTTAAGCGACCAATTAATTGTACATCACTGGTAATCTGTTGAATGTTATTCTAGATCAAACAATGGAAACATTGGTTAAGTAACGGCTTATATGCGATAAGATAATCGTCCTTAAATAACTGCAAATATTACAATTTAATTAAGTTATTGAATAGGCGCCGCTCCTCATATTTCCAGATAAGTTGTCATAAGTCGGTGCAATTGAAATGATCGAGATCGGCCGATACATGGCTATAACAATTCGATGGAATGCCTTCACGGAGAAAAATGACTCCGCTGGATTAGCTGATTCATATCAGCTAAAATTTTCGGCTGGAATTGCCGAAAATATATGCAATTTTAGCTGTTTTGATTCCGCTAATGTAGCCTTAACCCTACTCAATTCGCGCTTAGTAACTTTTTCAGTAAATTTAGCTGAAATTATCGGCTATCCCTAACGGAATTCCAACAGCTGTCCCTATAGGATAAAATTGGTAGAATCTGCGGATTTTTTGGCTAATTTTGCTGATTATTTTTCTCCGTGTTTGATTCTGTAATCGAAAAAAACAAACTTAATCCAGTACATAAAAATGTTCTTAAAACCTAAAATGGAAGGTAATCCAACCTTAAGCAACCGCATGATTGTACATCACTGATGATGCGTGGGGTCCTTTTCTAGATTAAAGAGTGTGCATTTGTCCATATAACAACTTCTCAAATGCAGTAAGAGCGGCTAATACCAATATGATGTATTATGAAGGAAGGACGATGAAGATATTCCTCTTTCGAAGTTATATTGCGAATGGATATGTACCCAAAGAAACTGGACCAATGTTTGTCGTTCAGAGACGTAAGGTTAAATATTTTCATGTAAAATCGCTATTCTAACAATAATATTTTGGTCTCACAACAAACGCATATCTAAGGTAATTAATAGCTTCTAATGTTGTTGATCTGGAGGTAGCTAGGTTTCTTGCAATTATTCGCCATGTGTGATCTTCTAGATCTCAAGAAATCTATTTGATAGACAAATTCAACTCTAAAGATTCCTGTTAACTATCAAATGTCATATTATATCTGAAGTTTTGCTCCCATCATCAGAATATGATAACGAAGATTATTTGGTGCCATACCGAAATTACCTAAAATTATATAAAAATAGTTCACAGCATTTCTTCAAAGCTGATTAGGAATTCCAGTATGGGGCATCCTTAGGACTGCTGGATGCTGGCCACCTTTTGTATACGTGCTCAGCTTTCGAGCCATCTCGTTACGATAGGAACGTGTCCTACAATGGGCAGTCGTATCTCATCTTCTAAGATTTGCGATTAGGAATAGTAGGGAATCAGTAAAAAGACAATTTCGCCGTTTCTATTTGTTTTTCGTACATCGCGGTTTTTGTTTTTTCGCGAGATCGGAGAACGGACCAGCCAGAGTTTAAAATGGCAATTTTGCGGTAGGGGAATGCTCATTTTTCTCTTTACCTTCTCTCTTCCCTCGTCCTACCAATCATTCCACCTGCCCTATTACACTGCCTTCAAATATGACGGCATTCTCCCTCGCTCCATCGGGCATACCGATATTTTGGTCTCGCTCTTTTGGACGCGTGTCCAGGCGCGAGCGGGCGTCCGAGAGCGCCCGCTCGCGCCTCCGTACTTTTTCTTCTGTTTTTACGCACCGCTCGTTTTTTCCCTTCCGAAATATAATTGGCGGTGCGATGCACCTGTCTTCCCTCTCTACCAAAACTCTGGTGGATCGAATCGAGCGAGCGATTCCTTTGGATTTAGATATACGGCGGGAGGAATCGGAGAATCTCCATTGTCCGGCGGAGGTCGGCTTCTTTTCTGATTTTTTTGAGGATGATCTCAAGCGAGAAAACATTGTCTGGGGTCTCCCGAAATTGCGTTGTTTATACGGTAGTATCGACCTTTGAAAATCGGCGACGTCATGAGGTCAATTTGTTGTTCCTGGACTGTTGTTATAACTGGATTTTGATTTCTTCAGTTTGGACATCATCATTTAGGTTCTCTGGTGGGAGTCGAAATTAATACACGTGGCAGTCTACTAATTGTTATTAAACGTACCTTTTGGATTTATTAATTTTCTAACCGCCAGGTTAACAATTATTTCGAAAAGCTCTCTTTGAAAAGGTATGGTACGTAAGCGGTTCCACTTTAATTAAATGTCTTGCTGCTGTATGTATTCTAAAGATTCGGCGAGTTCTCATTGTTCGCGCAGAATCTTTTTTACGAATTTTTCGAGCGAGAAAGTATTATCGAAATTTGTTCCCTCTTAGACAGCATTATTTATGGAAGGTAGATCCGTGAAAAATGCTTTCTATGGGGTCAATTTGTTCGGAAAGCGATACCGATGTTCTTTTCGATGTAAGCGGACCGACGAGGGTCTTTCGATAGCGAAATTCGTAATGTCGGCTTCTGCATTGTGCGTTATTAATTTTACGAGCGCGTATTTTTTCCGAAAACCGGTTAAGTTCTTCAGAGCGATAAATGTTTGCAGTTTCGCTTAAACGCCCAGATTCCGAAGATTAGAAGGCCGGTATTACGAAATGAATTTGTTAAATCGAACATTTCGTATTTAGCGGATTATTTTATTCGAAAATTTTCTTGGCCTCCGAGGATCCACCGCCCAGTATCGGTCGATCTCGATCATTTTAATTGCACCGATTTATCACGACTTATTCCCAGAGTACGGGGAGTGATGTCCGATTCAATTATTTGATTAAATTTGAATATTTGTGGTCGATTAAGGATCATTATCTTATCGCATTTTTTTCGGTAATAATAAATTGAAACTTATTTACATTATTGTTTCGGCGATCTTGCTTTCGATAGTCAAATTATTTTAATTGCATTTCGGAAAATAAGTAATAATGATGCATTGCTAACTTGTAATTATGTTTCCTTTCTTACTTTTTAACCCTCGAACGATGTACCCCGTTTAACTCGGGGTAAGCGAACCGTGCCTGAATGCTTAACCCTGCATTAACTCGAGGTAATGTATTTCTGAGTAATATTATAATGAAGCGTGACATTAATGAATACGTGAAATTATACCGAAAATGAAAGGTATTCCAACTAAATGTCAATGCCTTTTAAGTCTTCTCGATGGCTCTTGTTAAATTATTTTTAGTTTCATCCATTTTTTTTGTCTCCTGGTATTCTTTCATGTTGCATATTTTATGACGGGATGCAAAAATTTCATTTATAATCTGAATTTTTGCTTACGGTCCCTCCTTCTTCAATCTGTTGTTGTGACTTTTTTTTAGTCGTTATTAGTACCGAGGAATTTTATAATTGTTATATATTGGTATTGATTGAATAAGCGATATTTCTTAGAGTATCAAGTATATCTGTTTCAGACAAGCACACAATTATAATAGCGCCAAATTTTTTTGTAATAAAAATTAGCGAACCTTTCCGCAGTCGAGAATAATACAAAATTGTCGATTTTTTATCAAATTTTAAAAAATCAACGTTTTCTGAAAATTATTGAACTGACCAGGGAATCAATCAATTTTCATCTAATTTGTCATATCCAGTTTTCAAAAATATGAATAAAAATCCTGATCACTTCTAATATCCTCAACTTCAAAAAAGTTTGGTAATTTTTATTGCTTGTATTCTATAAATTTAAATTAAATGAAAACTACGAATCTAAAATGAGAACCCGATTACTGTCACCCCAATAAAAATGTTGATACTGCCCCGATCAGGCCCTGTTCAGGCTGCCTGAATATATTTCAGGCATTTTTAAGTCTATACCCAACGGGCACGAAGAACCCAAATGTTTCCAAAACGTTTTTAGAATGTTCTAGAAACGTTTCTAAAACGTTATATGTCTGCAACATGGATGAAACGTTTATAAAACGTTCCGTAAAAGTTGCAGACATATAACGTTTTAGGAACGTTACTATCAGGCCCTTATCGAGAACGTAACGTTTTTATTGGTCCGGGCCGGATCAGACACACTGATATTCGGCGCTGATCAGGGCTTATAAGGACCTGATGAGGTACATCTAAGGTTCGTTTAAACAATAATTAAATAAAATGAATTATATTTTTATATATCACATCCTGCATTTAAATAGTGTTGATATTGGATTCTTCCCTCGACGCCAGTTGATCGGTTGATCTATATGACATCTAAATGTCGAGTTATTATTTGTCTCGTTTCTAATTAAACATCTAACTAGATCTGTTAATGATAACATAAATTTAAATTTATTAACTTGCTTAAATTTTAAAAAATATAGCGATGTTAACCTTTTTTTGGAAGTAACAAAAGATTTCTGGAGAGTTCTTGATACAAGCACATTTTTCGAAACTTTCCCAGAGGAAATTTGTTTAGCCGACCTGATTATGCTACTGGCTGCAATCAGAAGCCACCTTGATCAGGCGCATCTGATTGTAGCCTCATCGGATTCTAACCGCACGTTTCATCAGATTTACCGGAATGCCTGAGTTTGCGTACGATAGGGCTAGCACGACTACCTCATTCGAACTCAGATAGTAACGTGAGTCTCACATCCTTCACCATGTGCACTCATAAGTGAGAGTAAATCTCCTCTATGAGTGTTCATATAAGTACTATTGAGTGGTACACATGGAGAGCGATTGGAGAGTCATAAATGAGATTACCTTTCACTCAAAATATGCGCATGTGAGATCTCATACATGACAATACTTGTAGGCTTGTTTTAACTGTTTTTCAACGTAGTTTACGTTGCATAAATGAGAATTTAATAATGCCCCGTAAATTGCAATCTAAACTTTTTTGAAATCCAGTTAAAACTAGCCTAGAAGTGATATTAGCTCAGGCCGATTAAATTCTCAGAAATTTGATCTCTGTAGGAAGTTAGTCATCTGAACGTTTTATGATACTATTATGATATCATTTTGAATAGTGTCTTAAAAATATGACCTCTTTAAGAGGTTTTCGTGCCATTACCAAAATGACACCTTTAAGTGGGTCATCTGACCACATTATACCATAATTCTGATATCATTTTGAGTTTTCTTAACGAGGTCAGAAATTTTTTCTGATATCTTTCTGAGCTCTTTGCAAGATCAACTTGATGGTATTGTATATAATCCTGCTATCTGGGTATAGAGCATGCTTTTAAGAAAAAATTATGCACTTTTATAGCTGTGCACGGTTTTTTGTACAAAATTCACATTAATACAAAAATATGATTCATATGGAGGCAGTTAAAATGATTTCCTAACTTTCATACGCGATTTCTGAAACCGGATTAAACGAATCGACAATTCGCCAGACGAATCAAAGCTTTCATACAGAATTCTGATGTCGACAAACGCAAGTTTTATATACCGTGAAAAAATTCTTTTCTGGCTAATATACCGAACGCGATGGAATTTCTGTATTGTATTGTGCCACAGGTCCTGAGACTTTTTATTACCTAGTCCTCGACGCTATTCAATTCGCGCCATTCATGCCTTCAAAATGCCGAACGTAGTAACATTTTAATGAATGGAAATTTGAAAATATGAAATGACCGAAATAGTTTTGTGGTGTAAAAAAGTATTATGTTCAAAACGCAACGAAAATCCTTTGCGACGCGACTTTTGACATTTTATATATATGCAGAATGAGAAAGGTGCTACAGAGAAAATAGTTTTTTATATATTAGTTCTTTAAGAGAATTGAGCAGCGAATATAAATTTAAATTTTTATTGCTAATAAAGTTGAATATTTTCTGTTGTGAAAGTTTTGCCTTTTCCCGCAAGGGGTCTGATTTTATTGGAATGAAACAAACTTACGACAAATAACAGACTTAAATCATTTTTATATTTTCTAAATTAACCACGAAAACAAAATCAGATAAGATTTCATATGATCAAATTAGATCTATTAAGATAGATCATAATCGATTCTTAAGAAGTTATGGTTATCCCGACGGAGATATTTCATTATTATATCTTAAGATAAAAATGGATCTAATGTCATATCTTGATACATCATTGACATGCCTCGATCAATCTTACTAGATAACTTCTAAGATTTTTATTCATTTTGATAACATTAACGTAGACATATGACCCTAACAGAGAACTACTTCGATTTTAACTTTTTCTTGAACAAATGATTATAAGATATTGACGATACAAAATTAGAGAATTAATTGAAATCAGTAAAGTATGTAATTTTTCAAATTAATAGAATTGAAAATGTTTTTTTTCTATTTACTGTTCAATATTGTCGAAAATTTTTAAAATTAGAAATAATTTTTTGAAGATAAAATATTTATCTCGAATACAGAAAAATCAATGATCAAAATCTAGTTCTATTAACTCCATCACAATGTGCAACACATTTATTCAAAAGATTTAACCGTAAAGGATTTATATACCCATATTTCAAAAACACGCGAAAGGTGTTTACTTTCTATACATCATTAGTATTAGAAATCAGAAAAATTAAAAATGATGCATCCCTTAAAATGGAATTTGACCGATTTTCATGGATCTTACGTAGGTTTACGTAAGGAGTTTAGAAAACGCATCTGCTCCAACCACACGCAGCGTTGCGATGATTTGAAAATCTAGCATTTCGAATGGCATGTGTGTTTGCCTATATGAACACCTTGTATGAATTTATAGTTTTAAGACCCCAATATTTCGTTTTTTATTATTTTCAAGATATAGTATTGATTTAATCTTTTTTTTGTATAAGGAAACCTGAAAATGGATATAAATTTTTCCTATTTATTAAATTATTTGTTTATATGTAAATAATATTACAATAATTCGATTAAAAGAGTTTGAATATTCATATAAAAAAAGTTCAATATTCAAAGTTTAGTGAATTACATAAATAATTTATGGATTTTTTAAAATTTTGTTAAATAGTGAATAAAAGAACGCAATGAAATTTACTAAGGTAAATATTGTTAACAACTAACACACTAATCTTATTAATTATAGAGTCAACATCAAGGGATGTTTCGAGCACAAAATCAGCTATGAAGTATCCATTAAAAAAAATAACAACAAATTATCTTAAGAGTTTTTTGCGAAAGAAATATAATTTTTTAAAATCTAATGCTGTTTACTATTTTATTTAATTTTGTAAATGGTAATAGTCTTTTTTTTCAATTAACTAATCAATCTCTCCTTCTCTATAAATTTTTTAAATGAATAAATTGATACGATTTTTAGAATATAGACCGACATTATTTTCGAAGATTATATACAGTATTTTTAGATGAAATAAACATTTTTCGTTACTTTGGACGAACTTGGTTATCTAAATATACCAATGGAAATAGTTTGGAAAACAAAGCAGCAATAGATTCAATTGTAAAACAAAATAATAGAGGAACACTGGTAAAGCGGAACGTTTTTATTTCGTTTTACATAAGGCAGAAAAGTGAAATTGCTTGACTGGTAACAATTGTTATTTGAAACTTTATTCCATTGTGCAAATTTTCTTAAAGAGAAACAAATCTGTACGGTGTCATATGTTTTTGGAATATCGGTTTGAAAAATTTACTTTTTTGAGTTCACAACATGACATTAGTGAAGTAATTTCGTTTTTTTTAATGATTTTAATTATATTAACCCTTTGACGCCCATATATGCATAATTTACACACGGATATGAGAATCGTTGTTCGTATACAATAAACAATTTTTTAAAATGGAGATCTCCGTGTCCAACTAGTTTTGAGGTCGCTCTTTCGAATGGCGTTGAAAAGATTTTCAAACAATAATATTTAACACATTCTTTTAAAAACTTATTGTAAAAAAACGCTATTTTTGAGCTACAATTTTGTTTAAAGGTAATTTTCACTATTATACCAATTTTTTAGCACCTTCTAACGTGTTCCCGATAGTTCTACTTTAAAAGTTTGCTGTCATATATTTCGATTTTTTGCCATTTAGATTTCAAAACAGCGTCTAAACGCCAATATTTGTCTAAAGTGGGGAAAACCTAACCAAACCTTGTAAATCGTAACCCAAATATAACATAAATAGTGACATTTTTAACAGTGTATTTCCAATCAAACGTTTAGGATACATCTTTATATGATCCTAGGACCAATATGTCAATGATGAATTCGCAGAGGAGAATATGCAGGCACTTTTCATACTACATTTCATACGATATGCTTTTAAAAGTCGTTTTATTAAAATTTCTAAATTCGTCTTTAATCAGTAAAATAAATGTTGCTGTTTCTGTAAATAAAAGTATGTTTTTTCATCCTAATACAGGGTAAAATATACTTCTTTCAGTGTAGATAGAATTTATCTCTCGTTTCTTTAGGTAGGTCTGCCTACTTTCTAGTTAGAAGAGTATGTATCTAGATTCTAATTGGTTAACTAGTCAATGACATTGACTTGATTCATAATTTAATGACCATTAAAGTTCAATATACATACCATCCCTCTAAGAAAATTGATCATAAGCTCTGGCCGGCATACCAGAATCTGCCTAGAAAGTAGGACAGAATCTGCACGGACCTGCCCAGAATCTGGTGAAGGAATGAGGTTATACGTAGTCCATATAGCCCATAACCTTTAGGTGTCTGTCTTTCAATGAAGCTTTATTGATGTGTTGTTTGCAATGACGATTTGAAATCATAAATGTAAAGAAAGGTTACGACACAGAAAGATAAACAGCCATGTATATAACTTTGCATCTTTATAGCTGTTATTAAATTATGTTTATTCAGTGATTCAGACAAAAAATATAATTTAGGCTGCAAATTGTGATATAGATATGTTATTAATTACATTTTGAACTCTTTAAAGGTAATATTTTTAGTTTGGTAATCATCGGTTGCTCCTTTTCAAGAAAAAATGCATTTTTTGTTTGTTCGTCGAAAGTCCACTCGGAGTTCAATTTCACCAGTGTTTTGTATTAACTTTTTCACTACCTTAAAAGCATTTAATTGATATCAAACTATTTGGAATACTTTCAGAAGAGCAAAATCTACCAAGTTTCATGGTTATATTAGAATTTTTAGCACAATTTCCATTTTGGGCTTTAACCAAACCTGATAAAAAACAGTTGCTTGGTATAGAATAAAAATTGAAATTGTGCTAAAAATTCTAATATGACCATGAAATTTGGTAGATTTTGCTCTTCTAAAACTATTCCAAGTTGTTTGATATGAATCATTTGCTTTTAAGGTAGTCAAAAAGTTAATACAAAACACTGGTGAAATTGGGCTCCGAGTGGCCTTTCGACGAAGAAACAAAAAATGCATTTTTTCTTGAAAAGATGCAACCGATGATTACCAAACTAATCATGTTAGTTTTAAGAGTGCAAAATATCATTAACAACATACCTAAATCGCAGTTTACAGAGGAAATTTTATTTTTGTCTGAATCAGGTAATAAACAAAATTTAATAAGTTTCAGCATATAAAGATGCATAAATATACACATGCCTGTTTATCTTTCTGTGCCCTAACCTTTCTATACACTTCTGATTTAAAATTGTCATTGCAAATAGCACATAAAACAAAAGTTTCATTAAAAGACAGGTGTAAATGTTCATGTTCTGCGACAGCTCAATATTATGTTTCAGCAGTTCGGAGTTAATGCGTATAACATAACCTCATATTAGTACTGGCGGCGTTATTTTGTCAAACTTATGTTCATCCGGCTTGATTTGGAATAAATATGTACATTTTATCAATGCTTTTACTCATAATAATCTATTTGTTTTACTCAGGTTGTATCTGTAGGCATATCTAGTAATGTGTTCATTTTTTAAACGTCTGTTCACCAGATTCTGTCAAAGTTTACCAGATTCTGGCCAGAAACTGTCGCCTCTGGAAGGAGATTCTGACCAGTATCTGGGACAGAATCTGCCCACCGACCAGATATTATGCCAGATCTGGGCAATAAGTCCTTAATTTTCTTACAGAAATTCTGTAATTTTCTTATCATATTATTTCTGGATGTTTTATCTATAGTGGCAATTATTTCAAGTTTTTGAATACAAATATTTTAAAATGTATTGCTTTCCGATGACTTCCTCAAATAAGATCGCAGATATATACACAGAAAGAAACAAATTTAATTTTGGTCATATATACAATTGGCTATTAACACTAAATCGATTCAGTTACATCTATCATACAAGATTAATTGTTAAAACCAAACAGTTTGCCGGAGACGATATGTATAGGAATGTGAATTTCGATTACTCTGAATACCATGACAAATTTTAAATAAGAATTTCCAACTGAAATGATCCAGACCTTAACAGTACTTTGCAAATAAGCATCTTTTATATATATTTCATTTGCTGAAACTTATGTATTTCTTAAACTAAACCGGTTTGGTTATAATAACCTGATTTTCCGCATCAAAAGGTCGTTTGAGCAACACAATCAGCAGATTGGTTTGAGTCCGTAGCATACTTAATTATGGTCAACTATGATTGTAGTTATATTTAGAAAATTATCGATGTAATCGGTCAGCAGATAAATAAAAGCGGGAAAAAAAGGAAAGAAAAAGAAAAAAGGTTAAACACTTTTCGCCTGGTTTTGAGCCTTAATGATTGTCATGGTAGAAACAAAATACTTTTTTCGACTCTGCATTTTATTAATTCAAATGAATAATTAATAAGTTGCATGTTATGTATTCATTGACATGTACTTATTTACAACTATTTGTTGGTCATTATAAGGATTTAATATATAAAAAAAAATAATTTAAGAAAATGTTGTGAAAATCGATAAATTTGAAGAAAATAATAAAATTGTTAGGATGAAGTAGTTTTGAAAAAAGATCTATAGATATATTTTATATTTCAAATTTGGCTATATTTCTTCGTTATAAACATTAAATTGGACTGGATTTATGCAAACATGTTTCTTTACTGTATTATTGCATGAAACACCAAAGTTCTACGTGTCTATGCAATATATCTTTTGTCAACAATGCAATGATGATATGTTGTAAGTGACTACTTCGTCCTTTCAATATTTTATTTTTGCAATATTGATTTTTGAAACGAGTATAAACTATTTATATAACGAATGAATATACTATTTAATTACTGATCAATAATAAATATTATGTAGGGTTAAGAATTAACCATGAATTATTCACGTTGCTCCATTGAGTTTTAGAATATCAAACCATTACTACCTGTACCTCAAAAATTTTGTTTTTTAATAGATTGAAATAAAAGAACGATATCCAAACGTTTTAAACAGCTGTTCCTTTAATGAAAACGTACTTTTTATCAATTAACCTACCTCTAAAGTCGAGAAGATTCGAAAATTCTTGTGTTAAACAGAGCTTACTCCTCGTTTAATTGTTTTGTGTTTGTCTTGTAATAAAGTCGTTAAAACGAAGCATCGGAACGTATATCCAAGTTCCTTTTTGGGTTCTCTTACCTGTATAATTGTATATTGTTACCCGTTCTGAGATGAAAGAAAAGACAAACCCCATTTCATAATTCTCAATCCTTTTTTTACTATCAACGTTACCTTCGACCGTTTTTCTGCCGTCGTGTTAGAAACCCCTTTTCTATGAAGTGTCTTATACTGAACGATATAAACAAAGAAATATAAGCAAAGATGGTTCTTATTACTTAAAATACATAGGACCTTTATTTTTTGATAGTGCAGATATTTTTCAAAAAATTTTAGTGATCATTATTTCTCATTACAAAATCTTCGTGACAACTTCAGATGGTCAATCAAACATCCATCAGACATCAAACGATTTCGTTAAATCCTTAGTCATCATGCGCATGCATTTTATAGCTATAAGCAACTAGTCTCGTCATCGATTACATTTGGCAAATTCAATGATTTTTGTATACATCCTCGTCATCGATTACATTTGGCAAAATCAATGATTTTTGTATACATACACGTCCTATTATAACGATCTTCTATTCGTTTTTCTTTTGTCTTACAAACATTTTGGAGATATCTGAAACTAGCCTTTTAAGCACCTACCAAGCATCTAGCGGAACCAACGATTCCTCGGATATGCATGTTGTCCATCATCTATTAGACTTCTAGCAAATTTAGCTATTCTATATTCTTCTTTCCACTGAGCTGCTCTTATTTCATTCTTCAATTTTAGAAACATCGAACTCGTAATCATCTAGCAGATATGTAGCCAATTCATCCCTTAATATCTGGAATAATTTTCATAATTTAATTTATCAATTCAACTCGCCATCATCCATTAGACATCCAAGAAATTCAACGATTTCTCATTTACGTCTGTAACAATTTTCTTTAGTCATTCCAACAATTCGAAGTCCCTAATCCACATTCAAGCAAGTTATTGATGGAATCCTCAATGCGTATCACAATCATCTTTCTGCCAACCTGTTCTAATTGTAAAAACGTTTTGCAATGATCTATGATATTATAGCCCCGCTCCATCCCAGTGGGAAACCGTAAATGACATCAAATCAGGGAGATCATTGGTAGGTATTGGAAGGAGGAATTCTTTTACTTAGGAATTGCAAACATTTTCTGAAAACTGCAAATGCATTTTTGAGCTCACGTATACAAGGTACGTACACGCGAGTTCTTCGTTAGATTTTTCGACTTCTTCGCCGCAGAGATTTGAGGGCAGACGTCGACGGCACGCGTGAGTAGTTAATGGTTTCTTTTCGGGTCGACTCTGATTCAATGTCTTCCCCCTGTCCGCAGCTTCCAAAGGACCCTTTTCATAAGGGCCTCAGCTTCGTTCCACCCGCTCGTGCTTCTTCTTCACGGAGAAGAAATCATTGGTCGTACCTAAGGGAGGAGGATCGACAAAAAAGACGCCGAATGGAGCATGAGCGAGAGGAAAAAAAAGAAAGATGGGACCCTCGCACTTCTACCACCCCCTCCGACGTGTATTCTTTCTTTGGTTGAATGCGCCGTGCGTCAGATATGGAGATTTATTTACCGATCCGAAATCCGACGACGGTGGAGCAGCCGCGAGGAAAGAAGGGTCGGGACCATATTCCCCGTCATTGTTCGAAATTGATCGCGTCATGCCGATACCCGTTTCTTAAAGGATCGCGTCTTCTTTTCAAGATACTTTCTTTCCTACGCACCGACAACGAATGTCGTTTGATTTGCGTTATCTACGACGCGATCATGGAATTTGTGCGGGTGAAAGAAATCATTTTGGCTTAGGAATGGTGACGAGTTGCCCAAAATTCGAATTTATATGCTTGCGAGAACGATTCGGACGAATTTACCGCTGCCAGGCGCTGAAAGAAATGTAAAAGTAGCAAAACTTACAGCCAATTTCGATGCAGATTGCCCCTTATTCTTCACTGTCACCTGGAGATTAAGCGTTGTTTTCAATTTCGGAAGGGAAGCTGATGCCGGGATTTGTTCCATGTTTCACTTGCTTAGAGGGCCTTTAACAGGATTTATTCGAATGGAAGAAGTCGATGGTTTTGTAAATATTTTTTTTCGTGACTTTCAACGGTTGGATTTATCCATGTTGAATTAGTAAAGTTCAGTAGTCTAGGTAAAGCCCAACAGAATATGTGTTTATAAATATATACGTAATGGAGTTGATTACATGTTTGATTGTTACTTGGTTGAAGTCACAAGTGATATTTTATTTAAGTTGACCTAGCTTATATAAGCTTAATTTTCAGATTTCCCTAAATATTACTGAACTATTTCCCCAATTATGCGATAAAGCTGGAGTAACTTTGCTGATTGGTTAGTAACAACCTTACATTTTCTGATCATCGTCAATTCATAAGATGGTCAAACATTTTATGTAAAATTTTTCGACAATTATTGGGAATTAGATCAAAATTTTACTGAAATGAGGTCTCTTTCCGATACATATTTGATCCGTTTTTTATCTCTTTTTATATACACGCAATTGCGATGATTGCAATTGCATCAGATGTTGATCAGAATAGGATCGCTTTTTCATCGAAATCCAATCAAATTCAATTTATAAAAATTCAAATGGACATGATTCTGTTCAAAGTCGACCAAAATGTGGAACTAATCGCGTATAAAATCATGCACAATTTGATTCATTTAGATTTGAAAAGTTTTTTGGTCCATTTGGCATTTTGGTTCATTTTGACTCCAAGCAATTCCAAATAAATTCCGTTATTTGAAACTTTAAATATTTTATAATATTATAGGACAAAAAATTTCTTTGAATAACTCTTTCTGGTATTTTAAATGTCGAAAGTCCGCAATACGAGTTTTGCACCTGGGTTAAGATTCTAACAGAACCGAAGAGGACATGTATGAAGACACATGAAATATGGTACCTTTCTTTAAAAATAAAATAGAACCACTAAAATCAGACTTGAACGCTGATTTCCGCTGATCAATGACCATAACCCCTGAAACGTCAGAACTCTTACATATGGTCAATAACATTATCAGTAGGTACATATCTGAAAATTAATATAGATAAGTAATATAATAGATAAGTAAACAAAGTGTACAACGATATCCAATTCATATTATGACGATCCTATTGTGTTCCGTTCGTTATCCTAACAAACGACAAGTGTCAATAAGGCGATTTTGGGTCCTCCGCAAATTGGTCGAAACAATGAGTTTTATATTCTCAAAATGAAAAATTGTATCTCCATAATATGTCTGACAATCCTCCAAAGTCCTTTTTCGATATGTCAACTAAAAATGCAGAAAAATTAACGCGAAAAGGAATTAAATGTATAGGCTTTGTATTCTCTGAACAAAGAGAAGTAATTTTTAATGGTTTATAGAATTCCATCCGCCATCATACATGCCGAAACTGACGACATATAAGGATATATTAGAAATAAGTCATTTTTTTTACTATAGCCCTCAATGACGTAAATATAAAATGCCACATTCAAAATAGCGGAGATTTTGATTCCAATCCGATCTGTTCTAAACTACTCCTTAGGGTAGTTTCGAGGTCGGCAATAAGGAATCTGACGTCAGTTTTCAAAAGTTGATAACCACGGATCCAATATAGCGGATGAGTTTTCAAAAAATTTACAGATTTTCGTGAAACTTTGTATTATAGAATATAATATTTATAACTTCCAATTCGGCGTCTTATGACCTGCAGTAGCAACCGTTGGTGATTCCATATTTCCAATCGCCCTATGTTCAAACCATTTCGATTTCAAAATAGCTAGAATTTATGAAAACGAACTGAATTTAAGAGTTTCTTCGTTATTTTTAGTCAGCTGTTTTAAATTTTTATCACAGTGGCCCATAGTAAGGAAAAAACACATATTCATTTTCATATATGTCCACAATTTTAGGAAAAGTATGGTGACCGCGGTTTATCAATAAATGTTTTTTCAGTGAATCACACTTCCATGTATGTTGATATTTTTCATCGTAATATTTTCCATTTTTAATTGACAAATTGAAGGCGTTTGTAAGTTAATTATTAGTAGTTAATTCGGCATGTTGTGTTATACTTTCAGGACGACTTTCCTAAGTAACTTTTTTTCGAAAAGACAAAAAAAAATGCGGATAAAAAACATTCCAGCACCTATATGAATAAGTGTCAATGAGGTATCCAGTAAAGAAACAAAAAAATATATTTTTTATAAAAAGGAGTATTTATTGTATATAGAATATTATTGTAATATAGAATATTATACAATAATGTTATAGGCAAATGATCTTATAAAGCGCCATTTAATAATGTCATGTCCAGTTTTTCTTGTCATGTCATTCCGACGTTCGAATTTCTTGAAAAATGTTTTAGATTTATACATCTATCCTTGATGTGAGCACCTTGGCCAGGTGCATTTTTCTTCACCTGGAGGCAGTATAATCAATGTGTGTTACGAGTTTTGATTAGGTAATGAAATATATTCTGAACCTAATTAGAATGACTTCTGGCTAATCTGATCTACTGCATCATATTAAAACTCGATGAAAGTGTGATGCTTCCTGAAAAATTTTAGCCATAGTGCTTTGCATTCTTATTATATAGTCTCTGAACTTATTAAATTTGACTTTTGGATGCTACTAAAATCATTGACTGCTTGTAGAATTCTGAAAAGTTGATGGACATATCATTTTCGTACTTCATTATTTATAAAAAAATGTTTTAAAATTGCATACTTTGAATTGTTTGCAGTAATTAAACATTGCAATAAGAGCGTATAAAAATGGATAGTTACTAAAGTATTTGTTAAATTAATATATATTAACTGCTAACAAATTTTGGACGTAAAATATTGCTGATGTTGTTAAATTTTAGTTACAGAAGGATATGAAAGGACTTGCAGCAAATATATGTTTACCTATATGTGATGAGTTCGAACGAGTTGCAGCTAGCTGGAGTTAGTCGTAACTAAACAATTAATTTCGTGTTCTAAGGTCCCTTTTTCTTATAATTAATTTTGTACCGTATCTATTATGATTTTATATGTCCAAATTCCGCAAATATAAATATTGATGTGCATGGTAATTACAGCAAGCAACAAGTAAATAAAAAAAATTAAATAAGAAAGCTATCAGTTTTTATATTAAATAAGATTATTTATTTGTATTCTGTTCGGTAAAATTAAACATCCGATTTTATAACCGAACTCTTTCTTTCAGAACACTCACGTTTTTTAAAATGCGTATAATAAAATGAACATCTGGTTGGATGATCCTAAATCCGATTCTGTTTTCTTCTGGTGACCCAACATTCTATTATTCCTATCTGCATAATGTAAAAAAAAACAAAGTAAATACATTGATCTAATAATAACTCAGCACAAACATGCCAACAGTTTTTAGTTGATTTAGAAAAATGTACAATATTACATTGTAATTTGAAAATCATTCATAACCCTACTTGAAAGATTCAAAAAGGACCACTTCTGTAAGAAAGAGCATAAAGGAAACGTCTAAAGCCGAATTGTATAACTAAGAAATTTTGCAAAATCAGAGTGGAACGAAATAATTCTAGGAAATATTGGTATTTATATTAAATTGATACGTGCATATTAAAAGTTTGAGCAGGCAGCATCATGACAACATAATTTCATTCATAAAACGCAATCGTGTTAGTCACATTCTTGAATAACATATTATGCGATCAAACTATTTTAAATAGCGCTTAATATTGAATGGTATATATAATCAAAATGTATTCACGCAAGCAAGGCGTTATACCCCAAAATCATAAATTGATTTTGGTCCCTATTTTGACCTGCGTCACTTGCTTCCTGACTGAGCGACAATATAATATATGCAGGTCTCGTACCACTCGAATATGGGATCATATATGCGCAACCTATCCATTATTCGATAGATATCGTGTTATTAAGCACTTTTAGGCACACGTCGGTCAAAATTTTCTTTACAGAAATGCCATACGCACCGATTCTATTACAACGATTCAACCGCTTATAAACACGAGAGGCCATGACGAGCTGAAGAATGTAGTTTGGAATTAAAATCGCTTCTTCATTTTTTAAATAGGAAACTTTTTAGTCTGATGAATATTGCGGATATTTTCAATTAAAGAGTCTTCATTGACTTGCATGTATTCTACTTACAATTAGTACTCTACATGAATGAAAAATATTATTTTTATAGAAATACGATATACATTGAACAAAGCGTTAGCGAATTTTTAAGGTTACGCTATCTATTAATGCCGGACGTGTCTTCTAACTTTCGCCTTAAAAGTAACGTAATTCGACCAGTAAGTAAAATTTAATTATTTTTTTTTATTTATTATTTAACGAACGGAATCGCCGTTTTACTAATTTGATGCCATTCGTAAGATTAATTATTTAGATAATTTTGACTTCAAAGTTGTGGATGTTGAAGTCGAAATGTCGACCAGTAGAGTAATTGCGTATATTGTATTTACTAATGATTCTCGAACCATTACGTAATCAATAAATTACACTGACCGACAAAATTTTACGTTTTGTATGACTATGTCCAGCGAAGTATCATCTCCGACGTATTTTTTCGTGCTGAAAACGATGGCGCTAGCAGAATTTTACTATCATGTCACACTTTGGAAAAAACGTGGTCAAATATATCAAAATCAGGGTTTTTCGCCATATTTCGGTTTATTTTGTAACAAAAGGGAATTTAATTTTGACAAGGAAAGTATAATTTCCGAAGTATTCGTTCTGAAAATGATGGTGCTACCAGAAATTTGCGATCACTTCACATTTTGGAGAAAAATGAGATAAAATGTGTAAAAAATAGGGTTTTTGGCCGTATTTCGGTTTATTTTTTAGCAGACGAGAATTTATTTTTGACAAACGAAGTATCATTTCTGACGTATTTTTTCTGCTGACATCGATGGCGCTAGCGGATTTTTG
Source organism: Trichopria drosophilae (assembly GCA_030407085.1). NCBI lineage: Eukaryota > Metazoa > Arthropoda > Insecta > Hymenoptera > Diapriidae > Trichopria > Trichopria drosophilae. The sequence continues at coordinate 20,040,095 of CM059584.1, read as the reverse complement.
CTATCATGTCACAGTTTGGAGAAAAATGAGGTTACATTTAAACACGTTTTTCTCCAATATGTGACGTCATAGCAAAATTCTGCTAGCGCCACCATTTTCAGCACAAAAAAATACTTCAGAAACGATACTTTGCTTGTCAAAAGTAAATTCCCCTTTGCTGCCAAATAAACCGAAATATGTCCGAAAGCACTGGTTTTTACACATTAAACCACGTTTTTCTAAAAAATGTGACGTCATATCAAAATTCTGCCAGCGCAGCCGTTTTCAACACGAAAAAATACTTGAGAAATGATACTTAGTTTATCAAAGTCAAAATCAGTGTCGGACAGTGTTATAGCTATTCAATCCTCGATTGTTGACGGAGAGTTATTTCATATAATTATACAATCCGCATTTTCAGAAAATCATTTTCCGGAAAGTGTTGAGAAAATTTGTGTAAATGACTTACTTTGAGGTTAGATTATCAGACCTTGGATGAAATACCTCTAATATATAATATTTAATTCTACATTCGACTTTCAGGTTAACCCTGCAGCACGCCATTCGGTCTTAACCCATTGCGCTATGATGGGATGCTGACCGTCCTCCTTTCAATTCGTAGGTTATTTGCGCCTTAAAAATCAGTTTCTCATATTTCCGAGGTCACACCTTATTTTCTACAGATATAAGGTAGTTATTTAATATAATATAAACGAATATGTCGACCTAGTCGTTTATATGTTTTGGGTGGCTGATTATGAATCCGTTGTGAGTTTTTGAAATTCAAAATGGCGGATTTAATATGGCGGATCAAAATCCAAAATCTTGGCCACCCGAGGGGAAAGTTATTCAGGCTGGAATTAGGCCCTGATCAGGAAGCCTGATAACAAAATCAGGTCTTGACATGGCCTCTGATCAGAGCCTGGTCCAACTCCTGAACCGACCCAAATACGTCGTGTAACGTTTTTTCTAATAAGGCCCTGATCAGGATAATAGACAGCGCCTGGTCAGGACCTTATAGTGTTAAATATTAGAAAATTATTCAGGCTGGATTCAGGTTCCGATCATGAAGCCTGCGAACAAAAATCAGGTCTTGACATGTCCCCTTACAAGGCCCTGGCATCCCCTGTTACGCTTTATCTATTAAGCCCCTGATCAGGCCAATGTATCTGGCAAGTAAAAAGGCTACAAAATAAAAAAATATTATTTACACATAAATTGAAAATAAGGAAATTGAAAATAAGGCAAGCCTTATCAATTCATAGTTTGGCCTTGATGTGGAAATTCACGGGCTACCCTATATCAGTTGTACTTTATTTTAATATAATCAGGGTTTAATCAGGTCATATTCACAAGTACCTGATCAGGAACGCCTTACTGGAGCGTGGTCAGGCCCTGGTACATATTTAGGCTGCCTAAATAGATTTCCGCTTGGGTGATTTATACGAAACTCCACGCTCGGGGTTTTTTGGAGTCGCTGATTACGAAACCGTTGTCACATTTTCGAAATTCAAAATGGCGGATCCAACCGGATCAAATTTACATTGAAACTCCACACTTGGAGGGCATTGGGTTTATAAAAGTACGAAAAACAATGTTGAAATATCGAATTCATGTACCAAATTCAGTTTCGAACAATTTAATATTGGATTCTCCAATTTTAATTTCGAAAATCTCACAACGGATTAGTAATCAGCGACCCTGAAAATCCCCGAGTGGCGATTTTTGAACAAAGCAGCCAAGATTTCGGAATTTGGTCCGCCATTTTTAATTTTGAAAATCTAACAACGGATTCGTAATCAGCTATCCCAAAAACATCCCGAGTAACAAGTTTTGAGTTAATTGGACAAAAAAGAAATTCGTGTCTCAAAGGGTTAATTTTAACTTGATGATTGAAATTTAAAGGCATATTGACCAATTAGGAATTTTGCCAAAATGGTCGAAATGAAGTGACCGTGTAAGGTTATATTTACTTAGCGGACACCATATCGACCTGTAACTTTAGTCGACTCTGAAGGGATCATTTTGGTTATAGATTTGGTCATTTTAACCTAAAGTCACTCTTTAGAGGCAATTTTTTTTGGGCGTCATACCAGCGACTTTGTTCAATGTGATTTAAATTAACCACCCTTCATTGTTATTTTTCACTCAGCTGTGGTTATTAATTTTTGTAATGGAATCATTTAGGTTTTTGTAATGGATTTCTATAACGATTTCATTGTTGATCATTAGTCTCCTGAAGAGGATTCTTCCTTTTTTTTCCATTATTGAGAATTTGTTCTAGTATTGAGAGGAAATTTAATATCATTGCAGGTCATAAGTTCTTCATTTTAATTATTGTTCGACAATATTCAAAAACCTACATAAAATTTAATTTTATTCGTAACAAAAGTAAGGATTATATATTTAAAGAATTATCGTGAAAAAAACTGGCATTACTAAATAGAAACTATTACTTAACAACAATATAAATATTGATTATATAAATACAAATTAATAATTAAATTATAATCATTAAAAAAAAATAATGTATACCCATGAATAAAGTTGAATTGAATTGAATTGAATAGATTTTAGATATAAATATAGCATTAATAAAATAGACATTTGTTACAGGTAGAAATAAAAAAAGAAGAATCGAAAAAATATGGAGAATTACACTTTTACAATATTTGAATGACTAATATCTCAAATGTCTCGAATGTTTTGAAACTGAACTGAAATTTTGAAAAAAAAGTGATGCCAGCAGTGGAAAAAACCAATTTGTCACGACTGACATGAATTGGATGACACAAGCACGGATGAAAACTCAACATGATTAATGTCCAGACGGATCATACCGTTTGAAAATAGAAGAAACAGTTAGAAGGAGTTATAAAACATTCAATTGAAACATTTGGACTATAGAAGATAAAAATATAAATTATAAGCAAAGAAAAAAGAAAGTATGATGATTCCTTAATTTTGTCTGATGTTCTTGAAGTTATCTATCTTGACATAGCAGAAAAAGACGATGTATGGATGTTATAGAATTATAAAAATGTTTTATATTCAATGTTCAAATTTTATATTAAAAGTGAATTTTAACGAATTTAACGAAATTTGGCAGGGAAGACTAATATATGGTATATTACAGGTTCACTAATGACTAAAGTTTCCTGAAACTGAAATATGTTGTTCTTGGATTAAAATAAGCCAACAAAAATTAAAAATTACAAATTCTTGAACCATGTATAAGTCTTGCAGTTTAAACGACGAACAGAAAATTAGTATACATATAATAATCCGTCTTTGCCTTGCATGTAAAATATTAATTCTTCAACATTTTCGCAACACTTTTGAATTGTGCAGAGAAGTTCAAAAGTGCCACGCATGGAAAGTTGAAACTAATGAAAATGTCGAAAAACAAACTTTCATTGCAACTACGTGCATTGATCCGTAGATAAAAGTTGTATAAGTGTATTGTTCTCCAATAAAAACATTTCTTAAATATTAATTAGTACCTAAAATTTCTTGTAATGTGTAATTCAGAATACTCTCGAATATATAGTTGTATGATGTTTAGTGTTAGAACGAAACGATATCTGGCTAGTTTAACAAAAAGAAAACTATAAAATACGATATATTCTAAAAATCGAAAAATTATTTAAAAATATGTTCGTCACGTTAGGCCCGTCATTTTGAATTTTCAAAATCTAACATCGGATTCGTAATCAGTGACCCTGAAAACCTTCGGGTATGACATTTTCACTAATTCTGAAGTGATATTAAAAATTCGTCTGCCATATTGGATTGGATTCGCCATTTTGAATTTCGAAAAACTGACAAAATGCTTTAATTCTGATGAAAAAAGAACAACTTTAAGAGGATTAATAATCATATGCTTCAATTCATGAAATTAGAGGTTTAATCATCCGAAAGCATCAGCAATATTTGCTCTTACATTAATTGCATCGAAAAACTTCGTTGCGACAAAAATATGCAGTTTCGTTTACATTTTTTTGTCAGTGGTTTTGGTTACGGATTTAAAGTTACATTTTATTTGGTTTTTATCCTAGTATCATATTATCGACACTAATTGTAATTGAAGACATTTTTTTTAATTTGTAAAGTACTTTTTTCATTTATAAACTTTTTATTTCTAATTGTATGATTGGCTACGTATTTTTCCAAGCATTATCGTACTAGAAATTCATGGAGGATTGTCAGAAAACGACGTGGAAAAGGTTATAACACCCCACCCCTTTTCTAAAAAAATTTTGCAATGCACTCCTAACCAATGAACAAAAACTATTAGTTTCTTAAACCAGCGACAATTCACTGATTTGTAGATGTAGGGTATGGACTAGTATGGATTTGCCAATTCAATTTTACAGTACATTTTCGAAATATGCAACTTGTGTGTAGGACCTGAAAATAAATATGAACTTCGAGGCAACTATGTTACTTATGTTTAGTTTGGTCGGGATGACTAAACTTGTTCCTGGTTTAATGATACTCTAACATAAAATTACCATCTGGCATGTTCAAATATCTAACAAAATTTTTCGGTACTCGTTTCAACGCGTTATTTTTGTTATTTACTTAAACACACTCTTCTATCGTCTATTGTTTTCATTTCTTCACTAAACGCATAGGAAACGGCGGAAGCAGCTGGTTAAATATGAAACGACAAAACAGTATAAGCGACTTAATTGCTGCATCATCAATCATCGACTGCTAAAAATCTTCCACCTTTACCACAGCTACATTATCAGATATCTTCCATCAAATTTTCAACTCGGCGCAGTCTTCAATCGAAAAATGCATTTCCCAGAAGGACCTAAGCCGACCGCACGAAAAACGTAAAATTAGCCGATAGCAATCTACGAACGGCTCTCATTATTTTGCGTACAGCATACAATAACAAGCGAAACCTGAGTTTCGTGCCTCGTAACTCATCGAGGGAGAAAAACGATAAACAGAGGCCCCGAAATTACCTTTCACGATTCGAAGGGGCGCCTAAAACGAATTACCAACCCCCCAATAGGGTTTCTACAAAATGGTTTCACGCACTTGCATATACGCAGACACCTATATGCAGGAGGTGGAATGAAATAGAGTGACGTTAGTAATGTTGCATTTTTTTTCCAGGGGCCTTGTCTTTGGGAGATGCAGAGAAACAGAAGTCCCCAGCCGCGGTGACCCTTTGTACCGAGCAGTCACTCGATGTATGAACTGCTACAATAATTTTTGAAAATGTTTATTGCCACAGAGTATATGTCATGACTTTTTGTTGCAAATTGTAAAATCAATAAGATATTAAGCTATTTTATACACTTTATACATAACGTACATTTTTCCTGAATTTCGTTAAATATTGAAATTCAAAAAGACAGTAAATCACGAAGTTCGTCAGATGTAACTCGTCTACGTCGAAAATTTTGGATATAAAATTGTTAGTTCTGTTATAACGCCTCAAGTTTGACAGAAATCTGTTCTCCCATGGAATTCCTTAAAAAAGACGACTTGAAAAATGACGGTGTTGTCACGATTTTATAACAAAATGCGTTCAAATACTTCATGCAAAGTGTAGAAAGTTTGATCAACTTTCCGAATGGTATTCCATTTGCTGCCCGAAAATTAATCAGGTCCTAATCCGGTCGTAGTAAAACTCACCGAATCAAGAGCGCCAGATTACTATCTGTCCATGCCCTGCTCAAGATTGATATAAGTGTGTCTTATCGGGAGTTGAGTGACACCTAATCACTAAACTGGTATTTAAAGTTATTGTATGATGATACCTCAACCAATTCATCGCATATTGAAAAAGAGAATGAACCATTTCCTCACCTCCCAAAAAGGCATGCGTTATATCTTGATCTCGATCAGAACCCGTTCAAGCATTACTCAGAATTGATAAGGTACATCTTGCCATTGTCGAATTAGGAACTGATCAATATTCGCAGACTAAAATGACTTATGTTTCTCTTAGTTTGATACGACTGTCGTCTCAAAACAATACAATAACATTGTTTACGTACGGCAGTACTCTCACTATTCCAAACGACCCGGGTGTAATGTTTATAGAATAGAATCCCGGTATATTTACCTGCTCGGCTCTTCGCCTTCTCCTCCTGTCTCCTTATATTTGTCAAAAGAAGGGGAGCGGCGCTTCTCCCACTCTCCTCAGGCGCGTTACGTTCGTGACGTCACAGCAGGCCCTTCCTGAGGCCCCAGCGCACAAGGTGGGGGAAAAGAGAGCAGCGACAGACAAATATAACGAGACGAAACTGGGCAAATATACCGGGGCTCTACTGTATTATGATTTGGAATTACAGTTCGCTTCCAAGCTGAGCGACTGTTGTGTCCAACAGTGGGCGCTACTGTATTACAGAAGGCAATACCGATGTTATCTTAAACATCTCTCAGTGTATATATAACAATATTTGACATTGTACAACACGTAAAGAGTATTTCGTTATGGAATATCAGTGAAAATTATCCAAAAGATTCAACTAAAAAAGGTAATAAGTCTGGTCGATTATGCACCCATTGATGAAAATCGATAAATCCTCTGAAAGTCCGCTCCTCCAATGTCTGCACGCGAACAAATAAGACAGCACGAGCCTTTTACGACATCGGGTTTCCTGGTGTGGCAATCATGCATAAATGCATGCGTGATAATCATACGGGGAAGTTATTACTGCGGTGATATTCGATCCACGCGCGAGTGTGTGGATCGAAGGGCCCGATATCGTCGGTAAAAATCGAAGGTCGATGATCGTGCGTGGCGAAAAGCACTTGCAGATGCCCAAAGAGCTTTGCAACGGTGTACGCAACGGCGCGTGCTGTTGGTTATTGTATCAGAAAGGAAATTGCTCGAAAAAGGGGAAAGATATTCATATTTCGTATATTATGAAATTCCCAATTCAGTTTTCAATTTACAATTTTCGACTTTTTTAGTCCATTTTTATGGATTAAAAGTTTCAGTGAGTTTTAAATCAATTTTTTATACACTTTTGTGACACAGGTTTGTTTACTCATTATACGAAATAATTTGATTATTAGAACCCAAATAATTTCGATTTCTGCAAACGGTCGAAATTTAGTAGGGATTTCAACCATTTTTTTGGAGTACTCATGTAATGACCATTGGGTTTGAATATTTTTAAACGATCACTCTTGTATAAATGTATTAATTTAGCTAACCTCAAGAAGGGTAAATACAAATTTTTTTTCTTGAACTTTAAAATAATGTTTGAATGGCATACAAAATGTCCAAAAACTACAAAAAATATATTATTCTTACGTAAATGAACTATAGTCCTAACTTTTTAAATATCGTCAATGATTTTTGCAAGACATGAAACATTATTAAGTATTCCAAATTTAGTAAAAAAATGGACCATTTTTTTAGACCCATCCACAATTCTGATTCGATTCAATTTCCGTTTTAAATGCATGTGGTAACTTGGCTAATTTCAACTCGTGCATTATTCTCTATTATGAAATGCAATGTAATGCAACGGTCGAGTTACAACTAAGTTAACGGTGAAAATAATAAATACAACTGATAATAAGATAATAGAACGCTGTTGTTTTCTCGTTGCGCTTATGTGAATACCTTTATTGTGAGTAATTTAGATCATTACATATATTTATTTTTAAACAGTTGGTTTCCGTTATACCACAACTTTTATTGCGAGATAATATTATAAAGTGCATAAATGAGGTAGGATTTATAAGCTTAATTTTAATTAATTTTTGTCGATGCGTATTGTACAACATGACAATATTTTTGTTTTATTTAACGCCTATTTCCGAGATGACGAAAATTATGAAAAAACTAACCAGATTTCTCCTTTTTTGGAGTCGCTGTTTCGAGTACCATTAAAACATTATTTTTAAAAATTTGCAATTTATATAAGAAATTTGTATGTAAAAAATTAGTTTTTTCAGAGTATCTTTTGAATTATCATCAAGTTTTCGGCTTGATATCGGGTTTTAGACGAACTAAAATGAATTTGGAAAGTGCACGCGATAGTTTTACTTTGCAAGTTACATAGATATAATTTTAAAATGTGATAGTGTAATAAAAATAGTGGCGTATTTGAAAGAATTTTTCTTAAGTTAGGAGACATCCGCAAACTACGTTACCATTTTAGGGGGGGGGGGGGTCCGCCCAGAACTACTCTCTAAAAAAAGAATGTATGTATAAAAATCATAAAACTGTCTAAAATGGCAAAAAAAGTCTACGTAGTTTATGGATGGCCTCTTATGTTATACGATGAAATTGATCTTATTTTTGAACATAGATAGAAAAGGAAAATGTATTATATTTAGTTTCCCTGTATGCGAAAAACGAATCCAAACTCAGAAATTTCAATTTCTAACATGGCACATGCCAAATGTCGACCAACAATGAGTAACTACGTAGCATTGATACGAAAATGCTTCTTTGTGGTTGTTGAATTTGAAATTGATGCCGAAATTTTAACATTCCAAAAATCGGATCTAATATGGCGCTCAAAGGTTTACAAAATTTGTGCAATTGATTTAAAAATACTTACTCGCGGGGTTTAGGTCCCTGGAATCAAATGTGAGACTAAAATATCAAAGTTCAAAATCATTTTTGTCGTATCATAAATAAGCATTAAATATTAAATTAAAATTCTGTCCATTGGTTATTCATGGTCGATGTTGTAATTGTTTGAATTTTCCGAATTTTCTAACAGCGCAATGGTAATATACAAAATTAATCTTTTGGAATGATTTTTGGAAAACCCTTCCTAACATTAGTTGATGTTAGTTAGCAAAAGTTACCTATACCCCAAATACGACGCAATGTCTATATGTAGCTATTTATTAATAAAACATTTATTCTGATATTTACTAAATGTAGACAAAATATAAGAAGCCCTAATATCCAAGTTTAGAGCGTTAATTTAAAAAAATATTGTGATTTTCACTGCGAAGTCGAATTATGACCTTGGGTTTGATCTTGGATGTAATTTTTAGAATTATTTCAACGTTATTGCGCAACCAACACCTACATATTTTCTTTAAGATGAGGTTACTCCTATCACTTCTCTAAAATAATATTACTAAGATTTATTTGACCTCTATGTGACCCTAAATATTCACATCGACCACGATCTTAACTTTTGATGTAAAACTTGTCTCTCATTCGATTGCCAACATAGCTATGTGCCTCTAAATATTAAATTAAAATTTAGTCATAATTAACCTTGACAATAAGGTACAAGGTCAAATCTCTTTATTCCTTATATAACATGTTTTCAGAATTGACCTTCAATGATGTATGCAGACCAACCCTGTAGGGTGACGACTGGGGTTTCTACACTTTTACATCATCCTGTATATGATCAAGTATTTTTAAAGGCTTGCCCATTTTTTCAAGAAAAATCACGTATTTTTTAAAATAGTATGGAATAGAAAAAACCTGAGAATATATCGATCTCATTTTCAATAGAATGTAGGCATAATTTACTGACAAGTGACTAAAAGTGTACACGATAACAATCTATCGGCAAACTGCCGTACAAGTTGGGGTAGTACATTACCAATTAAATAAAAAATGATGACAATACGTCTATTTAGAAGGAAATAAATTATCCCTCTTATTTGGAGAAAATTCCATATGCAATTGGACAATGAGTCTATGACAAAAAAAAAACATCAAATCTACCATCAATCCCACATCCGTCTAATTTATTTTCGCAATCCCCATACAATATGCAGCTAATTTACTTCATGCATTTCACTCAAACACAGTACTTCGTTTATTCGTATTTTCGTGAAATTCCTAGAAGCACGGGTCGATAAATCGATAAAATCACGTGGAACGAGCGAAAAGGCGAATAGATTTTAGAAATCGATTCCGTACGAAAAGAATCGTCGTGCAGCACATACGTGTTTGTACTCGGGGTTGAAAAAAAAAAGAATAGGGGGACTTGGTATTGGGGACGACGAAGGGGGAGGGCGCAGGCATTGGTCGTGCACACGTGCAGAGGCACGCGTCCCCTTAACAAAGGGCCCGCACCCGAGTGGCGGGGACCAAAAGCCTCATCCATGCTCGTATGTGTGAATGTGCGAGGGAGCTGGTGGGTGTGTGTGTGTGCGTGGACACAAGGGCTCAGTCGTGCAAGAGCTTTTCCCCCTATATATATATTTTAGAGACAGGGTACGTTGCAAGAAAGTGCACTGTACGTTATACGTAAATACGCACTATGTGACAAAATTCGCACCCGAAAAATCTTTGATTGCCCGCGGTCTCTTATCGAAAAACGCAACACGTGCGAACGAAGGGTACTTACCAGTGAAGAAATTTTCATAGAGGATTTCTTTCTCGATAGTTTTTGAATGACATTGAAATTTCACGGTGGGGATATTCGAGGTTCTTTTGTTTCTTTAGGGGTCATTGCGCCCACCCTACATTTTTATTCCGATGTTCGTCGTATTTATCATATTTTTGTACTTCTTGTAAACTTTTTTATACACACTTTTAAACACGACATTTAAGAAATTAACCATTATTGATGTACTTAGGTACAGGGTGTAATATAAAATTCCTCCCGGCGGGGGGTTTGTTTCGGTAAAATATTAAATATTTAATTGATTTGGAAAGTTGATAAAAATCAATACTTCTTATTAAAATACTGAATTTTATCGCGGTGCAGACAAAAACAAAACAATTTTACGCTAAGTTATAAAAAATGTGGTTACGTTATACATTCTTTAAAAAACAAAAATTATTCAGTTATTTTTGTAAATTGCAATATTTTTGATCATTGGAATGGTTACTATTCGCTTTGAAAGAAGGAAATTAATATTAGTGATGATTACACTTCTTATAGTATATAATGTAATTATGTCGGTGTGTTGGTCGTTCTGAACAAAAAACGCTTTTCTTGAAAAACAAAAAATGTATTTATTTTCTACGTTTGGGCCTTTTGTGGGCCTTCTTCAGAACTAAAATCAGTCCTAGTCACCTTTCCAATGTTTAAAAATATTGCAATTTACTAAATATCTGAATAATTTTTGTCTTTTAAAGAATGAACAACGTAATCACATTTTTTAAACTTTAGCACAAGAGGCCGAAACGTTGAAAATAAATACATTTTTTTATTTCAAGAAAAGTATTATTATTTTTTTTTGTTTTCAAAACGACCGACACATCGACATAATTACATTACATATTTTAATCTACGTCAAAGAAAGCACACATCGTATAAACTTAGTTTTTTTATGCTATATATCATATGTAAAGGCCGAGTGGCAATAAGGCTGTTTTTGGGCCCTTCTCAAATCCGATCAAAAAAAGCGATACTATGAAAAATTTGGTTTGCTTAGCCTGAGAATCTACCAAAGCTGTTTTTCAATTTATCAAATAAAAATGGAAAAAATCAATATAGAAAACGGCGAAATATATGAGATTTTATACTTCTCAGCGAATATTAGTCATTTTTATTACTAAATAACTCTGATTACCATACTTTCCCAACAATCTTGGACATACATCAGGATAAAATATGTTAGATTGAGTGCTCTTAGTGTGGGCCTCTATGGCGAAAATTTAAAATGGTAAATCCAAAATGACGAAAAATTTCTTCAAATCGGATTAATTTCTAACTGCTTCTCTAGAAATATTTATATAAATAACTTTTAAATTGAACAAATCTTTCTGTACAGTGTTTGATTTTTGCACAAAATTCTATTAGTTATCTCTTGAAATCGTAAAATAGTGAAAGAAACAACGGACAGAATATCAGCAGGTTGATTATCATTCGACTCTTACGTTTCTTAAATCTGATAATACACGGAAAGAATCAGAAATGATTCCGCAAATGAGATCCCATCATGATTAGGAAAACTAGCTATGAGTTGGAAAGTCATTTGTTGCTTGGACCAACTAATTAAGTTGTAGGGAAAGGATTTCATTTTTCGCGAAACCAGTAAGTTATTCGAACCGATTTATTTGCTGGAGTTCTTATAACTAAGTAGTAAAATGACTTCACAAATAAGAAGGATAATAAATTTACAAACTTTATAAAATATGAAAAAGTAGGAAATTGTTAAAAATAACATCGATTTGCATTAGTGAGTTTTTTCATATTAAATCAATATAAATATAAACTACCACTTTATTATTAGTAATCACTAATCCAAATGTAATTTACATCGTTAAATGTTATTGATATTTCGAGTTAGTTGTAAATTACGTCGTACTTACAGACTTGCATGTATTTAAAGATAATATTGGGATTTTTGATATATTACACCTTCTAGCAATGCCGAAGTGATATCGGAAAAACTTCTGTTGTACATATTATCCTTTTTTATGTCTTCTGTTTATTTATTTTTACATTAGATATCCTATCTGTCAAATTCAACTAACTGTAGTTAGTTAACCGGCAAGTAACAAAAATAACTGCATTTTTAGTTATGTAAATCTCGTTCACGCAGTTCATTTTACTATTTTTATTTAATTAGTGGTTAAAATTACACAATTTTGTAGTTAAATAATAACATATATTTGAAATTTAATAATGTTGATATATGAACTACTACATTTCATTCCACCAGCTAGATGTTTAGTTCATTCAACTACTTTATAGTTACTGCAACCAATAAAATATATTCCAAGGTTTATTATTGTTGCAGACACTGTTAAAAATGATCGGAAAATTCGGACATTATTATGTCATGAATGTAAACAATTTTATAAAACGACGTTACACATAAAGAATATATGTAACATTTTCATAAAATGGCTAAAATTTCAGGCAATATTCCTTACAATTATTATACGGCAACAGAAAATGGAACGACGGTTGCTTATTACTACTTTCTGATTTGTAATTGGGCTGTTCGCCGCCAGGTGTGTTTATGATGTTCTTATATACCGCTTCGTAATTTCGGCTCCCGTTGTAAAAGTAGATTTTCATTTTGTCATAAGAGATTCTCGGCAGGAGGTTGTTAAACGTATAAAATATATGCATAAATATAACATAGAATTTCCCGGCATGTTTACGGCATTTTTCTTTGATTTTTGAATAATGAACCTCGACAAAAAAAAAGACCTGATGATCAAAATTGAAAAAGTAATTGCCGATATATGAAAATGTATTGAATATAACAAATCGAACAGACCAGCGTAATTTTAACGTGAATTTCATTCATCCTGAAATGGGAAAAATAGGTACGTTAACTTCAGCTCAGTTTCTCCAGTAACAAGAATTTTTCTTAATTTTTAAAATATATCTTTCCTACTATTTTCAAGTGTGCGCGACGATTATTGAAGTCCCGTCAGTTACCTCGTTCAGATCCAAAATAAAATCAATCTAGTTCCGCTGGACATGACCCGAACAGTAACGCAAGATGTTTAGTACACTTTTTTACCACTAGGAGTATACACAGCTGTACTTTGTACTCGGTACTGCTTTGTTAGCAGCATTGGTTACTGGTAATATTTTCATCTAGGGTGCAAAATAGTTTTTTTCGGACGTAAAATCGAACTTTTATAACCATAATAAGATATTTATTTTTCTCTGCGATATTCAATTTTTCACAGTGTTTTTAGTAACTTTGGTATATTCGATTTTGGGCATATATTTGATAAACAATAATTTTTATTAACATTTTAATTTTAATTTGTAATAAACTTAGTTTTTCTCTGTTTCACAAAACACTGTATTTCTTTTATAGCAATATTTTTTAGATACAAATTCCTGAAATTATTCGTGTTATAAAATATATCCAGAATGTAATCATTTCCAGAACTATGGTGGAAAATATGAACAGATTAACTGCCCATTACCTAGAATACAGATAGTTGTGCTACCCAATATTTGTTTCTAAATTCTAGCAAAAAACTGGGAATTTATCTAAGTAACTAACTTTCTCGACGTTCGTGACGTATACGCTACATATAGTGCAAAAAACGATGCAAAAGTGTAGAAACGGTGCAGATACCTGCTATTACATATACGGTAATTATATTTTCAGAAACATTGATTTTGTAGAAATGTGATCTATGAAATATCAGATTATATTTCTCTAGAAATGGGGTTTAGTAGGAAATTGTATATGTTGATTTGTATATAAAAAGTTTTATTGAATTTGCGAATGTTGTCTGGACAAATTCATTTGTCCAGGAAAAGAAACCACAGGTTAAGGACAAAACAAATTCCCACATGCAATGTAAGCTATTTGTTAAATAAATTTGGGCATTTTGTAGGTCATTTGTAGGTCAAAGAGGATATTCCTATTTACATTCTCTCGCAAACACCCAGTATACACTTCCAGTTAAATTTAACTAAAACCACACAATTGTTCGATATAAATACATAGAATGGACATGTATTAATTATTAATTTTCTTTTACATATATACGTGTACAGATATGCTCGCCATTTCTAAATAGGAGATGACAAACCTAACCTATGTAGATCCATAAAATCTGCAAATACGATTGACGAGTTATTGGCCATTTTCTACCCGGTGCTATATAATTGAAATACAGTGTGCGATGACTAGAAAATATCCAACAATCTTGCATTATATTCGAAAGTTTTTTGGCATCAATAATGGCTAGATCATAGGTACATTCGCGTTACATTACCACAAGAAAATCGGCCAGAATTCAGCGAAAATATTGCCATAAACTGGTTATTAGACAGTAATAATGGTCGTAAACCAGTGGTCAATTTTTCCACCCAGAGATGTTTACATAGTACTCTAATAACACTGGTAACATTTTAGAACATATTAGTAAAGTTACCGTAGTAATTTTTACATTATATATAAATGTAATTTTGGTTTATTCGTCTGTCTTCCTAAAGATAATAATTTGTGTTGCAAAAACTAAACATGTAAAATCCAATCATTAAATCAAATGATAAATAAACGCTGGAATTGTTATGATTATGTCTACCGCGCAATAAATGGTTTGTATATATTTTGCAAATATTAAAAACACCTGGCTCCCGTAATTGCAAGCGGAATCAGTAGAAGAAATCGTAATAATTTGAAAAAAAGGATCAAATGAATCAATGGCAACTACTGCAACATTTGTTCGAAAGGAACGATTCAAATCTGGATTAAAGACTGTTATCTACCAAATATATATGAGAGCCGCAAATGAACAAAAGTCCCCCAGTGACCCTGCTTTCGATAATTCCTCCACAGTTAGGATACGAGCGTAACTTTACGTCTAAATTCGCACCCGGATAAATTTTGATTCTGAAAACGCAACACGTGCGATTGGGGAGGGGACTTAAATATAGGGTGGAAGAGATTAGTTTCCTGATATTTTAACGCAAGTTTTACGGGGCTGAAACTTTGTATGATCTAGCGTCAAGTTTATTGTAAACATTTCCAAACGAGACTGTTCGTGTAAAATATTTTAATACATTCAGCAACGAAAATCAGTATTTTTCATAAAAAATATACCATTTTATTCTTCTGATAAGAGATACAAATGAAGGATTATATTCCAAGTAGGTGGCATATTTATAAGAAAGATATTATTCGTAAATAAAAATAAATTTAATTTGTAAATGACGTATTCAAAACAGAAATAATATATCGAGGGTTGAAAAAAAATAATTTATCAAACGTCGAGATATTTTACCTACCACATGCTCCGTAACATTTGCGACAAAAAATTACATACGAATGCCTGACAATTGAAACGTCGTTCTTTCGAAAGAACCTCCTACTTTTCCGAATGCATTTTTTTCAATCGAACCGTCTGTCAACCATACGTGACCTTACTTCACCGCGGACTTATATACCTTCTTTTTTTAGTTCCGACAAATACACGGTCTCTTTACTTCAGGTTCTTGGGATTTGTAAATTTATAAAATACGAAGAAAAATGATCGAGTGGAGTGGCCCATTTGCATTGTGCATACATTAATGATGTTCATGCACTTTCAATGAAACATTAATTTGTGTTTTGACGTCGAAAATTTATACATTCACGAGTCATCGCAGAATTGGGCTCTAAGTATGTAAAAAATAGTTAAAACAGAGACATCAAAGTTATATTAATTCTTTTCATTTTCCGTATCATCTACAGGATTAAAATTTGTTTATCTTCTTATACATTGTGCATATTCTACCGAATGTTCAGTAAGAATTAATGACTGAATAAATCAGTAAGAGCCTATTTTATGCGCCATTTCCATTATTTGTTCCATTTTATCTTTCAATTACTTTCGATACATTTCCACGGAATTTTTATTGATATTAATGTCCGTTGCATTTTTCATCTCCTTTGAAAATTCTTGCATTCTTATTATCTTTTGTTTACTTGATTGTTTATAATATATCTAGTCCCATCTTGATTCATCATGTTTTAAATAATGATAATTTCGTGGGTTTGTATGCTTTAATTTGTGATAATAATTTTTATAATTTTGCTAATTTGCTATTCACATTCTTTAACATGTTTTCATACCTTTAAATCTTAAACGTAGTCAAATCGGTCAACAGAAAAAAAATTATCAAAACCATCAGATCTAAAAATCCAAATGTTCAAAATTTCAAGTGCAAGAAAAAAATCTCGGTTTCATGTCACTGTTTAGAATAAATTGTTTGCAATTTTTAAGAATTTGTTATAATATTTATAGTTCTTTTATGAATATTCGCAATCATATTTCAAAATTACATTTTTTTGATGCCGCAAACTTTTTTTGGATGGCGTTTTATAACAACATGTTAGTGCATGTTTGTACGATAAAAAAATAATTGTAAAATAGACAATATTTACTAGGGGGTTTCCTACGTCGCTGATTTACTAATCGATTAACAGAATCTCAAAATTGAAAATTTGATTTATATAAAACTTGGTCCTTGGGGTATTCGAGACTCCAAATGCGAATTGCTAATCCGTTGCCAGATTTTCGGGGTTCACCTCAAAAACCCGACCAATCACAAAACAAACACTTCAAAAACCAGATATTTCAAAAACCCGACATTTCAAAAAACATGCATTCAAAAACCGGACATCAAAAAACAGACATTCAAAAACATGACAGTTAAAAGGCAGCCATTAAAAAACCGGACATTTAAAAAAACAGACATTCAAAAACCGAATATTTAAAAAAAAAGACATTTAAAAAAAACAGACATTTCAAAATGCAGACATGCATTGTATCTCTGTTTTTGTCTTGACAGACATGTCTTGTTCAGATTGTCTGTTTTTTTTTAAATGACTGGTTTTTGAATGTCTGTTTTTTCAAGTGCCTGTTTTGTGAATTGAGGGCTTTTGAGGTGCTCCCGATTTTCGAAATTCAATATCGTAAACCTAATATGACGAACTAAAACCCATCATTTCAATTAATTTTTATTTAAAAAATGTACGGAGATTTATGAATTCAAAGGCGCTTGATAATTATTACTTGAGATTTTTTGGGTTCGCAAGCGCAAATCTACAGTCTTATGTATACTGCGTTGCAGTTCCTTGTCTGCAAATTACAAATAAAAAAATGTAAATCTCGACAAAAAATATACATGTTTTATTTTCCCAATAGTTTTGTCAGAGTCCAAAAAGGGAGTTTGACGCATAAAAAACAATCTGCAACCTTTACCATACTACATTGAGGCTAAACGTTTTCGTTCGAAAATTATCCTCTAAAAGTATGGGAAAAGAAACTCCATTCTATAAAAAGTCAGACTAAAAACAATTTTTAACGCAATGAATGTACAAATGCAATTTAATAAAAATACAGCTGTAAGGGGATTTCCTTTTGTTTTGTTATTTTTAATATGAATCAACTGGTAAATCTTTAGTATTCTCTGATACTATTTTTCAGATATTATCAAAAGTCTTAAAAGAAATGTTTTGTAAATTTTCTATTAAAATACTTATTATTTAGGTCGCTGTAAGGTTATCCTAGAAGGACCGAAATATGTTATGCCTTCTACATTGAAAAAAAGCAATAAATTATATAAATCTGAAAAATATTGCCGGTACATCCCTGTAACTATCTGGGCAAAAAAAAGGTTACGATGTATGAACCTGACAATCGAAATATATCCTGTCTTTAGAAAAAAAACTTCCTTTACGAATGTACGTTTTTTCTGATCCAGTTGTCTGTCAGACATAGTGACTTTTTTCTAACGCGTTTTTTCATCCTTTTCTTCGTACTTCTATTTCGAATCGAAATACAGGAAATGAAATAAACGCATAATGTTTCAAGAAATCCTTCATTTATATATTATATTTAATGTATATATAAGACTAATTGTATAAAATAAAATTTGCACAAAAACAAGAATTTGACATAAATAATATTTGAAAACTCTATATAGAATTATTTTATAAAGATACTAATAATAAGGCGATCATAATTTTTCTTCTGGAACTTAGAATTGTATATTTAATTGCGAAACACCCAGTGCAGGATTCAAATTTTTAGTAGACTACGATGGTAGAATCATAATAACGGTTGTTACAAAAAAATGGTGTAATTATTTTGAAATGATCGTTGCGAAATGCGTTTCGTAAATCCAAATACCGATAAAAAATTTCGAAATCTTTGGTATACTTCACAAATGCGACCCTCTTTTCACAATTCCACGGTAATAAACTACAAAATACAAAAGGGGATGAAAGAAGATTACCTTAGTCGTAAGAAGAGAAAATAAATTTTCACTACGTTTTTGACAGAGTTTTATGCAGAATTTCACAGGTACAGCATTGAAGAAATAATTTTAAAATCTTACCATATTGCAAAATGAATTTCCAAATTTATTATTGGGTCTTCCTCCGTTCACACTAAATATTTTAATGGTGTTTATAATTTTTTTAAAATCCCGTAAGACTAACAAAAGTAGATTGGTTCCTTAATCTTGAGTGTTATTTAAAATTTGTAGGAATTTAATGAATCAGAATAAATTTTAAATTAGGAGGAAATAGATCTTTTTTACGACATTTTATGATGTAAAAAATATTAAGTGAATTGCTCTTAAAATTTGAAAAACTGATATTCTATGTTGATAGAGCACGCTTGCTTGAAGACATCCTCAGGCGCTCTTCAAGACGTCCATATCTCCCCTTTTATCGTTCCGTTAATTTTCAGGAGTCTTGAGGATGTCCTGAGGATAGTAAAACTACGATTAAATCGGACTTTTGGAAGTCCTGAGATAGTCCTCAGGCAAATATGTTACATCGGTGAATCTTTCATTGTTAAACTTGATTTAACGTTAGAGAATTGAAATTATTTGTAGCGTATCAGAAATTTCGAAACGTAAATAATAGTGTTGTTTAAATATGAATTATTCGTGGACAAAACAAAGCATTTCTATCCTTGAAGAGTTGTATTCGAAGCAAAGTTATACATAAATGAATTTTCTTTAGTTCAAGATTCGATTAATTTTATCACGAAAGATACACAGTTTTTTGTTATTTTTTGAACCTCAATGCCAACAGGAAACTGGATTAATTTTGACATGATCGTGACCTAATCTATCATTTTCGAGTATGTTCTTGTCATTGGCTTAGTGACATGTTTTTCTCAAAATTAATATGTTAATTCCTATACAAATTGTCAACAACGCACTAAATATGTGACTGATAGAACTCTGGTGGCTGGAACAAAATGTTGAATGAATTAGTAAAGTTAATTTTTGTTAATTAATGATTATGCATCAAAAAGAACGAATAATGTCAAATAACGTACATCATTTTGTCGCCAGAAACAAATTAGACCAGACTAATCTAGTTTCAATAGTAAATTCAATTTTATTTTATTTATTTGTTTATTTAAAAATAATATTCCATACGATATTATAAGATGTAAGTGTTCCTATGAGTTTATGTACTTAAACACACAAAAATAAGTGAAACCAGTTAAAGCTCGCGATATTTGGACCGTCCAAATGAATAAAAAATTTAATAATAAGTTTCCAAACGACTTGAACAAAATTGTGAAGTAACGAACATACCGATGGTAAACATGAAAACTCCACTATTGGTTAAATTAGGGAATTTCGACGTTTTGACCAATCACAACTCAGGAAATTTGCACGGGCCACCAAATTTCAACCAATCGCAGCTCCTGACCAATACCAATTAATTACATGAATAAAAGTATTTCGGCTCAAAAGTATCGATGCTAAATATGAAAACTCCATTATATCACCGATTTAAATAGTGCTAAAATATGTTTCAATAAAAACAAACAAGAAGACCATGATGAATATCTAAGGGATTTTCCACTAAGGTAAATAAGAAATAAAGTTTAGAATAGAATTTATTCTCATATATAATTTTTCTTTTTGCTCTCTCCCATCTGTCTCTTCTTATGGAGTTTAAATAACAAATAGAATTTCGACATCAAAAATATAATAATATAATTGTTTTCCTACAAATTAAATATAACGTCATTTCAGTATTAAATCATTCATCTACAAATATTGTGCCATCTAATCTTTATTTCATTTAATTGATTTTAATATGAATTGTATTTTAGAAAAATAAAATTTCTGAAGAGGACCTAAACATAAGGTCGAAACGTCTAAAACTCGTTTAACATGGTTTAACACCTGTTTTTTTATTTTCCGTGTATTACAAAAAGAAACCAATCTTATACAAATCTTTCCACTTAAGGAAAATACAATACGGGTAAGAAGATTTTATTACTATTAAATTCCATTATAGGTTAAATTAGCGCATTTCCACAAATGGACCAATCTTAGCTCAGGAAATGTGGACCAACCATAGCTCTCAAAAATGGAATCAATCACATATTAGGACATTTTTGCCAATCACAGCTCCAGAAATTAGATCATCACAACCAATGGACTATCAAAAATGTGATATGAAAATGTAAGTGCTGTAGAGATTTAAATTTTTGCATTTGCTTATCCTGGAATCGTATTTCAATATAAATATAATTCAAGGAATTTAACACTTGGTAAAATTTCAAATTACGAAGAAGTGGCTAAATCGATTATCCGAGTCCTTACTGACTGCCAAACTGTTTGGCAATATACATCATGCCAATAAGTAATATTTTCTCATGTGCACTAATTTTTAACTTATTTCAATTATGCAAAAATAGTCTTGATAATGACAGCGACGCTGTCGAAACGTCGACTATATGAACGGACCAAAATCTGCTGTTCTTCATTACACCTTACTGACTCGGATAATCGATTTAGCCACTTCTTCGTATTTCAATATAGTTTGTTTTTGTAAGATTTTATCTTCAGTTTATATTGAAGAGGTTAAAAACGAATGATAGATTTATATTTAACCCTTACCTTCCAGACTGTAGTCCATCTTCATGCAGTCCCTTTTGCAAAATGAATTGATGTAGTTTTCTTAACAGAATCTGATTTCGGATAATTTGACATTTCTGTCGAAAAGACCATACTTCGTCATTCAAAATTAAAAAAGTTGATTTTTCAACTTTTTTTACTTCTTAAATTCATTTACACTAAAAATGAAAATCATCGCTTTCCTGTATAAAGATGTCGACGACATCACATACTGGTATAGTTTATGGTACCATATGTAACGTTCGAAAAAACGATACCTAACAATAAAAGTGTCTCATTTCTTTTCGAACTGTTCATTTATATCCAATCAGTCCGCCTTACGTGACCTTCCTCCACAGTCCTGGAGTTCTCTGCCTTCCTGTCTCGTTTTTTAGGGTTTTTAAAACTTCCAGCCCCGGAAGCTCGGCGGTTCTACTATATACCACCACCGTCGTCGTCGACGCCATACGGAGGGTTCACTTTTTAATACACGAGACGAGGGGAGACGTCGGACGTCGTCGGGTACATCCTTCGTGCATTTACGTGATGGGGCGCACGACAGAAGAGAAGCGGAGTAGGTCCTGCAGGTTTTCAGGTTCCTAATCTCCTACGTTCGTGCGCTGATTCGTGGGACTGCTTCGGTTTTATATATAAATATATATAGGTATATTGTACGTACGTAGAGAATCCGGTTGGCTCGAGGCAGATTAAATTTTTGGTGCGCACGGCAGCGTACGGAACCCCGGGATCGAGAAGACCCACCTATACAAATCATTTTCTAGGAGACTATAATAAATTCGGTCGAGCCCCACTTTATAAGTAGGTCGGCTTAACGCTGAAAATGCGAGGGGTTTTAAAAAAGGAGCTCTTTCTGAACTATCGTCACTTTTCTACGCGCGAATCGTTTCTGAGCCTCGAGATGGGGCGATTTTTTAATTTCTTGGCTTTTTTACTTCGGACGCACGACTCGGAACTTGTGATCGGCTACCGAGACTTTTTAAGGGCCTTGAACCCAACTTCGACCTCACCGGCGACGGACGTCAATGGGAGGAGGACTTCGATGTAAATTGGTGGTTTTCGAAATTTATGGTTTTTTCATGTTGTCGGGTTTCGTCTGGTGGTCGGGGAACTTCGATCGTTGAAAGACATATGTCGATGGTTTCTAGAGGATGATGACTTTTGGTGCAACTAAATTTGTTTTTGTTTTTGATTTATTACGAACGAATGCAGTCGGATTTTTTGAATGGTATCCATTTATTTAAACCTGGAATTATTGAAAACTCCAAATTTATTTTTGAATATACGATTCTGAATTTTGCTCCAATATAAGTAAAATATTATTAAATAATGCTTTAAATTTTTTAATATTGTTGTTGCTACAATTTCATATTTGCTTCGTTATAAAACTAACAAAAATAAGTTGAACAAGCTCAAAAGTTCATTTACTAGCTGCATAATTTTAAATCATAATTTGAATACCCATCTATTACTAGTTCATCATTAAATACTATTTAAAAAAAATTGTTTATTTATTGTTATTAAATTCCCAAGTCCAAACTCAAGCAATTAGTAATTAATATACTAGAATGGAGCCCGCATTTTTTAAAAATTTTCAGACTTTTCCTTCTAATCAGATAATCGGTATATGAAATTTGGATTTTCAATACCGAACAATGAAGGTTGAGCTTTGTTGACGATACTAAATACCCAAACATCGCATCTAATGTGAAATTCCAAACAATTCGCAGGGTAGCGAAAATCTAGGTTCGAGTATGCGCCATCAAGCGGCAGTTGTATGAAACTGCATAAAATCGTATATCTCCAGTCGTTGCAGTCTCTAAAGACTTGAGTTACGCTTCTGATAAATACCTGTACGCATTACAACAACAATTTTGCATAACTATATAAAACATTCTTAAATAATCGTGTAAACATCGATAAAAAAATAGTGCATTCGAATGAAATAAGTATTATATAGGTAAATTCGCAAAGCTTGTAATTTTTACAAAGCTCTCAGCGTATCCGATAATGAAGGACGACCACAAAATTATTCTGCAAGCTGGAATTTACTCACAATCAGTCTGACCCATTTTTTAAAGACAAATTATTAACAGAGCGTCTGGTATCGATAGAAAAATATTGAGCATAAGAAAACTACGGAAATAGAATGTTTTGCTGCGTGTCTAACTAGTTGTTTATAATATTATAGCAAATAACTTTTGGAACAGAGTTGCTTATGATCTAAATTTCAAGGTTTGTTAATTATTAGCAGTCACAGAAGATAAAAATCATCGAAAAATAGGCGTGCTTACTTCGAAGTATAATCTGCGTCTAAGTAAATAAATAAATATAATTTACGAAAAAGTCATACCTTATTTATTTTGATCTTTAACTTTTGAAACGAGCAATATCGCAGGACAATGTTTACAGGGATTATTTATGATAATCTAATAAGTGATTTCCAGTAAAGAAAATTGATGTGCCTAGCAAGCATAATTTTACGACTAAGCAGTCAGAAATTCAAATGGTAATTTTAAAAAAAATAAGACGTTTTTTCGAGACACACGTATAATTTTATGATTAAGCGCAGTTAGAAATTCAAATTATACTTTTTGAAAAAATATGACATTTCATCCAGACACACAGATAATTTTACGATTAAGCACAGTCAGAAATTCAAATTGTACTTTTTTTTTAAATATGTCATTTTTTACAAGTAAACATTATTGATCGACGTATCAGACAATTATTCTAAAGTTGTTCTGCAAAAACATCAACTGTGTTGATCTTTTCAACCTTCTAATTGTCAATTATAAATTTATTTATTCGTAGCAGTATTTATGAATTTACATTTTACTATACGAATAGTGGATTCATAGTAATTAGAGCTTCTTTTGTGTAATTTACTTGTGATGTAGAATCTAATAAAATAAACAGTTTCATTTAAGAGAATATGAATGTTTCGTTAGCCTAGTACATTCAAAATTGAATTCAATTAAATTTACATGTGTAGCCTAATTAACATTTTAGTAACCTTTTTAACTTTAACACTGCTCGGTGTTGGAACATTTCTATAAAGACGCCATCATTTTTTCAAGTATCAATAAGGAAAACGCGATCATTATAAAGGAATTCATGAAAAAAATAAAGAGGAGTTTTTACAATATTCTCATGATTTGCACGGAATATTGCAAGATAAATATTATTCAGGAAATTTTAAAATCAACGTTGATCATCTTTTTAGCAGAAAAAATATTAAATTATGTCAGTTGTAAGATCGTTTGTGGCAGTAAATTTAATTAAATTCCCTGAAATATTTTTTGCTTGCAACCATTTTGTGGTTTAATGTCTACACAAGCACAGTCGGGTCCCGGTATATTTACGTCCCAGCATATTTGCCCAGCTCCGTCTCGTCATATTTGTCTGCCGTCGCTCTCTTTTTTCCTCACCTTGCGCGCTGGGGCCTCAGGATGGGCCTACTGTGACGTCACGAATGTAACGCGACTAAGGAGAGTGGGAGAAGCGGCGATCCCCTTCTTTTGACAAATACAAGGAGACGGGAGGGGAAGGCGAGGAATCGAGCGGGCAAATATACCGGGACTCTACTGTAAACACATTATTCGCCATATTCGTTTATGAGTTCAATGGCAAAGTAAACAATGTATAGATTTTCAGTGTTGTCACGAAACTTTTAGAAATTTCTGCCAAATCATTCCGAAATTAAACGTCTCAATGTCTGACATTTTGTCAAAATGTGTGGCTTCATTATTTCATCAGAAGATGGTAACTGAAATATATTTGCACAACATATTGTTTGGGTATATATTTCAATACTAGATTTTAGTTTAGTTTTTACATGAAAATGTGTATGGTGATTTTAAAGTTAGTTTCTAAGTAGAATCCGAGCTCATTTGTTGCGAAAAATTTGCAGTATTTATTGTTATAAAATGCTCAACCTTGAGTTTAAAAATAACTATGAAGCACAAGTTCTCTTAGTAATGTTACTAAAAGTCATAGATTTACTACACTGTAAAAAATTTCATGAAATTTAATAAAAAAGTAGGAAGAAAATTTCATAAATGTTACTGAAAATTACAAATTTTGTTACTTAAAACAGTTTAAGGAACGTCAATCTTAATATCGATTATTGAAAAATGCGAAATTTAAGAAAATTTTCTTGAATTTAACAAAATTGAATCCACTTAAAACAGCGTATTGTTGTTCCGTTCCATCAGTCTGTTGAAATCTTGAAATTCGGCAAAATCCAGCACTGCCGTGATTAGTTACTATGAATGATAATTAATAAGAAAGACAAGAATAGCATTTAAAATTAATCTTTTACCAATTACACATACAAACATATATGAGCATAGTAAAAGTAACACGGAAGGAGCGCAAACTTGGCAACGTCGCCGAGCACGCCGATTATCTCAGCGATCTCAGCGCACTGCAACCTAACCTCAAAGGTCTTATTGAAATACATGTGTTTTTTTATAACAGAATTTACAGAATCACTTTAAGTGAGGAATTTTTGTATGATCAAATATCATAAATGAACCAGGAAAAACTTTAAACTATTTTCGTATTGATTTAAAAGGAAAAAATGTAAATGTACCCTTAAGTTAGTCTATAACCATATTTCTGGAGACATTTTGAACTCACGAAGCTGAAGAAATTTGTTTTATATCAACCGGTTGTCATTAACATCCTCAAAAATTAGAAACAAAATAATAAGAATTTTAAGCTCGACTCAAGTTTTATTAATAATAATTAAAAATAATATTAATATTTTTAACATATAATATAATAAATTAAGTAAATTGTTTTAAACAGTCTGTTACAGAGATAAGGAATGTAGGTATATTAGGTTGTCAAATTAACAAGATACCCTCAAATTTTATTTTAACTTGTTAAATTGACAAGGAATAACAATTTTGGAACACACCCACACTTCACATAAAATGTATATTTCATATCATGTATAATTTATATAACATCACAACACATGTATATATAATTGTGTTTTTTTCGTGTACACAAATGCACACTATGGCTGACTTATGACGACAATCTAAAATGTTGGGCATGCGCGCTTGGTCAGCTCATGGTAAGAGCATTTTGTCTTCTATTGTATATATATAGGTAATAAAAACATCTTAAATTTAATAAAAGTTCCTTAAATTTAATAACACGTCATGAAAAGTGCTTAAGAATTGTCATGAAACACTTTTTTGTAACATTTATGAAATTTGCTTCCTACTTTTTTCTTAAAATTTCAAAAATATTTTTTACAGTGTACTCACTAAAAGTAGAGAACTACTAATTCCTTAGTTAAATTCTACTAATTTCAAATTAGTCATCGTATTTTTAACAACTTATTACCAAAACCGATTCGTTAAAATTGATATATTTATTAGTAGTGTTTTATTATTCATTAGTAAGAAGCATTACTAACTGAATTTGTTGCCAACTTTTCGCTCCTTTCTTAGTAGATTTTCGTTAATTCACAAAATATGAATTAATATGGTAAAAAATAGTATACCTATCAATTTTCACAACCAATTTTTCAGTTTTTAACAATTCAAAATGATTGCAGGGAACCAGAGTAACCGGCACTTTGATAAAAATAGATTTACAAAGTAATGAATAAGCATAATCATAGAAATACTCGTTAACATAAATTATATCGTCATGTGCTATCCGGCATATACATTGATTTATGCGTACGATTTAAATACCAATGTATTTCCTTTGGTGCACTTTAATGAATTTCAGTGGTTGCCGAGCAACTGTCACTTTTAACGTAGTTTATGCCCCCGTCGATGAGGATGCTTTAAATTTCCTCTTCATTTCCTAGCTAGGGTCTCTTTTTATCGGTAGCTTCACACTTGCCTATGCTAATGATATTCTTCTGTGAATGGAGAACAGATGGATCAAGTAGGCCTTTTTTTTACGGATGGTACTTTGGTAGTGAAATTTCGGTGCGTCAATAAACCGGTTTTTTAAATTTGCGAAAACTAAATGCACTACTTTTGCTTGTGGAGTTTAAGTAATAATGAAAGGTTATTATTAACATTTATTTTAATTAAATAGAGCAATATTCCGCTCCTTTATTCGAAGCATTTACAATATTAATTACAAATAATTAATATAATACAACAGTCTATAAGTAAGTAAAGTTTATAATTCAGATAGAGACAATTGCAAATCTTGAATCGGTTGAAGATATTTCTTGTTTGTAATTGACGCAAGGTAGTTCTTCCTCCTGCCGCTAGTGGACTTTGCGATTGTTGCTGCGTTACTTTCCTCGAAAGCTACAAAAATTAGTATTTAGTGTAAAAGAAAACGTTATTTATCAATATTGATGTTAAAATAAATACATGAATGTTATTATTTTTTTATGTACACTCATTTGTTTTCTTTCACTTTCCTTTAATTTTTAACTATATGTGAATACAACCATTTTAAGTCAAAAGTAATAACAAATTAATACCGCTAGGAATTGTACCATTATTTAGAGGGTTAAAAAACATCAAATAAGTCATAATTCATGCGATTATCTAGAAAGATATCGTCCCACAAATATGACAATTTCCTTTCAGTGACTTTTCCCTGCCCCCTTGACATTCATCACACATCGCATTCCTCTACTGTTCAAAACATTCGACTAGTCCACATCGTCGCTATATCGGATATGCGATTCGATACAATTTTACCCAACATCCAGTGGGAAAATGTCCGCGACATTACTGACTTCGCACCTTTTGGCGGCGAATAGCATCGTCCTGTTATTTGTTTTCCTCGTGAGAGTGACTGAACATAAATTCGAAATGATAAATATAAATGAGGGGCGCGAGGGAAGTTTCGAAAGCACCCCCTTTTTTTTGCTCGGCAAGGTAGAGTTCGTACTTTGCCGTAGGAAAAGTGTTCGGCGATTTTCACACGGTGTTTCAGGCGCCATTTGTTTATCCGTCCATCCGTCACACGAAAAATTCACTTTTTATCTTTACATCTTGATGAATAATTATTTTGCCTTGTGCGCGCAGTTACGCACCGTGTGAATTTTTACATTAATGTAATAGGGGTTTCTTGCCGAGAATGGAGGTGGTTATTTAAAAACTATTTAGACATATTGTTATTATATTTGTATTTAGCGTATTTTAATAATGAGCTGTTTGTTTGAAGGTTTTATATTTGAGAAATAATGAAAGTGATTTACTATATGTAAGGGTGAACCTAAAAGGGCCTTTAAGAGAATAAAGGTACATATATGGCTGAAAATAAATAAATAAAAGAAGGAAATCTGAAGGGAAATAGTGAGCGAGAGAGAGAGAGAGAGAGAGAGAGAGAGAGAGAGAGAGAGAGAGAGAGAGAGAGAGAGCGCACGGACAAAGTCAAGCAAAAAAAGAATAAATATAAGAACATAAATTAAGAAATAAAGATAAAATAATAAAGTCATAAGCAATGAAGAGATAGGCAGACGTCAACGGAAGGGAAGAATTGCGAAAATAAGTGACACGAAAAAAAGAAAAAATATTGACCACAATATGAAAAGAAAGAAGAAGCCAATATTTGAAAAGGACGGAAGAAAGGACGAATAAGTAAATGGAGAATTAGTAAATGCAAGTAAAATAAAGAGTTGGATTTAAATATAGAGATAACATTGAAGAATGTACGACAGATCGAGAAAGAAACCGAGGAAAAGAAAGAGAGAGAAAGAGTCAGAAATACATTTTTTAAAGGTTTACGGAAAACAGAGAAAAAAGGCATAGAATCTTTGAGAGTGTCAACAGTAAGTCAAATATAAATAATGCTGAGAAAATAGAGAGTTAAAATGGGCCAAACTGACCTAAAAATCAAAATCAAAGACATAATTACGTAGGACATTTCAAATCATCAGATCGGATCCGCAGTGAATCATATGGACTGGGATAATGGAGAAGATAAAGAAAATATTGAAAAGCAACTTGCAGGTTATCGGTATTCAAATTTTAAAGATTTAATTAAAATCAGATACTTCGAAAAATCGGTTGAATAGGAATAGAAAGTGATAAGAGGGGAGAGAATAATAGAATGTGATGGTCACAGAAAGTGAGATTTGTGGAAACAAGATAATAAACATAATAAGAATTAGATAAGCAACATTTTCAAAATGAAAAGGATCTTCAAGCATTATGGTTATGTAATAAAACAAAAGTTTGAAGTGTAATTACTAATTATGAAATATTTTAAAGGGTTACAGAAAAAGGGGAGTTATATTTTATTAGAATCATCAAACATAGCAATGATGCGATATTAAAAGAAGAGTAAACTATGGTGAAAGAGAGATTTAAAAAAGAAGAAACGATACATGAGAAGTCAAAACAAACCGTCAGAAAAATAAGAAAAATCATGAGGTGAAGACTTGGCAATGTCAATAAAAAGAGTTTAGGAATTCAAAATTTCAGATGCAGCGTGGCTATCAAAACATTTCATGATGGAAAGTAATTTGATTTGAAGAGAATATTGGTGAAGAATATTGTGTAACATGGGCGCAAATACCGACATTTGAATAGTGCGAAGTTGGCCGCACGAGCGAAGCAAGGGTTGACAATAACACTCCGCGGAGATGGCTATTTCGCACGTGTTCCACACGATACTTTTCAATGCGATGGGCGTGGAGTCACTGCAGGGCGCAAAATCGACTTCTACTCCCGGAGTATTAAAAAAGTTATTTTTGGACCTCTGATAATTGGGTATTAAATTTTGGCAGTTTAAAGACAGTCAAACAAGAAATAATTCAAAATTGCTGATCATCCGTAATCTATTTTCGAGATATTGCATATTCAAATATCACCAAAGTAGCTAGAGAATCGAAATTTCATAAAAATTAATATAATTCCTTTTTATTTTGAGTTTGGTTTATGTAGCTCAATTTATTATTTGAATTCGTATCGTCCTTTGCCATTGTATACAATGTTGCCCGATTCTCCCCAGGACAAATGTTGTACGCTTTGGTGGTTCCGCTATCCAGAATTTTCTAAATCTTATAACATCGTCGTAATCTTATATCTCCAAAACCCCAGAGCCATTTTGAAATTAAGAAATTACTTCATTTATGCTCGAAGACTCCAAAAAATTCTACGGGAACATTTTCAACTATAAACGTAACAAAAAATGTTCATAATCAATAAGACTATTCATAATCAGAATTCTCTGAAATTCTTAAATATGTATGATTTAACAAATTATCCAGCGTTATGAAAATAAAATAAACTAAACCATTCTGATGTTTTAGTTTAGTTTCTGAATGGTATTTGAAGGGCAACAATTTGGATAGTAAACTACCCTCATATTTTCCAAGTAGAAATATTAACAACAGATATTTAGCCAATTATTGCTTAAAGAAACCATTTTCCAAGTGAGACCGGGACATTTTGTTCAAAAAAACCTGTAAAAATCGCGTCAGTTTGATTAAAAACAGTATAAGATGACTTTTTTAGCCTTTTTTAATGGATGCATCGTGTTGAGCACACAAAAAAATCTAGAAAATGTAGTGTTGTTATTTTGTGTAATTCAGGACATAAATGCGGTAAAATAGATTCTAACTTAAAAATATAATTGGTTTGTATTCAATTTTATGTTTTAGGTTTGATATTAATGCTATTAAACAAATAGGTTAGATAATCATTTGAATCATGCAAGACTGGAACCAACATCCAGCTCAAGACCAAGACTAGGTGGCAAAAATTCTAGATGTTGTTAATTAATTAATTCTAGTAGAAACATTAATACAATATTAAATGCAAATATTTATTTTATATCAATTCACTTATTTCGTGCACTATTCACTGTACCATATCATTCAATTTGTTCTTTATCTGGTTATTTTTGCAGACTCTGAGAATGGCACATACTTTCCATTTGAGAAAACCTTCCACTATTACTTTTAATTACCTATACTCTTACAAGGTTGTTAAAACAAGACCCGTAATTAGAATACTATTGATACCAACAGCGCAGATATATACAATATCAAGATCAGATTATTATAGACTCGGACTTGTTCTTAAGATACAAGTAAAAGAGAATTAAAGGGATAATGAGTGAGTGGTGATGACAAATATCCATTGATTGATATAAAACAGTTAAAATAATCCTAGCCCGATTACAGTAATAGTCTCCCATAAAAATACAGTTATAAGGAGGAACATAGTAGCAGTTAGAGTTACAGTTCAACGAGTCCAACAAATAAAGAAAAAGTACAGTTCCTGAGATCAATATAAGCACTAGAAAAATTGGCGTAAATGAATTTTCATCACACTTTTGGAAAGTTGATGACATAAAAAAGGTGTTATGTCCCGAAGAGTACAATATTTGCTACTATATAATTTTGCAAAACATTTCGGAACGGTTTTACGTGCATAAAACAAGTTTCAAGGAGACAACTTTTAAATCATTCGGCGTGACTGCAGAAGCTGCTTTTAAATCCCGTCCCTTCCCTATGCGTTCGGCCGCGTTGTTCCACACAATAAACAAAAAGCCCCAGCCAGAAATCGAACTCGTCGATACAATCGCGATTCTTTCCGTCGCACATCCATTTCCGAGCTGTACAGTGACGTACTACTTCGCTTTCTCGGTGGAAATAACGTGCTGCTAAATAAACGAGTCGTACGGGCGCGCACGCACAAAAACGCACACAATTTTGCTGATCGGGGGCATATGGAACGCTGGGCCACCCGACGGTCCCCTCTAGGCCCCTCGTCGGCACCGCTGCACCCGTCCGGTCTCGGGCCTTTGCTCCCCCATTTATGCGGCGCGCACTCCATATTATAGCACTGCACACATGACGTGCGCGCGCGCTCGTCTGCAGAAAGCGAGAGCTAAAATGCACGAGGGAAATACGTACTCATCAAGAGCGATAGAGAGAGAAAGGGAACGAAATGGAAAGCCGAAGGGCTATAGTTATACAGCACGAGAGAAGAAGACCGCTAAAGTATAAGACAGTAAGAAACAAGGAAAGCGAAAGCTAAAGAGTAAGAGACAGTTATATTGGGGGGCCAAATGTAAGAAAGAGCGAGTGCATCAGAGGGAGCACGAGAGCCTAAGGAGTGTAGGGCAGACAAAGACGAGGATGGGGAACGAGGGATGAGGACGAAAAGAGCGGCAGAGGGTCGGTGCTACTGCCGCAGGCGCTACCCGTGCGGCGCGTGCTCAAAATCCCCACCACTGCTCCGATTCGACTCCCCTTGTTTTCGAAGCTCTTCGTCCGATGCGCGTGCTTGTTACTCTTCCGTCTCTCTTCCTCAGTTTGCGATGTGCCGGCGAAGGACGCTGAAATTCAAACCATCTATCGCTCATTCTCTATACGGACGGCATGCAGGGCGTAGCACGCGCTCCGATTAGCGCAATTGAACTTGCCCTACGTGATATTGCAACGCGAACGGACTATTCGAAAAAATCGGCCCTACGGACATTACCTTCGGTTGAAGTTCAGTGTTCAGTGTCGACCGTTTTGTGCAATCGCGGATTGTTGTTCATCAGTAAAATTCGCGCGTGAATCAGAAAGGTACTGGAATATGCCTTCGTGTTTGCGCCAATCGTCTGACCGGTTAATCAGAGATTGCCATATATTATACTGTTGACAAAGAAGGCATAGGTGATCTTCGAAGAAGATCATAATTAGTGATAAGTTTGGTCCGCGCGTGTATCAGTGAGTGACTCGTCGAAAATGTCTACCATGGGTGTAGCTGTTTATTGTAACCGAGTTGATAACAGCGACAGGGATCAGTGCATGCTGTTACGGACGTTGCAGGATAACGAACGCAACATTATCAGTAATAGAAGCCAGGTCATTGCACCAAAGAACAATGTCAGTGTCATAAACGTTGTTAGCCAGCCCCAGCACCAGCTCCAGCAGAGGAGCGAGAATGAGCAGAATCAGCAGAGGCGCATGGTCCATCAAGCTGCTCTTCCACCTTATGACCCGTCCAGGCTGAAGAAACACGGGAAGAACGGTCAACCGCCGCCGGTTGCGGTTGCCAGACGAAATGCCCGGGAGAGGAATCGCGTTAAGCAGGTTAACAATGGATTCGCGACTCTCCGACAGCACATACCTAGCCACGTGGCGGCGGGTTACGGTGACCGGGGTAAGAAGCTGTCCAAGGTAGAGACCCTGAGGATGGCGGTTGAATATATTCGAGGTCTGCAGAGGCTTCTGGCCGAAGCGGACGGACTCGAATACGATGCCGGTTTAGGGCGAGCTTTGGACGCGATTCCGTCGCCGACGGGAAGTCTGTATTCTACTAGTACGCACAATGGTTCAGGGGAAGTACTCGGTCTCGCTTCCGAACTCGACGATCGTTCCGCAGCTGGCGAGCCTGTTAACCTCGACGAGGACGACCGCGGATCTTTTATCCTCGACGAGGATGACGAAAACGACGAAAGAGATTCCCAAGATAAGCAGTTTGCGCGCGAATGTGGGAGGACCTCTCAGAGGTATGTTGACGATATCATTTTTTAAATACAGAATGGGTGTCTAGTCAGAACGCATGAAAGTATTTATTAGGTTGGTGAATCTACTTCCGGTTGTTTAGGAATAACATCGACGAAATGTAAGGGAATGATTAGTTGTTTAGTTATGGCACATTTCGACTTTTAGACAACGAATGAGCGATACTCACAGAAGTCCTTCTCCAACTTCCCCTCCTCGCTTCTCTTCCTCACGTTCCTTCTCCTCTTATCCATATTAAAATATTGCATTCTTCGCACCTAATTACTTTAGTCATTCAGGAGAATTTAAATGGTACCGAACCACTTGGCGTTATCAATAACATGCAATCTAATACATGTTTCTTTTGTTCCATAGATTATCGGAAAACTTGAACCGGGATCGAACTCTTCCACCTTCCGCCAAACGACGAAAGGAATCACCGCATATTTATTATGGCACGAGGCAACCGATGTTCGGTGATGAGGAAAATATTGAACCGAACGATTCCGTCTCCAACAGAAATCTCGTTTCCGCCCACTTTTCTCCAGTAACGTTGCAAGCTCCCTCACCTCCTCTTTGTAAAAAAGAAGCACGCATCGTCCTGGAGGTCGATGAAGACGTTTACGATAGGAGCGAGGAGGAAGGTAGATTGAGGTCGTCTCCGTATTCGGAAGCGCTAGATTCTCAGGATACCACACGTCTATTGCCGGTTAAAATCGAGGATGCCACCAGTGCCCAGCTGGTTTATCTAACAAGTTCAGACTTACCTATCGGGCCGATTTATTATAAACACGAGGTACCAGAATCAGGAGAGTTCATGGACATGGTTAGCTGGTGGGAGCAAGAACAGGGACGAATTATCCATATGGGCCAGCAGCACACACAACGAATGGCGCACGTCTGACGACGCGCAAGTTTACGGGTTTAAGGTGAGTTTTGCATTTTGCTTTTTTTAAAAGTTCAATTTTATTACTCGAGCTTTGATTTAAGAAATTATATATAATCACTTCCGGTTCCCTTTCTATTTCGCATATGATCTGAAATGGGACGACTCTAATTCCTCATGTCAGTCATCTAAATTTTCATTTCGATCCACAAGTACCAATTCAAACCTCAATTTCCGCTTTTTGCTAAAGTTATGAGAACATCATCCGTTCATAAAGGGTCTGTCAAATGGACATATCCTTTTCGAGGACGAAGGTTCCTACAAGCGACTCGTCCGAAAGTGCTTTTCAGGGAGATGTAGAATCTGAAATTAGCTTTTAGCCAATGTTTAGTCAAGAGGATTGGCATTAGAGTCGAATCGACCTCTGTCTGATCAAACATTTGAATGAAGTGTCTTGTTTATTTTCGACCTAAGTAGCGGACGGAAACCCGAGACAAAAAGAAAATAAGTGCGTTTGAGGGAGGAGGAAGCTCTTTCGAGTAGAAATTCATGTAGGACCCGATGAAAAACCACTTGGTCTAGGCGGTAGCACGTGTGTGACCCAAGTGGTTCATTCATCCATGTAGTGTCTTTTACTGGGCCTAAAATAGAAGTGTCAACGCACTTTGTGGATCCGGAGTTCGGCGTAATAACGCGTTCGTGCAACCACTTCGCCGGACGGGAGCACGTATGGCATCGCTGTACAGTGCGTGTGCATGCGTGACGACTATGTGGAAACACGTTCTGTGGCCGTAGAGGCCACGTGGCACGCACATCAATGCAAAACCGTCCCGATCGCGCGCAGACGGAAGTGGTCCACCGTCGCGCCATGTGTTACCGGAAACCAGCAGTCCGGACTCCCTGCAATTCGTGCCCACGGTTGTGTTCTCGTCGTCGTTATGGTTTTGCCGTAAATTGAGATTAGAGCGAGATTTCGCTTTTATATTCTGGAATTGTTCCAGCGGAACAATGAGTCCTTGTTCCTCATTGCGGAATCCGTGGAGCATTCTTGTTTCTACACTTTCGTTGCTTTTCTTGTCTCGGAGTATTCGAAGAGGGATTTTAAATAAGGGACTGAGGAAGTAGCACAACATATTGAAACGCGACCTTTAATTAATCAGTCCTCCTGGTCCAACGTCGTTGTGGGATATACTCGAATTCAAAATGTTCTAACACTAGAAGTTTGGCAATGCCAGGGGGCAACTATTCTGCTATGGGGTCAATCAAATTGTTAACCTTGAGGCACTTTCGCACATTATACTAGGTCAAATAAGGTTGAATTAAGATGAGGTTAGGTTTACTTTCAATACATCTTTAATTATTTCATTACAACTCTACTGTTACACAAACGATCATTTGTAGTAGAACAGCCGAAGGAAAACCGCACAGATGGATAGGAGTGATCCAATTCGGCTTTTAAAAGAAAGGCGCGTCACGCAGATTACGTCCGCATTAAGAAAGGACAATAGTAAAAAAGTAAATTTTGTCTAATGACATTAGCGAACAAATGTTTCTAGCGACACGGTACAATAGCCGGCAAATTATTGAGACATGAGAATGCGCGTCGGACATAAGGCGAGTAGCATATGGTCGTTTGAGGCCCCGTGAAACTCGGATGTCCAAGATCTTTCTCCGGTGTTTGATTCGGTGCACGTCGTCGGTACCCCGCAGGAGAGCCATATGTTACGCGTAGAAATTCCGATATTCACCACATATGTGTAGTTATCGCAGTGTATATTCTTCTTCAAGGTCAGTTTCGGCTTTTTTCAGGTATCTTTTGAAATAGAGCCTTAATGCTACATTGCAAAATTGTAATTTATCGTTTCTAGGTCAGTCAGTGTATAGAAAAAGGGAAACAATTCAAACTTTTTGTATAACGCGGATGAAAAACTTTTTTCTTCGACTTTTTGTTGGCTTTTTACTACCGAATCAATAGTTGCAGGTTGTCTACATAGGGAAAAAACTCTTTCTGAGTTTTGTCGATAATAATTATAGTAATTGCTTTCAGAAGTATTTCAGTAGAACAATTTTAATTTATTATTCATTACATGGAATTAAATATTGCGTGATTTTACGATGAATAGTTATCTACATTTTTTTTATAAGTATGTGTTATTTTTTATACTAAAATACTTATACATAATAATAATGAAAGAATTTCTGTCGAGGCTAAGAAGGTCATTATTATTACTATTACTAATATCGTATATTATTTTTTTAAATGGAATGTATTTAGTTAAAAATATTCAATATTCATGAAAATGTAAGGATTACAACAAATAATAAATATAAACAAACTTGAGAAGTGAACGATTATATATATATATATATATATATATATATATATATATATATATATAATTTATGCGATTAATTTTTTTAATCACATATTTACTTCCAGTATAATTAAATATTTCTATTTTTTCATCCTCGCACTTTATTATTTTTATTATTTTATTTTCAAGCTTTTCATTTAAAAATGACATAAATTCGACTTCGAAACGTTGAAAAAACATCAAATGTTTTTATTATTCTCTGACACGATCGATTTATATATTTAAGTAATTTATGAAAAAACTATCGAGTCATACTATTTTTAGTTTAATAAAGTCTGAAGGATGCCAGAGTATTTGAACTTTTAAATAATCGAAATTTCTTTTCGTATCATGAAATATATCACGTAATTAATTTTCTTTTAACAAAACACTTAAGTGTAGAATTTATTTCTAACTATCCATTTCGGTATATTTTGTTGTTACGAACAACTAATGTATTTATAATTTCGAACAAAAGGAAATTAATCTTGGCTACAATTCATTATATGAATAAATGCATTATATACACAACTGTTGCCTTATGACGATTATAATTAAGATCGCGACAGTTGTTTTCTTCATTAGTCGAACACGCCCCTTCTGGAGAACACAAAAGGACAATTTCTACAATCTTAAACAAATTTTTAGTTCTTAGGGGTTCCGGCATAAAATTTCACAATATAATTTTCTACAATTTTTAAGATTCATTATCGTTATTTATTTTCAAATATTTTAAATATAAATTCATTTTGGTTAAAAATATTTTTTCGTGTATATATTTACCTTCATCAAAAATTAAGAAATTTTGAAGTCTGTCTTTCGACTGTTTGTAAACAAAGTTAATTATATTGGTATTTAAAAACAATTTAATTACATAAGAACTTAGTTGCATCAATTGTAAATCAATTTGTCTATTTTCAATATCGAATGTTTTCAGTTTCGAATTCGTATTTCAATTTTGTGCAATGTTTGTTAGATTTAATTGGTTGTTAATCTTCTATCGGTTTTCATTATTATTTATATTTACGTTAGGCAACAATGGTGGAAAATGCAGATTTCACTAAGAAATCAATCGGGCGAACTACATGATAGTGGAATCTATGAAAAAAATATTATTGATAAGAACCTTATCAAATACTTTGTAAGTAGATGGCACTGTCTATAAAAGAACTAATACGCAATCGATTCGGAAATCTTCACTTTTATTTGTAGTATGAAAAATTTCATTGGCATTTGTTATCCTGAAGTATTTGTAATATCTTCAATATTTTGTTGTAAGTACTAACACAACATATTAATTAAAAAACTCTGATTAATTTGTAAGTTTTGTTCTGAAAGAACTCACAAACCATAAATGAGAACATCTTTAGCTTATTTAAATTCGTGAGTGTAATTCGGTGTTTAAAAGCCTACAATGAAAATGCTTCATTCTCGCTAATCAAGGAAAAGACACGAAGTATTCAAGATGAGGGAGGAAGAACAAAGCATTGTAACAGTGTACTAACAGGTCCCTCGTTTACGGCATGCGGGTGACACACCAGCATCATGAATGCGAGTGCGTAAAAGCTTATCGTGTCTCAGAACAATAATTTTCTTGACTTGCTAGTTTACGCATTTTAACAAAAACTGTCGTGCAAAACAAGTGCTAGGAAGAATAAAATAGTCCGTTCATTTCCGAAAAAGAAATAAATTTATTTTTTAAATATTGCTCTTTTTGATTGAATGAAATTTTGATTGATAAGAAAAATTGGTATCATTAATAGGCAATTTTCCAAAAAACTTTAAATTTTGTAATGAAGGATCTGTGACAAGTGTACGTACCCTTTCTGATTTATAAAAAATCAGGGGATAATTTCTTCAAGAAAATTTTAATCATATTTCTTCAAAATAACTAACATGACAAAGAATACAAACTATGTAATATAACTATCATAAAATAAAATAAATTTGTACACTTTACAGATATGTTCGACAATCAATTTATGCAATCGGTTTTCGAGAAACTAGCGTAGGTTTTTATTACTTGTTTTTTATTTCATCTCCTTGTTTATGTCAAATCGCAATTTGGAAAAGCGACAATTTTTACCAAGTCTGCGCAAGATTAAATTAGTAAAATATTTTGTTTTAATTGTAGTTTTTTGGGTTTTGTCGTAAATATTAATTTTACAATGGGAGTAAAAAACTACAAAGTTGTTTCTTATGTTCTACTAAAGAAAAAAGAAAAAAACAATATCAGTATTGACATTGTGGATCGTAATTGAATATTGTAATACCATGAAATAATATACTATCAGACAATTTGCGATCGAATATTACACAGCAGGGCGCAAAATCGAGTTCTACTCCCGGAGTGTTAACAATTTATTTTCTTCTCTTTCTTTATATACGAAATAAGGTGGTAATAAAGTGATTTATGTTTTAAACTGTGTAGTGTTAAGTTAGTACTGATATTTCTTGGTATATCCCTGTCTTTTATGATACAATATGCTTATAAACAGACGAAACTGGGATCACAGTTCACGTTTAGTGCAATAAATTATGAACTTCCTATGTAAAATTTTGTATTTACTAACGAGAAATTCAGAAACAATTATATAGTGTTAAGTTTATTTAACTTTTTATTTTAACTTTCTCGTAATTCTATTAATAATACTTCATTTTCAATTAGTATTTCATATGCTACAATCGTGTAATCTATGATATTTCCAATAGTAAATGTATAAAAATGTTTATTGAAAGGATACTATAATTATAAGTAAATAAATATAAAATATTATACAGTTGCATAATAATTATAATTTTGAATAAACTCTTTGGAGGATCCAGAATGTCTACCAAAAATTTACTAAATCTTTTGAATTTTCTGTAAGAATGGTAACACATAATAAAAGCTATTGAAATTCAAAACATTTCAATTATTTTGCAAAAGTCCATTTATTAAGTAGTGATATTATATGTTATTTCATTTTATTATTCCATTTTTGCTCAGTATTTATAATGATCAGGGTATAAGTTGATACACACAAAAAGAGAATTAACTTCATTTTTTGGTAAATTGAGATAGTTACAAATTCTTACATTTAAAGTCCCGATCTATCAATCGATACATATTACAATTGTTAATTTCTATTTCCTGTTGTTCGATGGAAAAGTTTAGATCTTTTTTTGTATAAATTGGAAGTTTGATTTTGTTATACAACGTATTTCACATTATCATATAAAAACATTTTTAAGTTTTATAGGATGTGTTTACTAATAATATCGCCCATTTTCATTATTTTTTAATATTGTTTATTATAACGAAGGTTAACTTTGTTTAAGGCAATTACTCCTGTTGCAACTTATCATAATGAGGAAATTCCAATAAAAAAAAGACAAATAAAAATACATATAAAAACGTAAGTCATAAATTTTTTGTTATTTCGAATTAATCGTAATTAATACGAAAAGGGCATTACCAATTTTTGTAATTAAAACAGCCTGTAATGTAAAACATAAAACCATTTATGCATTATAATTGCTTAAAAGCAACATTTCTGATGATTAATATTTCTGTTCGGTATGAAAAGTAAATTATTTTTTGTAATTTTTCCAAAAATAAAATCTCTTCCTACTTAGCACCCATTTTTGCATGGACCATTCATAGGTTATATGCAAGGAAATTAATTCTCTTTTAAATGAAATTATTTAAATAAGAATATTTGGGTGTATCTGATTTAAAATATTTGTTTACATAATTGAAGAAAAGGTATCAGCAAGTAACTGTGGAATAATATTATCAACTTTTAGTAATTATAAATAAAGAAACTAATTCTTTTGCATACTTTACTAAATCATGTATTAAAACAATTAAAAGATTTTCATATTTTGATTCAACGTAATACCGGAAAAGATATTAAACGGATGGCTACCTAGTGGGATTAAATATTTAGTAATTAAATCGACTAAAATTGAGGTAATCAAAATAAAATAACCTTATCTTATTTTTCGTTCATCCGCAGGACTGATATACATTTATTTTAATTAACTGCATTTTTTCTGTGAATTAATTACTGACTTGAATTACTATTTAATAAAATGTAATAAATAAATGCTAAAAATCAATCAAGTATTAAGTTCTTTCCGATTACCATATATTAAACCGAATTTACTTCAATTTTTTATTCAGCGTAAATATGTTTAGAAAAATAGTTCGTTACTTAACTTGAAATTCATTTATCAATTCATTTTATTTCAATTTTTGTTATAACATTCTTTCAAAATTAAATTTACAAATATTCTTATATGGATTAAATAAATATCTGTTATATATAAAGGAAAAAAAGACTGCAATGTTTCGAAC
This sequence comes from Trichopria drosophilae, assembly GCA_030407085.1. Taxonomy (NCBI): domain Eukaryota; kingdom Metazoa; phylum Arthropoda; class Insecta; order Hymenoptera; family Diapriidae; genus Trichopria; species Trichopria drosophilae. The sequence goes on along the minus strand of CM059584.1, from coordinate 19,998,787 downwards.
GCAAAATTATCAGAGTGAAATATTCCACGTAGACATGGTTGTTGAAATTGTTCCGTTTCGTAGCGAGGAAAGGATAAAAATAGAATCGCGAACCCCTGTATGTAATTACTAATTTGTAAATTCAGAATGAATTAATACCTTACGCATACCTTAACAATTGCACATTTAATGCTATCTATACTCGACTTATTTATTATAGTTTATCTTAATTTCAAATGATTCCTAAACACGTAAAAATAAATTAATACGATGCACTTAGCATTTAATAATAATTAAGTAAAATTTGATATATATAGCTATTGTAAATAAAATAAAAGAGGTTATGTTTGTACATTTTTAGTACTTGATTTAAATCAATAATCCAAATTTAAAATTATCGATCGTATATTGTAAGAGTCGTAGCCAACAAGTACATGACGAGGTCGTTTAGGTCTCTGTCCAGAAACTGATACATATATAAGTGTACGTTTAAATACTTAATGGGTTAAGGAAATAAATTGTTAAAGTTATTTCTAAGTACTTATTAACTGGATAGTAGGGAAGTATTGGCAGCACAACACTTCTTTTTTTATTTATTTATTATTTAACGGGGGAAATCGCCCTTTTACACAGTTTTTTCATACATATTGAATTGTAATATTTGCGAGAGCTGCAGATCAACTTCCTAGATGGCGCCATACTTTACATTAATTATATTAGCGAGCTGCTGCTTGAAAACGAAATCGAAAATTTGTTCACCGGACGGGGATCGAACTCACGACCTACGACTTCGTAGTCCAATGAGTTACCGACATTTTGTAGTTTAAGAAATAAGAATTTTAATTTATTTTTTCATAACAACCCCTTTTTTAAATGTAAGAAAAAATTGTACTCATTTCTTCTAATTAATTAATCAGTTCATTTTTTAAAATGAGTTTCGTAGGCGAAAAAATTTGTTTTGCATTGAAAATTCTGAAACTCAGATTGTTGAAGAAACGATATATATATTTAACATTAATCGCCAAGAAAATATTTTGAAAAATTTCAAAAAATTTCAGAGAACAGGTAAAAATTCGACAACTGCTTGCATAAATCTTAAGGGCTTCGAGTGACCCTAAGTGGGATAAAAGGGGGCTGTCACAAGGTTAAGGTTTATTCATTTGCAGTTTGTTCCCGAATTTTTTGGCAGAAATCTTTTCCGAATCACAAGGGCTCCCGGGTTAAAGTAATTTTTTAAAGATTTGTCGCTTAGAAGCAGAAGAAATCAAACCTGAAAATTTCACATCATGGGAACATCATTAGGTTAGTCGGAGATAAACGTGAAGCGTAAAATTTTCAGGTTGATTTTCTCTTTCTTTTAAGCAGCAAATCTTTACAAAAATACTTCACCCGAGAACCCCAGTGATGAAGAATCGGTTTCTTAAACAAAAAAAATTGCGAGTGAATTAATTTTGTAGCTTAATAAGTTTTAAAAAATTCATGATAAACCGATTCGCCAGTCTGCTTAGACCAGTATTATTAAATAACTTCATTGAAGCTAGCTGCCAGAAGCAAATTGAATTTAGCAAAATTAAAAAAAGAATTAAAAAATGCCGCCATTAAATTACTTCGGATGTCTTGAACATAAAAATTATTTCATTACAATTAGTAACCAGCTTAAACATACCGCGTACACATTTCAACCTTTATGTTAGTATTCACTAATTGTTTTTAGTGTGAATTGTTTATTCAATTGAGCCATTGACCGAACATAAACCTTTAAATTTCTGAACAGAATAAATTTTTATAGCAGCTAAATTTCTCAACTGAATAAAATAGTCGAAGCGGGCATCGCCGACAAGATCATCTCGTTTTGAACCCAGAGACGGATAGATGAAAGAGGTCGTTGAAGGGTGGTCCGAGGGGCGGGGACAGGGGGTGGTAGCTGGAGGAATTTATTGAATTAATCTGTCGCGTCGACGCATCTCGTAAACTTCGTAGTAGATGACCTCACTTAGCAATTGTCGTGAATTAGCGTTGCTGGCGTTCAGTTCTTTCCTCCATGTTTACTCGAGCCGGCTAAAGACTAGCATCTTATATTTCTGTGCAATTATTAGTAGAACAGGGTGCGATGCACTCCTTCCTTTCCCACGGAGGAATCCGTGAAATACCCTCGAAAAAAAGAGATTTTCCAGTGGTGGATTCAGGTAGAGAATCTTTTTAGGTAGGCCGCAAGTCGATTTTTGCCGCTTGAGTTGCCGACCATGTACTAGGTGAATCGTTTAAAATTTAAATGTAAAATTACTTGGAAAACAAAGGGAACCTTAGAAAAGGTTGTGGTAGAGGTTACCATGAATATAATAATTTCTGAAATTAAATGCTCGAAAACTTAATAAAGAAAAACAATGTTTTGGAAGTTTTTAAAGTTGAATTTGCTTTTCAGCATGGCCAGTACCAAACAAAGCCAAAGGGTTCAAACTACTAAGGGACGTAGCAGTCAAGGCCTTAATCCAAGGGACCAGCATCGTGCCAACGAAATCAAACGGTTGTGTCTTTATTCAATAACTTCTTAATCAACGCATGCGATCTCCCACATCGTGCGTCGAATTTTCCTGGAAGTAATAAGCGTTTGGATAATTAATAACTGAAACGCACGATTACGTAATGAATTATTCGTACTTAGAAAGCGAATATACTTACCGCCATATAAATTGTAAAAATAAAACAACGTGTCTTCTAGTGCCTTAAAACGGATTACTAAGTTAGTACTTATCGATTTTTGTAGGAACCGGCATAAAATGTACGAAACGTTATTGAACATATATTTATGGAAGTCTAAGGTAACGTTTGATCGATCGTTTGCCAATAAGTAACGAGTATTTCTGGCAATAGTGTCTTAAAATATTTATTCGAATTTCTCGATAGTTACGTTGGTGCGTGTTTATATGCTAAAACTAACTGCAAGTTTTCTGGACTGAGAATTGTGTTTTTCATGTTTCATAAATGAAATTCCCCAACGCTTAAGAATTAACTTTTGACAAATTAGGAGAAATTCAACTCTGTGTACAGAAAAATGTTTAGCACAATTCTCATCCCGAAAAGGTTAATGATTTATTTATTTATTCTATTTCAATATCGCTAGTGAGCAATATTAAGAAATTATTAGAACATGAGAAGACAGATGATGTCACAGAACATTTTGTATACTACGAAAAATGTCTCGTTTTGTATTGTTACAGGGTTTTATATTAACTAAGTTAATTCCTTGATTGTTTAGTAATATCGTTTTTTTGTGAATTTGGGTGTACCATGTGCATTAAAGAAATCAAATAAAATTTGTTATTTCTAAAATATAGAAATCAATTTAAATTATGAAACAATGTTTGAAAAGGTTTCCGAATCTTCTAGACAAAAACAAAAGAATAATATAAGTTAGTTATGTTATGAAAATATAAATAAGTCAACTTTTCATAAAAAAATGATATGAACAAAATAATAGAGAAAAAATAAAAATCATAGGTTTCATTTTTATCAATTTTTTCGATGTAGTTTCGAAAAATACTTTTTAAATTTCATGATGACGTTGATGCATAACATTTTTAGAATTATGCAAGAATACTTTCATATGCTCAAAAATATTTTGGTCTGACTTTTGAAATAATAAATCAGATAATAAATTGTATGTTTTAATATGTGCTGCACTTCAAGCGATTTTCACATTAATAGAAAACTTATTTCATTAATTACATAAATACGATTTACTAATTAACAATGATCAAGGAATTAATTGTAGAGGAGACGAGGGGATACCGAACACTTAAGGATAAATTGATATTTCCATTTAAATCAATATTTCAATAAAATCCTGCAAAATTGTTTTTTTTTGCTTTTGAAAAATAAACGAGATTTTGTTTACCCACCGGTTATTGTAAACAATAATAAATAAATTATTCATGAGAATTTTATAAGTAAATATCTAAAACGAAACTAAATTAATCAATAATTACCCTATTTTCGATTTCGATATTAACTTACAACGAAACGATTTAGTGAAGTCTATAGACTAAGAATATTTTTGTTTAAAGGTGTTCGCCAATTCCCCCTTCTCCCCTATATATTGTAATTTTCCAATCGCTAATTTTGCAAAAATGTCGTCTATCTGCGGATAAAAAAAAATTACCCTACATTTGTATATAATTCATTTAACATTTTGCAAAATTTTCTATATGTTTTAAAAACAAAATGTGAAATCTAATCAAAACGATAAATTGTTCTTATTGGAACCTTAGAAATTGTAAAAATGTAGAAGTAACAGGAGGCAGTTTCATGTAACTGCGGAAATTCGGCCAGTCAGTATTTAAAGTTCAATGGGGTCGTAAAAAATACTTACATGATTACCTGCTGCATCGTTTTTCGACATATTATTTTATGAAGAAGAACTAAATTTTACTACTTGTATGGAGTTTTCGAAAATTAGTTACGGACGAGACCAGTTGTAAATCACGCGAAACCTTATTTATGTATAACTCTATTATTGTGTAACTATTTATCACGGTTAAATCGTACGTTTAGGATTAAGTTTTGTATTATATCAGTGCCTTCGCCGAAGCGAGCAATTTTACAATTTCATATTTTACAAATGTACATAAAATATTTTAAAATAAATTTTATAAGTTTAATAATTATGAAGAAGTTTATTTAGATATCCCTGAATTAATCCTTGCATTTTTTTGGTTATCAGTTAATAAAATCAGTTAATAAGATATTCCTTATGAGAAAATTTTCTTTCCTTTTGCTCATACTAAATAATTATTATCTTCAGATTTATAAGACAATTACTTGCTATTTAAAGTTAACTTTTATGTATACTTTACTTATGTATAAAATTTTTATCTCAGAAGTTTATATTTTTTAATCGAATCCCATTTTGGAAAATGAAAGGTACTTTGCACAAGTCATTTTTCATTTTTTTAGGCTGTATTTATACTTATTATGTAGTACTAAAAAAAAAGAATGATTAAATCGAAACGATATATTTTGTTATTAATCACTGTAATTTAACGTTTCATTTTAAAGTTATGTAAAGTATCATTTAAACATAAAAAATTTGGAACTACTAACTAGATAGTGGAGTAAGACGTAGTCCTCGTTTTTAGTTTATGTTACTATCTAAATAGTCGATTTCGATTTTAAAAGGTAGAAGATGTTTTGCTGAAGTTATTTTTGTAATATTTTGTAGATATAATTAAAATTGTTTTTTTTTTTAATTTATTTTAAACAGTTGATACTTTGATTAATTCCATAATTTCAGTCTAACTTTAGTTTCCTACGAGTTAATCAATTCAGAAGACAAAATGCAAGAATGAAATATAACATATTTTTTATATGGGTAGTAAACAATAACTACCTGTTAATAATTTAAATCGGTGCATAATAAGCCTGTGTATGTGCATAATATTCTAGTAATTACTATTTAATCCATTAATGTGATGGATACATTTCCTACTGCAAATTCAAATAAGTATTTCCTAGGAAAATTAAAGTTCAAAAAAATTGAAATGTATCTTGTTATTTCCGAGACGGGTAATGTCAATGGAATTGTCAAAATTGCGCTATCTTAATTACAAAATTAAATATAACGATTTAAATGTCAAAAAAACGCAAAAAATCGGGTATACTTTTTTATAAAACATTTTTTAGAAAAAGTATTTGCCCGCACAAAATTCTTTCGAAATTGTGAAAAAAGTCATTTTAAAAATCGGAAAAAATTGAGAGTAATCCTTGACTAATGTTAAAATATTTTTGTTCTAAGAAGATTTTCTGTAAAGTTTATAGTTTTTGAGAAACAAAATTATTAATCATGTCTAGATTTTAAGAATAATAATTTATTTTGACGAAAACTATAAAAAGTTTAGATATAATTTCCTTAGAACAAAATTATCTTAGAATTTGTCAAAGAATACACTAAAATTTTTTCAGATATTTTAAACGACGTTTATAAAAATATCGTTTCTCCGAAAATTGAAAAAATTGAAAAATGATATCAGTATATTCTGAAAAATTTGAGCATACTCTTTGACAGATTCTAAGATATTGTTATTCGTAAAAAATGTTGTCTAAAGTTTATAGTTTTGATGAAAAAAATTTGTTAACTTTTAAAAAGAAATTACTTATTGCCATCGCCATTTTATGATCAAGATATTATTTTGTTAATATTTTAAACATCTTAATACTACAAATAGTTTTTTCACCTTTAGTGAAGGAATTTTGTGATCGAAAATACCCTTTCGACGAGAAAAAAAATGTTTTATTCAATAGCATAACCGATTTTTTGCGTTTTTTTTTACATTTAAATCGTTATATTTAATTTTGTAATTACGATAGCTCAATTTTGACAATTCCATTGAACAGAGCAACCTTGAAAATAGTACGATACATATCTTTCAATATTGTTGATGTTCAATTTTCATATCAAATATTTCATTGAAATAGAAGTGCAAAAAGTGTCCTTCCTGGCGTTAATAGATTAAAAAAATTTCAAATCAATTCATTCAGAAAATTACAAACAAAAAAAGTTATGTTGGAGAACAATAAAAATAATTTGCTATATACATGTTGGCAGCGTTTACTTTAATATAATACTACTCATACTAACTTAGCAAAAAGAATGAATAAAGTAGAAGTTAATTCAAGTGTGTTCTGTAAATTTATTTTCTATTAAAAAAGTATATACCTTTTTTCATTTCTTCCAGGTTTTCACAACTTTTGTCTTCTTCAGGCCCCGAAAAAAGTTATACCATGAGTAAAAATAGGAAACCATGCTTAAAAAATTCCATAAAATAAATGTTCGAATATTGTTCTTCAGAGAATGTTCAGTAGCTCCTGAGGTCCTCAGTAGGCTGTAAAGAGCACCATCAAAGTCGTTTAAATCTGCCGACACTGAAAACAAATTTCTGAATTCAAGTAGACATGTGTTTGTATAGTAAAAGATTTACTTGTCATCTTTTTGCGTCAAGTAAAAATTGTAAATTTGTTTTCTGTGCATATCATATATAAAAAATCGTCTACAAGAATTGGCAAAAGGAAACGAATCATCTTAATTAGGAAAAAAATGGCACGCAACAGAAAAATTATTTAACGGTTTATTCATTTTTAGCGTTACAAGTTAAAATACTTATAACTGCGTTAAAAATGACCCTTTTCAAATTCAGTAAAATCATATCTCCTAATTTTTCTTGAAGAATAACAATCAATCGACAATTAAATCTAAAATGTTTACTATATCCCTGCATGATTTGAAATGGATTCGGTCAATAGATTTCTAAAATGTTAGCTCGGAGTCTTTATTCTAACCCAAAATTTACTGTATATCATGTAAATATTTTAAATTGACCGCAAGGGTTACTTTATAACCTCTAAAAAATGCAACTTCCTGAATAATTACTCGAATATTATACACAAACATTAACTTGAAATATAAAAATGTTATCATATATTTAGAAATTTTAGTAAGTCTGACATAATGTAATAAAATATTTTTGTGTTACTACTCCAATAAGTATTTGATTGATTATAACAATTGTGTGTATATAATATAAAATAGGATTGTGCAGCATATGGTTAATATTTTCCATAAATCATATCTGATCGTGATTACACTTGTCAGTTACAAATTGCACACTTTTTAATTGCATGTTATTTTAACAGACATTCGGTAAGTTTCACAAGCAGTCGGTTCTCAGCCAGTAAATGTTTTTTTTTAATCGATCGCGTACCCCGACCGGCTCTTACGAGGGTTCGATTTCCGTTCCGCCTAGGGGGTAAATGTACGGTACTACTCACGAGACCCACTACGTCATTTCCGGCGGACGTCGTCGGGGATCGTATCCGTTTCTGTCCATTTCATGGCTTTCTCTCACGCATATTTCTCGTAAGCCCACGCAATCGCTGGGATTAAATTCGAGCGATTAATGCATAATCTATTACCACCATTATTCGCGAATCTGCAACGAATTTTCCTTATGTACGTTATACGTTTCGGGGTTTCAGAAACCGTTTTACGTTGAAATTGGTTGCTGTCAGACGGAAATTTTTTAAAATTTAAAAAAATTTTTTGATAGACAATAAAAGATTTTAATGCAAACATAAATTTAATGTTTTCAATAAAAATGTTTCGGTATGTGTTTTGGCAGATCATCACAATTGTAAATTAATTTTCTGCAAAGTAAGAACCAGAATAAAGAAGTGAGGTGGAAGCAGGTTAAAAGAAAGGCGTAATAGGGGACCTCAGAGGTAATAATGAAAATACCAATGAAAACATGAAAGCTTTAGGAAGGAAGGATGTATACCAGAACCTGTATATATATATATATATATATATATATATATATATATATATATATATATATATATATATATATATATATATATATACTATTTCCTGAGGCCGATGGACTAAATGACTCTAAACTAAACCGTATAGCAGCGCGTCGATCAGCTTGTGCCCCCCACCACGGTACAGATTCTCGACGGTAAAGATATCCAAAGATATATATATATATATATATATATTAATCAAGGAATATTTTATTTATTGTTCATTGTTGGTTATGTGGCAGTTTGGATATCTTTTCATAACGTAAAGATACCAATTGATCATCTTTTTGTGTTTTTCACACCATTTTCCTGCTCTAACTCTTAATTTGCTCTTAATCCATTTTTTATGGAATTGTGGTAACGACCGTGAATTCAGAAGGCGAAAATTTACAAATCGTCAATTTATTTTTTAATGTTACTTTAAAACTTATTATTCTTTATAGACTGAAGAATATACTTCAATTTTGCAAATTTTTTTTAAATTACAATCCATCAACATATTGCAACAAATCCAATTTCCATACAAAAATCCCGTCCACGTCACTGCCTCGCAGAAATATACATATTGCACTGTCTCGAGGCGTACCAGGTAGTGTGTAACTGTAATGTGTCTAACTAAATTGTGTATAACTAGTTTATAGCAACCTATCATGAAGGAAGTTTCAAAAGATGAACTAAAATCCACTTAATGTCTCCCCATTCCCTTTGTACCCCCCCCCCCCCCCCCCCGCGAATGTACTCCGTATTCCGTTTACTCCCTTGAAACTCTATTTGCATCATCCCCTCTGGCCCGTTTTTTTGCTGTAAACCGTTCATATTACGTGTTTTAAGGAAAAGAGAGAATCGAATGAGACACGAGAATCTGTACCGTGGTGGGGGGCACAAGCTGATCGACGCGCTGCTATGCGGTTTGGTTCATCGGCCTCAGGAAACAGTCCACGAAAAATCGACCAATATCAGCGCCCTGAATTGTATTTAACCCATAAAGTTGTTTTTAATAATTTTCGGGTTTCATAGTCAATAGGAATGTGGAATAGGCCTAGTCAAGCATTTAAGAGTATTCTCTTTTGATTAGATTTGTCAAAATGCGTTTAACTGTATTCTAAAAATAATATAGCGGCTTTTAAATAGAAAAACATAAAAAATGAAATCTTTTTTATGAATACTGTTCATCTAAAAAATGTAATGTAAATTCTTCCAGATATCGACTAAAAGTATCAAAAATTGTTAACATTTTAAGAGGATTTTAGTTGCAAGTAACCGTAATCTCTAATAAAACGAATTGTGGAATTTTTTAAAGAAATGATGGAGGTATATTTTAAAAGTTGTTTCTTATTACGATATTCGTTTTACCAAACAAACGTATTAAAATAACGACAACAAATAAAAACCCTTATGAATTTACTGTAAATTAATTTTTGACGAAACCAGAATTTTTCATTTCGTTAATTGTTATTAAAGCTTACATTAAATTTTTCGTTTGAACTGGGCAAGTCAACAACGCATCGAAAAATTCGCAGAAAATAGTGTTACTACGCGTTCGTATATTTGTTTATCTCTGTTTCGGCGAAACTCTGAGCATGTAAATATACTACATGGCGCATAATGATCCCAACATTAACATTTAAAATTCTTATACTAACTATTAACATAACAAATTTAACCGAATATAAGATTACCGTAACTCCAGGCGAAAGTACCTTATCTTAAAATCAAAATTTAAATTCTGTTAGTTTTACTATGAAGCTATTACATTAACTGTAATCAAACATTTCATGAGCAAATAGTTTTTCAGTAAATATGTTATAGGAGACCAGAATTTTATATAATGAGTAAATTACTGTATCATCTGTATACACATAGTCATAACAGAGTAACTGTGGTTTTGTGTTTTATTACTATTAGGATGAATATAGAATTAATAGTTTCCTATCAATCCTTGCTTTAACTATATGGTGTCCAACATACTAGAGAGAAAGCAAATATTACCTACATCCCTGGTAGAGATGTTGACGAGAATCTAGCCAGAATTATCCTAGATTTTTATGATCTGGGTAGAAACTAGTCTCTCTATATATATACTATAATATGGGTAGAAATCCTACGAAAAATGACATGAATTCTAGACGAAATCTACCGAGACGCGAGACATTGAGACAGACATATCGTTTAACATGAGTGCGACAAGCTCCTACAACTTATCGACCTCGGCTCGATTCGAGAATCTCGAATACCTCTCGATCGAATTACCAATATGGCTGCTGGCTCTCAGCTGATTCGCGCGCACATGCTGTTTAGATTGTTTACAAAGCTACTGTAAAGATCAAATCTTCATTTCGAAAGAAAAATCGTTTACATTTACATCTGCTGTAAGAAAAATTAACGAAATTTCCATAATGCAAGGCTAAAATCATGAACACTTTTGCACTTTGTCTATATTTGTTTCTTTTATTTTTTATTAATTTTGTAAATTGTATAGTTATATTGGGTTCGCCATATTGAATTTCGAATATTTGATAATAAATTCATAATGAAAATCAATGTAAAAAATAATAAAGATACTGAAACTACATAAATTGATGAATATTTAATTTTTTGGTTCCTGCATATTCGATTTGCCATCCTGATTTTAACAAAACTAACCCCTGAGCTATGAATTACTTTCATGTCTATTTTTTGTGCCTTTTTGAGAAAATATTGAAAATAGCAATTTCTGTACAATTTTCCCATCGTCATTAGCAATAAAAACTTGAGACACAAAAATTCATCACTTCTCAAAAATTCAAGTGTATTGGGCGTTAAAGGGTGAAATGTATACATATATTGTGCTGGAAAATGTGTGATGAAATAATATTTTAACAATATTTCCTGTTAAAATAACCAGGACGCTTGAGATTTTAACTAAGAAAATAGTGAGGATATATTTAACGAAAACCTTATTTTAATGCTGCATGTAGATAACCTTAACATTTTTATGATGTGCGGCAAAAGAAATTGTATTAATTTTTATGAATATTGAAATAAATCCTACGTTATCAAGTAATTATTAAAATACATTTAAACAAATCATATATTTCACTTAATTTGTCTCACAAGATTCCGAAATTAAGCCATGCATGTTCTCACGAATTACGATTGATGTGCTTTCACTTTTAAATTATAGTTTCTGACAATTGCATTACCGGTTTCACTTTGTTTCTGCATAACCTATGTAGAAAAAGTCAACCCCTCCGGCGGAATTGAGGCACTAGCATGCACATCGATTATTTTGTGATTTGGTTGTACCTAACGTTTTTTGTCTCATTTCACTGTTGTGGGGTGTATCTAAAGTCGTTGAATACTAATGTGTTTGGTAATTGGTTATTCAATATGGCGATTTTAGTGCGATTTAAATAGAGACAGTAAAATGAAAATCGTATACAAGCCAACTTTTTTCGGTATGTATTATTCATTACATAATGTTAAATATATTAGTATTTACTATAGAAAGTATGCTGTTCCTGGTGAAAATATGAGCAGATTAACTGGGCATTTACCTAAGTAACTAAACTTCTCGACGTTCGTGACGTCACGTTAGATATCTCTATACATATTCGCTACATTTTAGTGAAAAAAAATGGTGCAAAAATGAAGAAACGGTGCAGATCCCGCATTTGCTATTACATATAGGTGAATCATATTTTCAGAAACATCGATTGCAATTCTAGAAATATAAAAAACTGACACTTCAAAAATTGACTACCCGCTTGTCGATGTGTCTATTTTTTTATGTGTCGGCTTTTTGGCAGTCGTTTTTTTGAAGTGTCGGTTATGTGAGCGTCGGTATTAAGACAATTCGTTTTTTTACTGTCGGCTTTTAGACGTGTCCGTTTTTTTGTTTGTCGGCTTTTTGAATATCGGTATTTTGATCTGTCGGCTTTTTGATTTGTCGGTTTTTCAACCCACACCCAGTTTTACTCAGGGAATAAAACTTTAAAAGTATTAAAATATTAAAGACGTAAAAATACATTGGAAAGTAGGAAATTCATTTGGCTTTTCCGGTTATTCAATTTCTTTTATTGGTCGCTAATTAATATATTAAAATTATTCACAACATACACGAAATCAAATTAAAATATGCATGATCATACATGAGTTCTTTTTTTTCTCACGGAAATGAGATAGAATCTATCGTTCGAAGTTGTGAATATAAAATTAGTCCCATAGAAATGTTAATATAATTTTCATTTTTACGTTATGAATTTCGAGGAAGCAAATCCGTCGTGTTATACAATCTTTAATTCCCAAATATGCGCATACATTTTGGCGTGCACCGGGCAATTAAGTAATCGTTGACGAAATTGAATCCTCGACATTGACGACATTGACCTCCATGACGTGTTTCGCCCGATTTGCTTGGACACATTTCATTCCGACATAAATATATATCAACGCGTAATGAATATGATTGAATTATGTAGTTTTATTCAATACGATTAGACTCGGCTAATGAGAGTTTATTATTTTCTAATTTATTCAATTATAAAAGCGTGAAATCATTTTAAAATCTTTCTTATATTTTGTATTGGGTCACGAAGAGAAATGTGTTGTATACGATTCAATAATTATATTATTACGTATAATACCGTATTTTATATTTAAGGGGGTTCTAAACTGCTCCTCCGATAAGTTAGGAATTTTTACTAAAAACCGTAAATAAAAAATGACTGTATCGATTTTTCAAAATTCGGGCTCTGTAAGGGCAATTTTAATTACTGTAGACGGTATCCTATAAAATGCAAAGGAAATTAATTGAGAATTGACCGAGAATTTTCTGAAATAAATAAAAATCACTCATTCTCGGTCAGTTCTCAATTAATATCTTTGATATTTTCTAGGAAACTGTTTATAGTGCTCAGAATTGCCCTTACAAAGACCGAATTTACGAAATGTTATTCAGTAATCTTTTATTTACGTTTTTTAGTGAAATTTCCTACCCTACCGGCGGACCACTGTAGAACCCCCTTAAGGGAAATAACTTATTAACAGATGTATTTCTGCCATTATTTAAACATTCTTTAGATATAATGGGGTTTTCAATTTTCATTTTAAAAGATTTTCAATCACTTTCAGTGAAAGAAAGCTGATTAAAATAGTATTATTAAATAAAAATGTAAAACTTGAATTTTTAACCGAAACTTGTTTTCCTTCTGTGACCCAGAACCCGCCCAGGGTACCCTGTTCAGGATCCGAAGGATTCGGATAACTAAAATGGATTCTATCGAGATCATTGTTCACGTCAAATCCAGTTTAATCGTGTTAACGAAGTTGGATAACAGCCTAATCCTGTTTTGATTAGGAGCAAATCGGAGCAATTCTACCCAAGATAACGAATACATAACCTATTTGAATTAAAAATCGTATAAACGTCGTTAAATCAACGAGAAATAATCCATATAAAAAAAGTTTTGGATTAAAAATATTTTGACTTTTAACCTGCATAAAGCATCGGGGTTTGGGGATAGGTTTCGCTGTACGAAAAAACGTATCTTGTATCAACAAATGACCTTGGGATACGTATTGATTATGGCACAATCCACTGTAGATTCATTCCTATCTGGAGAAATAATGTCAATGTTCAATTTTGTTGTTTTACAAACAATTTTCAATTAATTGTGATACAATTGACGGTAAAAATGAAAAAAAAAATTATTCCAGTTAGTATTGATATCATTATTAACGATTCAGTTATTTGATTTTCAATATTCAAAATAGTTACGGAACTTGAAAACCCGATAGAATATGGATGGATATAGGTAGGAAACTTATTTGAGGTTAGCATCGTACAAAAAAAAATACATATTCCATATGTCACATGTCAGGGATATATAAAATTCCTCTTTCTCTAGCCTTTACATAAATGACACGTCAGCTATTGACAATAATTTTAATTTATATTCTGATGTATCTTATCTGCAGTATCCTTTAAAATGCATTATTTGCTTTAATATTAGTGCTTTACCTCATTTATCGATCCTTAGTGTCAATATTATGAAATTCAGACGCCCCAAAAACTTGTAAATATTGTGGTTTATTTTGATATTAAATAGATTCTTTATATTTTACTTTCAATTGCCCTTGACCTAGACCTTATGAGAACGGATACCGGATTCTCACTTAGCGACCCTACAAATTTTTAAATCTAGTCGTTTAATTTTATATTAAATTGATTCTCCACATTTGATCTTCAATCGCCCTAGACTCAGACCTGATGAGATCCACCAGACAATCCGGAATTCAAATCAAATTCAGCGGTCCAAAATATGTACAGATACTGTGATCAGTTTTTTCAAACCTCATGAATTTTCTTGTGGGGCTGTGTAATTTAGTAACATTTGCATAAAATCAATAATTTGTAAAATATTATGCAGTATAATTAAATTCACTTCCTTACTCACTCGGACATAGAAAATCAAACGTATCCCCTACTAAGATATCCTGAAATGATCCAGAGATATTCTTCAGTTTATTCACATAAGGCGGTTCTAGGGATGTCCACATAATGTTAGCAAATATTCCCTGAATATTCGACGGTAACATAAAACTCCATAGGATCTTTCGATTGCTGGTCGAATGCTCTAGGTATAAGATTGGTGGACCAATCTTTAACATTTTCGTTGCAAAATGTTTTTCCAAAAGAGTCCGCTGTTCGGGAATCGAAAGGGCTTCGACAAAAGCGCATGAAAATATTTCACCCATGTTGAAATATTTAATTAATGCAATTACGATCACTTGCTTTGGCAGTTCATAAGCCTGTCAAATTTGATTTCTTGGTGAATGGAATGAATGGAATAGATTATGTTAGCTTCGAGACGAGAGTTACCGAATATTTCCGAAGATGTTCGAATCGACAATGTGTCATCGATTTCTTGTGTCCCAACGTGGAAATGTCTCAAATTAGCTAAAACGTCTTAAATACATGCACTTTTACCGCCTCGGTTATGTTATAGGTTATAAAATACAAAAATATTATCCATGATGGATAGATGCAATAAATAATATCTGAAATTTAAAGAGACGTTTATTCTAAAATTGCCTTTTCGAAATGTTGAATAACTTTTAGAGCAAACTTTTTGAAATGTAAACGTATTAACTTCTAAAAACACTTTTTTGTTTGTTTCAGTTTCACTGAAATAAGTCGTATCAAAATCTTTTAAGAAGAATCGCAAACAATAAAAAATGCTTATAATTTAGCAGACAAATATTACAATGTGTTTAGAGTTTTTCGTAAAGAATTTTAAATTTTGGAAAAAATTTGGATAAAAAATTTCTCAAATTTCATCGTAAACATCTTTAAAAATTCCCCTATTTTTTCAGTGAATTGTAAAAATTTTTCTTTCTTACCATTGTTTAAAGAAATCTCATCGGTTTTTTTAATAAGAGCGTCTGGACATTTTCAAGAAATTCTCATTGAGCGTTACATTGATGTAAGGTATGTAACTAACATTTTTCTTTAATTTCAAATATTTTTATCACCTATGTTAATAGTTTCTATAGAATCCTAATATTCCAATAGAATCGAAACAAATTTAAGAGAAAAAATTTTCCCAATTTTTTGGCAATATTTTGTTATAAGTTTGGCGCGATATTGAAATGCCTGATGAGTGAAACTCAATTTTGACCTCGCAATCTTGAAGAGTAACCTTGAAATTAGTAAGATATCTTTCAAATTTGTTCAACTTCTATTTTGACTCGATTAAAATTGAAGCAAAGAAGTGTCCTTCGTACGTTAATGGCTTAAGAAAGAACTGTCAAAAGTAGTGACAAAATCATTGCACTAATAAATTAAACTGAACACTCCGAGTAAAAAAAAATGTCAATCAAAAGTTGACAAAAAGTTGATCGGGAAGGGACCTACATATGATAACTATAAAAAGTACATATATGGTTAGAAAATATGTTCCTGGAGTGTACAATTTGTGCAACATTTATATTATTTGCACGGTCAATAGTCAAGGTCCACAAATAGCAAACAGATCAGCTCTGGTAAACGGAGCACGCGACATTATGCGAGTACCGACATAACAGTTGCAATTAAATATGTTAATCAGCATGTTTACGTCCGAGGAGTCCAGAAAGTAAAGGATACATTGTCTGGGATTCAAGAGTCGACATTTTCGATGGCTCTTGCTACACAGAATGCATTTGCGATGCAAAGCAACTACCGAGGTATGAGGTCAGTGCTTAGTTAAAATAAGATCTGGAATTTTTTATGATTTCCATCGATTATAAATTACCCCCAACGTCCGGTAATTTCGCCAGTTGCGTCGTGGCTATCGTGGAACGAATTTCCGGTATAAACAAAAAATGCCTTTTTTAAGTTTGAGGTTTCTTCTAATTTGAAAAAAGTGATGTCTTGAAGTGAATTAAGTAACATTTTGAACTAATCCAAATTTTCCTGTTCCTTGCAAAGTGCATTGACAAGAAACGAAGATGGAAGTTGTACCTATGACATCATCCTATATTCCTTCCATAATTTATTCTCCATTTTTTATCATTTTCGCGGTTCTTTGCGCGATACACTTCTACACCGAATCAAGACGAATAACAAGGTTTGGGAAGAAACTCCCAGGTAAGATCAGATTGTAATTAAAGTTAAATTTATAAGTTTTTAGTGACACTTCTTACATTTTGCTTTGCTAACTGAGGTTGCACTTGGTAATATTAAAATTCGTTCAATTTACAGGACCAACCCCAGTACCATTTTTTGGAAATGCGTTAATGGGGCTTGGAGTTCACCCTCGAGACGCTATAAAGAAAGCTTATGAGTATTATGACATTTATGGAGATGTTATTAGAGCGTTTCTTGGTCCAAAACTTGTAGTTTTTCTAATGAATCCCGAAGACATTGAAGTGATTCTTGGCAGTCCAGTTCACATTGATAAATCTCCAGAATATAGGTGATTGCAAATGACATATTCTGTGTGCCATCAATTTAAACTAGTATTGCATGGTTTCTAATATTGTTTTATGCGTAACACAGATTTGGTAGCATGAGCAAAAATTTATTTAACCAATCCAAATAGGTATCAGAACAAGTTCAGACTAGCGAGTTCCGTTTCTGAGCTCATAATTTTCTAAATTTTATGTTGTTCCTTGAAGCGAGTTAGCATCATTTTTTCTTTATTTATTGTTTTTTTTTAAATTTTTTATTTAAACAATTTTTTTGTTGTATTTTCATATTTTTATTTGTTTTTATTTATGAAAAGTCGTATAGCAAGTTGATCGTGAATAAACACCGTATGGTTTACACATTTTCAAAAACTAACTGCGCCATTCAATTTCACGAGAAAAATCATGAAAAAAGCTTATTAACATTTTTTTACCCCAGGTCTTCGTTGTGCTAAGAAAACGTTACAAACAATTAGGAATGATTCGGTAGCTCGAAGTTGTTCACGATTTTTATGCAAAGTGAAAACTCGGATAAAAGAATATTACTCAGCTATTTTTCATGATTTTCTCCGTAAAATCGAATGATGGTATTAGTTTTTGGAGATAGGAAAATTTTGGTGATTTATTTACACAATATTGCAATAAACAAATTGTTAAACAATTTAATTTTGCTAAATTAAAGTTAGATTCGTGATCAGCGATCCTGAAACCCTCCAAGTAAACGCTTTAAATCCATTTCGATGGATTTTGTAAAAATTTGTTTCAACAAATTGTTTAAACAATTTAATTTTGTAAAATTAACGTTGGATTCGTATTCAGTGATCCTGAAAACTTCCAAGAAAACGTTTATATCTTATTTTATTTTTTTTCAATTCAAAGACTAAGCAGAATCCCGATAATTTTATAACTTAACTTTATTAACCCTGCTGTGCACAGCGCCATCTGCAAATTGGCTTAAAAATACATGGATCTCATTGTTTTTGGTCTATGGACGCAACAAATTTACTTCTCGGAGGTCAGAAAGTGTGCTTTTAAAGTGTTAATGTTGATTGCAAAATATTTTTTACCGCAAATTTAGTTTTTTCTTGAATAAATTGTTTATAACAATGCAGGCTTTCGTTAAATAAAAAAAAATTAGAGCACCATCGGGAAGAGGATGAAATTCTATATTAAAAACCATTTCCATGTATATACACGACCTTTTATTAATAATTTCAGTAGAATTGCAGTTGAGCAAATTCGTCTATCCTATCTGCTGTTAAACTCTTATGATAATTACTTAAAGTGAATGGTTTTAAAGAGCCCCGCACAAAAGTATAGGGAAAAATCATTCGGTCGAATTAGTTAATGTTGCGAAAACAGGTTCTCCAAACTATGCTCATAAAAAGTCTTCATGGGCGCAAAGTGAAAAAATGAACAACTTTCGAGATATCGAGAATTAAGTAAAATATAAAATTAAAAAGGCCCCTGTACGATACGCTTTCAAACGTTCTCAGGGGGCCATCTGCTTAAAGTTTCGTTTGAGAGGTTAGAAATTAATTCTTGCGCTTTTGATTAATGTTCTATAAAACACGTTAAATGTTTCAAAAATCGGGACAAAACTTATATTGAGATACTTGTTTATGCAGTGTAAATAAGGAGGAATCAAATATAAATAGCCCTTTTCAGAACCCACATTATGCGAAATCCAATCGGTAATTTCGACGTTACATATAAATGCCATAACTTGATTCATCAAACCACTATATCTAATTAAATAAAACGGAAAATTGATTCATAGTCGCTAAAACGAAACTATTTAAAAATTTTAAATAGATGTCCCCTGCAGAAGGTTTAAAAGCATATTCGTACAGGGGCCTTCCAATGTAAGAGTTTATTTTTTAACGCTCGATATCTCAAAAACTGCTAATTTTGTTTACTTTGTGCCTTTTCAGGACTTTTTATAAGCATCGTGTGAAGAACTTGTTTTCGTAATTGCTTTTGGGCGGGCTCCTTTGATACAATCCTTCAAATCTGTACTTTCACACTATTGATGATTTAATATTGGTTTGAATTTAGAGTCCTCTACATTAGCACTCTGTAGCCCTTAGTATTGCTGACAAACATTTTGCAAAAGTTTCATTTTATTTTAAATTATCTGCATTTAAAAATTCAGCTAAATTTTTTTCGAATCTCTGATATAAAAACATTTTAATGAAATATATACATACATAAGTTTTGTAAGACATGTTCAATTTTAGGAAATCATGATACAAAATTAAACAAGAAATGTTGTTGCATTGTTTAAATGAAAAATAATTTTTAATTTGCATTTCTTAAAGCGATAACACGATTTTTAAAATAAAGTTCACCAATCGAAACTTCGTACCTCAACGTTTTTTTTTTTGACAAGATTAATCATAACAGAGATATAAACGTTCGAAAAAAAGTCGCTAAAATGTTGAAATTCAGATAGTTACGCAAAATATTTGTTTGTTTTAAGTTCCCGAGTGCGTAAAGTGCAGTCTTAACATTTTTTACATGTTCGAATGTACATTACGCACTTAATGCATATATCATTATTCCTCACAAAAACGTCTTTATGTGAATATAAGTGTATCGGAAATTATTATTTATTCATTTACGTCACGCATAATACGTAAAAAAAGTGACACTTCGCGCATAAAAATCTGTAAACTGAGAACACAACAAAAAAATACGATGATTTATGACTAGAAAACTGAAACGTTACTTCATCAATTACTACTTGTAATAATTTGTGGAAGATAAAAAATGACTTGAAATAAAATTATGGAAAAAATGCACAACTTATCTGACAAATTTCTTTCTTTGGAATTTGTTAATTATTTGTTGCGTACCACTAACATAAGCTAAGTATGATCTGCAACAATAATACTATATTGTGATGAAACTATTAAAATTTGTAACGAATGTTATTATTTATATGTTATGATTAACGTCGACCATAGAGTTTTGATTCTACTTAACTGGTATACAGAAAATTAGTATCGATGCTGTATGCGTTCAGACATGTACGCGTTCGGGCTGCCATAACTCAGGGGATTATCGAGTTTCCTTTTCGGTCATGAAATAGATGTTATGGATTAAGTTCTTCCCTGATATTGAATCATATTACGTTCTTCAAGAATGATATGTGTTCATAAATCCTATTTTATTGTGAAATTTATTCATAGTACATTTTTTAAACAATCAACATCTAGTTCAAAGCTCACAATTTTGTTCAAAATAAAACAATTATATGAAACAATTAAGTATCACAAATTATATGCAGGGACAGGATATTACTTTTATTGAATTGAATTTATCCTTCAGATCTAGTATGTATTAATAATATCGCTTGTACCAAAATTTACCACGTGAAATTTAGCGTTTTTGTGCAACATTTTATTTGAGGAAATAGTACATTAAATTGTACTCCAATGTACGTGAGTTGAAAACAAGAAAATTGTTGTCCACGAGATGCAAATTTATAAGTTGAGTAAATTATACAACGCGCATATGTTAAAATTGAAATTTTCGATTTACGTGGCTTTCGAGAATTATATCATAAAATCCGAATTTATATCGCATGAGTGATGTTTTAGACTTATATTCTGCAGTAAACAATTGCATTAAAAATTTGGTACATACCTAATCGTATATTCTTTTAGGGCGATCTTTCGATTGACGTAGTTCGAATTGTATTTTAAAGTTAATTACAACATGAACAAAATTTCGCTTGTTTTCTTACCTGATTTTTTCGCTTCATTATACTTGTGGGATATATGCCGTACAGCAAACAAAAGTGCACAAGACGTATAATCATAATTAAGTAGATTTTTTGTTGTTTGCCTCGAAACAACCTAACCCATACAACGTACACTTCTCAAAGAGCTCCCACAGAGCTCAGTCCCGAGATATAATAATAATAATAATAATAATAATAATAATAAACGACTTTATTGCTAATCAGTACATAACAATTGGCGAGGCTCACCAAAATATCTGCTGTTTTGCAGCTTGACCATATTTTATTTTCTTTTTTTTTTTAATAATAATAATTGACTTAATATCTAAAAAGACCTCATGAAGAGGACTTAATTACGATAATCTATAAAATTAGCTCTTAAAGATGTCTTACGAACGCCTTCTTAAAATAGTAATCTCAAAGATGTCTTATGTTTGAGGTCTTAAATTTATCTGGTTTTGGAACATCTTTCTAATGTTAAATGGATCTCCAGAGTGATCTGTATTTTTCACAGATACACTAAGTGGGTATTGAATACAAAAATAAAATCGCGCGATATTTACTTACAATCCAATGAATGATATATAGCTGTAAAGAAAGAATAAGTGCTTTTACAATATTTAGCAAGTGTTATCATAGTTGTGTATTATTATTATAAGATATCCATTCTATTGAATGTAATCTCTCTACAATATACAACTACAGAATTATATATATATAAGCAACCCAACGGGCACGAAAGTCCCGAATGTTTCTAAAACGTTTTTAGAACCTTTTCGAAGGTACAAAAATACAACCTATAATTAATCTCAGAAACTTGCTTTTCATTTATATTAATTATTTTATATGTCAAAGTTCTCAAATAGGAGCTCTTTTCTGAGACCTCATATTTCCAAATAAAATAATTTCAAATTATTTGTATTAGACCTCATAAGTTTCCTTAATGATCACTTTAAGAGCTGTTTGTTACCTTTTTTAAGAAGTCTTATAGAGATCCTAAAGTTGTCTGTTTCCTGTTTGGACACCTTTTCAACACGGGAATATGTCGAAAAAATAAACTTTATTTGATCAACTATGAACATTATTCATGACATCTATATATCCAGTGGTATAATTGTTTTCATTCTCTGTGATCACGAATTTAAGGATTTTTAAATCTCAAGATAACGGCTTTAATATGGTATACCAAAATTCACGAAATACTTCAAAACGCTAGAAAATTTGTATACAGAGATTCATCAAGAATTTAATATTAGATTATCAAAATTCAGGATTGCGGATCCAATGTGGTCGACGAAACTTCATGAAATTACTCAAACACACTAAACATGAATTTCACCAATAAAGTTCAAAATTGATCCAATAATTTACTTTTTCGAGATAAGATTAGAAGAGGTTAGGTTGATTCGAGGCGAAAAAAAAAATTGTAGTTCAAGTTCATAGATTGTTTACACCTTTGGATGTCAATAGGCAACAGCCCGCAACTTTATTAACCCTTTAACGCCCAAATGTGTACAATTTCTTGGGTGCGGGCGAAAAGCTGACAAATCGGTTTGTTATCGGTTTTTTGTCCAATTTCTTCATGTAGTTTGTGAATATGTTTTAGCATTTAAACTTCATGAGAACAATTATCGTGAAAATATCGTGTTATACTAACTATTAATTTTTTGCAAAAAAGCATGAAATTTTTCTGTTTTATTTTTAATTTATCCAATTTTGTTATGGTTAGTTAGCATATATTCAAAAGTGAGAAATATCTTGCCACAAATAAATTTGCTATCAGATAGGTGTACTTCGAAAAGTAAAGAATGCGAATGGGGTTAACAAAATGGCTAGAAATCTGAATTTTAATTCGTAATATTTCAGTCACATGATCAAAAGCTGAAAAGTCATTGAACTTTTATAAATCTAGGAAGCCAAGCGTTCTTGAAGTCGATGATTACGCTTGTGAAATCAGTTTTTGAAAATAAGAAATGTCCATTCGAATATGGCGGATTCGCTTGAAACTTCGAGCGTTTGCTCAGGACCACATTGGATTCTCTGTTTTGAATCTGTAAAAATGGATCCAAATTCGTGATAAAGATATTTTGTGTCCACCATTTCGAATTTTCACTTTCCAAAATATACCTATCTGATCGCAAATTCATTTTTGACGCGATATTTGTGATGTATGCTAATGCCAGTACCTGTAATAAAGTTCCATAAATCAAAAATAAAACCAATTTCATACCTTTCTTTTGTAAAAAGCGTGTACAACTCTTTTATTTTAATATTTGAAAAATGTTGACATGCACCACTGGAACGAGCGGATCTTGGCCAATACGAAATTTTATTAGTTACAAATTTTGTTGGTGAAGTTTAAACGCTAAAATAAAGTGTTGAACTTTCGATAGACCTTTGGGGTTAAAACCCTTTAATTCTAATGGAAAAACACACCAAATTTTTTTAATTTTTATGTTTTAAATACGCCGAATTAATTTATTTCTGGGGCCATTAAAAAGCATTGAAATTTTGACAAAATCATTTTCTTTGAAAATAACTTCCTCAAGACTAATAATTTATTTTCTTCAAAACTATACATATACTTAAGAAGTCATTTTCTCACAGCATACACTACCGTGCAAAAATCTTTGGACACTTAACTTTTCGCATATAATAAGCAAAAAACGTAAGAAATAGTTGATTTAAAGCTCTGAATATTAACGGAAGTAGGTGATAACAGCTTTTGAAATAATCTGAATATGTTTTGACTACAGCAGTAACAATGCGCTATGTTAAATGTCGTTTTAGACTTATATGTCTCAAAGGTTGGGTTTACTGAGTATGACAATATTGATACAAAATATACTTAAAGCTAATGTTGATCGTCGTTTGTTTATTGTGAATGTATCAAGAAACATTTCTGCTGTTCCTGTGGTTCAGATGTACTAAAATCTGCATATTTCGGGTGGGTTTTTCGATGAAAAGAAAGTTTGATGTAATTTGCTCCGTGTCCCATGTAATTGCTATATATTGGTGTTGAATGTGTGTCTACTATAATAAACAAGTTCAAAACTGTATTTTTGGGAAATATTCATTCGTTCTGAAAAGAATATGGCGATGAAAACCTTAAATAATCTGGTGTCCAAAGACTTTTGCACGGTAGTGTAAATGTCTTAGAATTGTTTAAAAAATACTCTGAATTTTGTCAAATTTGTTTAAATAGTTGTTTTAAAAATTTCGATAGATCGACATTTTGAGAAATAAAAAATGATTGAAGCATTTCAATCCGAAAAATTCGAGGAAATTCTTTGTCGCATTCTTAAACATAATTATTCTTAAAACGATTCTCTAACATTTTTCAAGAAAAAAATTCTTAAATTTTGAAAAGAAATTTTCAAATACAATCACCACTTTGGATCTGGTACTGAAAATTTCAAATGTATATCAGTGTATATTTTAAGTAAAATTATTTTTATCTGCTATCGGAGGTAAATTTGAAAATTTGTCATGTCAGATGTCAACAAAATATGTTTTAGTTTAATAATAGAGAACAAAATGATTAATAGTCACAATTTTTATCCAGGTTTTTTCAACCATGGTTAGGTGACGGACTTTTGATAAGTAAGGGAGAAAAATGGAGAACTCACAGAAAAATCATGGCACCAGCGTTTCATCAGAACATACTGAAAACCTTTGTACCGTTATTTTATGCAAATAGTCAAGATCTCGTAAAACGCCTTCGAACCGAGGTTGGAAAAGAATTTGATTGTCACGATCATTTGGCTCAGTTGACTGTAGATATTTTAATAGAAACAGCAATGGGCCTTAGAGGTTCGAACAAGTCGAAATCCAGCTTCAGTTACGCCTCTGCTGTAATGAAGTAAGTTGTCATTTTTAAGTGTATCAATAGAAGTTTGCTTTTTACCAAATATATAAATAAAAAGCAAAATATTTTATTAAAATCGAAATCTTTTTAATTTGAAATGAGAGTATGTACAGGTGATTAATATGTGTATGATATAGAAAATACATTTCTTTTAAACTGTTCATTATGCCCAACAAACTTTAATAAACCAATTAATAATTTCGATCTTCGTCATATACTTTTATGAAGAAAGAATTCAACAAAACATTTTCTTCGCTGCTGTCAAATTCCTATTCTCTATTTTGCATTTAGAACTAACTTCTTTTCATTTGAAGTATTAAAAGAAATATTCGTCATTTTCCAAATCCCCGGTGTATTAAATAAGCAGCTTCATTGACGCGTAAAGAGTCAAAAACTTATGAATAACTCCATTGTGAATTGATTCTAGGATGTGCGATATTATACATAGACGAACGTACAATTTCCTGCTGCGACTTGACATGTTTTACCAGTTCACTTCATTCTCTCAACAACAAGAGAAGCTTCTCGACACGATTCATAGTCTGACATCGACGGTGATCAGAAAACGAAAAGAGGAATTTAAAGAGAAGGAATTGACTGCCCCCTCAGAAAGCAAAACTGACAAAGGGGAATGGATTACACCGATGCAAACAGATTCTGCAAAGGCTCATTTGGAAAAGCAGGACGAAACCGTGAGAATGCACTATGTTAGAGACGACCTGGATGAACTCGAAGAAAATGATGTTGGTATGTATGAATAGCATGTTGTCTTAAAATCTGATTAGAATTAATTTAGTCTAGGACAGCGCATTTTAAAATCATATTCATTTTTTTAATGGAAGTTCTTAAACTACAATGTGTCATATTCTTCAAAATTAATTTCAATAACTACACTTTGCGTAACCCTTTAATGCACAAATATGTAGAATTTGTATATATTCGGGTTGCTCTTTAGAATGGAAAAAGCAAAATTTTCGAAAAACTTCATTTTTTACAACTCTATAAGAAATGGATCGTTTGATAAATGTTTAATTCGGGTATAAACATATCGTCTAAACTTGGGATATAAAACATTTATTACTCTCTAAATTTCTTGAAATTAAAATTTTGCTGCAAACCTGGAATGAGAAGTGTGCTTTCTCTAAAGAGAGTGAAGGACTACATTGAACGAGTGAGGTTAGTCACTCCAAATATTGGAATGAAAATTAATTCTGTGTGAAGTTAAAATTTACTATAAAAGTAATATTTTGTCACTGCGCTTACAATGTCAGCTACAAGCAGAGTTATAAAGAGTGCAAATATCTTAACTTAATACTTGAAAAAAATGTAGATTTAAATTTAATTAAAAAAACGAAGTATTCTACCCTTGAAGAAATTTACATTAAAGTTCAATCGAAGATGAACGAAAAACTTATTTGAATTATCTTCAATGGAAAAGATTTTAATGCTTGATTGCTGTTGCTGAAGCATTAGAGAGATACATTCAAGATAAACTGCTAAAAATTTGAGTTGATCTTTTGTTATTCTTATTAAATATGGTTTCTGCACTCTTTTGGTAAATTTGACTGTTGAGTAGAATCTACTAATTATTTGTTTCTGTGTAAAATTTCTAAAGTGCGCCCAGATTGTCCTAAAAATGATCGTGCGAGAATATAAGATGAAACATATTTGAGCTCGTAATATAAATTAATCCCTGCAATATTATCTATTGCAAAATGTATTTAATAAAAATACATTAAAAAATTATGAAAACATTATTTTATATATTTTTATTTTCACAATTGTTTAATAAATTAATGACAGCTGATTCAATTACATAAGTTTAAATTAATTTATGACTTTCTGGATTTCTTAAAAACGGCTATGGCGATTAGGCTACAATTATTTTCCCATACTATTTAACACTTCTAGAAAATACTATTTGCTCTCTGACTTACGTGTTATCCAACAATTAGAATTAAGACCAATTAGAAAATAGCAAATGATAACTCGTTTCCTATTTTCTTGGGAATTTTTATAGAAATGTTAGACAAATTGCGTTAAGAGGTCACTATAATTTGCGTTAAGAATGTAACTATATAATGACTAGGTCATCAATCGCTCATCATTCAATTAATTAATCTTTAATAGTTCTAATTCTCTATTAAAGTTACGAAATTCTATTGTTAATGTCATCTATTGAAAACTTATTAGTTACAATTGGAAACTACTTACAGGAGTCAATTACTCAAAATTCGCTATTTTTCAATTTCTTAATTGTCTAATAATAAAATATATTGACAGGCGAAAAGAAACGTCTCGCTTTCTTAGACTTGCTTTTGGACCTCTCCCGAAGTGGAAATAAATTTTCTGATGAAGAAATTACGGAAGAAGTTGATACGATAATGTTTGAGGTACAAATATTTTATTTTTCTCAAAAATAAACAGAAAATTTTAACCGCATTGAAGATATTTTGAAAAAAATGTTGACATGGTTTTAATTTAGGGCCACGACACGACAGCCGCTGGATCAAGTTTCGTCCTATGCTTATTAGGAGTACATCAAAAAATACAGGTAAATAATTCTTCTATTCAAATATTTTTTCTAATTATCATGTTAAGAATTTTAAACTACACATTGAAAATGAATTGGCAAAGGTGAAATAAAATTATAAATCAAGTATAAAATATTATTATTGTCATTTCAGAACTTAAATTACGTACAGCTCAATATAAAAAGTATGAAAGGATTTCAATTCTTGAAACATATATACATATACAAGAAAATTGAGATAATTGTATTTATCAGATAATATAAATGATAACTGATTATAAGTCGTTGAATCTGTACAGAAATTCAATAATCTAAATAAGTTCGGAGTTATTTGGCCGCGTTCAGATATGCAATGACATCTTTCCTGTCTTTTTCACTTTTAATTCCTGCGAAAATCATTTTCGAACCGGGAATATATTTTTTTGGGGCCGTTAAATATTCGTTCATGGTACTGTCATTCCACGTGATACCTTTCTGTTTCAATGCATTCGAGTATCCAAATGTTGGGTTTGCTATAAAATAAAAATGATTAATTAGTTACCCATTGTCATTGATCACTTCAAACACCACAAATGGTTGGATGCTACAGATAGAAGTCGAAGACTAAAAACATGCAATTCAATTCTAAAAATGGAATAGGACTTGTTTTAATAAGAAAATAATATTAATTCTTACATCCAGCTGGCTTGTCCATTACGCCGTGTAGGTTAGGTCCAATTTTGTTTTTACCTCCGCTTTCAGCAGTATGGCAGGTGGCACAGAATTTCATGAAAAGCTTCTTTCCATTTGCGGCATCACCCATATCGATAACTTTGATTACTTTTCATTAGTTTTTGAATTCACCTTTGACATCACGTAATGAAATTGTACAGATGTAAAACTACATTGTACGACATTTTTAACTAACAAATGACTATAGATTTTTTAAGCTCTACAAAGAGTTTCATAAAATATCATAATAGATCTATATAAATGAATATATCTTACTAATTTAATATAATCAAAAATTAATCGTGATGACATTTATTTATATTGATATATTAGAAAACTATATTTAACGTTGCTTAGTATTACTGAGGGGAAAATGTCTAGAACCGAAATAAGTTTTATTTAATATTTAACTTATTAAAACAATGAATTTTTGTTTAGACCCCACGATATGCCGTACAGATATAGTATTCTTTATCTTAAACAAAAAGAATTTTTTAAACAACTTTTGTTGAAGTGCATTTTTAGCTGATCATCAAAATTACTAAAGTATTTTTTTTTTAAAAATAGAGATGTTTGGCGTTAGTTTTAGAAATGTGCAAAAGTCGTATGGTATAGTTGTTGAGAATCTTTTATTCGAAAAAATAAACCGCTACTCCTTAAAATCGAAAATTTTAGCCATTAATAATAGAAAATTAATAAAAGAAGTTTAGCAAATTATGTTTACAGATTAAAATTTTCTGCTCATTAACACAGTCATGTTTTCTGTCGTCAACAATATCATTAATAATGAAAAAGATTTTCTTGGAAGGGTAATAAATATTTTTTTTACATATAACAAATCTGGGGGTCTAACTAACATAATGAATTGGTAATCACTGAAACAATATAGACTAATTAATCGGCAAACCCAGTCATTTTGTAGAAAAATATATTAAAAAGTATAAATTGTAATATCTGTAAAAATATTTAATAATTGTTTTAAAAATTGCGCTAAATTATGTTACACAGTCAACTCCTAACTGTGTTCATTTCGTCGGTCATAATGATAATGAAATTTGAAATTTTGTTAAATTGAATTTTATTTTTGGTCTTGCATTTTCTTACATATCGTCACATTGAAAATTATATTTGACTATTTTCTTTTCAAATTTCATGATATAAACCAACTACAAATCTGTGAATGTTAGGAGTTCAGTATTTTCATTTTGGCGTTTTAGTTTCAATTAGTTATTAAATAACAATAAATAACAATAAAGCAACAAGAAAACAAAGTATGAAATAGCAAATATTCAAATATGTGAAAATGAAAATTAAGTTATTAAAAGTCATGTAAAAAGTGTCCTTTTTTGACAAATTTTGTTATTAACTTTATTAATTCTTTGACAATTTTGCTAATGTGTGAAATAAAAATCATCATTCTTATTCTTTTCATCATTTTTATTGTAAGTAGAGCAATAAAACTTTATTGTCATTTTTCCCTTTTATATTTTTATCATTTTTAACGAAAATTTTGAAAGTTAATGTTATTATTTCCACAATAAACTTTTTTTCGGAGAAGATTTGGAGTCGTCCAACCATTTCGCTTGAAATTTATTACTCTGGGGTTTTCGGGGACGCTGAATTTTCAAAAAAGTGTCCCCCATATTGGATCCGCCATTTTGAATTTCCAGAATCTCACCTCAGATTCGTAATTAGGAATCCCGAAAACCTCCAAGTAACAAATATCAAGCGGTTTTATAAATTTTTATGCATAAATTGATTCAACACAATGTCATACTTCATGACTAAGACTTTGCAAAAATTGTGAAAACTAGCATCTTTATGGATTTATATATATTTTTTTGACACAGCGATTATGAAAATGGACAACGCCATTATATTCTATACACCCTAGAAATGGATTTGGTTTTATTTTACATAAATACCAGAATTTGTCTACTTTATATTATGAACAAGATTTGCATTTTTCTGGCAGTCTGGAAAAGTTGAAAATGTCGAAGATCTTCGTCATTGGCAGTCAAGGAGTTAACGATTTTTTTTAACATTGCGGTTCCAAAATAGCATAATAAAATTTGAATTTTCGAACCTTGCGTTTGTTTCTGGACCTTTCTATTTCGTCATGAAGGAAAACAATCCACATAAATGCGAAAATACTAATCAAATATGAATCCAGGTTGTTTATTCCTAAACTACGTGTAGAATACTAAAAAAAAACGATTACAAAAAAAAAATGTTTTTTTAAATGATAATTTAAAAAAATTTTAAATAGTAATCAAATAGTCAAGTAAACAATTTATCATAGTTGAATTATTTATAAGTTTACACTGAAAACAATGATTTTTATGCTATTGAAAATAAAAACATTCATCGAAATTTTGTAGACACGTGTCTTTGAAGAACTTGATGAAATCTTCGAAGGAACCGACAGACCATGCACGTTCCAGGACACTCTAAAAATGAAATATTTGGAAAGAGTTATTTTGGAAAGTTTGAGATTATATCCACCAGTACCAGTAATTGCGCGGCAACTCAACGAAGATGCAAAAATAGGTGAGTGCTTGTTTAGTTACACAAAGAAAATGAAAGCATTACCCAAGATAGCTAAAAACACCTATATTACTTTACATTTTTATAAAAATACAAAAAAATTTTTGTTGGGGCCTCTAAGATGTTATTTTTCACATTACTTTCTAATTGGATACTTGATAAATCTTCATACATCAAAAGAAGAAGGAGAATTTGAACTTTCCATAAAGTTTTTTTTTCTTTCGACAAAACGAAATTCCATTAATCTTAGGTTCTGTTAAAACTTTCATTGCTAATTGAAAATTTGAAATAATCTGCCTCGGTTAAAAGTATCTCTAGCAATTTTTTATATCGTTCTAAAATATTTCGATTCGGCGATTGATTGTATATAAAAAATCCATCCCGTTTTAGGCGTTTTCTCAATTTTCTAACAAACATAGAAATATATCTAATTAATTGTTTCATCATTAAGAGTCGGTTACATTAATTAATTGTTTTTCAGTTACTGATGGTCATATCTTACCAGCGGGATGTACCGTTGTAATTCCAATTTTCCAAATTCATCGACAGAGTAATTACTATGCAGATCCATTAGTATTCGATCCTGATAATTTTCTACCAGAAAAAATGCAGAGTCGACACTTCTACGCTTATATTCCATTCAGTGCTGGTTTGAGGTACGTTAAAACACTTTTTTTTTATAAAATATAACCTTGAAAAATTCGAAGTTCACATGAAATATATATGAATTGCATCATCTGTCAACGACAACCACAGTCATGTTCATGTACACAGATCATTTATAAATCAAATTATCTGTACAGGTTGGTGCTATAAATTGCAACTTTATGTTGCTAATTGAAAACAGATTTAGTAAATTATTATATGAGTAATATATTTTTGTTTTCGTCAAACTTAAGGGGCTCCAAAATCAAATTTGGTCTCTCCTAGATTACTTCATTGCCAAATAAGAGCAATGTCGATAAATTGCAAAATAAAAATTTCGTTTTTTTTAAATAACTGTTGTATTATGAAAAACTAAATCAACAATTCATACCATGTTTCTGGCTCTTTGAAATTTACGTAATCCTTCCATACGATCGTTGTAAAAAAAGTGAAATGGTGCAGAAATAGTAGAATAGCCAGAAATAAATATCTCAAAAAATGTTGACAGAAAGCTCTGTTTGGAATTCCTTTAATTCAGTAATTTATTGTACGGCACAAATAAAACGTTCACTTCCATAATATGGACATTTATAGCATACTTTTAATTATGTAAAGTTATAGAACATTATAATATGTAAGAATATAAAAATGTATGTAGAGTTCTTGATTGCTTATTCGTATAATAGAACACAAATTAATGATTAGGTACGTTGACAAATAAACACAATTTATTAGGGGGTTCCAGCCATACGTTAGCCATCTAGACTAAATTTATTATCTACTTTAAAAGTAAATGGGATTAAATTGTTCTTATTTGTTAACGAACCGTAAAATATTTACTTATTTTTACATTTCATTCTGAAGGTAAAATTAGAACACAAATGGCAACGAACTTTTATCTATAATTCCAGCCTGGTTGCAATCGTTTTAATCAATAATAAAAATGATACTTTTTAAGTTTCGCGAAAAATATTCCCATATTGAACCGAAAATTTTACAGGTCTTGTATCGGTCGTAAATACGCCTTACTAAAACTGAAAGTGATGCTGTCGACAATCTTGCGGAATTACAAAATACTTTCCGACCTGACCGAAGCAGACTTCCAGCTTCAAGCTGATATAATCTTAAAGAGGACCGATGGATTCAGGATAAGGATAGAATCTCGCAAATAAAGAAATGTTTCATATTTTTAAAACTTATTTGCCATCATTTTTATTTGAAAAATTGTAGCATAAAAAAATAATGCACAAGCCATCATTGATCAGTGTTTGACAATTATGAATACATATAATCTTCACAAAAGGGCGTGCACTAGGAATAGTCGTCAACTTTCTGATCAGAAAGTAGGTGGATGTATATATAATTATATTTAATGCAGTTGATATTTATAAGGCGACGTACTGTTTAAGAATGTTATATTCAAACTTCTTTGTACATTACACAATAACACACATTGTAGATGACTCCGCACTCTACCCTAACCTAACTTTCATGTAGCATTTCGTATAAATATAATAGTGTTTGTTACTAAACCTGTTTATGTATTTTAATTCATATTTTATTGGATATTTAAGCCATATATTTCTAGATTACCGAAATATGTTGGAGTGCACTTAAAAAACCCCACATTGAAAAACAAGATATTTCAAAAAACAGACATTCAAATACCAAGCATTTAAAAAAAACAAACATTCAAAAAGAAGACGTTTCAAAAAACAGATACTAAAAAACCAGGCATTTCAAAAACCAGACATTTGAAAATATATAAATTCAAAATGCAGCCATTTTAAAATAAGGACATTCAAAATCAGGGGTGCACCTCAAAAACCCGACAAATCACAAAACAGATACTTCAAAAACCCAACATCGAAAAACCATACATTAAAAAATCAGACATTTAAAAAAATAGAGATTCAAAATATCTCTGCATTTTGAAATGTATGTTTTTTTCTGTCTTTAATGCACACATATTTGGAAAGTTTGTTTTTTGAGATATCTGGTTTCAGAATCTCTGTTTTTTTAAATGTTTGGTTTTTGAAGTGTCCGTTTTGTGATTTGTCAGGTTTTTGAGGTACATCCACTATTCTAACATTTGGATGATATTTAATGAAAATATAGTACTTTTCGTATTAAGGGCCTTATTGCAAAACAAAAAGTAAAAAAAATGGGTATTTTCTATTAAAAATAATTGTAACATTGTTCATGGAAAACGCTGGCTAATTCTGATTCTGGTATTTGAAAGAGTATAGGTACAAAACTATCCATCTTGTCTTGGATGAATTTCTGTTGGTTGTACGCACATATCGGATGTTGACGAAAGAGGTTAATCAAGGACCCTTGAACCATTTCTTCAAAATATCTTGGTATTTAGTTTCCTTAGCTTTATCTTGATTTCAGTTTTCAATAGGTACCTATTAATGTCAATCCAGAGCTATCTGGGGTTTACATGTCCGATTTCAGAAGAATGTGTAACCTTAAATGTCATCAGGTATTTTCAATATTCAATCTTTAGCATTAAATATAACCAATAAAATGACCTTATTCCTTGACCTTAAGACGGCGTTTGCTAGAGTAGAGAGAAAAGAATTATAGGAAATGATGAAAAAGAGAGGGGTAAGAGAAGACCTGATAGACAGGGGGAAAGAAATATACGAGGAGATGTGTAGTAAAGATATGAGAAGACATAACAAATGAATTTTAGATGGAAAAGTGGCTGAGACAGGGATGTTTATTGAGTTTATATATAACTTTGTTTAACATTTATTTGGCAGATATAGAGGAAGAATTAACTAAGGGAAGGGGTGGAATAAAGATAGGAAGAGATAGTGTGTGGTCATTTGAGTAAGCTGATGATATTGTACTGGTGTCGGAAGACGAAAATGAGTTGAGAGAAATGATTAGAAGGACTAAAAGATATCCAGAAAGGAAAAGTGTAGAAATAAGTACAGAAAAGGCAAAGGTTATGGTCTTTAAGAACAAGGGAGGGAAGGAAAAAGAAAGATTTTCGTGGTGGGGGCAGGATAGATCAGAAGTGGTAAAAACATATAAGTATTTATGATATATTATAGAGAGAAATGGAGGTGAAATGAACACGTTAGAGAGATGATAAGGAAAGCTAGAGTCGCTATGCGGTGGGTATGGAGCTATGGAGAGAGAAAATTTAAGGGGGATGTGAGGTGGATGCTAAAGTTATTTGATAGTATAGTGAAGGGCATATTGTATTATGCGGTAGGAAATGGAAGATATACAAAATAAGTATTTGAGGTTGATTTTAGGCCTGGAAAGAGCGACTGCAGGATACATAGTGAGGGAAGAGTTAAAGAGAAATAAAGTAAGGGTAGAGACGGGATGAAGAGCGGGAAGATGGGAAGAAAGGTTGGAAAAAGGTGAGGGAGGAGAAATTGGGAGATTGTGTATGCAATAGAGAAAAAAAGACGAAATGGAAAGTGAAATGGGAGCCTGGGGAAATGAAGAGAGGGCACAAAAATATTGGTTAACCGAGGAAGACATGAAATGTCTACTGGGTGGAAAGGGAAGGGAAGATGTGAAACATTTAAAGACAGAATGTGAGTACACAACAGACAAATTGGGGAGAAACTTCGAGGTACTAGACGAGGATGGAAGGGGTTATGAATGGATGAAAATGGTAGAACGCAAAAGAGATGAGAGAGTGTGGGGAGAGGGAGAGAGAGAATGAGAGAGTGTGATGGAAAGAGAGAGAGAGAGAGAGGGAGAGAGAGAGGGAGGAGAGAGGGTGTGAGAGAAAGAGAGAGGAAAATGAATGAGAGTTGATATGTTGAAGTATGTGTAAAATAAAGTATGCAAGAAGTTATAGATACGATAGGAAAGTATCAAATAAGTTTAATTTAAAAAGAATGGTAAAGTACATGTAAACGACAGTCCGTGTAATCACGAAAGTGAACAATAAAGATACATACATACATACATACATAACAAATTAAATGGAATAAATCTCTTCCAAATAATTGCAAAAAAGGATGAGTGGCTCCTGGCAATAAAGGGAGGTTAGATCGTTAACCAAAAATTAATAAGCGCAAATAAGGATCTAAATCTTGCTCTTCACCATCAAGTAACTTCGACAAGAAAACTGGACTTCCTGGAACGAACATTAAATATACAAAGAAAGAAGGTTCAACAGATTAAATGGACCAAGAAAAAAAACTCATCACAATATTTTCTTAAGTTAAAGGAAGGAAAAACCACTGGTAACCCCGCTACCTAAGTTAGGAGCAAAGTTTCATCATCAAAGACTCTGGGACAGTCAGCGTGCGAAAAATATGACAGTATCGTACAATATAAAGACAGGGAAAGCTTCATTATTACAAAA
This sequence comes from Trichopria drosophilae, assembly GCA_030407085.1. Classification (NCBI taxonomy): domain Eukaryota; kingdom Metazoa; phylum Arthropoda; class Insecta; order Hymenoptera; family Diapriidae; genus Trichopria; species Trichopria drosophilae. Next base: position 19,963,122 of record CM059584.1, on the reverse strand, counting down.
TTTTAATCTATTAATCATTTCGAAATAATTACATCACAAGTGGGTTAAAGTTCGTAACGTATAATACACATTATACCTAAAATAACTACAACGCCACAAATAATTTATACAATGCAATATGTCTATACATAACAATAAAATACTGCTATTCGTATGAAATTGTTATTTACAATGAAAATGTCCATTAATACGGTGGTTACGAAACCATGACTTTTTACACATTCATTGTGAACTTCTTGTAAATTTATTTCGCGATCTCCATACTTTAATTCTTACTATCTACAATTTTTAGTCTTTAAAATTTTTTTAATTATTTTCAACATTCGTCGCTTTGCGATATATAAAAATTTCAGTTTCAAATACTCATGAAATTTAAATTCAATATGTACATTTGATTACTTAAAGTTTTTTCTTAAATATTATTCGAAGTCACCAGTTCTTATCTGTACAGATATTTTTATGAGTTTGGCGACACATCGCATATTTTGGCTTTGAAAATCGACTAACTTCGAGATTCTATTATAATTAAGGGTTCTTCGAAATTTCAATTTAAAAAATGCTGGTCGTTTATATTCTTTCCTTGCGTCTGTACCACAATTCGAACGCCCAGAATGGTATAACGATTGCATTCATAACTATTAGTACAATTTGACACGCATCGTAGGTACCAGTCCAGTCTTTTGCCATACCTAAAACAAAACAATTTGCGTTAAAACAGTATTTAAATTGTATCAGATTTAGTAAAGACTGTTTCCCTTAATGATAGACAATAAATAAGAACTACTATTTACCTCCAATTGGTCCAAAAATCAGTGATATGGTGCCACTAATTAACGCAAACATCCCACAAGCTGGGGCCAATTTTTCATCCGCAACGCCATAAGAAATAATCAATGGCTGGGCTACCATCAACCAAGCTCTCTGTGACCCAATGATTACTGTGTGAATTAAGATTCCAGTTTCCGAGTAGGAGAAACACATGAAACCTGTAAAAATAAAAAATAAAATGAAATATGTTACAAGTATACTAAATCTAGCATTCGTATATCATTAGTTAAAAGCTAACTCCAGTTAATTAAATACACTTACTAATCTTGGCAAAGAACATCACTGTCATTGAGAAAAAGAAGATTAATTTCGGATGGACTTTCTTGATAAATGCCGTAAAAAGACACAATGCTATTCGAGAAATTAATTCTGCAGCTGATGAGTACGTGACTGTGTACGCTGCCAGACTTTTATTATATCCTAAACTAATCAACATCAGAGGTACCAAAGAAGCAAACGTGAAGTCACTGGTGAAGACAAGACTTATCCCTACACAAGAATTCAGATAGAACTTGTCTTTCAACAGGGGAATGTCTATTAAATCTTCGAACAAGTTATTCCTGAAAGAACAAATAGCGATTTTAAAATTGTTGCTTTGGATATTGCATTCTATTTTCACATATAATATTTCAGTTTTTCATACCAGAAAGAACGTTTTGCTTTTTTTCCTTGACCTTCCCCGACATCATCGTTATCGTCCTCATCTTCAAGCATCGTTTTTGATTGTGCCCTTATTGCAATGGCATTGCTTATCGATTCGCTACCTGGTGATACTCTTAAACTTGTGCTTGACATCGAGAGACCAGCCAGGAATGCATTTTTCTTTGATTCTTGCCAACTGCCTGAGAGGACCGATTTGCTTCGTTGTCGAAGGGATCCGCTTTCAATATCCGAAATTGATCCTGCTTTCAATTCTGATACCTGCGCATTAAATAACTCCATTAATTCAATTGTCAATTACATAAATTTCGTGTAAAACGTATTAGTTTTTGAATAGTTATTTCTAGAGATAAGCTAAACTTACAAGAGGATTTTTAATCGGTGTCTCTTCCTTCAAGCTTCTTAAACTATTCCAACCATTTGGTGTATTTAATTTGTCCACGACCTCGTAGGTAACAACTTCCGTATGGACACTTTTGTTTTCAGAATTTTCAGTTTCCTCGTTGACAACGTTTTCAGTCAAAAATAGTTTCTTTTTTTCACATTCATTTCCTTTCTCTACTGGTTGTTTCGGCGCGTTTTTCTTTTTTCTCCCCCATGTTTCTGGAGGTCGCATAAGGGACATTCCCACAATGCAGTTTAAACTGAAAGCTCCAACCACCGCAGCAGTACCTGAAATTTAGTATTTTATGTTACTAGTGTTTTATTTTATTTACTTTATTCAAACTTCCATGAAGTGATAATAATAATTAAACTTTGAAAAATTAGAACGCAATAGATCAAATATATTTCGAGTTAGACATTTTCTAATGAACCACCAAAGCTCAAAGTCAACATGTGTATCTTCAAAGTAAAACTAATAAACTTGAATCGTCGTTACTTGAATCAAATGATCCTTACAGTGAAATTGGATTATGGATTCAAATAGTTCATTCTTCAATCCGAAAAATAAGTATTTGATGAAACTAATCATTGTATACAAATATTTCCAGCCGTAAAATGTTTTGCTTCTGTTTTAAGGAAATGCATCGCATTGGCATAAATTTCTTATCTAATCTAATTTAAAAGAATACTCGACATTTTCTTACCTCGAAATCCGTAAGCCTTCATTAGTCTCTCAACCCACATTACATAAAATATTCCTGCTGTTGAGGTAATGGCTTGGACCACGTTCACGACCTAGGGGCAAAAAAATAGCATGGCTCAATATTTTTTTTTAATATTTTTAATAGTTAAATTTTATTTAATGGTTCGTGAATGTAAAGAATTGTAAATGATAATTTAAAGATTATTGGTAAAATGCAATTAATGCCAATATCCTTTTTCGATTGATGTGAACAGAGTTTACTGTCTATCTGAAGATGGTTCGATTGTTAATTACAAAACTTGTACGAATTACAAGAACACCTTATGTACCCTTTGTTCTTACATTTAATACTAAATAATTTTGTCTATATTCATTATCGAAATTTGAATTTCTGTATGTTTCAGTTATTGTTTAATGCATTTAATTTAATGCCTTTTTCAATAGACAAATTTTTTAATTTGAAGACTCGATTCATTATTATTTAGTTTACGTAAAAATTAGATATTAGTGCATGAGATCAAATTTACAAATTAAAGAAAACAATGAGACTGAATCATTAATAAAAATACTTTGAACTTACCAAATCTCGTTTTGTCACGAAATACAGAGATATATTGGTGTGACAAATGGTAACAATAAAACCACATCCAGCTCCTTGAATAAAACTAAGAATGGCCATTTCTGCAATCGAATCAATAAATGCGTAGAGTATATTAGGTATTGCGAAAATGACCGCACCGAATATACCTACAGACCTCATTGAAAACGTAAGCATCATTTTATTTGTCAGTACACCTGAAACAAAAATCACCAAAATCGTGAATAAGAGAAACATATTGACATATTTCGTACATGTTATTCATCTGCGTCCGAAATTAAAATATATCATCCTCACTTACTAAAGTTCGGATAGAAAATTCATTTATCATTCCTACACGATATTTTAAAAAACTACTGACACTTTATTTTGAAAATAGTCCATGCCTTATTTCAAATTTTAAATAGGTCAAGGTCTACAAAACAAAGTGATCAAGAAAACCATTTTTTTGGCACGAAATATTCGCTAGCTTATTTAAGTGATGCAGAGCCACAATTTTGTTAGACAATGTAATGCTGAAAACTATGGATCCTCTCGCCAGGAGTGAAAATCTGCGTTTTTGGATATATTCCTAGTTTCTTTTTGTAGTAAAAGAGCATTTTCTTATGACAATTACAATATCATCACTAAATAATTTTGGGTGTTGAAATTTATGGAATCATTACAATGGTGCAATTTCTTGAAATTTCAATGCGATAGAAAAATTGTGATAGTATCATTGTTTTTATCAAGAATTTTTAAATTTTTTTTATCAATTTTTATCGCATAGCATTTTTAAGAATAAAATATAAGGACAGTTTTTCTGAACAACTAGCAACGTCTGTTATATATTGGGTTGTGGGTTGGAAAACTGACAAACCAAAAATTCGATAGATAAAAAAGCTGACAGTCGTAAAGCCGACAGTCGAAATCCGACAGTCAAAAAGCCGACACATAAAAAAATAGACACGTTGGTCGGTTTTTTGGATGTCGACTTTTCGATTGTCGGTTATTTGACTGTCGGTTTTTTGACATGTTGAATCGGTTTTTGATTTGTCGGGTGTGGGTCGAAAATCCGACGAATAAAAAAGCCAACAGTTCAAAAAATCGACAGTCAAAAACCCGACAATCGAAAAGCCGAGAGTCAAAAAGTCGACACGTAAAAATTAGGCACACCGACAAGCGGACAGTCATTTTTTGAATCGTCGGTTTTTTGACTGTCGGTTTTTCGATTGTCGGGTTTTTAACTGTCTGTTTTTTGAACTGTCGGCTTTTTGATTTGTCGGTTTTCCAATCAATACCCAATAAAACGCAGTTTAAGATCTAACGAAATCTGTAAAGTAGTCATGTAAACTAAGGATTTTTTCAGTGCGTTAAAAATACAATAATTTTGTAATTTTTTTTCTTCAATTTGCAATTATCGTTTCAAGCATAGTTTTCGTATAATCGGGTCCTTTTAGGGATATCCACCATTTTCAGTGTAAAACTGAAATACTGTGCAATAATTTGTGCTACATCTATACTTTTGTTTGATAACTTTGTTGATATCATGAACCTTTTTTGTACTAATTAGTTTTTGAAATACAGCTTCTTTTTTATTAGTTGAATCAAAGGAAAGTTTTTTTTTTATACAGTTTTGGGAAACATGTGTTTTCCAATATGGGTTATATTTTTTGTACGATATCATTGAATTACAATACAATGAAGCACGATTTAAGAATAAAATTAGAATTAGAAAACTGTTTCCAGTAAATCGTATTTATATTGTTCATGATCATATCTTCAAAGTTTGTGATTTCCACGAATATACAAGTATATCTTACGTTATTTAATACAAAAACTTTCGGAATCGTATCTCTTTCCAAATTCTGAATGTATACCGCTAAAAACAAAAAGGTTATTATTAATCATTACTTCGAATAGCATATCTTGAAAAATATCTCTAGTTTTTAAATATTGGAGTTCAGTGACTTCAACGATAGCATGGTTAAAAAAAAATTTGATCAATAAGTCACTGACTTTGTAGAGTAATCATATAATTGGAATACCTGATTCGAAATTCTTTACCAAGAATATCAACATTATAGCCACGCATGAATAGTAATTATTGTGAATTGATTAATTTACTTCATCTTAACTAAATATCGTGAACTACGTGTATGTCAATGAACTCATGGAAACTAATGTATTATTGGGTAATACAATTTATATTGGTGGCTCATATTAAATATATCATCGCATAAGAAACTACTATTATTCTAAACAAATGCACTTAAAACAAGTTCGGAATTCAAGAATATTTTTGGTCACACTACAAGAGTTACTAAGATAGTATTTTATTATATTTAAGAAATGTTTGTACATTTCAGTAACCCTGGAAAATGAGACCAGTTTCTATCATGGAAATATGATTTCCTAAAAAAATGTGTGGTTAAATTAACTAATTATTTATTATGTTCTATTTAAAAACGAAATAAAATGAAATGACATGAAGATGCAATATTTTACGACATTTAAAGAATAAAGGTTTTTGATGCTATTTAAGTAGTGCATTCAGGCTCAGGATTGATCCAGTAGGAGACTTCATTCGATCTTTAATAGGCTTTTTCCGTATTGAATGAAGACATAATCATGAAATAGCATTATCTGGCATATCATGCCGGCACGCGAGATTTTTTTAGTCTGACAAAGAGAAATACGCGGGTGCGCTGTTTGCAGTAAGCTAAAGGTATGTTTTATTGCATGTTTTAAGAAGTATTTAAGTAAGCTATGAGTGATGACGTTGAAAAATACGTTCCGATAAGGCACACATAGACTTTCAAGTAATAGACACGTGCAAAACAGAATCATTAATATTAGTTTATCCTAATTATAATCAACATATTGCAATAACTCTGGTAGAAATTTGTCCAGTATTTTGTGACACTACTCAGTTTCGCTATACCCTTAACATGTAAAATACCTAAAATGGCCAGGAACTGGCCAAAAACTAGATTCATTTTCTGCCAGGGATGTCATGCAAAGTTCGTCGTTAAACAAATCCTGATGCAATATAAATTTGTAACATATTCACGTGAAGAATTTCGGTCAACTTAATATGATATCACAATGTCAGAACAGTTATGCGATCAAGATCGTGAAGGTAATGTTGAAGAATATTGCATTATGTCAGGTTATGGCAAACTAGAACCAATGTATCTTAAAATTATTGATTCCGGAATAATAATAAAAAACGTCAGAGCTGACTGAGAAACACAAAATAAGTGTTAAAATTGATATATTTATTCAGCCTCTTTTACTGTTATTTCCCATGAAAAATGTGCAAGTTTTCTGAAATGTTTAGTCTAACAATCATTAATTACAATTAAATGTTAAATTTAATTTTCCAGCTTCATCTGGCCAAATTTTGTTGCAGGTCAAAATATCATTGAAAGGTCAGTTCTTCTACATAAAACTACTTTTTTATCAAACTTAAGGCAATTTAAAGGGGAAATTAAGGGAATTTAAAGCTGAAATAAAGAACGATTCAGAATGCGGGCCTTTAAGTCACTACGTTTTTTTTTAGGCAATGCATTTTTTTGAACATATAAAAGTGTTTGAGGAAGCAAATTATGAGTACTTTACTGGGTCTTTTAAATTAAAAATGAAGTATCCAATGAAGTGGGAAAAACAAAATTTAAATAAATATTTACAAAAGGCAGTATTTAGGAATTCGGAATTTTATCCACCATGTATGATGTGCCATTTTGAGTTTTAAAAAACTGACAACATTCCTATAGAGGCATCTTAAATATCCCTTCAGGCTTATTTTCAAATTCCATTACCCAACAGTTACTCCCTCAATTTTGAAACAGTGAAAACAATGAATATTCACTTTTTATCAGTGAGCCTCACTGTTCCAATTTAAGAGTGTAACGACAGATTTTTTTGAGGTTTATTTTTTTAACAAGAAACTTTTAAATCAGGAAAGAAAAGTTTGACATTTGTTTATTTTTTAAACATAACAAGGCAAAAAAATATAAACATTTTTCTATGACCAGTGACAATAAATAACTGATATTAATTTCAGAAGCAGCTGTATTTTAATTTGAACAAGGTACTGAAAACAAAATCTGATAGTGTTAAGTATACTAAAAGGATTAAATAAGATTATAAAAGTCAGGTAATAATTATAATTGAAACATTTGAAGATTTTAAAATAAAACTTATACAATTGAAATTGACATTGCAAGACAATAAATTCAACTACAGTCAAAATTTCGCAGTTTTCTGTGTTAATCCCATGCTTAATAAATTTCTATTACATCAAAATTATGAAAAAGAATTTATCAACTTCTAAACTCATTGGAACTTTTTAAAATGTTACAAAAATTTTCTCTCATGAATTTTGTTCATCCCAAAGTTATATCAATCGCGAAAAGGTCAACCTCCAGATCTGAATCAGATTCCAAATACCATGAATCTGCATTTGACTAAACCTAAAGAGATCTAGTCCTAGATCATGTTAATTAGATTGGCAAACGTTCTTGTAAATTATTGGAAATCAAAATCCCTCTTAAAAAACAACCACAGATAGTAATTTTCAAAATTTTTTAAAATGTTTGTTGCCGATATTGTAAACGTGCATTTTAATCTTTAACAGAAATAATGACAAATTTTCATGTAATGAGTTTAAGGCATTATTTGAACCAGTAATTATTGTATAAATTATTTTACAGATTAAATACAATTCATTAATATTCATACAAATTAAAAACACTTTCATGAATGGAGTACAATATTTTCGTGTTAATTCACTTTTAGAATTCATTTAGAAACATTCTTGGTGAATAACAAAATTAAGTCTAGGAAGTAAGTAACATAAAGAAGGTACATTTAATTAGTAACTCAGGGGCATTTGTGTTCTTCAAAGTAGAATAATTGAAAAATTAATTAATATCAGTGGTTCTAATTGATTTAATTGGTTTCACTCAATAAAGCAATAAAGCAATGAGGCTAATACATAATATTTAATAAAAAAATTGAGTTTCTCGACCCAGTGATTAAAATTAATAAAAAAAAATTATAACAATAAAATGAGATAAATTTTTTCATTTTAAGTGAGACTAATATACATATATAATATCGGTTGCTTTAAAAATAATTTGAAATTAGACAATACGAAATACTTTTGAATTTAATTGATTTCTAATTACTAGAATGCACAGATGCAATCATTTCGTTGTTAGATTATCTTTCAAAGAACAAATTGCATAGTCTATTTTTATCCTGACTGATAAGGATTTGATTGCCTGAACTATAGTATATAAATTTCATGATAATTACTGTATTATACTCATTATAGTTGTGTAAAGTTGTATATAATCTAATTGCACGTCTAAAAATCAAAACTATCAGTTTTTAATCACACCTGATTTAAAAATACTTTATATGACACCTAATTGATAGAATAGATTAAGTATTCACTATTCATTTATTTCTCACAAATATGCAAAGTTAATTATTTCAATATTAAATCGTTAAAATGGACTTAATTCTAAGAAATCTGAAGTATATTGGATTACACAATTTTCAAATTTTATATTCATTATCACATTTAATAATTTCGGTTTTATGATGTGATTAATTCGTTTGTTTTAAAATAGCTAAAACTATCTAAATTGTCTATAATTTATAGGCATTTTTAAGTGCATTTTTGATACTTATTAAACATGCAAAACATTCATTAATTTATTTTATTTCAAATATAGAAAAATATATGAATGCAATTTTGTTAATCATGATTAAGGGAAGGAAAAAAAATATTGAAATTATTATACGTAATTCAAGGTGTTTGTGAATTATGTACTTGACATAATTACATAATTATTTAGAGTCTTTATACTGAATTAAGTTAGTGTTAAAATTTTCATTGACAGTAGTGAGATATCTCAGTAATAATCAGAACTTTTGATATTATCTCACCGCTTAGAAGTAAGGTCACTTACAATTATAATTATCTAAAATAAAAAGATCTGGTTTATGAAATAAATTGTCTAAATTATCACCAGGTTCATTTATGAATCATGTTTTATATCATTGCCATTGGCCGCTAACATGATATGAGTACAACAGGCCATCATATTCCCAATTAAAGATACGTCAAAAATAGACACAATACAAAAACTGTTGGCTTCGATAAGTTGATTTGTTGACAATTTCATGACTGTGGTTTCTACGAATTAGCAAATTTTGTCTAAATTTAAGAAAATTTTAAAGAAGCTTTCAGTAATTACTTTATTATATGAATTCACAATTTCTTAGACAACAGATACAGGAATTAATTATGTCACATGCAATGTACTGAATTAAGTCACATTTTAACTTAAATCTGGAGTTGTTTAATAAGTACAATAGAAAAGACTAGAAGATAGATAACTTACTTGCAATTGAAAAACTAATGTTAAAGAGGGCATTAACCATTGTTGTAGCATATCCGACTTCACCAGTTGATTCGAAAAAGTCACCGAAAATTATTGTGAATGATCCACTTGGAGTTAGGGATGGAATCTATTAAAATAAAATAAGTCGATCTTAGAACTAACAATATTAACAATTACAACCACAAAATTAATCTTTCAGAACTGCATTTAAAAGGGCAAGTATAAAAACTCATTGAAACTTCTCTTACATAAGCAATGACCATTCCCAGTGCGACCATCCATCCCCATCCACCCTCGGGGGCTTCTCTTTCGTTCTTGGTAGCCTCGACATTTTTTTCGACATTTTCACAAACTGTCACGGATGTGACGTCTTTTTTCTCCTTCTCATCTTTGCCTCCAGATTTGATACTGCGTTTCACGTGTTCCGTAAAAACCATGATTGAACACTTGAATTGACTTGTCAATGAATCAATTTCGGACAAATTTCATTCTCCTTCAACCAAAATTCCAACTATCAGAATCGTCAAGTATATTCTGTGTGTCCAGCTTAATGGAAATGCGCCACTTCATATTCGAAACTTAAATTTTAGTCATAGTGAGGATTCTAAAATTGAATTTTGGAGTCACTGTAGCCGCGAGGAAAATTCAAATACCGATGCACCCGTAGAATACACACGACTAGTTCGATTTGGTTCGCGTTATTGGCTTTTAAACCACTTCAGTAAATGGGATACGGTAAACTCCTCCATATCTATGATTTCGTAAATCATGATAAAAGTCCACGGAAATTCTTCCGCTCCTACTACTGATAGACAAAACGTTGCTTTCGTCGGGGCTCCCTTTCCCCTCCGGGCACTTTTTTTTAAGTAGTTATCGTGCTTATTTTCTAGTACTCAGTCTAAATTACATAAATCGCGATTTCGTCTGATAATAGACCAAAGTGTATTTTCGATTCTTGTCGGTGCGATGACATTCAACCTTTGAAATTGTATACCTCTTCATCGACTGGACTACCTGGTGTTAGTTTAAAATTTTCATTCGGTTGGTTTTGTGTCATCTAAATTTCAACTGTTTGGGTATATTTTATTTTTTAATGAAATTCAATTATTAATTTTTCTTAATATTTTATAGAAAAATAGTAATTTTGCGCCCAGGTTGTGGGGCTGAAAATAACAAAATTCTTGGCAGAATTAACGTACGATTATTTAACTCAATAGGAAGAGTAGACAGATTGACTGAGATGTATTAGAGGACTTATTTTAATATAATTATCTCACAAAAATAGATTTTAAAATAAATTTTAAATATAACAGCACATTCTATTTATCTGAACGAATAGACGTTTATGATCGGAAGATATTGCAATTTCGCATTTGACAAGTGACGAGTTGCCTTCGGTTAGTCTCGTAATTGCCTACTCCTCGAGCTGCACTATCACTCGATCACAAAGCACAACTTTTTGATCACCATATAGTTAATTTTCTAATAAGTGGCTATTATTTATATTTAAATGTGATCAAAAATATTCCCTTAATTATGATTTTAAATACAAATAAAACGACGACTAAACACAATTCATTGTCTAGCAAAATAGGGAAAGAAGCAGAAATTCTATAAATTTTAAAAATGATTGCCTACTAAGCTGAGAATACATAAATATTTTTATTTCGTTAATCTCTGATCATACGAATTTTTGGTTGGTGTCGTTGTTTATAAGGTTTTAGTCAACGTGGTAACTAATGCAGCAAATATTGTATTGAATACAATATGAGTAATTCGGGAATATATCAATTTTCACTAAGAAAGACACTTTCAAATCCACAAAACTTATCCACGTTGATATTTGTTTGGAACTTCACTGATCACGAATTGTTGTCACTTAGTATCACGGGAAAACTTTTTGGATATTTTTGGTTAAATGACCTTACACCACTTTAAGTTGTACGATTACCGGACGTACAAAGCAGCTATTTATATGATTTTATACTTCAACTGACCATTACGAGTGTATTCGAGGATCTAATAGAATAATTGCATACGGCTCGACAAGACGGGCGTGAATCGTGATGCACTCCATGCTGCACGCCAATGTACCGTTCGTATCAGTTCATTTCGGATCGAATAGGTTTTTTCTTTGTTTTCCATGCGATTTTATTTGCGGGAAAATCGTGAAAACTCTTAAGAGATGCTTTGGGATTTCGATTTTTGTTTCAGTTGCGTACTAGTTTTGTTGTGAAAAAAGTTAGGCTCGTGTGCAAGGACATGTTTGGCGTAAATTTTACAAATGTACGGTAAATTTTCATCAGTTAAATCATTTCTTAATTTTCATTTCTACATGAATAATATCCACTGGAGAAAATTCTAATTTCATGAATATTCTTATTAGAATAATTATAGATAAATCATTTAATTTGATTGTATTCTTGCATGTTTCTTCTTCCTGATCATGCTTATTGCATTTATGAAAATATTCTTTAATTTCAGTAAATATTTGGTTACTAGTGATTTGTGAGTTACCTAGTATCAACCAAATATTTAGCAGTTTTTATACACTTTTACCCCACTCGGTAACTCATCATTTAGTTAAATTTACTAAATATTTTTCTCAATGTACTTGTGGAAATAAACTCTGTGTAATTATTGGATTGGTAGAGTACTGTGATTTTCCAATATTTATTCATGATGTTTAATTTTTAATAATCAATAGTATACCAATAACTAACAATGCTTAAAAATATGTCGTTTAATCGATAACTACATATTTTCACATACCATTCAATTTTGACTATCCTTGACCAGAAGTCCAATATCGATTTTTGAATATATAAATATTAACCTTGTATGTTTGTGTTTTTCTACTCAAAGAATACTTATTTACAAACATAAAAGAAGAAGATCCCAACTTTTGCGAAAATATATATAAGATCAAATTATATACTGATTATTCAATAAATTGAATTAGTCATATACTTCAATTCATACATAATCCACTTGCAATTATTTGATAACATAAACGAGGTAAACGTGATACGATCAGCTGGATTTTCATGGTCACCGCAGACATTCTAATCTGGTTTTACTTAAATGTCTAATCAGACAGAAATTGTGTAAGAGACAAAATTCTTTGGAAACATCCTTCATCTACTTCTTACTATAATTATCAAATACAAAAATGTAATCAAAACAGTTCCTTCGAGTAGGCTTTTGTTGATACTTAACCTTCCCTGCACTTTTCTTATCGGGCTTATTCTAAGAGTTCATTTTAAGGACGTCGGAAATTTAAAAATATGTTATTATAAAACAGCATGCTTTATTTATTTATCTATTTCTGCTATTTTTAATTAAACTTATATTCATACGAAAATAATCTAATTTTCTTTTTCAGACGGTGAAATGCTGCTGAGTGGTTCTGTAAATTTTGTATACCCATCATTGTAACTTTTTAAAATGTCCTGAGTGGGTTTTATTATAAGCCAAGTCATTGTGTTCAAAAACATAAATAAATTTCGGATACTTCGTTAACCTAATAGTCAATCAACTGATGACTAATTCACGCAAATTGTAAAAGGGATGTTAATTTAATCATGTACATATATTGAGTGAATATATGAATTAGATCACCATGATAATTAGTACATTTTCATTAATTTTTTTAAGACGCATCTTTAAGTAACATAAAACTTCATAAAAAAGGAACAATGTTTTCCTTAAAAGTAGAGCAAATGAAATACCGATCGCAAAACAAATCTTTTTTACTTTAAAGTGAAAGTCATTTTTGTATATTACTCGTACAGTAGACTAAACAAAACATTTCACTGTTGTACTTGTCGTTATTTGGAAAATTACGTATATTTACAAATTCAAATTGTCAATGTTTTGTGGGAAGTCTTCATTAATCCATTAATTTTACAGTCAAGTCTCTAAGTTTCTCTTTAAATCCAGGACATACTTTTTTTAAATTATTCTGAACACTAATTTTCCTTACCATAAGAAATGTAAACCATTTCCAAAAACTATTTTTTACGCAGTCATTTAAAAAAAAAGAATAAAACTATTTTAAAAAACCCTCATCAACATTTTTCAGCCCTTTTTTTGACATTTTTAAGATACGTTTAACCACCTTTCAGCCTTAGATATTTTAAGGTTAAATGTTGTTCTGCATACTTACTATATGAATAAAAATTAATCTCCCGTTTAAAATTAACCACCATTTATTTTTATATAGCGGAACGACTATAATTTTTGGTAAATTAATTGCTTTTCTTTTTGATAGCAGATTCTGGAAGAGCCAAGTGAAATATGTAATAAGTAGGAATACTTATCAAATTTTGTTTATTTTATTTTTTTTAACACGATAGGCAAATTAATAGATATCAAATAAACTATTAAGGGTTGACATTTTTTTATAACATATGAGTTCTTACAGTGAATAATAATAATAATACGATGATTGAGAACAAGTTGTTACTAAACTCGTTAGAGAAATATTTCATTTTTGACTGGAGTAACTATAACACTGTCCGACACTGATTTTGCCTTTGACAAGCTAAATATCATTTTTTTAAGTATTTTTTCACACTTTGGAGGAAAACATGGTTAAATGCGTAAAAATCAATGTTTCGGCAATATTTCGGTTTATTGTGTAGCAAAGGGGAATTTATTTTTGACAAGTAAAGTATCATCTTTAAAGTACTTTTTCCTGCCGAAAACAGTGGCACTAACAGAATTTTGCAATCACGTCACATTTTGGAGAAAAACATGGTTAAATTTAACTCATTTTTCTCCAAAGTCTGATGTGGTAACAAAAATCCGCTAGCGCCATTGTTTTCAGCAGGAAAAAATAAGTCAGAAATGATATTTCGCTTGACAACGACAGACAAAAAGTAAAATTTTGTCGGTCCGTGTTATTTAAAACAAAATGGTATCACTATTCTAAAATCTTGACACGCTTATGCATTAAAAAAAAGAAAGTTAATGAAGATTTCCCATTACAGTGTTTATTACATTTTACCGATTCGTAATTACTGTACCCAATACTTCATATTACTGATCTACTTCGGAATTTTAGAGGAAATGTTTCCAGATACCTATCTGTAACTATAGAAGTACCATTTTCATTTGTAACTCACAATGTCTTAGGAAATAGACTCGCTAATTGTTTAATTGCGTACGTTGATTAGACGTGTGTCGTATACTTTGACCTTTTAGCCAAATTGAGCGCAATGTAACAATGAACTAACAACAATGCATTCAATTCATTATTGACTTAAGCAGAGGTGAGCACATTTTGCAATTTGAAATGACATTTTCATGGAACAAATTTTCAATAAACTTGGTAATTTTTCTGGTGCCACTGTACTAAAAAATAGGTAGAAAAGACATAAGAATGCTAGAAAGTGAATTTTCTATTCTCTAAACTTAAATTCCATTAGTAATAAATTTTGGTAATAAAAAGTGCAAACTACTATTTTATTAGCCCATTTTTCACTAGTAAATTAGTAGAATGATTAGTATAATTTTACTATTTTTATTATATTAGTGATGTTCCATTATATATTAGTGAAAAATTAACTAATTCATGGTTATCCATTTTTCATTTTATGTTAGCATATTTGTACCGATTCTGATTTAGACAGTATTGCTTATCATTTTGGAATATTCGAAAGGTCTACTTACAAACCTAATACCTGTAACTAAATAGTAAGATACTTGCCAATAATCACATAGCGTTCCAATATATTCTCTATTTGCATAGCTATGTAAAAAGAAATGTCTTAATTTGAACCTTAATTTAAGTGAGAGGCTACTTACTACAGGTTACACAAAGCAGTTTCGTGTGGTAACTGAATCATTACTTTACGACTGCAAATTTTTAAATTAAAGTAAATTAACGCGTTTAATACTTTTTTACAGAAGCGGATTTAAAAATACATCTTCATAATATAGAACAACAAGATTAAGCACTGCAAATGATGCCAACATTTTGATTACTTTCAGTATTTACCATTGGACATTGATCTATTGAACCTCTTTCCTTTTTTCAAATTAATAGAATGTTTTATTTATTTGACTTTTTCGATTTGCTAAATAATTTAAAACATTTGGAGTTACAACTGTATTGAACCGTCAGTATTTACAATACTGTTCTTCATTGTCTAGTAATTTTGCGTCTTTTACCAAAATCAAAATTTCTAAAAGACATTTGTGACTTCGAACTCCTCAGTATCAGAATTTCACTCTATTTAAATTTGGTCATCCATAAGCATCGAGTTTCCACAAATTGTATATTTAATATAATTATAGATTTTTTCGAAAAACATATAACCGTATCGGATTCTCCGTTTTAAATATTTAAAAACTGACAACAGATTCGTAATTAGCTACATAAAGTATCAAATTTGCCATTTTTTTGCAAATTCTCAGAAAATGACTTCGTATTCGCATTCAGCGACCCAAAATACGTAAGAAATGACTAATCCAGTCTGCAGGACAAACATTTTTGCGAGTCCGATTTATTCAAGCACGCGCACGCGTTCAACCAAGAGTAATGTCTAGAAATTGAGAATATCAGTAATTCTGTTTTTTCTTTTTAATTAATTTCTACAAATCTGACCAAAAATTATTTGCATAAACTATATAAAGCGATAATTCAGTGATAAAAATTTGTCAATCAGTAAAGATAACAATTCAAGTCTCAATGTAAATAAAGGAGTGCTCACAAGGAAAAGTAGTAATAATACCAACTAACTTAAAAACGAGAACAGGTACTTAGGGCATGTTTACTAATTTTTGTAGTTGCAGCAACTTCTCTTGTTGTTCTAGCTTTTCTTTCCGTGTAATCAACCCTTTGAAGCACGGTGTCCTTTCTGTTGGAAACCTTTTTGTAATTAATTTTTTTAATTTTTCAGTACATTAAAATTGAATTTTAGTGCACATTATTTCTTCCATAGTTAAATAACTTGTTTTTAAATATAAAAAAAATTAATAATTCAAAACTGAATAATGTTTCTTTTTCAAGAGAAAATATAGCAGATTCAACAAGCGGTTACGAATGCTGAAATTTAATAGTTCGTCTTTTACGACCTCGAAAACTGTTTACATTTTGGCTGTCATATTGAACCCGTCATTTTGAATTTTGAAAATCTGAGGTCAGGTTCGTGATCAGAGACCCCGAACACCGAGTAACAAGTTTCAGATATTATCCGTGTAAATAAAAATGTAAGCTTTGTTCGCCATAATCTATGACCAACTGTATTATCTTGTTGAATACGTTTCTTTGCACGTCATAGAATTACTATTAGCGTATTACGATCAACGGCAGTTCCCTGGTGAATACAACCGGAAATACACCTATACTCAACAAAATTACTGCTGCTGGAATCGAGTCTGGGAACACTACAAGTTGTACCCATCGAAGATTCGATGGTAAAATTATAAAACTTCAAACTCTGTAAGGAAATTTATCTGATCCTAGTGGTTTTTCATTAGCAAAATTTATCGATCATTCCATATATTAGTAGTGTAATTCAATTCGTATTAAGATTGATAATGACATATTCGTCAAGATACAAGAATATTAATAAAATGAAATTCTTTGTTTGTCGACCGTTTTAAAATTTATAATTTATATTTCCCTCTCTTTGTTGTGTTGGTCGTATTAGTAAGTAAAATGAGATTTACAATTTGAGGCAGCGCTGAAAGAAATACAACATCCAAAAAGAGGAAAATTGCACACAAAATGTTCTTAAATGATGATAATTAAATTGATTATTTTTAATTTCGATTTGTACGAAAGTTACAAATTTTTTATTAATCTGCTTTTAAGTAACTTGATTAAACTGATTATTTTTACCCCCATTATATTTCAAAATAAAAATTTGATTTTACAAATTTACGTAATACATATAACCTTAAATTTGTAATAAAACAAATCTATCTCTACCGTATGTAATTACTTTCATTAAATAATATCGAGCTTGTAAATTTGAGTATTTATATTCAATTTATTTATAGACTAGTCGTTAAGCAAATATGAAAGCATTTATAAGTAAAGTCCTGTGAAATCCAACTGAGATATTGATGTTTTTTACACCTAATCACTTTAAATTCTAGATTATTTTTAGTTTTCATATAATATCGTTGATCATTTTAATAGATAGCATAATGATGCATTAAAGTGGATGGCTTAATCAGACAATCTTGTATTGAATGAATAATCTAAATCTGATGATGTTCAGTAGTACTATACTTTAGATATATAACATTAACCATAACCATTACTATCCGCAATTTTAAAATTAATGGTGGATATATTCAGCAATAAAAAACTTAAGAGTATTGTAAAAAACCATTACATATTTGTTATTCCTAGTCTTTGTTGAATAATTAATCCAAAATGTAGGGAATAGCAATATGAATAACAGGTGAGTTTACAGATTTCCATCCGAATAATAATGGTAATGCGACAGACATGATCATGGAATGATCATACAAGTGGATACTTGAATCAGTGTATGCACAGATGCATCTTTATAGGCAACAAAAAACAGGTCCCAAACATTAAAACATACCCATAATTATCCATATTTTGTTTTACTTGTAATTTTTACTGATTCACAAGTCAATGTTTAATTTACGCTAGTAAAAGAGAAACTATTCTTACTACCAACGCACGAAATCCATCAGATATCTTTTGAAATATTATAAAATCGAAATAAAGTATGAGATTTAAAAACATTAATGAACTAGAAGTTATATAAAATACAAAACATTTTTGGCTGCTATTATATTTTCATTTAATAACAAATGTATTGCTGTCTTACTGTTACCAATTTTTGTACTAATAATTGACCTAAAAAATAAAATAAAAGTCTTATTTCAGAAATAATTTTTACCCTTTCTTTTCCATTTTCTCACTTAATCATGCCTTCTACATTGAATATAATCTTAGAAACAAGTATGTCCTTTCCCTTGCCATTCATAAGTGCTGGCAGAAGTTTCGTTCCATACAAAGTAATATTATATCGAGGACAAATCTGCAAACTCCATGAAATATTACAATCAGACAGCATTGTTTTGATTCTCTACATAAACATTCGAAATGTAGTTTAAAAATTGCTCAATTAAAGAGCGAAGAAAGTTTTCTAACTGTTGAATAAAGATGCCGTTTATATCATAAATTTCAATTCCGCATTGAACTTGACATTTAGTATAATAAATAATTCAACACTGAACGTACTTGAATATCGGAACATCATTACTGAGGGAGAGGATTTTAAACCTATTTTAGCCGATGGCGATCTTGACCTCCATTTTATTCCATCATCGCGCACAATATTTATCACCTGTGTATGTTAACTATGGAATTCAAACATTTATTACATTCTAGGTTACTGAAAATACATTTTTTTACCATTTTCAGTCTTTAGTATAGAGCATTAGTATTAAAATCAAATTTACGTTTTAAAGCTAGTATTGTATCCAAAATCCAATTGTTTTATCAAAATACTCCGATAAGTAGTTTTAGCAGTTAGCAGTTTTCCCTAGTCGTTTTCTTTGTTTAAGTTAGATGATTTTTTAGATATTTTATTTTTCGTCTTGAAATTCCAAATACCTAAATACCTTTTTTTTCATTCAATCTGAATGTACCATAATAGATTTTATTTATAGAAATGAAAAAAAGGATGCCTTTGTTTTTAATTTTTTTTACAAATTTAAAAATTATTACATTACATTATTATTACAAAATTTTCCTATACAAAGACGTCGTAGATAGTTAGTAACTCACTTTAACCCTTTAACGCCTGAATAACACAAAATTGAACTGCGACTTTGGGCTCTCAAATTTTAATCAAATCGCTGTTAATTTGGTACGACAATACATGTTATTTATATTTTTGGGTATGCTCTACAGGATGCAACTAATAAAAAAAAGCGAAAATGTCATCTTGTACTTTTTTTGGCAACTTTTCGAAAAAATCTAGAGTATCGATTCGCTTCACGTTATTTCATAGTTGTTACCAAAATATAATACTGGATTCATCAGAGGCCGAAAATCACTTTTTCTTACTAATATTGTCTCCAAAATCAGAATTTTGTTCGTCAAGAAATATATTGATCGCCACGTTGAATCCGCTATTTTGAATTTTCCACCTCTATCATCATATTCGTACTTAGACCCCAAAAACCTCCGAAAGGAGTTTCCTGGTTAGAATCGGTCGTTTTCTAACAAAAAATCGCGAATTTTTTGAAAATTTGCAAAAAAAAAATGACAAGATGAAACTTTGCACTATTTTTAATTGTTGCATCATATAGAGCATATTCAAAAACATCGAAAAAATGTAGTGGTATAACAAACTAACAGCGATTCGATTAAAATTTAAGAGCCCAAAGTCTAGGTTCAATTTTGACTTATTCAGGCATTAATGGGTTATCTTTTTAGTCCTGAAATGTGGACGCTGCCTTTTGCATTGTAGAATCTTTGGACATCCTCTTTCGTTCCGATAGTCACAGTCACAGTTAAACGGAAATTTCGATGAAAAAGTAATAATAAAGATGAATTATTCCATGCTGATTCTTTAGACGTTTCTTCGCAAAATGTCGTAGATTAACATCAATAAATACTGAACATTCCAATAGGTAGCTAGTTCTAAAGCATCTTTGAAGTACTTATTTTTCAAGCAGATTTGTCAGGTCAAAGCATATGCTTAAAATATAAAGTACATATTCAATTGAGAAGCATTAAAAGTCTTATTCAAATAAATGAATTTAATAATTTCGTTAATCGATTTATTACAGTCGTGAAACAAACAGGCCAAATACTCAACTACTTCTATTTAATAGGTAAGTAATAAAGAAATAGTAATCTAAATTCAAATTTTCGGGCATTCTGGAAGGTAAGTTATACCAAAACTCAACATGAAAAGTGAATTTATGAATAATACTAGAATAACGCAGATTTTCTGCATTATCATAATTAAAACGAATTGATACTTAAATCAATTTTTGTTCAAATAGGGCTCAATAAATTTTTTACATTTGGATTTTACAACTCTGAAATTCATCGAGTAGCCAATTTCACTTCGATCAAACAAGTTGGAGCCACCATTTTTAATTTTGAAAATCTAAGGTCAGCCACATTAAAATACGCAATATCCGAAGCTTCGTGAATTTTGAATGTGACGAAAAACATTAATTAATACAAAAATGGATTTTTGCAAAAAGAACCAGGTCATTTTGTTTATAAGGCACTTTAAAGCTTGAAAAAATTACCGAATTTGAAGATGATTTCCAGAGAATAACGAAAACATGAAAATGATCTGTAGGAGACTTTACTATTTGTATAATTAAATGTTTAAACGTTGAGATTTAAAAAAAAATAGTTGGTGAATATTCTTTTAAAATTTTTGCTTTGACCGAACGTACAAAAGGCTCCAGAAAGTAGTCAGACATTGTTTTATATCACTTTTTGCAAAAAGGAAGGACATTTGAAGAAAAAAATTTGTTGACTGATAACATGCAGCCGGAATGTTTATAACGAATTTTGTTATATAATCGTGTTTGAAAAATATTTTTTGCAATTCGTAGGTACACAATTAAGAAATAAGCGAGATATGTTTCTGGGCGTGTAAACAAAGTAGTATGAGAAAAATGCATTTCATTTTCATTTATAACATTTACCACCTTATATGCTACGAGAATTATCATCGGAAAGAGACTAATTCTGGCTACTTCAAGTCGGATATACTTCAAATCTGCAGAAAAGAGCCACACAAGTGTAAAAATTACCATATTGTAATTTTCAATTACACTTTTAAATCATATTTTTATGGCATCTTCTGAAAGAAAATAATGTAAATATTGATTACTAAACAATCCCTTAAGAGTCTACAATCATGTTATATGAATAGACTTAGCTAAATTTTTCACAAGCACCCATTTTACACCTATTAATTTGACTAATGTTTTAAATAACAATTAAACGCTTTTTCAAACAGCACATCTGAAATCTATTTTAACCCATGAAGTCTCGGAGATGCACGATTTTTAGTTTGAGTCATTCCAAACCATTTTTGTGCTTAGTAAAGTCTATAGCATTAAAAAAAAATTGCTCAAAAAAATTCAACCATTTTTTCAACATATTGACGTTTTGAAGAGGTTAGGTGGATTTGGGACAAAAGAAACAAATTTCTAGTTGAAGTTTATAGATTTTCTAGTTGACATCGATCCCAGAACATTATTGATGCCAAAAAAAAATTAACAAAAGACGAAACGCACGGAATTTTGTCCATTTTTTATTTAAAATGCACCATATTGGGTTTTGAAGCAATTTAATTGCAGTTTTGACTACACCAATAGAAAGGACATACTCGTACATGGCAGGGTCGGTCACTTTCAAGCCAATATTACTCTTATTTCCCGTTGAGAATGATGGTCGAAAATCAACTAAAAAATCTGCATTTCCGGGACTATTAATGGGATAAATGAATATTTTCTTCATTCATTTCTCGAGGTACTTCTTACAGAATAATGTCAAGTTATACATAGTAGTGATGTGATGATAAATATTAACTATTTAAAATTGTTATGTATATCATATTATGGGATAACATGAATGAATATCAGGAAATAGTAAATCCAAGAATATTTTTGGCTGGTTTACACTGAAAAATAATTAAATTAACTACCTTCTTCGAAAATAATATGTACTAATCGTTAGTTAATATAAATTAATATTAAATAAAATTCGTGAATTTAACACTCGGTGAAGTTTTATACGTCTTCGTATAACTATAAAATTGCGACAATGTAAAATATTAATTTTTGCAAATTATATATAGATAGTCTTGAAAATGACAGTGACGCTGTCGAAACGTCGACTATTTGAACAAAACAAGACCAAGTGTTCATTTTTTATCATTTATTTGACTCGGATAATCGATCTAGCCAATTTTTCTAAATTAATATAAATTAAGTTATCAAGTAAGTTTATAACTTTACTAAATATTACATCTTTCTTAAATCCATTTTTTACAGTTAAATTTCAACTAATATCGATTTATTTAAATGACACTGCAAAACAGATTCAATAAACAGTTATACCAGAAATGTATAATAGTTGTTTTTTGGCTTCCTCGAAAGTGAATTAATTTTAAAAATAATTGACGACTCAATGCCCGTCAGCTCTGCAGTATGTATATTTTTCACCATATTTCGATTATTTCTAGACGCCAGGGAATCGATCATTAGGAGATTACGAGTGTTTACCAGTGCATTATATCCTTTGATAGTTGTCGCCGACTTCGTTGTACGTCTCCCTTTGTTGATTGGCGCCCCATGATTTCCCTGTTTTCCCATTTGAAAGCCACAGAATTTTCACGCCGCAGGGGGCTCCAGGTATGAAGAATCGATCATCCACACACATTGCAGCAGCAGCTGCTACATTTTTCTCTAAACGTAACATCTCGTATGTTTACCAAGTTGGTGCATTGACCTAGTGTTTAGTAGATAGATTTCCCCTAGAGAATAGTACCGATACATGGCACGTGCTCGATGACGCAAATGTCTACTTTCTAGTTCGACGAAAAGTTGAATATATAGGAGATTTGGAAAAGAAATATTTAAATACCCCTAAAGTTTTTATAGCTTTTGAATTATTTTCGGTAGAATACACACGAGTTTTCGAGTCATTGAATTTGTTATTCCTTGTCCTGCCGTAACAGTCTGTAAAAGAAAAATAAACTAAACATTCACAAAATGTTTAAAATTATGATCACAAGGCATTTTTCCTCCTTCATTATTTTTAATAAACCTTATATCTACCACTTTATAAATCCTTGCAAATTGGAAAATAATCGTTAAAAGGGCTGCAAATTTCATCTAAATTATGTTTTTTTCATGATTCGAGGTGCTGGAAACGAAATAAGTGCTGTTGGCGCCTGTTTCCTGCGACAACAAAAGTGACTTAATAATATTTTTCGAATCCACTAGTCGCAGGCAGATGTAGAAAATTACAAGGTGTGAAAGAAATATTACCGAGATACGTACGAATTAGACGCAAGTGTTGCTATATGATTATGGCTTCCTTTCACAACTCCTTCTAACACAACACCCTATACTCTAATGGCGCGAAAATATTTTACAGTTAAAATGGCGTTTCTCGTCCGATACTTCGACGTTGACGTTTTAATCCACAAAGTTACGAAAAGTGGTAGAGGATTTATTAGGTGTGGGCGGGGTATGTGGATTTTCTGCAGATGTAATAATAATTACAGGTACTGTGTCTGAAATTTAAGTTATTTACAATTTGAATTGTACACCATATCTTCCTCTTCGTATTCATACACGGAAAAAAATATTTAGGTTACGTTAGCTCAAATACTTTGGTTGACAGGCGTTTGATTATACGAGCACAATTATGAGTCTGTCACAATAATTTATAAATGTAATACAGAAAATTCATTTAGCTACCACAGCTCAATGAATTTATCTGCAGATGTTTGGTTGTCGCTGCAAAAGATAACTGACTGAAAGACAAGTGCATGTATGCTGTCAAATTATTCGCTGTATAAACGAGCAAGTTGCGGTTAAAATTGATTTTTTTGTGAAAAATAAGTTAACAGAGTGGGGACTCATATTTTATTTTATTATTAATAAAGTTAATACGTGAATAAACGCATGTAATGAAGGTTACAAGTCACGTACTATATCGGTTTTTAACCTTTCTTTCAGTGTACTAATCACTATTTTTTAGTGCAGATTAATACGTGATCACACATAAATATAATTTCACCTCTATAAATATAAGAGAAATGAAAAATAGTCCATTATTTAGTCCAATTGATAGGCTGTGTTTCCTGAGATATATATCTTAAGGCAGCTAAAGTGTTGAGGTAAGAGAGAAAAACTGAGGTAGCTAAACGAGTTTGACTGATAGAGCCGAACCAGCCGAACTGCGTTTAACTGTGTTTAGGTTAAGCTGTGACAGATGAATATTTTGCTGTAGGGGTTAAACATTATTTTCCGTGTACATCGGTGACACGACTTAATATTGCAGTATTTTATATTACGCGCCAAAATATTACAAAAAAATATTCGAAATCAAAATGAAATTCGGCAAAAATAAGAAAATATTAAAATAAGATAAATAAAATAAAAATATAAATTTGAATAATCGTCGAATAAAACATTTGAATTATTAATTAATACAATTGAATTGGAATAAAAACTTGTTTTGAAGAATGTTTTAACATCGATAAAATATTTTTTATTTAAAACCTCATACTAATAAAGTTTGTGTGTCCAAAAATGATCCTACTTTAAAATACTTACGTAAATTATTATACTAATATTATATGCATATTTACAAAAATAAATAATAGTAAGTCTAACAAATTTCAGTTCCTCGATTTTATAAAAAAAATGTATTAACATATTTTATGAAATTTAATACACGCGAATATTAGTTTTAAAATAACCATGTATATTAAATTTATATACTTGTGTATGCAAATAACTTCATAGACATGTATATTAATTTTAACGTCAATATTTTTAACAGTGATGTTTAACAGTCATGTTTCAAGATGTTTAAAACTAATTCGAACGAAGTCGCTAATCTGGATGTTGCGTTAGCGTTCTTATTATTAGTCGCGTTCTCTTTCGTAACGTACAATTATGTAGAGCTTCATAAACTTATATCATATAAAATGAGTAATATTATAAATAGGAAATTATTTATCATTTGTCAAAAATCGAAGAAAAATGAGAAACTTTATAGAACTCAAAGTGGTAAAGATCAAATCAGAAATGCTGCATATGTACGACGTGATGTTCTTCTTATTCAATTGTATTAAATAATAACTTAATAAATATTTAAATTAAAATTATAAGTTGATAAGGATCTTTTTGTTTCAAATCACACAGAACCTGAACATTTGTTTCCGAAAATAAAAACATTATTACATTACTTAACAACCAAATGTTTTGTTATAAACAAATTTTTATAAACAACCTGTTATGAACAATAAGCAATCGAGCACTATATAATATTCCATCCTACAATGTAGAATCCCAGGCTAAAAATTGGAAGATAGATGTATGATCTTCAAGTACGTCATAAAGTATGTGTATGTGAAATTAGTGCATAGTCACACGAAACCGCCGGAAGTTAGCGCCTCAACAACTATGTAAAAATCGAATATTTTACTTAAAGTATAGTAATAGAAGAAAAGTTTAAGCCTAGGTGGATTAAAAAAAAAACATCGGTATTGGTGTGGTAGTGTGTCAAAAATATCAAAAATCGACTTTTTTAAAGTTTGGGAATTTTTATTTCGAAAAGTTATCCTATGTGAAAGTTACAAAAGACCTTTTTTTGTTTAAAATTACCCAAAAAAAATGAAATAATAGAAATAAAATATCAATGTTTTCAGGAGCTAAAAGAACAAAATTATTCAATTGTTTTAAAAAATTGTTATAAACAATTGTCCGACCTCTTTCGAGCATTTCACCCAAAAAAATTCGTGTTCAGTGGCCAAAAATACATCAAAAAAACATAAAAGAAATATAAAAGGTTACGGCAACATAGGTAGCCCCTAGACTAATGTAAAAAACTTGACGCGATGAAGTTAAATGGGCTTTGGATTCGGATTCAGCGACTCAAAAATACATATTAGAGACATAGTCTGACTACCACATCTGGACTTATTACCTATAATCACTGAATATTCCACAGACCTTTCTGTCCAGGACGAAATAAATGGTATCAAATATTTAAAATTAAATGAGTGTAAATCTGCAATAGATTGTTCTATAATTTGATCCTATGAGATTCCGTCTATTATTTCTACTAAAGTTTTGGCAATCAGAAAGACAGAACATTTTGACAATCCCTATTGCAATAATTTAATTCAAACATAATTCAATATAGAAAAAACGGTAGTTTATCAAAATAATGTCATCGTATACTTAGACATACAGTCAAAAAAAGTTCTGGTTAAATAAGACCGTAATAATATTTCTGGTTAAACGAACCACAATTCTGTTTATTGTAATAAGAAAAAATAACAAGGGGCTATTTAACCCTTCCATACCCCACTTTCGATTTCAATTATACATCACCTACTTGGTCTATCTGACCCAACCGACAAAAACGTGGATTTCGGCTAATCATTTAATTTTTTCGACTTGAAAAAATTCAAGGCCATTTTCCGATCTACCAAGAAAAAATTGTATACATAGAAAAAATTTTTTAAATTTTTAACATTATGTAAAAAACGAAGTAGTACAATGTAGCTAAAATTAATCGAAGCGTGTACTCATCCATGGGTCCAGTGGACCCACAGAGGTATGGAAGGGTTAATCATCTTTTCTGGTTATTTTAACTATTTTTTGTCTGAGTGTAGATCCGATCCGATCATATCATATTTAAGTTAGATAAATTGAAATCGGACACGTAGGAATATGAATCTACTCATCCTTTAAATTTGATTTTTATTTCACGGGCAGATATCTTTATAATACTGGTAAATAAATATATAAACCAACAGTATTAGTACTATCAAAATTTAACGAATCGTAATGACATTTTATTTAATTACCACAAAGTTTTATTTCTAATAGCGAAATGTCTAAAATAATGATATGGTATCAAGTAATAAATAATCTGTCCAATAACGTGAAAAATAGTATCGAAATTGCTTTTAATTAATCACATAGATTACAAAGTATATAGCATCGCATACTAATGTAAGCTTGTATGTTATACCCTAAATACTTACAAAAATCAATTTTCATAATAAAAGAATTTAATGCATCATCCGATATTTTGATTGATAACAATAAATTCTTTTCCGAACTATTTTAAAATTTTGATAAGTTTTGTAATTAGATTCCAGTTTTTGTCGATTGGTTAATTTTTACATTTATATAAATACGTTTGATTGATATTACTTGATAATTATTTTTCAAATAATTATATAGCATAATTTGTAAGAATCGTCGAATGGTGCAGACGATACAACAATTGTAATATATTTCATTTCAAACAATTGAAAAACTATTTACAATTCTAACATTTATATATACAAATATAATTCTCTTCTCTATTAAAGTTTTTACAATATTGAAGATAGTAATATCAAATTTATGCAATATGGCAAAAAAAGGTTAAGAAATTACGAAGTAATTATATGCATAACTTGCAATGAATACATCTTTCCTACTCAACTACTGCGTCAAATACTTATACAAAAATAAACATTAGAATAGTATGACAGACATTATAAATTAGTATACCCCACAATGATAATTTGATTTCGAACTGGTGGTGAAAGGTTTCGTAAATGATAATGAAAAACGACACTTGAACTTGACACTGAAAACATAAATCTGAAATTTAGAAAATTTGGAAATTCTATTCATTATTGTTTTTATGTTTATTAATTGTGAAAGATAAAGAAGTAATAATAATTAATATTTTATCACATTTCCGAAAAATAAATTTATAAATGCAACATATCATATTTGCCCTAAGCCGTTTTTAATGAGCTACGCCATGCTATAATGGAGTGTAACTACTTAAAATAGATTCAAAATTCGAAGTGCAATGCATATTGTACGGTAAAAGTAAACTTAGAATTTCGAAATAAAAATTAAAAGTAACAACTTATTTCCAGGAAAGATAATATATTTTTTACGAATTAATTAGTATCTTTTTTATTTGAATTCACATTATTTTTTGTTATAAAAACAAAAAATATACAATAACTACTTTTGAGTAGTTTAAACAACGTAAAATGTGTTTTGTTGAATGAAATTTAGAAATGAATTTGTTCATTTGTTAGTGAGTTAAATGAAGTTACTTGAATAAGTACTGAAAACTTGTGTCAGTTTTACTAATATTTTAGTAATTATAATTACTAACTACTACCGTAAATAAAAATAATAACATTAACAACATAGGCACAGTTTGTTCTAACTAAAAAGTTATTCAATTTTCTACTTTTTCCTTATCTATCGGGCGATAATTAAATATGTTTTGTAGTTTTTTTTTCACTGTCTATTTGTAATTACATATTTCTGTATATAGAAATTGAAGGACTTAAAAAAAATCCGATATGGTATCTTCAATTTCTCTTTTTTGTCGTTTTTTTTTGCTACCGCCCCTTATCTAAAATCATCCACATTTGTTATCATTTCTAGAGATGTTTCCAAATGTTTTTTTAATTTTTACCAAATTCTATGTTCTACATTTTCATTAGTTTTTCTTAATTTTTGACTATAGTTTATTTTTTAATTGGAACAATGCGTATTTCTATGGATATTAATTATATTCCATAAATGTGATATTTACTTCCCAAAGTGTTAATTCATCCTTTTTCTTCATGTACTCTAAGTATATAATCGGACCAATTAAGCAAAACGTGCATCTTGTCCATATGGTCTGAACTTCATAAACTTCTACATCATACAAATTTTAGGGTATATAAATGTTGATCTACATCCGGTTTTAGCTATTCTAATCAAATTAATTTCGACATTTTTGTTGTAAAGGAATGTTAAATATTATTGTTTTGGGCTTAGAAATATTATGTCAAAATACAATGGTAGATTGCAAATTCTATGCACGTTTTTCGCTCTAGTTTTCGAGAGTTTTGTGTTTTTTCACTGTTATAAGTGGTTGTAATGTTACAACAAATTACGGTATGAAAATAATGTGAAATTGCAATACATATTGCGATTTCAACATGTATTTTGTAAAATTACAACATTTCATAGTCAATTTATAATTTCTATATAAGGTGTCGTAAAATTACATTTATTTTGTGATTTTACAACATGCTATCGTGGTTTTAATACATATATATTGTAAATTTCAATGTTATGTTGTAAAATTACATAAGCATATGTAGTATATGTCTATCTATCGCCTTCATCGAGATTTTCACAGTTTAAAACATTATTGAAAAAGTATTTTTACGCCAATGATCATTTTTAGAGATCACTACATTCCAGTTGGAAGTAAGGAAACCAAAAATATCGAGTTTGAGTAATGTGCAATCCATTGCGATCTCTCGATAGTAAACTCCTGTACATTAGTTTTCGTCTTATATTTTAGGTTAGGTGTGGTTTTTGCTAAATGTTGAGGCGTGCAGTTAACATTTTTATAAAATTAAGTAAATGAAGTAGATTGGAACTGTTTGTTACATAGATTAATATCTCTCGATGAAAATATAGAAGTAAAAGGGAATCTTGACAGGGAAGTAAGATAATATTCTCTCTTTCTCATCATCTCTCTTAGTGAGTCAATTAAAATGGTTTTGTTCGTAATATAGGTGAATAACCATATATTAATGAATAATATATACAGAACAATACGTCTGGATATTTTCGGTGCTTGATTATTTATGCAAATTTTGTAACTTTATATGTGTCCAGTGGAAAACTTATATTTCGCATCACCACCTGCATAGAATAATGACGAAACACTGTATTCAATCCACATATTTTAATCGCGATTTCGGGAGAACCTAAAAAAACCGACAAATCACAAAACAGACACTTCAAAAACAAGCATTAAAAAAAACATACATAGACATTTCAAACAACAGCGATTCAAAAACTACACATTTCTAAAAGAGGTATTCAAAAACCATACATTTCAAAATGCAGACATATTTTGAAAGTCTGTTTTTCGAAATGTCTGGTTTTTGGGTGCCCCTCAAAAGCACAACAAATCACAAAACAGACATTTTAAAATGTACATATTCTAAAAATATAATTAATGATTGACTTCTAAATGTGGTTAATAAATATTCCGTGGGTTAAACTTCTTTTACCTTCAAGTGACCTACAAAATGAATCCCTTGGTCAAATATTGAAATTACCTTCCAGTGAGACATCAAGGGCGACGACCCGAGATAATTTTTTTTATGTGGTGAAATGTCAGGTTTTTGTAAGACTGTTTTTTGAAATGTCTGTTTTTTGAAATGTCTGAATTTGGAATGTATGGTTTTTGAATGTCAGGTTTTTGAAGTGTCTATTTTGTGGCCAGTGAAGAAAGTTCTGAAAATCAAAACCCCGAAAGGCTAAAATTTCGATATTGCGCTCGACCAAGGTATTTTAATTTGCTTTCTTTTTGCCAAATTTTCAAAGACAAAGTGAAGAAAATCACGCTGGAGCCTTGCTATATCGAAATTTTGGCCTTTCGTCGTGTTGATTGTCTGATCCGTGTTCCCCGCCCTATTTTGTGATTTGTCGGAATCGGAGGAGGGAGGTGCGCCCTTAAATGTCTGGTTTTTTAATGTCGGGTTTTTGAGGTGCACCCGTGATTTCAACACACCCAAAACCTTAAATATTATTATACAATATATAGGTATAAAAAATTAATTTTTGTAATACGGAAACTTCATTTTCATGTGCAGACTTGTAACTCGGTCAAGTGCACTATGACTCTTTCGCCTTTTCGCGCGGCACGTAAAACGTCGCTTTCACGTTTCCCGCGCGTTTTCTTGTCTTCTGTTCTCTTTCTTAAACATCAGCGTGTGATTTTCACAGATCCCCCCTTCGTCTATTTATTCATTATCTACTCGTAACTTCCTCGATATCACATTTTTCTTCTTCAGGTGAGATAAACAGGATGACATTCAGCTTTAAGTGTTCACTTCCTCGTGTCTTGGAGAAAACAATGAGTCTTCAGTGATTCGGGTTAACGACATTATTCTGAAAATTTTATATTTTATAAATTAAGTGGTTAATATGTATGTTTTAGGGTTTTTATAGGTTTCTAGAATATAATAGAATGTATCGGTTATTAATGTCTTATTAAAATCCGTACTCACATCTGTATCATTTTAGTAAATAAGTCCTGAATTTTAATTTGTAATTGATAATATTATATTGTATTAAAAATGAAATTTAAATTAATTTATATGTAGGAGTTTTTTAATACAAGATATCTAATACCATGAAAATTGAATGATGCAAATATATACAATATATAAATAATTCTCACTAACATGGAGTCGTTCAATTAGTACAGTTATTCCAACAACCGTCGAGATTTCCCGATACTATTTTTACGTAGATGATATACCAAGTTGTAAAATGAAATGAAAACAGGTAAATTCAATCGGCATACAAAAATTATATGTAGTGCATAATAATATATGCATATATACACATAATACACAACAAGTGACTATTTTTCTCCAACTTTAGGTAATTTCATTTTATACTGAGGGACAGGATTATTTACTATAAAAAATGCTTCTTAACCCCTTAGCTGTCAGGCGATAATCAGCTTTACGTTCAATTTTTGTCTTCGAACAAATTTTTCATTGATTTAGCCTATAATTTTAGTCTTATGGTTTTGGAGGTCGCTGAAATCGAAACTGAAATCATGTTTTCAGAATTCAAAATGGTGGATCCAATATGGCGGACACAAGTTCGAAAAATGGTTTGATTTTTATGAAAGTGTGTACCTTAGGATTTTTGAGGTCGCTGAAGTTGAATTTGTAATCGAAAATCAAATATGGCGGAAGCAAATTCGAAAAATGGGATCTTCTTACGAAACGATTTACAAGACTGTCAAGTGGTATAACAACTTATATTTTCAATTTCCGATGAGTGGTTTGGTAAATTTTATACGTTATGATGTATCTGAGCTTCAGAAACTTGGAGTCATAACTCTAATTCTAATTTGTCCATCGCAAACATCTATTTTTCGAATTTGCGTCCACCATATTGGATCCGCCATTTTGAATTTTAGAAATTCGATTTCAAATTCCGATTCAGCGACCTCAATTATCCCATGGTACTCACTTTCGTCAAAATTGAATCAGTTTTAAAATATGCGTCCGCCATATTGGATCCGCCATTTTGAATTTTAAAAATCTAATTTCAGATTCGGATTCAGCGACCTCAAAAACCATGATTTA
The DNA here is from genome assembly GCA_030407085.1 of Trichopria drosophilae. Lineage (NCBI taxonomy): Eukaryota > Metazoa > Arthropoda > Insecta > Hymenoptera > Diapriidae > Trichopria > Trichopria drosophilae. Next base: position 19,930,611 of record CM059584.1, on the reverse strand, counting down.
CCAAGTTACAGTCGAATCGATGAAGCATAAACACATATTTTTTTTATGGCACCTATGCGTCATGAGACAAAAATGGCACGACTTTTTTCTGCGGATATACGCGTCACTGACAGTTAAAGGGTTAATTAAGAAATCATGTATTTAAATATGGCGAATCGAATAAATTGTAACTATATGAAATAATTATTAAAAAACATGGATTTGTTTACATAAACACAACATTGTGTAACACGCATCAATCGTCAAATAAATTAATAAATAAATAATTGACATTAGCCTTACACTACACAACAACATTTTTTATAATCCGGTATATAAAAATTAGCAATTTCATTAATAAATTTTAAATTAAAAAGGAGACCGTTTAAAAGGAAATAACAACGAACGAAATTAAATATAACACAAATGCTGTCACTGTATGATACCTGCTCTTGCTATGTTGATTCCTCGGCGATTTCAAAGCAACTAAAATTTCGTCCAGTTCCGCTACTTTTCGGAAAATCACGAATTCCTTCCTTGACCGTTAAATGGAACCAGGATTAGAGTTATGGATTGTATTAATTGTAATTTTATTATTATTTACAAATTGCTCCAATAATAACTCCGTGACCCTTTCAGTGATATTTCTAGACCAGCTTTCCAAAATAAAATCTTCTTAAGTGATTTCTTAAGTGATAATTCGGATTGCAAATTTGCATCCTAATTTCTTTCGCACTTTTGAAAAATTCTTCGTTGAAATTGAGGTGGATATTTCGGAAGCCGTTGGAAGATTGAAAATGCGACGAATGTTATAGTCAATCGTCAAGTAATAGGTTATTTGAGAAAGCGGAATAAGGAAGAACATAAATTCAAAAGACAAATAAAAACCCACGATTTTATAGTTTTCCATTATAAGATTTTAACGCGACCGCGCACTAGACTTAACTGCTTTCCCTTTTTCCTCGTGTTCGACGTCTTATCGGCGGGATCGCTGAATCGTGAAAAGGGCGATTCCTTGAGGCGTATCGATCATGATCCCCAGAACCTCTCGATGACGTCGCCCACGCGACTAAACATTCATGTAAATGCAACTTTAAGTATTTTTTTCAATCTTTCAAGGCCGCGAAATTTACAAACATTATACAGACAATTTTTTATAATTAATTTAATTTTCTAATTAATCGATCAATATTTTAATAATAACTTACATGTAAAATTCATGACACGCATACCAATATTATATTATATTACCTTACAACCGTTAGAAAATTTCACATAATATGAAATTTTGAATAAATTTAAATGTTTTTCTCAGATGGATATCGGTTTTTGACCAAAAAAATATTTACATTTAATTTTGATTCGCGAGTCCCATCAAACAGTATTTATCAGTCTAAATTTTAGATTGACAAGATACAAACTTATTGTTTAAAATGAAAACAATGATTTTTATTGAATGTCTCGAAACATAACAGTCACACTAAAGCGAATTATAATTAAATTTGATATGAAATCAACAATATATTTTATTTTTGCAGACAAATAGTAACAAAAATAAGCAATTTAGAAAATTTCGTAGTTAGTTCAAAATCGTATTATTTAAAAATTGCTCTTTTCCTATATAGAGATCAGAAAAATATCCTAAATTTAAAATGTATAGGGAATACGATATTAAGATGTTATTTTTTTTATTATTGCGTGTTTATCACTGTTGAAGTTATTAGAAAGAAAATTAAGCATCACGATAAAATCACGAAAGACACTCGTGAGCTAATAGGTTGCCCCACGCGCCAAGTATCCTGTGTGGTCCCACCGAACTTCTCATTAGGCACGATTCACGGTATATTATTATCGAAAATTGTTCGTCGAAACTATTGTCCGTGATTATCCTTAATTCTTCAAAACGAAATAGTCAAATCAATTTACCTTTTATTAATCTCTATACCTAAAAAATTGTACGTTTTGTTTCGTTGACCATTCCCTGCAATTCCATCATTATTTGAACAATCCATTTTGCATTATTCCATGTTAACCTCATGATAACAGAACAAAATTTGCTAATTGTACAAGGTCCTACAGTAAACCACCTAATGCAAAAAGTTGAATTACACGTAGACTAAGTCGATCATTCATATTGACAAATGAAATTATGTATGCTATTTTGTATTAGATCTTTAGTCAAATACAATTAATAATTTCTTTTCTCTTAATTAATATGGCATAAATATAAATAGGAATCAGTTTCAACTACGTTTTTTATAAAACTTTACGATGATCTTATTTTGACCTACATTTTAAACACGGATTTGTGTTTGTGGAGTAACCATCACCAATAAAATGAAACTTCGATCTACTGTTAAAATCGTAAAATATTTTACAGATAGAAAGAGACTCATACTCCCACTGTTAGACCTATCCTTAAGGAAATATAAGTAATCATTTCTTTTCTCTTAATTAATATGGAATAAATATAAATAGGAATCAGTCTTTATTGGTAACCGAGAATAATGTAACTACGTTTTTTATCAAACTTTAAGATGATCTTATTTTGGCCAACATTTTAATAACGAATTTGTGTTTGTGGAGTAACCATCACCAATTAAATGAAACTTCGACTTACTGTTAAGGTCGATAATAATGATTAGTAAATTAAATTAAATTATTTGTCATTGATCGAAAAGTAAGAAACAATATGAATTTAACTTCTCCCGGTTATCGCGAAAATGATTAAAAATTTATTATAATGATGGACCTAAGAGTTGTACTTATAAGTTAAGCTGGTGGAATTTACATTTCAGAAAAGCAGTTTTTCTTATTTATGTCAAAATTATAAATAAATTGACAGTTTAGATATATTTGGACTGCACGATTCAACAGAGCGAAAATGAAAATAGTAAGATATATTTTTTCTAATTTTTTTAAACTTTGGTTTTATTACGAATTTCTTAAAAGTGGGTACAGAAAATTGTCATTTTTGACATTAATAAAGTTCCTCAAATTCGATTGAAATCATATCGAAATAATCGTTCCAGCGGCAATGATATCTCAGTTCGATAGATTGCTTAGTTATAGAAACTAAAATTTGTATCATCGGGCCAAAAAAATTTAAAAAAAAATGAAGAAAATGCAAACAAAATTTAAAAAGTACTAGAAAATAGTAAAAAAAATGACTCTCCGAATAGCGTATATTTCCCGTGGTAAGAGTCGGACAACGGCAAAATATGTCTGGAGGGCTAAACAATGTGATGTAAATCGTTGTGAATTAGTGGTGTATAGGTAATGTATTATATTTATCATCAGGAATAAATAACTTTGAAATTAGTCATTGGAGGATCGATGTATTTACTCCGATATTCACGTTTATTATATCTACAAAAGTCAATTGTACCAGATACCAATCCCCACAAGATGTGCTGCACTCCATTTTTAGGTTATAAACCAATCAGTGATAGGTCTCAATCGTATATGGTAATTTGCAATTTCACACATACGTAATGATACGGAAAAGTAAAAAATTAAGTGAAAACCAAACAAAAAATCGATAAAAACCCATTGTATATAACTAATTTAAGGTTATGAATGAATCATGATGAGATTAGGTATTCACAAATGATAATAATTACTTTTTCATCCCAATTCTCCATCGTTTCAACCGTTATGCGGTCAAATACTCGATATTTCTGCCACAAAATGCAAAATTAGAACTTGCAGACGCAATATTGAAGCCGAATTTAGTTTTTTGAACAAAAATCTGGCGGGACAACAAAGGGATGAGCAAAAAGATGTGATTACTACGTTTGGCAATGGTCAGCACTGCCCTTTTCAGCGCCAAAAAAAATCGATTCTTGCGAAGAAACATCGAAAAAATCAGTCTTTTTTCAACAAAATGATTCTAACTGCGGCATTTGAAAGAGGAGGTACAAACCTATCGATTTTGACTAATTTCAATTTTTTCTAACGTCGTTTGGAACAAAAGCTACAGCGCTGAAAGTTGTGTCCAAATTCCAGACTTTCCGGATGAAAAGGGTTCATTGTAAGAATTTCGATGGAATTGTTTGATTGAGAGAAGATTTTTAGGATAATCGCTTCTTATGCAATTCTCACTAGATAACACTGCATTAATTATTTTTAATGATCAAATGTGAATGCTACAATTGGTATACAGTAAGTTAAGAAATAATCACCTAAAAAAAGAAAGTATACGAGACTTTAGAAATTTTTAATAATCTTCGGTTTATAAAAAAACGTTTTCCATATTTAGCATATCCTCATTAAGTTTAACGTAAAATTTTATTGAACTTCTGTTTAGAGAAAAGGACAGTAATTTATCGTCTTTACATCAGAATTCATCTACATTCGTCTTCAGTTTTAACATTTTTAACATATAATTGGCTCATCCCTTCCATTTATTTAGGATGAAAGAATAATAAAATACGCATTCGTGATTTACAGAATGTAGGAATAAAATAAAAATAAATTTACAATTTAGATTATTCATTTAAAAAAGACAATGGGAAACGTAATTCAACAAATCAGTGAGCAATCCTTTTATACTAATAAAAAAATTACAGTAATTTACAACTGCCTGCAAGTGTAATCGTGACGATGCATGATCGCAAGTTTTCTTAAGAGTCTTTCTATTCCCACGATTGTCTGTGAATAAGCATGAAGAATCGTATCTTAATTTTTAGAACAAATCTTTAATATACGTGTATTTTTCTATATAATACAATGTATTATGTTCTGTTTTCTTAAGACATTGTCCTTCAGTTTTTAACGTTATAAATGCAATATTATATATAACAATATTCAAATTTATTATTTTAAATGAAATGTATTTCACGATACTCTTAAATTCATTAAACTATCTTTCAACAGAATTATATGTATAATACGTTGTAGTATTAATAAAAATTAGTTATTATACATCTTAGTCGAAAATTAACCGAGTTTCTATGCACTTTCTATTTGTTCTCTTATTTTACATTAAAAAAGGTTTAACGAAGCAAAAAGCTGATAAATGTCTGGGGCAGTTTTATGATCGTCGAAAAACGTACGCCGAAACTGTGGATTTTCGGTTTCTCACGCGCGTCATTTGGGTTGTATTGTGCAGGGGACTAGAATTGTATATATTATGTAGGTTTATTCATGTCACGTTCAATATAAAAGACAATATTCTTACCAATATTTTAATTTCTACTCACATTTTTATAACCAAATCACGTATTTTACAATTGGAAATTGTAAAATTTGAAATTTTTAAACGAATACATTTACTTGTTAATTATGTTACTTCGATCGATATTAGGGTATACTATTTTATAAATATACAAGGGTAAGATTTACGAAAGTCGATGTTTCACCACTCGCTTATACGGTGAAATTTAATACATATAATACGTCCGCGAATTTAATTAAAGCGAAATTCATAAAGGCAACTGAACAAAACTTTTCAATACAATTTACTAAATACAGGATTTAGATAATCTATGCTATTGCTGACAAGGAAGATTTAAATAAAATAGCTTCTTAATATAAAACGTATAACAATCGCAACAAACATTCGACGATTACACTACAAAATCAAGTGTCCCCTTTAAAAAAGTTTCTTGATTTTTGCGTCTTAAAAACGAAGTATCACAAAATTTAAGATATTTGCTGTTTAATGAAATAAAACACGTTTAATTTTTAACTTGCCTTAAAATTTTTAACTTTAGTGATCAGGAATTCCAATATGGCGCCGAATTTGAAAATAAATGTCCAAAAAATTGGGATTGGATATTTCTTTGCTTATAAATTTTTTTTCGAGCCCTTAGAATATTGGGATTCTATTGAACCTCTGAAAAAGGTGAATAAAATACTTAAATTTTCAGAAAAAATTTTACTTTTATACCCTAGATCATTCTAATGCCCTCAAAATGGCCGCAACAATGAAAATTTCGAAGAAACTTTCTGGATGCTCTAGCTCAAAAACTACGAGTTTATTTAAAAAATTCTTAGAATTTAGCAAAGAAATATCGCGGATTTTTTTACATTTTTTTGAAAATTTAGCGTATTCTCTCATGAATTCTAAGAGTTTGCTCTCCTTTGCATTTAATTTCAAATATTATAGCTTAGGATTTTGTTTCTCGAAAACTCGCAAAATTTGGAAAAAATTGCAAAGAACAGAAAATTCATTAGAGAATACAGTAAATTTTTTTAAAAATTGTTCGTAAATAAATTACAGTTAGGAAACAATTTTTAAAAATCCGCAAATGTCATCAAAAAAATCTAAAAAAATTCCAGGATATTTCTAGTTATATTCTAAAAACTTTTCTTTCCTAGCATTTCTTAAATAAAGCTCGTAGTTTTTAAGTTAGAGCGTCCAGAAAATTTCAAAGAAATTTTTATTGTTGCGGCCATTTTGAGATCGTTAGAATGATGTAGGGTAAAAAGTAAAATTTTTTCTTAAAATTTAAGTATTTTATTCGCCTTTTTTCAGAGTTTCAATAGAATCCAAGTATTCTAATGACTCAAAAAAAATTGATAAGAATATTTCCCAATTTTTTTGACATTTTTTTCAAATTTGCGCCATATTGGAATTCCTAAATTGAAACTCAATTTTGACTTCGGAATCTTGACAAGCGACCTCGGTAGGATATGTACCTGTCAATTTTTGTTAACTTCGACTTTGATACCAAATACTCGATTGAAATAGAAGCAAGAAAAAGTGTCATTTCGCCGTTAATGGATTAAACAGTCTTAAATGTTGTCTTAAGTCCACTGCTTTTCAAACGTTTTTCATCTTTTACGTGTATCGCATGACATGTGTTGCATTCGATTCTTTGCGAAATATTGAAGACAAAGTATAAATTTTGCATTCAAAGTCAGACGTTCTTTTCATATAGCCTGTGTAAATTGAATGTTGGTAAATGGAAAAATAATTCTTTCAAGTTGTTTATTACTTTACATTCTGTGTATAACTCTTTTAAAAGTACGATCAAATTAAAATTTGAGTTGGGAAAAGCTGTTATAAACTAATTGCTTTGTGGGATTCGGAAAAAATAAAAACATTTATTGAAAGTTTGCGATTAAAATTAAACATTACATTTATTTCAATGTAAATAAAATTAAATTTTTTTTAGTATCGGTAATCTTCGTTATGTTATATCAATGTTAAAGTTTTAGGATTTATACTATGCTTGAAGAGCACGTGAAAATTTTATTTTAAAAAATCGTTATACTAAACAAATTTAACCATCGGAGAATTAAATAATTATCAGGTCTGAGAATCTAATCAGTTGCCGAAGCAGTCCCTTACATAATATTATTTTAATTTTTCCAACTCAATTTCTTCTGATGTTTGAAACTTATGCCTGCCAATTAAAAGTATTGTAAAAAATTCCCATTTTTGTTCTACGGTAAGAATTAAATCTGTCGTATTGATTTTAGGTTTTCAAATAAATGGTTTGATTAAATATTCGCATTTGATTTTCTTATCCCCAAGATAAAATAAAAATGCTTTAAGATTCAGAAATAATTTAAGTGTAAATTTTAATAATAGGAATATATTGTTTGTACATAAAAATGACGTTGAACATTATATGTTAAAAGTCAATAACAGTGTTATTACATAGTTCATTAGTAAAAGAAAACAAATACAGTAACTTAAAATTAAGCTTTACTAATTTTATTTGTACTAAATCACACGTTGTCACACAATCGTTCTGTACTTTCTGTCGGAAATAAATCTCACGTTACAGGATATTGCAATTGTCATGCGTATTTTAACGAGCGTTTGATCTTGTTCTCAGAAAAGACGTAACCCGGATGGTTGTAAAAAGCAGTTTGTAAGAACAACAGATGAAATCTCTACCATCTATTCCTTATACAAAATTTGTAAGTAATTGGATGTAAATGTAAATCATCTTAATTTTCTGATTATGGAAGGAGAATGATGAAGTGTTTGTTGCTTCTTTATGAAGAATAATGTTAAACTAACCTGGGACCCTATTTTTTTTAAACGTCGGTAAATATGCGGAAAATACTGTAGAAAATAACAAAAATTGCAAGCTATTAATAAACATCACCAAAAATTATTTATTTAGGAAATTACCGTACGAAGTGCCTCAAGTTTCAATATACTTAGTCGACATCTTATTTATAAGCATGGTTAGTTTAATCTGGAAATTCTTGAATTCTTTGTGATAGAAGTATGCATATGCCATTGCATACCATTCGTTTTTTCTAGATAAGTATATAGTGTACAATTTTTCTTGTGTATTGCAGTACTTTCTGCATATTTACCGATGGTTACTAAAGATTCTTACTTTTCCCAGTGTTAGAGTAAAATTTTTCTTCATAAAATAGCATAAACAACTTCCTCATTCTCCATCCATAATCAGAAAATTAATCTGTAGTTGTGTCCAAATTCCAGACCCTCGGGACGAAAAGGGTTAAGGAAGTCATATATTACTCCACCATAAGTCATATTAAAGAAATCAGATTAATTTTCTGATTTTTTGTTCCAAACGACGTTAGAAACAATTGAAATTAGTCAAAATCGATAGATTCGGACCTCCTCTTTCGAATGACATGGTCAGAACCAGCCGGCGACTTCAAAGAAAAATTTTATGATCATTTTGTTGGAAAAAATACTGCTTTTTCGATGTTTCTTCGTAAGAATCGCATTTTTTGGCGTTGAAAAGGGTAATGGTGATCATTGCAAAAAGTACTAATCGCGTCTTTTTACTCAGCCCTTTCTTGTCCCGCTAGATTCTTTTCAAGATTCTATATTTTTCTTACAAACATTCTTGAATTTTTAATATTAAACCTGGTCATCTGTTTATACTTCATAACATACTTTTCATGTTTATTAGTAATCACCCATTTCCCCCAGGAATATCTTTTTAGAAATTTGAATGCTTCACATGAGTAAATGACACGATTGTTATAGTTCTTCGAATTCCTAAATGTAAATATCTTAGTACACCATAAATATTTTTGCGAACAGGTCGTCAAGATAGGTAGGAAACGACAAACTAAAAACCATTTTTGTAATGAAAAAGGACAAATATGGTTAAGTTTTTCGAAAAAATACACGTAAATATTATAGGTCATAATAATTAAGCTTGAAAGTCGATGCTTTCTATATAGTACTACGTAAATTTTAGTGAGAAAATAGTAGTAATTTTTCTTAATTAAAAATTAACCCTTTCGCTGTGAAGACCGAAAACTCGAAAGTGACCTCAAAACGTTACGATGTTTCCGGCCAATTCGAAATTTGTGTAAATACTGATGTTTATGTTTTCGATGACGCTGATTACGAATTTGGAGTCAGTTTTCAAACATTCAAAACGTCGGATCCAATATGGCGGACAGTTTTTTGGAATTCAAGCCGCCATATTGAATTTTCTGTTTAAAGTTTTAACAATTTCTCCTCAAATTCAGACTCAGCGATTTAACATACCTAATAAAACCTAACTCTGGTGTATATCTGTTTCTTTATTCTCTATATTCATTGTTTTAAAGTTACGTGTATAATGAAAAATGCTTAAAAATTGTCCATTTTTGAGCGGCCATATTGGGTTTCACGTTCAGAATTTTCGGAATTTGACCTCAAATTTGGATCCAGCGATTCAAAATACCCAATAAAAGAAAAGGCTGGTATATATATATCTGTTTGTTTATTTTCTGTTTATTCAGTCTTTTTTAACTACCTGTATAGACGTAGTTCACAATGGGAGTCCACCTAGTCTACTACGTGTATACACGTAGTCCACAGCGAAATGGTTAATAAACTTAATATATATGCATGTACGTTGCTACAGCTTTTGTTATAATAAGTTTATAAACATATAAGTTAGGTATGTACGTGTTCTTTAATCGTTTTAGCACAGTAATAGATGTATTTATTTTCAGTGAACCTTTATCAGGCTCAGGTCATCGCGGCAAGTACAGCGGCATCGACATCGATAGCCGATTCATGGTTTTGAATTTAAGAGGCAATAACACGCTTATTTATCATCGCAGTTTTCCTTTATGGGTTAAAATACAATATCCAATAGACCTCAATTTTATTACCTTGCATACTATACCAACATTCATCTATGTATTAAATACTAAACTGAGGGAAATGATTGTTTACTATAAAGAAGGCTTCTTAAACTTAAGAAATCGTATATTTAAATACGGCGAATCGAATAATTTTCTAAGTATCAAATAATTTTTCATTTCATATAAAACTTACATTTCTTTAGTGCAAACAACGTATTTTCTATCTTAAGAAATATCTATTAAATGCAACCAAACATTTCTTAATAATTAAGAAACCATTTCTATACTATACATTTGTAGCTATAAAGTAATGATTTCTTAATAGTTACAGAATATTATGGTGGGAGTCGCAACGCATCGTAACAGAACCTCAAATGAAAACTGGAATGTTTTGTTTGGTTTTTCAAGAACGATTGAGTGTCATTGCAATTCGGTGGTTGTTATTGTGAAAATAAATAAATAAATATATTATTTATACGTCGTCTGTGGATAGAAGCAGCATAAAAAGTATGCACATAACTTTTAAGTTATCATAAAAAAAATCCAGATAATAGTACGAAAATTATTTGCCAGAAACTGTGCAAATAGTGGTTAGGTCATTCGTGTTAAATATTTGAGTTGAGTATATTATTGCATAAACAGACCAGAAACTGTCCACGATTTATCTAAAAAAAGTATCAAAATGCAATCTATGATTATGTTGCATTCCTTAACCAGAGTTGACCACATTTTATTATTTCAAATTTCCTAGTACACAAGTTTATTAGTAAAAACTGGCCAATATTTTGACCCTATTTTTACCTGGGCTATTGTACATTGAAATTCATTTTTACAGTGAATTACTTTGTAGTAAATTTTTTTACACTGTATTTTTCGTGCGGTAGCAGGGATTCATTTTCAGTGGTATACCTGAAATTTAAGATACATGACATTTTAATGACTGCTTCCAGCACATATTCCGCATGTATTGGCTTTAATTATCTTAAATCCACGGCCAAACATAATAAAAACTGCAATGGGCCGAAATATTTATATGGTCGCTGTTTGCGAATCTGTAGTCAGATTATAAAAATTCAAAATGGCTAATCCAATATGGGGAATGAATTTTCAAAAAATCACTTGAATCCCTTTCAAACTTGTTGTTATGTGTTTTTGTGGTTATCGATCACGAATCTACAGTTAGGTTTTAAAAATTGAAAATGGTGGATCCAATATGGCGAAAAGTTTACTAATAATTCATCGGATTTTACTCAAACTTGTTACTCGGGGTATTTCGTTGTCCGTGGTGAATTGGGTATGAAAACTAAAATGATCAGTTTTTAATATTGAATAATATTAAACTTTGAAGATAATTTAGCTACAAAATTTTTGATGACTCGATAACAGGGCAAAAAATGGTCCTTTCACTCTAAATTCGCCTACGATGAACTTGACTGAGAGGTTGTATGAGGAAGGTCAGTTTAGCCTTTAATTTCTACTAAAACTTTGCAGCACTTCAGATTTCATCTCACAAATTAAAAACAATTGTTCAAACACGCTATTTCCTGAAATTGTGACATGACGGAGTATTTTTGAACTCAGGCCCGTTTTCAGCTCGAAGAATTCGTTCTCAAGAAAAACATAGGGTAATGTTGTTGAACATTAATGTTCAAAGCTAATGATTTGCGATTACTCCAACCATTTCGATTAGATCAACTTTCGGTCGGGTGTTCAAAGCTTTCACACACTTTACTTTTAAATCCCTATGATTTCCAAACTTGTGTAATGTGATTTAGGATAAGATATCCCGAAAAATATGAAATAACGAATACGAAAGAAGACTTGGCGTAAAAAATCTGCATTTTTAAAATAAGGTACCATTTTTATCGTCACAGCCAGATATAATATTTTATGAAGCTACAATGGATGCCTGTATTGCTACAATCCGATGATATCATAGTGCATAGAAAATTGTTGTTTTATTTCAACAAAGGCGTAATTACTATCAGGGAAAATTATATGAATATGAATATGAATAAATTTATTAAACCTTGGTAGCAGCATAACGCAGCGTTACCTTTAGGCTACATATATTTTCTTACAAATATTTATTTATTTACAATGATAAGTAGATTTTTCACGAATTAAAATTAAGTTCACGATTAACATTAAATACAGTAAAGTAATATTAATAATAACAATAAGTCCATCTAAAAATAAGTAATAAGTGGCTGTGAAAATATGCGAATGATGAAGAAAAGAGTTAGAATAAGAAAGATAAAGTATTAAATTTCCGTCTGATGAGTAATGTTTTAATGCAATTTTTATGATAGGATTTGAAGGTAGGATCTCTCGTAATTGATATTTTCGAAAGAGTCAAAGTGTTTGTGAAGAAGGAACTTGAAGCTTGTGACGTTTTCGGAATTTTTTATTTCGGCAGGGAGTGTATTCCAGAGTCTGGATGCCATAATTAAAAAAGAATTTTGGAATTTAGCCGTTCTTGCATAAGGCACTATTTACGATTCTGAAGTGACTCTGGTTGATCTTAGCATTTCAAGCAATTCAAGTCATAGATGGAATAACGCAAAAAGATAGTCAGGATTCTGGTACGAAAAAATGGCGTAGATTAATGAGCCCATGAAGTAGAGATGTCGATATTTGAGGGGAAGCCAGGGAAGATGCTGACATCGCGTCTCAGGTTAAATATGAATCTGATGCACGAGTGAAGAAGTCTTTGCAACTTATTTCTCTTAGTCTTGAAAATGTGGTGGTAAATTGGAAATATTTATAATCAGATTCATATGATGTCAATTTCAGATGAATTAGGCATATCTCTCAAGTAGACAGATTTGTTCAAACTCAATTTCAACCATTCAAATTTAACTGGAAATCCACACCCAGCCTGATGTACGTGGATGTAGTCAATGCCATCAATCATCAGGAGAATATCGAAGAAACTCTACAAATACTTACTATGATAAACAGGATAATGTATGGACCATTCATATTCCGTTTGGTTAGATCTAAAGACTCTAGAATTCTGCTAATCGCATAATTAATACGTCACTGAAACGACGTACAAACGAACATGCAAATTACCAAATCTAACTTAATTATTCAGACCATATATTAAGATACGAATAGCTAGTCAGCATTGAGGCTCTTAATTCAGTGAGTCTTACCGTTTTAATAAAGCTACACCTAGAAGCGTGTGGAGCAAGTACCAATTACGAACGCAGCACTTGCACTGGAGATTTCGAGTAGAAAAGACGTTCATATTCAATGCCGTTCTACTTTAATAAACCAAGTCACTCGTGAGATGTTGTCTCTTTCTCCGCCTTTCATCCTGCTTGCACCATCATCTAAGTCACTCTCGCCGTCTGTGTCTCAGGCTTGAAGACTCTCATTAAGGTCACATTGTGTCCTTGTTCGATCTCATTTCGTCGTAAAATGGATCTAATTACCAGACGATTCCCTGCGAACTTGTTACGACGGCACGCGCCGAAGGGATTCGCGTTGGAAGACAATGACTGCACTTTTCTCACGTAACCTTTAGCCGACACGCGTTCCCACGGCTCCGCGCCTTCCGCGACCTGAAATAGCTTCCATGCAAACGAGAGATGCTTCAGTATAATGGGCATCGTAATATGCGATGTTACCAGCTGTCGGTCACGATTTTGGACGTTTCTGAATAACTTTAGAAGAAAACGATACACTTCGAACATATCTATTTAGTAAATTAAATTTTTTACCCATTGCGGAATTTATTTTAGTATCGTAACTGAAGTTAGTAACTATTGTTTTTATGAGAATTGTTACATTTCAATGTAATCCCGAGTGAAAGTTTTATATTTCAGCAGATTTGAGATGATGCTAAGTGAATCGGACCCAGATTCACCGTCCTGATTTTGAAGCGAGACTATTTTCCCATGTTACAGAGTACAATTTCCTTTCTTTCCTGTCGCTTTTACATTAGACAGCCCTTAATCGTGTTATCCGTACTTCTAGTTAATCTTGAATAAGTACCTAATCGATACGGAACATGTAATTAATTAACTAGTGTTGGCGTGGTGCCTCGCTCGCTTCTCTCGCTCAGAAACTTCGACCCAGTGGAGAGTCGGCTATTCCTTAAGACTCGTTTGTTTACTAACAGCTTTTAATTATATTATAAAATTATATTGATATTTGGGGGTTGAATCATATTTAGGTCCAAGTGGCTTCGATAGATATGTTACTACGATATAGTGTTTCTTATATGTATGAAAATTGAAAATGAGCATTTTCAAAACTTCGACCCCGACAACAGGCCAGCCGAAGTATTAATAAATAAAAGTTGTAAAACACTTACTTCATGCACTTGTATTCTAATAGACTGTTGGATGCATATTACATGTTTACTGTGTTTTACTAATTACTGCCTGTATTATTATGATATTATATATACAATATATATACATATAATTCGTCAAAGATATCTTGAAAGTGTCGAAAAGATCTATAAGACATCTTTTAGATATATCGAAATATTTATTTTCGTATCAAGGGCGTAAAAGAACTTTGCGCACGTAGGTGGTCGCCGCGCACGAGGGGCTGGCAAAGACTACCCCTGGGGGGTAGGGGGTCGAAACGTCGAAATTTGATGAAAAACAATAGGCTAATTTTTTTGCCGCGATGACCAAATTCAATACTTTTTCAGACAATAGTCATAAACATTTTAAACCAGTTTTTATGGCATTATCGTTGACTTTAGGAAGAAAATTCATAGAACCTTTTTTGTAGAGAATTTCATGCTCTATCTTTTTTGTTTGAAACATTTTCAAATAAAATTTGTATTTTTCAAAATAAATGCAAAAAACTACAAAGAAACTTAATTGGGGCTAATTTTTTTTAGTAATGGACGGGTGGATCTGCCCCAAAATCTAATCAGATCTAAGTTATGCCAGGACGCGTATTTAAAAAAAAAAATTATGTCAATACGCTTATCCGTTCGCGAGTTATCGTGAGACAAAAAACGGGACGTACGTACTTACAAGATCACAGACACAAATTTTTTTATTGTTGATTTGGGTTCCTTAGGGTCTGAAACGTCATTTGATGAAAAACTATATGGTAATTTTTTTGCCCGAAGTGACCAAATTCAATACTTCGTCCAGACTTAGTCTGGGTCGAAGTAATAAATAGGTTAATTATTTCTGCGTCCCTTAGTATACATCTAAATGGGGTGTTTTCACAAGATGTCACAAATCGAAGTGTAATAAGAACCATTACTGCACACGGCCGTTCATAACATCTTTGAAACTATACATTGAATCAAATAACACCTTGTGCTGGCTGGGTTCTTATTTCTCGGGCAGAACCCACGCAGTTTTGGGAAAGAACGGAACCAAATCAAATTTCAGGCAACTAAATACAGGTGTTCCACAAGGATGTGTACTTGGTACACTGTTATTTTCTCTCTACATAAATGACATAACAGTTGATCTCGATAGAGATATCTATCACATAACTTTTGCTGATGACCTTCAAATATACGCACAATTTCACATTCGAGATATAAATATCGCAAAACATAAATTGTGTGGTGGTGCTCAATCCATTATAAGTTGGGCCACAATCAATAATCTGTCCCTGAATGTCTCCAAGACTAAAGCTATTCCTATTGGCTCAAGTGCCTACCTACGAGAACTATCTGCTGATGAAAACAACTTTATTGATATTGATAACTCGAGGGTATTTTTTGAATCCTCCGTACGCAGCTTGGGTGTTATACTTGATTCTGAACTTTCATGGAAAGAACATGTGAAAATGACATGTAAGAAGATAAATTTTTTAATGTATCGGCTAAGCTTCTTCATGAAAAGCACCAATTTCCGTCTGCGCAAGCATCTAATTGAAATGCTTCTATTATCCCTGGTAGATTACTGTTCTGAGGTACTGATGAGCATGTCTGGGGAGCAGGAATTAAAACTTGATAGTAAGGTTAATGACGCAATTAGATATGTTTATGGTATAAGCAGGTACGAACATATAACTTCATACAGGAAAAAACTGGGTTGGTTCTCCATAGGAATGCGTAGATGTTACTTTGCAACCTGTCTTACCCACAAGATTTTGGTCACTACCACTCCGAATTACTTGGCGAGACTCTTCACAGCGCAAATTTCAAACAGACCAATAAGAGGTGAGGTGCAGGCTTTGGACATTCCCAAATTCACTACAGAATCTTTGAGATCATCATTCCATATCGCCGCATCCTATATTTGGAATTTCCTACCTACTACCATCCGCAACTCACCTTCATTTTCCATATTCAAAAATAAAGCAGTTTTGTTTTTTTCTAATCTTGACGGCAGAATAAAATTAAGAGACATTTTAAAGAAATAATAAATTGAAATATACTGTAATTCTATTTTGTAATATCATATAGCTTTTTTCAACTACTATACACAAATCACAAATTGTAATTATTATAAGAAATATCTTATACTTAATATTGTATAATAAAATGTACAGAAATAAATACTTATCATATCATATCATATCATTGAAAATCTTATTCTATAAGATTAATAAAATCTTATTCTAAAAGGGCATCTTCTAATGTCTTTGACGAGTCAGGCACACTTGTCTCTGGATGAAAAAAAAAATCACTGGGTATAAGTTCTTAAATAGCACTAAATATTCGTTGGATATTCGAAACTAATCCAGGGTATATACAGATTATTCTGGATGTACTGCATATATACATAGGCAGGCACAAACGTACATTTATTCATGTATATTCTCTGAACATTTCCTGAATATCCATAAGTGCTAAATAAGTTAGATGTTGTCGTTGACAATTGCTTGAATATGCAATAAAAATTCTTTAGCAGTGTATACCAGCATATACAACAATAAATTAGTGGCTTCAACTTCACGGACTTCAGATCGTGAACTCCCCGACTGGGCAGGGTTTGGCAGATCCAGCTGTTTAATTTAAAATTAAAAAAAGACATGAAAATGATCATTTTCACAATTTTGACCGATCAGCACATGTCAGTCGGAGTATGATTATATAACATATTTATAAATCTTCTTAGGTGATTTAATTTCTTGTGTCAAATCACATTCGCGCCATTAGGGATATTAAATAAATAATATTATGAGTCCGTAAAATCAAAAAATTTTTAATGCAAATTTTTTTTTTTAAATCCATGGCAACTACTAAATATTATCATAAGTATAGTGAATTCGATAAACGTGGCCCACCCTAATGTACATTTTCTTGTATTTAACTCACATGAAGTATATGTATACTTCTCGCATACACAGTGGTGAACAATTTTAAATCATTAAATATACAGAAATATAAATGAAAAATAATCTAAATATCTAATGAAATATTATACAGGACAAAACTGTCATCAGGAGCATTTTTAATGTTGTGGATGTGGTATTAGCGATATTAACAATTTCGGTGAGCTTTTAAATATATTATTAGAATGTTGTGAATTTACTTAAATTACATACTTTTAAAACCAGCACGTTGTAAATAACATTCTGTTTCAGAGTTATGGCCATTTGAAAATGTTCAGTTTTTTAAAAATCCTCGTTGCCAAGTTATTCTAAAATTCTGAAAAAAATTGACAATATTTATTTCACCGAGATCAAAATAAATGGTGGTCGATTTCAAAAGTGGCATCTCAAAAGTGTGCATCAAGAAAATTCTCCAAATTACAATACAATTATTATGAAAGTATTAACATGAACTTGTTTTACAGTTAATGATGATTTCTAAGAAGCGTTTTAAAAGAGGACTTTTCAGGGTCTGTTATTATACTATCTTCGTTAACTAGTCTTCAAGCGTTGTAACGTTAATTAATTTCATTTTCATGATGCGCAAGTTATGGTGATTAAAGATTTATTTGTCTAAATTTCACAAAATATTTTCTTGTAACTCTATAAATGGTTAAAACAACAGAAAACAATATTTATTGAGTACATCCAATTTTTGTTTTGCAACGCTATGTCAACATAAAATTACTATAGAACGCATTTAAATTAAAATAAGTACGACTTAATGTGCTTGTATTAAAAAATGTGATACAATACAAGGTACCATCGCAGTTTTAATGGTTTTTAAGAATTCAAAATAAAACCGAGTAATTTTTATGTCATGCTTCAGATACTTTCCATTATGATCTTATATTACAGTAACAGTATATCATTATGAGTGTCTAATACTAGGTATATTAATATAACAACCGGTTGCGGAATATTTTACTCTTTAATTCGGCGGTTAAAATATTTTTATTGCAAAAAAATAGTTTTATTCAAATTCACCAGTTTCAATATCTTAAACCGTGAATTAAACTATTAAATAGAAATAAATTCCCTAGCCAATCCCTGGTCTAAATCCGAGATTTAAGGTATTTATGCCTGAAATTTACTAGTTACATAGCCTTGTGGGACATTCAAATTGTTGATAGTATAATGACTTAAGTCAAAGCAATCTGTCATAAACCTATGAAATAACATAACCAATGTATTGCACTACTCTTTCATCCGTAACTTGCATGAAATGCAGTAAACATCAAAAACAAAATAAACAAAGTTGACATAAATAATGTCAACTTTGATTAGACCATTTCATTGATGTCTATCTACGTATGATTTCTTTCTACATATAACTAATATATTTCAATATTATCAAATATTTTCAAAATGAAAAGCTAAATAATTTAATGTTTCCTACGCTCCAGAAAAACTCAGCAAAAGAATTCTAATAAACTACCTAACAAAATTGATTTTTTACTACTGACAATTTGAATGTAAGTATAGAATTGTATAGGCATTAGTTTTGTAATATGAATTTCGTTATTTGATTTTTCAATTTAATAGATTTTGATTTTCTAAACGAAATGCTTATTTCAGTTACATCATTTTAGCTCGATGCAGTGTACTTCGATTTGAAGCTAGTAATGAAAATACATATTTTAGTATTTTGCATCTTCTTAAAAACAACCAGAATATAGTGATTTATGAAACGTGATGAACTTCATGTTCATAAACTTATGCCACCTTTCGTTGAAAGAAATTCTCACTTAATAAAATTAAAAAAATGAAAAGAAAATCAAGACCTTGTAAGAGAAAAAGAATTTTACATATATTATGTCATATTTTTATAAAAACGTTTATCAAAATACAAAAAGAAATTATGAAAAATATTTGAAATCTGAGAAACTTCAATGTCTGATCAAAAAAAGATATCGCTTAAGTTTTGCAAAAAGATTCGAAGAAAAATTACATTAACGAGTTAGAAAAGTTGAAGTTCAGACACTTTTTGGAGCAAATTTGATCGTGTTTATGGACATTTCTTTAGAATTATTGAATTTTTCTTTTGCATTGCAAAGACATAGGTCTAATGGAAGATTTTAATACATTCAACGTTACATTTTTTCATCAAACATTTATCGTTGAACTGTTTTTTGATCATACATGTGGTTTTTCCAAAATTTGTTGAATGAAATAGAGTTCGATTTGGTTTAACTTTATACAAATAAATTTTTGTTTAATCTTTATTGGAACTGCTATTGTATGATCGAGGAGATACCTTGGCACTACTATTGACATCTTAATATGTTAAAAATCTGTAAATTGTCATTTGCCTTTCATTAAATAAATTCAGTTTCTGTATACTTCCACTCTAATTTATATAAGTTTGTTTAAAACAGAGGTAAAGTGACAACACTCAACAAAATTCCGCAAGGATATTAATGAATGTTTGGTTTTGTGATTCAATGTATTTATTAAAGTGGAGAAATTATTATTTTATTATTGTGGAAATCTTGACAAATAAACATTTTTTTAAACCCTATTTTCAAAATTAAAATTGGATGTTACCAGCTGAAACAAACAAGATTTGTAATTTTGAAACACCTATTGATAAATGACAAGATTTTCATTGAAACGACAGTAGAAACTGACTGATAAAATAACATCACCTTTCCCTAAATGATTCTAATCTTTATTTTGGGTTATTCCGTGATATGATCTTTGTTTTAGCAGATTTAAAATAAAAAAAATTAATTAAGAAATTAAACTATTCAGCTCTTTCTTATTTAACGAAATGTACAACAATTAAACCGGAATACAATTAAAATCATGATGCCAATGACTAAATACGCCTGACCATTGATGTAAAAATATTTCTGTTTGCGTTCATCTACTTCGAAACTTGATGGTAACCTGATATGTCTGATACTAGATAAAATACAATAAAACACAATGGCTTAGTTTTTTTTTTTCGTAACATCGGATTTGGCAAAAAATAATAAAGAAAGTGATAGGAGCAAGGCACAGTATTTCCGGAAGTAAAATAACATAATGTCATAATTTCAGTGTTCATCGTGATTCAGGTAGCTTATAGAATGAATTTCAGAAGTTCACGCCCTCAATTACAAACAGTGTCGCGTGGGGTCCCGCCATTGTTTAATTTTTACTTTCACCTTAACCTATTAACGCTCTAATGGATGCATTGTTTGAACAAAGCTTTGCGACTTTGTTGTATATGTTCATTCATCATTTTGCATGTTGATGCGTAACTAATTTAAACACTATAATCTGAAATAGAAAGCTTTTTTGTTATTTTCCAAACTCTTTTCTCGAAACTTGTTACAGAAATGCTAGTTTCTCTGATAAACCCTAAGTTTAGTTGGCTAACATCAAGCCGGATGTTCAGAGTTTCATGTTTTGAATTTAAAATTTCGGAACTGACTATAAATTACTGCTAATAATCTTTGTATTCTGTTGGAAGTTTAAAAATGTTATTCTAGGCACAGGAATCAAGTTTTACTAAACATTTTAAGAAATATCTTGAAATATGCTTTTTGAAATTTTCTAACGAATGTTGTAAAATTACACCGAAATTTAAATGTTACAACAAAATCTAATTTCACAGAATTTTTGTCAACTTAATGAATTTGTTGGCAGTATGCCATATTTCTTATAATCTGTTTTAACTAGAATAACATTTAAATATTTCACTGAGTAATTTACAAGGTCTTTAATAAAATGGTCTTTAATGAAAATATGTTTGAAGTTATAAGAATCTGTATTAGATATTCATACTAAAATAATCAAAAACTTCAACGAATTATATAACACTTTTTCGTTGCACACATGTCGAAAAAAAATGTTTCCTTTCCAAGATAAATTATAATGTTATTCTTTATGAAACCAATTAAGCAAAAAATAAAAATCATCAATTCGCCAGGTCATCGCAGGTTCAATATATTGAATTCCAAATTAAAAGATGTTACATAGATTTTTATGATCAATAATAAAAAATATTAATAACGACTCATGTCCTACGAAAAATTTTTTACAAAGAACTTACAAAAAATAGCATCATTAGAAGATACCCAGTATAGCACGACATTCAACAATAGACCTTACTGACATATTAGATATAACCCATTCCCTTTTAGATAACACATATTTCGCGTTTAATGATAAATATTACAAACAACATTAAGTTAATAAATGCATTACACAATAATGGAAATGACAGTTAATAGTCCATAGCTAATAATGACGTCACATAAAACTGTTGCATATGAAGGCAACACAAACACCTTGGTTTTAGGTTATCATTTAAATTGTTTATTTTTTAATAGCATTTCCTCGATATCAAAAGCTAGAGTTAGTTTTTTGTTCCATTTTACTCCCATCCTCAATTATAATTTAAAATTGGAATGGTGAACTTCGTGGTTATGATTGTTTTGATCATGAATAATTAGTGAAAAATTTGAAAATTAATATTTCTGTACATAATTTTTGTGTGGTGTAGAATACTCCAGGTATATGACATACCACCGCCTATTTTTTTTATTTATTTTTTTGTTTTGTTCCTGCTCTTTCTGCCCTCTGAGGCTACTTAGCCCTTATACCGCCTAATTTTATTGTAAAATGCTTATGCTTTCATCCGAAAATTGAACCAGCCCCAAAGAAAACAAAAGCAAGTAAAGTTAACTTTTCCAGATATGAAAATTTAAGAATTAAAATTCGCAGTCATCTTTGCAATGATGTAGAGAAAGAGTCTATTGGCCGGGGAACAAAGTTGCGAAAATCAACACACCGAAAGGCCAAATTTTCTATCTAGCATGGCTCGAGCGTGATTTTCTTCACCTTATTTTTGAAAATTTGGCAAAAAGAAAGGAAATTAAAATACCTTGGACACGCAATATCGAAATTTGAGCCTTTTGGGGTTTTGATTTTCGGAACTCTGTTCCCTGGCCCCCATGAAATTCAACAAATCTGGCTTTGTTTATTATTTTTTGTTACTTGAATTCTAAGCTTTTATTTTTTTATAAGAGTCTCGGATTGATCTCTGATATGTTAGATAAAAATCATGATTTAACGAATGTAATGTCCCGTTTTTCATTTATACTTGCCATGCACCGAATTATAGATAGAATACATACTCTTTACAGGATGTTGAACACTCTCCATTTTTTAATTACAAAAGAAACAGTTTATTTATGTTTTCAAAGCTCTGTCCATCGTAAAAAATATATTAAAATATTTTAAAAAAATACTATTTAATATAAGAGCAAGTGCCTGAAGTTTAATTTGCATAAAAACAATAACTCCATATGTCTGTTTCCCCGATATAATAAAACTCACAATACTGACGCAATATTTCGCCGACAGTCGGTATAATAATTATTACACACAGTAATGAATTCAAGAGGCTTCTTAAAATGTACTTTTCTTTTACGAGTTTCCATAATAATTCCGGATTTAGAAAACAATAGAAAACAAGAAGTTACACAGTTATGTTTAGCCTAAAGCATGAAAAATGTAAAAACCTTACCTACTTATGTTGAATTTGCATGCATGACACGTGCTGCCTCAGGATATCTCGGTAAAGTTGAAATAAGATATGAACATTTTTAAAACAAGGTAGTAGTTAATCTCTAAAAATTTCCATGATATATTATTTGAGCGATACACAATTTATACGTATAAAGTACGTTAAAATTTCTTCTTACATCAAATATTTATTCCGTTGTCAACATGCTCATATTGTTTCGAAACCCGTAAATAAAAATATTTCTTATAAACTGACTAATTTGTCACAAATATTAAAAAATTGTATAATTGACCTTTTAGTTACGTGAACTGATGTATAGCAATGTAATATCCCAGGAAGTATCAAAGAAAAACAGCGTAAACCGATATGGTATTCGGTGATAGTTTGAAACTCTTCCATCGTAAAGGTAACTATTATGGCTAATTATAGTTATAGGCGAAAGATGAGAAGTAGTTGGTTTAAAAATTATCTGATTTTTTACCTATGAATCTTAGGAAAGCAGAATAGGTCTTACTAAGCTTTGCTTGTTTTTCTTTATAGTTTCAATTGTTAATTTAAACTAATATAAAAATTATTTAATAATTTCATCATCTTTGTTATCTTTAACATCTTGTTGTAAACTTTACAACATAAATTGATGCATATTATTTAAAATATGGTTTTAACACTTTCATATTAATAATGGAATTATTTATTTATATTAATAAAAATACTCATTTGAAATTCGGCTATAACAAATTTGTGTACTATTAAAATTATTAACGATGTCCTTGGACACGACTTAATTTATTTGAATTCGAATTCGAATTAATTGGCATAGATTTTCTGTAAACTTTTAATTTTTACAATATTACAAAACATGATGGATATGAATGGAAAATTGTTTAAGTACAAGAAAAAAATAATAGACAAATTGGCAGAGCTTTAAATCGAAAAAAGGAATTTAACTCATTTTTTGGAAATAATGTGGAATAAAAATGTTATTTTGTTTTAGGGATTTTTTAGTTGCCCTTGAAAATTATAAAACAATCCAAAAATCATACAATGCATTAACTCTGACACCAATTCAGGAAATGTTTTTCTTGTATTTAATTAGAAAATAAGGTCCTTATAAGAGGAGTTTGAATTTCTAGTTCGGTGTTTCACCATCGTATTCTAAACTTTTTAAAACAAAAATACAATGTTGTCATTGTTCCAATTATATTTTATCCCATAACTGAATTTATGACCGCAGTTACTAGGAGCTATTGAAATATATGTGGTCTTCGGTCTCATCTTAGTAAAAAAAGGGGTTTATTCTATAAGCATTTTAGAGAAGAAAGCAGCATTTAAAAGATATCCTTTTAACGAAAGTTTGATAAGAAATACTTACGCAGCTAACAACGATAAATGTCTATAGTAAGATTTATGTCGATTACTTCCGACTTAGAAAGACTATTTTATTTTTTTATACAGTTTTTTTATTTTCGAATTAAAATGAAGCGTGATATTCATTTTTTTTACAGTGTATTTTTTCATTGTGTAATCAATTTTAATATCAATTATTCTAAGTTGTAAGGTGACAATTATTGGCCGATCATGTTACGATTTCGATATTTGAGGTTATGAACTAGAAATAATACATTCTTTTTTGAGATTATGTGTGAATGGGGATTCATTTTTTTCCCTTTTTTGCTATTCGCATAGTACTACTCCCATTCCTTAAAATGAAGCATTTATCTATCACAATTTTTGTAATTTCCAGCATTCATATTTTTGCTTCAACATTTCTTTTCAAATATATACTTTCTCGTTTCTGGGTTCGCTGTCTACAGAAAATCAGGAAATTGACCTTTTTATATGGGTTCAAAAGGAACAAAAAATGTGCTCAGAGAGTGCAATATGATGTAAACTGAGATTAAGAACAATTTTTGAATCGTGCAAGTAACCTCAAAAGTAGCAAAAACAGTATGTTTTGATAACAAGTAACGACCAACATTTTAAAATTTGTCGTAAATTCCCGACTCTGGACTAGGATTCAGATTTTACACAAAACATTATTTCTAAATTATTAACAGCTACCAAATAACAAAACGTTGTTAATATGT
The DNA here is from genome assembly GCA_030407085.1 of Trichopria drosophilae. NCBI lineage: Eukaryota > Metazoa > Arthropoda > Insecta > Hymenoptera > Diapriidae > Trichopria > Trichopria drosophilae. The sequence continues at coordinate 19,905,672 of CM059584.1, read as the reverse complement.
ATTATTAGCAATTTGTGTAATTGTGGTAACCTACAGGACCACCATTGTAGGCAATTCTTATCAATATTTTTTGTATTATTTCCTGATGGTTTAGTGATGAACAAACGCAAAAAATGATTAACAGGACATATTTGTTTATTGTTTAGGTTGTACAGATAAAAAAACGTTACAAAATATTTTTTTCAACAATGTTATTAAAGATAATTTGTTAACCATAAATCTGTAAAATCAGTTTATCCCAAACGAAAAAACTTGTTAAACGGCGTTTTTATTAAATATAACAAATAGATAACAATTTGGTGTCAGAAGTGGGATAAAGAGCCAAACTTTTTGTCCTACTTCAAAAGAATATTTTACGGATGCAAATCAAATCTTGATTTTAATTTATTTGATTTAGATACTAAAATATTGTTCGTAGTTTTATAAATTGAATCAAGTTTATTTTTAAATTTGTTAACATCTATATTATTTAAGCTGTCATGAATTAAAGTTTTAATTTTGGATGTTAATTTCGTGTCTTTAAGATAATCAAGACCTAACAAACCATCACATTGAATATTTGCAACAATCACATCTAATTCGATAGTTATATTAAAATTGGTAGTTTGTTAATGACATTAATAAGGCTAGAATTGATGATTGCTACATCAGAAGGTGAATCAATTATAAAATTGCAAGGAGTATTATTAATATAACCTTAATAATTATCTTATTTTGATATCTCCTTTTGTTTTGATAGTCAGTTTGTTTTGAAGTCATATTTTGATTATCTGTAATGTGACAGTTTTTTTACTAAACCTCAAATATTAAACATCTCATAGGCGTTTTCATTAAATCAAACAAATAGAAAACAATAGATATAATACCATAACATCGCATTTATATCATATTACATAAATCATCCAGCAATAAGTTAAATCTTATTACACCATTAATAAGGTGGCCCTACTCAGTGATTCGTACTTTCTCTATTGTTAGGTTAAGACATTACAGGAAATTTAAAAATTTACGTGACACAACGATAGACGTACAAAGTAGCAAAAAACTCTTGCATTTGTTTCCTATGTTGAGCTATTGGGAATGAATTCAGTATCAGATTAGTCTTTTAATTTTGCCTTCCCTGTATTGAATTTACTACTTTGAATAAGTAAAACCTAACATAGGATAATTCAAAATACTCTGAGTTCAAAATTTTGTACAAATGGGTGCGTTTAAAATGTTTGTCTGAACATATTGGATGCACTATTTTGAATTTTATAAAACTAACAGGAACGCTTTTCAACTGAATAACGTAAAATAAAAAATCTGTGGCACAAAAGGTTAAGTCTGTTCAGAATAGTATACTCAACTGCATAAGCAAAATCTTTCCACTACCAAGCAGTTTTTAAATTAGTCAGATAGATTTTATAGTAGCGCCAGTCGATTAAGAGTGGATCATATTTTAGCTATTATTATTAAGTAAGACAATCCAGAAAAATCTTAAGATGGCAACGTACAAATCTGAGGAATATTCCACTTACCTCCCTTGTGATGAACTGGAGCGACATCAGTAAAACAAGGTAAACAAAGAAAAACCACCAATATACATAAATATAAGTGTACGTTTATTTTCAATATAAAATTGATATCTGATAACATGTTTCTTATAACGTTACGAAAATCATAGAATTTTCGCCAGCATATGATATTTACAAATATTTAACAATAATTTACCGAACAGATGCTAACCGGCCGAGATGGAGGCCGCATTAAGATCGTTGCATCTTATTACGCGTCATTACGCTTCCTTATCCGCGTACTGGAAGCAAACTACCAATTACATACGAAAACCGCGGACATTATATGCTTCAACGTTGGTATTCACGGTCGTGACTCAGATTCATCAGTTTCTCTTTGTCCATTCCGCGACTAAGGCAGCCTCAGAGGTCGGGTCCAGGACTGTGAATACCAGCTTCTTATCGCCAGTAGTTTTTTTTTAAAAGACTGGACCCAGTACTGGTTTTAAGTACTGGCGATAAGTTCGTCTCTCTTTTGTCATCGACGGTCCTCACCGAAAATGAATTCAGTGTGAGACCTTAATACAAAGGCGCGTATCTCGGTCACGTATACGACACATCTCTTTCACCGTTCGCAAAACGACGCTTTCTCGCGCTTATTCTCGTACTCTTTTCTCCTCCTTAGTCCTCGGCGTGCGAGTTTCACACTTTGCCCGCTCCGCGCCTCCCTCGTCCCATTATCCCAATGCGACTTCCTCGATATCACATTTTTTTTCTTTCGAGGTGAGATAATCAGGATGACATGGCACGGCATCCTCGTGCGCGGAAAAAAATTCGCAAGGAAAAATTTCTACCGCGAATCGCGAATTTCTCAACTAATGTGAATTAAACGTTCGTTTAGTGGTATGTACAAAAGAACTAGCGCGTACCATGAAAGATTCAATGAGGGAAAACATTTTCACGAAATTACACTTTTTCTTTGCGTTTAGACCATTTTTTGTTTCGGCTATAACGGATACCAAAGATTTTTCTGTACATTTTAAAGTTTGCTTTTGAATTTATCTCATTCTTTAAACAAAATCAACTCACTAATCAGAAAGACTTGGCTGCTATCTTAAAAAAAAAACCGTCGGTTTTTTTTTCAGTTTTTTCCATTTAAGGTCCATTTAAGTTTCCCTAGATTTTAACCACCACTTAGTATTTTTAAGCAGTAAAAATTGCTACAAAATTAGTATTCTACGTTTTGATAGTTAATGACTTATTATTTTTTTCCGGACAATTATGCAATAGTTATTGATAACCAGTAAAAATATGAAATTTTCTACGTAATATGCTTTATATCAAAACAATTCATTCTTAACACATTTATTTATAAATTAAATTGCAATTTAATAAGAAGCTTACTGAATAACACTGCTAATGTATGGAAAATTAACGCAGAATGCAAATTAAAATCCCTCGCAAATTCTTTCAGTGAAAAAGGTTAAACCACGTCAGGAACATAAAAAAAGACACAGAAATAAATATTAATTAACAATTAACTTAATACGTCCGGTAAAACAGAACTTTCTAGCAAAAAGCACATAAAATCGCGGATGAGCAGAGCCGAACGTACGCAGTTTTTAAAAATACACACATCCAATAGAAAGTTTTCATCCTCAATAGTTTTTTTTTCCCATAACGCACACGAAGAAAGGAAAATATTTCAACTTTACCTTCGAACTGTCAGAAAACCGAGCGCGATTTCTCTCCGTGCACTTCCGGATAATCTTTCAAGTGGGGTTAAATTGAGGTTTTTGCACCTTCGTGTTAATTTCTTCGTGTAACACATACATTTAGTACAGTCGTACTTTTCGAATTCTAGTAGAATTTAACTGTTTTACGACTGGGTTTTAATTGTTTTTTAAATGTATCGAAGTGTAGGGAGGTTGCTTCTGCAAACGAAGAAAAGATGTAAATCGCACCCGTCACAATAATTCCATGCCTGCGAAATTATCATTGATGAAATGTTGATTAGCCTGTCTAGAAAAGTGAGTCGTTTACGATTCTCTTCGACATTGAAGGACACTGACAAGCACTCCATCATCTTGCTCGTGATACCTGAAACAGAAGAGTACATCCTTTTTCAACTCGGCAATTTCTAAAGAGGTTAATCGCGCGATGCGAGTTTATACTGCTTCAATTGTTATGCCGCAAATGTTGTTTAACGAGGTAATTACGACGAAGAGAGCATCTTCAGAACAATTTCGACCGTTCGTGAAATTTTTAGAATGCGGTTGATTAGCAACGAAGTGCGTAATTATTGCCGGTTAATGGCGAATTTCTGCAAGAACGAGGTCACCTGAAGTGGTTGGATTTTGTACGCTTAAATTCGAATCTAATTGATAATTTTCGATGTAGGAGAATTTTTCATACAAAGGTCACGGAGTTCAGCAATTATTTCTTGCTGCTGTATTAGCACGAACATCAGTTCTGTGTTTGTAATTATCGTCCTAAGATATTAATTTGTTTTCAACAGTTTGAAACTTTTACGCCTGTTTCGTTAAGATTTCATAAAGTTGGTATTAGGAGAAAACAATTCGCACTATGGTCAGTACAGATCTAAATTTTTAATAGATTAGATTAAAGAGCTCATATGAAGCTGAGAGCTTAAAGAAACTGGGTTTGACAACTAGTTTATTTAAAACCAATAGTTGAAACGGCAATAGATTTTCAGTTATTACAATCGAAACTTTCTCCATAAGAGAAGCCATATGTTGTAAAATAATAGTGACAGAAACCAACATACTTACGACAAATATGGTGACGATTAAGATACATATTAAGTAAGAAATTGCTTGTACTCTTCTGATAATATTACAGTATACTATCTTTAGAAATGCAAATTGAGGTTAATTTCATTTGCACTGAATTTTAAGTGCACAAGCGACACTGAACATCAGAAAGTGAGAGTTGATCAATTTTCAGCTTTTCTACTTTCTTAATTAAGACATCTCAAACGCTAGGAACCTCAAAAATGTAGGTGACAATAAATTAATAAGTATTATGTATTGTTCTCTTACCTTTGAATGTCCAGTATACAGAATTGGAGTGTAAACAACTTCCGACTCCAATGTGTCAGTATCCGTTTTCCATTTCGGTTGTATTTGACTGGCAGCAAATTCCTCGTGTTCCATAATTCCCCAAAGTGAAGGAATAACTGCATCTGGGGCTGGAGAAACAGCAGCCAAGTTGTTGACTGCTTGTGGCAATACTTGATATACTCTTTCTATGCTCTCCAAGCTAGTTTCGTTCTGTTTCGGGGTCTGTGGTGTTTGGTCCTTTTCCTTCAGCACCCTTGGCGATTTAGTAGCACGCGTTGGAACGGGTGTGACTACATACACGTGTTCCCTTTTTGACGATGACGTCGTTTGATGAGGTTTGGTTGTTAAGTTCATCTTTGGATAAATCGCTGTGATTATACTAATTGCAGAAGTACTCAGAAAATTACCATCCTTATCGTCCTTAAAAAAAAATGAACGGTTTTTGATAGAAATCACTACAAAATTATCAGATTTTATAACTAATCACGTATTAGAATTGGGACCTTGGGTTGATATCAATATCGTAATAAAAAGTTTATCTCCTGGCATCTCACCAAATATCAACATCTAAGAAATATCAGGACACCCAGACCATGACATCTACTGAATTTAGGATACTCATTTACTACTGTGCTAATCAAATAACGCTAAGTAACAAAATTTTGGCCTGAATTAGCGATACTCCTAAATACCATATAATTTTAGCATGCACTTTCACCGGATTGATTTTACACTCAAATAATGTTATCAACGATCATATTTATCTCTGATCATGGCTCTGCTAGTCTTTTAAAATCAAAATAATAAATGTAATGGCTTATGATTCCATGGTATCTCCAATTGAATAAATTCAACCGTATTTTGATCAGGGAAGAAACTTTTCAAAATTATTTTTTTATATATACCTGTTTTTTCTTAGGTATTCGGTAAAATTCCCAATTACTTTCAGTGCTGTTGAAGTTATTGAAGCTACTGAAGCTATCTTCTTCGCTATCAAACTCTACAGCAGATAATAAGTATTCGCCAGGGATTTGTTTCGACTGCAATAAATGAGGACGAGTAGAATTATGAGGTTTTTTGGACGCTTTGGATATTGCTTCTTTGGAATACTCCTTAAATCATAAACAATTACAACTTTGGTTAGTAACATCCACTTCGTTATATAATGTATTTAGTGATGAAAGGAGTTTTCGTCAATTTCAACGACATGCATTTATAATTGGTACATTCAAAATTTACCTGAATTGTCCAGTTATCGATGTTTTTCTGGAGTCGATGGACGTCTATCGCATTCTTTGTTTCTCGCGGTATTTCGTTTTCAGAAAAGTTTGTTCTGAACTCTGGAGTGTGCGTATACTCTATTTTGCGGGATTCTTCTATGACGGCATTATCTTCGTGTTTAATTGGCCTGGATGTTGTTCCTGGAAATTTACGTCCGACCACTCCTTCGGTTTGTGTAATCTTATCATTACGATGTGTGGTTGGTGCTGTAGGATGGAATGGACTTGGTGTATACTGAGCGGTATATGGTATTATTATTTGTACAACCTGTAAAATATATGAATCGATTATAAGGATAGTGAACAGTAATGACCTAGATTTTAAATAAAAAGAGCTTTAGGATGAAATTCCTAATTACTTAATGAATTATAATTATGGTTAGTAGTAAGGATAGGATTAGGTTTTCAAATGAATTCTGAGGTGAATGCAGTTTCGAAATAGTAAATACTAAAAGGAGGATGCAAGACTAGAAACTATGCTGAAAAGAAGCGGAAAAACGATTTAATAAAGTTTAATGACAGGATTCAAGGAATTCTGTAAAGGGGAATTTTGGAATTTGGTATTTGGCATTGACGGGGTGACCGATTAGGACAGGGGCACTTGACTTTTAGCCTTACCACCTCTCCTGTTCCCTCACCTACTCCTCTCCACACTCAAATCATTCTCCATTTTTACCCAACAACCATTACTATTGGGGATTTCTTTAATGTGGGAGCTCCTCTGGTGGTGATGAGGGCTTCCACCTAAGCAGGAAAACCGGCAGACACCCTTTTAAAGGTGCACTCCTGGATTCCTACCGGTCACCATATTCTCAAGACTTACAGCCATCCAGAGGGTCTGGCCCCTCCAGATGCCGAAACATGACAAGTGCTCTCAACGCGGGTGGAAACCGGTAGCAAACCTTCTAAAGTACATTGCCAATATTGGTCCTGGAATAAGAGGAAAGGTAGGAAGAGTAGATGGACCTATGTTTTTAAGATAGAATGCGGACCACCCATATAAAGGCGAATAGAAAGGAATGCAATTGGTCATTAAACATCCATGGGGCGGAAAAGATAAGAACAGGAAAAGAACATTAGACTAATTTCGGAAATTCCACGTGGAAAGGAAAGATAGTTAGCATTAAGATTAATAGAAGAAACCAAGACATTGTAAAAAGAAATGGTAAATTGAAAGCTCAGTATAATTAATACAATTAAACTAGGAGCCAAAGAAACTGAAAGGAATGCCCTAGGAAAGTAAAAATTAGGGGAGAACTTTGTAGAGGGAAATAAGAAAATAAATTGAATTCAAGGAAAAATTGCAGGAGATAATGCAAAACAATAAAAATAGTACTGAGTCATGTAACAAAATAGTTACATAATTAATATAAATAAAATAATAAAATAATTATATAAACGCTTTATGTCAAGGACGAAAGGAGTACATACTAAAATTAACTTATTCTAAAATACATAATGCAGTATTAGTTTTAATTTACCTTATTTCGTTTAGTACCTCGTGACTTCTCAGTGGTACTTTCGACACGCGTAAACCCATAGTCGTATGTATCATGATAATTTTCTCTGCCAGTGTCATTAAATAGCTCTTTACTCTTCTTTAGTTCGTAAGATTGGACTAGAGATTCGATAAAAGAAGCTTGATGACTGGATAAAGTTGAAGAATTAGGCGTAGTAGTAGAGATTATTGGTCTACTATTGGTAGCTACTTCTTCGTCACTACTAGAGACAATGTAATCGATAAGTGACGATGGTTTTATCACTGGTTTTCCCAGTGTTGTTCGAGTTCCGAAACTAGATGATATATCGGGAAGCACAGTATTATATTGTTCATCATGTGTGGTTGGTAAACTAGATTCCGTTGTCAAGCTTGTTACCACGGTCAGATCGATAAGTGGAGATCTTTGGAAATGAACTGTGGTTTTGATTTGAGGTTGTGGAATCTGATCATTTGGAATTTTTTGTCCATAAATTGCATCTCCTAAACTAGTGCCATCCGGGTTAACAAGGTTCTCTTCTTGGCTGTCATAAGTTGGGCTGGAATTTTCATTGTATTTTGTTTCATTCTGTTCCAATTCTCTTACGTAAATTGGTGAGGGTGATGTTTGTTCTACAAGGAAACTGTCACTAACCACGGCTTCGTGAAGTATCGAGCTGGACGTTATGCTATCTATATGGAACGGGAATTGTTGTTCATTTCCAGCATTAGATGGAGGTGCAGCATGAACCGTAATCAGCGTAGCTTCTTGGCTTTGTTGAGATATGGGATCATGATGGATGTTTTGTTGACCTTCAGATTTTTGAAATGATGGAGAATTGAAATTCAGCTGATTCGCATTAGAATAGGAATTAATATTATCGTTGAAGCTGGGCTGATTTCCATTAGAATAAGAATTATGATTTTCGTTGTAGTTTGATGGATTTTCGTTTATATAAGGGTGTGGATTTTCGTTGTAATTAGGTTGATTCCCATTGGAATACGAATGTTGGTTTACGTTAAAGTTGGGTTGATTCACGTTGTCATGCGAGTGGGGATTTTCGTTGAGGTAGGGACCAGTTGGAGGTGGAAAATATTCCTGTTTTGGCAATTCTTGCGATCCTCCTGATACATAGTGATCTCCTACAGGATGATTGGCGAATTCCGTCAAGGTGTTTTCGGAGATACTATGTACAACGGGCATCCAAGGTACTTGGTTACAAGGATTGCAACTTTTACCATTTAACCATCCTAAAGGAGTTCGTGGTGTTGCATTCTCTAGTGGAGGGCTGTAAAACATACGTTATTACGCGCAATTAATTTAATTATAGCCTAAGTTTAATACCGTGATTAGTGGTTTGCAAAATCAGTACACAATATGTGAAACTCAATAACTTACCCGGGATGCGGTGGTTGATATTGTGGTGGCCGAGGATGATTGGAAACACTATTTCCAGGTGGTCCGCTAATTCCATGTTGTTCCTTCCCTTTACCATGGCTTCCGCCTCCAAATGGATTGAACCAACTTACCAGCTTGGAAAAATAACTGGCAGAGTTCTCTTTTGGCGGTGATGGCGGAGGAGGTGCAGGACGATTTATATATCTGCCATTCCTAACGAATTTGTTTGGCGGTGATTGGTGAGAAGGTATTGGAGGAAGTGCTGGAGGTCCTCTAAATAAGGGCGCTGGAGGAGGAACCAAGAATTCGCTCAAGCCGAGTCTTCGAATTGGCCACTGTCGGGGCCAGGCCATAGGGCCATCTCTGGAGTTTTTCGATAGTGGACTGGCCACATGGACTAGTATCAGCAATAGCGATAAATTTTCGATAATCGAGAGCTTCCTACTCATTTTTACGCTCTCGGTGATTTAAACTGGATAAGAAAAGATACACACTTCAAAAACACAAAAGACACACTTCATTTAATAAATTATTCTTAGTTAAATTGATTTGTGGTGATGATTCACAAGAAATTCGACATTAGTGGAAATTTGACAGGTATTGTGTTAACGGTGCATTGAAAAAATCCATACAGATGACATACGAGAATGTTATTTCTGGAACGATGTCATAAAAAGGAAATTGAAATAAATATGTCAATAAAATATGCATGTAATTTCTTCTCTCACTTCGCAATTGACGAGAGAAATCGAGTGTTTAAGAATACATAATAAACGTTAAACAACAGCTTTAGAGCTGTGAAACTCGTCACACTACATTTACTTATTCAGCATCTGCCAAAACAAGCAATGTCGTAAAGTGCGATAAACTTTAAAGACATTAACGGCCCTTCATATGTGTTTACACATTCAACTGTGCCATTTTGATACGCGATCATTGTAATATGGATCTTCGAACTCGTATGCATGCAATGTAGGTAAGTGGGCTCAAGTTTAAATCTTCGATACTTATGAGAAGAGCTCTTTGATTTAGTGTACTTCGAAGACTGTCAGAAATTTAAATTATTAAGTTTCTTAGTGATATGCGTTTACTACATTTAATTGCGTTATGACACAAGTATTCCTCTGCGTGTATTATGTGGTCCAGTAGGTAGGGATTACGTGTAATTGGAATTAGTTATATATTTACATAAGTAAAACTATTTATTCAGTTGACTGGAGTAAGTTTGAGGAAAAATTAGAAACTGTTCTAACGAAGCTCCTAATAATTACTGTTATGTAAATATCATAATGAGAGTATGATTAGTTATTATCATTGATTAGTAGTCAAATCAATTTCATAACAGTTATTAATATTTGCTGTTCAATATTAAACTATTAATTTGTTACAGACTGTTACGCGTTAGTATTGAAAATTAATACTTAAGAAAAATGTCTATTAATTATAATTACCGTAATTGGATTCCATGATAAGGAACTAATTAAATTGGTTCCATCAAGAAACAAATTTTTCATTACGAATACAGAAATAAAACTCCAAAACAAGGAAAGAAGACATTGAAAATCCGATTATGCACGTCATACCAGATTTAAATAGTTTGAAGTCGACGTAGGTAAAGAGTTATGATCATCTCATGTACCTATAACATCTATTTTTAGAAATGACAAGAAATTATTACAATTATATTGTAGGTATGTACCATTAATCATTAAGAAGGGAATGGATTACTTAAATGTGCAATTTCTGGAAAATATAACAGAGCCCTTCTCATATTTCATTGAGTTCATCATACGTTTGAAACGTGACTTTCTAATGTACCTATAAATATATGTTTGGAATCTATATTTTTCACGTATAGTTAATATAAAGCTAGTGCTAAATATCTAAATACTTAAATGTCATGCTAATTAATTGCTTTTATATTTATAATTTTTGTATATACGCATTTGTTCTTTCGGGTTTATAGCAAAGTATTATTTTCGGGCATTATTCATAAATAAATCACAAGTTTATTAAGACAGGATCGTTATTTACTAAATCCGTAATAAATATGTTGGCGTAATAAATTTGAAAATTCTTCAGACTGTTCTATAGATGAACTTTATTACTGAGTCAACTATTTTAGTGAAAATGATTCCCACTTACAATTTATGTATTACAAGGATTACAATGCTTTAATTTTCTGTTAATAATTTATAGTTTAAATGGTTCCGATAAGGTAACCTTCAACAAACTTGTTTTTACTAATGAATGATGTTCACAAGTTGATATTTTACAAATCTTATTTGGTGCTATGAATTACCGTGTGGTATTTAAATGAAACAAATTAAAAATGTCGGAAAACACATAATAAATTCACAGAGACAAATACAAAGAGACCTTAGCATAAAAACTTAAAAAATACGCAAAGAACAACAAAAATAAGACATCATTAATATACCGTAAATTCATCCATCTGTGCGCTGGTAAATGTTGGACAACATTCTCAATAATAACTAAAAAATGACTTTAATTATATAAACGTTCGGACATTTACAAATATATAAATACATGTAGAAAAATCTTTCCGATTGTTATTAGATTCTTCTAAAGTCTGCATACTTGATGATAAAATCGATTTTTGAGACCCTAAAAAACCCCTAACGACAAATTTCTTTGAGAAGAGCATGGTTAGTTCCTTCTATTATCGTTACTAGATTTACTTATTTTTATTCAACTTCGATTTATATAAGAATTATTCAGTAAAACACGAAATTTTAACGAGTAAACGGAACAGAACCAAAAACAAACATATTTTTTAAATTTGTTGGTTTCGCATAGATCAACATTCGTCGTCAGCTTAAAAAAAATTGGATAAAACCAAAGTGTTTCCCATTTTTCGTGAAAATGCACTATTAAAGAATGAATATTCTCTCTTTCATTAAGGTGGCTCATTTTTCCTTCCCCAATAAGTGAATTTTCAGTTCCAGAAAATTAAAGAATTTTAGATAGGAGTTAAACCATTGAATACTTTGTTTTTTCACTTTACAAGAGCAAAGTTTTGAATACAATTGTAGAATTTGTATTAGGGGACGTGTTTATTTTTATAGGCAATTTCAAATTTAAAACTTATATCAATTAGCCCAGGTCTTATTAAGGGTACACTTCGATGCCTAATTTTGTACTGACCAGCACCTGATGACAATACAAGAAAATGAATTCCATATTACGTATGGCCTTCTCTTTCTTGTATTATTTATATCCTATTTTCATTATAAATATTATCATAATTAATATGATTATTAAACTGAAAATGCGGATTCCAATATTATATTACAGTAAAATAAAATACTTACAATAGAAAGTGATAAATATTTAGTTTAAAAATGAGAATTTATAATGTTATCTTTTAATTAGGTAAAATCCGATTGTTTTCTTGGTAGCGTTAACACCATTTTAATTTCAGTACATAGCATTAACGATGTTCTATTGTTTTGATTTAATTTTAAAAAATGTATAAATAACACACGTTAATAAAATTTTTAAGACATTATTTAGCAAAATAAAAATATATAATAATTAAATTTACTTAATCTCTCAGTTGAAATACTGTTATATCCAAACTGGGTATCAGTTATATTATATAGATAGATAGATTTATTATATAATTTTATGTCAAGCTCATTTTCCTCGCAAACGAAAAATACTCTTCGCAAACTTAGAATCATGTTTTGATAATGCTGGATACTTAAAAATAATAAGTTCGTATAATAATGTTTCGTATAATTAATGTTCGCATAATTATATTATGATTTTGACATATGCTTCATTTTTAGCAGCCGATTTCAAAAGCGAAACAATTGTAATTTTGAAACAGACCTTAAGCCTATTTGGTTACAATGAGGTTTTGTTTAAATGATGTGACCATTTAAAGAGCGAACATTTTATTGTATATTCTAGGTAAAATATAACATTTTCAAATGTTTCATTCAAAAATCGATTAATTTTCTACGAAATACAGTTATCTCCTTTAAATTACTTAAAAATATACAGTATATGTGTACTGACAAAATATTGTAACTCATATTTTGCAAACATAATGATTACCAAAGAATTGGGATTCCATCGCATAAGCATTACCCTTTTTTCTAAAAAATTTAAGTCTTATTCGTTATTTACAATGCTAATAAGCAACACTATTTTAACAAATTCATTTGAACAATAGAAAGTTTTTCAAAAATAAACCGTCACTTTGTCTTTTTAATTTCTGAAATAATGTAGTTGTAATCAGCTTTTTCAAACATGGAGATTAAAGGTTAATAAGGATAATGAAATATGTAGGAGTGACAGTTGTTTCATACAAAAGTTTCGAGGTTTTGCGAACAAATTTGAAAACAAATTAATCAAATTTTGTTTCGTACTAAGAACAATGACACCTTTTTTAATTCATTTTGGTATTATAGATTTTTATTTTTCTACGGAAAACTTATACTTTTTTTATAAAAATATTTCAAAGAAAACGAGAATATAGCCATATGGTATAAATTCTTAGATTAACTATAGTATCATTCGCTTATGATATAATCGCTATTACACCTTGCCAACTTATACGCATGTTGGGAAAATGCTTTTAAATTCAATAATCTATTATGTCACTAAATAGTCCTGTTTGTATACCTTAACAAAAACGGAACAGTTATGAAAGGAATACAATCCACCGAATGCAAGTATTACACAGAAGTTGCAGCGGACTACAATTATTGCAATTTCCGATGACATGAACCAGCTATAAATGCATAATTATTGTAATGTGAATGCAATTATCACTTTTTGGGGGAATTATCTTTGTTTGCTGAATGCACAATGTTTTTAAACTCCCATAAAATATTAAACATATCCATATAAATGCAAATTTGAAGAAAACATGGGAAAGGAAATAATTGTTTGTATATAAAAATGAATAAAGTAGTAAATCACGTTTTAAAGCTGACTCTCATTTGCCACCCGTAACCTACAAACTTACTAAACTACGCTCGTCATGTTCAGAGAGAATTAGATTTTCACTCTGAACGTGCGAAAAGTCACACCGTAATTTGTTGCGAAATTCTCTCTAAAATTCCTGCAATCATTTAATATTTAGTTAGAAACAAAAACACACTTTGGATCAATTCAATTTGTCCAGCTAAGTTATCATTTCATGAGGAGAATAGAAATCATGTAGTTTATTAAAATTCTCTAAAATATATACTGCATTTAATCAAGTTAATAATTCGGAATAACTTCTGAAGAAGAAATGTGTAGAGAACTAGTATCATAAAAGAATATTGTAGGAAGATAGAAGGCACGGTATATTCTTATAAGTGAAGAACTATAATTAATTTTCATAAATCATTAATTTCTTTCCACGTAATTGCATTTATTACATAGAATGATTGATAATGTAATGTGGAGAACTAAAGATTTTTATTTTTGAACCGATTTATAATACAGGTTCACGGTAATGAAAGGATAGAAAACTACTTATTGGTTGTTGCGGGCGTTTGAATCTATTTTGCGCCCGCGGGGAGATATAGAGCCGCCAATAAACGATGTCAGTATTATACATATCATAATAATAAAAAGTCTCTGTCAGATGATTGTTGAGAAAATGCAAAAAAATTATTGGCATTTTATAAGGTAAGAGTAGGGGAGAGTCGGGAGCCCCGGCCACCTAAACATTTTATGCAATAACTTGAAAAATAATGCATGCAGACAAGTTATCAATAGATAGAAATATTCTTTGTACCTACACAGACATAACTCGAACAAATTTACTTGCAAAAATCAATTTTTTTCGTCAATATAGCCAATTGTCGGGTAGCCCCGGCCACACAGAAAAATGACACACAATTAGTATAAATTATAAAAATTTAACACAATTTATTTTTAAATCATGATTATGATCAGAAACAATAAATAAGATTGGTTTAATTAATTCATCGTGTTCTTGTATGTTTTTTCTTCTAAATATTTTTGTTGATCACAATCGTCCGAAATCCATAAATTATAAAATATAAAAACAAATATATACCACCAATAACAATTTGCACTATTTTGGAAACTGTCCGTGAAATTATCGATAACGAAATCTGCGTAAACGGTACTAACGTAGGTATGTCATAAACGAGTCAGACTATGGGAAGAATGTGACCCAAATGTCAGCATTAACTTCAACCAATTGAATTATTATCAGAATAATGAAAATATATTCGAATTAACTCAAATAATACACGATTTTAACTGGACGGGTGTACCAGACCTGTTAGTGACCGGGGTTACCCGAAAGTCATACCTGTGCTAATCGAGAAGAAAATACAATGTTAATAGTAACATTTTTAAAATATATAAAATGGAAATTAAAGTTCTTGAGACGTAGAATCGACGTAGCCAAACACTTTATGAATATTTAGTACCTGGTTTTAAATATATTCAATTAAAAATTACTGAAATGCCGAAAGAGATTTCATTCGCTCGGTTAGCAAAGTCGAAATACTAATTAATCTAGTCAAAATAGAGCGGAATATCTGCATATTTTGAAATTTACTTTTTTGGGCAATGGTACAAAAGATAAGTGAAGCAGTATTCGTGTAATCTATTTAGATACTTCACAATAGGTAGTGGTCGGGGTACCCGCTGGCCGGGGCACCCGACTCTCCCCTATAGTAAGCATTTGCGTGTAAATTTGAAGATAAATAAAATTAATCATTGTAATTTCTACGGAATTATAAATTGCAGTGTGGAAAGTGAGAATGGATCATTATTTAGCTAAAAATTGTACGTAAGGCTTTGTTTTTAAGATAATCGAGTTTTTCGCGAATTAAAAAAAAATCAGGGTTTTCGTCGTAACTTTTGGAAAGTTTTTAGGTATAATTTTTTGTTTATATTTTAGTGCTCCTTTTTTACAGTTCGTTTTATTCATTATCTCATAATCTTTTCCTTCTAACAATTCGAAATCATTTAGAGCATTTTATTTAGAAAAATTTTAAATTCATTTTTTCCCCCGTGTTAACTCGTAATTTTTACTTAAACCGAATTCTAATAGTGTATATTTAAACATAAATTTCTATATTATTTTCCATTACGGTTAATGAAACACTCTAAAGGTTAAGCGATACTACATTGCCAAGTCTCGACGAAAAATAACAGAGACCAACAAAATGTTGTTGCCCTATAAGTAGTAGCAGATTCTGATAGGGTTTGGCTCCGGAATCAAAATGTGATCGCTAAAATAGCCAATTGGCCTAGTTTTTGAGATATCGGATGTCGAAGTAGCAAAAAATTTGATTCTAGACATTTTTTAGTATCTACTACTGTAGGCAAAAAGTAAGGTGAATTTTCAATTTAAACTTCGCAGGCTTAAAATTTATGGGTAGTTCTTTTTTTCTGGAGTTGGCAAGACGATAACGGGTCTGAAATGCTTGGATTTTAAAGTGTTTTTCGGACATATTGGATCCGCCATTTTGCATCCTACAGTATAGACGTGGAAAAAGTCCAAAATGTCCGATTTTCTACCACTTTGTCCTTTAATGTGATAGAAATGTGGTCTAATTATTTATTAAGGTGTCTTTATTTGGATTCTACAAGACAAATCCTATTAGGGTTGACTCTTACTGATGGGACAGCAGCGTTTCTTTTGCTGTGAGTAGATGTTTAAAATCCTTGAAATTGGATTTTTTATCCCTTTCACATTTAATATCTCAAAAACTGTAGCCAATCGGATGACTTGGCTGTCATACTTGGATTTTGGACCAAACATCGTACCAAAATCAACTCTCACTTACAGGAGAACATGAAATTTGCAAATTTTAATTGGGTGTGTAATAGGTCTCTTTTTGCTAAAGCTTAGAATAAAATCAAATAGATTGTATTAATAACTGATTATGAAAAATTTTCATGATATATGAAATAATTTCTTCAGACTCCATTCGGTTTTCTGATATAAATAATTGGGAAGTCGGCCTAAAGTTTTATGACAATAATTTTGTTAGTGTCCATTTTCATCACCTTGAAAAAATCCTTATCATTTTATTAGAAAATGATGTTTATTATTTGGAATACTGTCCGTTCCTTCAACAAATAATTACGAAATAACAATAATTGCCTGGAATATATATCTGATTATATTTCTGAAGATCTTGGCACATTTCACAATAGAAGGTTCTTAAACATAATAAGAATAGTAAGAGTGTAATTTCTACGTGTAAATTTCCAGTTTGCCGACGATTGTTTAACAAATCTTGTTTCTTTACATTTAATAGAATTCAGCGTATGCTGGAGTATGAATATTCATTTAAATGCTAACCGGTCTATTCATCACATATAAATTAAGACAGATGTGTATAATAGAATTATAATTCTCGTGATTGGTATCAATAAAAGAATTTCAGTACATATTTCGTTATTTTCTATTTTACCAAATGGTCCTACTCATACAATACTATTTTAAATAACAGTACAAAATGAGTATAGAGTTGTAACCGAATGCACTCGAAACTTTCTTGTAGTGAAAATCACTTTATAGAACTGATTTTGACTTGTGAGAATTGAAATATTCTCAATTAGAATTAATGATCTCTGTTTTGAAGTGAAAACGACTTCTATAAAGGGATTTTAAGATCGTTTTAGGTTAAAAGTTTCTTGCTTCAAATGAAACTATTACTTCAGATAGAGATAAAATGGTATAAATTAGCATTGTTTTTTCCCGTGTAGGAACGTTGATATCAAGAATGACAAGAGCATATTCAGTTCAACTATAAGTATGTAATAACTAACAAAATGATTGGCACAAAAGTAATCGTTTTAAAATTTCAATAATGATAAATGAAAAATGTTATTTTATAACATTTATCAATCTAATTAAGATTTGGTTTACGAATTCTTAAGGATTTTTGTTGCCAGTTTTATAAATGCGATTAATTAAAATTATACATCAATTTCTTGTTGAGACAGTCTACAGTTGTAATTTAGAAAAACAGAATTGGTATGTAAAAATCCCGGAGTCTAACTTATTATGTTATAATCTAAGTAATAAGTAAGCACGTTTTATGTTGTACACAATTTATGTTTAACATTTGTGTTCAACCCACTGTATTTAGAAATAGTGCCTAAAAAAGACATCCGTAAGCAGCAATAGAAAATTTCTTTCTCATTTACTATTTTGTATCCGTTTGCCAAGAAGTCGCAAGATCCCTTTTTTAGGAATTACATGGATATGGCATCCAGAAATTTTTACGCATTTTGATTTTCTTATATAAAGTAAATTTGTTTATAAAACTGAATTTAATCAACCGAGAAGAGATTTATCAACGATGCGGGAAGGATCTGATAAAAGCCTGAGTAAATTTCTACTCGGGAAGTTATATGTAACTCCCACAAAAGATGACTGTTCTTTTAATAAACCCAAGTATTGTAATTAAACGTATTTGAGAGAAATAAAATAGCTACAATAACCAAACACTTATTTTCTGGTTTTAAAAAAATTCAACACGATATCCTACGATTAGGTCCAACTGCCACTGCGAATATATGAATTGGGGAATAAAACGCGGTAAATTTTAAGTCGAAATTAGGCAATGGAAGACATTTGGACTTTAAAAACATAATCCGATTCGGGAGAACGGACCTATAAGAAGTCGAATATTAGTAATAATTTGGTAATTTTGCCCTAGTTTACACTTTCTAACCTAGTGAATCCCTTTGTTAAAAACAAACTTCTGAACAATTTCCAACGCAAATTTACGGGTTCATGTCTTCAAGTTTTGATTATGTATAATAATACACACGTTTGAATTATAAAATTCATCGACCAACAAATTAGTTGGAATTTCGAAAATTGGGAAAACCAATCCCACATCAGTTACTTTGGGGTGCATTTGAGATTCTGCATTTCAACTTTAATTTTTGCTGTCATAAGTATTTTCCAGCACTACTACTAGTGCAAAGCTGACTTGCAGCAGGTAAATTTGCTATCGCAGACAGTTTGCAGTAGTCTGAATGTGCTTGCTGGATCGCAGCAAAGCCTTCATATTTTCAAGTTCAGAATAGGAAATTTAGCAAAGGCATATTCATTTTCAATTGGAACCCAATTTTTCATTTCAAAACCACTGGACTTTTAGGCAGAACACATGTTCATATTTGGTAAATGATGTACTAAAATTTAACCTATTCGTTAAAAACCTTCTGGGCAATTTTATTTGTCGAAATTTGGTTAATTTTACTTACAGAATATACCTCAAATACATTTTGACTAAGAACACAAATTTTAGATTGTAATTTGGCTATTTTGTATTAAAATAGGACATTTCAACTGTGGCTGGGGTCAGAATTCCTTACTTTGCTGCTTGGGACGTGACGTACTACTGACATATTTAAGCATTGAGAACGACTGGATAAAAGATAATGAATAACATCAATGAGATCAATAGGATGATGTTGATTTAAATGGAATACTATTTATATCGAATGGTGTAATTATTCGCACTGAGAAAAGTGTTTTTTACCTAGTATTAGAATTCTTAAGCCCCGTAAAAGATATATGTATTGGTATTTTACGCATAGGGATTGCCATCTTTCTATTACCTGTTAAAAGGCGAAGATTTTAGATTATTCTAACCAATATGTCAGTTTATTTTAGCCTTTTCTCTTTAACTAAAAGCAATTTTTGTTTATGGAAATTTATCTAGCAAATTAAAATATTAAAAATGCCTTCTTTTAGTCATAATAAAACATTCTTCTAAAATAGGAGAGTTTAATACAGTATCCTATAACCTTTCAAAAACAAATGCTGAAAGACGGAGGATTTTACTAGTTATAATATTTCTTTTAAGGGCTATAATATACTTTTTAAAAGCCAAGGGATAGTAACTGATAAAATACACTTTTCTCAGTGCGTAATAAGTCATATTAGTGAAAAGACATGGGCACACTTTCAACATCAAAAATAAAAAATGAATTGCCAACCAAAATAAAACCCTCTCCATCAGCTTTTTTAAAAAATCGCGGGTTTACCAGAAGCATAAATGTAACTGTCAGAAATAAACATTTCAGTTATTCTTTGAAAAACCTAAATTGCGGCATGCAGTCTTTAAACGAATATCCCGAATAGAAATTTTTGCGTTACACTTTGGGCACTGATCAGAGCCCTAAAATTAACGTTGCCATTTTTTCCAAGGATGAGGAATGTTTACTCAAAACGGTTGATGAACTAGGAAGTACACTAAATCTCAGAACGTCTTAGATGTTGATTAATTTATGAGTTATGTTTACTCCGGTACCAAACAAACATTTCAAATGCCAAGATTTATCCACTTTAACTAACAGCCGTCCAATTGGCACTTTTATGCAGCGAAATTTCGGAGTTTTTACTTTAGGAATTTTAGAGAGCATATATGTAGTAGATTTTCCCCTGCGAATTATTTTTGTTATAACAATCTGTATTGTTCTGAGAACCGAACAATTTAGTTCCATTAATGAAACTCCTCCGGTTTAATTCACATAATCAATCATCCAACTGTACGAGCAAAACCCAACCTTCGTTAGAAAATAATACTTATTTCCTTTCATTCAACGACCTAATCGCATTGAAAATAAATTATTAAAATTGACCAGAAGTGAAGAAACAAACAAAAGAATGAATGATGTGCAGATAGTGTAACCATTATAATTAAAAACGTTCCAAACAAACGCCTCCGTAATCGCTGTAATCGACTCTAATCGACATTATCGCAATTCAGTCTAGTGGAAATGATGACCGGCGCGCGTGGAAATCATTACGAGGTCACTGATTCGAGGCACGACAAGAGAAGTGAAAATTCGCTTCAAGGCCCTAAGTGAATTGCCAACATCCTACCAAAATTTGACGATGTTACTTTTTTTTACGAGTTGTATACACAAACGTCAATGGGCTTTTGAGGCACGCGTCAAAACACTCTTCCTCCGTCATTCTTTTCTGATTAGAGTGTAACGAGTGCATTTTCGCTCTTCCTGTTAAACATCGTTATCGCTTTCTAAACTGAGATTTCAATCTCAAAATTCTCACGGCGAAGAATCATTCGAGAGGGAGAGGAAGGGTGCCGTCGGTCGCATCAGTTTTAAGAGGTCGCCTAACGGTGCGCGTCCGGGTTCCGGGGCATCACAATGGTTTTACTACTCCGATTCGCTGCAAGGACGCTTCTGAAGAGAAAGAGAGTAAGATTTAAAGATGTGCAAGTCTCTCTAACCCTTTCCCTCCAAAAAGCGATGACGCGGAGACAGCGATTATTAGGATTGATGCATACATGCATTATGCACGATGCACCTCGTCTCGATGCACTTTTTAATGGGGCTCAATTACATCCTAAGAACCGCCGCGTTGATTTAAGATAATGCAGAAGCGCGGAGAAAATGGAAGTAACTAGATGCATGTACACTAAAAGTTGTATAATTGTTGCTGGAAAGTCGCTAATAAAATATTTAATACTAGACGTGCATGTATCTGAATTTCAAAAATTAATTAAGAATTAAAGTTAACATCGATTACTTTTTTTTACGTAAAGAAAGTTGGGTTAAATGGGTTTATAAATTTTACTATTATCCGGTATTCTGTCGGTTAATTTTGAAACTTAAGTAATTGCATTTTTGAGACTGGGATTTTAAATATGTTTAATTTGCTAATAAGGTAGGAAATTGCTTAATTAAGATTTTCAACATGGGTTGCGTCACTCGTTGCTAATTAGTGTATTGGGCAAATCTTCTGATGTTTTTAATTTTACAGATTCGTGAAAAAGTGAATTTATTTAGCACATTTTTAAAAACAGCGAAGTAGAAAAATTGCATTACCAGTTTGAAATGATAAGCGGGATAAATTTACCTTTGGTCTGACTAACTCCAAGACAGCACTCTGAGCTTTCGGAATGTATAATTATAAATTTGTATGACTCGCAGTTAGTCATGTAATTAAATGAATGATAACTGGAGTGGATCCTGATCCGTTATAAACTAGAGGTTATGAACGAGTTAGAAGACTATTTGGTTCAAACAAATAAAGAGCAAATTCTACTATTTCATTAGGCATATTTAATTAATATAACCAGTAAATTATACTCGTTATTAGTTTCAACCAAGCTGTTTAATTACTACTGTCTAACATGTTCATAACCTCTGGTTTGTAACCGATCTGGTTCCATACCAGTAAATATTCGTTTAGCTACATGAATCTAACTGGGACCAACTGGTTGGGATAGATATTGTTTACTGGTTGGCATGGCGAGGGAAAATGTTCAAAAGCACGAAAATCAATTTGTTATATGAAAATGAGTGACCAATTTTTCAAAATCGAATTTTGTGCATTCATATACCAAAAACGGTCAACGTAATAGTCTAGGGGCCACGAATACTGGCCATGGCCAACATTTGTCAGCGGATATGTTTATTATACGTATCCCGACATCCTGAATCTGAATTTTGAGGTTAGAGTGCTGGGAACAATGTTTAAATTAAAGAAAGAAATATAATTTTTTCCGAAATGTCGTTCTCAAAATCAAGGTATAATATGTCGACGGATTTCCCGCCGCCTATTAGACCCATTTAGATTGCCTGAATTCTAATTTCGAGTTTAGAATACCCTAAACACCGTTTAAATTAGGAACTTAATAAAAAAATAACATTTATTCGGAAAAGTCGTTCTGAAAGTCTACTATAATATGTCCACTGATTTACCCATGCTTATATGTTTTTTTATCTTCTGAATATGAATTTCAAGGTTAGAATGTCCTAAAGTGATGGGAACAATGTTTAAATTAGCAACTTAAGGTCCCGTCGCGATTTAGTCCCATATGGGTTCAGAAAAGTCGACGTAAAAGAATACAAAAAAAAAACGCAACTTAATGAAAAAAAAACGCAACTTAATGAAAAAAACTACAATTTTGTTTGAAAAGTCGTTTTCAAAGTCAACGTATAACATGTGCACGGCTTTAGCCAAGCTTAATATACATATTTCCACTGCCTGATTTCGAATTTCGAAACTATAATTGTCGGTAACAACGTCATATTTATAAATTTGTTTATATACCATTATATTAAATATTGTTCTCTGCATTTTCCGACTCAGGACGCCTAAATAAGCATAATAAGCACAGGTAAATCCGTGGACATATCACATGTTGGTCTTGAACATAATTTTTCTGAAAAATTTTTCGTTTATTTATTAAATTGCTAAATTGAAAGGTGTTTTCAGCTTGTTAGGACATTCTAACATGAAAATTCGGATTCAAGAAGTCGAAATACTTATAATAAGTACGGATATATCAAGTGACAAATTTTAGCCACGACCAGCATTGGTGTCCCCTGGATTGTAAGCTCTACTAAAAAATGTGGCCGAGAAGGAGAAAATAAAAAACGATAAAAACAAAAAGAATTAAAAAAGACTCTCGTAGAATTTTTTTCTTACACTGTCCATTTCCCCTATACCTTCAACATGGTAAATAGGAATGATATACAAGAATTTTATAAAAAAATGTTTTCATTTCTACCAGGGAAGAAGAATTGCTGCGATGTATATAAAATATTGACACATACTCTTAGTTGTAATTGTTATAGTGTAAGTTGTACAATTTTATATATTTCGTTACTTATTTAATTCTCCTACACTTAAACACCCAAATATTCAACCGTAACATGATAGATGCCCAGGTAACCGGACATACTGAGTGGGACAACCGGACAACGACTTGTAGGTTGTCCATGTACACGGATATTGGCTTTCTGCATATTTTAATTAACTACATAGAAAATCATTTTGTGATACGATTTAATTAAAGAAATATTTTTTCGTTAGACTGGCTGCATTTAATTTCATGTGATATATGAAATGTAGGTGAGAAAATGTTCAAAAGACTAGTCACAAGCCTTCAGACATCAGAACTTTTACCTTATCATTAGTAATAAAAGTAAATAAAATGCCCAGATCCCATATCGTTTTATTCAAGCCATTACGGAAGTAGAAATCACATAATAAACGAGATGAAATATGGAACCCTACATATTGCTTCCCTGTTAATTTAAATTTCTTTTATTTTGCAGGTTAATGAATCGTTATTTCTCTTTTATCACAACGCCTTCTTTATGAGAAAGGATGCTCGGCTTTCATTGTGAGAAAATACATTCGGTTTCTTCTCGAAGAACTAGATAAGCATAAAATAATGATTAATTAATTTGCAAAATTAAATACATTCGCTGAATGAATAGGTGAGCTTTCTTCATAATTAAACGTTGTATAGATCTGGATACGCATGTGTAGATTATGTTTGGCTCCTGATAATAACACGGTGGCTTAAACCACGCGTAAGTAAATAGTCCATCCAAATGGGATTTTCATTTTCAGTTCATTAAATTGTAGACATTCCTAAATATTTCTCCTCCACTCAAATATTATGGAAACACAACAACGTCGGATGAAAATTGTAGGTCTTTTTAGGCTCTACAACTTTCTCGTATATTCTATTTTGCTAACTAATTCAGAAAAAAACGTTAGGCAACACGCAAAAATAACTATTTTTTTGCTTTTTCTGTTCTAACTTGTAATATCGTAGAAATAATATTACTTTCATGCCACAATTAATTATAATATTAATTTACATTTTCACATTTGTCATTATTTACATTTAAATATGAAGTCCGTTAAATAACTTGTAACAAGTTTTCATTCCGATTGCTCTACACTAACTTTATGTTTATACCAAATAGTTTTAAATTCAAAATGAACAGGATTGACAAGTTTTTAGCATTGCGCTTTTGTGATGACTGACATCCAATGAACTAAAAGATTTGAAAATAGAATAATTTCTCATGTTAGAACTGACAAAAAAAGGAAAAAGTGTATGGATACAATTCACCTATTTGTTTTGTTTCGATAAAATTTGATTCCAGAAGAGTCTTGCAAATTCACAACAGCTTCGGTTGACTACAAACCTTATCTTCTTTTTTAAGGGCTCTAATGACTGATTTGATTCTTAGTGCAAAGTAACTAGGATTACAATTCAAGACTTTTAACACTAGTTTTAACAAAATTCGCGATGATTCATCTATCCCAGAATTATAATTTTTATGAAACTTGTCAACTGCTGGATTGAAGAATTTACAGATTTTCATCAGTTTAGTACTTTCCCAATTGAAAAAAAACTTGTTAAAACTTTTATTTCTATAGTTTCATTACAATTTTGTTGTATTCTAACAAGATTTATTCGAAAATATTAAATTATTTTAATCATTAATTAATTAATTTATATTATAGGAGAGTAATTTTTACCAGAGAAAATATTTAAAAATGGATATTACATTATATTTTTTTTCGTTTTTGCAGGTACTAAAAAATCGAACAATTTATTTAATTATTGAGTTTGGGGTTTGTTTATCAAACCTTGGGAAAAACAATTGAAAGAATAACAATATTGATGTATATCACATAACTGAATTTCAATAATTATACAGCCTAAGATTACTTACACGAGTGCATGAAATTTGTCTCTTAGGGATCATGTCAAATCAACTTATATACAAAAAAGCCGATATAAATACAGGGGTGTGGGTCGAAAAACCTGCAAATCAAAAAACCGACAGTTAAAAAAATCGACATTCAAAATACCGATATTCAAAAAGCCGATAGGCGAACAGCCGACATGTCAAAAACCGACAAGTCTAAAAGCCGACAGTAGAAAATCCGAATTTTCATAATACCGACACTTCGAAGAACCGACAGTCAAAAAGCCGACGCTTAAAAAAATAGAGACATCGACAAGTCGGTCATCAATTTTTGAAGTGTCAGTTTTTTACGGTCGGCTTTTCGATTGTCGGCTTTTTGGCATTCTTCGAAGTGTCGGTGATTTGAATGTCGATATCATGACATTTCAGTTTTTCAACTGTCGGTTTTTCAACTGTCGGATTTTTGATGCGTCGGCATTTTGCCTATCGGTTTCTTGATTGTGTCCGTTTTTTTTATTAACGGTATTACGACATTCGGTTTTTTACTATCGGCTTTTTTACGTCTCGGCTGTTTGCCTGTCGGTTTTTGGAATGTCGAATTTTTCATTGTCGGTTTTTTGCCTATCAACTTTTTTAATGTCAGTGTTTTGACTGTCGGTTTTTCGACCTCTCGGCTTTTTTATTTGTCGGTTTTTCGACCCACACTCATTATGTTATTATTTTTCAGTTTCTGCAATTTTAGGTTTCACTTTATGTCTTTTGATGTTTGAGAGTATTAAATTGTATTGAACGTTGACCTACTGTTAAATCGCTGACAATATGAGAAAGTAGGAAGATCCGTACTAATATTATTACTAGTAATTGTTTATTATTTATAGATGTTACAAAATTTAATTTTAATTTTTCTGTTTCTCTGCGTAATAAAAATGTTTAATAAATGCCTAATAAATAGATATATTTTACAATGGCCAATTGACAAAAATATACTTCATAACGTTTTTATAATAAATGTACGAATTTTATCAAAACTGTCCAAGAAATACCTAGTATAATTGTCTGTTTCTTGTTAATTTAACAAAAATATTGTACAATATTTGTTCAATAAATGCTTTAATTTCTACCAAGGTATGTGCACAGATAAAAATCTTCAATAGTTTCTATTGAAAATTTCTGTAAAATTCACCGACACACTAAACTATCCTTTATCAAAGAGAATTTACGTAATATTATCAGTTTTCTTTACTTCAAATCTGTTATACATGTCAGTTACATTGAAAAAAATTTACTTGACAAATTCAACTACCATTGAGAAGCTGAGCCGAGAGTAGTTAAAAGAAATACTTTTTTTGTTAGAATAACTTTGTTGATGTTGTTAATTTTACTATTTTTACTTAAGTTAATATCATTTACCCAGTAAACGAAAAAGTATTCCGAATGATTGGAGATCAAGAAATGAGATACTATGTATAAAACTCAAAAAGTCATGTATTAATGTAATAAAAAAGCAACCGCCAATACTTGATTTAAAATAATTCCACTAAAAAAATTGCAGCATGTTGAATAGTTTTTAGTTTAAGTAGTTAGACTATAAAAAAATGTTTTTAAATGTAGTAGAATTCACTGCCAAAATGTCGTTTCCGTAACTATATTTTCTGTAGATATAACTCCTTTATGGTTGTAACTATAACCTATAAAATTCCATTGAGAACTGATTGAAATACTTTCAGTAGTTAAAAAGTAGTCAAATCAAATCAGAATTTTTTACAGTGTATGGACTTAATGTTGCTGAAATTTGATATATAACTTACAAAAATAATGACTACGCTAAATGTTTTTGTCAATAGATTTTAATAATAATATCTATACCACTTTTTTTCGAAATTGTTGTCCAAGACGTGTTGAAACATATTAATTAAAGTTTGAGATATTATTTATTGAGAAACTTTAACCAACACCGGTAAACTTTACTTACGACTATTTTTTCAGTGACTATTGATAAAGATTAGTTTATGTTAGATGAATGTAATTTAATTGCTGTTGCTTGACTAAATCAATTTTCATATACAAAAATGTAAATTTTACGTTTGAAATATAACCCAAAGGTTTGCAACTCAAACTAAAATCACATTGCATAAAGACAATCATCACTTATTACCGATGGTTACGCATACACTTCTACGATTGTATAAAGTAAAAAGTAAAAAATGGACAGGAATGTATTTTCACCAAAGAAAACTAGAATTAATTTCATAACAGTTATGCCATTTCATTGGTTTAATTCATAATCGGATCACGTATCAATTACGCGCAATCAATTTTCACTTTTCATCACAGGCTTTAATTAATAACGTAAGCTGTCGATTAGTATGATCTGCATGATGCATATCAAACTTTTCCGATGATCTGCTTATCTAATCTGACAATTTCATAAATTTATGCAAATGTATGACACTTTCTAGCAGTCGCATTCATTTCCCGTCTTACTAAACTGTTTATTGTTAACACAGAACATAATTGCTTGTTTGTATTTAAATTATGTAGGAAGTTCGCAACTTAATTCGAAAGTTTTTACTATTGATACTTTTTTTCTTATGAGAGGAGAATTATGATATATGTGTTGCAACGGGTGATATGAACTGACAGTTTAAGAGTAGTTTCCTTTTATTATCTCGCAGTAAATCGTCATTATAAGAATCGGTTTATAACTATCGATAATTAATAACCAACAATTAGAAAATTTCAGATTGGAATTTTAAGATGGATTTGATAATTACGATCCAATGAAATTGAGTATATTTATTCACAATAAACAATGGGTTAAATGTTGTAATTACCTTTACACTTTCTCGCTGCAGATTATCAATCCGACGTTTATTAAAAATGCTCTCATTGTGTATCTTTTAATATACTCGTAAATATATTACGGTTGGAAAATATCGTTTCATTCAGAAACGGTCATTTTTACAATTTCGTTTTTATCTTATTATTGTAATAATAATTTATTACTTATTCGGATAATCTTACGTTGGAGAAGTACAATTTGTATTGTGTAATTATATATTTAATACTGTAATTTATTCCATTATTTGAATAAGGTAATGTTTTTCGCATCATTAAGTTTAATTTTTATTTCTATATGCCATTAATTATTTTTTCAGATGAAACAAATAGAATGCGAAAGTTTTGTTGACTTGTCATCAATAATCTTTTATAATTATCCTTTAATTTCGCACAATTATTATAGAAAATGTACAAAAGGTATGCTATAAAATTTAACAAACAATTCTGGAATACATGAAAAATTAATAATTTTGTATTGATTTTTATAGATTATTCGATCGCACATGAATACAAATTTTATCTTTAAATATTTGTTTTTTAGCCTTGGCCATTCAGGCTTGAAACACACATGCAAAATTTAATTTGACATAATTAGATACATAACTAA
Source organism: Trichopria drosophilae (assembly GCA_030407085.1). Classification (NCBI taxonomy): domain Eukaryota; kingdom Metazoa; phylum Arthropoda; class Insecta; order Hymenoptera; family Diapriidae; genus Trichopria; species Trichopria drosophilae. The sequence goes on along the minus strand of CM059584.1, from coordinate 19,877,016 downwards.
TGGCAACGCGTATTCAGATATATTAAGTTCTCCAAAATTATAGGTTCTAATAAAGATTAATCACGAGGAGTATTAGTGAATGAACTGGTTTACAACTCATTTAGGAAATTTAATTATCTGGTAGAATGCTGATGATATTCAGACCCTAAGCCGCATGAAACTGTCTTCAAGTTATGTTGTTTTCCTAAAGGGGTCTGATTTTAGATCACGCGATCTGACAATTAATGGTTTTTCTGGTCTTGACTTTGAACTTGTCTAGACGGTGTTAAATAGATAAACAATAGCAATATAGTTTATATGACTGTGGTTAAAATAACTTTAAATTGTTTCTACTAATTTAAACCAATATTTATTGGGTCTAGTCTCTAAACTTGAATTAATAAAAAACGACTTATCTACAGTGAAAAGTCGGTTATCATCAATTAGTAAGTCTTTTACTGACAGATAGTGCGAAAATACTAATTCATTAGTAAAACCCCTACTAATCTACAAGTAGATATTGACTTTTTCAGTTTAGTAGTTTGTAGAATTAGTAACAAATTAGTAGGTTTAAAATTTTTATTAGCAAATATGATGATTCATTTGGTGACTCAATTTTCATTTTCTAATTAATAGTTTTTAATTAATTCAGATTTAGAGAGTATATGTTGATTCAGGCTTGTACGATTTTAGATTTATATAAAGAAAAATAGACATTAAGAAGATGATAATAGACATCCTCATATTCACCATTAATATTATCATATTTACAGTCAGTATCTGATATATTAATAGCAGTTTTACTTGCATGTAACAAACGTATTCTAAATGTTAAGATAGTAATATCTTTGTTAGCTTTTCAATTTGCTCTTTTGATCGTCGATTCGTAATTAGCAACGTCAAAAACTTCCGAGCAACAAATTTCAATCGAATTAAATAACTTCTTAAAAATTTTGGACCCCATTTTGTTACCGCCATTTTGAATTTTGCTTGTTTGATCATAGATTCGTAATCAGCGACCCACAAACAGATTTCAGATTGCTTTGACGAATTGTCGCTGTGACTTGTGAAATTGTTAAAATAATTTGTTTATTGCTAATAACTCGTAAACAAATGCCCATTAGCAACAAAAAACGTGTCTAATAGATTTTGATGTAGAATAACATAAACAGTTGAAACTACTAACTAGATAGTAAAATAAGACACAGCCATTGTTTTTCGTTAATTCTACTATCTAAATAATAACCTCGGAAAATTAGGTAGCCAAGCCTAATTAAATGTTAGTAAAACCAACGTAAAATAATAACTGTACCAGATCCTAACAGTCAGAGAGTACAGCCAACATTTCTTTTTTCCATGAGGCATAAAAAATGAATTCCCACAATAAAAAATATAGGTAGTAAATTGTCAGTTTTCGTATTAACTATTAATAATGCCACTTTTTAATAACAATTTCATTAAATATAACACGTCGTATTAATGATAAAGAATTTATATTTATTTTATTATTTATATAATTATAGATTCTTAAATAATTGTCAAGTGTTTCAGAATGTACAAATAGTGCATTACGATACAAGTGCGCGAAGTAGGTGATTTTCGTTTTGCGCACTGATTTCAGTGTGTCAAGTATACTTCGCGAACTGTTTTTTTTGCGCGAAGTATGGTGCACCAATCGCGCACTTGAGACACTAAAACCAGTGCGCGAAATTTAATTTGGCGTACGGAGTTGAAAAAGTAAACGTTTTGAAATATTGTAGCTAAAAGGACCCTTTTTTTTGTTTGAGTCAAGTGAAATTTGAAAAAAAAGAATGTTTATGTGATTTGCATGTAGATATAAGAATTGTCTTATTTATATAAGATATCATACACAGAGGAAAGGTTTATTGACCTACTTTCTTTAGAACAAAGTTTGTTTATGTTGGACAAAAGTTTTTAAAATTTAATAAAATTGTGGTTAGAATATAACGAATTTTTTGTAGAAATGGTCTAACTATTTCAGAACAAGTTTATTATAAATTAAAAAAGAATGTTTTTTAAACTGAAAACAACAAGTCAACGGCAGCGTAAAACTGTTTTTTAACATGAAACATACTCTGGGAAGAACTTATACTATTCGAACAGGTTTATATATATGTATGAAGTAATGAAAACAATGTAAAAAAAAAGAAAGTTGAAAATTTTGTATCCCCGTAGTTTGAGAATGTTCCGTTTTGATTTCAACATATTCGATCTAAGTGTTTAGATTTCAATGTAAGTTAAACAAAAGACCAAGACTGTTTTGTTTAAGGATAAGTAAAATTTCTGAAAAAGGAATGAAAAAAAATTATTTTCGAAGAGATCATTGAAATATGTAATTTTTATGTTTTTTATCATACTTCAAGTCATTTTCATGAAAACAGATTTTTAAAGATATCATCTTTTTCAACATTTTATCTCTTCAATTGCTGTTAGACATAATATATATCTACGACCCATATTATTTACGATACTAATTATTATCAATTTTAACATGAAAAACGTAAAATGCAGAAATTCAATATAAAAAAAATGTTCACTCATATCTCATGAAATTTGCAATTATATTACCTACAACTTTTATATATATTTTTCGATTAGAGAGTCCATTTTTTATAATAATAATAATAAGTAAAATAACGGATATTGAAAAACATTTTACTTCGACTTCTATTGATCGTAGAGATAACAAACTATAATGAAACTGTTCAGAATTTAAAAAACTATAATTTGCAAATGAACATCAATTTTCGTGAAGTTAATATTTTTCGAGTTATAACCGAAAAACCGATTTTTTTCTACTTCTTCCGAACGCCTCCTTAAGTCAAAGTAGTATCTACGTATGGGGAATTTTAGTATGTTCAATTCTACTGCAAAATAAACATAATTCACGTAGTTTTAGACGCGGCAGAATTTTTTTTTCCAAATTATACTGAGCAATAAAACATCAGTACAAATTTGGAGTTCTGTAACTGCTGACAAATTTCGAAAAATCCTTCGTAAAAAATAAAGATACTGTACAGAATTATCGATGTACATTTCCTCTTTTGACATATCTATGAATTTTCCTCAAATTTTCAATGATACCAATCCCTTTTATTTTAGTCTCAAAATGTTATTTTTGACCATAGCTGTAAAACATCAATCATTGGAGAAAAAATAATATTAAATTAAAATGGTAACTTATAAGGTCAACTTAACACATCAGTAAGACGTATCGAACTAATAAATTTGAACCATTCATTGCGTCTACATCAAATTTCATGAAAATTTAAGTAGTATTTGTAATAGTTTTCAGTATTACAGTATCTAAAAAATTATATTTCTTTGTATTTGGTTACAAATCTAACTGGTACATCTAACTCTCTTAATTTTTTGCAGTGAAAATTCACTCTTAAAGAATGAAAAAATCCTTTGAACAGAGTGGCTTAATTTCCATTGTTGAATCAGCGAAATAGTAAGGAAATCGCACAGAAATAGAATGAGAATTGAACTACTTTAGTGAAAAAGTGAGTTTTCACTCAGACAAACCTCACTCTACGTGCAGTCAATATTCATTCCTTGGCTAAAGCGATGTCATAATCACTGTATAAAGAGTAAGTTTTCCCATCAAGATATTTAAAGAGTAAAAATACAATTTTTTAAATTATATTTTGTTTGAGGTGTTTATTTCCTACAGAGTGAAATATCACTCGCGATAGAAGTAAATCTTCAGTTAAAATGACATCTTGCAAAACACGAGGAATATGAGGTACCAAATTATTTCGCTCTAAGTAAAAAATAGAGCATGTTTAAATAGTTTCCCGAGTAGTTTGATCTCTGACCGGTATACAGTTGGGTTATTTGGGTTAAATTCGGGTTTACTTATACATGCCCGATCAGATTTGCTGGATTACAACCAAAAATCGGTTTACATTCGGGTTAATCAATCTGAATCCAAGCTGGAACCCTGTTTGTATTTAGGTCAAATCGGGCCAATTTTACCCTATTGTGCATTTCCGACACATTTCTACAAATTTTCATATATTTTTCTTGATTTCCCTTTCATTCATCTGATTTTATAAAAATTAAGTTTCTAAAAATTTGCGTGAAATCATTAACTTTGAATATTTATGTAGTCGTAAAATGCACAAACTTTCATCTGACTTTCATGAAGACGCGGTTCAATTATTTTCTCTAATCAATCAAATGCAATTTAAATCATTTCTAATATTATTCCAAAAATGAAAGCATTGTTATCATTGCAAATCTGGAATAAATTTGCTTTCATTCTAAAATCGCGAAATCAAAATTTTGAACGAATCATACTCTTTGAAAAATCACCACAAATATCGAGAAATGAATGAGATTAATCGCATCCTACTCACGAGTCGAATGTCCATCGTTTTCCCGTCCCGGGAGCGTCTTAAATCACATCGCACTTGGCCGCACACTCGAATGATCACAGACTCATGCGAGGATCTAAATTAATGACGTCGCACTTCGAGGCACTGATCGCGACGAAAGTCACATCTGGCGAATATCTGGGCCGATGAAATAAACTCGCGGGAAAGGCTGTTTGGATGAAAACCTACACTAAGGTCACGAACTGAGTCTCCTGCGATCAGTCAGAACTGGAGAACATCGCGAGTCGACCGTCCGGATCGACGTCGGGTACCTCAGTGAATCATCATCGAGCTGATCAGCACGTGGGACGTGTGCACACGAGGTGCACCTGTGACGATTCTCTACTTTCTTCCCTCTCTCTAAAAAAGTGCGTCTCTTTCACCCCCTACCTAAGCTCTCTCTTTCCCTGGAACTCGTCCGATGTTCCGAGAGTTCGTTGGTACGTGCCCGACAGAAATCTCTTTCGTTGTTTCCTTCTGGTACCAGGATTCCCAGGGCATTCTTGAAAAGGGGATCATGGCAAGGATCTGTCGCGAACGAAATTTGTGGGAATGCTTTTTTATTTTCATTTTTTATTGTGGAAACCAAGTTATTTCTGGAATAATTTAATTGCTAACTATCGTTATTTCCATTTCTTGGAGTGAACATTCACTCCATTGGAGCGAATACTAGTGCACTTAAGGATCACCTTTCATTTTACAAAATGCCTTGTATGTCATTTGGTCATTCAGGTTCAGAGCACAGTTTTTTTTTTTATTTATGAGGAATTCTACAACTAAGTAAATTAGATAATTTCTTGGTTTAGCAGTCTTTTTTACAGAAAAGTAAATAATAAATAAATAAACAAAGGGTTGTGGATTTCAACCGCGCAATTATGATTCACAAATAAGAAAAACTGCTTTAAAATATTGTAATATTGTCGCTATTAAATTTTAAATTTTCAGACTGATATATATATATATATATAATTAAAAATCATATTTTATTAACGACTGTAGTCACCCTCTAGCAATAATATGAAAAAATATGCTTTTTTTAATAAATGCTAATTAATTATATATATTGGCCTGAAAATTGAAGATTTAGTAGCGGTAATATTACAATATTTTAAAGACGTTTTCCTATTTATAAATCATAATTACGTGGTTGAAATCGATAACTCTTTGTTTATTTATTTACTATTTACTTTTCAGTATGAGAGATTGCTAAACCAAGAATATATCTAATTTACTTAATTGATGAAAAACAGTCGAAGAATCGTCGTTGCATTTTGCAACAACATACTGAATTCTACAATATTTTGCACTGAGTGAAAAAAAGACGTGGTTTCTTTTGAAGGGACAGCTTTAATTTTTTTCTGGTGATAGGTATGACGCATCAAAATGTCTATATGCATAATTCATTTTTGGGGGAGTTTCTTCCTGTGGGTCGAAAAACCGACTGTCAAAAAGCCGACACAAAAAAATAGACACATCGACAAGGGGATAGTCTATTTTTCGATCCGCACCCAAATTTCGGGGGGTTTAATAGGGCGACGACCAACAATTGTAAAATCGGGATATGCTTTCAGAAAACTAACATCGCCAACTATTATTTCTGAGTTATATTGATTCACTTCTTTCGAATATTATAATGAAATTTGGCGGCAAGGTCATTTTCAGAGTCAAAACTAGAAAAAACTGTTTTTTTTTTTAGTATTTATTACATTTATTTTCAAATGACGTCTCCAATTTTTATGGCAATTATGATTTCCGGCGTATTTTGGTGCGCTTATTACGAACATCATAAACAAAATTATCGACAAGGTAATTTTTATGGTCACAATAATAGATTTTCGAAAATTACATTTGTTGTCGTCCAAAGTGTAAAGAAATATTATATAATGGCTACATTATTCGTAGAATGAAAACATCAACACATATTTGATAAATGAACATCTAGATTTTTAATTAATAAATACATCATTTAAATTACATCGCATTTTTTTTATTTATTCCGACCGGCGAGTATCAACGAATGAAATCGCGACTTCCGAAGTCTCCCCTGTATTCCATTTACATGGAATCAAAACGAGTGATGGATCAAATTGAAGGTATTTTCATAACCAACAACTTTATCCCTGACGACAAAATGTTATCTATTAAACGAAACGAAAAAAACTCCGAAACTGACTGTTACTGCTTACAATGGCTGTTATTACACGTGTCCCCTCAATTGTAAAATTTAAATGAGGTCTTAGTGTATAACTAACAACTAATAAAGTTAACAGCTTTTTGCTTACTATGTGCATTAGATGGTAATGTGTTTAAGTTTTAAGCATTCCTAAACCGCTGGACTGTGTCAAGGTAGTTATAATTTCACTGTATTTCGAAATCGTATAAAATCGGTATTGATAAGAAATCAGCTCAAAAGTTTAGGAGTTAGGAATTAGTCTCGCATAAATAAGAATGTTTTACTTGTACCGAAACGTTCATATTTCATTCGATAAGATTTTACTTAAAAATGAAATATTTTTGTACTATTAAGTACACCAAGAAGTGGGTCTGTCATTAATGGAACACATAACCTGTAAATACGTACTACCTGTTTACTCATCAATAAAAGTGCCCAGTCTTTAAACAAAAGTTAATCCATTCATGTCCACGATGAAGAGACTTTTTGCTCATTTTCAAAGCTCTCTAGCAAATCGTAATATGGAAATATCACAATGAAACCAACAACTAGAAAAAAAATATGACAATATGGCGGATTTTGTCTGAAAAAATACCGAAAAATCGGAAAAATGTTTTTTTTTACATATTTTTGCAAATGGATAATGGACGGCGATCCATTCCAAACTATGGACAAACGTGAACAAATAGCTTGCAGTTTAAGGGGAAATTCGTTTGATAGGTTTTAATTTTCCGACCGTTTTATAAATCAGTATATTTATAAATTAAAAATGGTTGAGTTTAATAAAGATTTAAAAATTATATGAAAAGGAAAAAAAAACACGGTTAATAATTTGGAGGTTTTTTTGTAATATAAATAATAAATGAAAATCTAGCACCGTTTCGACTCTGATATGAGTCGGCAAATCAGTCTCAAATATTTGGGTGCGGGTAGAAAAACCGACAAATCAAAAAGGCGGTAGGTCGAAAAACCGGCAGTCCAGAAGCCGACAATCGAAAAGCCGACAGTTCAAAAAATTACTGGTCTTCTGACGATGTGTGTATTTTTTATGTGTCGGCTTTCTGACTGTCGGCTTTTTGATTTGTCGGATTTTCGACCGCACCCAAATATTTCTATTCATATTTTGAGGATTCAGTAGATTAATGGTTTCGAAACATCGTATTGAATTCAAAGATGTATCGTATATTTCATAAATTAAAAATGGAAACTGATTGCAGATTTATAGAGGTTGAAAACTATATACGTATGCAATATTTTCAAAACAGCTATTTTATGTGTCTGTGGGTAAAAAAGCCGACAAATCAATAGTTTACAAATTAATACTTTCCAACTAATTCAAGTTTAGAGAGTAGAATGTTACATATATGGTAACGACGTCACGGAAATAGCAAAGAAAAGTGTTGAAAAATATTGATTTGTATTTTTTTGGATTTCAATTCTATCGGCTGCGAGACAAAAAATTGAGAAATCAAAAAGCTGACAAGTAAAAAACTGACAGTCATAAAACCAACAGTAAGAAAACCGATAATCGAAAAGCCGACAGTCACAAAACCGACAATCTAAAAGCCGACAATAAAAAAAAAACCGACACAAAAAATCTACTATCTATGTGACTATTTTCTTTTATGTGTCGGCCTTTTTGCTGTCGGCTTTTCGATTATCGGCTTTTCAATTGTCTGTTTTGTGACTGTCAGACTTTTGATTGGTCGGTTTTCAACCCTCACCCCACAGGATTGAAATCCGAAGAAATGTACATCATGAATATTTTTCGACACGTTTTCGTTCGCTGGTTCACTGACTCCATAACCACACATATAACATATACTCTCTAAACTTGATTTAGTTAGAATAATTAATTTGTAAACAAAAAGTAATTTACTCATTTAATTAATAATATAAATTTGACCAATAATAAGGGAAAACCTTCTATTTCATCAGTCAAATGTGACTACTACTAAATTAGTATAGAATCAATTTTCCGGTTAATGTAGCATACTTATATATTAGTAACCTTTTACTATTTACTGGTGAAAAACTAACGAATTCATACTAACCCATTTTTTATGTTAGGTTTGTATTTATTAACTAATTCAGATTGAGAGAGTAAGTAAAATTTAGGCTGGTAACATGAAATGTCGCGTGTTGGACTAAGATATAAATCGATAGTTCTCAGCATTGATTTCTTTAAATTTAACTGTGATATGGCATTAGACACAAAAACCAATTAAAGTAAATTTAAGAGAGGTATATACTGCTTTTCATAATAATTTATATAAACCTGTGCTTATTCTTATCTCGGTCATTCAGAACTCTCATTGTACCCCATTTGATCATAAAAGTGTTCATATGGATCATATTTCGGTGAATTAATAAAATATGAATATTTATTGATCTTTTGAACTTTAGCTCACTGAAAATCCCTAGTGTTAGATTTTGTCTGAATGGGAAAGTTCAACATTTATATTCGACCTGACCTGGAAAGATCAAGTCTCTGTACATACCAATGACCTGGAATGCATATTTACAAGTTACTGCGATTGGCTGATATCAACGTATTATTCCGAATTACATTTATTAAGTTTATAATGTCAAATAACATGATTGTTTAATTTTACATCAACTCCTGAACTAGGTACTTCATTTTAGGTGTACTAAATATTCAATTTTTAATTTTAATAATTAATTTTATATTATATATTAATATTTAAATATGATTTAAATAATAATCAATGTAAATTTTGTTAAACAGTCGTTCGTTTTCGATACAAACTTGTTATATTTTTTATTTGTCAGGTCTATCTTAGTCGGTCATAAATATTTATTTGTGTTTAATGTCTTCAAACTAAATAAAATAGAAAGTTCAAGAAAATAGAAAATTGAGAAGTAAATTAAATTATAATATCAAATTCAGCATTAAAAAAGTTGATAAAAAAGCTGATTCCAAAACACGAAGTGATCTGGATTTAAAATTTTATCTCGTTCAGTCGAAGCAGCTTTAATGTCCAGCAGTTCTAATGAAATATGGATTATTTGTCTTTTAACAAAAAACGCTAAATACGCATTACTTACGTTGTACTTCAACAAGTGCACATAAATTCAAGTTGCACGGCATAATGTGATCTCATTAAATCAGAAAGTAAAATATTCCTTTCATCTGGTATCACTCCTTTCTACGAGGTTATATCAGACTAGCAATTTTCTTCATAATTTCGTAAAATCTGAAATAACTGATTACAAATGATTGCACTCATCTCTCGTTACAATTTATTATCTGTATCGACTTATGCAACTCCAAAATGTTGCATAAATTAAACACCAAATCTGATAGAATTTATATTAACATTTTTGCTGAAATTAATAGAAAATATTATACAAATTTGTTTATTATCCCACGCAGATTATTCACATTTACTCTTGAAAAAGTATTAATAAGGATTAATCTCTCATCTCGTCTTGTTACAATTGAATACTAAAAGTAAAATGATAGCTATAAAGGGTATAAATAAATACTAGTAAAAAAAAAGTACTAGTTAATTGTAAAATTATTCTACTGATCAGTAAATAATTCGGGTTTATTATTTTAATAGTTACTAATTCTGTTTAACTACTTGAATTAAAAAAAATTCAAAGAAGATTTTGTAATTTTCACAACAAAGGTTTGGCAAATTTTTTTGTTACTTTTGGATCTCATCATTGAAAAAAAGTAAAATTTACCAGAGTTAGTTAAGTAAAATGTTCCGAATCGTGATTTAAGCAAAAATTATTTAAATTTCTCAATAATAATTACATCAAACTTTACATAATACCTTTAAAAAAATAACTGGAACGAAAATTTCCGATAAAAGTCTTTTAAATATTGGAGAATTTCACTGAAAATAATATTTACCGTAGTCATTATTAACTGCTGAAATAATAAAAATTTCCCAAAATTGGTAAGTTTCATTATATATTTTGAACTAATGCAGTACCTATACAATTTAAGATGGTTTGAAAGGATTCAAATTAATAACGTTACGTAAATTCCATTTAATTAAGGTTACTTAACTTTTTTGGTAATTTTTATCTTCGTTTTCAGTACAATCTACCATTTCAGTGAATCTACATTAAAAATATTCAAAATTACAACTAGTTACTGCAAGGTACTTTCAAGTACTTACTATATTTTTACAAAATTTTGTTGTAAGTTTACACTTTTATGATGTAAAAAAACTTCAAGCATTTGTTTTACTACAGATATTTCTTACAGTATACATACCAATTCAATAGTTAAATTTAACATTAATTTACCATCTGAAACAATAGACGAAAAAGATTTATTCTACTAATTCTAGTAATTGTCCATTATTAAATTACTAATTGATATAGTTGAATAATTCAAAGTTTTAATTAGAACTGTACTCTTTCAATTAGTGTCTACTAATGTTACCAACTTTTCACTCATTCAATTAGTAGAATTCCTTTAAAATTTATTACAATGTTCTTAATTTATTTTAAGAGAGTATAACATGAATACAATTTCAGACAAAACGATGAAATAAATCATACGAATCAAATAAGAAACAATTTAAAGAACAAACATATTTCAAAATATAAAACATTCGATGATAAACAGATATGAAGAATCAAAGAGTACCACATATTTCCTTAATATTGAATTAAAGTAACAAGAAATACATATAATAATATTGAATTTTTTAATTATTATTCTTACCTTTTAAAATACACAATTATAGTTATGAAATATCGAGAAAGGAAGCTTATTTTATACGTTATGCCTAATATAAATTGATGTTTGATAATAAAAAAGCAGATGCAGTTGCATCATTTAATTTCAGTACCAGAAAGTATCGTGCGCCGCATTTAATTATTACCCGCTGATTGATCTACTAAATTAATTGATGGCTAACTGAATCAGTGAAAGTCGTGAACCTCCTAGATAATTATCCCGTCTCATTCATGAAAGGTCGGAAATTCACAAGCATGTGAATCGTTTTCTAAGCATCGCGCGTGTTACTTGTATCATATTACAATTATAAGGCTTTTATTCTTATTTTTTTAGAAATTTATCGTCTGCAATTGTAATTTAAGTTAATTCAATTACATGTCATTTATATAAATAGTTACAAATATGTTTTACGATAAATAAATTCTATAGAGTTATTTTGTAAGATTTCACAGTACTATTTCTTCTAATTATCTTACATAAAATAATTAAGATATCAATAATACGAATAATAGACAGAAAAGTATTTGTTTAGAAAGTTCGTTGTAGCTAATAAAAATCGATCGGCAAATACAATAATTCTCTATTATTTTCACTTTCATTGTCTTTGTTTTGATTTAAAACTTTCAAGAAATGGATTAAGAGACATATTTTATAACTCATTTTAAAAACGCATTAATCTAATGAAAGCCACGTTTAACGACCCGCTGAAAAATGTGAACGTGCTGTCGAATTTTCCTGAGATTAAAACCATCATCTAACAAATGGATTCGTAACGAAAAAACTGGTCTTATAGGAACTTTAATATTCGTAGATATGCAGTTTGTTGACCCGTCTTATTCCCATGAGAATAACATTTTTTAAGTACGCCTAAGACATAACATGTCTATCATTGATTATGAATAAAATTTATTATGTAATTTTTGAAAGCAACGATTAAAATAACTGATTAATTACTTATATAAAAGAATTAAACTTTCAATTAAAAAATGCAAAAGAAATTTTCAAAAATGTTATCTTGAGTTGATATGTAATAGAAAGGGTTATTCAATAACATGATGAACTCATGACAAATGATTGAATGCACTTTTTAATTCTTATCCTGAAAGGAAATCGACATATACTTTAGAAGTATTGGTGATTTTGTATATGTGTACATTACAAAGATAAAAGATATGTCTAATAAATGGCTTTTATGTTTTATTTTTTAATATTATTTCTACATTTTGTTATGCTATGAGAAAATTTTGTAACTTATCTGTTTTGAATTATGCATTAGGGTTCTCTTACCTCCATTATACATATAATAAAAAACTTTTTCTTTTGATGAAAAAAATATAACAAAAAAGTTTTGTGTGTTTCTCTAGCCTAATAAGTATACCATTGTCTGGCATTCCATTGAAACGATGTGGATAAATAGGAGCCATCAGTGCGATTAGATGTTATGAAAACTCGAATCCTTTATTATTTCCGATGTTACTGATTTAAAAAAAAATATGTTCATTATAGGATTAGTAACTATAAAATAAAATATTTTGAAATATATTAAGAATTATATTTATCGTGTACCGGGGCCTTCTACAGTCATCAATTTTAAGCATTTATTTCTCACTTATAAAAATTGGCATTTACATCGTCATTATCGCCAAAAAATACACATAAAAAAAATAAGTGTCAAATATTATGAGTTATATCCTTAATTTTTCATTTTAGTTGTTATTGATCTCTCAACTTTGTTTCGTAATCTTTACATGTTATATTGAAAATTAATACTGAAACGTGTCTTTTTCCTTACCCAATTTTTTCTACTTTTTTTAATTTAGATTTTCATTTATTAGATTTTTCCGTATATATTATACATATTTATTATATAGATTTTAATATACAATTTTTATTCACCGAAGAATGTGCAACGAGGAACAAAGTCACGTCGGATACGTGACGTTAGTAAAATCGACACAATGACTAGTAGGAAGTGATCGTCACACTTCACCCTATTTATAACAATTTGTCATTAATTTAGATTTAAAATGAGACGGCAAAATGTACATTATGTCATCTGTGTTTGTAAATATAAGTTTTTAATCGCGTCTAACATAAAGAATGTATTTATTTACAAAATATTTTTCGGAAGAAAATGCATTGATATTTCTGATTTTTTATTATTTATGATAGTTATACTCAGTAATATCTAATGCTATTCTGATAGCCATATAGAAACTCTAGAATCTGTATACGAAGTAATAAATCAATATACTAAGAAATATGTTTAATAAATTTTAGTGAGTAATCTTTTGGGAACTTAATCTTTATTATTTTTTAACCTATATTTCCTTAATTTTACTTGAATTTAGTTAATCAACTCATCGTTTAGATACTAATTATTTTTCTTGGTGGAGATTTTATAATCTTACAGTCATTTTTACAGTCATTCTTACAGTTATTCATTTACTAACTTAATTTTCGCAAATAATTTCTTTCTTATTATATTGATTTTATATTTAATATCTCTTTATGTACTTATGTGGTATTGTGTCTACATAATCAGATTGAACGAAGTTTTTAATTCAACAAATGTGTATTAATTACTAATAAAATTTGTAAAAAATGCGAGAAAAACGCATTTAAAATACCTTATGAATTTTTCTACATTTTTTTTTAAATTTTCTATTCACGTTATAATGCGTATACAGTAATGTGTGTAAAGGAAGTATGGAAAACTCTGTACTTTATCTTACGATTGAAAAAATGCACTTAGACCCCCCATACGTAACAATATATATAATTGTAAACCCATTTCAATTTCGGGAGCCGAATAGAGTTGTAAAAGTTGTAATACTACCTAGTGGCGATAAAAGAAACTAAGTCGGTGAGTTCATGCAAATGGTAACCTTATATGAAGGTTAGGATAAAGTTAGTGTGGAAGATTATCAAACGTTAAATTTTCAGTTCTCTAAGTGATTATCACCGCACCCATTAACGTTCCTCGTTAACCCATTAACGCCGGGAAGCACCCTTTTTGGACTTCAACTTCTATTAAGTATTTCGTATGAAAATAGAATTTCGTTAGAAAATTGAATCATCAACAAAATTGAAAGGTATGTTTCGTACAATTTTCAAGGTTGCTTTTTTCAATGGTGTTACCAAAATTGAGATATCACAATTAGAAAATTAAATATAGCGATTTAAACGTAGAAAAAACGCAAAAAATCGGTTATACTTTTGAAGAAAACATTTTTTTCTCATCGAAAAAGTATTTTCAGTCACAAAAGTCCTTCGATATTATAACTATGTTTTGTTTAAATGTTAAGGTTGTAATCTTTCTGTATATAACTTTTGTAATATTGCTGCGTTCTTTTAGGGTATTAGTTCTATTCTTCACTGAAGATATTTAGGTATAGTATCAAGTCCAATATTACATCCCTTGTAGAAAATAGACCATTTCTGGCCATTTTTTTGGTCTTGTGGGTGAAAATAATGGAACCCAACGAAACTGGCCAGAAATTGGTCTCTTTTTCTTCCAGCGATCTGATTATCAGATAATAAAGAACTAAAGCAAAGCTACTCTCATTTGAAGTAATTGTTGGTTTCTTCAGTATCACATCAATTAAGGTTACAAACTTTGTAGTTCATATATGAAGTTCGTTATTATCATAATTCATATGTAATGTAAAAGGGATGAGCATTTCAGTTTCATGTCTTATAAAGAAAGATCCTCTCTAATATGGGTCACTCTTTTCATTTAAATTTAGTTAAATTACTTACTTAGTACATGCGAATGAAGTATTAAAATAATGTAATTTTCTGTGGTCGCAGGTTTGATTTTTTTAACGCAAGAATATCGTGACAAATGAACAATGTAACAAATATTATTTGTAGGTTTCCCGAATCCCTGTCTTGTTTTTCAATTTTGAGAAATTATTACAAGATAATGTCAAAAGAACGTTTTCTCCGGACCGCGTCGGAATGTCCGGCCCGGGCGCCAGCGCGCACGCACACTTCGTTCTCATTACTCCCTAGGGACGGAAAGTGCCGCCAGCGGCAGTAATGGATGGGGTCGGGAGAAAAATAGCGTATGCCACACGTATGCCTCGCGTCCCACGGGCAGCAAACCTCCCGCGCAGGAATCGCGCGCTTTCCTCCCTTGAAGCATAATATACTATTTTAAGTTGTTTATGTATATTTTTCAAATGATAAACCCGCTTCAATTTTTGAAACTAGAAACGGTGTAAAAAGTTTTCGGTCATTATTTGTAGTTGCGATTTGTAACTTTATTATGTCGATAAATACATTTAGAGCGTTTAAGTTCAAAGAATTTGTTTCCCGGAAATGAATCAGATAATTGACAATGAATTTGCAAAAAGTAAGGGCCATTGTATTGTGTATTTTATATACTAACCTGGTGAATCAATTATTTCACAATTTTTCAGATTCATTTTTTAATTATAAACCGATCTGTAACTATACATTCAACTGCGCAACCAAAAAGGTAATATATTGAACATTTTTTAATGAATTTTTGATTAATTTGAAAAATGTACATAAAAGAATTATTTGTTTACCTTATCCTGTAATAATATGTAAAAATGGAAACTTTCAGAAGAAAGGAGATAAACGTGTTACATCAATTATTTATAGTGACAATTTTGCATTAAAATACATTAACGTCGCAGGCACAGGAAGTTAATTTTTTATGTATAATAATGTTGTGCGTAGTCAAGAACATTTTTTGTGTGTACTAACGGAAAACAAATAACTAAAATTAAAATTTGTGTAAACAAGGTTACTGAAAAAAAAGTCTTATATAATTGTTACGTTTTAAATTCAGCCAGTGTATAAGGTGTAAGTATGTCCTTTTCTAATAAATCTTATTTTTGTTGCATCTTAAATTAAGAATCTTATCGCCATTAATTTAAAATTTTTTTAGCGTGTAAAACATGAAATTGCAATGCGCAGTAATTATAAAATGATATCAATAGAACTAACAATCACTTCATATGAGAGTACCTTTGCTTTAGATCATTTAGTACCAGATAATTACATGCAATTCGACTTGAAAAAAATCAGTGAAGAGTAGACTAATACACATTACAAATCAAATAAAACTGGATCGCAAGTTAATGAAATTTTAATACTATTCTGGATGATTGTTTTAATAATAAGACGTGTTATTATGTTAACATAATGTTTATTGTAGTATATTATAATATGTGTTACTTCTTAATAAAATACGTATACGAGGATCAGACTACTTTAGAATAAAGCACTAGTAGAGAAAAATTTTAGTAAACAGGTTACAGACAATTAAAAACGTTAGGTCGTGAGACTTGAAACCCGCCCACAATGAACTTCACATTCTGTCGGTAATGGTTTCACATAAAGACTTCTTTTTTACGCTCTACGATTAGTTTGAAGATTTCAGGATAAATACTGATTATAACACTAAATGTAGATCTTCACATTTTAAGTAATGATAATAATTACATATGATAATTAATAACGAACAATTTTTGCATTGTTATTTCGTGGGTAACGTTAACGTTAATAACAAATGTCATGTAATTGTGTATGGGCATAGATAACAATAATGTACGATAAAATAAATACCTCAAATTCAGATAAACTATAATTTACCAAAATCAATGTATTAAAAAAAAATCACGTAAAATTGAAGTGAAATAGACTTGAACTACGAAATATGTGTTTGATTAATAAAGTAATTTTGTTCTATAATAACCACTCATTATTGTGTACATATACATTTATTTTTAACAACCGAATATAAAATTAATCACCGCATTGTAAATATTACATAATCTGCAACGATATTCCAATGACGATCTGTCTCCATCTAAGCAGAACCGTCTCTTACTTAAAATTATAATGCTCTTCTTCAAATCGTTTTATATTGAAATCTTCAATCACACTGAAACTATAAAGATTATTAAAGAACAGACACAGTAACCATATATTAAATAATGGAGCACCTTTATTCTTAACTTGTAATCTACAACAAATTCAGGACATAGATTATTTGAATAACAATTAAATATATATGTAACTTCAGCGCAATAAAGGTTTTCCCCCCGACTATTCAATGGTACCATTGAAATTGACAATGACCATGACCTTGACGGTTATTTCAAGGTCAAGTTATTTTTTCTTAAACGGGAACCCCCGTTTTTTCATGGATACGGAAAGACCGGGAAATTTTACGTCCTAATATGATATAACCGATATTTGATCAAGGTCATTTCAAGGTGATACTTAAACATTCCCGTAAATTATCTTAGCGGGAGTGCGTTTTCGGATAAAATGTCTCAGACAAACGTTTAAAGATTTTTCCCTATCTATATCTCTAATGGTGATATTAATTTTGACCTTGACTATTATTTTGAAGGTCATTTCATAGTCTAGCTCATTTTTGCAAATGGGAACCACTATTTCTTACTGCGAATTTGGAAAGAGGGGAAAATTTCATGTGTAGAACATGACCTTCAATATACCTCTTATGTCAGAATTAAGGTCATTTCAAGGTGAATATCTCATATATTCCTGTATGACAATAACTCCGACGAGATTGCATTTTTCTGCGAAATGCTATTCTCTCGCTATCTACTCGTAATATTGAATTTGACCTTGACTATTACTTTGAAGGCCATTTCGAAGTCACGGTCAATTTTAATGGTACCAGTGAATAGCCGGGGAGAAATCCTTACACTTTAGTCTGAAACATTTCCCCCCGAAATGGGTCATCCGCTGAGATATATAACCGTTCCGGAACTTTTTCCCATCAGTTTTTAGCATCCAGCAGTAATTTGTCATCATATTTATCATCTGAAGGGAAATCAGTGCTACATAAGAGTAAAAATGAAAATATATTTCGCAATTAATATTTTGCTACATCGTTGTCATTTTTTCAAAGGACCTTTACATAAAACGACCTAACAGATTACCTTCTTGTGGAAAGGTACCCCCGGGTGTGCAATGGCGTAGGGAAAACCACTTTATGGAAAAACCCCACGCTAGGTACAGCGCTCGGTAAAACATCGATTCTATCCGCAAGATTTATCTTTGGAAACGCTAAAGGAAAGTAGAAAGATACCAATAAATAATTTCCAAATTCGGATGACATATGAAATAGCTATATAAGATTGGCGTTTACCAACTGGACTAAATGTACGCGATAACTCACGTACGAAAGAACAGGTTATCTTTTTCATCCTCTTCTGGATATCCCCAACTAAAAGAACGACCTGAATAGATTTTGGTGTATGTCCTCGAACGAATTCGTCCTACAGCGTTATTATTTATCCAAAACTTGGATCCTTTGATTGTTTATTAATCCTCTTGACGGATCTAGAATTAGATCGAAAAGAGATAAAATTTGTCTTAATAAAGTAAAAAAACACCCTTCATTACCAAGATATACCAAGATATAGTCAAGAAAATCATTCGTTTTAGAGGAAGTTCGAAAAGAGAGCATTTCGCCTTACTTTGTTGCTGGCTCTTGTTCAAGACATGTTTCAAGGAATAGGTAAACAATGAGAATAAGATATTCAAAACTAAATAAAACATACTCGAATGCAATGACTTTCTATGTTTTCTGAAAACTCGTCCGAAGACTCGTTACGCTTCTAGTGCACTTGGCGTTTGTCGCATTCAAAAGTGCGGGGTGAAATCCAAGTGTGCACGCGCTTCGAATTCCTGATCCTGAAACGTCACATTTACGTGTATGTAAATAGCGGTGTACTTACGCGAATGCAGCCGTGCATTCGGAAATCTCTGACTATCGCTGGTACAAGAACGTTTACAACGAAGAATTCAAGGGTGAACCAGTAGAATACAAAATTTTCAGAAAGTAGTGTGAAAGTGTGCAGGAGGCATTCGTTGTGATGTTGAGAATTTCCATTGGACTGACTCCCATTTCTCAGATAGTTCTGAAATAATTAGCATGTGGTTTAAACGAGCGCAAAAATCGCCTCGTATACCGCGGTCATTTCATTCTTTGCAGGATTGCCTCAGCCATTTAACAGAAAAGTCTTCGGAGAAACACATTTTTCTGGTAATTTATTACGTGTTTATAGTTCTTTAATTAAATGATGTAAATCGTGCACCCGACATGCTTTTATGTTTAATGCTTTCACTTAGGCCACCTATAGTATTATTTTGCGTTTATAGTTTTCTAAGAGGTTCTGTGGTGAAGACCGAAATAATAGGCATTTTCTTGACTATCAACGTTCAGAGATATTCATTTCTAGTATGTGATTTCTAGTTTATTTCTAGAATTCTATCTGATAGTTAAAAAAAGTTAGTTGTGAGATATTCTTCAATTTTATTTTTATGGCCAGATCATTACAGACAACAATAATAAAATGTTCACCAAATTACATTCTATAGATTTCAATAAACAATTAATACCAATTA
The DNA here is from genome assembly GCA_030407085.1 of Trichopria drosophilae. Taxonomy (NCBI): domain Eukaryota; kingdom Metazoa; phylum Arthropoda; class Insecta; order Hymenoptera; family Diapriidae; genus Trichopria; species Trichopria drosophilae. The sequence continues at coordinate 19,857,311 of CM059584.1, read as the reverse complement.
TTTATCCCATTGCTTTCTAAATTTCTTGGAGTGAGAATCCACTCTTTAATTAGTGAAAACCGAGCAACTCCACGACTCGGAGGAAAAAAGTGGATTTTCACTCTTATTAGGTTGAAATTGCACTCTTAAACAGTTGGATATTCGCTCTTTCACGAGAGTCCCTCGGTTTTCGTTAATCAAAGAGTGAATTCTCACTCCAAGAAATTTAGAGAGCGGATACCGTAGTTCTGAACAAGAAATTGTAGTAAAATCAGTATGGCATTATATTTTGCAGGTCTCATTTTCAGTCACGAAGATTTTGTCTACGACTCTCAGCGAAGCAAAGAGATATCAATTTATAATATCCCAGGTAGAAATTCCGGCTGTCTTATTGGGCATTTATTGTACAATATTCTTAGGCAATTTTTGGACATAAATGTAAGATTTTGTTGGCTATTTTTATTGGACAGTTTTATTAGACAATTTTTGCACAATTTTATTGCTTATATATTGTATGAATTGAAAAACAGACAAAAGAAAATAGAAATTTTAATACACATTTCGGGGATCTCAGACACCATTGTATTTATTTATCTCTACGTTTACATCATCACATGTAGACATAGAAATTGTACAACAGAAGCGCCACGCCATATAAATACAAATATTTATACGCAGTAGCGAAACGTCCACTAAATGCTGTAGTCGAAGGTTGCTTATATACTGAATACATCGGACTCATGTACTTTCGAGAAAGTTTTGTAGCCGCAAAACCAAACGGTGATCCACCTATAGTATAGCGTTCGGTCGGTAACTTATCGCCTGAAATGAAACAATATCTTACCGACGAAAACGCAAATCGAATGATAACTAGAACTTGAATATGTTTTTGTCTTGTAATCTGACTAGATAATATAGAAGGCGAAGCGACCTTCAAGTTCGATTTTCTTATTCGGTTCATTGTTGTGTTCAGGCATATATTCGCCGTATTTCTCTGGAGAATATAAGTCGGTAATGTCAATAATTCATTATAGATTATGACGCTTTGTTTTCATAGAGGTTTGTAATTGAAACATTTTCGACATGCGATGAATAAAGCATAAAACTGGTCTGCTCTTGATTTTCATTCGAACGACTTTTAGATATATTCAAATATCTTCTTATTCAATTTTGATCAATATCCGTGATTGCTGAACTTTAAAACAGAAATTAATAACACATTGAAGATCATCGCCTCTAAGATAACGCAAAATATTAAGTTTCGCTGGACATTATACGTACGATTTTTGTTCAAAACGAAAAATACGCGAGTGATATAATGTTCATCTTCAAATATTAAGTAATGTTTAGGTTACATCTAAGATTTGGGGTTTAAAACACTTTTCTTGGATAATAATTGGATAAAAATATCGCACAATTATAACAATCAAAAAAATAGAAATTAATAACTCTTGACTCTGAGAAGTTACTTCGACCCAGACTAAGTCTGGACGAAGTATTGAATTTGGTCACTTCGGGCAAAAAAATTACCATATAGTTTTTCATCAAATGTCGACGTTTCAGACCCTAAGGAACCCAAATCAACAATAAAAAAATTTGTGTCCGTGATCTTGTACGTCCGTACGTCCGTACGTCCGTATGTCCGTACGTCCCGTTTTTATATCTCGCGATAACTCGCGAACGGATAAGCGTATTGACAAAAATTTTTTGTTAAAATACGCGTCTTGGCATAACTTAGATCTGATTAGATTTTGGGGCAGATCCACCCGTCCATTACTAAAAAAAACTAGCCCCAATTAAGTTTCTTTGTAGTTTTTTGCATTTATTTTGAAAAATACAAATTTTATTAAAAAATGTTTTAAACAAAAAAGATAGAGCATGAAATTCTCTACAAAAAAGGTTGTATGCATTTTCTTCCTAAAATCAACGATAATGCCATTAAAACTGGTTTAAAATATATATGACTATTGTCTGAAAAAGTATTGAATTTGGTCATCGCGGCAAAAAAATTACCCTATTGTTTTTCATCAAATTTCGACGTTTCGACCCCCTACCCCCCAGGTGTAGTCTTTGCCAGCTCCTCGGGCGCGGTGACCACCTTCGGGCGCAAAGTTCATTTACGCCCTTGATACGAAAATAACTATTTCGATATATCTAAAAGATGTCTTATAGATATCTATAAGATATCCGTCATAGATCTTTTCGACACTTTCAAGATATCTTTGACGAATTATATGTATATATATTGTATATATAATATCATAATAATACAGACAGTAATTAGTAAAACACAGTAAACATGTAATATGCATCGAATAGTCTATTAGAATACAAGTGCATCAAGTAAGTGTTTTGCAACGTTTAATTTATTAATACTTCGGCTGGCCTGTTGTCGGGGTCGAAGTTTCTGAGCGAGCGAAGCGAGCGAGGCACCACGCCAACACTAGTTTATAGTTCCAATTGTATTCCACTCAAGATTATGGTATGCAGCACAATAATCTAGTTAATTTTAATATAAATATAATAATTGATACTATAAATGTAGCTAACTTTGCCATCAAAATAGATTCCAGAAACTACATGTATATTGTCCTGGCTGAAATTTACTAAAATATATCGTAAACGTAAGGAATAATGACGGTTTACAATTTGGCGTTTTTTGCCAAAAACTTTCCTTCAAACATGTCAGTATACAAATTATGCAAAAGTTGAAACTTTTTCCAATACATGTTTTTTAGACGTTTTCAGTTTACTGCTATCTGATTATTTAGTTTAAAACGTCTCCAAATACAGAATTTGAATGGATTTTCAACGTTTTATTAAATATAATTATATTACTACGTTCTTTCTCAATGAATGCACATTTTCAAAAAGTCGTTCTATTCGCCAATTGTCAATTGTTGCTGGAGACTTATTTTCTTCATTACAAAATATAAATTCCAAACATGGGTGTTGTGGGCTCTTCAACCTAACCGCTTCAAAAAATCAATGTGTGAAAAATAAACCTTATTTTATCAATTTTAAACATTATGTATGAAATTCCTATGTATACATATTGCATCCACCAACTTGAACCTTAACGATCTAACTCTAATTTCGTAACAAACGACCTTAAAACTGATATACAGTTTTTCTAGAGATTTTAAAGCATTTCATCAATTTTGATATACCACATTGAATCCGCCATCAGGAATTTTAAAAAGCTAACCTCAAATTCGTGATTAGAGACTATACCTAAAATTTCTGAGCAATTATACCACTAGAAATATGGATTTCATCAATAATGTCCATAGCTAAACAAGTATGGTTTATTTATAAGACATGTTGATGTTTTAAAAAGGGTAGGTTGAATCGAAACAAATAAATATATTTCGAATTTAAGTTCTTGGCCTTAATGTGTTAAACAATCGAGAAGAAGATTTTTTTGTCGTAGGGTAGACTTCAAATGGTCCCCGAAATGTTGAAATTTTCAAAAGTTCGAGCTGTATCGTTATTTTATTCGCAGAACTGTCCAGATTAAAGTCCTATTAACCTTTCTATAAGGTTGCTATTTGTATAATCAAATATAATTTGCTTTGTCGCCGCTAGGTGAAATTTTGATTTTTGCAGCTATGTTTTGACTCCCGTTATAAAAATGAATTTGAAATTAATACATATTACACCGCTCGGAGTGAATATTAGGTACGTTGTTTTCTAATGTAGAACAGAGTACACTGAGCTATTGCGAGACCGATATGTAATATTACAACAATTTTGCTCTAATTTTCTGTTAGTCCTTTAATTTGTAAATGAATTACAATTAAAATTGTAACTTTTAAATATGTAATAAAAACATATACTTACAAACTTTATAATTTGGGAAATAAAATGATGTAAACGCATGTCAAATACAAACATTTATTTATTGATGTGTTAAACGTTAATCTAGTTGGAAAATTGCATGCATGTGACAGGGATTATTTAATATTAATGTAACATGATCCTATAATCTCTACTTAATAAATTTAGACCGTGATTCACATCTTAATGTAACGTTGGTATAAGGTTACGTGAAGGTTTCTTAATCTCTGTGTAATGTTACAACTTAAAAACTAAGTTGATTATAACCTTACTGGAACATTAATGTTCTCTGAGGAATATGACAGATGATGCTATAATTATTAAAAGTGATTAATTTAAAAATTCTGATATATGTATATTAAAATTACTGTTCATATGATTTTTAAAATTATACATCTTTTCATACAATTATGTATATAACTTACTTTAACCATTAAATGAATACACCCGGATTTTGTTTTAAAATACGTCACTATATATTACTCGATTTCGGCGAAGCAATATACGTGTTTGAAATTCTGATTGCAGAAAGTGAAATTCCGTATGAACGAAAGAACAGTGAAATTGGTTCTGCTTGTATACTCGGACGTCGATACATAATATATGTCCCGTAGAAAAAATAACAGATTTATTTACTCTAAATATTTTTTGTATTCAAATTTCACTAAAAAACTTTAATTGAACATGACTGAATAACATATTTTAAATTCGGGCTTTGTTAGGGCAATTCTAAGTTCTATAAACAGTTTCTTACAAAAAACCAAAGAGATTAATTGAAAACTGATCGAGAATTTTGTAGGATACGTCTTAAAATTACCCTTACAGAGCTCGAATTTTGAAAAATCGAGTCAGTCATTTTTTATTTACGATGTTTAGTGAAAATTCCTACCTAACCGGTGGACCACTTTAGAACCCCCTTAAGTTAGAGTTTAGCTTTAATTTTAATGCGCCTGTGTCTAGCAATTATTTTTGTCTAATTACGTTTTTATCTTTAGATTTATTTAGTCTGCTGTCATATACTTCGTTATTGTTGTATACTTTGTTGTTGTATTGGCTATGAGTTTAACTTCAGCTGTTATGCTGCCGAGATGTAACTCGAGAAATAAGCACATACATACATATAATTATTAAGTATATCAATAAAATGTAAAAATATGAATAATAAACCTATTTCACTCCTCAAAGTGTCATGAATCAATGCCGTTAAATTATTACAATTTTAACGTTGACTTGATAATACGTTTGACGAAATTGCCATAATATCAAAATGTTAATGTTTGCAAGTTATCTAGACCTCAAATAAATTGCGGGTGTTTGATGAGATAAAGAAGTGATGATTAAGAATAATAAACAAACTTGATGCGTGAATAAATAAACACAAAATTTTGAAAAAATCAATAGAACAAGAAAAAATGAAGTTTTGATAAATAAGGAAAACTAAAAATGTAGAAATTTCGAAATTATTAAAAAATAAACAAATACAAATTGCAAAGGTTCATATTATTAAAAGAGGAAATGTAAACAGTATGCAATTCAAAGTATATCAAAATTACCGGGGATTACAACAAATATTTCCAATATCTAATTGTGTACTATTAGAAAGATAAAGTTATTATACCAATCTACTATAAGTAATGGACTTATTATAAAACGGATATATGTAGTATTCGCAGCAATTATTCGGTAAATAGGTTTTCGCCAATTAGTCTCCGTGAGACTCGAAATTGCCAGTATACTCGTTGTTTCGGAATTGGTGTCACATTACAGCAACCAGTTTTTCTAATGTCACGTTCGACAGCTTTTACAAGGTTTACGACAGATCCTAATAAATACATAGTAATAAGTTTAATATCGTGTAACAACATTTTTGGAGGTATTACATTACATTTTCAGATTACGTTTTTTTATTAATATTCTCATTATTATTTCTAACTAATTTTATGTTTTCATTATTACTCAAGTTTCCTATGCGTTATGACATAATTTATTTACTTTATAGTATTCGTTGCCCTATTACTATGATGTTTTGAAAAAATGCAGATTTTTCTGCAGTTCATTGTAAGTACTAATTCTTAATTTTCTTCAATTGTTTCCTCAGAAAGGAATAAACTATCTTCCTTCTTTTTTTGTGTAAAAGTTACTACATTCTTAATATGACTGGGATTTAAATGGACCTGTGTCCTACTTCTTCGTCCAATCAGAAATTAAATTTAAAAAACATTAAAATAATTAAAATCTCCTTCTTGACCAAGAAAATGCATCATTTTATGAATTTTAAGTAAAAGAAAAATTTCTTCTCTGATTTATGTCGATAAAATATGGCGGATGAATTAAAGCTAGTAGTTGACAACAATATTAAAATATAGGCAATTATTACATCGGAAAGTCAATTAGATCACAAATCATTCTTGTAAATTATAATAATTTAATGAGTCCTTTTATTTGTCTTAAATATTATCGTTTAAATTAAAATTCCACTGATGGGCCTGAAAGTTATATTTATATATTTACTATTCAAACAAATTTCAAAACAAAACTTATGTTTTGTAACTTTATAAACATCAGTATACATTATCAAATTGCATGCTCATCTCTATTCTCGGATCTAAAATTCTACTTTATGCAAATATTAGCATTTAGATGGCACCGAACATTTTCGCAGGAGTCCTTGGAATTCCATATCTATATTTAGATGCAAATTCCCCACGATTTATTTGCACACCGAATTAAAAAATAAATATCGGTTAATTAATTTACGATCCGCACGCAATTTAATACTGAAAGCATACAGACTAAGTAATCAATCTGCAAATCGGTCAATTTAAAAAGTGAAGGTTGTTCAATTCTAGTATATTTTTACGCAAGTAACTTCGAAACAGATTTGTGAAAGTCCAGAATCGTTTACACCACCATACAATTTTACTCTGACCGTAAAAGTTCGATCTCCGAATTCGCGAAGTCTCGAATTGGTGACAGTCAACGACCAAGTACGTGTACGTTCGGAGGTTCAAATTTTTGGAAGGAATGGACGTGATCAGAATTTGAGTGGTTGAAAGTGATGTACTGTGCTGATACAATAGTGAAATTTTTTCTGAAATGTGGCTCTTCTCAATTGTTTGTTTCACGCTTATCGTCTCTATGTATTACCTTCATCGGAGAAAAAATAAGACGAAAAAAAATCCACCAGGTAAAAACAATTCAAATTCCAACGAATACAATTATAATTATCGAGATCAAAATAACACAATTTTTAGTTTCTTGTTTTTACCGCCATTATAAAGGGTAGACCGTAGATGTTTATTAACCCATTAACCGCCGAATGCACTGGAATTTCACCTCGAGTTCAGCATTAATTTCTCACATGAAACATATAAGGAAACAAATTGAAAGTGCATGCATTTTATTGTTTTAAGGCTCTTTCGAATGGTTATGATAAAGTTTTCAAAAAATTGGAATTCTCACAAAAATATGTAAAATATCATGATTATCAGACTCATTTTTTTTTGTTTCTCATAACATTTTTGTCAAAACGCATTTGTATCTACTTAAAACAAGTCATAAACGTGCACCCGATATGTGCCCTAAAGGAATCCATCATACTTGATTATTTTTATTTTGGTTTTATTAACAAAATAGCAGCCTATACGACGAAATATTTGTGCGCTTTTCAAAATTACCCATTATCGTATACAAAAAGTAATTCCAGTTGAACAAAACTCAATACTCGGGGGTTTTTGGATTGCTGATTACGAATTGTGCTTGGTTTTGTTAAATTCAAAATGGCGGATCCAATATGGCGGACGAAAAGTATTAAATATTAATCGATTTTTCTGATATGCAATATCCGTCTTTTATTCGGGATGCTGGTAACGAATTTGTAGTCAGATTGTCAAAAGTTAAAATGGCGGCTTCCAAATGGCGAACATTACTTCTGAAATTTCAAATTACTCAAATGAAAAATATGTCATATTATTTTATGCCATATTGTCAAACAAAAGTGTCTCTTTCGATTTTTATCGAAATGACACTGTTTCCGAGAAAAAAATTTGCTGAAACTTAAATTACCGTAAATTAAACGTAAAGTGTATGCTTATTATTGTGGGAAATATTTTCAAAAGTTCGACATTTAAAATACATAAATATACAAAAAAAACAAAATAAAATTAAGCAAAATAAAATTGGTTTTCAAGTGTCATCTACCTCCGCGTGGTGAGAACTGGGCAACGTAACTAGAGACAGCAAAATATAATACATTTGTTTGTATAATTTATTTATAACTTCCTAAGGTACTTTCCTTTCTAAATAATAAATCATATTTGTAAAAAAATGGTGTTTATTCTTTTACAATAAGGGAACTATATGGAATTTTGGTCATATTACAAAAGTTTATAACAATTAATAATTGCAACCCAGCGTTTGTATAATTACGTTATATAAAAACCAAAGGATCCAAAACAAGAACAATTTGCATAAGTGTTCATAATTTGAATCTTATCACTGATTTTAGATAAAAATCGCAAGCGACACTTATTACATACAATAATAAGACATTTTTTATTTGAGTAATTTGAATTTTAGAAATAAGGTCCGCCATTTTTAATCCGCCATTTTGACTTTCGAAATCTGACTACAAATTCGTTATCAGCGACCCAAAAAACTGGCGGATATTGAATATTACAAAAATCGATTAATATTTAATACTTTGGATCCTCCATATTGTGTCCGCCATCTTGAATTTCAAAAATCTAATCATGCATTCGGAATTACCAACTCTAAAAACATAAAGAAAAAATATTTAATATTTCGGGTCCGCCATATTGGATCCGCCATTTGGAATTTAACATAACCAAAAACAGATTCGTAATCAGCAATCAAAAAAACCCCGAATAATGAGTTTTGTTTAACTAGAATTACTTTTGTATACTATGATGGATATTTTGAAAAACGTACAAATACTTTGTCGTATCGACCGCCATTTTGTTAATAATACAAAAAAATAGTCAAGTATCAAGGATTCCTTTAGTGGATACATCGGGTGCACATTTATGACTTATTTTAAGTCGATACAAATCCGTTTTGACAAAAAATTTTAGGAGAAATGAAAAAAATGAGTCTGAAAATCATGATTTTTTGCATATTTTAGAAAAAAATATTGGAAATCTCAATTTTTTAATTATTTTCTCATCACCATTCAAAAGAGCGACCTTGAAACAATAAAATTCATGTACTTTCAATTTTTTCCTGGTATGTTTCATGCGAAAAATAAAAACTTAACTCGAGGTAAAATTCCAGTGCATTCGGCGGTTAATGGGTTAAATGTGTAAATTTGTATACGAAATAATCAAATTAAGAATTCTCTGTACAAGTAAGCCATCTTCAGAATATTCTTCATTTTTTGACAAGGGAAATCGTCTCGACATAAATACATTTTGTATCTTCATATTTGTCCGCTTTCACCGTCCTTTTAACGCCTCTTTGTGCGGTCCCAAAAAAGATTAAAATAATTTTAAACAATTTCAGTAATTATTAAATTCATATTAATAATGAAGGGTAGTATAAATTGCTTTTGTTTATCTTAAATACCTCCACAAATTGTTTGGTTCTACATTTTTTAAAAAGAAATCCCGATTCGAGCGAAAGTAAATTATTAATTTTGTTAATTCTAACTTTGTCGTTTTATGATTTTAAATAGTAGAAATATATTTTTGGGATGCACTGAAAAAAATTCTTAGTTGATTTGACTGCTTTTTAACTACTGAAAGTATTTCAACAGGTCCTCAATGGAATTTTATAGGTTATAGTTACAAGCATAAAAGAGTTAAATCAACAAAAAATATAGTTATGGAAACAACATTTTGGCAGTTAATTCTATAACATTGAAAAACATTTTTTAGAGTCTAACTACCTAGTACACTAAAAACTATTTAACATGGTGAAGCGATATATTACTTCGACCCAGATCTTAGGTCTGGACGACGTAATGAATTTTGTCACTTCGGGCATAACAATTACCCTATAGTTTTTCATCAAATGTCGACGTTTCAGACTCTAAGGAGCCCAATTCAACAATAAAAAAGTTTGTGTACGTGGTTTTGTACACGGAAAAAAATAGTTGGCTTGGCGCAGTCACTAAAGTAGTAAAATTTGACATAGTCATCTCCAGTTGGTAGCATTTACTATCTTTAGATAGTAAGCTTCTGAGATGCACGGTTTTTACTAACTAGATAGTACCGCCAGACACTTTTGAAATGTTTACATCCACGTGTTTGACAGTTTGAAATACTATTTGTATGTTTCTTTCTCGTGCAGACATGCGCGCTATTTTCCCCTCTCACTCTCTTTCTCTTGTCCCATTGCGAACAGTTCCATCAGAGCGTCATAACCTACAAAAGTTATATCAGCTAAAGATACAAGAATTTAAATGTAATTCCTTCTTTCGAATTGAGTTATATTAACAATATGAGACTTCAGGTCTAATTCCTTCTTTCGGTGGGACTTATTTCAACGATATAAGAATTTAGGTCTAATTCTTCTTTTCGATGGGAGTTGTATCATCGATATAAGAATTTAGACCTAATACCTTCTTTCGATGGGAGTTATATACTGACCTAAATTCGTATATCTTTGATGTAACTCCCATCGAAAGAAGGAATCAGATTTAAATTCTTACGTAGTTGATATGACTCCCATTGAAAGAAGGGTTTAGATTTAAATTGATATACTGTTGAAATTAGGTTTGAATTCTTATATCGATGAAATAATTCCCATCAAAAGAAGGAATGAGACCTAAATTTTTATATCGTTGATATAACTCCCAATGAAAGATGGAATTAGACCTAAATTCTTATCTCGTTGATATAACTCCATCGAAAGAAGGAATTACACCTAAATTCTCATTTCGTTGATATGTAACTCCCATCGAAAGAAGGGTTTAGATTTAAATTCCTACATCGTTTATTATCATAATGGGATAAAGTCAAATGTAGTTTTTTAATCATTTATTGGTCATTTCTGTACATCTAAATGTCTCGAAAGCATAGAATTAGAAAATTAATAGTATATTGTTGAAAAATTGATTGTTCATTATCAATTGTCACATTTGATTGGAAAGAACTTTTCAAAATCACTGAACAGTCAACATTTGGCATTATAATTACTTATATTATAATGTCGTCTTCAAAAATATTATTATATAATAAAGTTTGAAGAATTCTCAATGTAGTATTCTATATTATCATGAGTACATGCTTAACATATATCTACCCAAAATTTCCTGTCTTCATTTTTGAACGATATATAATTAATTTTGTACGTCTATGCCTTCAAAACTTTTAGATGTACAAAAGTAACAAATAAATAATTTAAAAACTACATCTTGACTTTATTCCATTACAATAATCAACGATATAAGAATTTAGATCCAATTCCTTTCTTCGATGGAAGTTATATCAACGATATAAGAATTTAAGTCAGCTAATTCCTCTTTTCGATGGGAGTTTTCTCATGGATATAAGAAAAAACAATTTAGGCTGCAAATTGTGATAAAGATAAGTTATTAATTACATTTTGCACTCTTTAAAAGTAATATTATTAGTTTGGTAATCATCGGTTGCTTCTTTTCAAGAAAAAATGCATTTTTTGTTTCTTCGTCGAAAGTCCACTCGGAGCCCAATTTCACCAGTGTTTTGTATTAACTATTTCACTACCTTAAAAGTAACTAATTAATATTAAACTACTTTGAATAGTTTCAGAAGAGTAAAATCTACCAAGTTTCATGGTTATATTAGAATTTTTAGCACAATTTCCATTTTTATGTGCTTTAACCAAACCTGATGAAAAACAGTTGCTTGGTATGCAATAAAAATTGAAATTGTTGTAAAAATTTTAATATGACCCTGAAATTTTGTAAGATTTTGCTCTTCTGAGACTATTACAAGTAGTTTGATATCAAAGAGTTGCTTTCAAGTCAGTGAAAAAGTTAATACAACATTTTGATGAAATACGACTGCGAGTGGACTTTTCACAAAGAAACAAAAAAATTTGTATTAACTTTTGCATTGACTGAAGAGCAAAATCTACCAAGTATCATGGTTATATTAGAATTTTTAGCACAATTTCAATTTTTATTGCATACCAAGCAACTGTTTTTCATCAGGTTTGGTTAAAGCACATAAAAATGGAAATTGTGCTAAAAATTCTAATACAACCATAAAACATGGTAGATTTTACTCTTCTGAAACTATTCCAAGTAGTTTGATATCAATTAGTTACTTTTAAGGTAGTGAAAAAGTTAATACAAAACACTGGTGAAATTGGGCTCCGAGTGGACTTTCGACGAAGAAACAAAAAATACATTTTTTCTTGAAAAGAAGCAACCGATGAGTACCAAACTAATAATATTACTTTTAAAGAGTGCAAAATGTAATTAACAACATATCTTTATCACAATTTTCAGCCTAAATTGTATTTTCTTATATGAATGATAAAACTCCCATCGAAAAGAGGAATTAGCTGAGTTAAATTCTTATATCGTTGATATAACTTTCATCGAAAAAAAGAATTGGATCTAAATTCTTATATCGTCGATTATGGTAATGGAATAAAGTCAAGATGTAGTTTTTAAATTATTTATTTGTTATTTTTGTACATCTAATAGTTTTGAAGGCATAGACGTAGAAAATTAATTATATATCATTCAATAAATAAAGACAGGAAATGTTGGGTAGATATATGTTAAGCATATAAACATGATAATATAGAATACTACATTGAGATTTTTCACATTCGTAACTCCCTGAAACTTCGTATTTCACTGCTGAAGTCAGGTTAAACGCTACAAATATAGCGCACACTCTATCGTTGACGAGTTTTAAGAGCCGCGCATGCGCGTCTGTAATCTCGACTGTATACATAGTTTCATTTACTATCTAAATAGTCGCCAACAGCGACGAGGGTAGTAGACACAACCATTTAAACGGGTAGTAAATTTTACCAATCAAAATTGTGTACCCCAACTAACCTACTTGTAATACATAGACATCTTTCGTAATAAGGATTAGCATTTATTTCTTGTTACTGTGACAATCGTCTTTTTCTACATTAACCAATAAGTTTGACACAGCAGCCTATACTATTCTTACTACTTAAAAAGTAGTAAGAACGACAATCGAGTTTTTTCCGTGTACGTACGTACGTCCGTGCGTCCCTACGTCCAAAATTTGCCATTTATTAAAAACTGTTATTAAAACATTTTCGGTTCTATCTTTTAAAACTTCTTTAACAAAAGCGTGCATTCCTCTTTCGTTACTGATCACTACCGTTTGAACAACGTTGCACAAGTCACAAAAACGAGGTTAGAACAATCGAATCCTTGACATTTTAATTACTTCAAAGTGCTTCTATGGTTACCGATTTTGATAAATATAGCACAAAATGCACCGAATTCGATATCGACAGACATACATTTTTTCCGTGTAGACTAGAAGTTTTCTTCTGCACAAAATTTATGATATATTTCCATTTAAAATTAAGTATTTTTGTTCCATTTCATTGTTTCGATGGTTATTTTGTCCATTGATTATTCGTTTATACTTCATTAATGATTATTATTTGATCAACCATTAAGATTAATAAGCTATAATATATTATTCATTTAACATACTTATAAGCATACATATTAGTTTACTATTACTATTAGTTATGCTTTACATTTATAAACTTGTAGGACCACCTGGATTGCCGTTCATCGGCAATATTTTAGATGTAAGTCGTCTTGTAAAGAAGACAAAGCTTCATGCTGGAGCATGGTGCCAGTTAGCTGAGATGTATGGACCTATTGTTAAACTCCGTTTCGGGATGTCCACGCCAATTTTGATAATTTCTGGAAGAAAAGCAATAATGGAAGTCTTAAATCGGCGCGAATTCGACGGCAGACCACAGTCGTTTCGTATGAAAAGCAAAACTTTAGGTTTACCACGTGGTGTAACATTCAGTGACGGACCAGCTTGGACAGAAAATAAAAGGTGAAAATGTTTGTATAATATTAAATTCTGTTAATTGTACACAAATGAACACAAATGTGTACAATTTGCGCACGGATTTCAGCATCATTTTAATTATACCATAAAGATGTTAAAAAAATGGAAACATATATATATCTGACTAGTTTTGAGATCGCTCTTTCAATTGGCGCTATTGAAGTTTTCCAGAAATGACGTTACCTCATTTTCTTACAAAATTTTGAAAAATTTTTTGGCCACAATTTTTTTTAAATGTATTTTTTACTATAATACCCGTTTCAGATCACCATCTAGCGTATCAGAAACATATTCCGGATTTTTTATTTCAAAATTATACATTCACATATATTGATTTATTTTGTTCTTCATTTCAAAATGACGTCTGAACGATGAAAAAAGTTGAAGAAATGAAAGATTGCTATTACTTCGAACCTGCTAGGTTTTCTTTGTAGTAAAATCATACAAATTAGTTTTCCGATTTTTGAGTGTCCTATTTTGATTTACGGAAGCAGTAATATCCCATAGATTGTTATTTGGAAAATTTCACATAAATTTTAGTTGTAACAGAACTCGAAATACACATATTTCTACTAAACACATGGCAGTCGACATCTTGAAATTGGATTTTATGGGATATTACTGCTTTCGTAAATCAGATCCTAAACAGAAAAAAGACATCATGAAGAGCTCTTTAGGAAATCTTAAAAATTGTAAGATGTCTTAAATAATTATCAGAAGGAGCTCTTAAAGTAATTTTTAAGAAGACTTAGGCGTGGATTTGAAGAGCTCTATAAGATCTCTCAAATATGAGGTCTCAGAAAAGAAGTCTTATGTGAGAGCTTTAAAATATAAAATGAATAATATTAATAAAAAGCAAATCTTTTTTGTACTTTAATTATTTATATATATGTTTTTTACCTGAGTTTCTTTTTACCGTTTGCATATTTAGATATTGGATGGTGATTACATTCAATAGAATGGGGTCATATAATAACAGTATGAAATTGTGATAACACTGGCTAAACATCGTAAATGCATTTATTTGGTAAGGGCACCTTATAATTTATTGGTCTGCATATGAAGTAAATATCGTGCGATCTCATTTTTGAATTCAATCGCCATCTAGCATCTCTGGAAGAAACCCAGACCTCAACAATGGGAATCTCTTTACTAAAATAGAGATGGTTCAAAAAGAGTTAGATTTAAGACCTCAAACACAAGACCTCTTCGAGATTACGATTTTAAGAAGTCCTACGTAAGACATCTTTAAGAACTCGTTTTGAAATCATATTATCATAATTAAGTCCTCTTCAGGAGGTCTTTTTGGATATATCTTTGAACTGTACGACCTCTTTAAGAGTCATGTGTTGCATGGGGTTATAGTTATATATGCATTGCATATACACATGGTTTTCGTGTTACAAATAATGAATTTGATTTTTCAAAACATTTCAGGTTTTTATTAACAGTACTGAAAGATTTTGGCTTCTGCAAACAAGCCATGGAGGACCTCATCCTTGAAAATGCGACAGCTTTTATAAAAAATGTCGAAAATGAAATGACTAATGTTGGATGCGGTACCAAGGACTTTTGTGCACTGACTTCCATTGCAGTAATCAATAGCTTATGGCAGATAGTAGCGAACGTTAGGTAATTTTACAACACTCTAATTAATTTACTTTAATTAGAAAAGTAATATATTTTTTTATGTAGGCACTAAAAGTTGATTAATTTAATATCAGAAATGTCGACAACTAATCGATGATTAGTTTCCTTCATTAAGTTTTTCCTTCGATAAAACGTTGTAAAGAAAGCAAAGAATTATTTCATGTCATTCAATATTTATATATTATATTAATCTGATTGTCTTATAAAAGCGGATACTATAATAAAATATTTTTAAAATAATCATAGGGTATTTATAGTAGTCGCTTAACGTTATACATTAAGTATAATGAAAAATAAAAACAAAATTTTGAATATTAACCTTAAGTTTAAAAATTACCTTTACTAGATTTGTTTTTATTTATCACTGTTAAATCTGAATAATAATTCGTAAGCTTTCAAATTGGACACTATTGATCTCAGATATACCCTAAATTAAGTTTGATTAAATGATAATTAAATATTGAATTAATATGGCTAACGATAATTACAAAAATAAATTAAAGCAGTAAGCAGTTTGGGAAACAATACTTTTTAATTTCATTTTTATTTAAACACATTTACGTGGAATTCTTTCAGTGCTTAGAAAAAATATGCTTTTCTTTAATTTAATTACTGTTGTCCAAGTCTCTAGAAAGTCCTCATTTCTTTTGTTCTTTTTATAAATACATGTCATATTCTGCCATATACTGTCATTGTTCTAAACGGCGTGTGAGTACGGAAACCTAACTTTATTTGTATAAAACGAAAAAAATATACATATATTCATGTATTTTTCCCTGTAAAATGTATATTGGTATTTCCCACTTTTTATTTTATCTATCATGTTGGCAGGTAAAAGGCAAGACTGATTTTACTGCAGATATTTATTTGAAAAGTAATGAATATGTTTTTACATTTTTCAACAATATTAATTCATGATGAAGTAATGTTTCATGAAAACTATTTATGAACAGATCCGGTAGAGATACGCTTCATTTTTTTTTATTTGGCTATAATTTATTTAGTACATTAATGTTTTTCAGAAAGCGTATGACAATCGGTTGAAGTCGTTGAATTTACCAAACTATTAACGTCACGTGACATATTATTGACATTCGATTAGTAGGTGTTCTATGGTGATGAGATTTGAATTGCAATAATTCGTTTCCTTAAATTTTTGTCAACAAATGGAGGAAACATTTTAATAGTCGCGTTTTTTGACAGTTGAAGAAAGTGGCGGTTTCAATATGACCGAATCCTGTTATTGTATTCGTAATAAGATATTTCGAAGATTTACTAAATTAGCGATAAGTAAGTTACTTCTTAATAGAAACAGTGCATTTTTGAAAACTTCATAGGTACGACATATCTACAGAACAGATAGAATTATTTAAAGTTATGAAGATGATAACTGATCTTTGCCGATCTAACCGTACATCCTCCAGTGTAAGTGTATTGTGGGATCATATTCCAGGTCTGCGGTATATTATTCCTCGAATTTCAAAATCAGCTGACGATTCAGAATGTATAAATTATATATGGAACTTCTTTCAGGTAACAAATTAGCATATTAATTTATAAAAATAATTTTTATTAAAAGTAGATGCGAATTGATAGGACCTGAATTTTAATGAATTACTTCAGATTATGCCTTATAAAATATTCTGGAAAGTGAAACATAATTTCTTTAGGTGTCCTAAAAAAGTGGTACCTTAATCATCAGAAAGGTGGTTACCGCACGGAAAAAAGAAATTGTTCGTTTAATTTATAAATAGTAGGATCTGGTATAACTATTTTAGTTGGTACTATTTAAATAATAGTCTTGGCTACCTAATTTTTTTTTTATGTTACAATTTAGATAGACAAATTCACTAAAAACGATGGCTGCGCGGCTTATCCTATTATGTAGTTATAGTAGTTACAACTATTTCGTTTTTTCCTTGCATAAAGTTTTGAAAGTATTTGAAAATATTTCATAAGGCTTAAAAAGAAGAAAATGTATTATTTATTGTAATTTCAGATGTAATATTGATTAAAACTTGTGATTTTTAATTTCCTTATCAATTATTTAATATAACTTAAAATGTCGTGCTTGGAAACTTCTCGAGTCGTATAAAACTCAAATCTATTAAGTCACGGCCTCCGATTGCACATGGAGGGAGGTAATCTAAACAATGTCTACTAAAATTAAAAACATTGATAGTTTTTTTATATTCCTAAACTATGGTTAATATTAGTATTTTTCAGGAGGAAGTTACAAAACATAAAAATACTCGTGTTCCTGGTGTGTGTAGAGATTTGATAGATGCATATCTTGATCAAATTGATGCTCATTCTTCTGAGGAAAATCCTTCATTCGATGGTGAATATTTAAAGTGGCCCTTAAATTATTAATTTTTGTTTCATTAATGTTCTCATACTTTCGTACTATCGTCAATAATTAAATTGATCTACACAAGTTATCCACAAAATGGATTGCAATATTCTATATTTATGTGTGATATTTTCAGCAAAAAAAAAGTGTTAAAACTAAATTGCATCTAAGGAATAGAATTTGATCGGCCAGACTTTTGCAGAAAATACTCTTTTTTGCAAAAACTCGCATATATGTCATTATTGACAATTATTTATTATAAAAATTAGGTATATTCGAAAAAATGTCCCCCTTTTAGCTATAAATATGAGCAATGTTAATCGTAGGTCAAAATGACTAAATATTGTAGGGTTTCAAAAAGGCCTTTAAAATGAGTACTTATTCATGGAAAAAAATTATATATCCTCAAAAATACAATCTGGAATGGTAAAATGTGTATAATTAACTGCTTTTAATTTCCCAGAAAAGTACTTAAACAATTTTTAGATTGTTTAGTTTATATATATCAAAATCAAACCGAATTTATCAAAATATACTTATTTTTTCAGAGCTGCACTTAGTGACCACAATAAAAGATCTCTTTATAGCTGGAGTCGAAACTACGTCACACGTTGTAGGATTTAGCATAATTTATTTAGCAAGATATACCGAAATTCAGAATAAAGTTCACGCTGAACTTGACGAAATTATCGGGAAAGATGAGCTTCCGCGATTATCCATGAAGTCGTCGTAAGTAGTATATGAAAATATATTTCTTAAGATCTTACGTTTATTTTTATGTTCGGACCGATATCACACGTTTATTAATGTTTCAATTAAACATATTCTAGCATTCAAGAAAATACTATTAAAATGAATAATTTTATTTTCCTAAAATTTAAATTTGTTTTATGTTTTTAATTTATTTAAAAAAAATGTGTTTACAGATTTCCGTACTTGAACGCAGTTATATCAGAAGTTATGAGAATAGCAAATGTTGCTCCTACGACAGTTATGCATCGAACTATGACTGACTGTTCTTTGTATGACTATGAGATATCAAAAAATACTCCTATATTGATGAATTTATTAAGCATGCACATGGATGTAGATCATTGGAAAGACCCAGAAGCATTTAGACCAGAAAGATTTATCAATGAAAATGGAAAATATGTCGATGATCCATGGCTCATACCATTCGGAGCAGGTATAAAGAATATAACTTTATAGCAATTGATTACTATAATTTTATATATGAAAGGAAAATATTTGACCAAACTGTGAGTTATACATAGTTATTTATATTTTCGGCTTGGATGATGTGCCACTCCATCGATAGTATGCTGGCTCTTGAACTCTTTAACGATCAATCGTGCACAATTTGCACATGGCTTTAACATCGTTTTATATATATGAAATTTGACTTTTTAAATATAAACAACCTTTTTCATCCGGTTTTGAGGTTGCTCAATCGAATGGTGTTGGTGAAACTTTCGAAAAATGGCAAAACATTTTATTTTTAAATACTCAAATTAAATAATCAAAATTTTTTACTAAGATTTTAACATATATTTCACACCGACCTTAAAGATTAAATAAATAACATTTTGTTCTTTCCAGGGCGAAGAAAATGTTTAGGAGAAACTTTAGCAAGAAACAGTCTTCTATTATTCCTCGCATGCTTATTACAAAAATTCAAATTTAGTCTATCTTCCGAAGAAACGGCTCCAACTCTTTTGGGAATAGATGGATTTACTCTTTCACCACCAGAAGTACAATTTGTGGCTATGCGACGACATTGAGTTAAAAATTGTTTTTGAGATCTTAGTTTGAGACATGTGTACTAAAGACGATGTGTACTAAAGATAAGACACGTGTACTAAATTGTTAAGTTATAGTTATCGAAGTAACAACACTTTCATCCGGAAAAAGTAGTTTTACAAATTATTAGGACCTAAAAGTCCAAAGCTGCGTTTATTTGTATCGTTCAAATTAAGTGTGATTTTAATTCTACTAAAAAGTAACATTAATGTAAAATAAGCAATTAATAAATATGATTGTTTATTATAATTCTCCAGCTGTTCCCTTTATTTTTCATATTAATATAAATATATACTACAATTCAATTTTAACGATTTATTTAAATAAATAAATATTTCACCTCCAGGTGTGGTTTATTAAAATATTTTTATATTATTATGGCATTATTGATATAACTTATTTATTGAAATGATCATCATCTTTTCTTATTAACTTATATTTTACCATTTATTGAATCCTTGCAAAAGGGTTTAAGGAAATTTTTTGAGTGTATTTAGTTAGTAAAATTAATTGAAAGCGATGGTTGCGTCTTATCCTACTATCTAGTTAGTAGTTCCAACTATTTCGTTTATTCGTGTACCATTCAGAGTAGTATTATTAAAATTGGCAATTTATGAATTTTTCTAGTTGCAGCTATTTTGCTATTAGACAATACTTGACATTGATTTTTGTCTCCACGTGCTTATTTATAATAATACAATATTATTTGATTTTTTTCAAACAATATGAATCATAAACCTCTTCTCCTGAACTTCTCTTCATCTTTTCCTAATCATATTAATAATTTTCTATTTAATTGTCGGAAATGAAAAATATTCCTTATATATTTTCTTAAAGTTCCTGCGAAAACGATCATTACGATTATTATCATTCTGTTTAAATCCATGTTCTGATTCATCTGAATCAGATTACAAGCCTCAACCATCATTACGGATAAATTACCTTTCCTGCTGGTGGTTTTCTGATTTATTGTACTAATACATGATATTTGAATATCAACAATAATAAAAATTTAAAAAAAGAAATAAACATAACGAAATAAAAAAATGGAAAGTAGTAAACCAAAGCAAAAAAAAATAATAATATTCACAGATTTCAACACTGTGGACACTGATTTCGATAAAAGCTCGATTGGATTAATTATAGTATAAGATATATAGAATGTAAACAACAATTTCTATAAAAATTGATTTATATTGTAAACTTTGCGCCAAAAGGTCCAAAATATTGGATCCTCCATTTCGAATTATATCATTTTTACTTCAAAATCGTTTTCAGCGACCACAGGAATCTTTAATGAAATGCTGATTTTTTGGGGATTTAAAATATGTGTCTAAAATGGACCATGGGTAAAACTGATCTGACAACTATTACTAATAGAAATTTAATATTCCGTGCGCGATATCTCGCATTTCTTAAATCGGGGAAATTAATGCATGAAAGAAAAATCTGTTAACGACAATTGCATGTCAATGGTTTGTAAGGAGGTCGAAAGACACGTCTTTATGGATCTGTGGTAAAAAATAGCTTTTTGCTATTCTCAGCGGGTCTCCTGAAATCATCCGAATTCAACATGTTTCCATGTGAAATGGTTTTTTGAATTCTTTTATAAAAGGACAATTAACTATTAAATTTATTTACATTACGGGTAACTTGATATCGTTATTTTACTAATACAACTAATGTATAAATCGAACGCGTATAAAATAAAACAAACCCAACAAGTTGTCGAAAGTTACATCAGTTATGAACTACACTGCAAATAAAAATTGGTCAGTTCAATTGATTATTTGACTCACGTATTCCTTCAAAAACCCTGAAATATTTGATTGACATATGGGGCATTTTGCGTGAAATGTCCCAAGTCGAAAAATCTGTATCTCGGGTCAACGTAAAACTTAACTTCTTTCACTTATGCATATAAGATAAAAATTTTATTGCAAGTGATTCTTACAGATTTTTAAATGCTCTTTTGATTGATGAAGTTTATTTTTCAAAATTCTCAGAACATGACCTTGATTTTGCAAAATTAAAAATAGATATGCTATTCACTCAAAATTGGACATGTTTTTTTTTTTTAATAAATAATTTTAAATGAAAGCTCAGGTTTTTTCCTATCACCAGTATACCAAATTTCAGAATGCCACTTTTTTTTGTTTTCGAGATTTTCAATAATGAATATTACGCCATGCGGCGCTCAATTTTGACAATTCCATTGAAATGACTGATCACGAAAATAACAAGACACATTCATTTCAGTTTTTTTTAACTTTATTTTTCATATGAAATACTTGATTGAAATTGGAGTAGGAAATGTGTCGTTCCCGGCGTTAATATGTTAAAATAAACAGCTAAATCTTGAAAACAAAAATGGATATTATCCATATTTTTTATTGATTCATCATATACATTCAAAACATTATTAAATAAAGTAATGTTGCAACGAAGTGAAGAATAAAGAAATTAGAAAACTTCCCGTGTTATTTCCATACAATCTACAAGTAACATTTTAAAACGTTGCAGTGCATACTTACTGTATGCAGGTGCATAATAATGCTATTGCATTTCGTTTCTAGGTTACGATGCATTTTAACAGATGTCGACACGTTAGCAAAAGACCTCATGTTTTCATCGCTCCTATTGTTGGTACGTACGAATTACTTCTTTATCGACATCGGGTAAATAATCCGAAGCTTCGTTAATCAATAATTTGTTTAGTATTTAGTACTTGACTTCAGTTTCGAAAGTATTCTTTGAGTGAAATGCAATTCTATATTCTATATAAATTAAAATTCAAGTTATATATTAAAAGATATACATATATTATTGATACCCCAGCCGAAAAAATACTACAGAGCACGATTCAGAAAACACATAGAACACCATAATGTAAGCAACCACAAATTATATAATTTTTGCACCATACAAAGTTAAATTTAGGACAATGTCTTTTTACACGGGATTCGCAATATTTCTTACTTTTTAAGGTTTCACGGAAGTTTTGAATGAAATTGTATGCCCTCAACATTTCTATAACGTAAATATTCAGGTATTTAGATACTTTTTTTCTCGATAAATATAATTTATATGGTGCTCTATATGTTTTCTAAATCGTGTTCTATAGTATTTTTTCGGTAGGGATGGTCCTTTTTCTAGCGACAGTTTATCTGTAATGTACTATTCTAAACTATTATAAAAACAATCAATTATATTAAAAATTAATTACCTAAATTTAAAAAGATTACTATGTAAATCTAAATTAGTCTGAAGTGGGCGACTATTTGAAAGTAGTAACAGAATTTACTAAATTATTTGTCAATTTCTAGAATGGAATGAATAACATAATTTGATTAACTCATTCAATTAGTTAAAATTGACTAATAATTAGTAAATTTTCTAACCAATTTCAAATAATAATCCATTTTTCACTAAATCAAATTTAGAGAGTAGGTATATGACGTTTACATTGAATTGTTTCTAATGAAAAATGTACAATATTGTTTACAATATTTTATTAAGCATGATTTTATACATATGTATAATTATAAACATATATTTTTCTTTAATTTATATATTTAATGCATAGTTTATACGTATATATTGATTGTTTGTCTGCTGAGATATATATGAAGGTAAACGTTCATTTGAATAATAGCAAGTAAATATTTGCTTGAAATACGAGAATACTTTCATATACTTTAGAAATGTTTCATCCTTTTAATAAATATTATTTCATTAGAAAACTATTTTATACATTCAGTAAGTATATATTTACATGCAACTATTTAAATAAATCTGTTAATTACACCCTAAATATTTAACCTTCGGACTGCTAAATTTTTCTGTAACATAGTATGTAGGCGATGAAGTTTATATTCTATGATATATTTTTTATCTGCACAGTTTTGTTTTCATCGGGTTTTAAACAAATACTATAAAATAAAATAAATCGGCTCCTTTGTGCAGACACATCAATGTTTTAGAATTTACCAGTTCACTGCATTACGCTGGCGATTTCGACATTGAAAAGACTTTTATTTATATAAAATAGTTAAAACATTTTCAACTTAGGCCATTGTCCGGCTTATGTACTTTTTGTTATTATGGTTTGTAAAATTTGACTGATGAAAAAACTCCCAGTTATCCCGACATTAAAACTGCTTTGCAATTTTTTTAAATAAAAGTCTATCAGTTCTCATTTGATTAAGGTTATTGTCACTTGATTGAAATCGTTCTCATCTTAAGAGAATTCAGAGTGAAGATATTCACAATTTTTTTAGCGTTAAATTAGAAACAATAAAAAATTGCAAAAATATATTACCAGGATGAAAAATCACTTTTTCGTCCTAGAAGAAAAATTGCAAACAATGATTAATTGGTCCAATTGATTAAGTTATTTCGGTTACAAATCTCATGAGTGACATTAGCATCTTCACTTTAACGTTATAAGCTAATAATTTTCGTATATTCATAGTTTAATTAGATCGAGCAGAACTACGATCACATTCAAATTGAACTGGCAAGTGTAATTCTACAAGCAGATGATTATAAAGTGCGATTATACAAGCTTATACGAACTCGATTACTCAGAAACAGGTTTTAGCGGATACTTCTGAAATAAAACATTTTTATTAATTAATACTACTTTTGATAACAGGTAATAAAAATAAAACATATTTTAAATTAATAAGGACAGCGAAAACAATTATTAAGAATTAAACAAATTCAAGTAATAATTGGTTGTAATAATACTAATAAACAATAAAAATCCACTAATCTATTGATCAAAATTTGTGTTCTCTTTAACAATAAAGTATTAAAAAATGGAAATACTAATTCTATATAGTAGAACTCGACTAATGTATTATTTCTGTAATTCTCTTGATTAGTAAAAATTACTAACTACATTAGTCGTCGACTTTTCACTACTTTAAAGATTGCAACTGTTGTAGACAAAAGAAAATTTATAGTTTTTCTGTTACTCGATGTGTCTAGCATATATTTTTGAACTGCATTGTTAGAAAATTGGCAAGGCGGAATTCATTTCTGCAATTATTTATAACCTAAGAAATCCTTCAATCTTGCTTTCTTTGGCCAACTTATAAATAATTCCACAATATATTATTCCCGTCTATCGGGTTCTCTACAATATGAACTTTCTACATTTCGTTGCCAGGAAAGAAGCTTTGGCTATTTTTGACTAGATCTCCATTTTAACCAAGTAAATAGTACGATTTACATTTCTTTACGTTCAGAGTAAAGTGTTGTCTGTGTTTTAAATAATATTATTAAGACAACAAATAAGTTACACTATTCAAAAGAAGATTATTTTACAGTTAGGAATTATTATGGTAAGCAAATAAATGCTGTAAACTAATATTGAAAGATATGAATAGACTTTATGTGAGGTTTTATGGTATCTTTTTTTATTAAAATATAAAACAATTCGAGTTGCTTACGTTTATGTTTTAACAAACGTTGAACAAATCCATTATTACTTTACTTAAAAGATCAGGCACCTAATCAATTAATATGAAATGGATCGAATTTAATCTCTTAAAAGCTAAGGATTATAATCTCGTGGAAGACATTTCTTCATTTTCCTGTATTGATAATATTACTTTATCACTCAACGCCTTATAATGGATTAAATAAGTACGTTGTATTCTTGTTGGATAATCCCAATAGCACAATTTCTATCGGAATAAATTTGTTCTTCAATTTCAAACAAATTTTTTCACTTATCATAAGAGAAGTTACTGTGATGCTAACATAGCCGTAGAGACCATTTTCGACATGTTTTAGGAAAATGAATCAAAATGGTTCTGGGTTGTGGAAAATAATGACTTCTTTCATTTAACGTATCTATCAGTCAACAATTTTTTTTGGTAATTGACACTTCTCCACTACAATGACAACCCTATGATAGTTCTTAAATCAGATTTATAAATACATTTAATTTTGATACTTAAATATAAAGTATAATAAAACTATAATTGCAACATTAGTTTTGTAATTTAGAAATTATATTGTGATTGTTCTTTTATTAAAACTGTTGAACAGATAGTAACGAATATAAATAAATTGAAAGATTGATAACCCCCCCAGAAATGGAAATCCCTGCTAAAATGGGGTTTCTCATACACACGTGCTCGTCTGGGTGCATCGGTTAGGGGCCTAAAAGAGTCCCATATTAACTCTTGTACGGTTAAAATATTATATGGTTCTTAAATAACCTCTAAACATCATTAACCTGTACATATTATAATAATAAAATGGCTGACTGGTTTTAACTGAGATTTTTGAACATAAAGTTAATAAATTCGAACGTGGGATGACAATAATGTGGTCAGATTTGAAGGCTCAAAGTTTATCATACACTGAAAATAACGGGAAGTTCCTGGCATATGTTTGAGTATAGATAAGCTGTAATGTAGCTGATCTACCGGTAATTATAACTGATATACATTTACATGGGCATATCCCTAGAACTTTTAACTTTTGTGAGGGTGAGTGGTTCAAGACCTTTCCCACGATGTCTTTCATATAGTAATAGCATAAAATATAAGAAAATATGTTTAATTTGAGGAACACCATACTTAAATTCGGTTTTATATCATTTAAACATACAAAAAGTTCCAAACCCGTCAAATATTGCTGCTATAATAGTGAAGATATCAAATTTGTTTTCAATTAAACTACTATAACTTTTTTAAGTCGTTGAATAATGACCTGCACATTTTTTTACAGCTTCCCTACTATCTAAATAATACAGAATCACTTTGTATTGATGCGGGCCAATAAATAAGAAAGTGTTAGAAGGCACTAAACTATATGAAAAATGATTTTTTTTTTAAATACAACCTTTATGTCTATTTGTACTATAATTTTTTTAAAGTTTTGCTTTAGCTAAAATACCGAAGGATGTTGTTATTCTACACATAAAACTCTAAATATGGAACTCAGTATTTGAGCGTGCCCCTTCAGGAAAAACTTTTATAACACTTTGCATTTTGAAATTTAAAGCGCCACTCGTTTAAAAAAATGACCTTTCGATCTAGCACGCTTTACTATGTACTTAAAATGTTTCGCTAATCACTGCTCCTAGTAATTTACATCTGAATCATTTTGTAATCAATTTCTGCCTTGCTGATTTAAGGTTTTAAACAGTGCTGTTGACTTTTAAGTTTTTAATAGTGATTTTAATTCTTAGGTTTATAATAGTGATATATTCATATTAAATCGCCTTCACGCAATTTAATCTCACTCATTACACGAAATATTGTATACTGTAAATATCAATATAAATATAAACTGGAAATAGAACCAGTAAATATTTTCATTGTTAATGAATCATAGTTCAATGAACTTCCATTTTCTGTTTATTATACACTCCTGTAATCTCAATTGTGAGCACGAGTCTCGTGATCTGATATCAAGGTTTTGTTGAATTATAAATTAATTTGTAAGTCTTTTTATTAAAAATTATACAGTAGAGTCGCGGTATAATTTCGTCTCGTTATATTTACGTCCCAGGATTATTGGCCCGGTTCTGTCTCGTTATGTTTACCTGTAGCAGCTCTCTGTTTCTCCCACCTTGAGGGATGGGGCCTCAGGGAGGGTCTGCTGTGAAGTCACAAAAGTAACGCGGCTGTCGGAAGTGGGAGAAACGGCGATCACCTTCTTTTGAAAAATAAATGTCGAGGAACCGGTCAGGTAAATATACCGGGACACTACTGGATGCTTACACTGATAAAGAGAACCTACAGTCAGGGTTTTGGATAAATAACTAAACATTTTTTTATGGATTCTAAGATAAAAATAGAAAAAATTAAATATTAAAAATAAAATATTAAAAATAAAATATTAAAAAAGCATGCTTTAACTGTATATTGGAACGTCAGATGCTAATCTTTTCGAAAACGTTTTTGGCGAAACTTTTTTGTCTGTAGAAGCGCTGATTTTGTTAAAGCACATTTTAACTTTTTAAGCAAACAGTCTTCTTACTTTTTATAGGTGTAAAAACATAAGAAAGTAACTTTAGATAGCGTGCATGAAAAATTTATTTTTTACTGAAGTGAAATGTTAAAAGTTCTAGGGAAATGCCCATATGCCAGGAATCTTCCATTGTTTCTTTCAGTGTACAAACGAATAACGGTTAGTTTGGACCTTGCTTTTTACAGAAAAATTAAATCCGATTTTTCATTTTCCGTAGATATCTGTATAAATATAACAAACTATCGGTACTGTAGTCAATATCATCACAACTGTCAGCAACGCAATTTTCCGATGTTAGCATCATCTACTGCAACATGATTATCACATCTTACCTATTATCATTTGATATCATAGGTTTTGTGAGTTGTCATATTAACGAAAAAATTGTCAAAATATAATCATGTCAACCGAACCCGTTATTTGAAAATTTGACAAAAAGTAAGCAAATGAAAATAAATATTGGAATCACGCAATATCAAAATTTTAGTCTTTCAGGGTTTTGATTTTCGGAACTTTCTTCCCCGACCCAACAACCAAACGATTATTTAGACAAATTATATATTTTACTTGCGTAAACTATTATAAAATTAATTTAAAATAAAAAATATAGTTGTTTATAGCTGTATAGTAGTACACGATATTAAAAGGAATAATGAGAACCGAATATTGGAGGAAATTTATTCTATACGTATTTTTTATTTACACTCTTCTGGTGCCAGTTTTTGTCGTTCCATTTTCAATTCGTCTTTATTAAGTCAATCGATTTACCCAATAAGGCGTTAAAAACTATACATCACATACTTTTTTTAAAACCTCTGATACAAACAGCTTTGAACAACAGGACCAACTGCACCATTCTTCGTGCAGTTCGTGAATTGTAAACTAATTAAAATTTCTTAAAGTATTTTCATTTACTGCAACTAATTATTTGGAATGAAACAATAATTATATTTCTTTTACGTACCTTCGACCTGTATCTTCATGTATCCTGTGTTGCTTCTCTTTGCAAAAGTGTATAAATGTCTGCATTTCATTAAAAATTAAATGTAGTCATTCTCTTGAACTCGGTGCATTTTAGAAATGGGTTTTGCTCATAAATACTAAAAAACTACTAATTCATTAGTAAACTTTAACTAAATCATTTTTTGTATTAAAAAATACAATACCTAAATTGAAATCAGTAACAGAACAACCAGTTAGTTGTTTTTACTCTTTATTAGTAACATGAATTGAATACCAGCAATTAATAATTTCAGTTCATTGATGATAAAATTTCAACACAACTTAAGTGCCCCTATTAATATGGGACACTGCTTTTTTCAATAAAACTTTTAGAAAAAAAAGAATTAATCATGTTAGGCTTACGAAATCTGTGCAAACATTAGCTAATTTAATTATATAATGCACTTAAACAGCGTCGCTTAATTTGCTAAAATATTAAAGACAATTATCTATAAAAGTGAGGTTCCCCTATCAATATGGGACAGACTGTATAAGTTTATGAATGATTTATAATTCACTGTAAAATAAGTAACGGATATCGACTCTACTGTAAATAATTGTGGTGTTGCTAGTAAATATTCTATCTAGGTCATTCTCGCAATTTTCTGAAAAAATTTGCTATGGATTGATTTTTTAAATCGTCCTGCGCATTTTAGATAAAACAATCGTTTTGTCAAAATATCCTTGTTTAACATTGTCATAAAATCAAATCACACCAGTTTACAATATTCCTCATTATGTAAGTCACGGCATGAGAACATCGCACAAGAAAATCCGCAACAATCAGTTTTTCTTGGATTTCCAACGTTCTCTCTTTTTTTCTTTGTTTTACGTGACAAACGAGGAAAAGTTGGAATCATCATTGTAATCTTTCATTTGTTCACATATAAATATTTCCAACGGTTCATAAACGATACAAAATTATCTATCACGACATTTGAAATAATGACTAGCAATTAAATACTAATTTATAAATAATCGTAAAAGCTAATTAGGATTTGATTATCAATGTTAGTTGAAGCACTCATCTAACTATAATAAAAGCGAGGTTTAAAATTCAGAATGAAAAACTTTCCGGAGTTAACAAAAATAAATTATGCAGTTTCAGGTATATCCTGTCCATTTTTCAATTCATGATTGAAATGAATTAAAGCAAGTAATTATGGTTAATATTATGTGTTGTCTAGGAAACAAACAGTAAAATATGAAAAAGTTATGCTTGGAGATATTCTGACTCTTTTTGTAAATAAGTAATTCTAATGTTATAAATTTTAAATGGAGAATAAGTACAGCAATAATATCGTATAATTTTTGTTTTGGTTTAATTTTCGCAATTTTGAATCCTGGTTACAAAGAAATAAATAGGGGAGACGTGGCGACTTTGGACCGCTTATTGTTTCTTTTGTTAGCGGCAATAATAAATTGCTCGATGTGAAACATAATGGTTAGTACTCTTCTGGATAGTACCTTTAAGCTGGTATTCGTACTTATTATAAGTAACTTTTAGTTCCCGTGAAAAACAAAAGTTAATAATGAAACAAATGTTCAGACATTTAAAAAAGGAAATTATAAATATTGGTGTGAACTATCCCGAGTCGAAATTGGTTTATCTCGAATCATCCTCGATGCGTTCAGGTGAACCTATTGCGATCCTTCGAAACCCTTCGCATGCTAACTTCATTACGATTAAATTGACAGATTCGAGCTTCTCATTTGGGCCTCCACTGTGACAGTGATTACCAAATTTGCAGGGTTGGAGGCGCAAAAGAGTTCTCGAAAACGGGACTCAGTCAGTCCTCGTAGAACCTCTCAATTTTCAAGGGCAAGATTCGGCAGCGTAAAAATAAATAAAATTAATATATTTAATTAAAATATATTTTTTTATTTTATATAAACCAATTTCGACTCGGGATGTGTGTACGGATAATACACTGAGACAATTTTTCCATGGAAGACTGCCCATACTGTGAGGTTTCAATGAGATATATATTCTCAAAATGAAGAAATTTTCTACATTTTCCAGAATTAATTAATTAGAATACCTGTGTCCCAATTTGCTCGCCAGTATGGGATTTATTCCATGGAAATGTAGGAATTATAGTTATTTTCCTAGTACATTCCGTTGACACGGAAGTATGGCAAGTTCTCCTTAAATTCTTTTCAGTAACAAAACTGTTAATATAATTAATATTTCAAATTGCCAACGGAATGCGGTATACTGAAAGAAAATTTATTTAAACCAGGGGGATTTCAATGTTTAAATTCAAAGTTTTATAAAAACTTTTGCTGAGGTGGGGCATTCTATAACTTAACGTTATATCGTACGCTTTATGTGTAGGATAAGTCCCACCGGTGACATTCGATTCGATAAGTGAAAATTAAAAAAATTAATTGCATAAATATTCACGAATACGATATAGGGTTCCGGGTCGAAAAACGGGCAATTAAAAAAAGCAATAGTCATAAAGCCGACATTCAAAAAGCTGACATTTAAAAAACTGGACACTCTAAAACCAGACATTTCAAAAATCATACATTTCAAAAACAGACATTAAAAAACCAGGGGTACACCTCAAAAATCAGACAAATCACAAAACAGACACTTCAAAAATCCGACTTCCAAAAACCAGACATTTAAAAAAACAGACATTCAAAAACCAGACATATCCAAAAATAAAGATTCATAAACCAGATATTTCAAAAAACATATTTTCAAATGTGTTTACATTTTGAAATTTCTGGGTTTTAATGTCTGTTTTTGAAATGTTTCTTTTTTGAATGTCGGGTATTTGAAAGTCGAATTTTTGAAGTGTCTGTTTTGTTAGGTGCACCCTAAAAACCAGACAAATCACAAAACAGACACATCAATAACCCGATATTCAAAAAAGAAACATTTCAAAAACAGACATTAAAACCCAGACATTTCAAAATGCAAACACATTTGAAAGTATGTTTTTTGGAAAGTTCTGGTTTATGAATCTCTCTTTTTGGATATGTCTGGTTTTTGAATGTCTGTTTTTTTAAATTTCTGGTTTTTGAAAGTCGGATTTTTTAAGCGTCTGTTATGTGATTTGTCTGGTTTTGGAGGTGTACCCTAAAAAAACAAAAATTGAAAGACCAGATATTTAAAAAAACAGACAATTAAAAAAACAGACAATTAAAAACAGACATTTAAAAAAAATAGACTTTCAAAATATGTGTTCATTTTGAAATGTCTATTTTTTGAGATGTCTGTTTTTTGAAATGTCTGTTTTTTGAAATGTCTGTTTTTTGAAATGTCTGTTTTTTGAAATGTCTGGTTTTTGAATGTCGGGTTATGATGTGCCTGTTTTTTGAATGTCGGGTTTCTGAAGTGTCTGTTTTGTGATTTGTCTGGTTTTTTAGGGTGCACTTCAAACACCCTATAAATCACAAAGATACTTCAAAAACCAGACATATCCAAAAATAAAGATTCATAAACCAGATATTTCAAAAAACATATTTTCAAATGTGTTTACATTTTGAAATTTCTGGGTTTTAATGTCTGTTTTTGAAATGTTTCTTTTTTGAATGTCGGGTATTTGAAAGTCGAATTTTTGAAGTGTCTGTTTTGTTAGGTGCACCCTAAAAACCAGACAAATCACAAAACAGACACATCAATAACCCGATATTCAAAAAAGAAACATTTCAAAAACAGACATTAAAACCCAGACATTTCAAAATGCAAACACATTTGAAAGTATGTTTTTTGGAAAGTTCTGGTTTATGAATCTCTCTTTTTGGATATGTCTGGTTTTTGAATGTCTGTTTTTTTAAATTTCTGGTTTTTGAAAGTCGGATTTTTTAAGTGTCTGTTATGTGATTTGTCTGGTTTTGGAGGTGTACCCTAAAAAAACAAAAATTGAAAGACCAGATATTTAAAAAAACAGACAATTAAAAAAACAGACAATTAAAAACAGACATTTAAAAAAAATAGACTTTCAAAATATGTGTTCATTTTGAAATGTCTATTTTTTGAGATGTCTGTTTTTTGAAATGTCTGTTTTTTGAAATGTCTGTTTTTTGAAATGTCTGTTTTTTGAAATGTCTGGTTTTTGAATGTCGGGTTATGATGTGCCTGTTTTTTGAATGTCGGGTTTCTGAAGTGTCTGTTTTGTGATTTGTCTGGTTTTTTAGGGTGCACTTCAAACACCCTATAAATCACAAAGATACTTCAAAAACCAGACATATCCAAAAATAAAGATTCATAAACCAGATATTTCAAAAAACATATTTTCAAATGTGTTTACATTTTGAAATTTCTGGGTTTTAATGTCTGTTTTTGAAATGTTTCTTTTTTGAATGTCGGGTATTTGAAAGTCGAATTTTTGAAGTGTCTGTTTTGTTAGGTGCACCCTAAAAACCAGACAAATCACAAAACAGACACATCAATAACCCGATATTCAAAAAAGAAACATTTCAAAAACAGACATTAAAACCCAGACATTTCAAAATGCAAACACATTTGAAAGTATGTTTTTTGGAAAGTTCTGGTTTATGAATCTCTCTTTTTGGATATGTCTGGTTTTTGAATGTCTGTTTTTTTAAATTTCTGGTTTTTGAAAGTCGGATTTTTTAAGTGTCTGTTATGTGATTTGTCTGGTTTTGGAGGTGTACCCTAAAAAAACAAAAATTGAAAGACCAGATATTTAAAAAAACAGACAATTAAAAAAACAGACAATTAAAAACAGACATTTAAAAAAAATAGACTTTCAAAATATGTGTTCATTTTGAAATGTCTGGTTTTTGAATGTCTATTTTTTGAGATGTCTGTTTTTTGAAATGTCTGTTTTTTGAAATGTCTGTTTTTTGAAATGTCTGTTTTTTGAAATGTCTGGTTTTTGAATGTCGGGTTATGATGTGCCTGTTTTTTGAATGTCGGGTTTCTGAAGTGTCTGTTTTGTGATTTGTCTGGTTTTTTAGGGTGCACTTCAAACACCCTATAAATCACAAAGATACTTCAAAAACCAGACATATCCAAAAATAAAGATTCATAAACCAGATATTTCAAAAAACATATTTTCAAATGTGTTTACATTTTGAAATTTCTGGGTTTTAATGTCTGTTTTTGAAATGTTTCTTTTTTGAATGTCGGGTATTTGAAAGTCGAATTTTTGAAGTGTCTGTTTTGTTAGGTGCACCCTAAAAACCAGACAAATCACAAAACAGACACATCAATAACCCGATATTCAAAAAAGAAACATTTCAAAAACAGACATTAAAACCCAGACATTTCAAAATGCAAACACATTTGAAAGTATGTTTTTTGGAAAGTTCTGGTTTATGAATCTCTCTTTTTGGATATGTCTGGTTTTTGAATGTCTGTTTTTTTAAATTTCTGGTTTTTGAAAGTCGGATTTTTTAAGTGTCTGTTATGTGATTTGTCTGGTTTTGGAGGTGTACCCTAAAAAAACAAAAATTGAAAGACCAGATATTTAAAAAAACAGACAATTAAAAAAACAGACAATTAAAAACAGACATTTAAAAAAAATAGACTTTCAAAATATGTGTTCATTTTGAAATGTCTGGTTTTTGAATGTCTATTTTTTGAGATGTCTGTTTTTTGAAATGTCTGTTTTTTGAAATGTCTGTTTTTTGAAATGTCTGTTTTTTGAAATGTCTGGTTTTTGAATGTCGGGTTATGATGTGCCTGTTTTTTGAATGTCGGGTTTCTGAAGTGTCTGTTTTGTGATTTGTCTGGTTTTTTAGGGTGCACTTCAAACACCCTACAAATCACAAAGATACTTCAAAAACCCGACATTTCAAAAATCTGTTTTTTGAATGTCGGGTGTCGATGTGCCCGTTTTGTGATTTATCGGGTTTTTGAGGAGCACCCGAAAAACCGACACTTCACAAAATGAATGTCCGCTTGTCGTTTTGTCAATTTTCTTATGTATCGGTTTTTTCATAAGTCGGCTTTTCTATTTGTTTTTCGACCCTCACCCGGATGTAGTTTTGAAAAAAACCGTTGTAATTTATGTCGATATTTTAAGACTTCTTTCTTTATAACTACATACTAATATTGATTATTCCTTCTTACTTGGATATTTTATTTTTATGTGGAGCTGGGGAAAAACTAAATGTGATTATAGAAGTTCTTTAAAAACTTATAACGGTGGCATGTGAAATAAAATTGTTATTGTCAATACTGAGCCATCAAATTAAAAAAATTTGATGACGTTGTAGTAACAAATAATTTTTGGGAAAAACTCCAATCACGCAGCTTAATAAGGTCAAAACGTTTCATGAATTTGTGCATATGTATCTTGATATATTTCTAATGATTTTCACTGCTAAAGCGACGAATTCAATGATTGTTAAAGGAATAACGAAGTAAGAAGTTTATTTACGCTTCTTTTTTGTGTTTTTTCGCACTTAGTTTCCATTAGGAAAACTTAAAAATTGGTCCCGGAGATGCTTACTTTTTTCGGGATGAAATTTAATTTCCTAATTCTAGATTTAACTTCCTAGAATTAAAAATCATAACTGCTTAAGTGATACCAATAAGATAATTCATGAATCCCGAGTACATTGGATTCCCGAAACCCTGATTCAGCCATACGTGTTCATAATTACGTTCGCGAACTGTGTTTACTATGGAACGCTAGGAAATTAAAACATTCGAGAACGCATGCGAATGTGCATTGAAAAGGTCGTTGGATCGGAGTCATGTGGTAGGATTGACCGTGCGAGCGGAAGGAAGAGCGAAGAGGAGACCTTATCGGAATTTGGAGGGGAGCTCAATGTGGAACTTGCAAGCACCGTTTACTCGTGGTTCCGAATAAAGTTCGATATACGTAGAAAAGTCGAGAAACAGCCGGTCATTCGAGATGTCTCCAGAATTAAAAAAAGAAAGGCTAGAACAAAAGCCACCTGACAAGAACGATGGAACGCAAAGTGAGCATCTCCAAGGTCATCTCTGGTATTCGTAATGGCGGATGGAACTTGGGGAACTTGTTCGAGACGAAAATTTTGGCTTTTTGGAATTTCGAGTAAATGCGAGAAGACGAGATACCAAACTCGCCACGAGAGATTACCACGTGGTAAGACCAACTCTTGGAAGGAGGAAGACACTCGTGGAACAGAGAGGGAACGCACGTGAACGCTTCTGATTTTGGCGTCAGTTGATCGGTAAGTCGTGCGGGGGCGCGATGTTCGCGTCGCGATTCGCTTCGCAGTCTTCGCATTACTAGGTATATACCCAGAATTATACCATCCTGGACATTTCGAGAGGAAATTCGAAAACGACAAATCCGCCGGCGTCGCCGTCGTCACGAACGGAGCTGGCTCGTGATTGGCCAGACTTGGTTATCTTCCCAGATGATGACTGGATCGGTGTGATGTCCCACGACGTCAGTCGGTTAGTCGGCCGTATGGACCTCGACTACGCCATTGCACGTTAGACACGGTCCGATTTCAAAGTAATTTACACACGTTGGATTGGCGACGTGCATGTGTGTGTCTGTGTCGGTGTACTTTTCTACGTGCGTGTACTCATGAGTGAGACAGTACGTTCTATTATCGGTACTGGCGACTGAGACGGGAACGCTCGTCAGTGTTCGGATTGTCAAACGTGTGCGGGAGTTTTCTATGTAGATGTAACTGGTCCCGAGACGGGATGCGAATGACTTTGGCATACTGGCCGATTCAATCCGACAGGTATCGTATTACAGACACAGCGTGATGATGATGTGTGTATTGTTCATTGAATCGAGCAGTGATCCGAGGTTGTCATTAAAAACCGCTTTTAATTCCGGCTCTTTTAGATGGATTGATTCTGATTGTCAGTAATGCGAGCTTTCGCCAAGCTGACCTAGAATTGTTGTATCACAAATGCTTGAAAACTGATTTTGCAATCACAGAGTTTTTATACCAATTAATAAAGTTCATCGGCTTAACGAATGCATCTGAATTTTAATAAAAATTTTGTCATCATGGAATACGTACATGATGAAAGTGAGGACTGATCAACGTCTAATCTCGATGATCAGTCAATATACTCTGAACATTCATGGGTTTATTATGTAATAAGCCGCAGTGTATGAAATGTTATACTTTCTTTATCAACCATGCGTATAGACGCTTTGAAGCTTGTTATCGATTCGGATGCATACTAATTAACCGAATTAGAACCATTATCATCTAACGATGCTCAAAGTGAAGGCGATAATCACAGAGAATGGGATCAGGTCCAGATAATCACATGACTTAATATTGCAAAATTGTTTCTTCAACTTTCTTAATTTCAATTAGCAAGAAATCTCTTGTGAATCTCTAAACATTTGGAAAAAACATAGCAATATTTAACCGTGTTCGACTAATTAGATTAGTGAACTAGAAAGATCATCTCACTTAGAAGAAATTAGCTTCGAACGATTGCTTCGAATAATGATTTTTGTTTATCATCAGTTTTGCGTACCTTTGATCGGTTTTATACTATTGGTCAGTTTAATAGGTCCAATTTCCAATAATAATTTACTCTTTTACCGATTTTGAAAAATGTTCATTGAAACTTCCCTGTGATGAAAAATACACATATTCTACTAAATTGATGTGTTATTCGCCTCAAATTGGTCATTACTACATTAGTCATTGGATTAATTTTGAACGCATATAACTATCATACGTCAATTTGACAATGATTGCTCATACTTCAGCTTAAAAACAAAATTGGATACAGGTAAATGAGAAATTAAAAATACTTAAAATTATCGAAACGGTTGAGAAATGAAAATACATTTACTGCAGCCGTATATACAAACATTAAAAAATACAAGCATATGATATTTTAACATTAGTAATATGCAAATTAAAACAATTTTTGTTTAGACGTAACAGCCCTTGATCTAAAAGTTTCGCGTATCCGACGAGAAATCAAAGTAGGAAAGTAAACACTGACTCTAAGGCCAAGAGCAGTCTTGTGCTGAAATCAAGGACATTATCTTCTGACGTTAAATTTTAACCATTATTTAATAAGCATAAATGATTAATTTTTTGTTATTTCGTTTTGTTGTCATTTATTTCATTATACCAATTTTTAATTAGTTGAAAAAAGAAATAAATTTTCTGATACTAATTTTGAATTCTTTTATAACTTATATTAAATTTTATAAAGTTCAAATCAAAGATTTAAGTAAAAGATCTTTAATACAAGGTTGTAATTGACAAAATTATTGTTTCTGAAACATCAAATGTTTTCGAATTTTATTATTAGAAAAAATAATAATTGTAATTTAGGATTTACAAACTAACGAACTTTTGTGCTATTAACGATAAAACATAAGACAAAGACTATTTAAAAACCGAATTTTATAAATATCAACACTATCTTAAGTCATTATTTTATCTCAATATACAGCATTTAGTTCTTATTGTGTTATTATTCCTGTTAACTCTTTTTCTTTCTCATGTTTTGTTTTTTTTTGCAACAAATTTAGATATCAAATTTATATTTTCTTACAAGCTTTAATATAAACCTTACACAATTGCTTAAATAAAAACCATTTGATATAATAATTTTTAAAAATGTACTACTACAACCTTTCACAGAGAGAAAAAAGAATTGATGGAACTATGAAGACATGGTAGAAAATATTTTAACATATGTAAATAGTAGAATTAACAATAGAAAGGGTTGTAGTTGATATTTGAGGTTATGTCGGCCCGATTTAATAGTAAATCAAATAATATTATTATTCCATTTAGTATTAAAATAGTTTATTTAACTACTTTTTGTATTAAAGCGTTTTAGTATTATAAAATAATTCCACTAACTATTTTGTTTCTTTCTGTGTAGTTAGTGTGACCTAAAGTATTACATTGTGCAACTAGGAAGAAAATCTAGGCAACATCTATTCTCCCTTGTTGCATATATTATTTATTAATATAAGATCATGCTATTTTGCTTCCACAATACAGAGGGTAAATATTATTTTGCGCTAAGAGTGTGAGAAACTTATTTTGCTCCCTAGGGAGAGCAATTGCTACTTTGGTTCTGCGATATAGTTGATAATGTAGTATTTTATGCTCAGAATGCGATTAAAACGTAATATATTGTTTATTTACTCATTTTTATTTATGTTCCATGCAGCATTTACTTGATCTTTTTTGTGTAAAACGTTGTGCACGGTTAAATATATTTCTGACTATAGAATAATAATTCACACCGAAATGTCACTTTCAAAATCCAACCTAATAAAAAACTACCAATAAAGGAGTGCAAAGTTGGTAACAAATTGAATTAGTAATGAATTTGTCTAATAAAGAATAACTAATTATTATCTCGGTAGTTAAGTCCTACTAATTTTAAAGTAGAATTTCTATTTTTTTTCACAACTGATTACCAAAAAGAGTTAGTTAAATTGAATTAATTTAAGTTTCACCCTCATTCGTATTTTTGCATTAATTTAAATTAAAATTTTTAAAAATTTGTATTATTATTTCTCTGTTTAATTTAATTGTGGAATACAAACAAAAATTCCACATCCAAATGCTCTCTAAACATGAATGAATAGAAAACGACTTTTCTACAGTGAAAAGTAGGTTATCATCAATTAGTACGTGTTTTTTACTAAAAAATAGTACAAAGATACAAATTCATTAGCAAAAATCTATTAATCTACAAGTAGATATTGACTTTCTTAGTTTAGTAGTTTGTAGAATTAGTAATAAATTAGTAGGTTTTAAGTTTTTATTAGCAAAAACGATTACTTTTCCTTTTCTTATTGGTAGTTTTTAATTAATTCAGATTTAGAGAGTGGGTCACCTATGAAATTACTTTTTCTTTCACCTTTACTTCTACAGAATATAATTATTTTTACATGTATGTGTCTAAAAATAGTTATAAAATGAGTAATAGTTCTGAATAAGTATAAATCAAACGAATTCATATTTTTACAATTATGTTCTGAAACAATACTCTAATGAGAAAATTGCAAACTTTACAAACTCGCCAACTAGTATCTATACAATTAATAGAAGTAATACTACTTTATCAATAATACAACTAATATGTATTATTTCACTAACACAGTTACGTATTTAATTATTAGTATATATTGGACATATTTTTTTATAATTCAGACCCAATGTGCGTCGAATAGCCACTTAACTTCCAAATATTTACAATTTACATACAAATTGTTTTATTTTAAAAATATAAATTTAAAAAAGAAACAAGGCCCTCATTATTTTTATGATCGCTTCTTGGTATAAATGGCAACATTTTTCGAAAAACGTCGTTAAACACCTTATTTTTTTTTTTAAATACTGACAAGGAGATTTTTCTGAATGATTTGTTGGAATCTGAATTTTTTAATTCAACATAATAATTAGTAGATAATGTTTCTCCGCATACTAGAATAAAATAAAAAATTTAATGCATTTTCACCGATATATCGAAGAAATTATAAACTAGAAGATCGACAACCTAACCTAATTTTGTTTTCAGAATCGAAACTGAATGGTCTTATCTTTAAAATACTTCGCATGTTTGATCTAGGTAAAAACTTATCGAACCCGAACATGTAGAGAGATTTTTAATTTCCAAAAACTGCTTGCTTTCCGGCGCCATGTAAATATCCAAATTAACAAAAATCAAAATACGTGAAATCATATATTTTTAAGTAAAACTATAAGAATCTTGGTGCTGATTAGAAAATGTTCAGATAGTGATATCACAGTAAACACTGCATTATGCAAAAAAAATTATACTAACAAATTTTATTTCATTTGGAAATATCCAATCTATGGCATATGGAAATATCCTCACACATAATCTTTTTGCCGATTTCACATTTACAATATAATTTTTAAAACCCCAAAACAATTATCTTTGCTTTTTAACATAAAGCGCAGAGGATAAGATACATGCAATCAGATTAGGTGTTCAAATAAAAATTCTTAATTTTGTTAAAGGATGTAGTTATAGTCTGCGTTAAGTATGTATAGAACAATTTTACTGCCTTTGACTAGAATCGTAAATAAACATAAATTTAGCTGCATGGATTACCTTTCAATTATTCTACATCCCAATATATAATATCCAAGTTCATTTCATTTGTATTACAAAAACAAAATTAATTATGAATGACCTCGCTGAGTTAATCTTTATACCGAAAAAATGAAATAGTTTTAGAAAATAAGCAGATAACAGAATAATACACAGCCATTTTAATGAAATTTTACTATGTATCTGAAAATTAGATAGGGAACGTCACTATTTAGATGGAGAAACCCACCAAAAATCGTACTTGTACCAGACTCTACTATTTAGAGAGTAAAACAAACTGCTTCTGTTTTATCCGTGTGACAACATTCAATTTTTTATACCGAAAAAATTGAAATAGGTTTTGGAAATACTAACCGCATAGTAGAATAACACACGGGCATTTTAATTAAATTTTACTATCTACATAGTTATCTAAAAATTAGATAGTGAATGTCACTATTTAGATAGTGAAACCAACCAAAAAACTTGTGCCAGATCCTACTATTTAGAGAGTAAAGCCAACTACTTCTGTTTTTAAAATTACAATAATTTTACATTTAGCGAAATACTAAAACTTGAATTTAGTAACAACAGTGGAATTCCTTATGTTATCTTTTCGAGTCCTTTCTTATATTTCAGCTAATACATATTACTTAACAAAATAAATTCATTATTTCTAATGTGTATATACACGGAGAAATAATCCATAGTTAAATTGACTATATCACATAGTTGGACAAATATAATTAA
This sequence comes from Trichopria drosophilae, assembly GCA_030407085.1. Lineage (NCBI taxonomy): Eukaryota > Metazoa > Arthropoda > Insecta > Hymenoptera > Diapriidae > Trichopria > Trichopria drosophilae. The sequence continues at coordinate 19,815,895 of CM059584.1, read as the reverse complement.
AACTACTATGAAAAATAGTTAAATGTACCTCATTTCATAGTCCATTTTACTATAATTTTATTACACCAACTATCTCCTCATAGTTAAAAAAATCAACTATGTAGAATGATTTAAATAAATATGACAAATATAGTTAAAATAACTATAATCTAGTGTAGTCCTCATTTCACACTATATCTCGTAGTAAGTCTTCATATTTGTTATTATTCACAGTTAAAGTTTGTATTTACTATAAATCCATAGTAAACACTACCGCACCCCGTGTATTTTGATGCCGCCAGGTTTTCAATAACAGTATAAATAACCTATAATCCGAACTATTCAGGAAGTGTATTTATACGTGTTACAAAAATTAATCTTACTTCTTTTGAGTCAGATTATTATTTGTAAATAAGTACAAGAGGCTCTTTAAGACTTTTGTTATAGTCTATTTTATTCGTGACTTTGACATTTATTTGGCCTGTTTGGGCAAGACAAGTAAAAAAATGATGTGACAGATCAGAATATATTCGCATATCGCCATGATAAGATAACCGATAAGAACATTCATGCTTTTGGCCTTAATACCGTTACTTAAACATATTTTTATAATCACACTTCAAACATACGTGTCATAAAAGGAACACAAAATTTATGAAACGACAAAACGACAATGAAACGTCTCACTTGAAAAATCGGTCATGGCGTTTTAACTATATATTGTTATCGGGTGTTCTTCAAAATTCTGTTCTTTTCAAAAACTTTTCAATTTTCCCAGTTATTACGTATGCTTTTTGTTAGTTCAAATGATTTTTTGTTTTAACTTCTTTGCTTGAAATATGATGAAAGAGAAATTCAAATAATGTTATTCGACTACTAATGTCATTTGTAAATGAATTTAGATTCAATTGTACAATACTGGTAAATCAATATTTTGATTTTTAAACATCAATCCTAATCAAAATTCTCAACTTCTGTATGACAGAATTATTTTCTCAAAGACTATCTCATTTTTATAATTTGTTATTAATAAATTTGTGTACTATCCAGATTTTAAGTGAGATTTCCTCAGGTCTGAAGGAGAAATATAGTTTTATGGTAGAAAATAATATGTGAATTTCTCTTAGAAGATTTCCAAGCGAATACAGAATTCTAAAAGAACTTTAATATGTAATAATAATTACTATATCATGAGGAAATTACAAAGATGCTTGAAATTTAAAAGAAATTTGGCCAAAAACGCACTTTTTGACACATTTTACTTTTCTCACTTTTCTCGAAAGTGCGGCGTAATTGTCAAAGGCAAAGAAAAAGTAAAATTCTCTCGGTAAGGGTAACTGTTGACACTTTTGAGGAAGTGCAGAATGCAAAATATAAAAAAAACTTGTTTAAAAACGTTTGGACAATAGCAAATGAACCAACGTCACTTTAGTCAATTCTACACAAAACAATGTTTATTAATCAAAGATTCAACCTAAAAAGAGTTATGACTAGACTTTTTGATAAAACGATATAAAAAATTCCAGAATACAGAAGAATATTCTGTGATATTGAATGTTTCTTGGCAGCTACTATTAACATAACTATAAATAGCTTTAAATGTAAAATCAAAAATACCGCTACCAAATTTTTTTTTAATTTTTAGTCATGAGATCAATTCCTCAATAACTCTTCACTGTCATCTATGTTCCATATTTTGTTTAATTATTTCCTAACCTAACCTACCCCAACCTAACTTGTTCATGTGGTTATTATAAACATAGTCTACATTTTGATATACTTCATGACTAGAAAACATCAATTGATACTAGAGTCTATTTTTTCCTTTCTCTTCCCTGAATTAAGACGAAAATAAATTGGTTATACTGAAGATTACTATAAACAACTGAGAATTGACCCATCCTCTTTGAAATAGCATTATATATCACATTAAAGCCATGTTACCATAAGAAATAAACCTACCCTAGTATATGTGATCAATTTATATGAAACTCGTCATTTCAGCTTTAAAAATAACACAGGACCAGAAAAAATTCATGTTTTGAGATCACTTGAATCAGAAATTGTAAATTTTATAGATTTTTGGCCACTGAAAACGAATCCGTTATTCGATTTGGTCCATCACGATTTTACGATTTCTGATCCTAAAATATTCAAAAATATTCTTTTTGGTAATATCAGGTTAGGAGAGGTGAAAAATCGGAAACGATGAGTTAACTTGGACAAAGAATTCGTTTTCAGCGACCAACAATGTATTACATCCTCCACTTCTAATTCAAGTTGTACAAAAAAAAAATAATTTCCCGTCTTGTGGTACACAGGACCACAAAATTTTTATTTTGCGATATAACTTGAATTAGAGCTAGTGGATCCTATAGATTTTTGGCCTCTCATAACGAATTCGTTACCCAAATTGACCCATCACGTTAGGATTTTAAGATATCTGTTCCGAAAAATAGACAAAAGTATCCTTTTTGGCTATTTGAGGTTAGGATATGTGAAGTATCTGACGTCACATTATTTCCAGCGGCCAAAAATCTATAAAATCCATTATTTCTGATTCAAGTGATCTCGAAACATTTTTTTTTGTGGTCCAGTGTAATCCAAGTATTTCAGTTTATTCACATTAAAAAAGATTGAAAAATAGAAACTACAGCCTTTTTTAATTGAAACCCTCTAATATAATCCAAGCATGCGAAATTTCTTATAATTTGTACAAAAAAAACATTGAGCAATTATTTTTTCTAAGATAAATATTTCATGTAAGAAATTTTACGATAATGGTAATAAAAATGGAAATGGTAATGGTAACGGTAATGGTAATGAAACATTGAGATTGATAAAATAAGTTACATCATTTTTTTTTAAATTTTGGGGGTTCAGGAGCAATAAAAAGATCAGTTTCAACTCGAAACCTTCTTTTTCCCTTAGAAAAAATACGCATAGTTTACTGATATGAAATCTACAAATTGTCTAGGTTTTTCCAAATCATTAGTGGAAGACAGTATCTCAAAAATGGAAAGAGAAAATGTATAGAAAGTCCTGAATGGAATATAACCTCGAATATCAAGTTTAATGACATTTAATGTCGAGAAGAGTGATTAGTGGGAAATTAACTACACAAATTGTTAGTACAAATACTTATTTAATTGGGCCATCTATTTAATATTTTAATGGCAACGACGTGTTTGTACTCAAAATGTACTGTGTTTCTAAGGAATAATACTGAAGTTCCTTAATAACTTCCCGGTTCTTTCTAGCATCAGCATTTCGTGTTCTATTTGATTTTGTTTATAATATTAATTATCCCGTAGGTAAACAAGAAGGAAATATAAAAGATTTAAGGAGACCTGTATACCTGATTCGTTAGCTACCTTAAGTCATAAATTAACGAAAATGTAATATTTGTATTCTGGGTAAGAAATAACGTGATAAATGAACAATTTTATTTTATTTTTTTTTGTCATTTATGAGGTTGTATTTTTTTGCAGAATCATAATTTTGCAAAATACATATCCTAATTTCTTTCCGATAGTTGAAGGACCAAAATTAAAAAGTAATTAAAGTCCAGATTCTATACTCTTTGAAATTATACTTACCGACGTAATTTGATGTGCTGAATATTAAGGTTAAATCCGTGAAAATATTTTATTTCCTTCTACACCATTTTGAACTTATTTTTAAAAACATAATTCTGACAAAACAGGATTCAGACAAAAGATATATATAGGAAAATCTGTACATAAAAGATTTCATGCGTTTTTTTCGCAACATCAGTACTAAACCCGAAAATGGAGGATAAAGACAGTTCTATGTTGAGACATTTTTAATAATATTGCAGGCAAAAGATAGACGATTACTCAATTTTGGATATCTTAAATGGTTATCTTATAAAATTATGCCTTCAGTAACTTTACTATCTGAATACCTGTTTTTTACGGTATAAGTAGATCTATATCCAACATTTTATACTTCACTCCACCTCTTTCTTACTTGATTGTAGTACTCACCATATTAATCATAAGTAAACCTTAAAATTTGGGGAAAAAAATGTAAAGGAGAACAAACTCTTAGAATTCATGAGAGAATACACTACATTTTTTCAGAATTTTTTGAAAATATTTGAAAAAAAAATTTCTTTAAAAAAAGCTAAAGAAATTCTGTTATATTTCTCGATGAATTCTGAAAACTTCTCATTCTGACTATTTTTTTCTGAAAGATAGTAGTTTTTTAGTTAGAGCGTCCAGAATTTTTGGAAATCTTTCTCAAATTTGGCCCTATATTGGAATTCCTAATGGCTGAAACTCAATTTTGACTTCGGAATCTTGAAGAGCAACCTCGAAAACAATATCATATGTTCCTTTCATTTTTTTTTAAATTTTGATTTTGATATGCAATACTCGGATGACATAGAAGCAAGAAAAAGTGTCCTGTGGGCGTTAATGGGTTAATGGAATTGTTTCTTAAAAATTGCCATATTACTTTTTATTCATTACTATACTAGTTTCGATGTTTGTTGAATAAACATCCCGATTAGAACTAAACATAACACGGTTCCTGATCAGGTTGCCTGAATGCACTTCAGGGCCTAATCAGCAAATGTAATGTTCGATCAAATCAAGAGATTATGAGGATCCCCCAGGAGCCTTTTTAATCCTTCAACCTTATTAGTCATGTAGTTCAGGCAGTGGGTAATTAATAGTTTTTGAAGTCGCTGATTACGAATCTAGAATCACAGTTTTAATATTCAAAATGGCAGATCCAAGGTGGCGGTTAAAAAATTAGAATTTTCATAAAAATCGATATTTTTGGTTTTTTGGGCTCGCTAAATATTACGTATTCGGGGTCTAATGTCAAAGATTCAAAATGGCGGATAGAATAAGATGGATGGATAATTGAAATGTTTAATAAACTCTCGTAAAAATAGTTACTTATTGGTTTGTAGGGTTGTAGAATATGAATCTGACAACAGATTTTCAAAATTCACAAGCAATATTCTTTTCACATTCACTGGCTTTACTTTGAACGCCTCATAAGATTTCAGCAAATTCCATCATAAATTTTGCCTCACGGGTATTGGGCGCTAATCACATTCGCGGAAAACATATGTACACCTTTGTATCGAATGGTATTTTTTATAGAATCAGAGAAAACACAATCCCACAAGACGATTTTATCTCCCGTGCTATTTAGTAATTTACTGTTATAATTACGGGCGCCATATTGAATCCGCTATGTTGAATTTTGTAAATGGTATTTTTATAATGTCTGTTCTTCAAACAACTCATTTTATACATATTAGCATGCGACTATTATCAAATTTTCCCGCTAACGAATTACATTCACAAAATTCCGGTTTTTGTTGACATGTTTATTTGTTACAATTATAAACAATTGGAGATTCGCAAAATGTCATTATTCTTTTAAAATTTAAGTATCTCTTTAAATGAATATAAACAAAATAATTTTTTTTCATCAAATATGAAAGATATGACGATAAGAAGCAGACCTAAAAGGGCGCCAATATAGTGGCGTCCGTGACTGAAAGGATAATGTTATTTCAAAAAAACAAACGGTACAAAATAGTTACAGCTATAATTTTCTCTAACAAATTTCAAATTTGTAAAATAGTTTTTTTCTTAAATCTGCAATTTACATCCGGAATCAGTAACGCAGTGTACACAGAAACACGAAATATCGCGTTCAAAATGTTGCAGCTTCAAAATGATACCTTCCACTTTCCAAAATTTCCTTGGCGATTTGTAAATGGCGCTAAAAGAGCTGATTTTTTTATATTATTTCTTTATTAGCTAATCAATTGAATAAGTTTATAAATTAGCAATTCCTCCATAATTCCAAATTTACATTTTCTGGTCGCTGATTACAAATATGAAGTAACATTTATAACATATAACCGAATTTTCTTCAAAATGGCCACTACATGGATTTTTGGCTCGCTGATTAAAAATATGAACTGAGACCAATGATTATTATTTTGGTCCTCTTTGATTATTGAAAGTTTTTAGCCTTAAAAATATAGATATTGCCATAAACTATATTGACGTTGCCATAAAACAAGGGCAATGGTTATAAAAAAGGGAGAAATCCGACTTATTCTAGTATAGTATTTATCGTCGAAATAATGTAAAGAAGTGAAATTTGGGATTTTCTCCTATAATTCTGCATCTTTTTCTCCTATAATATTGATGCAAAATATAAACATGGATGTAAGTGGATTTATACCATAAGAAATCTGTTAATATTTCGGAAACGTCGTCAGTCATATTGATTCCACAATCTTGAATTTGGAAAATGTGACCTCATTTTTGCAAACAACGACCAGAAAATGTAAATTTTTCGTTCTGGAGCATTCTCTGATTGAAAAATTTGTATTGATTGGATAACAAAGAAATAATTTAGATAATCAGCATTTTGAGCACCATGTACAAGTCGCAACTAACACTATTTTTGACCACGCAGTAAAAACAGACGCAAAATAAGAAGTGCCTCAATGAATCTTGATCAGCCCGTGGCGAGGTTTCCCTTATACACGTCTTCTTATCCGGTATATTTTACTAAATCAGACCCTAGTCCCGTAATGATGAGGTGTGCTTGATACGTGGCTTATTGCGAAAACCTGATCAAGTCGTGATAAACATTTGGCCAGCCTGAAGAGATCTCGGCTGGGGATGCCTTCGTGTTTCTTTTTCTACCTTCATTTATTTAATTTGCATTCTCATAATGGTAGGTTTCTTCGTGACCACTGGGTGATCACGAAATCCCGTTCACCGATTTCAAAGAATATTCTATTAAATCAGCTATAGACAAAACGCGAGAAATTATATTATGTAAAGGGCAAAGCAAAGGAGTAGAATTTTGCAAACAATATTATAATCAAAACTTGAAACCATGGTTTTTTAACATAAATCTATCTCGAAAAATTATAAGCATAATCAATAGATACAGATCAGGGCACTACAATCTCGGATATTCAGTCTCTAGAAAAAATATTACAACCGATCCCAATTTCCAATGTAGTTGAATGATACAACAAGATCATATACTTTGGCAATTGTCGCATTTCAATGAACAACGAAAAGCCTTCATCCCAAAGCTCAAACCACTAACTCTAGCGCTGTACTCTTAAGCAATCCTACTCCGACTATAAGTAAAATCGTTTTTTGCTACTTAGCTAGTTGTAAGCTAAAATTGTGAATTTCAATTTGTTAATTAATGTAACAATTAATGAATACTACGTATATCTATTTATAACAATTGATGTGGCAAAATAATCTCCTTAGGAAATTCAAATTGACTTAATAATACAAAGAAATAGGTTTCTTCGTGATTCTGTTATGCCATAATGTTTGAAAGAAAGCCAATCCCGTATTTACAAACTGATTAAAAATGAAATTAACCTTTCACTTGGACATTTCGCGTTACTATTTTCTGTTCCATCTGACCTCATCATGACTTTCACTGAGATTTGTTGAATTCTAGACAATTATCGAATGAAGAGAATCCATGGTGATAATTAGCGGAAGTATTGAGAGTGACATAGAATCGGGATGTGTAGCATTGTACCATTCGATATTGAAGGCTAGATGGGTAGAAATTTCATGTATTTATTAATGCTACTGCAATTAGTGACATTGTCTTCTCCCTGCCTATCTCTGTTGGCATAAAAAGCCAGATTTTCATTAAGCTAATGCGTGTCACCATTTGTAATTAGATTTAGAGATAAAAGATTCATCATATATTCTAGTGTGTACACCAGACCTAATCATTCGTAATTCGTTAAATGCAGGTTCAGCATCATGCAAGGATGGATGGATCGTATGTCAGGACAATAACGATGAACCAGGAGTCTCCAGTCGTTGGGAAGCCGAGTGGTTTGGGCAAGCCCGCGGCGCCCAGACTGACTTCGGTTGGCAAATCCAACAACCTATTGCGCAAGATGAGCACGATGCCGGAAGAAGACAGCTCTGATGACCTCGAGCCAGATGTGACGTGTGTCGGTCATCATGAGTTGGACTCGGACACTCCGAGCGAGGAGAGGGGTCGGCTGCTCAGCACCGATAGCAACAAGATCATCATCGTGCCGGGCAACGGTGTCAAGCGGTCCAGCAGCGGCAATAGCAGCATCGATAGCTACCACGAGAAGTCGCCGCGAGCAGCTCCGCAATCGCGGACGGGAAATCACGAGCCTGAATTTAAAGTTTGTCGCGAGGGCTCAGTCTGTTCTTATCGGGCCGGCGAGTGTTGCGGTCACGCCGGCAGGTCAGGCCGCGGCGTCGAGCTGTACGGCGGCCGTCACTCCAGATACCCAAGTATGCGATCACTCAAGTCCAATTCGACAGATGATCATCATCAGGCCAGCAGCAGGTGGGCATCCATCGTCTTTCCGGATGCCAGCGGACCTCCAAGGCCATTTCCCACGGACACGGTGTCCATCAGATCTCTAGCTTCCATCGGCATGGGCTCGTCCGATGGGAGGAAACTCACGATACGAAGAGTTCCTACGTCGCCGTCCGAACTGCTTAACATGGTACATCCGCCAACGTAAGTATCGATGTAGCACGTTCATTCTGCACGCCGTTCTTAATGCTCGTTATGCTCTTGTCCTATTGACGCCGAGATTGGACACAACGCGGATAACGCATGGGACCATGTTACCATTGCCTCCGTTTATATGGATCGTGAAGCAATTGCTAGTTTTGTTCTATTTGTAAACAGAATTTGATATATAACTAAGAGTAGGTACAATCACGGTATCTCTATTAGACGTACATTGACTGTTACATATTAACAAAAACAAAAGATTGGTGGCGATTCACCATTCCAATTTACGTGGCTCGATTGAAAACCAACCTCCATCAGAATGGTTTCAAATTGAAATATGTTATGCAGAAACCGTTTTTCTTCACTTGAGAATGTGTTACCATTCGAATCTATATTTCTGGATGTACTGAACATCTAATTATAAGTAATTTGTGAATTACAATTTAAATATAAGGGCCCTCGAGCGTCCTGGGGCTGTCAAAAACGCGAGGAAACTTTGCGCCTTAACCATTAATGTTTTAGACATTTTTTACATAATTTATTTACAGAAATAGGTTTCTGGTCGCAAGGGCTACGGTAATATTATTTAGGATTCGTTGTTTATAAACAGGAATAATTGAACCGGAAGTTTGACCTCAAATTTTGAACTTTGATATTCCTTTGCCAAGTTGCCAAGTACTAGGCTAAATATGAAACTTTCAGGATTGAGTTTTGTTATTAACAGCAACAAATCCGGAGGATGTTATTTCAACTGGTAGCCCTTGCGATGAGCATCATATTTCTGTACAGAAATTTTTATATACACATTTGAATGTTATAGAGCAAAGTTTCTCCACTTTTTTGCAGATTGGTATAGTTCGTCGGACTCAAGTAACGACAAGGTGGAAATATAGAATAAACTAAGACTAGATCAAAAAGAGTTGAAAAAAGCGAAATAGAGCTACTTGACCTTGTACGTCGTTAACTGCTGATCAGAACATTTTTATAAGAACGAAAAATTCACAACACTACTGAGGATGATATATGTACATCAATGCTGGTGCCTAATAATATTTAGCCGAAACCTGAAAGCGGGCGATTTGGTGCTTTCCACCGACTTGGTTAATTTTGATTCTAGAAAAAAAAATCCACGAATCAGAAAAACAAACGCAGAACACGTTGAAAATCAACATCACACTGAAAATATATTGATAAGAAACTTCTAAAGAGTTTTCCTATTGATCACATGAAGCAGAAATTCGTGTACAATTTCACAGGGATTTGTTGCTTATATGCAGAAACTACGAATATTTAACTAATGTCAGTGGAAGGTACCAGATAATAAATTTCAGTTTGGGAACAAATTTCGTCAAGCATCAGCGTAGTTATTTATCATGTTCAGCAGCTCTGCTTATTTTTTACACGTTCGATTTTCTGTTGGGGACCACTTTTGCACTATTTCATTATTTCACTATTTTTCTATTTTTTTCGATAAGTCGTTGCAAGTTTGTTTCTATGTACAATGAAAAAATTGTATTTCCTTGTGAACATTGACTTGAATAGTAGCGAGTAAATATTGATTTGAACTATTCAATATTGTGTTTGATAAACTTTACTTATTACAAATAAATACTTCAATATACATTTTTTCCTCAGTGTATTTCCATCCTGAAATTTCTAAATTTAAAGTCGAATTTATAAATTACTTATAATTAGATATAATTAGTATGCCGAAAAAGATGGATTCGACAGTACTCCGATGTTATTAAAAAGCGATTCGATGTCGATTAAATTTGTATACGAAACTGATCCCACTTTGTTTCATCTGTTTGGTAAAAACAAATCGAATGTGATCAAATTCGTGCATAACTCCCTTCTCTCATTAGATACAAAATAAATCATAATCGGGTGGATTAAGACCGAATGTGATCCTAGTTTTTAAAATTAGTTTCTGTCTTTCAAAGTCATGCTGCCTGATAGATTAGGGATTGATCAGAATATATCAGACTCTTATCAGAAATACATCCAATTTTGATCTAATATTTTGCTAATGGTAATTTTGCTTCTGTAAAGGTGTAAATGTGTTTGAAGTAAATTTATTTAGAAAAATATAGAAATATAAACACAGATTATGTGGTACAGGTTAGGTCCTGCACGATCAAGACATTTTTAGCCAATCGTAGCATATATTTTTAACATATACGTGTCAAAATCTGTCAATACGCCCTGACTATAGCTAGACGCCCATATCCTTTCTGAGAACTTCTAAGGTCTGATGACAACTAACAATCTAAAAACAGCTATCGAAATTGGACTGAAAACATTCATAATCGTAGTCATAACTGGAAACATTTATGTAGATCAAATCATAGTAACCAAAATATTAAATTGACGAGAATACATTTGCTAAAAGTTTAATCTGAATGAAGCTGATGAAAAACCTAAATTGTTTTCAAATATTTGGTTATAGCCGTGCCTAAAACTTCCTGCAGCATTATTTGCATTTTTATGAATAAACCTCCGAAAACTTCCTCCGACCGACGTCAGTGTAAACTGGTATAATCGCGTTTTCCGGTACGCTGACTGTGAAAATTGGCGCGAATATCATTTTTACGGTTAAAAGCATAAATAAACAACCATACTTATCTACTAAAATAATCATTTTTTTTAAACTCCAAGGATAAAAGTTACAGATCTAATAAAAATACACATCGTTTTAAGTATGCAATTCTCCCCTAAAATCGCTAGCTTTCGAAATAAACAAAAAAAAAAAACTGCAACGCGCGATGAAAACAACCAATTACAATATGAATTTATACTCACGATATGAAGCTATGATATCGTAAGAAACTCAAAATTTCGATAAATATTTTGGATCAAAATTGCAGATAACCTACTACGGGGTGCCTGCGTTTCCGGGGAAATAAAATCCGGTCACCCTTTTAATTCTGATATTTGTAGAGACATTTTTTACTTCAGCTTTACCCGCGGTGAACATCACGTGGATATGGCCCATTAGATTTCGCGTTTTGAAACAAACAAATATTTTTATTTCTGTTACAGTAACCCAAAATCACTACATTTTGTTTCAGAAAAGTATAGAACGGTAACCGTAAAAAGCTTCCCTTTCATGAAATTCCCAAAAATTTTTTAATAGGGTTCCTATGTTTCTGATTATGTTACATTAGGAATGTTCTCGTAAGCTTAAATTTTCACTCGAAAAACTACAATACGAACGAGTTTTATATTATAATTAAAAGCTGTTAGAAAATGAACGAGTATTAAGGAATAACAAACTCGTCAGAGGTGCGAAGTTTCTGAGCGAGCGAAGCGAGTGAGGCACCGTGCCAACAGTAGTTTTTTGTTTAAATTGATAAGATTTCTAATAAAATATAGTATAAGGGGGTATTTTTAAATAAATGATAAAAACTCTTCTTTTTAAGTTTTATAGAAAGTGTTTAAAATTAGTTAATTTCTTTTTTAATTGCGAATTTTTTCCACGAAATGTGTTACGTTCATTTTTTTAGATTATCTCCCCCCCCCCCTTAATTTTAAATTTAAGACTATGCTAGATATATCTAGAAAAAGGTATAGAGATAGATACACAGTGCATCAAAATTGATATCCAAATAAGAGGTTCCGCCCTTACAATGCTGCCTGATAAAATCTTGATTCAGATAATGTAATGTAAGTTATTTTTAGCTTCTTTTTCACGAGATGTGATTAGATAATATTAGGTAAAAGCTTCCATCTATATTTATCAAAATAAATCTAGTAAACATTCGTATCTAGATTCATCCAAATTCATCCACTTATATCCAAATTTAGGATATCGTTTATCAAAATAGACACAGCGTTGGCCAGTTTTCTTACTTCTTATGTAAATTTAAGAATATTTATTTTCAATGTAAAAGGATTTTAGCAAAATTAAAATAAAACGTAGCCTCTAAAATATCAATGCATAGATTAAATAATAAATTTCGCAACTTATACTCTGTAATAGCAACTGGTGGTGGTGTAATTGCCATAATTAAACATTTTTAAAATGGTTGAAAATCACTCGGATTCGCAGACAGAGGCTTTTTTAAATAGACATTTTTACATTTTTAACTTCTTAAAAATACTAATTATAGATGTTCATCATATGAAAAATATAGAGGAACCGAAAGTGTGAAAAATTCAGAAAAAATAACGGGGATCTTGGAAGAACATTTGGGAGTACGAACCTGGTACCTTTCGGTTGCCGGTCCCAGAATAGTCGGATAGATATTTTTCATTCAGAAGAAATTGAATTTGATATAGGGAAAGTCGGAGCGAAGCGGCGAACGGGGCGAACTGACGAATCTCAAATATTTCCATTATGATCATACTGATTGTAAAATATCATATGTGGCTTCTTTGTTTACACCATTTCTTCACATTTTGAGTCATGATATTTCATTTTTTTGTTCTCTTACGTACATTTGGGAGCGAAAAATTTTTCAACAGAATTTTCAAATCATTTTCCTGTACTTAGTTCTGAGATTGGTCAATATTTTCATTTTTGCAGTTTAATCAGTATATTAATAATCACTATATTTATTCTAAAAGTATATTTTTGTGCCCCCTTCCATCCTCATTCAGTACATCCATATCACTACTTATTTTCTCACTTATAAACGCACATTCTACCCTCAGGTGATCCACTTGCTCTCTCGCTTTTGCACATAGTCTACACAGCCTCTTTTCCTCATCCAGCCAATATTTATTGCCTCTTTCCTCATTCTCACACCGCCACCTTGCAATCCTCTCCATCTTTTCCCCTTCTTTCCTTTTACACGTTCTTATATATTTTGGTACTCCTAGTACCCTCTCGTAGTTTCGACATTGTCTCGATCCTTTTACTTGTTCTCCTCTCTCTTGCTCATCTACCTCCACATCCCTACCCCTTAATATCTCCCATCTATTCTCTTCATATTCCCTCAAGGCTATTTCACTCATTCCCCCCTGCCACAAATAATTCCTTCTTTCTATACTTTCTCTTCCCCACTCGCTCATCTCGTCCCTTCTCCTCTCCTCCATACACATCTTTCCGATTTCTCCCCCCTCCCCCTTCTCTAACCTTTCTTCATACTTCCCTGCCCTCCATCCTGTCTCCACCCATAACTTATTTCTCTTCAACTCCTCCCTGGCTATGTATCCCGGTGTTGTTCTTTCCACTCCCATCACCCATTTAAGGTACTTTTCCTGCAAGGCCTCTACTTCTGGCCACCGTCTGTACCCCCATATTTCCACCCCGTAGTATAATATTCCTTTCACTATGCTGTCGAACAGTTTCAACCTCCATTTCACATCCCCTTTGAATTTCCTCTCTCCGTAGCTCCAAACCCACCCCATAGCCACCCTCGCCCTTCTCAACCTTCCTCTTACATGTTCTTTTTCTCCCCCATACCTCGTGAGTGTATATCCTAGATATTTATATTCTTTAACTTCCTCTATTCTTTGTTCCCCCCACCACCAAAACCTTTCTTTCTCTCTACCCCCTCTATTTCTGAATACCATAACCTTCGATTTCTCTACGCTCAAAGTCAGCCTTTTCTTCTCCACATATCTTTTTACTCCCCTAATCATGTCTCTCAGCCCTTCCTCCTCTTCCGCTACCACCACTACATCATCTTTATCCTTCCCTACCGTTACTCCTCCTCTTCCCTTTTTCATCTCTTCCTCAATATCCGCTATATATATATTAAAAAGTGTCGGGCTTAAAGGGCAACCCTGCCTTACCCCTTTTTCTACCCAAAATTCTTTTGATATCTCCTCTCCTACCTTCACCACACACCTCGTTTCTTCGTATATCTCCCTTACCCTGTCTATCATCGCTTCACTGACACCTCTTTTTCCCATCATTTCCCACAACACCTCTCTGTCTAATTTATCGAAAGCTGCCCTCAAATCCATAAAGAATGCCCACACTTTCTTCTTATCCTTCAGTGTTTTACCTATTACATGCTTCAGAATCTTCACGTTCTCCATTGTCCCTCTTCCTTTCCTAAATCCCGCCTGCGTCCTGCAATTAATGTAATGTTTATTAAAATCAATAAATTTTCATTAAATTTCATCTATATAAAGGAAGCCAATATTATAAATGTACATTAAATTTCATGAAATTTTTTACAGTGTAGCGAAATAAACGATATTTAATAATAATCGGATTTCTATTTTACCATCCCTCCATATAAATGACCAAAATAATGAAGAAAGTGCAGTTGAAAATATAAAAATAGTTGTTTTAATCTTATAAGATACTTATTTACAGCCTTGCCGGTAATTCCGAGAATGTATTAAACCGAATATTGCCATATTGTACCATTTATTTTAAAATTGCTTACCAAAATCACTTTTCACTTTTTTAACGATTGAGATAGAGACATTCGACACGTGGTGTAATCCGGAAAATCATAAGTTTATTAAAAGTGAAGAGAAAGACGAGTACAAATACGCAAATTTTCAAATTGTTTAATTTCAATAGCTATTTTCTCTAACAAATTTTTTGCACGGAAGCACTCTTTTCATAAACCAGGTCAAGTATTTTAAATTATATTTTCCACAATGTTTTTCAAATTATGAATGAATAAATAGGAAATAACACTCATTACTTCGACCCAGACCATAGGTCTGGGCGAAGTATTGAATTTGGTTCAGGTCCCAGCAAAAAATTATCCTATAGATTTTCTTCATATGTGGACGTTTCAGGCCCTCAGAAACCTAAAACAACAATAACAAAATCTGTGTCCGTGATCTTGAACGTACGCACGTCCCGTTTTTTTATAGAGCGATATCTCACATGCCGATAAGCATATCGATATAATTTTTTTTTAAAATACGTGCCTTGGCATAACTTAGATCTGATTAGATTTTAGAGCAGATCCATCGGTCCATTACTAATAAACATTAGCCTCAATTACATTTCTTCGTAGTTTTTTGCATTTATTTTGTAAAAATACAAATTTGATTGAAAAATATTTCAAACAAAGAAGATAGAGCATTAAATCTCTACAAGAAAGATTGCATGCCATTTTCTTCCTAAAGTCAACGATAATGCCATAAAAACTGTTTTAAAATGCGTATGACTAAGGTCTGACGAAGTATTAATTTGGGCACCTCGGCAAAAAAATTACCCTACAGTTTTTCATCAAATATCGACGTTTACGACCAAAAAATCGGTGGGGGAGGGGATATAACTACGTCGACACTGAAACAGCTGAAACGATATTTTTTAATTCGACGGACATGAGGCTCGATAATTCGAGCCTGAAGGTTTCGCCCTAGGGCGCAAAATCCAGCTTCGTGCCCGCAGTGTTAAAAATGTTATTTATATATATATTTCGGCTAACATATGGTGATATGGTGAGGGTCGAAGTTTTCAAAGTATCTCATGGAAACTCATTTTCTCATGTTACACATTTAAGGAACCACCTCTTCCACTCCTCTTCTTTCCTACCTAAGTTGTATAAGGAATGTTTTCATAAGCTCCATTCTTTCTTCCAATTTCTGGTTATGTTACATTGGGAATGTTCTCGTAAGTGCAAATTTTCACTCAAAAAAATTACAATACGAACTCGTTTTATAGTATAACTAAAAGCTGATAGTAAACGAACGAGTATAAAGGAATAACAAATATATCGTAGGGTCAAAGTTTCTGAGCGAGCGAGACATCACGTCAACACTAGTTTGATATTTCAATTTATCCTAATAACAGGGGCTTTAAAAACGCACAAAAAATATGTAGCTGAAGCTTAAAACGTTTTATTTAAGAACCACGAATAAAGCAAACCGTCAATTGTTTATTTTCAGTTCGATTAAAGAATTAGATCAACCGGATCTCTTGCAAGAGTGATACATGAAGTAGAGAAATATTCATATTAAAATTCTTCAGATTAATTCCAAAATATTCTTAAATTAAAAAACGTCCAGATTTTTAAAAAATATATTTTAATGTTTTAATGTGAATTACGGGAGGGAATCCGAAGTATCTAAAGTCGTAAACTGAAAAGTAGTAAAATAGTATATTATGTGACAAGTGTGCAATTATCTATTTTCGACGATTGTGAAGTTTGTCGTACGAGTAAAGCGCAGGCAACAATCACACTCGTTGTAGGTCGATATTTCGCCCGTGTTGCATACGATATTTTTTAATACGATAGGCGTGGGGCTTGATAATTTGCGCCCGAACTTTTCGCTACAGGGCGCAAAATCGAGTTCTACTCCCGGAGTGTTAAAAAGACTTAAATAATCTTAGAAATTACAAAAAAAATAAAGTTACTCATTTGGCGTGGAATACCCATTCATGGAAGAAACGGAAATATAACTGATTATATTATTGCTTTTCTTAGTCTTTCCTACTCCATAGTAAAAAATACGATTATGACGCCCATCTAATCCTTCTTAGAGTCAATCAAGTTGCAACTGATATGTACTTCATATGAATTACTATTATAAAATCACACTGAGAGAAAACTTGTTGGTAACCGCAACTATTTTGTTTAGTGAAAAAAATTACAGTAACCTTGACGATATATTATGGTAAACCTGACATTAATAATGTTATCGGTACTATATGAATATAGTAAAATATTATCTCCATAATATTGTTACAGGGAACATAAAATTACAGTTCCTTAACATTAAATTTTGTGGTTACATGCACATGAATTAATATAGTAAATGTAACATTATATTCCATGTAAATTTTACCATAAATTTTAGTTAAATACGGTCATAACTATTCTTTCAGTCAGCTGCACTGCAATTTATAGTTAACGAGATATCGAATGCGAAACTCGAACGGGAAGAATTTTTTGTTTACTTCTATTCTGCTAGAGAAGGATAGGACGCTTAAAGATATTTCTGAGACGTGTATGTGTATTGATTCTTTTTGTTTTATAGTAGGTATGTATATAAAAAAAGATGAAAACAAACCAGTATGGTTCGCAAAAAAAAATAAATTCAACCGACAAACACTTAATGTATCTATAATACATTTGAATTTCGCGGGCAGAATTTTCATAAATTGAAGATAGGTGGCTAATCTTTTCTTTTATTTTTACGCAAGCACCAGTACCATATTTCTATTAGTACATATGCCCAGTTGGATTCCTACGTTGCTATATGTTAGGTCGTTGCGAGTTCTCAAATGTATCTGCGTTTTACGAATGCGGTATGTGTATGTGTGTTTGAAATGTATGAAGCGAATATACTGTTATATACGCCTGCGTTTATGCGTGTCATGTGTGTCAATAGTGTATTTATTATATAATATCCTTGTTCATAAAATTCAATAGATGTCCATTGCAGGTACCACAGTCTAAAATATTTCGAGGCAAAATAAGTAATATGTTTTTCTCGTTTTCTTTAATCTAGATTTAAAAAATAACTATACAATATAGTTATAGTTTTACCATGTTATATAGTTAGCGTAACATTCATATTTAGTTCACGAAACATAGACTTCTGTTACTTTACTCTATATTATTGTATGAATAACAAAAAATTCGTCAGTAGGTGTTATCATAAAATTTAGTTGTGACTGTATTTCACTCAAATTTAAAGTAAAATTATGGTAATGGGGACTATAATTTTCTCTCAGTGCAGATATTTATTTATTGAATCAAAACAATACCAAAAATTACCTCATTCTAAGAAAGTCCTCATTACCTAAATTCAAAATTGGCTGCGTATGCTATCGTCAGGACTTTGACACTGATGTCATTTTCTTGAAGTGTATTAAGTAATGCTACAATCGTTTGTGTCATTCGCTAACTGATTTAAACTCCCAGGACATCATCAGCTATTGTTTCTTTGGGAATCAATTCTGAATCCGATGGGCGAATTTTCGAAGACGCTGGAAAGCTGAGATGTGATAAAATTTCCTAACATTTGTCCCTTAACTTAACTAGTCAATTATCCAAACTCGTTAAATGATTAGATACATGAACCGTAGGAAGGTGAAATGACAGAAGAAACTCAACAACATTCGCAATCTCTAGCAGGCGTACACTTTGCTTTCAAAATTAGTGAAAATGTATTTGATTTGAAATTCATACAATAACCAATCCAATTCATTGCTCCGTAGCTGTTAACTTCACGCTGACATTATGATGTTTTGTAAACAAGAGTAGCTATTAAAATTTTACATAGTAATATTTAAAAACCAAGAGTAAACAAAAGTATCTTAAGAAGTAAAGTAAAGTGACATGACAAACTTTCGCAATAGAAAACTAGACTTAGCAGAAATCTTCGTATTGCGTATTCATTTCAGCAATGGAAAAGCAAACTCGTCCCACGATTTTGCCCTCGTTCTAACGAAAACGACACATATTTCATTATTCATCGGACAAGAACCGACGTCTTACAGTACAACGTGACACGCGCAAATTTATTTACCCAGCTGTTAATGGCGTCAATTGGTTCTGTCGTTACACTCTACCGATCCTTAGCTGAAAAACCGAAGACAGGTGCAATTTTCGTCATTTCGATTTTCGGTTCGAAGGAAGACGCTCTAAACTCTATTCCTAAGGATCGGGAGAGTCGCAAAAGTGCAGCTAGCTACGTAATGAGATAACGGGTTTCGCATCATTATTGCATTAATCGCATACGATGGCGTCTAAGACAAAAGTCCTTGGCACGAACTTCCTCCTTCGTCTGCCCCGGTTTCAGCTATCAACCGACGTCTCGTAAGTGAAAAAACGATCTGCGAGAAATGCCCAATGACCCATGTCATGTTTGATACCAACTATTAAAAAAATGGATCTCATCTTATTTATGAGGGGGATCATTCTTATTTCGAAGAAATAGTGCAATGTGTATAAAATTTTAAACGTTTGTCAGAAATTTAGAGGTGGATAATAGACATCTGAATTAAATTAGGAATTTAACCTTTGAGAAGTTTCATTTTCAAAAAATAATTAAATCCAATATATTTTGTTTAGCCCTGTGGAGGATGACCTTTCTACGTGCACCAGTTTCGAGGACGGCGATGGCACAGATCCAGGGGATTATCGTCAGCCGAGGCGCCCACATTGGGAAAATAAAGTGCAATTCGTGCTTGCATGTATCGGATACTCCGTCGGACTCGGAAATGTCTGGAGGTTTCCTTATTTATGTTACAAAAGTGGAGGCGGTGAGTTTTTAATATAATATAAACGAAAAATTTATGGTGAACACTATTTTCTTGATTTTAATCCTACTTTGAATATTATGAATAGAACTTTGATAACCCAAAGGATTACAATTTTTAAATTGCAATAACATTCATTATATTCTTAAGAGATTTCTTAGAACTGCTCTGATCATGATATAAGTGCAATCTTCTGAAATAAATGAAATTGTCTCTTTGATCGAATGTTTTAGAAACTGATTTCTAGATTTGAATATATATTATTTTTAAACGTCTTCGAAGAGCTAAATTCAATTATTTTTTAGATCCTTCTTAATTTAAAAAGTAGCTAATCTTCGTGCTGAAATAATATCAATCATCTTTGCACGTGGAATGATTCAAGGTTTGTGCAAATTTGGGATTTTTTCTTATCACGTTTCGACAAGTATCATTACGGCAATTTGACCTCATTTTTGATACGCACACATAATTTATTTTATCAGTCATACGATTTCAATTTCTGATGTTATGGAACATAAACATGGATCACTTCAAACGAAAACGATTATTTATCGCTCAAAAAAGTTTATAGTACTTTAGGAGTACAAATAAAGATTTTATTTTATTTTATTTGCAATTTATTGACACCATGTAATTAAATCAATAAATCTTGGTACTTAATATCTTAATCTATATCCCATGATAATTATTGCACTTTAAATTAAAATCATTTGAATTTTTTGCTAAGAACTTCTTAACTTGCAGATGTTTTTTTAAGTATATAAAAAAATCTTCAATCAATTCTATTACTTACAGAACAAAGTTGTTTTGAGGCATCCCTAGTTTATGCTACGAAAAAGTTTATTTCCAATAATAATCTATTATTAATAACGTAGATGAAAAGCGGTTCTAAAACAAGAATTAAAATAATTTTATTAATTGAAATTAAATAGAAAGTCACGGAGATTATACTTATTTCGATACTCTTTCCTACACGAATTTTAATATTGCATTTATATTACATTGTTCGACATTATCTTCTATAAAAATCAATTAAATTGTAGAAGTTCTTGATAAGATAATTGCTTTTCAAGGCTACAATTATTCAATACACTCGTTCGTAATTAGTCTCACAAAAATGATATCTGCACTTGAATTAAGATTGCGAGGCTAATAATTTAAGTGAATTTACCCAGTCGACATTTGCATTATTCTAATTACCATTTTGATTACAAAATGGAGATGAGGATTCAGTCATCTTATTTATTCTAGTAGTTATTTATAGTGTTCTCTTATTTATTATGTATTTAGTTAGCCCGGATTTTCAATATGCAATTCTTACTATTTCTTAGTTGTTCTGTTTTAGGATAGTGCAATAGTTGTCGTAATATATCATAACCAATTAGTAGCACAACCAAAAGTGCTTGTAAGTCGAATTTCAAACTATGATTTTAAACCTTGTTATTTAAAATTCTCTTTAAAAATCTATAGTTCTCAATTTAGTGAGAACGAAATTAAAAACTACAAATTATAGGAAGTATTTATTTTCATTACAGGAATTATTTTCGCATAAAACAATATATAAAATGTAGATAATAATATTTGTATCCTTCAAGTTTTAGTAATACAAATAAATATAAAGGGATATAGTGAAATGAATGGTTATAATTAATGGTCCTAGGAATTGATCGATATTTACACGATGTAATAAGATAATATTGTAGAATTATTTGGAGTAATTTTTTAAGTATACAAATAAAATCTGGAATGATTTATAACTAACAGAGTAATATTATTTGATGTTTGTATTTTGGGTCATACAGAGAGTAAAACGAATTTTGAGTTTCCTCAGGAATGAACGACATTGCATTTTTCATTCGCATTTAGTTACTGTACTGACAACAATTCCGGAAACATGTTAGGTACTTTACGTCCTAGGTACGAAAATTAATATTAATTTTGCAATTTTCGAAATATATTAATTTCTATGTAATCGCAATCAATGTTTTCGTTTACAAGAAAAAGAATGTTTAGAATGATATCATAATAATAATTTATCCTAAACCAACTACAATCAAGTCCCTTCAAAATTCGAAATGAAATGTGTAGTGGCGATGAAATACCATTAAGATGGGCCGTAAGTAGTAATGCAATTACGCAAAAAATTTACATATTACATACTGTCATTTACATATAATCACGATTATGGAATTAATGCTATTGGTAGCAAAAAAAAGATTGGTTTTGAGCATACTAGCAAACTGGATTATCTGATACAAAAAATGTCTACGAATTTAGTTAAATAATACTTTGAACAGGCGGTTGATATACTAAGCATTTTGTACAAGATAGCGGAGACTCAATGTTAATCATTCGATTTTCAATAAAAATTCGTTTTTATCGAAAAAAATCGTAGGAGTAAAGACTACACTTCTATATATTGAATAACACTGCAAGTGTCAAAAAGATAGGTTCCTAGGTTTTCGAATAATTTTAGCTACTTATCAGCTGATCACCGGCCACTACTCCTCGACTACCACGAACTAGTACATATGGCCAACAAATCATCAGCAGTTGCAAATCTGAAAATCTCCAGGAATGAAATTCTTAATACAATGATACCAAGGAGATCAGATATCACTATTATTTGTTTCATGCATTTATTGACAATAAGGAACATTTTTAATGTAGGAGGTTCTGCAGAAGCGGTCAAAAAATTAGCGCATTTCAAAAATCAACATACTTTAGCAACCACGTTACTAATTATCGAATGAAGAGACGAAGAACGTGAATCTTTTTACAGTTTCTGTTGAACCTCCATAAAAGGAGGCCACATTTAAAAAGTTGTATACTATCAGAAAATGCGTTAAGTAAATAATAATAAAAAATTTTAAAATCGATATTTTATTAAAAATGCGTTTATCACTATTGTCCGTTCGCAAGATATCGATTTACGTATCGATAGAATAATTAAATTGGTGAATAATGAAATAAGAACGGATGTTCAATCTCTTGATTTAGAAAATCTTCTATGCCGTCTTTATCAAGGATGACTCCAAATGCAACCCAAAGTTACTATACTACTTCAAGGAATATTCAAATCTTGTCTTCATGAGTGACTTCAATGCTGCTCTGTTTTGACAACATTTACGCGAATTCAGATTCAGAATTTAAGACTCGTGCCATACCAGTCGACACGTAACAACACATATTTAACTTCCTGACTTGACATTTGTTTTGTATTGATGAAGACGAGAAGATAATCTCATCTGATCAAGAATATTAATTCCCTTTTATTCCGCCCACGACCTTATTGTTGTGGAATACAATACTGCTGTAGCTAAATCTACACCAGATGGCATAATACGATGCTCTTTCAGGAACTTCGACATCAATAGATTCCACAATGAACTTTCTGAATAGAATTGGCCTCTTACAACATTGGATGTTGAAATATTAGATGAAAATGTTGACCTTCGATTTTCTCCTATCGGATATTTTTTATTCTGATGCTCCATTTCGATGTATAATGAAACATAACAACCCAGCACCCTGGTTATCTGCTGAGTTGAAACTTCTATCGTTCGAACGCAATAGGCAGCTTAGAAACTGTAGACGTAAAAAGACTTCAATTTCATACGCAGCTTTTAAAATCATCAGAAATTTTATGAAAACTAAGATATCCGAGGCTAAAGATGCATATTACTATATCATTTTTCATCCTATTGTGAGTAATAAAAATACGAAGATGGTGGGCATGTATGGTCTAACGAACTACATCCAGCTAGCATGACTTTGACTCCAGAAGAACAAAATCAATACTTCGTACGTAGAACCAATTCAAAACACCCGTCCATAAACAACAACATTTTATACACCTTTTGTTTTCAGTTAATTACGAAACTTTTCCGATCAAATGGAAACAAGCTATAACCAGACCAATACCTAGGATTCGCAATCATATTGTTTAATTCCAAAATATTTCTGAGAATGATTGCCTCCCAAATTATCGGATATCTTGAGCACCGTAAATTATTTGATCCAATTCAATGGGCCTACCGCAGAGGGTGCAAGGATTATGAATCCATCAAAACGAGTTGCTGATGAGGGAAAAGTTAATGTGATGGTTTTCTTTGATTTCTCTAAGGCTTTTGATACAGTGGTCCACATAAAATTATTCACCATACTGAAGCGTCTCGGCTTTTCCGTCTCATCGTTAAACTGGATCCGATCATATTTAATCGCTTTTACGAAGTTCTTGACGGTTCGAGGAATTACATCTTCTTGATGATTTGTAAATAGAGGCATTCCACAGCGTTTGGTAGTAGGTCCTTTCCTTTTTCTTTGTATAAATTGATTTTTGTTACGCACTTTCTCTTTGTAACTATAATTCATATGCTGCTGGTAATTAAACACCACTTTCCTGCAAGCTTTCGTAAATATGCCGTATTATAATGCCATACTATTAATAAATGATAACAATAAAAACATCGGGATTAAAACTTAGGCCTCGTTCTTAACTACAAGACTGAAGCTATTATATTACGAACCTTTCTCTACAAATCAAGAAGTTGGATTTTAAAAGCCTTCAGCAAATCAGTGTCTAAGATACCGGCTAATATGGATTTCAGTGACAAACTGTTTTACTTAGTTAAGATGGTAAAATCCGACTTGTTTTGGAGTCCAACAGCATCAACAATAAATAGGAAAGTCTAGAGTGCACTGCTGAAACTCCTTTGGCACATCCTTCTACAACTAACTCGAATACAGCTAATTACTGGGTTATAATCCCGCAAGTGCCTGAATCTTTGCATTTAATAAAATGTGAAAAATTGATTTATCTAAGTACGCGGAAAGAAAAATAGAGACTATGCTCAATCGAAAGCTGAATAATTTCTGAATAATCTTAAATTTTTTTATTTATTGTGTAGAGTCGCTTAAGCGCAATATAGTCTAGAATGCGGTAATTTACCCCTTCAACATGTATATTTGCTGATTTTCTATATAGATTTCACCATTTACAATAGAAAACAGGTATGCAAGTTTCGAACGGTCCATTTCCGCCTGTTTCAGACATTACTTATATTTTTAAACTGCTACTTTGGATCAGCCATAATGAATATTGCAACTTCGACTTCCTATTCGCAATCAGCGAGGCTTAAAACTATAACATTAATAAAAATAGTATATTATGTAATAAGGGCGCAATTACCGATCTTCAACGAGTGCGAAGTTTGTCGCACGAGCGAAGCGATGATGGCAATCGCACTCGTCGTAAAACGATATTTCGTCTGTGTTCCATATGATATTTTTTAATACAATGGGCGTGGGAGTCGATAATTTGAGCCCGAGTATTTCATTGCAGGGCGCAAAATCGAGTTCTACTCCCGGAGCGTTAAAAAGATACTTTTTATAGGTAACAAATACATTTGTCCAAAATCGTTTAATATAATTTTTAATACTGATTTATAAAGCTAATATGACAAAAATGGATGGGTAGAATAATATTAACTAACTTTGTAAGAAATCACAATTTTTTATGCCATAAAAAAAGGCACCGTAAATTTCGTAGTAAATTAAAACTCGTAAACACAGTAAAATAATAATTTCAACAAATGACAATTTTGTTATTAAATCGAAGTTTAATTTTGCACTAAATGCAATAAATCCTTTTGTCTCTCGGCGCTCATCTATCATTTTCGTTCTCCATTGTTTGAATAATCCACAATACAAATCTGGCGTACAGCGGACACGTGGTGCACATAATTTTCCGCGTATTTGCCGTTATGCAATATCGTATTATTGACGCGTACCGGGAGTCCGATGAAATAATCTCGATTTACCTGAACAAGAACCGACGAAACGTCGTCGCGCGTCGGTGCGTGACTCGGATGTTCAGAAAGCGAGATATATGTAACGCACGATGTTAATGCTACTCGGCTCAATTCGTCTAGGCTCAAGGGCACTGGACGTAACTCTTTATATTCCCATTAAATGCAGCGATCCTAGATAACGGATAGTTATAGGTTAACTCACTGGATCGTGTAATTCCGCCCCCGTTCGAGGTCACGTGACGCCGTCCAGTAGCAATAGTGGTCTTAATTATAAAAACGGGGACCAAAACCATTCTCGAATACTCCAAAATATGTTGGTCTACATAATGACTCATTTCTGACACAATCTGTAGTGCATGGAAGTATCTCATATCGCCCACCCCTAAAATGGTAAAAATTTCCCTTAATTTTATGAATTAAAATATTTGAAAATTTTTGGTCAAATTTTTATGCAGCTATCATGAAATAGTTTTGGAAACACAATTTTAGATATCATTGCGATATTTGTAGAAGCTGTACGAGTATGCCGATAGATGGCGTGTTTTTCGCAAGGTAGAAAATATCAAATAAATATTGCATATATTTTAACGTTGAGAACAATACATTAGGTTCAGGATTTTTTATAATATTTTGTGTTACCCATCACGGTGAGCTACGATTGAGCTCAACTTCTGATACTATTGCAGCGGTATCTTATAATTATTTTGAGTCATAAATAAAAATAATCCATTGGGGTATGCGGAAAATATCCAACATTTTTTTTTAAAGGGTTATTATGCATATTTTTTATTTCTGCACTTTTTCCGATATTTTTTTTTAATTTGATATTTGTTATTATAAAACTAATCCTTGCAAAATTAGTATATTTCTAGAGTGTTTTTAGAGAAAGTAAATTTCTTGTATTGACGTTTTCGAAAATATCCAAAAATGGGAAATTTTCACGACTTCTTGGAATTATCTCTTTTATGAGAGTTTCTACACTAAAATTATATAAGAATAAATCCAACAAACTAAAATTATCTACAAATCTAGTCTAAGTAGTTCGCATTACT
The DNA here is from genome assembly GCA_030407085.1 of Trichopria drosophilae. Taxonomy (NCBI): domain Eukaryota; kingdom Metazoa; phylum Arthropoda; class Insecta; order Hymenoptera; family Diapriidae; genus Trichopria; species Trichopria drosophilae. Next base: position 19,789,355 of record CM059584.1, on the reverse strand, counting down.
TTACTATATTTCAAAAGATTTGACAATCTAAAGTAACCTATCCATGAACCATTCTTCTTCACTATGAGCTTTGGTTGATTTTCTTCTTTCTGAGTAGTTTCAGAGCTAAATTATACGAAAATAAATCAAAGTGTAATTAAGAACAATTTAAAAAAATTAAAACTAATTTTCTACTTTTATGCTGTATATTAAAAGTTAACAACGATTTTTGAACAACAAATTGTAACTTGAGAAAAAAAATTGGTTTTTCGAAAAAGTGCTTCCACATTTTTCTAAATTAATTGAAAAATTTGTTTAAATTAGGGTGCACATAAAAACACATTTTCTAAATAATTACGCATGGATTAAAAAAATTCATTTTCTTCGAAGAAAATTTTTTATGGGGTAAAAAACAATTGTTTAGGTTAAAAAAAATATGTTACATTTTTTATTCAAGCGCTATTGAATTCAATGTCAAAGTTACTAAAAAAATAATTTATTTGACTCTTACATTTTAACGCGAAACAAATTTTGGTTTTTGGAAAAATGCTTCTACATGTTTCCAAATTAATTTAAAAATTAAAAAAAAAACATTTTCTAAATAATTACGCATGGGTTTAAAAAGTTCAATTTTTTCGACAAAATCTTACTTTTTCTTTTAGCACCACTGAATTCCACGTCAAAAATTATTAAAGACATAATTGTTTCAAATGTTTTAAAAGTATATTTCATAGAGCTAATTTTGTGGGTATACCCTCCCCTTAAAGAGCTTCGAAAACTTCTTTCTTTTTCTTTTGATTTTGCTAGATGAACAGAAATAGAATTGACTTAAAATATAATACCGAATATTTAAAACATCTGCGTTGTTCGAATATTAACTAAGTGGAATATGTAAAAGAGAGTGCCTCAATATGGGCAGTATTCCAAGATGGAAAGTGCTCTAAAATTTTCATTTCGTATAGCACATTTCTGTATAAGGTGATAAGCAACTTCTGTATTTTTTTGTTTATACTTATGTTTCTTGAATAGACACATTTTTATGTACATTTAAAGCGAAAAGGCTTCTTCGCATTTTTATTGCAAATTCCACTAAAGTTTTGTATTGTTTCAGATTTTACTTAAATCCGTTATTTAATTTTTTTTATTTTTAATATTAAAATATTTTAAAGGTTAATTAAGGTACGTTTATTTTAGATTTTCTATTTTACTACTATATGTAACTTTAAATATTTCGAACTATTTCGGCTGGTTTCGTAGCTAATTTTAGTCGCTTCGATTCACTCGTATATAGTTTTAATGGAAAAACTATGGTAAAAGAGATAACTTCAATAAGCTGCAAAACTGACCCATTTTTACTCTGCATTTTACAGCCAATATATTTAGTTTATTTAGTATTTAACAATGATACATTAATTCTTACACTTGTCTGGTGTAATTTTGAATAAAGAATTACTAATAAACTTACGTGTACAAAAATTTCGTTTGGAAGAAGTAATTACTACTAAACGTTAACGTAATACTGTAAATCCTTCATGGTTTGATGAAATTCTTCCACGGAAGCATTTATGCAATTTGTATTTACTAACTAAAGCAAATTAAAGTAATTTTTATGTTGAAACCCGACAACGACCGCTTGTACTCAATTTTTTTGTATCGAAAGTAACTGAACTTAAAATATCTTAATATGAAGAGATTTGCCAACATTGCCAATTAGTACATACCCAATATATGGATGGTCACCGGTTCATTATGATGTGAAATCACTCAAACGTTTTCTTAATAAATCAGAATTATATCAAAAGTCATATTAATTATATTAAATACCAAGAGTAACTGAAACTACATTATACAAAATTTTGTGTGTCCCTTTCACCATATTTGGTTTACCATTTTGAATTTTGAAAAAATTATTTTGTCTTCATGTTCAGTGAATCGCAAAAGTACACACAGAGAAAAAGAAAGTAGTTAATGGAACACTATTATGATAGTAAAATGCTTCAATACAAAAATTAGTTAAATGAATTATTTTACATAATAGATAGAAAAATAAAATTAATTCATTTATCATTTTCGGACCTTAACCCATTAACTCCGGGAAGGACACATTTCCTACTTCAATTTCAATCAAGTATTTCATATGAATGTTGAAGTTCCAAAAAATTTAAATATATGTATCTTGTTATTTTCGGGAACGGTCATTTCAGAATTATCGAAATTGAGCTATCTTAATTACAAAATTCAATATAACGATTTAAATGTAAAAAACGCAACAAATCTGGCACACTTTTTGTATAACAAATTTTTGTCTCATAGAAAGAGTATTTGCCGGCACAAAATTCTTACGCTGAAGGTGAAGAAAATAGTTGTATCAAGATATATTATTTAAATATTAAAAAAATAACAAAATAACGTGATCCCAAAATGGCGATGGCCGTTAGTAATTTCTTTTCCTACTATTTTCTTCACCTTTAGTGAAGGAATTTGGTGACCGAAAATACTCTATCGATGAGAAAAAAATGGTTTATTCAAAAGTATAACCGATATTTTGTGTTTTTTTTAACATTTAAATCGCTTTGAAGCGCAAAAAATGTCCTTCCCAAGTGCAACCTTTCATTTTGTCAATTCTACTTTTTAAATATGTTAAAATCGTTACTACCATTTCTCCGTGGTTATTAATCCTATTTTCTTCCTGTATGTAAACTGGTAATTGCTAGAAAACGATTCAATAAAAAGAGTACGAATTTTAAAAAAGTTTTACAAGAAGAGGATATAAGGCGTCATTTTGAATAACAATTCAATTATCAAAATCTCACTTTCTGCTAACTTGCTTTATATGTTTAACCTATTAAGAAACATAAGACATCAAAAATTGATGAAAATTAACAATTTTCGAAAAATTGTGGCAATTTGAAGCCAATTAAGAGTTCAAATACAGAAATTTAAAAGAAATGAACCCAAAAATAGTTGTTTTCGATACAAGGTATTCTATACTATTTTTTTTTACTCCGTGAGAGCAATTATTCGTGCACTGATTTGAGTGTGCGAAGTACTTCGCACTCATTTCAGTGCGCGAAGTCCATTGCGCAAATTCAATTTCGCGCACGGAGTTAACAAATTGTGTTTTTTCGCATAGTTTTTCCTAAATCAAAGGAAAATACTCAATTATTTCCAATTTTGAAGTCACCATTCGAAAGAGCACCCTCGAAAATATTTAATAAGGTACATTCCGAACTGCCTGTATATTATTTTCTGTTTGAAATATGCGGTGGAAGTTGTACATGCGGGAAACGTGCATTCTGGACTTTAAAGGGTTAAATGAAAGGGATGCCGAACATCATTTTTCGAAATCATTTATATCACAGTATATTTTGTCCGAATAAAAAGCGGTCCCATTAAAGTAACATTAAATATCGCTAAAATTACAAAAAAAAAAACAGAAAATGACTTTTCCAGATAATAACTATAAATTTCATTTTCGCTATGTTATCTGACAAATTACTTTCTAATTACTGAAAAAATTTTTTAATTAATTCGATTGCGATTGCAGATAAAGGTGCATTAAATATGAAACTTGCACTTGTGTGAATTAAATTCTTGCGGAAATTGTATTTCCTTGCAATAAAGCGAATCAAGTTACAGTACGCGATAAGATTTATATGATTTATGTAATTATTCTCGTAAATTCATCATCATGGATGCCCGCAAATTATTGCTCTTTTGTTACGTATATATTCGTGCGATAACATTTCTGAAATATATAATAGTGCGATTTAGGGAGTAATTTCTACAAAAGAATATACGTTAGTTTTAAATTCGATATCGATCAAAACAGGCAATGCCTAATCACCCACAATAGTGCATTTTGGTTACTGCTCTTTTGAACGGAAATAAATGTTCGAAATATCTTCTTTTCGATTTTAAATGAAAAGGAGTTTCGAAGTGTAATTTTTATATTTAAATTTTGAAATGTAATTTTCTTCACATTAACGTATTTTTTTATATATTTTCTAGTCAATAAAATTCCCTTCTCTTGTAGAAAAACGGGATTTAAACAAAAAGATTACGCTTTTCAGTTACATTCCCCACTATAATTATTGCAAATTTTGTTTGTTCACTAATTTGTGATAATTAGACCCCGGAATATAGTACTCTCTCGATTTCAAAACATTGTATCTCACTGTGAAATAGTAAAAATAGAGCCATAATTTGGAAACACATGAAAATTAGTGAATATTCGCTGTTTAAAAGTGAGGGAGTATATTTGGCAAAAATATTTAATAACGTTTCCAAGCATTTAATTTTTACTAATAATATATTATTGAAGGGAAAACGTATTATTGTTCTTAAAACAAGATTCAGACCTACAAAAAAAAAACTTTCTTCTCATAAACAGTCGAAAGTCTTTTAAATATAAATGGATTTTAACGAATTATAGTTTATTTTTCCTAGAAAAAGATTCTCTACAACTTTACCCAACGAATTTTTCGAAATCTTTTATTTGATTACTAAAATTATTCAGAAGGTGTACATTTTTTTGAAATAAATAGAGATACGTTAGCTTTGGACCTTTGCAAAAATCACACGGTAAAGTTGTAAAGAATATGTTTCTCGAAAGAATAATCGTCACTCGATAAAATCCATTATTTTTCAAAAAATTTGAGTCATTAATATAAGTGGTTTAATACTTGTAGGTTTGGATTGTTTGCAAGAACAGTAATGCTTTCGCTCGCCAACAATATCATTAATGAAGAAAATTCTTAAAAAATATTAATCTGAAAATAAAATATCGTAAGCTGTTACATTCTGAAAAATAAATTGTGTAGTGTTGGTGCGGTACTGATTGTCTCTTATTAATTTAATATTGTACTTAATCAAAACAAATGATTGTGATTAATGGTATGTATTATCAAGGAATCAGTAGATAAAATATAAAAAAAAGTTAACAGACTTTCCCATTGTGCAAACAAGTAATTCCAAGGATAAATTAATAATTGGGCAATTAGCACCACACTAACGCCGTATAAATTAGTTTTGGGTTTATTCATTTTCAGAATATTACACTTTCAAATATTTTATTTTCTAATTTTTTTTTAATTTCGGGCCCATTTGTACCTTCCGAATATTTTTCATTCGGAACTTTGAACCCTGGGAATATAATTGGTATAGAACAGTGGGTTGCTACCAATTATTCAATTATATAAGTAGCAGAGTAAAAGATTACTATTTTATTGACATTTATCGAACATCCTACTAATATAAAGATAAAAATTATATATCTTAATACGCAGTTTTGAAAGACACATAAAGTGAATTACTTATTTTTTACGTTTATTAGTAAAAGTTATTAATGAAATAGTGATCCTTTTTTCGTTTTTAAAATAATCTGTTCGTATTAATTTAATTTTTTGTCGGAAATTTTTTAATAACTTGACATTAAGAATTCATGTTATTAACCACAAAATGATAGATATTAATAAAATGTTTAACTACACTGAGAAAAGTGTATTTTATCAGTTACTATCCCTTGGCTTTTAAAACAGTGTATTATAGCCTTTAAAAGAAATATTATAACTAGTAAAATACTCCGTCTTTCAGCATTTGTTTTTGACAGGTTATACGAAACTGTATTAAACTCTCCTATTTTAAAAGAATGTTTTATTATGACTAAAAGAAGGCATTTTTAATATTTTAATTTGCTAGATAAATTTCCATAAACAAAAATTGCTTTTAGTTCAAGAGAAAAGGCTAAAATAAACTGACATATTGGTTAGAATAATCTAAAATCTTCGTCTTTTACCGGTAATAAAAATATGGCAATCCCTATGCGTAAAATACTATCTTTTACGGGGCATAAGAATTCTAATACAGGGTAAAAAACACTTTTCTCTGTGTAAACTAGTTTTTCGACAAAACAGTTTGATATTTTGATGCAGATATATTTTTTGCGGCATATACTTCAAATAATTTTTGTGAACTTTGAACTTTATGTTTTACATTTAGGTGTATAAATTTGCTTTTAAGAGATAGAAATAGATCTTTTAGTCATAATGAATATAAAATTCGATTTTACACCCGAATTTACGGAAGAAAAGTATAGGCGTCTCCTAACCTTCGAGGAAAGCATATTTCAGATAAATAAAATTAAGAATTTATATTCACTTTGACGAAAAATGTTGTTCATATCACTGCCAGAAATTGCCCTCCAGCGACTTCACAATCCCACGGGAACGTTGATCACTTGCCGACGTAAATTTCATTTTTAGCATTTATTTGAAAAAAGCTGAGTTAGGGCATTCTGAAATTGTTCACTTCGGACCGCTATTTAGGGGAACGCCATATTGCATTTTTTGAAAATCGGCTTCTATTTATTGGAGTCCAGCATTTTTGACGCGTTATCTATACCTATATCAAAGATATTCTAATTCGGGAAATTATTAAAAAAAAAATATATGCGAAAAAGAACCCATTGAACAATTGTGTTTTTTTTTTATTTATTAGACTTGTAATTTTATTATTTTTAAATTTGCATTGTTTTCCTATACGCCATTCGAAAGAGAAGGGGTTGAAATATGAAAAACATGATGATAAATGTGAAAAATGATTTTCATTGCGTTTTAATACTAACAAGTAATACTAACAAAAAAATATATTATTCTCACTTCACTCGGGCGACAAACACAATCGTCGAAGATCGATAATTGCGCCCTTGGCACATAATGTACTATTATATGCCCCTTATATCATAAAATTGTACTGACCAATTTCTGAACCGATAGCCCAGTGGAAGTGAATTAATAATGACTATAAATGTAGTATACAAACAAAATATTTCAGAAATATAAAAATATTAGCTTCCTACTAGGGAAAAAAAAAACATAATATTTTAAATAACTAAAAAATTATAATAGTTTTTAATTTTATCCAAAATGAATTCTGATTTGTTTAAAATACCATAACAAATGTTTAGAAAAGATATGTTTTGACATTCAGCAGTAAATCTCGGTGGCATTCTACTGTACCACGGGACTATCACTATTGTTTATGTCCCGTTAATTCGATTACTCCCTCGTCACTCGATTAAGCGCTATTACTCGAGGCATATCGGACCCTTGTAAGTTCTCCAGCAGGCCGCTTCAGATTTCATTACTCGTCTGGACAAGAGGAAAAATTAATGAATTCAAATTTCCGTCGCAATATTATACAACGATGCAGATCCCTCGGATGTAACTCGATCAGGGAAGTTCATCACAATTGCGCAACTATAACAGCTTCGATCGTTTTACAAAACGATCTAGAAAAGCTTATATCAGAACTCACTAATAGCCACATTCTTTGAGTGAGTTTTTAAAAAATATTATGTAATTATTATTTTAAAAGTATCATATCACAGATTTTTGTTATTAACTGGATTTTATGTAAACGTATTCTTAAATTACATATGATGGGTAATTAATATCATTATTATCAACCAGTGGAGCTTTTATTGATTTAATTATTATTGTCGAGAAATATCACTAGGAAACCTAATATTTTATGCAAAAATGGTTGTTTAGTTTTCGTTCTAGGCTTACAATTCATATGCTATTGGGCAACATTTTTTAATAATTCAATGAATATGATTGTATAGAGTTTATTTATAAAAAGAATTATAATAATAATTAATACGCAATAACCATTTTCTTTTGCTATTTTCTGAGAGTCTTGCTCGGAAATACAATTTCGACAGATTCTTCAAACACCAATCAACCGAAATTTGCAAAAATATTTGTTTACAACTATATATCCAGAAGAGGTTCACAATGTCATTATGTCCTCCTTTTCAAAATCAAAAGGTCTGAGTCTCGGTGGGCTACAAGCTACAACTTATACATCTCGAAAGGATCCTGTCCGTTATTGCCGTTCCTCTTATTATAGTGGTTCGGATTCCACTTAAAGCAGTAGGTCCAGCAACTATTTCCTAGATCCCCGGTCTGGTTTTGTGTTAAATATAATGCCAATTATGTAAGAATGAGGTAATTAACGTAATTTCGAATGGATGTAAGAACTATGTTGTCATCACTGGTGTGCAGAAATGCGGTGAACGGTGGGTTGGTCTAGTTCCTTCAGAAATAGACGAGAGGGGCATTTCTTGATCTTTTTTTTTGTCGTTCCTCTTACTGCCATCTTCAATTCTTAATTGCGTACTGGGGACTATCCAACCTTATGGAAATCTTCTTTTTTAATTCCACTTAACAAAAGAGCAAATTCACCGTCTCTTAGTGCCACACGTCCAATAGCCATTCTGACACACTGGTTGCAAACAAGCTAGTGTCTTATCTCGAAGCAAATAGCCCACTTTACCCTGGACAGTTTTGCTTTCGGCGATTTCACAGTATACAGATCGCTCTTTTGAAACTTAAAAGGTTTTGTAACGATCCTTGTTCTCTTTGACATCACTAAAGCCTTTGACTCGCTCAATCCACTGATTCTGCAGAACCTTCGTAAAATAGGATTTGATGACCTGTCACTAGCCTGGATGTACACCTATCTCTCTGGAAGATCTCAGCGTATCAAAGGATTAGACGGACATTTTTAAAATCAAGGCTTCATCGCAACCGATGTTCCACAGGGTTCAATTATGAGGCCAATCTTGTTTGTAATTGTGATGAATACGCTTTTTGCACAGTTATGTGATAGTCGCGACATAACGATTGTTTTCGCAGACGATACACAGTTCTATATGTCCACATTTCAGGTTAGACAAACTGTTGATCGCTTAAACAACAAAATTTAGAGAGATTTATTAGCTGGACTCAACAATGTGGCTCGGAAATCAGCGAGACTTAGACAAAGCTATCATCGCATCCGGCTACCTCTGCACTAAATTACGTCGACTCTTAAACTCAGCACTTCGTTTTATTTATCAACTAAGGCGTGATGAATCCATGACTCAGTTCTGGAAGAAGGCAAATTGGTTAACCATCGAGGATCGTCAGACGTACTTTAGGGACTTGTTTATGGCCCAAGTGCTTGCCACATCACTCCCTACGTAGTAGAAAATTAAGCAATTTTCTGGCAAGTTTTTCTGGGCTCCATTAGTTATAGCATGCAGGCCAGAAAAAATGGCCAGAAACTGTTCGCATTTTCTACAAGGGTATATTTGGAATAATTTTGTCAATCTCCTGTGCCATTACGGCAGTCACTACGATTCAACACCACGGATTTTTACTTGCCGAACTGTCAAACGATTTCCTACTCTAACTCCTATTGGATTATCGCTATAAAGTCATGGAGCTCCCTGTCAATTCAGATTCGACGTTCTTCATCCCTAGAAGCTTTTAAAGTGACATTTTTGCGTTTCATACGAACTGACCCTTTCTACAATTGATTTTGTTAAAAAATTCTCATTTTATTTCAATCTTTTCATGCGCGTCACACTTCATCCATTTCGGTCTTGGTTAGAGTATATTTTCCATTTCTCGAGATATTCTGTAAAAAATCCGACTGTAAACTTACCGAATCAGTCCACCAGCAAGAGGGCGTTAATTTTATCCTCTAGTTTTTAAGTCTAGTTTATAAGTTTACTGTCTACAAAAAATTGTACCAATTTAAAAAATGTCTCTTTGCCCACGGACAATGTTGTCCAGGACATTAATAATCGTTATCAAATCAAATTATAACAGTTTTCAAGTAATTACGGTTACCTCTGTTTACAGTCTATAAACACTTATACCAAATTGCCGCATTTGTGGAATCATCTTCACTCGAAATCTGAGTTAATTAAAAAGTACTAATTAAAAATGAAAAAATGGTTACTATAACATTTTGGAAAATACCTCATAAGATAATTTTCTAGAGTTACATTACCATAAATTAGTCAATTTTTCACTAACAAATATTTAAACATAATTAATATATTCATACAATTCAATGGGTTGATTTTAATACTAAAATGGTAAAAAATAATATTTGACTATTGAATAATAGTTTTTCACTTTTTATTAGCAAAATTTTACTGGTTGAACAAATTAGTCAATTTTATATAACCCATTTTTCGTTAACGAATTGGTAGTTCTAAACCAATTTAAACTTTAGGGATTGTGATTTAGATGAAAATTAATATCAGCTTCACATTACTTAAGTTGTATAATATAAGAAAGAAAATATGAACAATTATCAATGTGCAGTTGTTTCGTTTTCAAGTCTCGTCATCTTGTCTACTTTAAAATGTATTCGCTATTTCGTACCAGAAATCGTCGTATTTTAAAATTCAGGCAGCAAATATTATTTGCAGATTAATCGTTCCTTAATTTTCTTCACATTTACTATTGGTAACAAATTTCCTGTAGTAAGCTTCTTACTAAATTACACACAAATGTGCGCGAGGTTCAAGACGATATTATCCGCTAGTAAAATAGCCTCTTGGTAACCTAGAAACTATATTAATCGCATTCCAGATATTTTTGTTCTGTCGTGCGTTACTAAATTTCAGTCATTGTGTGTAGAAACTAAAAAATGCGTTTTAAAATTCTTAACTATTATTAAAGTTCTTTATTGCCATTAATCACACTTTTGATAATAATGGGATTAGAAAAAAGAGTCAAAATAAAAAAATTTTATTTCTATAAATCTTGACATTTTTACAACCGCGACTTTATACAATTTTTACACTTGCATACTTGTATGCAGACAAAAATACGACACTGAAATTCGCCATACCAGAACTCCCTCGTGAAATAATTAATCAGTTTTGATGTCTTATAATTGTGGTTACCCCCTTCTGATCTTAGAACCGAAAGTACTGCTTCATCAATTAAGATGAAAATTCGTAAGAGTGTATTTAATAGATTTGTCAGGGTGTCAAAAAAGGCCTCGTGGTTGTCCGTGTGCGTCAGTATTATCAAAAATATGCAATTAATCATGTTTACCTTGCTTACAGAACATGCAAATGTTTCGTAGGTGTGACATCAGAAAGCAGCTGTTTATGATAGTTTATAAGTCAATTCGAAAAATCGCTCAGCAAATTAAAAGTACGATGTCATTCCTAGCTTAATTTGCTATCCGTAAATAACATTTTTAGTAAGATTAAACAAAATTGAAGCCGTAATTTTTATTCTACGATTACCTGTTGGTTTAAAGTCGCCTACCGCGAAGGATCAACATTTAGAATCGCCGGTACACAATTATAGGAGAAATGAACACCATAAAGAAGTATCAATACGGAATTAGCTGCATTATATTTGTTTTAAAAAATCTTATTATTATTATAATTAAAATCAGTTGAAGGCGTTGTTTCGTGTTTTATTTTTGTAAGTTTTTTATTACGATGGAAACTCTTTGTTTATAAAGATTCATTAATAGTCGACTGAAACGGTATAAGGTCAGATTTTCTTAAGTAACATATAAACAAATTAAACTGTAGCTCGCCATTGTTTTCGTTTACCTTATCAAGGACTTTCCAGACAAAATCAGATGTCTTTCAAAGCTTGGTGAAAAGATGAACTATCCAAATAATGTCAGATTTTGAGATATTCAGTTTCAAACTTTTCTACTTGCAACTGTTATGGAACATTTATGTCGCTGTTAAGTGTTACAAGACTCTTATATTAACGTTATTTTTGTGTTTGACGTGTATTGCAAAACAAAAAATTATTTCAAAGATTTCTGGAAAAACTAATATCCGTCACAGCGATATGAGTAAATGATATTCGAAAATAATTCATAACTCATGATCAAAGTCCGCACTAAGTGACAAAATGCTGAAATATAGATAGGTATCGATATGTAAATAGATAACACTTAACATTATGATGGAAAAAAGTTCCTTGTAAAAGTTTCTTAACTTAGCAAAATGAACAATGATAATGGTACAATATATAGTGCAGGCAACGAACGGTTTGACCCGGAACAAATTGCAACAGGACCGACTTTTGCGTTATAATTACTAAAAAAATGAGTTAAAAAACATATCCAAAATCGCCAAAAATCGGAGTGGGGGAAAGCTGTTTTTTTTGTATAAAGTAGGCCTAATTTTATTTAAAAATGGCTGTAACTTTTTAATGACGCATTATAGCGCAAAGTATGTCCAATAGAAGCTGTAGAAAATGAAAAAATCTATAAAAAAGGTAAGAACGATATTATCTCTACCTATCGCCATTTTTCAGATAATAGCTTGGAGATTTCCAACTTATTAAAATGTTAGTCAAAACAAGCCTTTTTTTCTGTTTTTTTTTTGTAAAGTATATATAATTGTTAATTTAATTTGATTTGAAAGATAAATTTTATGTTCCGAGTTCCGAGCCTTACTCTTGACCGCACGCTTCTATAGTACAGGAACGCATTTTAAATGCAGGAATATTACGCACCTACCGGTGAATAACTCAAGCTTCAAAGATACTTGTACGAAGAATAAGAGGACGGGCCTATACAGAATGGACTTTTAGCCGTAATTATTACTGTTAAAATAAACAACTATAAGTACGAGAGAAACGATAGAAGTGCGTTCCTTTTGAACTTACAGTTTTCAGTTTTAAAAATTAAATGTCAGCGATTAAAAGGTTATGATACATGGGCCTAATATAATTGCAGTCTATCGAAATATGCTGTAAATTTCTACTGATTATTACTAGACTGCTAGGAAATTGTGTAATGTGATATCAAATATCTGTTTTTCCGTCATAACCTCACTTTTCTTGGAAACATGACCATGGAAATTATATATACCTTCCAAAAAACAGAATAAGGCTCGTTTTTACCAATATTTTAATAAGTTGAAAATTTCCAAGACATTATCTTAAAAATGGCGGCAGTGAGAAAATATCGTAGTTTTTTAATAGAATTTTGCATTTCCTACAATTCTTGTTTAACACAATTTGTATAAACATCTAAATAAAATTATTTTTAAATAAAATTAACCCATTTTGTAAAAAAAAACAGCTTTCCCCCCACTCCGTTTTTCGGAGCCATTATCTTAAAAATGGCGGCAGTGAGAAAATATCGTAGTTTTTTATAGAATTTTGCATTTCCTACAATTCTTGTTTAACACAATTTGTATAAACATCTAAATAAAATTAACCCATTTTGTAAAAAAAACAGCTTCCCCCCACTCCGTTTTTCGGCTATTTTGGATATGTTTTTTAACTGATTTTTTTAGTAATTATCACGAAAAAATCGGTCCTGTTGCAATCTGTCAAAATTATATGGCAATTAAGATACATTTGGGCTATTTATCACATGACAGAAAGGAGTTTTTAAAAATCTGACCAGCCCACTTTTGAATGATACAGGAGTTCTTGAGTTTCTTAGTGTATTTGATAGAATGTTCCAGATACAAAGAGTCGTGATCCAGAAAGAATTTCAAAATAATTGGTCGACGACGTGGAAAATAATAGGGAGAAGTTCTTGACGATCGTCGAAGATTTAAGATATTAATAAATTTTGAGCGCAGGTATGGAGGCTGCGAAGTCCTAAGTACTTGGAATCTAAGAACCCTACGGATATATTGCAACCTGGTGATTTAACCCTCCTATGCACAAGGACGAGTATACTTGTCCAAACTACATTGTTTCCATATGGGAAAAGAAAAACTCGTGCTCAGGAGGGTGAAAGTATGGCACTAGGCTGCAGTCACCCATAATCTAGGGAATGACGAGAGAGTTAACGAACATTAACTTTTTCATTATCGGGCAATGAAAAACCATGATAGCGAATACCAGAAAGAATAAAATACATTTCACATGAGATGACCAATAACACGACAAAAAATAAGATATGAAGGAAGCGAGTATGATATTGCGCCGATGGTTTTTGTTTTATCCGCCATCGAAGTCTATAGGACATTTTCCGACCATAATAAAGCAATCCTAGAAGGTTACGTTACCTTCAAAGTGGCTGTTGACTTGAAAGTTTGCTAAAATTTGAATGAACATTTAAGGTTACGAATTGGTACGAATTGGTAACCAAGAAAGAAAACGTGATAAAATTAGATCCCTAAGAAGATCTACCGTTATCTAAAACCGGATCTCTAAGGTTTAACAAGATGTAACACCAGACCTAAATCTGACATTAGAACTATTTCCATGTACTTAATGAAAAATATAGATCTCTCCAAACGCGATCATGTCCAAGGCAGAATTTGATCTTACTAGATTTAATTTTCTATCACGAAACCTCTATGGTTTTTTTGCAGGATAATACCAATAATACCTTATGGCTTAGAAGATATGACACCTGGGCTTCGTTACAACTTCGTTTGTTTTAACAAGGAAGTGATTACTGAAAAATGCTAGCTTATAAATCCTTAATATGTCAACGCATTGCAAGAGGAGACACTTTAATTCTGGAAGCAGTATTAAAATGAATCGCATAGGATTACGTAACGTGGAACCAAAATCTCATCAAGTTACTAATCGAGTAACTTAAAAAAATGTACTTAAACTGGATGACCGACATGAGTAACCGTGGCCGAGCTCCTTTCAGGGTCATGTATCAAGTTCCAAGTGCAGTTGCGCCACGTCCGCTCTCGGTACGGCGCACACGCGGAACCAGCGGCTTTGGACTTTGAAAGAGCATATAGTAGGCAGTAACTTAATGCCATTCTAGTTACAGTATGATGCACCGAAGTAGCTACGTAGAATTCAACGAGCTTGCCCTTGGCTCTTCCGCAATTGGGCGTGAGATCCACGACCTTGGGTGACATTGGATTAGGATCGTTCTCCAGTTCACCCTGCAGCTGTCAGACTTTATTGTATATTTTCTTGGTTATTTAAACAAAGTGATTTGAATGTTGGTATCAATGGCGTCATACTTTACGTTAATCTCGAAAAAAGTCGTAGAACAAACATGCCGTCAAGTTCTATTATCAATTTTGCAAACATTTTTGTCTTCCCACGAGGCACTAATTGATGGAGATCTTAAATGTATTCTTGACATAATACCTTCCACGAAAGGAACAAAAAACACGCGATAAAGACGAGGAGACAAAAAAACAAGAACGACTCTAATGCTAAACGTGTATAAGCACCGTCATTATCGACGGTTTACGAATGCAAATTCCCTGGATCGTTAGAGCTTGAGATGAACGAACGAACAATGATTGACCTTCAGGTCGCGGAGTGCATATAATGCATCTTCGTTGCACATTAACGCAATGGCGAAACGCTGAGATCCCTGCTCGCGATTGCGTTTTCCGAATGTCAATAGATCGCGACAGGTATGAATGAAATTTACCGACGTCGACTTTAACAGCGGACTTGAATTTTTGATCGTGGATGCTGATAAACTATCTCGGCTCAGCTGAGGTTTCACTTTTCCAACGACAAATGCAATGCTGTTTTATCGGTGATTTATACGACTTATAAGGTCAGGAGGAGGAGGCTGGAAAAACGTCGTCTTATCTTCGAAACATCGACATTCGCTTATGACGACGATGACGGTAATGAAGATGACGATAAAAAAGATAAACAAATCCGAGCTTATCGCGGTTGCTCTAACCGATGACTATGACGTCGCGTTTCGGTGGAAAATGTTTATGTTGTTAGTTTGCAACGTGGAAGGCTATTGATTTCCATGCCATATCACGTGTCGAAATATGATATTTCGAAAGATTTTTTATATGGCGTGGAAAATGAAATTTAGAAACGTTGATTTAGGTGCAATCACCTTTTATTAAGAATTCATCCGTCGTACATTGCAATATGTTAATATTTTGTCTTTTAATATGTTCTGTTAACTTTATGCAAATAAACCTGAATTTGGGTATCTGAAACCCGAAGGTCCTACCATATATTTATATCAATATTGATCTTTGACATAACTTTTTGTGAGACCATTTAAAAAAATCGCTTATTGTATGATAAATAGAGAGAAAGGATAACGAGTGATGTCGATGGATGCTGTATGATGTTGATGAATTTCGGGCATCGTTTCACATTGTTGATAATTTTCAAAATTTTATTACCGGTTGGTTATTAGAGCATTCAAAGTTGTTCATTAGAAATTGATGATGAATTGAACATTTCATTTTCGTCTGTAATTTTCCAATCTATTCTAATTTGAATTTTACAGTTATCATTGAAAGTCACATGAAAAGAACAGTGTTTTATTGCTACTATTTTTTTAAAACACTTCTCAAATGCCTGAGTGCAGATTTGAAATTATGATAACACTGCGGATTGTTGTCAAACAAAAATATAATTGAATAATTCTTTTTCGACTAAAAGTTTTCTCCGGAAGTATTTTGTTTTAGTAGAAAACAATAGTTTTATTAGTAATATGATTTAACATTCCCTACAAATCTATTAAGTTATTTTTTACTACAAAACTAATATTCACCATGTGATGAAGTGTTTAGATCGTTATGGTAACGAAATTACAACTGTAAAAAGAAGATTTGTGTGTTCGAATTATAATTCCATGAAATATTCTTTGTTAGTATAAATGGGGAATAAAGGCAAAATGTATGTGACTCTGCAACAATGAAATTTCAAAACAGATTAGCATGAAAACTTATGCCTATTATAGAAACACTAGAACAATTTGAAAATATTTTTAAAAACTTATAGAAAATATCTAGAGCACGGATTCAAACTTTGAAGCGAAATTTTGTATGGTCTACGTCACCTTATTGTTTTAATAGAGATAAAATATATTCGAAGTTATCTACACTAGCTTCTTTCATTTTGATTATTCTGTATATCAATTCTCAAAATAATAAAATATCAGAAATTTAAGTCAAGTGATTTGAATCTTAAAGTATAGCTGACGAACTTAGTTTTTAAAATAATTATTGAATTCAAATATTAAGAAATAATTAATGACAACTGAAAATCTAAATTTGAAAATATACCGTCATAAAAAAAGGTATTTTTGGTGAACACTAGTGTACTTCCATGTATTTTTGTTGTCGAAATTAGAAGCAGTCAGAAACTTCAAATTGGGTCGAATTTATAAGAGAAATTAAAAAAAAGTCATGAGTAAAGGAAAAAAAACAAAATAATTTTTGCCGGGACACCTTAATTGTTTAGTTTTCTCTCGTGGAATCTAAATCCGAATTCGGAATTGCCAGATTTGCTAAGATTTATGAGAAATAATTTAAAAACTACTCTAATTCATTGATTGAAATCAGAAAAGAAATGATTTTGCCAAGATACTCCGACAGTATATATATTTCCATGTCTCAGTTCCTGATGAATTTGATTACCAAGTCTAATTTTTCAGAATGGTTTTTGTGAAAAACTGAAAAAAAATGCTCAAAAATCTGCTAAAATAAATGGATTGAAGGCAAGACTTCTTTGCCAATATTCTATACTAGTCTATTCTTACGCATCTTTTCAAATTCAAAATCAGGTGTCAAACTGCTTAATGAGAAAAAAATGTCTCTACAATACGGATTAAAAGCAAAAAGGATGTTTTTTGCATTTTTTAAACTGAATTCAAATTTGAAGTTTAAACTGACCGACTGCTGGAGTGTTATAAAGTATGCTTTGGAGTGCGGGCCATTTCCAATTTCTACTAAATTTTAAGTTTTTAATACTAAAATTTGGGAAAAGATAAAAATTTGGGTGAAGGCAAATTTTTTGTTCCTAGTTATTGTTTGCTTTTTTGCTACTACTGCTCACTTTGGTCATAATCTTGTACTTCCGTATTCAGATTTTGATCCTACAACAGAAAGTAGTATTCTTCATTATATTTTTTTTATTTTATCAAAAATTTCAGATCATCGTAAAATTTTGATAAAATATATTGCAATAGTGCAATGTGTCCGCCAAGATATTTCCTTCGTGTAACTGTGTAATACATAGCAAAATAATGAACATTATTAAATTGCTTGATTTAAAATTCATTTACTTTCGTATGCTTCAATCACTGATTTCCGAGAAATCAATCATTTTGAAAACTTACTTCTGCGAAACTCACGTCAGTAATTATATAGCAATAATTGACAATTACTATGAATATTAATTTATTAATAAAAAAATTGCGTTATACTCTTATGCATCATTCTGTTTCACATCATTAAAAAAAAAAGAAAAAAAACTATTGTTAATAAAAAACAACAAAATCGGAGGAATAATATAACGCAGCGAAAGTAAGTGTAACCCTTCTGATTAATAATTGTGATATTAATTAAAATAATATAATTTAGCTATAACTAATACGTATATCGACATGAAACTCGAGAAAATTTCCTTAGAAACATACAAAACGAAAAATCTAACATTTTTCATTCCCCATGAATACATGACACAACAAACAAATAATATGTCTTAAGAGTAAATGATTAAAACCATGTTATAAGATAAATGCTGATTATACAAACGAAAATCGGAAATAGGTCAAAATTATCTGCCATTAGAAAGTACATAGTTTTAAAAAGTGTAAATGTAATAGGTTGGGAAACGATCAGAAATATAACCAAAACAAACATGATCTATATGAATATTAGATATTTAAAATTGTTTGAGGTTAGTCAAAAATTCATAATATTGGTTATCACAAAAAATTAAAAAATTGTCATATAACCAAAAATTTACTAACAAACATTGATTTTAAGCAATTAATTGATGTATTTTAAATTTATGTTATTTTTTTTCTAAATCAGAGAAAGAATTGAAATAAGTAGTAGAATTACGCATGCTGAAATCTTTCAAAAAATTTATCAGATCTGAATTTATCGCCTTTTGATGTTATAATGGTCGTTATTATCACCTTGACATTGACTCTATTTAATAGAAGGCTCGTCTAATCCTTGTACGTTGATTGAGATGTGGTTCTAGTTTATCAAAGGTAGATTTTAATGTTGTCAGTCATTTCTATTTTCCTTTAAACATACTACTTTTATTTATTAAAAACTGAATTTTAATTGCAAATTCACCTAATTTCGGAGAAAATAATTTTATCATCAATGTTTTAGATACAATAATATTAAGTTAACTCGATTTTGTTATAAGAATGATTGTAACGTGGAGTGTATAAGTGATAATTTTTCCATGTATTTATAGTTTACAAGTTAACAAGTTTTGAAAGATCAACAACTTATAACAATAGTTATGTTAACCGAAAAATTAAAAAATTCTTGTAAATTCTGCATTCAGAAAATGAACTTTCAACAATACATATAATCAAGTTGCTTCAAAACTCTTTTCAAAATTTATAATTAGGGCATTTTGTCTTTTTGTTGTGTCATTCAAAAGCCGGAATAAATTATTTTATGCGTGGCTTTCAGGGCATTTACAAAACGCTATAGTGCTAGTTTCCCAATTGAATTACAAATGCCCGGGTTAAACAACTTTTTTCATGTTCTTTTAGCATTTTTCGACACAAGTTGCATTCTAATATTCTGCCGTAACAATTTTTCAAAATTGTATCCAATTATTTAGGCTTAAAATGAAACAGGTAGTTGTTGAGTTTTCATAGAAGTATTCTGTTTGTTAATTTCGTAACTAGCGTTCTACATTTAAAATATATTATTATAAAATGTGAATAAAAGATTATGTCTAAAATAACCTCAGCTAAAGAGTTAGTTACCCTCAGTAAATATTTTTCCTGAGTATCCTTCCTCTGGAGAGTTTTATTTCAGTGAATTTTGGTATATTTTGTGATTACAAATGTAAACCCTTTTCCACATTATGTCGACATTTTTGTCAAACTTTCCAGCAGTTGAGGACAAGTCTGTAGTAAGATAATGTAGCTTTCAATTTTGTTCAAGTATGATTTTTACTATATTTTTGTTGTTTTCAATATTCAGACAATTTCAAAGTTTATAAATAATTCTCAAAATCCAACCAGTTAAGTTGACCAAAACTTTTATGGCTATACATATTTGAAATAATAACTTGATGTGCTTCAGAATGATTTAAACATATTTTGATAAAATAAGAAATTATACTAAACATTGAACTTGATATTAGAAACACATTGAAGCATTTTCTTTCCATATATGAACTCAAACAATGAAACGAAAATTGTGCCCAATTAAATAACCAGATTTTGAAAAATAGAAATAATAAAGAGTTTAGCCATGGTTCAAATTAAATAGCCATTGGTTCAATTTATGACAAAATGGTTGAGCGGTTTTTTCCTAAATGGAAATTTCTCAAACCCTATTCTGGTATAAATTGTGACCATCTGAGGTGTTCGCTGGGTAACAGTAAGATTTGGACGTAATTGATTCCCATATTCTGTTACTATAAACCAGCTTGAAACTGTACAGTAAGTGACCAGTTTATGTCCGTAATTGATGTCCATATTCTGTTACTATAAAACAGATTGAAATTAGCCAGTTTATAGCCACAATTGAGGTCAAAAACTGTTACTGAAAATAATTGATATTTTAAACTGGAAAAGCCTAGTCGTTGTCTAATTGTTTATACGACTATCTTTTACGAGTTAAAAGTTAAGGCAGTGAATATATCCATTTTTTTAGTTTCTGAGAGTCTGACTGCTTAACTCAAGGACTGGTTATAAGATCAATCTCGTGGAAAATGAGACGAGATGCAACGATGGTAATTTGTGATTTTTGTTCTCGCGTTCTTGGCTCAGACTTCGGTCCTTTTTACAACACAATTGTTATATTTTTTCTGTCATTCAATTAGGTTGAAATGAGATGGGTAATAATTTGATTTAGCTGGAAAAAGTAGCGTTACACCAGTAGAAAATGACCGGTAACCAACAGAAAATGTTCAATAATTTCGACGTGTTCATAGCCATAACATTAGATTTGCTAATAAAGACTACAAAACTACTAATTCATTATTAACAACTACCAATTCATTAGTCAATTTTAACTAATTAATTTTTTGTATTATAAATTATAATAACTAAGTTGAATTTAGTAAGATAACAACCGAATTAGCATCTATTATTGTCTGATTAGTCAATAGTTATATATTCATAGGAAAACTGCCTAGAAAAGACGGCCAATATATGCCCAGCCCCAGAAAAAATGGCTAGTAACTGGCCAAAAAATACTTACATTTTCTACCAGTGTATTATTACAAATTTTTCGTTGTGAAAACTTTGGGTTATTATTTTAAATATATTCTAATATATCGAATATCTACTTTAGAAATAAGGTTTCACTTTAGTTACTTAAAGTGCGATAACTTAACAAATTATTTTATGTTACAGGCGTATTTTTGGTACCTTATTTTATAATACTCATCGTATGTGGAGTGCCATTGTTATATATGGAACTGAGCATCGGTCAATTCACGCGACGTGGTCCGATCGGTGCCCTTGGACAAATGTGTCCACTATTCAAAGGTATGTTGTTGAAAAGAATATATGTATATATTTTATTCATTGTGCAGTAAACTAGATTCTAGTTGAAATTCAATTGGCGGACGTATCGGTCCGAATAACATGGTTCGGTGCACTTCAAACTAATTTGAAGTTAGTTTGACTAGTCGATCATTCGATTACACAATAAAACCTACACGAACTGTCTAAAAAAAATATTTCGCTATTTTGACTTTGAATCGCAATTCAATATAATTGAAGTACATAAATGTACTTCGTCATGAAGATCCTTTTGAAAAACTTAAATAAGATTGGTCTCTTTTATTTTCTTATTTGTTTAGTCAATGTTCATAACTTTGTCTACATCCCTCTTGTCGTTTTAATAAAATACCTACATTAGTTTGTACGACACATCATAATTATTCTTTTTGACGTTGACTTGAGATAAGCATATTCCTTGCTGACATTACTATCTATTTATCACTAATATCGAAACATCAATTCCAATTAAACGCTTAATCCGACATGAAAAATGCTAGACCTGTAAATTCATATTGTAAATTGCACAATCCCATTCACCCAGTCAGCCATTGAGATAGCCACCGATCATCAGTCTTCATCCAAGCAGAAGTCCATCGATCATTTCTTCCTCGCAATGGCAACCAAACGCGAATTTCGCAACGTCAACCTCCTACACTAGTATGTTTCCTCATCGTGATAAAAATATGAGATTCGATCTCGCATCATTTATACAAAAGTACTTCACTCGTTATCAAACAATTTAGTTTATCAATTATTTACGTTCCAATATGCAGTTTTTTTGCGTGCTTAATATTCATTGTATTAACCATCTATTTTATAAAATATTGTTTTGGTATTTGTATAAAATTGTGTAGTGGATTTTAAATTGCTCCTATTCCACTTTATGATTTTTTTTTTATTTCACAGAATAGAAAAACAAATACCAACTTCCATTTTGAAAAGAAGAATAAATATCCAGTCTATTTCGAGCGTACATTCCACGTCCCTCCTCTATTGTGCACGCGAATACGAAATAAATCGTATGGAACGAATGGGTTCACGTGGCATTTATGTTCGCAGGAGCTGGTCTGTCATCGGTGGTTATATCTTTCCTGATGTCAACCTATCATAACGTCATTATAGCCTACGCGATATATTATTTCTTCACGGCTTGCAAACCGGACCAGCCCTGGTCGGATTGCGACAATGCCTGGAACACGGCGAGTTGTTGGTCACCATCCCTCAACACCAATAGAACGAGACCAAACACATCCAGGACACCATCGGAGGAATTTTTCGAGTAAATCATATTCAGGGTATTGGGTAGTTGAAAATCATATTTTCGAAAATTTGATGTTCATGCCACTATTAGATGCTGCTATCGCGCGTCTTGCATTTCAGATTGTCTAAGCTTCAATGAATGCTACGAAAAATGATCGAGGCATTTTTTATCTTAAAACTAGTCTTTCATCATTGAAGTAGAGACATATTGGCACGTCATTAGCGAGATGTTAATATCACGAATTGAAAATATTATGAAAATTACTTGAGAGCATGCAAAATCTTTGAAATCGATATATTAGTAGATTTTCCAATTGGGAAATAATTTATAGTTTCTCCACAAATCTCTTAGAATGAGCATTTACTCTTTAGTTTATATTAATAAAATTCCAAATCAGAATAGTGAATCTAACTTTCGGGGAAAATGTCTTCTTTCAGAAGACTGGCTCAATATAAATTCTAAGAAATTTGTAGAGTAGAATTGCTACTATTAGGTGTTATATAGAATTCGGCGAATCATGTAATATTCTTATTTATAGTATATTTATTTCAAAATCTATTAAGCACAATATCAAACGTACTTTCTAATAACGTATAATTTGGAACACATACGATCTTCAAGAGTAAATTCATACTTCAAATCTGAATTCTTGATCTTCGTATAAATACGACATGAAACTTAGAGTAACCGAGCACTTGGTACTTTAGCAACAAAGTACTGCAGATAAGCAGTGGCATCGAAGAACCTGGCATAATGAGGTGGGAACTTGCGGCTTGTCTGATAGCAGCCTGGGTAATAGTTTACTTCTCCATATGGAAATCAATTAAATCATCAGCAAGAGTCAGGTACCTCACGGCGACACTCCCATTCCTGTTGATACTGGTCTTTCTGACTAGATCCCTCACCCTGGAAGGTGCGGATAAGGGATTGCAGTTTTTCTTCAGACCGAGGTGGCACCTACTAGGCGATGCTACGGTAAAATGATTTAATTAGTATTTAAATTTTTTTATTATTATAAAACAGAAATCTTGATTGGATTGCAACTAACATCGATAACCGTCGTAGATCGATCGATATTTGGACGTATTTAACAAAAAAGTTATGATCTGTCAATCTCTGTCAGGTGATGAAACTCTTTTCTTCGAAAGAGTGAAAAGGGACTCATCAAAGTCAAGTTATTGTATTTCCTAATTATCGTCAATTTCGGTTAACTTTTCGGTAATTCATGTACTTTCAACTTCCTGTTTATATTATTTTATTATTTTCTATTGTTGAATTAGTTGCAAACCTTAATTGCAAAATAGCAATAATAACGTATAAATATTAAATTTTGTCATATATTCTTTGTTAACCTATTAAGGGAACCCATACCTGAATATTCAGCTATATTAACTAATGGTTTTAAAAAATTTTAATATTTCCATTCTGACACAATTTTGAGTGAGCAGCAACGAGAGAAAGTAATTTTTTTAGCGCTTTTGACAGAATGATATTTGTGGTCGAAGAAGCATTTTTTGTATTTTTAAAACCATTTTTTCTTTAATCAAAACACTACATTTCTTTTTTTAATTAAAATTTTACAAAATCAACCTTCAACGTTTGGAGCGCTTGACAAACAAATCAAAAAAAGAATTATCAAAAAATATTAAAATTTGTTGAAGAAGTAACATTTCTTTTACTTTAAATAATAGTTTTCGTTTTGCAAATAATGCGAAAAAAACTAAAAAGTTTGCTTTTCTTTTTCATGTTATTTTTCACTCAACATTGTATCAGAAAAAAACATTCTTTAGATTTTTTTAATCATTTCTTTATAGGGCTAAAAATTGGATGCACCTCAAAAACCCAACAAATCACAAAATCGGCACTTCAAAAGAAACATTGAAAAACCAAACATTTAAAAAAACAGAGGTTCAATATATGTCTGCATTTTGATATGTCTTGTTTTTTAATGTCTTTTTTTTAAATATTTGGTTTTTGAATCTCTGTTTTTCGAAATGTCTGGTTTTTTAATGTCTGGTTTTTATGTCTGGTTTTTTAATGTCTGGTTTTTTATGTCTGGTTTTTTATGTCTGGTTTTTTAATGTCTGGTTTTTATGTCTGGTTTTTGAATGTCTTTTCTTTTTAAATGTCGCGTTTTTGAAGTGTCTGTTTTATAGTTTATGATTTGTCGGGTTTTTGAGGTGCACTCTCAAAATTGAATATTGGGTCCCCTTAAGTTCCAAATGCCGGCAATTTTCGATGCATTTTGGGACAGTTTCGTTTCTTACTGTGTTTACAAAAAATCTAAATAAAAAAAATTTAACATTTCACATATTATTTATATACATTTTATTTTGCCAATTTCACGCGCATTCTGTAGCATTTTAAAAAACGATGCGTAAAATCGTATTTTATACACAGGTATCTAATTAATAACCACAAAAAAATTAGTTTCGAGATCACTTGAATCAAAAGTAGTGTACCTTATAAATTTTTGGCCCCCAAAAACGAACCCGTTATTCGATTTGGCCGATCACGTCAGGATTTTAAGATATCTGATCTGAAAAATAATCAAAAATATACTTTTTGGCAATTTAAGGTTAGGATATGTGAAAAATCTGAAACGATGAACTAATTTGGACAGAGAATCCGTTTTCAGCGAATAAAAATCTATAAGATCCTCCACTTCTGATTCAAGTTGTGCAAAAAAAAATTATGAGGTCTTGCGTTTTTTTTTCGCGAAGTACCTTCAGTGATTAATTATACAGGACTGCAAAACAATTTTTTAGCGGAGATAACTTGAATCAGAGGTACTGGATTTTATAGATTTTTAGTCGCTGAAAATAAATTAGTTATCCAATTTGACCCGTGACGTCTGATATTTCACATATTCTAACCTCAAATTTCCAATAGGGATTATTTTTTACTATTTTCGGAACAGATATCTTGAAATCCTGCCGTGATGGGTCAATTTGGGTAACAAATTCATTGTCCGCGGTTAAAAATCTATAGAATCCACGACTTCTGATTCAAGTTATCCCGGAAAAAAAAAATTTTTGGTTTCGTTTAACAGAACTTGAATCAGAAGTGGACGATCTTATAGATTTTTGGCCGCTGAAAACGAATTCTTTATCCACCTTAACTCACAGTTTCAGATTTTTCACATACCATAACCTTGAATTGCCAAAAAATTTCTTTTTCGGATCAGATATCTTAAAATCTTGACGTGATGGGCCAAATCGAATGTCGGGTTCGTTTTCAGCGGCTAAAAATCTATAAGGTCCACCAATTCTGATGCAAGTGATCTGGAAATAAATTTTAGTGTGGTCCTGTGTAATATATTAATAATTGAGGAGGTGTCTGATCAGCTATCCACTTAAAAAATGGATTTGATTAAAAATATACCTACCGTTACTAAAGTTAATTAATCGTAGACTTATTACATTATGCTATTCGAATCTATATGTTAATCCCTTAATGTCTAAATGGAAATTTTAGGTTTGGATAAATGCAGCAGCGCAGATCTTCAACTCCGTCGGCATTGCTTTCGGATCCATGATTTGCTTCGCTAGCTACAACAAATTCCACAACACCATTCTAATAGACACTGTAGCTGTTTCCCTAATCAACGCATTCAGCTGTTTGTTAGTGGGCATATTTGCGTTCGCAACAATAGGAAACATTGCGATCGAACAGAACATGTCGGTTGAGGCTGTACTGAGTGATGGTACGTTATTAAAAAATGAAATGCACGTCACGCGGAAATGCTTGCGTTTGATAATAATGCATTCTCTATACTGCACGTATGATGAGTGCATGATTGCGATAGGTTTGATTAAATAAAAAAATATCAAGTTGATTTAAATTGGTATGTACTTAACTTGCATTTCAGCTCAAATATGTCCGCTCTTTATTCTTTTTATATGTAGAGTGTATCTTAACGCGATCTTGTTTAATTATAATTCAATTATTTAAAATTTTTTTATTAAATTATGGCACATATAGAACAGATTGCATGTCACGTCTTTAATTTTTAAATGTTTACTTTTAAAAACTTGCGTTATTGTATGGGAAAATATTGAAATTCTACCGTTTTAGGAGGTAAATTCATAATTTTTCTCTAGCTAATTTAAAGCATAGAAATAATTTATTCAAACACGACCATGACTGTGTTTATTGAATGTAATCTAAATTTAAACAATATATTCCACATTGTAAACGAGAAATTGTAGAGCATTAGGATAAGATGTAGCATGCGGGCCATCACGTGCTGGATCCCATATGAAATTCTTAATCTCCATTGCGAAAATATAAGCGAAGCATTAGTAAATTCCTATTTCCAATTACTTGTCGTGGATTATATTAAATATATTACTTAATAACCTCAAACATTGAATTTCATTTTTTGAACTTCGGAAATTTAATTTCGCACCTTGTTTTCAGGGTGTGAAGCACTTTCCACACTTGTAACGTAATGTGCTATTTCATGCATGGTAGCGGATAATTTCACGTTGGATTCAGGCGTAAATGCTTATACTTTAATGTGGATTTCAGATTCCTTGGAGTGAAAAATGTAACTAATATTTCTATTATTCATCTATCTTGTCTAAAAAGATTGTTTAAAAGAGTCTATAAACAGAGAGTTCAGTTTAAAGTATAAGTAAACTTTAAACAGAGTACAAAAGGTAAATTGAAAATGTACCGAATTCTTACAAATAGTAATTGACTTTTTACTCCAGAGAATTTCAAGTAGTTATCAGATAATAAACATGAAATGAATACAATATAAAATCAAGTGTATTATTTCAAGATACTTTTGATATATAAGAAACGAAAAATATCTTGGGGGAAGACATATGTTGCTTCTTAAACACTGAAAATGTCTTAAAATAAAACACTCCTTTTTATAGTGTAAAAATCAAACTCTTTCTTGCTATATCTCACGTTACGAAAAAGGACCGATTAAAACAGTTACGGACATACTTGAACTCTTTTACGTCCAATTTTGCATTTAATTAGATCGAATTAGATTATTAATAAAAGTAGATGACATATTTATGCGCCAACAAAAAAGTTATAAAATTCATGAAACATTCAATAACTAGTTTTTCATGCAGTTTTTTTGTTTTAAAATTTAGTTGAAAATTTTGTTTCATCTAATTTGATCTTACGAGATGTCGATACTAACTTTTTCCCCTGAAGGGTAAATTTGACATGACGCAAGTAACGCTATAGAAATGCTCATCGAGTTTTATCGATATTATCCACAGATCTGCTTCTCCTGATGCTTTTTAGATAACGTATAACTTCCATTTAAGGACCCGGCTTAGTCTTCGTGGTCTATCCACAGGCTTTAGCCAAAATGCCAGCCTCACAGCTGTGGGCCGTGCTTTTCTTCTTTATGCTGGTCTGCCTCACACTCAACAGCCAGGTAAGTTTTTGCAGAATTCAAAATTTAAGTAATCGATAAATCAGGTTACAACCAATGAAACAACTAGTTAATTTTTGCATTGCCATTGATACTTGTTTACTAAGATTTCTTTTTATATTTTTCTTATTGTCAATGAAATTGTCTATAATTAACGCAATTGCTTTGAAGATTTACCATTCTTTCAAACAGACGTACACTCCCAAAATGAAGAGATATTGTGTTTAGTTATTATTGTATTTAAGGTATTTAATTTTCATGCTAACATTTTTTTTAATGTTACAGTTCGCAATAGTTGAGGTGGTGGTAACATCGATTCAAGATGGATTCCCAAATTCGTTGAAAAACAACTTTATGTGTCACGAAGTCCTGGTATTGCTGGTGTGCGTCGTCTCGTTTTTATTCGGACTGCCAAATATCACTCAAGTAAGAAGTATTTTATATATAATAGATACAAAAATTAAAACTAATATCTTCTTAAATAGGTTTAGATTTTTTCGGTTACATAAATAATAGAATTTAAAAATGGTTGAGTTTTTATAAAAATTTAAAAACTAGAGAAAGAGGAAAAGAACAAACAAGGGTCAATAATTTGGGTGCACCTCAAAATCCCGACAAATAAAAAAACAGACATTTCAAAAAACCGACACTCAAAAAACAGACATTCAAAAACAATACATTTCAATAAACACACATTCAAGAAACCGACGTTTCCACACATCCGATTGGTGCGTTCAAGACATAAAAAAATTATGTCGGGTCCGCCGTCTTTGAGGTCTCACTGGAAGGTCATTTCAAAGTCATTTCAACGTAAAAAATGTTTGACCAAGAGATTCATTTTGTAGGTCACTTGAAGGTCAAATCAATTTTTTGAAGTGTCTGTGTTTTTATTTGTCAGGATTTTGAGGTGCACCCAATAATTTGAAGTTTTTTTTTGTAATATAAATAATAAATAAATATTTAGCAACGTTTTGACTTGGAAATGAGTCCTCTTCAAGGCTAGCCTTGAAGTGATTGCTAAATATTTATTTAAAAAAAAATCCTCCAAATTATTGACCGTTGTTTGTTTTTTCCTTTTTCTCTAATTTTTAAATTGTTATTAAACTCGACCATTTTTAATTTCTATTATTTATGTGACCGAAAAAACCAAAACTATATTAAGAATATATTAATTTATAAATCGGTCGAAACTTAAAACTTTAGCAAACAAAAATAAAACGATTTTTTATTTAAATTATTATTGGACAGTGTGCATTTCTTGTAATAAGAAAAATCGCTAAGAAGTAGTGGGTTATATCATGTCAAGAATATTAAAGTTCATGTCGTGAAATTCAAGGAAAATTAAACATTTTATATTCACATAAATGAAAAAAAAATAGCAAACGTTTTTTAACACAATTTTTTTTTAATAAATGGCGAATTTGTTTTCTTTAAGATAACAAATTTAGATTCAAAAAGAAAACAGAAGCTCAATGCCAATATTTAAGATGAAAACTCTTCTCTTCATAAAATGTATTAATATTGAAATACGAGTCTCAAAATTGAAAAAAATACAAAATAATTTAACAATTTTCGTATACTCTGCATTGAAAAAATGGCTTTCAGTTAGGTTACGAGGAATTCGAAGAATACTCTCATTAATATATGACTGTCCGGTTTAAACCATTTAATAAAAAACAACGAAAGGAGTTTTATTTTGTATTTTAATAAAATAAATACAAATAATAATTCTTATCTTGATAATCGAAATTAATTAGGAAAGCTTAGTTTCTTTAAATCAAAAATTAATGTTGGAAACTTACATTTTTTGCGAAGTTATACTTGAATCTTGTTTCAAAATATCATTTTTTACAAAGAACTGAATGTTTTATCGATATAACTTCATGTTTTATGAATTATTTGAGGTCCAATTTAATGAAACATGCGTTGGCACATCAACTACTGCAGTAGTAGATCCTAGAATGGTAAGTTTGAAGAAAACAAAATTACTAAATAAAATAACTATATTTTCAGGGCGGAATTTACTTTTTCCAACTGATCGACCATTACGCAGCATCAATTTCAATCATGTTTTTGGCATTTTTCGAAGTTATTGCCATTTCCTGGTTTTATGGTGTTCGACGACTTTGCAACAATGTTAAGGAGATGACGGGACGAGTCCCTTCTGTATATTTCCGATTTTGTTGGCTTATTGCAGCCCCACTATTAATAATGGTAAGTATATTATTTTTATTTTTAAGTTATGAAAACATTTTTTAATTATTTTGTTAATTTTATAAAATTACTACATTATACTTTTTGCATAGCATGTTTAATTTGGATTTTGATTACAAAAAGCGTAAAGACATTCAAATATAGAATAAAAGATGCCTTTGCTAAGTGTCCAGTTCATTTTTGCTAAGCGTTTAATCGTTTTTGCACAAAATAAGAAAACCCGGTACGAAAATTTTTCAAATTAATAGAATTTTTTTAAGATACCTTTCCTTTCCTATTATTTGTTATAGAAGGTGCTATTTATTCCCAATGAAAAAAATGCAAAATTTATTGTTTCTACAAAAATTTTGCAAAATAAAATAAAATGCTATGATTTTTAGGTCTTATCTTTTATTTTTCCTGATTTTCTCTAATGAAAAGATTTGCAATCAATGAGATATATGCACATTGTTGGATATAAATAATATCGTAGACAATATTGATGATATAAGTATGGGATTAAATTTAGGATGTGACTAAA
Organism: Trichopria drosophilae; assembly: GCA_030407085.1. Taxonomy (NCBI): domain Eukaryota; kingdom Metazoa; phylum Arthropoda; class Insecta; order Hymenoptera; family Diapriidae; genus Trichopria; species Trichopria drosophilae. Next base: position 19,758,713 of record CM059584.1, on the reverse strand, counting down.
TCCACGTATAAATTAATTTGATATAAGCTTGGATTTTGCAGTCAAATCGAGTAAATGCTTTCCCCCAAATTGGGGGTTCCTTCTGGGGGGCTGCCATTCCCCAGACCCCCTGATAAGACTATCCTAACCTAACCAAACACATAAACTTTTGTTGCTTCCATCTCTCTTCCACTCATGCATGATATAGGAAACCGTACGTGGATATAGACATTCCGTTAAATTTAATTAATAAATGCAGGCCACTTTTTTTACAACATTTTTAATTTGAAATTTACTTATTCGTATTCGAAAAGACTTGTAATAACTTTGAACATTGGAATTATCAGTTATATTTTTTAATATTTTTAGGGCATATTTTAGATTTTTTCATTTTTAATCTTTTGGTTGATTATCTTTATTTTTACGGAGAAGAAAATGATTTAGAAAAATATCATGTAACATGAAGTTGGTGCATTTTTAGGTGATCGTTCTAGTAGAAATATTAATTTTCAGAAAGATAAATAAAAGGACGATAATAAATGTAATTAAATTTTTTAAATAACTTTTTCGATCTGTATGCACCCTCCAAATATACAAATAAAATTACAAGAAAATAGCTCTTTCAAGTAAGAAACTAGTAAATGTAGAACTCTGGTCCTGGCAGCTAATATAAATGAAAAATATGTTATAAACGCACTGTTAGAAATAAGGCCCCTGTATTATACGTAAACATACATAAAGCAGCGGCCGTCTAACTCGCGCATTCAACTGCGCATATCTCCCTTTAACTACAATTCAATTTTTTTTTTTTTATTTTCAAGAGAATTTAATTCTGTTTTTGCTGGGAGTACAATATTTACAATTACTAGTGACTAACTTTGTCAAAAACCATCAAAACCGCCCTGCAAATACAAAAGTAAGAGTTATGTAACAACTATATAACATTTATGTAACAATGTAACCATTACGTAAATAATACATAACTGTTATTTTTCGTGTTTGCAGGGCGCCAATAACACATTTTTTCCCTTTTCTCGTGAAATACTTGTATTGTCTGATTATGTACAAAAATTCTGAGTAAAAAAAGACTATAGTAAGACCTCTCTTATTCTAATTAGTAAAGTTTTTCAAGATGCCGCCGACCTCTCTTATTCTATTTTCTGCGTACCCCCACTTACTTTGCTTGCGAGCTTGTGATTCGTAGACAATATTTTTCGTTGACTTTTCGTGTGATAGTGGGAGAAGACTTGTGGGGGAACGAGTAGAATAAGAGAGGCTGGAGGATTAGAATAAGAAAGGCAATTAGAATAAGAGAGGTCCTACTGTATTATAATATATGCAATATGTTGAAAAAATTTAAATTGATAAATTCAATTTTTTCCCGTAATGGCCATCATATGAAAATTGTATCTCTTATATGCAATGTTGTTTCATGAATTTTGTTCAAACTTGAAAATATATGTTTGATAATAATGGAATATTATACATATATAAATCATCCAAGATCAAAATGACGGATATAATAGCTAAATGTAACAATATTAGACGCCCCAAAGTGATAAATTAAAAAGAGAAGATTAAGTAGGATAGTCGGAATCGAAAGTGCACTACATCAAATATTCGCAATTGCTTGTCTCATCATAAACAAAACGTTGCCCAGTTCTCAACACATGACGATAAATGATCTAAAGAATCCTTTTTTCTTTCCTTATTTAAAATATTTCTTTTCGTTCAACTTGAACGTGAATAAAAACAAAATAAATGAAAATAAAATGAAATAAAGAAAAATTATGTCTGCAAATGTATGTTACAATAGAAACATTCGCAATATTCGATCGGCCATTTTGAGTTTATCAATCTGGGGTATATGAAATCGTGAAATAAATACGTTCGTAATTTGTATGGGTAAATTTATGACTTTCTGTCAAGGAATTATTAATTATGAATAAATTTCTTTGTTCTGTGTCCATTTGGAATCGGCCATTGTTTCTAAAAAATATCATCTTAGCATATTATTTATGTTCAATAAACGGGATCACCTTTTATTTGTACATATACATATTAATGCAAATAGACATTTCATTGACACCTAAGATAAACCATTTTAATAGAGAAAATCGTGAAAAAAGACCTAAAAATAACAGCGTTTTTTAATTTTTTCATCAGAAATTGATAGGCATTTTCCAGTCAGAAAAAACCTTTTACGAAAAACTGAGCTGAAGTTGACGTACCTGCTTTATGATTTTGGGCAAACATTTTTGTTAATTGAAATGAAATTTTGTTTCTATTTTCTGAAATGACCCGCTTTATTCATTCGTTTAAAATAATTTTGACCTGTAAAATTTATATATAAATTTACATGTTTTGTGAAAATATTTGAATAGTTATTCAGACGACCCTAAAAGAACTCTCTATCTATTATCTGTATCGCGATGTATCGTTTAAAGACAAAACCTCAGTTATGTGACGATCCAAATATACAAATCAAATTATGTAAATATATAATAGTTTGGACAATAATGAAAGAATAGGGTGCAAAGTCGAGTTCTAGTCCCGGAGTATTAAAAGTACAATGATTAGTCGTTATAAAGGTTTTTGCTGTTTCGAACAAGGAAGAGTATTTTCAATACGGGTCTTTTCATTTTAATAACAATTCACAACAAAATGAATAAAAACTTTTCGCAGATGAATGTGAAAAAACGAACTGTCAAATAATTTTAAAAACAAAAAAAATCATACGAAATCTAACCTAACTAATGTAACATAACCTAATGTAACCTAACCTATAATCTAGCCTAACTTATTTTCTAAAAATTTGTTGCTAAATTCATATGAAATATGTAATTATGAATATCCATCTGCTGTTGTGCAATGTCGAATGTTGTACTCATACATTCGATTTCGCTATTTATTACATCAACTCCAGCAGCATAACAAGATAACAGTTCTATTTTACAATAAGAGTCCGCATTTTCAACATTATGAATCGGAAAGTATTCTTTTCGTGTCTAAAGTCATAAAATTACTATATTAAACGGGAACAGATTTATTTCTTACATATAACGTACTACAGTAGCCCCTTCAATATTTGCCACTGGATCCTTCCCAATATTTGCCTTACCCTTCCATTGCTGCTCCCCACTACTTCTCACGGAGCGGTAATTTTGTAGCATGCGCGATGCAGAAAAGGTTGTGGAGCCCATATGGGGGAAAAATTTCTATTTTATGCAATGACACCAAAATTAAAGCTAATATATTCTTAAATAGTTTTGGTTATTTTTTTTTGTAAGAAAAATTTCTTCACCTCTTTAGGCAAATATTGGGAGGGTTAGAAAAGGACAGACAAGACGGACGAGGCAAATATTGCCGGAGGGGGACACTGTAATTCTATACTCCAATGTTGTCTTTCATGCTGCTACAGTTGACGTAGTAAACTGCAAATCCCCGTTTAAATCTGTATTTATATACAGTACAAAACGTTTAATAATTTCAAATAAATATTTACTTAATTATTAATTTACTATTAACATTACTATTATACTTTGATTTATTATTAAGAAACATTTGTTAAAAAGAATAACTTATTTTCTGAATGCAAGGAAATCTTTTACTTGCAATTATTGTAATTAAATGTAGAATTCGAATTACACGTCAATTGGAAATTTACTAAAAACATTTTTTAGTAACCTAAAATACCATGTTAACCTATACTAACCTAATCTAAGCTATCCTAAACTAAATGACTTAAATTAGCTTAACGAAAAACACCAACACTAATAATAGCTTCATGTTGAATACTTCAGAAACAGAAAAGCAATAATGTAATATACCGGATAAATAACAATTGTATTATCCTACATTAGAATGTTAAATAACTGTTTTTATTTCTTGCACTTCCTGCAGTTTATTCTCCCTGACAGTAATGCTTATTATATGATCAGCAGAGAATCACAATTATCCAGCAATTTAGCAATATTTAAATCCATCTCCCGCTAAAATTGCCCATGATAATTGCTAAACCTAACAAAGCTGCGTGCAAATGCGTCGTTTTCTTCTTCAGAAACTGTAACATTAATGTTTAAATATCCACTGAACACTGTGTACATGTAACGATCGATCTCTAACTAATGTACGGGAGCAAATAAATCTGTTATATGATTTCAAAGCTGAAATTAAAAAAAAATTCGCCCTTATAATCCCTAGTCGAGATTAATAAATTTGGATTTTGAATAAAATAATTTTCATTTTTCTTCGTGAAAGTACATTAAAGAAACCAGTTTAATATGTTATTATAGTTTATTACTTGTCTGAGATATAATTTCCCTGTTTGATTTTTACAGTCTGTGTGGGTGTTCGTTTTAATTGACTACGAAGCTCCGAGTTATCGCAATGGGGAATACGAATACCCATGGTGGGCCGAAGCCATAGGTTGGGGAATTGCATCACTTTCTCTCGTCTGCATTCCCATTTTCGCCATCTACGTACTCATCCAGGCCGAGGGTAAAACTTTCATAGAGGTATTATATCATTTATTATCAAATGTATACACCCTAAATCCTGTAAATTACTAACTACAATGAATTGCAAATTATCGAATTATTGTTGAAGGTTGTATTTATCTGTTCGGCAAACTTCTTGATGAGTTTCAAATAGGTGCTTGATGTATTTACTAAATAATCATTTCAAACTATTAAGATTGATAGAATAATCGAACAATGCAACAATCCGATTATTTAAATTATCGAACCGATTTCCTATTCGTCAACCTAATTCTCTACTCCGTCTTTGTAGAAACTGCGAAACTCGATTAAGCCTCACTTCGAAGCCTGCGAAATTTGCGGTCAGGAGTATTGCACGGATCCAATGCATTCGATGGAAGAAGATATCCTCAAGGAGCCGCTCCAGGAAATGAATAGTCTGATACAAGTTACGCCGACTTACCCGCAAAAGCCGCAAACTTGATCGACAAAGTCACTGATATCGCAGGACAACAAATGCTCTCCCGAAAAGAAAATCATTTTTACTCTACACTGCGATGCAATTTTGTAACATTCCTATCGTGCCAAGTGATACGTTGATGTTTAAAGAAATAAAACCGTTTTTTCAAAAACTAATACTGGATTGGTAAACACGATTTGTTGAAATAAAAATTTCCATAATTATACCTACATGATACTTTTTTCTGATGATATGTAAACAATAAGAAATAACCATAGAAATGATCAATAATCGATCACTGATGAACATTCTTCAGATGCCGTTGATTTAGAAGCCAATCATTAGATTCCGGTTGCTTAGTAATTAAAAGATAAATATTACCTTCGTCTACCAGTCACTTCCAAGGCTATTTTTGTATTTTCGAAAACAGCGATAAATACATAAATGTCGTTCTTTGCGCAAGTAAAGATAAACAATGTATCAGCAATTCTTGGGATGCAACGTTTATTCATATAATATATCATGCGGTATCGAAAGATCTCTGCGAGAGACGTACATTACGATTTTCTCGTGTCGTAATCGTGCGAATAACACAGTAATCATAATCATAATATTAATAATACATCCGTATCAACAAATCAATATTCTCGACATAAGTACAATAATTAATAATAAAATAAATATATACACGAAGAAGCAGGGTCCGTGAGAAAATGAAAATCCGGGTAAGGTTTTACTGGCGGAGCGACGCGTTTCTTCTTTTTCCCTATATGGATTTTGGTCGTTTGCGATTATCCAGCGATGTTAGGTGCCGAAGAAAATTGGTATTATCCTGATTTCCATCGAAAAGCCACCTGGGCTGCTCGTACGATCGGGTCGCGCGAACGAGACTCATTTGGTATAAAATATGGTAATTTACTCATGTGCATCTTTTCCCCGTGTGAGATCGGGCTAAGGGTTGCGAAGGACACTCCAACGTTTTTTATACGTTATTTTGGTCCTCTTTGGATGGATGAGCGGCTATCCATTCCAACGCCCTTTGGATGCCTTCGGGTATTGGTGGCGCCGTTGGCAAGTGGGCACCGACGGGCTGGAAGCCTCCTTCGTTGGCTACGTATGTCAACGAAATGTCAACTCCGTCGTCACCTTTGTAACTGAAGGAACCCTCGGCTTGCATCGCTGCGTCTTCTTTGTCAAGGTTATTCACGTGACCTTCTTCCTGTGCTTTGATACCGTTACCAGATTCGTATGCCCATTTGTAGGATCCGTCTGGGTTAGGACCTTCTTGGGTTTGACTGACGATTGGGATGACAGGACCAGATTGCGGATCTGCTGGAGCTGCTGCGGCGCACGCTACTAGCGCAAATACGAAAACCTGAAAATTATCAAAATTAGATAAATGAAACTTTTTTTAGAGACGCAGTATATGTATTAAGCATTTATTGAAAGTAAGCGAAGTTTAAACATGTTTCTAGAAAATCACTTTTGATCAGGATGATAAAAATTATGGCGATAATTTCTTCCCTTTCAGTAACTTCACAATCGGAATACTTATATAAGATCCCTTTCCGACGTTCTACTTGTATAATTACTTAAAAAAAAAAAAAAATTATATGTTTGTTTAATGTAATATCTTTATACAAAAATGAGGATAAAAATTCAGCAGTTGAAATTTGAATTTCTGTCTAGATTAGCCTTATTGGAAATTTTATGACATCCACTAAGAAGACTTTTTCGGTTCTACGTACTTTATGAAGTTACTCGAAAAAAGCTAGTTAATTACAGCCTTTATTGATAAGAAATATATAGATAATAAAAAGTGAAGTTACTAAAAAATAAGGGTGGATAGGAAATGTTCAGATTGTCGATCCATAAGTTAGTAATTTTGTTGACAGATATCATATAAATTATGGCCTAAAAGGAAGCCATTTTTTACAATGAAGTATCTTTTAATTGGCAGATTATTGACATTGATTATAGTTATTAGCCGTTTTTATTAAGTAATATAACACTACAGTCCTCATGGATTCTTTTATATTCTATACGGAGAAAATCTTCAGATTTGCAATACGTATGGAAAAATGTGTAATAATTATTGTAAATGTTACGATTTATATTGTAAATATTACAATACGTATTGGGAATGTTCAAGTACATATTGTAATAGTAAATACAGATTTCTCTGCACGATGGCAATATTTATCCGCATGTGAAAACATTTACATAATAATATTAATCATATGATCATCCCCAAGATGGGAAGAGTTCATTCATTTATTTTTTTTTTCTTAGTAGCCAAAATTTAATATATCCGATAGCTCAAAATCCAGAATTAACAGACGATTAAATTTTCTTTTTTTTGAGAAAACCAAATTCACATTTCGACGTATGGATACTTATATTATCATAATATAGTTCTTAGCTTCAGAACATTTGAAACTAAATCACTTGCATATCAGAAGGGTTCAAAACAATGTGCTAAAATAAAAATGAGGACGCTATACTAGCGATCTTACTTTGAATTATCTCATTACGAAGAATCGAGTGTGAACATTTATTCTAATTTTTAATTCATTGTAAACCAATAAAGGAACTCATCTACATAAGTGCATTTACAGAATCGAATACACAAAATTATACCCATTTCTAAGGCACAACATTCTCTTTGAGAGAAAATAATAATAAACATTTTTGATAAGCATTTCAATACATGAAGCTACTCTTATATTGAAATAAGAAGAATGTTATACAGAAAGATAATAATGAACACAGAAAATCTAAAAATTTACAAATTGGATTTAGTAACGAATGCATGCGTGGTTAAACTTTTTTCAACAGGTAAATGCTGACTATTTCTTAAGTTTAGGGGAATTCAGGTTATGAATTAAAAATGGTTCTCAATAAATTGAGATCTAACAAATTTTCATAATTTATAAATTATGTCATTTTATATAAACTTAGTAATCATATTATTGTTTATTGGAACACTCACACGTATAGTGGAGTGAAAAAAATAAAATCATTGTTCATGTTTCCATGATCCATTGAGAGAAATAAATTTTGCCATGAATCGTTAATTTCAAATTCAAAACCAACTTGTTTCAAATACATCTCTTTATAATGCTGGTCGACTCATTTTCTATACCTGAATGTCGTTTAGAGTTCGTGAGATTTTTCTTACGTTTGAACGAGCAACAAAAGAAAATATTTCAATTCTTTTATAACACTAGTAACTGACTAAAATTGTCTCCAAATTAATAAAATTTTTAAACAATTTTATCAACCAAATATTAATGAAATTTTCGTAGTGATAAACCAAATTTTCTCACAATTTCTCAATGCATAATATGATTTGAGGGACTAACTCCACAAACAAAAGTCGATTAAAAGTCGACTGTGAAAGTCGACTATAAATGTCCCGCTGATAGTCAACTTCAAGGTAGTTAGACCCCGTGTTGTAGTATGTTTGGGTATATTTTTACATTAATTCTCATTCTTAATGACATTGTTGACGAGAAAAAACATTATTATTACTGTTTTTAAACAACATTGAAACCTGTTTGTTAAACAACATTTACTAATGTCTCAAATTTTCTTGTTTCGTCACTTACGAATTTTTTAAAAATAAGTGGATTTTTATGAGTGACGGCTTATTTTTTCAGGAAAAAGATTCTCTACAGCATTATCGTACGATTTTTGTAAATTTCTGAAGCTAGTTTCAAAAACATTTATTTATTCAAGAAAAAAATGATTACTTTTCACAATTTCTGAATAATAATTTTAGTTCTCCTGTAACAATTTTCGAAAAATTATTTTGGTAAAGTTGTAGAGAATCTTTTACTTAAAAAATAAGTTATCGTTTTTTAAAATCCACTTATTTCTAAAAATTATTTGACTGTCGATAAGAAGAAAGTTTGAATCATTAACAAAAGTTCTATAGCATATTATTAATAGACCTTCAATAATGATAACTTGTAGATTTTGTTACTATAAACACTCCAACTGTTTAAAAAAACATAAAATAATTTTCCGTGAAACACTTAATATATCCACGTTGCAGATTTAACTATTCTATAATAATAAATTGTGACTAGGACTGTCATCAACGGATGGTCGACAGGTTTATTTTCAAAAGTTCAACCAGACCGTCCAACACTAAAGTAATTTCAACAAAATTTATTAATTAGCGGTCAGGAAAAGTACATTATAACGCATCTGCATGAAAACTTTCGTAACTTAGTGTTTAAAGAATTGAATGCATAAACTACCTGAATCGAATAATACTTGCACATCAATGAGATTTTAAACTGCATAAACGTAATCGCTTATGAATGAAATTAGCAAAATTCATCACAATAAGCGACTATGACACGATAACTTCATATTTAGTCAATATTATCATGTTCTCTTCATCCGTGAATACAGTCATTATTTATCGATGGTGCATTTTCACATAACAAATTATATACTGCAATTTATTTGAATGCGAAGTTTCAATGATCAATTAAAAGCGATTAGAATAAACAATGAAGATATATCGCTTGAGGCACTGTCAACGATTAGATGTTTCATTTATGATAAATTTTATATTAAATGTTCTATGCTTCATGTGATATTTTCCGAGTATATTCTTCTGTGTCAGTAATGTACTTTTTATCCGTTTATAGACTTCTTTCATGTAATTTATTATTTTCCTAGATTTATTTTAACCTATTAACCTATTAAAACGCCCGGAAGGACATAATTCCTACTTCAATTTCAACCAACTATTTCATATAAAAATTAAAGTTAACAAAAATTGAAACGTATGTGTCTTGTTATTTTTGAGAATGGTAATTTCCATGGTATTTTTTTTCAAATTGTCAAAATTGAGCTATCTTAATTACAAAATTAAATATAACGATTTCAATCTCAAAAAAAAACGCAAAAAATTGGGTATACTTTTTTATAAAACATTTTTTTCTCGTAGTGCCAGCACAAAATTCTTTCGCTAGAGGTGAAGAAAACAGTTGTAGTATTAAGATAAATTTTTTAAATATTAAAAAACTAACATCATGATCACAAAATGGCAACCGCCGTGAGAATTTTCTTTTTAAAATTTAACATATTTTTTTTTCATGAAAACTGAAAACTCTACCAAAAATGTTGTGAGAACAAACGTTTCGTAGAATGTGTCGAAGAATATTCTTAATTTTTTTCAGAATGTGTCGATACAATTTGTTATTTTTCGAAAATTAAGAAAACCGAAATAGTGAAAAAGTCTTTTAAAAAATCTTAAAAAAATTGAGCGTAATCTTTGACTAATTATAAAATTTTTTTGTTCTAAGAAGATTTTCTCTAAAGTTTATAGTTTTTCAGAAACAAAATTATTAATCATTTCTAGATTTCAAGAATAATAATTTCTTTTGCCGAAAACTATACACTTTAGACAAAATTTCCTTAGAACAATATTATCTTAGAATTTATCAAAGAATACACTAACATTTTTTCAGATTTTTTAAACGACTTCTTTAAAAATTTCGTTTTTATAAAAATTTAAAAAATCGATACATTCTAAGACATTTTTATTCGTAGAAAATTTTGTGTAAAGTTTATAGTTTTCATGAAAAAAATTTGTTAACTTTTAAAAAGTAAATTACTCCCTGCTATCGTTATTTTGTCATTACGGTGTTATTTTGTTAATATTTTAAAAATATATCTTAATACTACCACTATTTTCTTCACCTTTAGTGAAGGAATTTTGTGACCGAAAATATTCTTTCGATGAGAAAAAAAATGTTTTATTCAAAAGCATAGCCGATTTTTTTAGTTTTTTTGAAGTTAAATCGCTATATTTGATTTTCTAATTAAGATAGCTCAGAGTTCGATTTTCATACGAAATACTTAATTGAAACTGAAGTGCAAAAAGTGTCCATCCCGGCGTTAATGGGTTAAGTCCCAAATGTCATAAATTTTCAATGAATTTTCTTACATTTTTAGCCATACTATAATTATCAAAAAAGAATATTGATATATCCGACGTAGAATTTCATGATCTTTCAGAATATGACCACATAATTTGTTTACTGACAAAATAAGCGCTATTTTTTACTGAAAAAAAAGATCTGAAATTTTTACAAGAAACATTTTTAAAAAGATTATATTCGTTTAAGATTCCATATAGGAAAATGTTCTCGAGGCTTATATTTTAAAATCTACATTATAAAATGTTGAAAATGCAGGTGAAAGTATCCACGGCGATTCAGAAACAAAAAAATCATGAAAAATTTCCGGAATTTTTCTAATTACAGCTGTGAAAAATTATAATTTAGTGTCAGAACGTGACATCCTTAATGTTTAAAATTAAATAATATATTGCAGGTTTGCATTGATTAATTACAATAATCCAAAATTTGAAAAACTGACAGGTGTCGATCTAGTGTTGAAAATAGATATTACTTCGAATTTTTTCTCATTAAGAACCGAGGCGCACTTGACACTATGCTTTGGAAATTGACAAACGATAAAACTGGCGTTTCGTACGTTGTGAAATACGTTTTAATAAAGTTCATTAAATTGAGAAACATTTTCTAAATAAACACGAGACAACATGTATTGTAGTCTTTACTATTAAAATCATACATTAAATCATACTAAAATGATACTATTAAAATCTGTGTTATTTTAAAAGTCATCTAACAGTTAATTCTTAGAAATATTAACAAAAGTGCCCCAATTTAGAACCAATTTTAATTTACATACATACTTGTTTAAGAGAATTTGCAATATTTATATAGAAACAAAAATACCCAGAAATATATTAAAATTGTTTTTCACTCTTATTCAAAAATCCTTGTTCAAAATTATTTCTGAAATGTTAGCAACGATTGCTGTACATGATGCAACTTTAAATGCAATTACAACCTTCATTTGATCCTTACCTTGCATTTCTGCAAATTTCTTAAAATTAGCAGTTTTCAAAGATACATTTAAATTAGCAAGTAGGTTTAATTTGACTTTTCGTGTGAAATGATTTCATTGGCACTTTTAGTCAAGACGTACCACTACTATAATTTACATTAAGAGTGTTACAACATTTTAAATTGTTTATCTGCGTTTCCATACATTACTAACATTTAGAAAACTGCGCATTATAAAAATTCAGTTTTTTAAGTACATTAAGGAATAATTTTGATGTTATTTTATCATGCAATGTAAAAACGTCAACGTAAAAATCTTTTTAAAGAAATGTCCAATTGCAAAATAACTTTTGTTTATTGCTGAAACCGTTTTCTGGGTGTGTAATCTGGACTCGTCGATTGTTCAGACAGATCAGTTTCGCGGCAACGAGATAAGCGCAGAACAATTGAAACTGAGGGCAACGGGCTCGAACTTTACGTAGAAAAGTTTTGTTGATCGTGTAATTAATTGTTGCAATATTTAATTATAAGTAAACTTTCTTTACGTTATAAATGTTTATTCTCTGCCCCAAATTGTTCAACAAGTTTCGTCACTTCGTTAACATCGTATAAGAAAAAACAAAATTAATATGTTTGAAATACCCAACTATGTGTCTCATACAACTACAACGATTTTATTTGCATACTTATTTCAAAAATAAATTGAAACGAAATGAGAGGTTGGGCCTGAGAATTTCGAGGCGATGTGAAAATTGTTGGTATTATAATAAAGTACAAAAATGTATATTACTAAAACTAAAAATAAATAGTAATATTCGACTGAAAAGTATCGACACAGAATTCTTATGTAAAATTGGAAACGTAAAAATTTCTCTGTGGGATACTTTCTTTAGAGGCACAGCTAATAATAAGCGATTCATCGACGCAAATACTCATGGATAGCAACACGTAACACTTTCCAATATCTTAAAATTTATTTAAAGAATTTATAATCACGAATGTAATATTCAATAACGAATGTAATATCAATCAAACTTTTACGTGGTTAAAGTACGCGACTTCAGGATGATTTGTTTAGAAATAAATGACCCATTATTTTCGAAAGTATACTAAATTAAATTCTTATCTAAGAGATTCAATTGTTACAGAAATTTGCAAATGATAAAAAAGTTGAAACCAAGCGGTGTGAAATGATTTCATCAGAATTTAAATACCCAAATAATTAGTTTTGTGCAGTATATCATTTTGTCACTATTATACGCAACATGCGAATATTTATCTCATAATGCATCTAAATTGCTATAATGATTGTTCATTCAATTATTATCACTGATTAATTGTCATTACATAACAATAACACACGTAGCCGTGGATGCGCGCATTAACATATATTATGAAAGTGCTATTATTCAATTTGTATTCACAATGTTATGCTTTTCCCAAGTTTTTACAGTCGTATTACATTTTATTACTGACATTTTATATTTTATTACTGTCCATCACTCCACGACATATTTTATGTTACATGTGAAAGTATTTGCGGTAAATTGCCGACGTAGAGTCTGCGTTGTCTAATTAACTCATGGAGATATAAATCTTCGATTGGATTTAAAAATTAAGAACAATTATTTCCCCCTACTTGCCCATGAACATCTGATCCTATACGATGATAATCAAACAATTCAATTCGCATTTTCCCACGTGACTAGGTTACGTCATACGTTTAGCAGATTTTTAACATTTTAATTATAATCGAAGATCAATGAATGGTTTTTGTTGCATTAGTGTTGAAACGGAATGATCAATTTGCAATATTAATTCACAAAAGTTAAATAAAGACGATTTATGAATTCGCATTATGGAAAATTTTTTCACTTAATTTATGTACCGTTCGGCGAATTAATTTATAATTATGTTACTGATATTCGCAATTCTTAATTTTTCACTCACTGCGAATTATTTTTATTTTTATTTTTTTTAAAGATTAATGTTAATTATTTCAAAATACTTAAATATTGTTTGATACATTTTACAACTAGTCACATAATGAGTTTTTTTAAAATACGTCAAAATTTTTCAATGATTGCAATCCACATGAATTTAATACGATTATGATTTATTTTTCGAAGTATGACAGAAAAAAATGTCATGAAATTTTTCATAGATTAGAAATTCACCTTTTTTCGTTAATGATTGTCACTATTTGTATGTTCATTGTCAATTATACTTTTTTTACATAGATTTTAGTCTTGTTTCATATGCGTTAGTATTTTTTGAACTTTTACTTGTCAAGAACAGATTTGCCCAAATTTAAATGTTATGTAGAAATGAAAAGAAACGTCTGACAATGCCTGAAGATTTCTTCAAAAGACATATTAGAATATTTCATTTAATTAAACTTAATGTTAACTTAATCTTCTATGCATTATTGACGTTTCATGTTACTCCGTTGTAAAATAAAAAAAATGTTTCAGTATTTTTTCATTAGTATACCAGAAAGTATATAAAATTTTGTTATTACATTTTTATATTTAGTTGTGACATGAATCGTTTTGAAATAGACATTTCTATATGCATAATCTCATCATTTAAAAGAAAGTTATCCAGTACTAACTACAGATTCATAACTAAAAATTAACCATTACTGTATAGAATAACTTGTTAATGTAGTTTTTAAATTACTGAATAAGTCGATCATAAAATGAATAATTATAGCAAATTAACATATGATTCATTATAAATTATAAAATATATCTCTTTAATATTATTGAATAACTAAGTAATCGATGTGAGAAATAAATCTAAACTGAATGGCACAATAAGATTACAATTACATTTATATCTAGGAATAACTTATTTGAAAATAAAAATAAAATATTCGTTAAAGCGATCAGAAAAGTTTTCATTTCAGTGTTTGGTGCATGCAATTTAGTAATTATCCCAAGATTCGTTAATAATTACCTATATACATTGATAAAAGAAACACTAGAGCAGCACAAATTATGGCACAACATAATTATTTTTTATAATAATTATAAACAAACTAAATTGTCCTTATTGTTCAAATTTGTGTGTTATATTCTTATATTATGTTCACGTAAAATGTTATTGTATGACAATAAAAATGAGAATATTTATTAACAATCATTGTCAAATTTTTACGTGTTGACTTATTATGTATAAAAACATTTTTTTTGCTAAATATTGGAACAATCGTGAATAAAATTTTCGTAAGAACTACATTAGAGCGCGAAAGTAAGTAATTATTCTTTATTAATATTTTTAATTTGTTTACTGGCACAAATATAGTATTAGAAGTATAAAATATATATTATAAGAAAGAAAACAAGTACTTATGAATATAATTAAAGTACTATAACAGATTTATTAAACATTTTTGTTATAAATTTGTAGATTTGTTACAAAAAGTGAATTTGAAATTTTTAGGGAAATTTTGTTAAAAAAGTACGAATTAGTGAGGTCTGATCGGTTCTAATCGAAAACAAAATGTGTGCACTAAGATGAATTTATACGATCTCAAGTAAATATTTGTTTGATTGGAATAAAATATTTACTAAATTGAAATCAGTTTTGTTTTAAATTAATTAAAATAAGAGAAATTTTAACAAGTATTAAGTACAATTTATTGAAAAGAAGAAACGTTTATTGAATATAACAGAACCTGTTGTCTATACACATAAAATAAGATGTGAGAACATTAAAAAAAAGTCAATTTCATTGAAAATTTCTTGTAAAGTGCCAAGTATTATGACATTTTAATGTATTTATAAAATGATTCTGCACTCCGTAATAACTTTTCTTGTGAAGAAATGGTAAGTACTCTCCCTAAACATTAAATAGCTATACATGAAGGAATTTTTCATAATGAAATAATGAATTAATAAATTAAAATTAAATGAATAATTCTTGGTATATACGGTACTTTGACGAAAAAATGAGAATATATTTTGTTGCAATTGCAGCAAGTAGATACGTGAAATAATGAATTAATGAAATAATTAGTATGTTTGAGTTAATAAATATAACTTTAATTTTCGAGCAGTAGATATTACTGGCTGCGTGAGAATACTTTTAGTTGAACCTCTACTGTACGTATTAAAAAAAACTGACAAAAATTTGAGATTAAAAAAATATATATCAATCTTGTTTAAAAATATATATAATTCTCAATGGGACATCGCTTCCCAATTTATGAGCAAAATAAATCTATCTATCTTGTATAGTAATGGTAAATATCGTGCCTTCTATATTAGTCCTATTCAATATTTTAGTGTTTTTTTCGTCAACTCCAGAAAATTGTTTGTATAGAAAATCTTGCTAAAATAAAAATTTACTACATATATAAAAATATTCTAATGATAAATACTCTTACACTGAAAAAAAAATAGTTGAGATAGCGAAATGTGTGGTTGCCCAATAGGAATTAAATATTTAGTCATTTTTCAGCTGTTTTTAGTTAAACAAACAAAATCAATGTCAGATTAACTACATATTAGTCAGTATAACTAAATGTAGCGTAAAAATGACGAAATATTTAATTCCAACTGGGCAATTACACGTTTAGGTGAACTCATTTTTTTTCGAGGTATGTGTGTTTTCTTATTTGCCTTCGTGTCCGAAGTGTTAGATGACATATAAAAAATTTGAGAAATCTGCAGGAAATGTCGAAAACTACTTAAAATAACTTTCTCAATTGTAATTTTTAGTTTAATTTTTTTTTTCAAAAACAGTAAAATTTTACCACACTAAGAAGAACTATCTGTCGCAATTGTCTGTTTCAAATTTAACTGTAAACAATATGAATACGTATATTTATTAATATGAAGAATTTTTAAATGTAAACGAAATGAAATGGCGAGTATTTATTTTGTTGTTAAAAAAAAGCATTGATTGTACTAAAAACGATTTAAAGTAATTCAATATTCCGAATTAATATCCTGAATGAAAAGGTTAAAAATGTTTTATAAACCAATGTGTAAGGAATCTGTCGTTTTTAATAGATTTTTTGTCTTTTCTTTTGCCGTACAACGATGTATGCAAAAAAGATCTGTCAAAATCATACATGGATGTACATTTCTCAAATTAATTATTAACATACATGCAATTCATTCTCAAATAAAATATATTAAATACATTAAAGAAATGGAGAAAATAAAAATTTTGTTACACACGAATTGTTCAATCGCAAAAAAAATGAAGAAGTCATCAATTCTATTCTTCCGGTATTTAAAATTTTTTTTTAAATATTACGACATAATTTTAAAAAATATCAAAAAATAATCCTTTTTTCTCAAATTGTCACGATAAAGATTTTAGAATCTTACTAATTTCTTTGATGAAAATTGAAAAATGTTCACCTTAAAAATGTATACATTGAACTCCAAAAACTTAAGTTTTTCAAAGTTACAGTTTTTCTTGAAGTTACACTTACAGTAAATTAAGAAAAAAATTGGTAAAAATGAATTTTTTTATTATTTGTTGATGTGATTGAAAATTTAATAAATTAACTTACCATTTTTAGTATTGGGACAAAACTGAACAGGCAATTTTACAAAGAGTAAGAGTAAATATGGAAAGTTTTCTTTTATTTAGTTTAGTTGAGTGGAATTTAACAAAATTTTCAGATTCTTCATATACTGTACAGAAAAAAAAAATTGAAAAAATTAAGGAAAATGTGAACATAGAAAATTAAACATTATTGTTTGTTATAAAGTTTTAGTAGAATCAAGTTTTTAAGTTTATATTAAATATAAGCCAATGAATTTAAATGTGTTATAAAAATATTGAAGAAACTGATTTTAATCATTTTCCACTCAGAGCCTCTAACAAAAAAGCTCAAAAACGATAATGTTCTTGGTCGCATTTGCAGCTATCTCATTTAGTTTTTATTTTCAATAGCTTCAGAAGTTAATTCACTGACTTGACCATTAAATTTTCAAATGGTCACTCTTGTGATTAAATGTAATAAAAAAATACCATAAGAAACTTTTCGAAAATCACTAACACTGCAAAAATACAAAAGTATTAAAATATTACAACAAAAATTTTATATTTTTTTACTTCTACTCTTTCGCTGGATGAATAAAATAAATATTTTTTACAGTGTAGGATAATTATGAAGATAATGTCTTCATTCGAATGAAAAGATGCAAACAAATATTGGATGAGTCTCAGAAAAAATCAGACTTCAAATTGAATTCAACACTAAAGAAGGTTTAATTTTAGTCTGCTTTAGTAATTTTAGTCAATGATTATGTTCAAAACCTTTCCTTCCGAGTCCATAGATAGTTATTATCGAACAGTTTGTCTTAAAATAAGACAGTTCATACTTGTATCACCTAAGTCAAAACAGCAGTTAGAAGTCAATCTTTGTTATCTCATACACTGTTATAAATTTCTCTAGGAGTTTTCTGAAGTAGTTACTGAAGTTTTTTTTACTGTTCAGAATTTTACGAAACAAAATTAAGAAACATTTTCAATTACCAAAAGATTTCAAAAAATTACCAAAACATTTCAGAAAATTACTAAACTCTGTTTCGTAAAATTCTGGAACAATAAAAAACTTCGGTTACTCTTTCAGGAAATTGCTACAGAAATTTTTAACAGTCTAGAAAGGCTTTATAAGCTTTTTAAGTAACATAATTTGTAACAAATAAGCTAATGCCAGATTGAAATTAAGTCATATTCGACATCGAATTTTAGAAGTACTAATACTTTTTTTTATCGTGTTACCGAATATTACCGTCCGCCAGGAAAACCGAAATCGCAATCCGAACAAACCGAATGATGAAAATAGCGACGATCGTTAAGGGTTTCACAGTGGAGTATAACGGTCGGCACTTGCACTCGCGATTCGGAAGTTCACAGATCCGGAAGTTCCGGAAGTTTCCGGTCGGAAGGAAGAGGAAGACTCCTGAACGCCTGAGGTTCCCTGTCGCGCGGTGCACATGGACTCTCGGTACCGAAACTTGTCTCGCTCGGGGCGAAGTTTTTCTCTGAACCCAGGCTTACCAGTAATGTGTACATGTTGCCGTGGAGTAAACGCCGGTGGGCAAGTGTTTAATCAAGCCCAGCAGCAACGGTGCCTTATATACTAACCGCGGGTAGGCACGACCGATTCCTTCGCTCATGGGCTACCGCCATCTTGAAAGATGCACAGTGCGCCGCGATCATACGTGCCGCCACCGGGGGTACAGCCAAGGGTACGGAAAAATTTCCCCCCGGCTAAGATAGGTTGCACACACATAGGATCGATTGTGGGAGACGATCGAGAATGATCCGTCATGGGAAGGTACAACGACGTCGAGACGTGTGCTGGATGTCGTCGGGTCCCGCTAGTCCCTACTTCGAGGACTCTTGCTCAAGTGCACCATGTCGGTGCAACAGTGGTTGGGACTTTTTAGCGCTAATTATCTTTTTGATGGATCGATTTTCTATGTTGCCAAGATCTTTACGATCGTCGAGCGATCCTTGATTATTGTGCGAGCGGAATTTTCGTGATTGCGGCGCTATGTGTAATTGAACGATTGTCAGGAATGATTTTGGGATAACCTAGCAGAGGTTCTATCTAGGTCTAGTCAAACTAAGAATAATGGTATACTATAAGTTTCTAATGCACCCAAAGTTTGATACTATGGACTAAAAACCGATTTTAGTCAGTTTCATAGTCAGAACTGCTCTAATTTTTCTCCCATTTATAGCTGTTTTTCTTGAAAAACACATCTTTCTGACTGTTCATACTTCAATTTGATGAAATGAAAACTTACGAAACCACCCTAGTAGAAATCGAAATCAGCCACAATACAAACATCCAGAAGCTAGTTGCGAATCGTTACTAGACAAAAAGTAATGATTCAGTGCTAGCTTCCGTTTTGTACTAGTGTAGCTGATTTCGATTTCTAACAGAATATAGTTGAAAATATTGGCGATTTTTCGTTGTTTTTTTTTAAATTTATTCAAAGGCTATATCAGAATAAGAATAGTAAAAGTACCCTCTCCTAAATGACCTACTTGGTCTAGACAATTCGAAAGGTAATGAAAAAATATTTCGATTGCGAAAATTTCAACCCTTAAAACCCTACGCAGGGGCAAGTAAAGCTAAAAAAGTTATTTTTTTTAAATTAATTTTTTTGTGACAAGTGTTTACAAGACAGAGTCTTATAAAAAATCTTGGAGGTGGAGGTTTTACCTACAAATAACCACAATTTTTTGCGAGACACAACCTCAAAATTGGGTCCGAAAAAAATTATTTAATTTTCAATCAGCGTTTTTATACCCCGGTTTTGAAGATACTCGATTTGAAATATGTGTTTTTTACGAATTTTCGAAAAGAAATGGTGGCACACCCGAATTTTAGCTAAAAACTGTTCCTTTTTGCATTTTTGTGGTTTTTATAAGATTCTATTACATTTGGATGACTCAAAATAAAATTGTTTTCATATCTTTTGACCCTCTATATGATGCTGAAATCAGATTTGCGGTATTTTTGCTAAACATTTCAGTATACGCCAACAACTGGTCTTTTTGGGAATATGTAACTATGTTACTGGGTTATATGGCATTTGAAAAGTCTGAAACAATTTTTTTTTATTATATCATATATATAATTATATTATTCTTAACATGTTTAAAACATCCGTTTTTAAATATTTATTTGATAAATATTGCACAATTTGTTATTTTCCAGCAGGCGCAAGTTTGAACCTTATAATGACAGAATTATTATTAATAAGAGTTTTTCATTTATCTAGTTAACGAATTGTAAATCGGATAAGACAATAAAGTAGAAAAAGATGTAAAAATTATGTCATAAACTTTACACTATTCAGCATTAGACAAAATTCAGCAGTAACACTCGGTTGTAAACACTAGTCACAAGAAAATAATATAAAAAAAACACGTTTTTTAGTAGCTTTTCTGCCCCTACGCATGGTTTTGAGGTTTGAAATTTTAGCAATCGAAATATTGTTTGATTACCTTTCGAATAGTCTAGGCCAAGTAGGACATTTACGAGGGGGCACTTTCATTATTCTTTTTCTACTATAGCCTTTGGCGACGAATTTTCTGCATTATTTGATGTTTAATTTTTCGCTTAATTAATATTTTGAAAGTACATTTAATGCCGTGTCGAATGCACTTTTGTGAAGCAAAAACGAATTTAAATTGGCAGAGTTTTAAAATGTTAGGAATTTTTCGCATTCGTAATTTTTTTACTCGAATCGTAAATTAGACCAATTACCATTGCATATAAAAACTTCCTTAGTGCGGAGTCATTATGATACCCTTATTACAAAAAATAAGGTATTTCCTGTTAAGCTCTAAAATGTTTAATTTCGGCATTGAATTAACTTGTTAAAAAAGAAATACGCTATCATTGCAGTTTGTTTTGTTTTATTTATAGATATAATGTATCATTTATAAATACAAAATAATAATTATCGATTACTACAGCGCTAAATTTGAGTTAACCACCTTTAATACTCGCTGGTATGTAACCGAATTCTCTAGTATCGGATGTTTATCGAAATTCATGAAATTGAAAGCGAAAAGTATTTGTAGAGTTCTAATGTCCTTATCTCCTTGGGCGTGATATAAGCCCAGGAAACGAAAATGAATTCAGACATCAAGAACCAGAATTCAACGTCTTAAATACGAATTCATTTCAATTCTTAACAATGGCATACAGCGAAAGGAAGTAGTGATTATATTTCTGAAATTCGATTCCTGGTATCTTGACATCCCATTTTCGTTTATTGGAGTTGAGAGTTCGTGAAAGGAAAATGTTCACGTCGTAGGTAACACAGACCAACAAACTTTTACTGTTTGTTTTACCTTTGACAATCGCAGTATCTTTTGTGCTGAAAGCAATATCTCTAGAAGAATTTACCTATCAGGTCGTGCTGTGAAGAAAATTGATGTTAAATGTGTAAAAATATGCTTTTTTGGCGATATTTCAATTTATTTTATAGCAAAATACTTAACATTCGGATCTATATATACTGCGTCTGTCAAAAGTACATTCTTTTTTGTTATAAAAACAATAGAAATATGACCAAAAAAACGTACATTTTAGCACATTTAACCTGATTTTTCCGGAATCGTTTTTAACAGGAAAAGTCCGTTTGGAAATGTTCCTGCAATTGTGAATAGAAAAATCGGGCAGTGTAATGCTGATTATATACGTTTGTGCTATAGAAATGGCAATTGCCCCATTTATGGAGACTGATGATGTCATATCGCTGGAGAACATCGGGAAATTCGAAGGCTGTGAATATTTTCCTATGTCCATACCCTGAATTTCGATGAACACGCGAATTTTGGTTTAATATTAGATGATAAAGAAAACTAAAACAATTCTTAAAGATGCTAAATTCAAGTTTTGAAAACCCATTATAACATCAGTTAACATCACACATAATATCAGTCGTATGCGTAAAGATGTTGTTTAATGTAGATGTGAACGTCACCCTCGATTTCGGTTTGGCCAGTAACTTTAACATTCACCACAGACAAAACTCTTACTTCTTACTTAGTTACATCCTTAATTTTAATTGCAAACTGCTATTTTCAGGGAATTCCGTTGTAGACGAAGATTCTGTTATTGGGACGAATTAGATCTAGATTGGAAGTTTGCAACAGAAAATGGAATTATTTTGGAATGTTTTCTTCATCTTGGAATATAGAACAAAACAAAAGTCGTAATTTATGGAAGCTGTTTTTTATATACGCAATATGTTTCTTTTGTTGATGTCGCATATTTGTAATTAATAAGATTCTTGAATATTAGATTTTTCATGTAATGATGTAATTATTGAAGTTTTAAAATCATTGGAGAATGGTTACAAAGAAGAAACACCTCTTTATGATAGAACTGCACTTCATTCAAATCACTCACTACTGAACAGAAATTCTAGAAAATATCCTAGATGATTTGTATGAGAGGACTTCAAACAGAACCTGATGATCAACAATGCCATTCAGACTGCTTGATAATAATTGATATTTACAAGCGTGAGTAAGGTTAACTAGTCTTTTGTTGATATAATCTAAGAAGGCTACTTCGGCAGTCACTACAAACAGCATTTGACCAATTCCAGCGTTATTGTAATTGCCAATAGCTTTGCCATATTTTTGCATGGACTACAATGGGAATACTCTACTGAATTTAAAGTACATGGAACAAGTGATTTGTTTACCGCTTTATATTAACTATTTGCATTTTTGTATTCATTCGACACAGTGGATGGTGGTAGCACTGGTAGTACGTCTTTATTCCACGGATAAATGATTACACGAGAAAATATCACGGACATTTGATTACAGTGATAAAATATCACACATTTAAAAATTTCCATGTGCAGTCATATTCATTTATGCATTATTGGAAGTAAGCGGAGTTCTGACTAGTTAGGTTAGGTTAGCTTTAGGGCAGGCATATGCCTTTAGACATTATTAAGGGTAGGCAGAATTCTGACTGGTTACTGTCTCCCTCATTTTAGTGAACGAATTGTTCTAAATCTCGAATAATTCTCGCGATAATAATCGGGGTCAAATTGTCTGAAGCCAAAACGGGGAGACAAAATATCTGTCGCCAAACCAGGGGGGCCAAAATGTTCTAACGCGAAATGAATTTCTGTAAGTAATGTTTTTTTTTGTCGCAGGGATAGTTTTGTTTATTGTTATTTGTCCATGTGATGTTTTGTCGCGCGATCAATTGTCGTGTTCTATATTGTCTCGAGCGATTAGTTGTCATGTGAAATAAAGACCAGGAGCCGTGGGTGGTGCCATATTTATCGAAATGGCTTGGCGAGGACCTTTTAACTAAACCAGTGTTAACACAACTGTCCTGATAATGTCTACTACTAAATCGAATGTTAATAAATTCACGAATGTTAGAAAGATAATCTAAAAATGTTTACGGAACAATATCAGATTTTGTTAGATTTGCATTCATATGCTTTTTCTTCTAATTTTTCGTTGAAGTCTTGTAATTTGTGTTTGAGATGTATATAATTTGGAAATGACATGATTTTGACTTTATTTGAAAAGCCAGTTACATTTCTTAATCGTTTGTCAGGTAACCAATCCAATCGAAATAAGAGTACATAAGCAGGCTCTATTAAAACATATTTTAGCCCATTAAATCCTGAATGGATATTTTTTCACAACAGTTTTCAACGTTTGTGTTTTAGGGAAAAACTGTGTAGAGGCACATCGAAACTGGAAAATAAACTGAACTTTCAGAATATGTTATTTGATATTTCAAAAAATGCAAGTGTGGCAGCCAAACGCGGAAATACCATCGAAAACTGTCGAAATTTCATACTGTAAAATGATCGACTTTTGAAAAAAAACGTTACTGAACAAAAAGATTTTAGAATTGATATTACATTTTTTCCAAAGTTCTATTATTTTCAAGTGAAATATTCCTGATTGTTGGATGGCGTTTTCGTGTTTGAGCTGAAATTTTGGATGCTTTCACCTTTATATTCAAAATAAATATTATTCAAAATAAATTATAAATATCCAAATGTCAGAAAAGCCGGCATCTGACAGTAAGATGATAGTGTTACTTATAAGTGTTGCATTTAAATACGAAAGTTTTGAAATTGTAGCATAGGCGTATGAACATAACGTAACCGAGTCACTCATTAGTCAATATTGACTTTCATCCGAGCTAAGATTGTTGTTTCTTCGACATTATCTTTAGTATCCTTAGATAGTAAGTGTTACCATTTAAACCCGAAACCTTAAAGTATCATAAATGATGACAAGCGAGAATACCCTAGTAGAAAATATAACAAGTTTTGGCTAGTTTTTCTGGCCCCTTATCTATAAGCAATTCCATGTAGAAAATTGATCAGAAAAGTAGATTTGTTCTGAACGCGAGTAGCAGAATCCCTAGTAGAAATTTATTAAGAATGTAATAAGGATCTCACCACAGCGTTTCAGCCTGATCAGGACCCTTATAAATTTCTACTCGGGCTATAACCCGGTATTATATTTTTCTCGTTTTTACGTGCTTCCGTTTCATTTAAGTGTCTTCATCAGAGAATGATGGTAAATTTCTCCTTTGATACCATCAATACATCATACATTATTAAATTTAAATATATTCCAAATTAAAAATTAATATATGATAACGCCAAACTCTAACGGATGAATTCGGATATTTCAACAATGCTTGCCAAGAGACGTTCAGGATATCGGTATCATCCGAATACTCGCCTTAATTTTGCAACCGTTCGAGATTCAAATTTTAATAAACGTAATTGTGGTTGTACTGGCATATTTTTCCTAAGGGTCTCTTCCAGTAAAGATTACAATCAAAACGAACCTTCTTAAAAAAAGAATCATCCTGATTTTTATCATGATAATAAGTAGGTATTAGATAGTACCAAAGATCGCATTCAAAGTATTCCAAAGTTTACGAGTATTCAATTTCGCTGACAGACTTGTGTAATTTGATAGACACCTCGTGAGTGAAAACAATTCGTTTAAAATAATAAAATTTTATTACTGTAATTGAGCATTCAACGAACCCTGCGTGGGATGAATATGAATACAATATTTGCTACTCAATATAAACATTGAAAATATTAGACTGGACAGAGTCGCAAATGTACTCATGAATGTAGTATCTGAAATTTGAAACCATTAAAAAGTACGCAAATTATTATGATGTATTAATAGATAACAAATTGTTTAACATTGTAATAAATTACTTTAAAGACAAATTTCTCAGTGTTACTATGGCCATTATAACATTCTTTATTATCTTCAACAAGTTTATTGATAAATTTATTTAATTTCATCCCGTCATTAAACTAAATAAAATAAGGTTTGTCCTCTTCACTATGATGGTTTAATTACAATACGAAGGAACTAGGATGTCTGGTCATTTTTTCAGGATAAATCTCTTCACTTTACGTTTCAGCCTCCGATATGGGCCATCTGCCGAAATTCCGCTTAGCTTTCAATAGGATTCGATGTTGCAAGTGGTTTTTTAAGCTGGAATGATCAAACAAATATTTTCTTTGAATAGTAGCAACTCAATATTTATAAGAAAGAATATTTACCGTTTAGTTTGAAAAAGTAAATAATTCATTGACTTGAAAAAAACAAAAATCTATTTCACCATACTAAATAATTTCTTCCTCCAACTTTATATTAAGTTTATTTAACTCGGAAATTATTTACTGGAAAATATAAATCTTCTCTTAAACAAACGACAATTTATTTGAATTAAAAACATGACTACTTGATTCTAGTAAATTAAATTGAAATAAATATATTCCGATAAAATAAGTAAATTTTATTTTTAGTGCAGTGTAGGATTTATTGTTAATGCTTAATAAAATCTGTTAAACAGTTAACATCCTTCGTTAATATACGTGACGAAATATGTATTAGAAGCTTAATAAACGTGTAATTAGGTTTCTTAAGTTACAGAAAATAAAAAAAAATTGTTTTCAAATTTGGAGATGTCATATATTCTGCCTGGATTAAAAAAAAGGACAATTGAATTCAAATTTAGGTTTAAGCTTTAACCGAAATTTTGTCATTAATTTTATTTCTAGTTTTTCACCTACCATTTCTTAACCGATTTTGCTGAAATTTTGGAAAGGATTCCGTGAAACACTTTTGTAGTTATAAAGAACCAAATTTTGAAAAATGGTGAATATTATTTCTTTAATTTTGCACAAATACATTTCATAAATCTGGTGTTTCGTTTGTAACGTTTCGACCTCTTGGTGCGGGTCATCTTCAGAATAAAAGCATGCGGGTATTTATACTTGCTAGGGAAACAAAATGTGTGTGTGATACAATGGGAGTAGAGGAAGGAACCAATGAGATTTGTGAATTTTGATGAGTGGGATTTCAGTTTAGAAGGGAAATATATATGTGAGGTAGGTGTGAGTTTTGTCGATCTCATGTTTATTGTGTTGTTTTCTTCCTTCTTAATGAAAAAGGTTTGTATATTGCACCTCTTTCTTCAGTTTTTGTCTATTGCGAGGATTTTGATTTTCTCATAATCGAATTCGTGTAATTGTTTGTATTATCGGGATATTAGCGATATTATTATTATTATTGTTGTTGTTGTTAATGTTATGAGTATTTAAAGTATTAAAAAGTTTTTTTATGCATAGGTTAACCAATAAAGAAGGATAACCGTTATCTGCCAAGATATTTTGTATTAATAACTTAAATTCTTTTTGTGAAATTCTGTGAAGGATAGGTTTACTGCTCTATCAATCAGCTCATAGATCATCCCAAATTGGTATAGTTCTGGATGCGTTGACAGATATATGTATCTACCAGACCAGGTATTTTTATGAAAACAGTCTAGTTTCAGGCTGCCATCCGACATATATTATAAATTTGACATCAAGGTAATTGATTTTATTGTTGTTTTTCAATTGGTAGGTAAATTTTAATCTCTTGTTTTTAGTATAAAAATTGCTGAATTCATCTAGGATGAGGTCTTGGGAACCTTCGGAGATGCAGGTGAGAATATCGTCTACTAACCTATAGAAAAATGGTGGGCAGAAATGTAGTTTCCCTAAAATTCAAGCACGAGATTTGCTAGAAGTTTGGTATATTTTAAATTATTTTATTATATTGTGACCATTCTTTTATTTTTTATAATCGAAGCATATCAATATTTTATTATCAAATCTTTGGACTAGCTAACATCAAAATGCTCTATTCAAAGTACGCTATTCAATCGAAAGTAAATCTTAAAATACATGCTGATATATCGACATAGAATAATATATATTTTCAGGACGGTAACCTAACAACCTAAGATTTATGTCAGCGAGAGCAAAGGTAAGCTTAACGTTCGCTCCATAATTTCCCACTCGGTACAAGTACAAGTGAGTATATTCGCTATAAGCAATACGGAAACGCATGTGATGATCGTTCATGTAAGCACGCATGACATATGAACACTCCCATTACAAGTAGTTAGAAATATACTGGTGTAAACATGACTATTTAGAAGATTACGCAATTCTAACAATAATTCTATAAATTATTAGTAAAAATTCTCAGAGTATTATGCTGTTTTTTTAACACTGGACGTGTATTATTGCTGAGAATCGGTAGAATTATAGTATATAGTATTATAGTAACATTATATAAATTTAGAAAAATAAATATTTATTGTTACCAAGGTATGATTGTTCAGTATTTTAAATGGAATATTTTCAAATAAAATATATATTTGCAACAGCGATTGTAAGAAAACGATTATGTTGACCTGTGCTTATTTTTTTTGTCTTTAACAGCTATTTTTTCTTTCTAATAAATCTTGCATGCTTTCAGAACATATGTTCTTCATTTATGTAAATATTAACTCATGTCTATCCAGCATGAATATTTATTTCAATATGAAAACTACTTTCAGGATATAAGGAAGTGATTACCCAGCTATACAAATTGTCGCATATTAACCTCAATCTGTAGACGTGATTTATATTTTCCAGGGGATTTAGACCTTCTAATATTTTGATAACTTTTGTTATCTGCGTAACAATTAAACAAAAATATTACATAAAAATTAAAGCAAATGAAGAAATACATTATACAAATGGATATATATATATACAAATTTCTATTCTGTTTGCTAGAAGATGTGCATATTTTTTAGCCTTTCCTCTCCGTTCATTCGATACATGATAAGATATGGTTCTGTAAAGGAGTATAGCTTCATTTTGTAAAGGATATTGAAATGACAGGAATATACACGGACAAAAACATCAACGTTGAAGTAAATCTTTTTTGTATAGTTGCAAGAAGAAGATTTCTATTTGAAGCCAGAAAATATTTCCAAAATCCAAGTAAATTGGGATTTTTTAAATAAATATTCTTTGAAGCTATACAACTTGTTTACTAAAATTAACAAATGTAAGACATCTTAATAAGACCTCCTTTTTTTAATAAATATTGTTTTAATATTTCATGATATAGCAAACATATTCTAAAGATCTGAAGACCAATCAATTCTGAATATTTGAAATTTAATTTAACCATTTTTAGTAATGATAATTCAACGTGTTTAAAATTGTTACTATACTTCAGTCATACCCACACTATATATACATTGTTTTTTCCGATAAATTCGTCACGAATGTAAATAACAACAATCCTAGTATTTATCAGTAGGTAAGAATGCATTACTATATACTAATACGATGTATCATCCGCATAACAAATGATCAATACCCATTTATCACATTCTTCTATTCTTCCCGATACTAACGCTTAACAGCATATCGCAAACCTCATCCATTATTAGTGCCAGCATACATTTTTTCAAAATACTTTGAAACTGAAATCTATATTTTTCTTGTAAGATGAAATTTATACGAAATTCGAAAGTATCAATTCATGGCATAGTCAGAAATATTTTAGAACACATAACCAAGCAAGTAGTATAGTATTTTAAATGTAGATTCTATGTGACATTTTCAGAAAAATTATCTAGTGCGAACATTGAAACTGAGGTCTATAAATTAATTGGCGGGATATTGAATTTTAGAAAGAAATTTTCCAATAACTCAACTGATTTTAAACTTATTTTTAAAGCTTTCTTGAAACTCTACAGCTTGTCTTTATACCATTCTCAGTTCTTAATAACTTAAGACAACTCAAGTAGATCAAGGAAACGTAAATAAAATTATATCAGTGATGATATACATTTTAATCATTGTAATGAATGTAATTTCTAAGTATATTTTGAAGTTCAAAACTAGACAGTTCTAGTAAAACTTACATTGCAAATAGAATAAACCTTAAGTGAGAGTTCGTGCATGTACATTGAAAAGAGTTCGGTTACAATAATCAAAATTTGGGTTGCTGAAACTCTGGCCATAATGAGTCGTACTGGTGTTAAACTTCTTTCATTTTGTTAACATTTTTTATATTGGGTTTTTCAAAGAAATGACAACGGTGAATCACGTCGATAGTAATGTGGTAAATCTATGTAAATTTATGAAATGATTTGAAGCGTACCTTGCAAAAATTTTTATTACATTCCGAACAATAAGATGTTCGTCTTTCACACTTGTCGCCAGAATAATATCTTTTTGACTCTTCATGTTTGATAATGTGGGTCCCCAAAGGTCTTCTAGACTTTCTTTGTATATAGTCTGAGGTATCACTTACAGCGAAGTTTACTCTGATATTCGGTTTTATTAAGCCTACAAACGTCATAGTACCAGATACACGGAGAAAAATAATCAGCAAAATCAGCCGAAAAATCCGCAGATTCTACCAATTTTATCCTATAGGGACAGCTGTTGGAATTCCGTTAGGGATAGCCGATAATTTCAGCTAAATTTACTGAAAAAGTCCGCAAATTTAATGGAACAAATCTGCTAATGTAGCGGAAATTTAGAGCTAAGCGCAAATTGAGTAGGGTTAAGGCTACATTAGCGGAATCAAAACAGCTAAAATTGCATATATTTTCGGCAATTCCAGCCGAAAATTTTAGCTGATATGAATCAGCTAATCCAGCGGAGTCATTTTTCTCCGTGTAGGAATGCGAACATCATTGTCGTCCTGTACTCAATTTTTAGGTTATAAATCGATTATTGAGAATCCTCAATCGTCTCTGGTCATTTTCAATTTAAGACGTAAGTAATACGGAAACGACGAAAATTGAGTGAAAATTAGGGAAAAAAAGGTAATGCCCATTGTATATAACTTATTTGAGGTTATGAATTAATAATAATGAGATTAGGTATTCACAAATGATAATAATTACTTTTTCATCCCAATTCTCCATGATTTCAACCGTTTCGTGGTCAAATAATCGATAATTGTGCGAGAAAATGCAAAATGATAACTTGCAGACGCCACCTTGAAGCCGCCATTTTGCTTTTTTGAAACAAATTCCACGGGAGAAGAAAGGGCTGAGCAAAAAGACGCGATTAGTATCTTTTTAAATGGTCAGTATTGCCGTTTTCAATGTTAGAGACGTAACAAAAATCAGGGTAAATCTTCGGATGATCCACGTGTTCGAAACGGGAAAAAGTACAACGTATTTTGGCCTCCTCAAAACGAATATCATGACAAAATTTGGCGCTCGGCCATATCTTGGCCGCTATTTCGAAAAAACAGCCAAAAACCCCGTTTTTTTTTCAGTTTCTTGCATTTATCTCGAGATATACATATCTGACGAAAAAATATTCCAAACAAAAAATGTAGGGCTTGAAATTCTCTATAAAAAAGGTTTTATACAATTTTGTATTAATCGCAAAAGAAACCCCCTAAATTAATACTGAAATCGTCTTGTCATTCGTTGGTGAGCAACCTACCCGCGGTGCACATCGGGTAACGCTAATGCCGGCGGTCAGGTTAGGTTGGACATGGGTTAGGTTTTTTTTTAGCGGGGGGGTCTAGGGGGGGCCGCAGGCCCCCCAGGCACACAATGTGGTACAGGCAGTAGTAATGATAATTGTCTCATCCTTACCCGGTAAGGGTAACGACAATTACCATTACCACTGCCCGTACCGCAATGGGTGCCTGGGGGGGGGGGGCTGCGGCCCCCCAGACCCCCCCGCTAAACAAAAAAACCTAACCCTTGTCTAACCTAACCTGCTTTAACCTACTCAATCCTTAATAAACAGGTATTAGTGATAATTAAACGGGCATGAAATGCGTCTTCTGTAATTACCAAGGCATTTGTCGTTATTTTACGAGCTTCCCATTGCCATTAGGAAAAAAATGTGTAGAACCTTTTTTGTAGAAAATTCAATTCTCTACTATTTTTGTTCAGAACTTTTTTCGTCAGATACGTATATCTCGAGATAAATGCAAAAAACTGAAAAAACGGGTTTTCTGGCTGTTTTTTTGAAATAACGGCCAAGATATGGCCGAGTGCCAAATTTTTTCATGATATTCGTTTTCAGGAGGCCAAAATAAGTCGAAAATATGTTGTACTTTTTCCCGTTTCGAACACGTGGATCATCCGAAGGTTTACCAAAATCAGGATTTAGATAAAATTTTTTTCTCAATTGCCGGCTCATTCTGACCACGGCATTTGAAAGAGGAAGTCCAAATCTATCAATTTTTACTTATTTCAATTTTTTCTAACGATATTTGGAACAAAAATTACAGCGTTAGTTCCGGAATTTTTAGACGTAAAGGGTTAAAGTAAACTGTTTCACCAATTGAAATGTAAGTAAATCAATTAAATATTGTTTTCTGTCAAGAATTCCATTTTAGAATCAACCCTTTCGCTGTGGAGACCGAAAACTCGAAAGTGGAATCAAAATGTGACGATGTTTCCGGCCAATTTGAAATTTGTGTAAATATGGATATTTATGGTTTCGACGACGCTGATTACGAATTTGGAGTCAGTTTTCAAAAATTCAAGGAATATGAAGTAAGTTTTCAAACGGTTTAAAAGAATTATATTTGTCATTGCATGAACCAATTTATGGTGAGATTGACTGGGTTCAGCTGTAATTCTAAAGCCATTTGTATTATTACAATATTTTCAATTTATTGGATTATAATTATAGTGCATTATACGTAATTGTAATATTATTATGATTACGAAAAATAAATTCCAAATTCTACCCCCGCATTTAGCTGGTAAATATTTCTTATTTACGACCCCAGAATGTACCACGTGGAGGTATGCGGTAGGATTTCCACTTCTTTTTTTATTTATTTTTACATTTTTTTATCATTTTTTAAATTTTTTCTTTATTTTTTGGGGTTTTATCCAATTTTTTTCGAAAGCACATGCCATCAAGAATAATGTGTTACGAAAAATGCTTCAAGATTGTCCGATTTTGAGCGGCCATATTGAATTTTCTGTTTAAAGTTTTAAAAATTTCTCCTCAAATTCGAATTAAGAGATTCGACATACCCAATAAAACGTAACTCTTAAGTACATCTGTTTCTTTATTCTCTATTTATTCATTCTTTTATAATTACGTATATAATGAAAAATGCTTAAAAATTGTCCGATTTTGAGCGGCCATATTGGATTTGACATTTAGAATTTTCGAAATTTGACCTCAAATTCGGATCCAGCGATTCAAAACACCCAATAAAACATAACGCCGGTATATAGCTGTTCATTTATTATATGTTCATTAAATCTTTTACAACTACGTGTATACACAGTGAAAGGGTTAAATAAATTTTTGTTTACTGAAAAGAAAAATTTAGGATATTTTAACATCTTATATAATGTATTTCTAACTAAAATATGTATCTACTTTCAAAATTAATGTTTAAATCAGTTTATTTCTATTCAAACAGAATACTCAATACCACTGCCTTTTGTTTCCCTGAACAGCAGTCGACTCATCGCTCGATCGAAGCTTCGAAGGAAATTTGTTATAAACACAAAACGATGCCTCGATCCGATCATCGATAATTTCCCGATCAGTCAAGATTTCCGCATTTATGCAAGGATTAATTGCATTTTACGTTTGCAGATGATGCAGAATCCATTGACGACCTTGTCGGGAAGTATTCATTAACGCTATTGTTACTGCGCATCCGTAGGTGCAATATCTTCATCTCGCACTGAATATTTTTGCGACTACCGACTCCGATGTTTGCATACACTGGAATATAAATGACGTGTATTCCTTCAATGGCAGCGGATTCATTCATCATGTTTCAGTTTTTTTAAAGTCCCCCGTGCGAGCCATTTTCCATTATGCGGCTTTCATGCTCTGCTGCATTTCATTGCCAGTCATTGACGTCGTTAAAATCTGTTGGGAAATATTCACAAATATTGGAAAGCGACGTGTAGTTTCTGCGTTTAAATTGTACGAATTCGTGATGGACTCAAATCTCAAAAAATAAATGTATACATTTAATTTTATAAAATTTTTTATAAACTTGTTATAGTCAATGAATTTTACATGAAGCACGAGATGAATATTAATAATTATACATACGTTTACTAATCATAATCCCGAAATAAGCGAAAAAGTTGTACATAATCAGGTTCTACGTTGTTATTGCTACAGAACACTAGGTATATTAAAGAATCGTACTTTGACTATTTTGTTAATACAAAAAGTGATTTTGTTTACTAATAATGGTTTTTATACGAACAGAAGTCGTCAATATTTTCACCACTCTCAATAAATTAAGTTTCTCTTTTAAACGTTAAATCTGCGAGGGTTTTTGACGATCTAGATTGACACCATTTCTTAATTCATTTGTTTTATTTTTCAAGTAATTAAAATTTGATTTTGTTGAAAATTTTTGTTTTTTATTTTGGCAAAATGTTTAGAGACGTAAATAATTAAATATTAGTCGATAACGATAAACAAAGTATGAAAATCGTTACCTAATCCATTTACGAATCTGGTCTCAGTTTTTTAAAATTCAAAATGGCGGTCCCAAGATGGCGGACCAAGATGTAAATGTTCTTAGATTTTGAAAGTTCAAAATGGGGGATCGATTTTTACATTCGCATTTTTGATCTGAAATCAGGCATTTTAAATTTTGAAGATCTAAGATTAGATCGTAATTTACGATTTCGAAACCCCCCAAATACACAGTTTTATTTCGGTCAAGTAACTTTCTACATTTTGGTCGGCCATCTGGGATTCGTTATTTTCATTTTCAAAATCTCAGGACAGATTCCTAATCAGAATGTTAAAAAACTAGTACTATAAACAAAAATCAACCAAATTTGATATTCCAAATGGTAAAATGAACACAAAATCTGCAATCTTTAACTACCCCTACAGCACATATCTTTTAAAGAGGTCGTCCAGAGTTCAGTCTCCAAATGACCTCCTGAAGAGGTCTTAATTATGATAATCTATAAAACGAGTACTTAAAGATGTCTTACTAGGACTTCGTAAAATCGTAATGTCGAAGACGTCTTACGTTTGAGGTCTTAAATCTATCTCGTTTTGGACCACCTGCCTTTAGTAAAGGGATTCGCAGAGTTGAGATCTGCGTTTCTCCCAGAGACACTAGGTGGTTATTGAATCTGAAAATGAGATTGCACAATATTTACTCTATGTGCAGACCGATAGATTATAAGCTACTAGAATAAGTGCTTTTACGATATTGATTAAAGTGTTATCACAATTTTGTATTATTATTGCATGATCCCCATTTTATTGAATGAAAGCACCACCCAATTTATAACTATGCATACGGTAAAAAGGAACGTAGGTAAAAATTATATAAATTAATAATTGAGGTACAAATTTGCTTTTCATTTATATTATTCTTTTTATATGTCAAAGCTCTCATATAAGACCTCTTTTCTGAGACCTCATATTTGAGAGATCTTGCAGAGTTGTTTAAATCGATGCACATGTCTTTTTAAAGATCACTTTAAGAGCTCTTTCTGATTTGAAGTATTTAAGCTATCTTACAGTTTCTAAGACTTCTTAAAGAGCTCTTTATCATTTATCTGATTTTCATTAAACATTATAAAAGCATATTAGCTATCAACAAAAACTATTATAGACATTTTTCATTAATTAGAACTCTCTTTATGTAGGCTGACCAGTGACGACTGTTTTCACTTAGTTCATTAGTTAACACGCATCGCCCCAGCGATTTTTTCTTCAGACATCCGCCAAATGGGGTCCGCCCACATCAAGTATATATTTTCCACATCGAAATTTTGTTCAGCGACCCCAAATCCCTTAAAATTGTGTTCTGTTATTGAAGATACGGAGAAGTACCGTAAATAACGAAGTTCATAAATCGAAAGAAAATGATTTCGTTAGCAGCCATTTTGATAGCATGCCGATTATGAAAATCAAATTTTATTAAGGATCTCATTTTTCGGATATCGGAAAAATTTTTGTAATGATTGAAATATGTTTTTGAACAATATAAAAACATAGGAAAAAAGTAAGGAATTTTTTTGTCCATTTCTTTGAAAAATATAGGTTAGATGACATTTTCTTAGAGGTTTGTCAGTCGGCAATCGATAGAGTGATATCGAGGATATGAAATATGACCGTTTCCATAACCAAAGATTACATTTTATAAATGCAATCAGCAAACAAACTCAGCCTCTAAAATCCGTACATTTGGTACGATTTGAGTTGAAG
Organism: Trichopria drosophilae; assembly: GCA_030407085.1. Taxonomy (NCBI): domain Eukaryota; kingdom Metazoa; phylum Arthropoda; class Insecta; order Hymenoptera; family Diapriidae; genus Trichopria; species Trichopria drosophilae. The sequence continues at coordinate 19,722,805 of CM059584.1, read as the reverse complement.
AAATTTAGGAAGATTAACAGGAATTCATATTCACTTTTTCTATGTAAAAAAACGAATTAAGGTTTTTGACTATTTACCTTAATTAATGTTTCATTGAAGAATTTTAAACATAAAAAGAAATTGACTTCAGAGGAATTACTCAATAGCACTTTTTCTTTTCTATTTTGATACTATGATAATTTCAAGATTTTTTTCTTGAACAAATTATCAACAAATTTACATTTTTATAGAAATATTATAATTTCGTGAAAAACAAATTTTAAAATAAAGTTAAATTCAATAATGCTGTGCATTTTCGATCCTATGAGTGATAAAAGCAAGAGTACTTTCTTAAATGATTCACCATATCGAAAAAAATAAATTGTTCTGTAAATAATACTTTTTAAACAGGATACCGTACTCATTTTCACCGACAAAGAAAACAAGGTTTTAGTCTCAGTTCCTTTCAACTTCGATGCACTTTCAGACATAACGACGCGCTATTTGCAATGTGTACATTGTAAACATAAAGCTTTGGTACGCACGAGAATGCGAAGTCGTTGTCTATTCGACTGACATAAAAATTGGTAAATAAATGCACATATCTTGGTGAAATTCAAAGAACGAAGAGAAATTATTTTTATACATTGTACCAATTCTTGTTTTGTTTGAATTACATTTTAATTTAAGTCATCCAATAATTACGCGTAATTATTTTGTTTCATATTACCTCTTAGCTTCTATTATCCAATAATCTTAATTTAATGAAATATTATTATTATTTCGATTACTGATATCTACACTGTAAAAACGAATACTTAAAATCGTCAAATTTTCAAACCTGTCGTAGTCTAAGTGGTCATTTATACACTGCATTTTACTTTCAGTAAATTTTATTATTTAATTTCTTTTTTCGGTCACATTTCTTGTATTAATTTAAGCATTGCTTTTTAGAATTTATGACAACTTTTTAGATGACCAAATTTAATGGCCTAAGTTGCAGCTGCCCAACTTTCAACATTCAAATCTGCAAATCTGTAATTAAATATTGATTAGTATATATCACTAAATATTTGACACTGAATGAAACTATGAATATTAATATAATCAATTTTCCGCCATTTTTAAAAGGATAAGCTTTAAGTAGCTAAAAACAAAAAAATGTTCCGTGAACTACACCTAATTTATCCACCTTTATCCATAGTTTGCAACGGATCGGCATCCGTTATGTATTTGAAAAAAATATATACAAATTTTGTTTATTCAATTTTATGGTACTTTTTCAAATAATATCTGCCATATTGCGTGTTTAAGGCATGTAAACGTAATTTTGACCACGGGAATGGAAAGAGCATACCCGAAAATAGTAGGATCATTACGTTTCGTCATGATATTTTCCATTTTTCAAGTTGGTAGCGAGGCTTGAAAATGAGCTAAATATTCCCGGTTTTAAAAGAAATAAAAGGATTTCTTAAACATGCATGAGTTAACCTGTGAAATACTCTGTTTAGAGTATAGTAGTAAGTAGTAAACTATTACCTCGGGTAAGTCGACTAGCGAAAACTGCTAGCATCGCGAATATAAGTTTTGTACTTTCTTTACTCTGTAAAAAATTGATCAAAGAAACCCAACATGTTATTTTTGTGTAAAAGATCAAGGATGAATTAAACTAAAAGAACATTTTAAAACGTACGGCTATAATATCACGAAACTGTGGAACACGAGCAGACGATTATCTTAAGAATTTACATCATGGGTAAACAGGTGCAGAGCAAATCACTATCATTTGGCAAGCTCTTTAGCTCGTAAGAACTTTGTTCCAGAAACAAATTGTGCGGATCTGACTTTGAAGACTTAAACTACGCCAGATGCCAGTATATTTTAAATAAGATGTACAGAAAATCATTAATGAAGAACTTGATAAGATTCCAACATTATCTTTGATACTGTATGAACTTTTTTTTATATGAATAAGCGTCTTTTAATGTCGGGCCTTAAATTTAAGATTAACAAAATATATCATCCATGTGTCTCAAATTTCATATATGTATCTTAATTTCCATATTATTATCCAACGCATTTTATGTGTACCTCCGAAAAGGGATGTCTGACAACGCATGGATAAACTCACTGTAAATTCAATTTAATTTAGGTAGTCCTAGCAGGAATTCGGTGTGAATATTGCTTAATATTTAGGTAATAATCATTTGTACTGACCAGTTTTAAGTAATAAAATGTGTCCAGTTTACCGAAGAAAATGTACTAAAATCATGGATAGGATTTTGAAACATTTTATAGTTAAATTGTGAACAGTTTCGCTCTTATAGGGTGGCTTAAATTAAGAAATAACAGTTTTAAGACTTTGTATACAGTGTAAGTCACTTGAAATGAGATACGTTGGTCTCTAATTCTATTCAAATAAGACACATTTAGACGTTTTGTCTTTAAAGTGGCTTCTTTAGTTTTTGTTTTTTAATTTAGTTATGATGTCATCTTACATCAATAACTGTAACTACTAGTTTAATGATCAGGACTACGAAATTTAGTTTACATAAGGGTCATTCCAAGTCAAAAATATAAAAGTTGTGCTCTATAAAGAAATATTTGATAGGTATAGATGTGAAAAATATTCTGGTATAATATTTTTAAAATTTTTTCAAAATATCGACCAAGAGGTCACCATTACTGAAATTCTTAAAATTGCGATATCTAGTTTCCTAATTATTGCATTTAAATGCGACTAAGTACATAGTATATAGTTTCCATTAAGTGAAGGTTTTATGAAAATATCTTAAAATATATAAAAATATATCGTATGAAATGTTTTTTTTACTAATTGAACTATATAAATTAATTTTATGCAAGAATATAATTTATACCCTAATATAATATTGGATAAATCTTGTACTAGTAAAGAACTCTTGTTAGGTTTTAGGAGTAGCAAAAGAAAAATAATTAAAAATTAAATTTCAATAATACAATTTAGTTTTTTGACAAAAATTTTTGAAATGTGTTGAAAATATAAATTTATTTCTATGATTTGTATTCGCCAAATAGGTTATCTATCTATATATCCCATATAAAAAAATAGGGAATAAAAGTTTTCTATCCGTCAAAATGAATTGAAATAGAAAAAACTCCATAACCACATGTATTTAAAGTAATTCAAATGAAAAGCGGTCAATTTCTTAAATAGACAGAAATTAGGAATAGAAAATAATGGCAAAATATGTCACGAAAATTAATTCAAAACCTAAAGTCAGAAGAGGTCATAATATGAAATGCTGTATTGAGGAGGTTGATGGGCGGCCAATCTAGTCAGAACCTCTCTAGTCTTCTAGAGGTTTCCTCGGTTAAAAGCTACTATGTCATATGTCCAGGGTGGCGAGATTCTTGACGGGGCCCGACTAGATTTTAAATCCGCGTGACCTATTAAGGACCTCGCTAGAACTAGTGTGACGTTTTACTCATTTTCCTGATCAGCGCCTCACTAAACGAAAGGCAATCTGTTAAAGGCCCTATTAGAACTAGCGTGATGTTTCCATACAGGTGGCAGGGAAAACGACGCTAAACTTAATCGAAAACTCGTATAGCAGACGACAAATAAATTCCGTACAATTTCTGAAACTAAAACTATTGCTCTGTAAAGCCTTAAAATTATTTATTATTTTAGACTGATCTTTTCCCAAATAAGATATTTCACTTATTGAGGAGAACATCAGTGTTTTATCTGCCGATGCACTGTGTGATTGGATGATGAATGTTAATGTTGATCTGAAAACTTTGAAAATCTTACGTGGGATGTGATAATCGACCTTTTTATATATTTAAATTGTTGGAATAGAGTGTATTAGATGTCATATATGTGGTAATATAGTCAATGGTGGAATAAGTGGGCTACCGAAATATATTATATCGATATAGAGTACAGTGCCGGTAAAATAACGTCTCGCGATATTTAGCTCCCATCATAATTGCCCAGTGCCGTCTCGTTATTGGGATCTGACATTTTGAGTGGCGCCCCGCTGGTGTCCAAAATTAGAAGTACTCGAAGTTTGACGTCATGCACATGATCGTTAGGAAAGGTCAGAGACGGGAGTTCTAAAATCAAGCTCTTCGTCGCCACATTGGCTATATCTATCGACTCCGCCCTCATGTCAGGTCCCAATATTTACGTGCCGCCGTTCTCTGTTTCCCTCCCACATTGTGGGCTGCGGCCTCCGGAAGGGCCTGCTATGACGTCACGAACATAACGCGACTGAGAGGAGTGGGAGAATTGGCCATCCCCGTCTTTTGGTAAATATAAGGAGACCGGAGGGGAAGACGAGGACCCGAGTGGGTAAATATACTGGAACTCTGCTGCATAAGGGCTGACAATAATAAGTGTTATGGATGTAGAAGGCCCTCGATGTGGCCAAGATGATTGTCATCAAAAAAAGAACCAGTCACTAATTCGGTCAGTCTCAGTTCTCTCAGTTCTAGATTTTATTATCCATATTAAAACTGGGCAAAAAAATGAAGAGAAAACGATTGAAAGAAATTATTCTCGGGTTGAATGTATCGAAGCTATACGAAATACAAGTAACATGATGTCCGTAACTACAGTAGTCCCCCCTTAAGTCATATACCTCCCTAACGCATATATTTCCCTTCCCCTAAGTCATATTTCACCCCTAAGGAATTCTCCCACCATTTCCTGGTTGAAAAGTTCGCCTGTACCATTGTATGTGTGTATGTGCTTATGTGACAAGTGGGAATTCAGGTGGTGGGAGGTGAGAGGAAATATGACTAAGGGAAGGCGCCGTCATCTTGTTTACCTGAAGCATATGACTTAAGAGGGGGGGGGGGGCTACTGTGTAAAGATCCAACCCAAACAGCACAAGCCCATCTCAGAATGTCCTGGGGAGTTCCTTGGGTAATACCTATTCTCAAAACGTCCGAATACCTAATCCTTTAATTGACTCACAATCAGAAGAGAACGTTTCGATTTGTTTATACCACGGATTTTTTCTACAAAACATTAAAGAATCAAACCTTAAAAGTGAACAGAGTTATGGGAAATTAAGGACAAATACATAAGTACATTTTTACACTCATCGATAAAGACAGCTACTGATTGACATTAGTTGCAACTATATACTTAGCAATATCTTTTCTTTTGCCAGCCAGTTGTGAACCGAATTTAGCGTTTAATATTTTTAATTTTCCACGGTTGAGAAAGAAATTAGAGAACTTGGTTTCCAAGGTAGTATTAGTTTCCATTTAAAAAAATAAACTTGACCTCGAAATAACCTTCGAGGTCATGTTCAAGGTCAAATTCAATGGTACCATTAAATAGCCAGAGAAAAATCCTTCAATTTTTGTCTTAAACATTTTCCCCGAAAATGCACTCCCGCTGAGTTAATTCGCAGTTCCGGGACATTTCAGTTTGACCTTGAAATGACTGTGCCGGAAAAATCGACTACCTCATATTCGGATGTAAAATATTGTGCTCTTTCCTAATCCGTGAGAAAAAATAGGGTTTTCCATTTAAAAAACAAACTTGAAATAACCTTCAAGGTCTTGTTTAAGGTCAAATTCAATATCGCCATTAAATAGCCAGGGAAAAATCCTTCAACTTTTGTCTGAAGCGTTTTCCCAAAAAATGCACTCCCGCTGAGTCAATTCGCATTTCCAGGAGTTTTAAGTTTGACCTTGAAATGACCTTGCTGGAAAAATCGACCATATCATATTCGGACGTAAAATTATGTGCTCTTTCCTAATCCATAAAAAAAGGGGTTTCCATTAGAAAAAATAAACTTGACCTTGGAATAACCTTCAAGGTCATGTTCAACGTCAAATTCAATGGAACCGTTATATAGCCGGGGAAAAATACTTAAACTTTTGTCTGAAACATTTTCCTCGAGAATGCACTTCCGCTGAGATATTTAGGCGTTTCCATACTTTTGGATCACCCTGTACATCCTATTATATCTACGTGGATGTAGTAATTTGTGATTTGATCTGACAATATTTCAATATATACGGCCATGATCTGGAATTTTTTTCTGGAACGTCAATTGAACATTTAATAAAATGTCTGGAATTTCCATCTTATCCGCAAAACAGGACATATCTGAACCATCCTGTAGAAAAATACTGAAGGTATAATCAGAAAAAACTCACATATTTCTTACTATTTACATTGTACAATCTTATTACCTTATTAGCTAACTACATTTTATCTTGTAATTCTGTAATGTTTCGCAAGTCAACCAATCATATATGCGTCCATGATTGAACATCCCCCAAGATTTACTAGACATTGCTCGTGTTCGAAATCTAAATGTTCTTTATTATAAAGAATTTAATTCAGTATCAAAATATAAACCTAAAATGGTCATGTCTTTGGTGTGGTGACCAAAAAGGCGTCCTTCGCAATAAAATGCAAAACAATGAAACAGATGCTAACGAAATGCATTAAGAACGTCGATTAGCGTATGTGCGATATTCGTTCATGCCGTCGAGAAGATGCGCTCGATGACCTTGACACACTATCAGCTGATGATGGCCGATGTATCCGACCGATGTTACACGAATGCTGCGAGACTCCTGGCCGAATTCGATTTTACTTTCATTTTGCATTATCGTTCGCTATGTACCCACGGCCTACTGACATTTTGCACCAACAGACGGCCCGCTCCGGTAATGTATGGAGATCCTCCGTAGTTTATTATACTCGAATAAGACCCGGCTTCATCCAACGCGCACGCGAAGGACGTTCCTAGTGCCTTAGCAGAAATGCGGATAACTAATAGCGGCCTCACGACGATATATAATACGGGTAGTGTCGACTCGCGCTCTATAATCGATTTTATCGCACTTGTTGAATTTTTCCGTAAACCGAAACGTCGTCGTTGTGATTCATGAATACGGTACGTTGTCTTTTTATCAGCGCTTTACCCTGTAGCGAATGGAAAATTGAACGTCGTTTGGGACGGAACGCCGTAGAAAAATGCGGCTTTTGAAATGTTAGATGCAAAAGCTGAAAACGTTTGTCGGCTGTAAACATTTTCTGTTACTGGATTTTTACGTTGGTTCGTGTTATTAAATGCATTCATTATTAGCAATTGAGAAAGAGTACATTGAACTGCTCTATCACTGCTGTCATTGCCAATAGAACCTTATTATGTGTGAGCAGTTTTGTCATCATCATTTTTATGCTTCAGAATTTTATATTTTATTTTCTACCGTTGTTAACATCATCAGATAGCTAATTCGCTAATGCTTCTTCAGGTCCAAATTTTCATCCCCTAGTACTGATGATAGGCAACTAAATGGTGTTTCAATACAGGCTGCTTTAGAATAATAACGACTTGGATTGGAATTTTAACTTACAAAATTGATGTTCAATACCAGGCAAGCTTCTGTGAAGAGTAATAAATTGATGATAATGAGAATATTTCCGATAGTTAAAAAATGTTGGATTTTCTCTGCAATCAATGAATCGTAAACCTTTTTAATTAATTTCATTCCACGTATTGGTTGGAATTCGAATCAAGCATATCCATTAGTTGGCTTTGATTTGACCTTTAAGTGACCTTGCAAGCATACTGGTACAGAACAACGCTGATCTTACTGATTGCTATTCATTCTAAGACTTTGTTTCATTTGACTTTGAAATGACCTTTACTTGGTTCCATGTGACATCCTAGGGAATGAGCGATTACACTTGATTACCGTAAAAATTAATCAATTCAATTGCCAATATTCTACGCTCGACACCTTTTAAACTATCCATAGGAATGTTTTAAATCGAACATATCAGAACTTTCGATCAGAAAGTGAAGAAGTATAACAACCTCCACATTTAGTCTAATTTGCCAGATCGACAGCAATTTTCCATTGACATTGTGCAGGATCCTATGGGTCCATGGAAACTTCGATCTATTTCAAATTTCCTCAGTGATGTACGTGTAATAGTATATTACGTATCTAGGGCGGAAACAGAGGCATTGCAGCGAGGCATTGCACAATCATAGCCAGATGCTTGCAATGCGTGTTTTTGCCCGCGATGCGTATACTATTTTTTGTTACACCTGCACAAAACTGCCACCTTTCCGTGCAGGTTAAGCGAACGGAAAGTTGCCATTTATAGCCGAGGACGCAACTGCGCATGCGCACGGGCGTTTTTCAACTTTTACCGCCCGCTGTTCTCATTACAGCCCGTCACTCGCTACCGCCGGCCAGTAAGGTGGCATTTTTGTCGGCAGGCGTGACAAAAAGTAAAGCTTGCCTTCGGCTCGCCTCGTCTTTGCCTACGACTCGCGCTGCAGTATCACCCGCGCCGCCATAATACATGCCTTTCCGCCCTAGATACACAATATACTATTTTTTCATACCCGTACAAGAAAAGCTCAACACACGTTTAGGGCGTGTAAAGTGGTCCAAGGCTGTAAATCAGATTTGATGATCTTCACAGCTTGAAAGATTGTTTTTTGATGAAAGACTGTCAACAGATTGTAAGCGAGAGGAAAAGAACATTTTCTTCACACCGGGAGGTGTGCTTATCCTCCCGGCCATAAAGAAAAATCGTATACTTCCTTCGGGAAGTAAAAAAGAATGCTTCAGAATGCCTGTTTCTCACCGTCGGCTTCACCTCGGGTAAAAATTACACGCAGCCTGAGACATTCTTTATTTTACCTCCCTCGTTGAGTAATATACTATTTCCTGCCCGATAAATGACGTCACCGGGCGGGAAAATGTTTTCCTCCTGGTAAGGCTCATCTTTATCACACCGGACGGCAATCGGGCACTTTGCGCCTCCTTTTCCGGGCGGACAGATGGACTTTTCGTGATGGTGTGTGACAAAAAGATATAAAATGTTTAACTAGGTAGATATAATGTTCAACTAGTACAGAAATTTTATCATATTATGTTTACAGTTTTTGACAACAAAAATGGTTGAGACACTAAAAACATTGTTACAGTGTACGAAACGGATAGATGCTTGACATAATATGTTAAAATCGTTAAACGCGAAAAGTCTTTCGAAAACGAAGTAGATGCGTGCACATAATGCGACTTATGTAAAATGTATACGACTTAGAGCAACACTTAAGATTTTTGTAACGCGCATAATTGCACGCGCACTATTGTAGACGATTTACAATCGTTTCTGCGCATGATTTATATACGCGTACGTTTACGTTCGTGAATTATCTAATTAGTTGATGGGCGATCGGGAGAGGCATTGCCCCATTATAATGGCGCGCGTGTACGGCATATAATAATAATCTAATAGCGCAAATCCACCGACATTTTCTCGTTAACGGCCGGTATTCTTCGTCGGTAAAAAAATGGCCACCGCCTCTAACCTCTAGCCTCTGGCCCCTTCTGGCTTGCGCGAATGTCGTCTCCCAGGCCCAATGGCTTTCCAAGTGGGTACGCGTATTACGTTTGCAACGTCGTCATTGGTAAAAGGAGACAGAGAGGAAAGTAACGAAAGTCATGAAAATTGCGGTTTCGAGAACCAAGTGAGATTTTGTTGCACTTCGCGGCGACAAAGCCGCGAGGGACGACTGATAATCATTGCGCATTAATGACGACTAATCCTGGCAATTATGACGCGATAATTGATTAGTTGATGCAATGTTTTCAGAACTTGCCCAAGGTAGTGCCAGGTAATGAAATTGAGATATTTGGTTTTTATTTGACAATTACACAAGTAGTAAGACAGGATTGTCATACGAAGTTGCATGAGATAAACGGATTTCTTAAGCACAGCTCGAGAAAATGGTAACTGCTAAATGTAAGTATTCACACCCAAAGTATGACTCCTACGGAATGACAAAAAATCAAATGGACTGCGTTAGTCAGCGATAACTGCAAACCAGTTAAGGTTCACATCATATATTGCAGCTTTCCAGGTGTACTAATAAACAAGCTGTAGTAATAGATAAATAATTATTTTCGAGGTCTTATTTAGCCAAAGTGGAAGGCGAATGAAGGTAAGTGGAAACAAATGTCGATTTATTTCTCTAAATTTGTTAAATTCAGGCATTATTCAATCTCTCGTATTCCGAGTTTGATATGGACCTATAGTATTTAAAAAATTAGTGACATTTTGGTCTTTATTTACGTAGGTTGGACAAAATTCTAACTACCCATACAACACATACATTCATAAAGATGTCCTTCAGAGCTCCGCCCAAAGATATCACCAAAAAGATTTCCTGGAGAGGTCTGAATTATGATAACCTATAAAACGAGCTCTTAAAGATGTCATACTTAGAACTTATTAAAATCGTAATCTCGAAGAGGTCTTACATTTGGCGTCTTAAATCTATCTCGTTTTGGACCACCTGCCTTTAGTAAAGGGATTCCCAGAGTTGAGATCTGCGTTACTTCCAGAGACACTAGGTGGATATTGAATCCGAAAATGATATCGCGTGATATTTACTTCATATGCGGACCGATAAATTATAAACTGCAATGAAAAAATAAGTGCTTTTACGATATTTATCGAGTGTTATCAAAATTTGGTATTATTAATGTATAATCCCCATTTTATTGAATGAAATTCCAATATATAACTATATCAACGGTAAAAAGAAACTTAGGTAAAAATTATATAAATTGATAATTAAGGTGCAAAAATAGAATCTATAATTCTCAGAAATTTGTTTTTTATTTATATTATTCTTTTTATATGTCAAAGCTCTCAAATAAGACCTCTTTTCTGAGACCTCGTATTTGAGAGGTCTTGTAGAGCTCTTTAAATCCACGCATAAGTCTTCTTAAGGATCACTTTAAGAGCTCTTTCTGATAAGTATTTAAGACATCCTACAATTTTTCAGACTACTTAAACAGCTCTTTAAGATGTCTTGTTGCTGTTTGGGTAATTTATCCGCTTGCTTTTGGTCTCCAATATTTGTTTCTCTACCCAATAGCATGGGAAATTTTAAGAATTTTAAGGTATTCATGGCAAGCACTGCACTGCACAATGCACTGGAAAAAAATTTTGCATTTCTATCAAATATTTCATTTAAACATTCATTTTGTACGTGGGATTAAAACTCTCTAATATTTAGTGAACTAAACATTATGTTAAATAACTAAATAATATAAGATTCACATATTTTTATAGTCCGTGTAGTCTAAAAATTGGAATATTCTATTAAAGTTACAAAATGTCATTTAGTTTGACGTTGAGACTCCCACCCCTCCCCTTCGTCCGACGGGCCTGTCTCCGATCATTTCCTTTGCGCCCTTGATATACTATGTTAATACGGTGGGCGTGTGGCTCGATAATTTACGCCCGTATAGTTCACTGCAGGGTGCAAAATCGAGTTCTACTCCCTGAGTGTTAAAAAGTAAATAATAAACTCCTATTTCATTAGTCAAGTATATTAGGTTAGTAGAATCAACAGAAATGGAAAAAATTAGTTCTCAAATACGTAAAAGTAATAAGCATAAAAGTAGGGAATGGAACAACAAATTAGGAAATTCAATATACCAAATTTTGTTAATGCTAGTAATTTTGAACAGTTGCATTAACTATCTAAATTTGTAAAACGGACTTCTTACCATTTTCTGTAGTTAATGTAACTACTTCTTCTAGGAAAGAAATGAAATACACTCTTTCAGCAGGCTTCGATAGAAAAAAGCATGTTAGTAGAATTTTAATACGATATATTATGTATTTAGAATTTATGAAAACGAATCCGAAAACAAAATTTTGGTTATTTATTGGTCACCTTTAATAAAATCTATAACTGCATCATTTCTTTTAGTTTTTCTCATTTATTTATGTACAAAGCTGACAAAAAATGTGTTGCAAAAAACAAAAATCATTTTTCAATGGCGGTCGATTATTGTGTAGAATTTTTAGCGTGCCTTGATTGTAGAAATTATATTTTCATGAATATAATAAAATAATGCAGCTTGAACTGATATTTAATGCTACTTTTAAGTGCTTATCACATATTTGTTGATTTCGTAGGAATTGAAGAGATTTTTTCAATAATTACGCAGGACCACAAAAAAATTTGTTTCGAGATTACTTGAATCAGAAATAGTGGATATTATAGATTTTTGGCAAATCACGTCAGAATTTTAAGATATCTGATCCGAAACATATTCAAAAATATACTCTTTGGTAATTTAAGATTTAATATGTGAAAAATCTGAAACGATGAGTTAACTTGAACAAAGAATTCGTTTTCAGCGACCAAAAATCTATAAGATCCTCCACTTCTGATTCAAGTTGTGTCAAAAAAAAATGTTGGGGTTTTCGTTTCTTTATTTAGAAGTACCTTCAGTGATAAATTACACAGGATCGAAAAACAATTTTTTAGGGAAGATAACTTTAATCAGAGATACTGAATTTTATAGATTTTTGGTCGCTGAAAATAAATTAGTTGTCCAATGTGATCCGTAACGTCAGATATTTCACATATCCTAACCTCAAAATGCCAAAAAGGATACTTTTGGCTATTTTTCGGAACAGATGTCTTGAAATCCTGACGTGATGGGTCAATTTGGGTAACAAATTCGTTGTCAACGGCCAAAAATCTATAGGATCCACTACTACCTCTGATTCAAATGATCTCAAAAAAAAATTATTTTGTGGTCCTTTGTAATTTTATTACACTTACTCACTGTATAAAGTAAGATATTAAGTACTAAAATTAAGTCATATGAATTACAAATTGGTAATAATAAAAATGTGTTACTCCTGGTAAAAAAATAGTTGTTCTTACCAGGAAAAGTAGTAAGAATGTCAATTAATCTGAAATAGTAATGTCCACTAGAAAATATGGCTGGGGTATGTTTATTATTTTTTGTATTTCGAGCACAACTGCTCTCGTTGTGCTTACTACTTTTTGCATTTCACCGATTAGTTTAATTCACTAATAATTAATTCGTAGTGTTTTACTCTTTGTTAGTGGAATATTGACTAATTCATTGTCATCCACATTGCACTTCATGTTAATATTTTGCATCTTCGTTGGACCTTCCTGGTTTTGTTCCTCGTGATCAGAAAATGGTCGCATTTAGTAGATGCAATGGTCATATTCACCTAGATTGGATGTTCTCGGCTAAACAGTGGACGTTCATCGACATTATGCTCATCTTGTCTCACCAAAACATTGGATCTACAGTAATATGTTAGAAAATATATACTCTGTTCATCTGAACCAGCGAAAAACTACTAATTGACAGTTCATAGTCGCTAATTCACAACGCGACATATTAGACGCTGATTTCAACAGCAAACTCTTCTAAATTGGTTGGAAAATCATGGAAATGAAATCACATTTCTGCCGCTTTAAAACAATGCCTATTCACTGATCGATGCAGTGAATTTGACAGAAATCAGTGCAATGAAATCACGTTTCGCTGGAATATAGTGTTTACCAACTGATAGATTAGGCTAAATTTCACTAAAATCACTGGAATCAAACCATATGCATTGTCACAAAACATTGTCTATTTACTGATTAATTCAACAGTTAATCGGAAAAATAACTTAATTTTTTCAATATTAAATAATAAAAACGACTTTCGTGATGTGGCTGCTGAAATGTAACTGCTAACTTCTGTGTTATATATGGTAAAATCATCTATTGCAAGAAAATGAAGCCTATCAGGCGCAAATATGACTTTGTACACTCCCCTCAAACTATTATAGTAACACCTGCATGCAACTTTAAAAGTTATAAAAATGGTTAAAAGCGAACAATTACGATAAACATTAAATACATACCTAAAACGGATCGCTATTATTCAATTTCTCGGTGGCGTCTCAGTATCTAGAATTTTGTGCTGGCATGGGTAACTTGTGGAACTCAAATGCGATTATGAAAACGCAAAAATCAACGTAGAACATTTATTTACGTTCCCCTTATAAAAACTTCTTGGGCCAGAAGAACCTGCTTAAATTCGAGGAATAAAGTTCTTGCAGCGTTAAAATCTACTTTATTGAAATTGTATACAGATGTTCAGTTTTATGTACGATGAAAAGAAAATCATTGGTTATATCCAGTGATGAGTATTAAAAGAAGGTACAACTGAAGAAAAGGTGAAATAGTGTGCATTAGGGTTGAGTTCTGCAGAAGTTTCAGTAAATAGAATATTTCGAATGGTTAAATAGTAAAATCAACTGCGTTAAATAGTGAAATTAACTGATTTAACAGCGAAAATTTTGATTTTTACAGTATTACCTATTCTACTAAAATATTTTCTTTTTTCTTTAGATCATCTAAATTAAAAAAAAATTGCTAACTTTTTTGGGTATTTACTATTTACTGATCCTTATATGAAACAATCCTTTCCAAATGTTTTACATTTTCAAGAAATGTCTTAATAGAATTTGAAGAAAAGTGTGAAGAAAAACTCAATGGCCAAATAAATAAAAGCACTTTTAAAAGCTTCATTTTTTCAGGCAAACTGAAAGCCAATTCTTAGCAAATAAATATGGGTTTATCACACAACAATATTTGAATTTCTCGATGTGATAAATAATATTTTAAATGGTCTCTAACTTCAAAAACAATATATCAAAATATATGAAATATATAAATATCTCTGTATATTTTCACAGATTATATAAAATGCCTGTTTTGTTCTTAATTATCGATTTTACAAGAAAGATCTGAGAATCAGCAGTATGTCTTTCCGGATATAAAAACGATATATTTACAATCTGTAGTATAATATGACATATATACATATTATGCTAGTGAATGACAGTATTAAATTATCCTTGAATATTCAAATTCATAAATTGTTGTTAATTTGAAAAAGTACGATATTAACATAGATTATAAACATATATAGTACAGTTATAAACATTTCATTTCCAAGTATATTCACAGAAAATGACAGAACATGTAATTAAGATATGCAACAATGATGGCATTCTGCCTTTTATAAACATCATCGTGAAAGAATTTATCTTTATATTAAAGGATTACCCTATTTCAATAAATTGTACAACTGCATTACGTCAATGTATTTTATTTACTATAACTGCTTACACTAGTATGTTATTATTTTTTAATTATGAGGTAATTAATGTGCTAATTACAAATAAATTTTCTAGTTACGTATTTTTATCGATAGACAACTAATTTAATATATTTTACATTTTATTTATTGGCGTATAAGTTTTCTGCAATTAGTTATTACATCCTAACATTATTTACGAAGACACAAATTAATGCCATCAAAGTGACTTTTTTTGAGTACATAATTAATTACAAATGAACCTTATAATGCAAGTTTTCAAATGATAAACGAACATTCGCACACTTTCGATTTTAAGTTTGGTATCCGTTTAACGTAGCAGATTTTCAAAATGTAAATATACACACACATAATTATATATAAATTCAGAAAGGAAACAAATCCTCGTGAGAAACCCACGAAGTATTTAAAAAATTTTATAATTTTCGAAAACATTTTTCATGCATTCCACGTACGCATAAATTGTACTGAAATTGAAATTAAATTAGTTATTATATGATTTTGTGTAACCGGTCATCTTGCGTGAGTTTATTACTGATCATGGAAATTTGATACTAAACGCATCTGATAATTATACACTTTGACTATTTCGATACTACGTCATATGCGAAAAATAAGTCATGTCCATTGAACGAAAAAGAATTCATATATTGTTACATAATTTGATTAAGATAGTTAAGCTTACAGAAATAAACAGTGAAGAAATTACTATCGTATTGATTATATGTAATTTACAATATGATTATTAACTGCAATTTAGGTTTTAAGTGGAATAAATATGCATTTTCCTTACTGCTTGATTGCTTATTGTTTTCATGAACGTGAGCGATTAAATAATAATCAATAAAATAATGGGAGGCGTTTTAATCCCGCGCATGACTTACTAGAATAAAATTTGAAAATGAATTTGAAGATTGAATATTTTTAATTATTTCATTTAATAATACAAAGATTTCTTTTTATTTTAAAATTATTAAATATTTAAATCTCCATATTTAGAGATGATTTGTTGTAGATTAAAACTACAAAAATTTGAAACTCCTGTATGTAATGATTCTATTTAGTATGCAAAAAGTTGTTAAACGAAATTATGAATTTTCCATATCCAAGTCATAAGGTGAATTTTAATTTATTCAAGTGGTTAATCAATTACACATAATTCCCTAAGACAATTAATAAGTAACATAATAAGCCACACAGTATATTTGTCGAAATGTTGAGTTTTAATTAATATACAACAATCATATTTGATTAATCAAAATGCTAAGTTATTTTGTCTCAAATCATTAACCACCTGGTGGCAAGTAGGTAAGAAAATGATTAATCGCTAGGAACAATATTCACGAAGGTAATTAAAACATAAACACATCAGTGACAAGAAGAAATCCTGCGGTCGGTATTTTATTTTCTTCTCGTACGCCAACACGTCATGACGTCAGATTCTCTAGGATTTACGAAATTTATGTAATTTAAAAAACCTTTAGAGAGTAACATGTTTATTCATTTAATGGAATTTACGATAAATGATTTTTATTGGCAAAGTCAATAAAAACGGTTTATTTCTCTGGAATTATCGTCAATTATTTCATATGCTTCGTGATAAATGAAATTTATATCGATATTTATATTAAAATGTGTATTATAAAATACGTTAAATTGGAAATGTGTTAAATAATCGCGTGAATAAATTGAAATGTCTATTAATAATGTTTGATCAAGCAGAGCTGATGTTTATATGTCAAAATTATATCTCAACGTGCAATGTTATTATTTAATAAACTTGCGCTGAAATATTCTTGCTCGTAAATGCTTGTAAAATTACGACTTTGTTTATAGTACGTTGCAACATATGGCGAAAGATTTGAAAATGCCATTTTTACTTGTTGTAATTGTAGCTGGTTGATGTCTAATTTTAACACATGTAATTGACAAATGTTAGCACCCACTTCAGTTATAATGTTTATTCAATTTAATTCTGCATGATATAAATTTTTGAAAAGTTGTCGACATAGAAATGATTAGAATGTAAAAATCTTTCCAAAAAGAGTCAGAGAAGTGCAGTAACGTAAATTCTGTTGTTATCTTTAATTTAAAATATAAATTTATAAATTTTAACTTTTGCCAATTATGTCGTGAACGGTCATCTAGCTGCAATTTTGCAACTCTTCTTGCAAATCTTAACACTTTTTATAATTTATTGATATTAACGTATTTGTTTGATACCACACTCTAAATCTGAAATAGCTAAAAACGCTTAATATGAAATGAAAAGAGGATTACTATAAATTAGTTATTTGTTTACTAGAAAATAATACAAAATTGATAACACATTAATAACGTTCTAATAATCTAAAAGTAGACTAATAAATTATACTAATAATATTATACTTTAAAAAAGTAGACTTATAATAATCTAAAAGTAGACTAATAAAAGTTACTAAGAAATTAGTAATTTTTCATTATGGAATAGTAAAAATAATTACTAATTTATTTACTGACCCACTTTTCGTTTTTTAATTTGCCTCTTGAAATGAGGCACTAGTTACTACAAATGCAGAGGAATAACATTTAAGTGCAAAACTATCTACTGTTTATTAATTTGTAAGCGAAATCCGCTGTTTTTTTTTGTTTTTACTTTAATCTATTAAATCTCAAATTTCAATGATTATTCTTACGTCTTTTTCATCTACTCTCGAAATTTGAATAAAGAAAAAAATCGTTCACAAAGAAAAATAATTACTTATACACTCCTTTTCCTCTACCAGGGAGGTTTATAACTTGTAAATGCGTTATCATTTATTCAAATTCAGAGAGGGTATAGATAAAAAAGGGCATATTATATCCTGCGTAAAATTTCACGCACTTTTAGAATGTAGCGCAAATAGATATATACGTAAGTTCTGTATCTACATATAATATTTAAAATGCATTCCCAAATTCAGTTTGCCATTAATGTATATCATCTTACACTGAAAAAAATTTACTTGACAAACTCAACTACCATTGAGAAGTTGAGTCGAGAGTAGTTAAAAGAAATACTTTTTTTGTTAGCATAACTTTGTTGTTGTTGTTAATTTTACTATTTTTACTTAAGTTAATATTATTTACCCATTAAACAAAAAAATTTCCGAATGATTGGGGATCAAGAAATGGGATACTATGCATAAAATGCAAAAAGGTATGCACTAATATAATAAAAAAGCAACCGCCAATAGCTGTACTAAAAATAATTCGACGAAAACAAATTTTGAGAAAAATTCTTAGTCGATTTGATTAACTTTTTAACTACGCAGAGTAGTTCGATACACTTCAAGAAAATTTTCTAAGTTGCTGTTACTATCGTAAAGAAGTTAAATCAACTAAAAATGTAGTTCTGCTAAATCAAAAATATATCGCTTCAGCATGTTGAATAATTTTTAGTGTAGTAGATAGTTAGCCTCTTCAAAATGGTTTTAAATGTAGACTTAGAATTTACTGCCAAAATGTCTTTTCCATAACTATATTTTTTGTTAATTTAACTCCTTTATGGTTGTAACTATAACCTATAAAATTCCGTAGAGGACTATTGAAATACTTTCACTAGTTAAAAAGTAGTCAAATCAACTGAGAATTTTTTTCAGTGTACCAATTGCAATGGCGCGGTGTTATATTATAAGGCTTTCCTGTTGTTATCATTCTTAGGTTATGTTGGTTAGGTTAGGTTTTGTTGTCTATTCACCACCTACTTTTGTAATGGCATTATCAAGTGATAATGCTGAATATATTACTTTTATTATTTTCAGGATCTATATAATGATTTGACCATTTTTTTAAAATTACACCAGAATATTCAGTGTATTCCTCGATTATTCCTGATAACTTTTCCCATTAATTAAGAATTTACGACATTTAAAACCTAATTCGGATTAAGAGAATATACAATATGATGCATTCAAGTTATTATGCCAATGCACCGTCGGAATAATGTCAACGCTAATTAATTTTCTTTTACATTCCATAGTTTATCCTAATTGTTAACTCTTCAAAATTAATAGTCCGGGATTCGGCTGTAATATTTCTACCCCCATTGTATTATAGAATAAAACATGTATAAATATGTTGTAGTTATGTAATCTATGTATTCGAAAAACGTTGTTTCCCTAGGCAACAATGGGGGGAATCGATGTTAAATAAATAACAAATAATTAATTTTGGAGACAATCTACCTCCATAAAATTATAGAATGAAACTGGTGACATTTGAAAGAGTGTAGTTAAAATAAAGAGAAAAAACTTGGTTGTCTCCGTTTATTGGGTCCTAACCCCATAGTTGCCACTTGTCAACAGGTTACTTTCTGTTGATTTTCTATCTCCATAATATTGTAAATGGATATGAAAGGTTTTTTTTTTCATCATCTTGGTATATGGCTGCCTGCGAAATATCCGGCACAATCAGCTGCTGTCAGCATTTTGTAGGCGGATATTTGACGGCTGTCGTCAAGGGGCACATGTCAAAAAACAGAATTTCAAAAATCAGAAACATTGAAAAATCGACATTTAAAAAGGCGGCACACAATAAACGATGACTGTCAAAAAGCCAATGAGTCATAAAGCTGTAATATTCATGAAAATAACAATGTCAGCTTTTTAAATGTCGATTATTCAATATTTCAAATTTTTGAAATTCGGGTTTAGACGTGTACCCGATTTATGAATATATTACCTGAAGCATATCAGTAAAATCTTCTTCAAAAATTATTTTAGTCAACTTTTAAATACCTGGGAATCTCTGGATCTGTGACGCGAGATTTACCACCTACCTTAATAGATCATGAAATCATTAATGATTATTTTACCAATTATCCTAATATTTCCCAAATCCCAATGTTATTACCTATTTTCAATCTTCCCGTTCGAATAAACCACCACTAAATTACCAATTATCGTTTTGGAAATATTAATGCAAAAATTAACTATTATAATTAGTAGAACAATTACTGGTGGCGCAGGTCCAGAAGGTATTTCGGAGGAGCTGTTTCTAAGAATCAATAAACATTGTCCGATAGAAATTCTAAATATTATCAATAAAAAATGTGTTGACTGTAATGTGCCTGCAGATAGATTGTTTATTAGATATTGTACTTTTTTTTTTTATTTTATGCTGTTTGTTATTATACTTTTTTATCAATTTTATACCATTTGTTATTACATTATTTTATTAAAATCTGCATCATTTTTTTACCTTTTCTCTCTTTCCACAACAATGTATATATATTGAATGCGATAATGTATAAATTTTATTATATATTTCTGTATGTTATCTTTTTCAATTATTATGTAACAATCGTTAGTTTTAAGGTTATTTTGTATTTATATTTTGAGGTCAGTTTGTAAAACAGCTTTCGCTGTGGTTCGCCTTTTGATATTATCAATAAAGACATTATTAGTAGAATTATTATTATATTATATTTTTATATTTATTATATTTATATATAAAATATGAAAATAATATTCAATTAAAATTACTGTTCCGTGGTATTTGAATAATCAATGTAGTAACGAAACTTGTTTTTTTTTATAGTAATACGTTTATAATATCTGTCTGCTTTTAATTCGTGTTATTGGTAGTTTATTTGGATATTTCGATAATTAGTCAGAGCCATCGTATTATTTCTTATTAAATTTCAAATAATTAAAATTAACTAATATAAATAATAATGTTATAATCGGTTGCCAAAATACAATTTGAAATATCTTTTTACATTTGTTCGGACACCCAAAACGATTTCGACTATTCAGAAAACAGATTCTGATAGTATTTAACAAATAAGGCTATAGTTAGCGAGGTAAAAATGAGTTATAAATAAATGTTATTAAAAAAAAGTATTTTAACGAAAAAGTATTACTTATATTTAACAGTGCTCATATAAATCATATTACTATATACAATATTCTTAGATAATTAATTTGCATTATGCAAGCCCACTGCCATTTTCGCATTTTTGAGGATAAGTATAAAAAATGCTAAAAAGTTCGATGTTATTAAATTTATATATGATTATGTTACGAACGTATATTATTATGCATTTTAACGATGTAGATTTTGAAACGCAGCTGATAATTTTGAGGGAATGGAATTGTTATTATTACGAAACATTTATTCTCTCAACGATCTGAATTTCTAACGGCAGATTTTCAAAAATATTAATTTTCTAAATATGTGAGATTAAATAAATACAGTTAGTTTTAAAGCAATATGTTTTTTGTCGACCATTAGTATATTAATTGTAGATAAAAACATTGGAGTTATTGATATAATTGGAGGATTATAAAAATTGAAAGAATAAAAATAAAAGTGTATTAAATTAATATATTTGGATTTCAGTATAAAACACAAAAAAATATAAATAACGAAATATTAATGAAAGACTCAATTTTTTTGCAATGCAAGGAGAATTAAATTGGCGGTCATTTTGTTTAAAAATCAGTATTTTTCAGATTTGAAATTTTTACCATTTACTTTATTATTTATCAAGTACTGGATTCCTTTTATAACAAGATATTGTATTACAAACATATTTTAATAGTACTCAGAGGCGTAATGATGAATTCTTAAGAGTATTCTCCAGGCTTGTTAGGATAACACGCGAAATTATACCCTAAAGAACGCTATAAATAACGGAATTTGTTGTCGTAACAATTATTATTGTTATAAACTTAGCAACATAACAACTGTATTGGTTTCATTACCGATTAATCATACTAGACAAATAGACTCAACTATTTTGAAATAGTCATTTCAGAAAATTACTACCTTCACGGAGAGAAATTATATAATAAACTGCCATAAAAAATATGGAAAGTAGTCAATATTTACTTTTTAAAAATATTTGTAAAGTATATATATCATAGCATATGAAAAGTCCGCTTTTCTCACTTCGTTCTTTGTTTAAGATAAACAAGGAAACAAAGAGAAAAACAAAAAATTAATACTGCGATAAGTTTGTAAATGTCACACTCTAGCCAGTTAAAAAATGTATTATGCAATGCCATTATACACACAAATTTCAATGTCGTGTAACTAGTCGATATACGTACGTGTACGACATGCATTATGTATTATCATATCTTCACCACCGACGGTCCTTTTTATGACCAAATGAAAATGCACTTCAATAACGGGAGCCACGGGCTCGAAGAAAAAAGCTGGGAACGCCGCGTCGCCACCTAGCGGCATCAAAACACACGGGATGCGGCAGTCTTTACTATGGATTTATAGTAAATACAAACTTTAATTATGAATAATAGTGAATGTAAAGATTTACTACGAGGCATAGTGTGAAATGAGGACTACACTAGATTATAGTTAATCTAACTATATTCGTCAATATTTATTGAAACCATTCTACATAGTTCATTTTTTTAACTATGAGGAGATAGTTTGTATAACAAAATTATAGTAAAATCAACTATGAAAGTGGTAAATTGAACTATTTTTCATAGTAGTTTTAACTTTATTTTTTCAACTATGTGTTATAGTCAATTTAATTATGGATTTATTTCTCAGTGCACGTTGTTGTCAAACTTCTTCCTACGCAACAATTCTATTTGTATAATTCAGATTGTTGGGAGAACCAATGTTTAATAACAGGAACAAATCCTATTTGTTCTTTTTCTTCTTGCCTAAATTTATTAAATCCCTCCTTTTTGTTCACTAATCATGTTCAAATTCCTCAAAACCATCTATTTCCATAACCGTTTCATCAACTTCATGGCATCTCACAATATTTCTACAAATATTCGAAATTCAATAAAGATAACTATTAAAAAACAATGTAGATACACTTAATAAAATCAGTAGGAAGTATTCTGCATAACTTTGGCAATTTTTAGTAACCATCACCATTCACATCCTCCTTAAGTTTTCAGTGTTCACCGAAAAATAATTTCGTGGGTTGTAACGAATGGCCAGTCGAAATTAATACCCGAGCGCATTTGTCACTTTAAGCCTAATTTATCATTGATAAAATTAATTAATAAACATTACCATCACTCGTAACTCTTACGACTTTCTCGCAAGTACGGTGAATGATCTCGGTGAAATATCGTACCAAGTCACTTTGGTATTATCGAAGCCACGTCGGATTTCGGTATTTTAGTGAGTCGTTTACCTCGAGAGCCGTAACACCGATACCCCAAAGGACATTTTATAATGTACGTGCACTTACCTTTACCTGGGCAATAATCTTATCCTTCCCCTGTGACAGCCGCAAGATCGTCTTGAATTTGTGTGGAATTAATACCCGTATATATGTTACATTTTAATACAACATAACATTTTTCAAAGCGAGTGATCGAAAGCAGTCGTTACTTTTTACTCGAAAATAATCTCCAATTAACAAATGCTGTCGTTTGTATTTTCGAAGACTCGGACGACCTGAATTGAACGATTATTGTCATTGTAAGGGTTCTGGGTACATTTTTTATGGAATGCGTATAGGGAAACTACGTTTCTTTATTTTTAAAATTGCAATATATGTACGTATTTCCATTTTATATCGTTGCGAAACTTCACTTTAGAGCTCAGGTTTAATTTTTGTACGTATTAAATAAATGTAAAGTACTAAATATATTCTGCTAATGCAACGTGATTTAAGATTAACAAATTAAAAAAAAATTATTTTGTTCAAATAGTAATAAACAATCAATTTTATTGAAAATAGGCTTGAAACGAAAATTTGGCTGCATTTTCTAAAAATTTTAATACCAATTCGGAAGGTATATTAACAACTTTTAAACAATATTAAAGAAGATATTAATAAATTTTAATATAACATCTAATCTACTGGTCCAGAATATCTAACAGTGAAAGATATTCAGTAGAACTGTACTCACCTAATGGTAACTAACGACCATGACCTTCATCTGAATCTGCAAGGTGGTTTGAAGGTTATAGTGATGTTTTTAATGCGACCCTCTATTTTTCCGTCCCGATTTTTCAAATTTGCTGTAGTGACCTTGGTCCTTTAAATATAAATGTTTAACAATGACCTAAATCTTGTTTTTATTAATGCGTTGGTAGAATAAACAATTTGACGATATCTTTATAAGAATGTTTTACGGTGTGAAAAAAGTCATGTTTTTTCATTGGCATTTAAAGTTCCGGGAAATTATTTTGTCCGTGTAGTTTTTGTATGAATCTGAAAATGGAAAATCCAATATAATAAGATGGTCTTGTTTCGGAAACTGATTAAAAAGTTCTTTATTAAAATAACTTTTTGTTAGTGAATCAAGAGCTCGAAAATTGGCATCCGCTTAAGAGGTTAAGAAAATAATATCATCCCCAATCACGTCGTAAACACTTCCGGAGTTTTTATTTCGTCCCGTGTTTTTACAAGTGTGGTTTCATTTGATATTTAGAAACTTGTGTTGCAGTTTTTAAACTGCGAAAGTTCGAGACGAGCTTTTATACTCTTTATTTCTGAAGGATTGTTTATATATATATTAAGAATATTTACATTAAGAAAATGTTTGTCTGGTATTTCTGAGAAAATTCAACGTTTGCTACTTTTTCTTTTACAAACACACAGTTATATAAACTCCCACAATTCATTATAAACAAAAAAATTGTGTATTTATAAAAGAGAAAGTAACAAACGTTGAATTTTCTCAGAATTATACGAAAAAAAATGTTCTTCCAATGATTTTCGATACTGGTTGAAATAAGATTTTAAATTTCTTATTAAATAAAAATGCGGAAGAAATGCCTTTTGTGCTTAGTATTTTATAAATATTAAATAAATATTACATTTCTTATTCATAATATGAAAACCTTACGAAACTAAGTAATTATGCTGCAGTTTTGAGACATTATTTTCGCGAATTTTCGAGATGTTTAAATTGGGTGTACCTTGCATAGTACAAAAAGTTAAATCGAAATTAATGACAGTCATTAATTTAATAACGCACTAAAAGACATGCCTGAGGTGTGATTATTATTAATAAATACAAGATAATCTCGGCGCCTTTGATGGGCAACTATGCTTACTAGGTGATGCGATGCGTGGCACATTGCAGGCGCACATTACTACTACTCTCGACACTTTTATGCAAGATATTGCGCCACATCGTCACGCCCGTTACAATCTTGCAATTGCATCTTACGATTTCTGATCATTTATTTTACTTTTGACGAAATAGACCTGTCCTATTCATCACAAATATGTTTTTGAAATTTATTCAAGGATTATTTACATTTCAAATATATTTGTAGTAAATCGAATTTCAGAATCAAATTTCTGGAAGTTAATAACAAAAAGGATTGAAGTTAACGCTACTATTAAATTTAAATTTTGTTTTCATATTATGTATTCAATATTTTAAGGAGTAAAAGTGTAAACCATTTTCATGTCCTACAAATGACACACTTTATCATATTTTGAATGTTTCATTTAATCTTTTAATGTTTGTATTAGAGCAGCAGAAATTGTCATAATTTGTCCTGCCAATTGTTTTAATAGAAAGGGTCAATGAAATTGTTCGATATTTTATATCCTGTTGTCGTGGAGTGTGCTCCTTCGAAAACTCATCACCATTTTTACATAGATTAACCCTTTTAGGACGCGACGGACACATTTTACGCATGTTCAGCGCTCTGGCTAAAGATGTTACGGTCATGCAACAAATTCTTCAGCCATCATTTCTTACGTATTTTTGTCTGCTCTTTCAGATTCTGTTCACGAAATTGGCCCAAATCTCTTATTAAAAAAGATGCCCTCGAAAACCTCTCAGTAACTAATTTTGTGAAAATCCGACAAATTTAAAAAATTTTCGTCCCCCATATTTTTCGTGAAAAAAAAAATTACGATTTTGAAGAGAATATTTGTAAGAAAAAGCAATTTTCGGCCTCTGAAGAATCCGGTATTATATTCTGCGATTCAAAATGTATCAAATATGAAATTATTCAGAATTGCTGATATTCCGTAATCCATTTTTAAACTTTGGTATTTTAGATTCAAATACTGCCAAAACGACCGCAGAATGGAACTTTCATAAATAGTTTTGTAATTCGTTATTTGGAAATTTGTGCATGTATCTATATGAACTGTTTGCATTCGTATCGTCTTGGCCATTGTATCCAATCTTGCACGATTCTCACCAGGAAGAGGTATACCATCTGAGAGAATAATTTTTAATTGTACACGACATATCCTCTGTCACTCTATTTTATTTACAAAAAAATATTCAGATAGTTCGACTCAAGAGTATGCTAATTTTTTTAATCTATTTCCGTCGATGATAATTAATTCTCAAACGAATCTGCATAAAATGTTTCTAAAAACCCCCAAGTGGACATTTTCAGCCGAAAGTAGTTAAAAAAAAATATAAAAAATTCCGCATATGAGTAGAACACGTAAATTACTAATATTATCGACATTCAGAGACTCGTATTTGCTGGAAAAAAAGTTTTTTAGAGCAAACTACCCTCATTTTTTAAGTACAAGTATTAGTAACACGTTTGCAGTCGTTTATTGCATGAAGAAACCATTTTCCTGATTAGAATTGACCGATTTCTAAAGAAAAATAGATTTTTTAGCAAAGTTGCCAAAAAAACGTACAAGATGTAATTTTTCGGTTTTTTAATGGTTGCATCGTGTAGAGCACACCCAAAAACATGTAGAACATGTAGTGGCGTAAAAAACTAAGAGCGATTAATTAAAATTTGAGATCCAAAGTCGCGGTTCAGTTTTATATTATTCAGGTGTTACTGGGTTAAGTATAACAGATTATTATTAATATTCTTAGGAATATTTACGCAATAGTATTTTGCTCATGATCAGTTCAACTTGAAAAAAAACATTCATCCTATAGCAGTAAACTATCAGTTCGATGTATTTTATCGACGATAATGAAAATGACAATTTTGTAGGTACTTTTAAACGACTTTTCAAACTATTGTAACTCGGATTTTGTAATGCTTCAGTGTCAAATAGAATTATTTGAAAACTAGGTTTAGTTACTTTGAAACCTCAACTCACGGAAGTACTGGAAACCGGCACTAATTATGCTCATTAATAAACTATCAGAACGAGGATAAAATATATAGTTAAAAAATGGAAAGTCACATAAATACTGAAAATATATTACAGTAATGATGTCGTGTCAAAAACGTAATCGTAACGATAAAAATAATTGCAACTTAGTGTCTAATACATCAGTCAAGTGATACACAGTACGTTAAAATCATTGCGTTTTTAACTAGCCGGTTCATGCATATTACGATCATAAAAAATAACCGCAGTTTACCAGGATTATAAATTAATTTGAACCTCCATAATATAGTCATGTAAAATATAAATAACTTCGTTGTTCGGCACAATGCCGTGGAAGTTTGAGAACTTACTGCACACCATGGTTAATATGCATCAGTAATAGATTTTGCAAGGTTCTCATCGTATGTTTTACATAATCATCGGTGTCACGTCCGATTGCAGCTGTTCATAAATCACGGTATTGAGATATAATAATTTAATCCATACTTTAGAAATCTCTTTAGAAATAAGTATATTTATTTTCCAAGGTTGAGGTGCACGTTATATCTTTGCACAGTATTATACAATGTGGTAATCGCTGCAAAACCATGAAGAATATGATTATTGAAATTATCCTCATTACCTCCACGTTCATTTCAACGATTACACATGTGGCGCGGTTAAGATTACTATTACTATATGGTACGGTTAAGTGAATAGTACTATAAAAAAGAAAATGGTAATTAATATGTATTCGAATTCCCATTACTCTTCTCACAAATTACATTGCCACGTACCGATGGTAAGATATTTTATAACCCTTTCTTTTGAGATTAAAAAACTTTTGGCATAACTAAATGATTTGATATAGAATCAATCTCACTAGGTTTTAAATGTCAACTGGTTCCAGTTGTCAAAATAAAATAATGTACAATCAAATATTGTATCCCAAACAACAAATGTAATGATTTCGTCTTTTCGATCATCTTCAGCAAATTATTTTATGAACAGTCGTTTAAGAACTGATATCAACCACACGTTACCATCAGATTCAAAATGGACAGTCTTTACAATTAGCGTTGTTTTCAAAACATTGATCTCGCCAAAACTATTTTGATTTATCGTAGAATTCCGATTGGAGTTCCTGCTGATGATTTTATTTGTAAATGCCACATAGTTGATTGTTTGTTTGTTTGTTTGTTTGTGTGTTTATTATGGCATAAAGGACATGCCTCTCTAGCCAACAATAGAGTTACAAATTGATTGACTATAGTTCCAAATATGCATTCTGTGCAAATATTAATCCAGATTATATTATATGTAAGTGTAAGACGTGTTTGGATGACTGTGTTCCAGCTGCATAAAACTCTCGAGAAAATTTCTCGAGAAAGGTATTTTTTTATCAAATTTTTTTATATGAAGGTTTTATTTTTTTATACAATGTCAGTAGTTTGGTGTTTCTAAAAATAATCTTGAAATATAAAAATCATCTCATACTATCCTTTGCTGCCATATCGATTTACTATTTCAGGAGCACCACATTTCTGTGCATATATTTTTCTCCACTTTCTTCCGTTATACTGCTGAAATATTCAACGACTTTGCTGACATCAATTTTGCGTACAATTTCGCCCAAAAATGTTTATTTTTAGCAATTTTTTTTTAGATGCATAATTTTAGCTTTCAAGCCATAGTTTGGTATAATATTGACACTGTATAACACATCAAAGTGATCAAAATAAAATAATCTTTTTGAAATATTTTAGGGTGTGAAATTAGTCGACAATGAATGTGAATTAGATCAAATTCGCACTCCAATAAAATACATTTCAGATACATTTGATCTGTTTTTATTTATTTTTATATACACGAAATTGCGATGGTGCTGTGTGAGATCCAATCACATCAAGTTAGTTTGTTTAAGACGACGGCATTTAATCGGACATGATTGGGTTCAAAATGGTCCATAAACGTGGAACCTATTCCAGCATAAAACGCTCCAAAATTTGACTCATTCAGATCGTAAAAGTTCCAAATTGTGGTCAATTTTTATTCAATTCCATATATATTCTATTATCTGCAATTTGTCTATATTTTATATTATTATACGGCGCTAAATTTATTTGAATAGCTGTGATTTTGAAAATTTCAAGCTGGAGATATGCAAAATCATGAAAGAGCAAACTCACAATCGTCTAGCATAAACGAAGCCAAACGATTTTTCCACGTGGTTTGAAATTCCAACAAAGCCGACGAAGATATCGACAAATAAAGACGCATGGAAAATGGAACCTTTTTTATAAAATAAAATAAAACCACATAAATCCAACTTAAACGCTGGTTTCCGTTTATCATTGGGCGCAACTCTTCGATCATCACGAAAATCATTAGCAGGTACACACCTGCAAATCACTAGAACAAATTTACATCAGAGAACAAATCACATTTTACAATCATTTATTTAATAATGTTTGATAATAGATTTTTGAATATGACCGCCCTTTATGGGGGTTCGGAAGAAACAGCTAAAAATATTAGCATGTTTTAAAAATGGTCATACCTTAGCAACTACATTATTAATCAAGGAATGAAAATACAAAGAACTTACTTATTACTAGAGATGTCTCGCAGAAATAATCTTATATTTTTATAAATAGAATTCTGTCCATATTCAATTTTCTACCACTGATGTTAATTTTTTTCAGTTTCGAAAAGTTTAAATGCAGAACCAAGCAGAAAATCTGGTCGAAGTGACATCAGTTCCACTTCGAATTAGTTTATAAACAGTAATGGTCCTCACTTTATTAACCTCGAATAGATATATTTGTTGAAAGTAAGTTGAGACATTCTTCAAATTCTGAGCAAAAGCAAATTCTTACGGTACTTTTTGGAAGAACCGACATTATATCATGTTTCGTTAAAGAAGATTCAATATAAATATACAGGGTCATCGAAAAGTATCGGACCCCCCTAATATCTTCAGTTAGAATGCACTTAGGAGAAAATGTCCAATAGCAAAGTTGTATGGTTTCAAGTGGGGAGTAAGATGATGACCTTGACTTTGACCTTGACCATGTCCTTCAAGGTCATTTCAAGGTCAATCTTATTTTTTTAAATAGATCCCCCTAAATTTTATTGCATATTCTTATAGCTTATCTCGAGAGCTTTCCAAAACACTATAATAAAATATTTTTTTATTAAGTACTTTTTGAGTTATAAAGGTTTGAAGTTAACAATAAATGCATTCTCTCTGAAAATATTAGGGGGATCCGATTAATGTATTTTCTTTAAACCAATTAATTGGTCTCATTATTCCGCGCACAAAAGTATTAAGGTTATGATTACTGAAAACTAAATAATATTTTACAAGATATTCTACATTTTGTGTCAAAAAATTGTTAACTTCAAACCTTTATAACTCAAAAAGTACTTAATAAAAAAATATTTTATTAGAGTGTTTTGGAAAACTCTTGAGATAAGCTATAAGAATATGCAATAAAATGTAGAAGGTTCTATTTAAAAAAATAAGATTGACCTTGAAATGACCTTGAAGGACATGGTCAAGGTCAAAGTCAAGGTCATCATCTTACTCCCCACTTGAAACCATACAACTTTACTATTGGACATTTTCTCCTAAGTGCATTCTAACTGAAGATATTAGGGGGGTCCGATACTTTTCGATGACCCTGTATAGTATTCCAACGATCTCTAATTTATAATATAGCTGGTAACTGATACTAAGTTTTGAAGTTCTCCTATGAAGCTTGCTACTTCACTTTACTAAATTGTATTCAAGTATAATTAAAAGTGCTCATGTTTGTATTTTTTGATAATACGATTGCTTTGTTTTCTATTTTTTTTTAACTACGAATTCTTAACAGTGCAATGATAATGAACATGCAAAGTTTTTATGAAAGTATGGCGAAATAACA
Organism: Trichopria drosophilae; assembly: GCA_030407085.1. Taxonomy (NCBI): domain Eukaryota; kingdom Metazoa; phylum Arthropoda; class Insecta; order Hymenoptera; family Diapriidae; genus Trichopria; species Trichopria drosophilae. The sequence continues at coordinate 19,691,872 of CM059584.1, read as the reverse complement.
AGATTCATCTATTATTGAATTAAAAAATGAGCAGAAAAATTAAAGAGAGTCGAAGGCAAATATAAAACAAAGAATATTTGTTCACTGAAACTTAATTTTAGACCATTGAAAATCTACGTTCGAGATGTAACAAAAACAAACCCAGTTAGAAAAAAACAAGATTATTCCCTCTACGTTCACTGAACAAATTCAATTTGTGCCAAATTTAAGATTTTATTCTGCAAAGAATTGAAAAATGATCTCAAATAAATCTGCATAACTACAGACATAAGATAAATGTGCTTTTTAATCCACAGTTGACAAAAAATAACCACTTTTCTTATAGATTGTTTCAAACAGATTGTTGGCAAAAATTAAGGCTGGAAACAGCCCATTTTTTATTTAGTATCAAATAGGAATTTATTGGCAGTTTATTGACAGCTTATTGACATTAATAATTATGCCTAGTTTAATCCGGAACTTGTTTAGTCAATCAGTTGAAAAATACGTGACGAACAACAACCTTTACACAAAACACTCTTAGAAGAATTTGTGGATAAAATAGGAATTATGAAAAGAGTATTTTGTAAGTTGTAGTTGCGTCATTTTTTTTCTCGGACAACTTTCTAACCAAAATTTGTTTGTACGCTTCTTTCATGATTTAAAAAAAAATTACGTATGAATATGATATATCGATTAGATAAAAAATAAAAGGTCGAACTCTGTCAACAATTTTTTTTTATTTTTTCGACAACAGAACTTTATTTGTGAAAACAAATCCGGAACAACTTTTGTCGAATCTTTACTATTGCAATTTAGTGCAGCAAAAATCTCACAGGTGCCTCCCCTTATAATGCTAATCTGATGGACGACATAAGTGGGTGAATGCTCGTCTCTGAAATACGTCATAGAGTGTCTGAGATAGAGACATCACGATTAATCTTCTAAAGTCTGAAATAATTTAAATACCCATTTAATTTGCTTATGATATATTATACAAAAATATAATACGAATGTGAATAATTTATGATTTTGATGAACTATTGTATAAACGGAATGGAGAATTGCCCATAGAAGGTACAGAAAAAAGTTAATACCAGCTTGGGTTAATTATTTCGAATAAAAGTATTAGAAATTTCCAGTAGATTTTTCTTACAGTACAAATTATTGCAGTAATTATTTGAAATATAAAAGTTGGATATAACCTAACTTACGGTGATTGTTTAAAGTTAAAAACCTTTTTATACACAAGCATTAAAAAACCTGCTACTAAGAGTTTTACAGAAAATAAGAACTATTTAGAATATAAGTTCTCAGAAAATATGAAGGATAATAATAAAGTGCATCAATATACGTTTCTCCCATAAGATAAAACAGAAATGGAGCATTTACGTCAAAGTTGATAGGAAATGCGGCCTGACTGCTGCTGGAAATCAAATAAAGAGAATGTTTAAGGTGAAATGAAATGAAAGAGTGCCGTACGTGTTTCGGCTTCCGAATTTTTAGACACCGCGCATTTGATTGGCGGCTATAAGAACAGAAATTCCAAGAGTATAACAAATATTCTATTTCCCCTTTGAAAGTGGGGTTCTAATGTGTTTGAAAATAAAATACACAGTTTGATGTGTGAAACAATAATTCATACGTGTCTTCAATACTTGCGAATTAAATAATGTAATTCGACAAATAAAAATTCGACAAGAAAGTTCTCTCTATGTCTAATACATATGTAATATATACCAATTACAGTTTTTAGCGTATTAAGCATTTTGTGCATTTTAAATTTCAAACCAAATTATATCAGGTCATTCTTTTTACTGAATAAATTCCGTATTTTTCTTCGAGAGATACGTTCGGGTAAAACATTTTTCTACTTCCGTTTTCGTCTTGAATGGGGTTTATTTTGGGAATATGTCGGAAGAAGTTTTGTGTAGTATATGTTCCCTACTTATAATCCACCCTGGTGGAAAATATGAGCAGATTGGCTGGGCATTACCAAGAATATAACTAGTTTTGCTGCCCAATATTTATTTCCTACATTCTAGCGAAAAACTGGGCATTTACCTAAGTAACTAACCTTTTCGACGTTCGTGAAGTCACGTTAGATATCTCTGTACATATTCGCTACATTTTAGTGCAAAAAACGGTGCAAAAGTGCAGAATCAAAAAAGTCGGAAAATTGCCATGCTAAAAACTAATATTTTTTCAGATGTATCGTATTTATTTAATAAACATGTACGTAAATTCTTCATTTTCAGATGAATGGAAATATCTTGCCCACAAACTCTGGAAGATAATTTAAAAAACAAGAATTGTTTCTTTGTGTGGGATAAAGGTATAGTTACAAATTTTTAACGGTTCGAAAATATTTTGCAAAACTTTAAAGAAACGCCTTTTGTGCGGCTTTTAATATCATTATTTAGCTCATATTGAAATTAACCATAGCACTACCTCAACAGGGTATCCTCAGAAGCTCTTCAGGACATCCAAATCGGCGATTTATTAATCTGTTAATATCATCAGAAAATTCCTAGGAAGTATGATGCCTTAAGAAAATTCTTAAGACATTGGCCACCTAGAAGACATTAATAAGACGATAAAAGGAGGTCCTGATCTGGATGTTAAAAATAAATCCTACATCTGAAATTACCTGAGTTTTCTTTGGAATATCCTGCCATCGAATTTATGTTTGAAGTATGCACATCAAATTGTACTGCAGACAGGCAATTGTTCCAAGAAATGTTGGCTTAATTTTTTGATAATCTTCTCATTGCAAATATTACAAAATGGTTCGAAAAAAGAAATGTTCATCAGTGTACCAAGGTATATCCTTGGTTTTATAATTTTTATATTAGTAACTTGTTTCAAAATAAGGGCATCTTGTTCCCAATAAATTCTCATTCTATCTGGATACAAATTAGCCAAGTTTTCCCGGGAATATCTTGCGATCGAACCTGCAGATGAAGGCCGCACATCGAATCGCGTCTGCTCCGTGCTATACAGCAGTAGGAAGAGATAGTTTCATGGCATTTAGACCATTGAGAAGGTGCACTAGTCGAGTAGGGGTAACTTGAAGCAAGCTAGCGGTTGGGCTTTCTCCACAGTGCCTTTTATACGTGACAAAGGCAGCCAACCGATAATTACACCTACGTTCCAGTCTGTTTGCAGTTGAGTAATTCGAGTAATTCGAGTAACTCGTTAAAGTGGCTGGATGACCTTTGCCCTTATCTAGAATTAAGTAATATAAAAGGCCTCAAATGCGGAATTGATGGAAATCGCAGAAACGAATTGATCGCTCATATCGATAGGTCGAAATTTCACGCGATAAAACGATACTTCACTTCCCGGTTCGAGGTGTCGACCGAAGAACCCTCAGTTCATCCTTGAGTCACTGGAAATCACTCTTTCTTAGAGTACTTCACGCTATTTATCACCTTAGAAACTTGAAGCTTATACTTTTAATTTTATTGCAAAGTTACTGTGTGAAATTAGTTGCATATTTTGGCTTTAAATTTATTCACCACTCTCTAAATTTCTTGGAGAGAGATTTCATTCTTTGGTTAATGAAAACTGTGAGCAACTCTCGTGAAAGAGTGAATATTCAGCTGTTGTTAGATTTCCACTCTTAAAGAGTTGAATATTTCCTCTTTCACGAGAGTTGCTCAGTTCTCACTAATTAGAGAGTGAATTCTCACTCCAAGAAATTTAGAGAGCAATGATATGTACACAGATATTGAAAGTGAGAGTACACTGCTAAAAATAAGTCTTGAATTAATAGTTAGCTAATTTATTAAAATTAAGTAAGCTTTTTAAAAAAGTCTTAAAACTAGCTTACCATGCGACAGGCAGCCTCGCGAGATTTCTCTTCGGACTAGTTATTAAAATACTTTCAATACATAATAACATTAACCCTTTAAGGACGGGAAAGACATCTTGAACATAATGTTCAACGCCGTATTTCTTTATGATTAGGCCTGCTAAAAAAACATAGTAGTACCATTTTTTATGGTATCAAGCTCTACTTTTAACTGACCTGAACGACCAAAAACCTGAAAATCCAAAGAGATACGAGCTTTTTTTTGCAAAAAACACGATTTTTAAAATCTTATGTTGTAATAGTATCTTCACCAATAGGAATAATCATCGATAGTAGCATGAAAGCTTACAATATCGCGTCCACAAGGTCTAAGCTTTGAATTCCTTATACCGACCATTTCAAAAGTCAACATGGCGGACCAAGAATGGAGGTCAGAAGAATTTTGTTTCCACCCAATCACAGCGTTTTTTAGTTATTTAAGAAATTGTTAATTGTTATGATTCTTGGTAGCTAGTGGCTTTTGAGGTTAATTTGAAAATTTTAAAAATTAAAAATGTCGGATCCAATATGACGGATCGTTTTTTTTTTTTTTGTAAATGAAACAGAATTCGTTTGAAACGTATTATGCGGGGTATTTGAGACCACTCTTTTTATGAATCTGATGTCAGATTTTCTAAATTAAATACAACAGATGTATAATTTAAGGCACAAGCCTTACAGTTTTTATGTAATCTGAATTAAAAGTTAATATATACCCAAGCAGCACATGTAGATGTATTATGGGCACAACGTTTATATATGACTTTTCTTAAAACTTTATAACTTTTCTTATAACTATTATACAACTAAAATGTTTATGTATTAACGTTGTAGAAACGATTATATCAACCAAATGGGGAATATATGCAACCTTTTTTCGACGTTGTATAAACGTTATTAAAACTATTAATACAACTGTTATGAAACCAATAATTAATAGTTACAAACAGGAGTTATCGTAACGTTTATATGACTTTTATAAGACCTTAAAGATTAAACTCAGAAATGAAATACATCTAAACGTAACATATATTGACGTTATTATAACTATTATACAACCGTTATACGACTAACTGTGAAATATTGCAAAAATGTACCAAATGTAAAGTTTATTATTGGAAATATTTTATAAATGCACACCATCTTTTACCGGACATATTCATCTACATACATACATACAATATATATATTTCGCATTTACATATATATCAACACATGCACATTTAACAATGCTTCGCAAACGCACCTAACCGCAATTAGTCTCATAAATACATCTTGTCGCAAGTATATCGCAGATACGAAATGAACTCACGATGGCATGTATATATACGAGCTTCGAAAAAGTTCTTGCAAGGTCGAAAAACTAGAATCGAATATTCGCCACCTAGCGGCAGTTGTATGAAACTTCATAGAATCGCATGCCTCTAGTCGTACAATGGTCTTATAAATGTTTTAACGACTTAAATATTCGTAATATTGCAACCAACCTTTGAGGAATCGTGTAAACGTTTATACAACTTTAATAGTGTATTACAATGCAATAGATGTATATGAAGTTTTAAAAACGTATTAGCGACTTGAATTACATATTACAAGATAAATAACGTTTACGGAGTTGTAAAAACGTTTCTACATCCAGGAAAAGTTGTATATACTACTAAAACTTTTCAGTTGTACAATTTTCAATAATGTAAGTCGCAAAAACGTTTTTAGTAGTTATAAAAACTTTCTTAAAACTTTGTGCTACTTGGGTAACCAAATATTCTTGCGTTTGTTGTTCAATTTACGGACAAAATTTTGCGTGGAAGAAGATAGCTTTCTAACCTAACATTTGAAACTATAAATTAAATATAATAATTTCAAAACGGCAGCACGAAGAAATCTTTGAATCTAGATGCTTTTCTCTCATGATTTTAGGTTAGAAAATTAAGTACTATGCTTATATAGCATCCAATAGGTAACTGATACATTTCAAAATTAGTTACATTTGCGTTATCCATAACATAACTCGAAGTTTCATAACCAATATACAACTCAATGTACTTCATTTCTTACTTTTACTGAGTAGGTTATCGTTCTACATTATGCATGAACATCGCAACTTTTAGTAGTACCTATGTATCACCATTCATAATCATCAATAATTATTTTGTAATATTCTTCGATTCAATTCTTAAAAGCAAGGATTTAAGTATTTCAACATTGCGAAATTTTAATACGAAAGTCAACATTCATTCTTCCAAATCAAGCATGTTCTTCACTAGTCTAGGTTACAGCGAAATTAATTATGTTTAGTAAACTCCCGATTATATTGGAGTAAAAATAGAATCACAGTCTACTGAAAAAATTATTTGTACACTCCTTAAAGAGTAGGTTTTACTCATTAAGAGCGAGGATTTTCACTTCACGAAAATTTAATTTCCCTGCATGAAATTTATGTGAACTGAATCCGTTATTTCTTCATGTATGAAGTGAAATATGAATTTTTAACGGAGAAACAAAACCATCCCCTTGTTAAAGTAATTATTCCCAAGGTAATAATCTATAAATACAGATCTGATTTTTAGCACAAGTTTTTGCAGATTAATTTTCCATCGTATTTAACTTTCTTAAATGTTGACATTGCAATGTTGAACTCCGTAAATGTTCACATAAGTATGAAGGTTTGATATCAAACTATTCCTCTGCCTTCATTGAAATGGAATCTTCCTTCAATATGAAGTCAAATTTGCCTTTAAAAGGGTGGCTCGTTTCTCGCTCGTTTAAGTTGAAATTCACTACAATGAAAGAATTTTCACCTGAAAAGAATTTAGTGTGTAGAGAATAATATTAGAAATGAATGGAATATTGGAATCTTTTTATATTCTGTTTAGTTTATTTAGATCTAAATTAGGAATAATAATAACAAAACATTGCGAACACGAAAATTTGTCCAGTAGCCGTAAGTCCTTGTTAACTATAAAATCAACGTTATAGTCGATAGCGACAGTTTTAACCAATCATGGTCTACGATAGTGTATAGGTATCAACATAACTTCGTTGTTATTCGTAATAAAGACTTACAGTATAAGGCTTCTAAAGAGGTATTTTTATTTTTAACGTGTTCAGTAAACAAAAACAAACCGATGAACGATATTCGCTATTTCCAGTTGTAAAAGTTGAAACGAATTTTATTTCATACATATTAAAAACTGCATAAACATTTTTAGAAATGTTATTAATATTCATGATAATACAAACAAATATACATGAGATTAATAAATAGATCGCGAAAAGGAAACAGATGAGTACTGTTAGTGCTCTCCAAAAAATAAAACGCTGAGACTATTTCCCCTTATTAACTCATACCAGACTAAAATAACAAGGATTCCTTCTTAGGACAGCTGGATAACCTCGCTGTTATAAAAATAGGAATTTTACTTACTTAAAAGTATAGAAAATTGTTTAAATAACAAGGAAGTCTTGTTAGACTAGTAACAGAGGTACAGTTATATTTAGTAAATGATGTCATGCTCAATACAGAAGTGATAAATTATTGAATTAATCAGGTATTTTAACTATGAAAGTAAGGTTACGTATAGTTGTTATACAAACATACCTAACAGTATGCCTAATACGGTAAATAAAACAATATACTATTAGACACCTCGAAAGTCTAATATACATTTTAGATTTAATTCTCAGTTAATTCGGTAATAAGTTCGGTCAGTGAAATAACATTAAATTGATTTTATCCAAACTCATTACATTTCAATGATAGTTTATTAAATTGAATTATTTTGGTTCAACATTATTTATATTATGATATAAATATATAATGTATTTTGATTCTGAAGCAAGTAATGAATTTAGCCTTAAACAATTAATCGATAAGAAATGTGCGTAAAGAAATTCATGATGTAGGCCCTGAGACCTTGCTTTGGAAGTGTTCGAAAAGTCGAATCGGTGTTCAATTTGGACCTTTTTTTTCATTAGCATCTTATTTGAAGTTATGTGATGTGTTTTAACCATTTTTTTCGGGCTTTTGAAATTCTGGTATAACTCGAGACCAGATTATGAGGTCACTTTTATGCGAAATTGAAGGAGATACAATGATGACAAATTGGAGCATTTTTCTCTAATTTGTAGTATACGCTTTAATGTTATTCAAGGCATATTAAGTTAGTCTTCTAAGGTACAGTAGACTGAAGCCAATTGAACTGATTGTATTAAATGCTCTCCGTAAACTAATTATAAAATTAACGAAAAATAAATAAATATAAAACTCTTGCTGAAGAATAAAATGAATGAAAAATGACAGAATTTGTCCTCATTGTATTTCTTCTAATTTATTTTCAAAATTACTTTATAACCTTCTCTCGAGTTATGCCAGATTCTCATAAGCCTGAAAAAATGCTCAATAAAATTTGTTCTTTATTCATTCTTTCATTTCTTTAACATTTCACTTGCGTTTGTTTTAGACGTACAAAATTTTAAAGCCAATTTCACATCTCAGAATAAACTTAATATACTTTTTAATATATTCCATATATTGTATATCCCTATTCATATAAAATTTAAAAAAGGAACTCCACAACAGAAAAATATAAATCAATCATTCCTTACGATGAGTATTCGGGTGTGTTGTAAGAGCTACGAAGAGGCCTAAACAATGAACTTTTTAATGTGAATTGATTACTGATTAATTATTTGAAACTTAAATACATTTTTAATGTGGTAATAATAAAACTTTCATTGAAAGAGCTAGTACATTTCAGTTACTGACTGTGATAGATAAATATGTTTTCTGCTGATATTTTCCTTCGTTTCTGGTTTTGATAATGAGCAGAAATATTTATATTTAAAGATTCCTATTGTCGTAATATATATCGTGATTTATATCATAATACAGACAAAGTAAATTATTGTGCATTCGAAAATAATAGTTAATCAATAAACATATTCTTCGTTGTTCCAAATAATTATCTATTTTTACTTCTACTAACACCATTACTAAAAGAATAATATTGTCTTTCTCATAACATTACTTTTTTATTGTTAAATGAACCAAGAAAACTTACTAGAACAATAAATTTACCTGTTACTGTAGTCAGTTTTTCCTTGTGACTTTAACAGGAATTGAATGGTTGAGGCCGTATTCAATAAGATAACCTTATTGAATCCTTGCATATGGCTGTAAGGAATTTTTTGACTGTAGGAAACATTATATGCTTTTAATAAATAAAACAAGGTCTATGCCATAAAATAAATAAATTTACCGATCTCTTGTGACAATTAAAAATATATGTATTAGTAAGAAATGGATTACTGTACGTATATATTACGTAATACACTGCAGTCATAGAAAAATTATACTTTATCACTAAAGAGTGTAGTAAGTGATCCAGGTTGAATGAATGGCGCAAAGGTGGTTGTTAAGTAACAAATAAATAACTGGACGCCTTGGGTACTGTTTCTCTTAAACTACGCCATTTTGGAACATTAATCAAATATATGGCACAATATTCAGCGAACAATGCGATTGCACGTTCTGCTACCCAAGTTGTTACGTAATGCTGAAACTGCCAAACTTTTGAGATATTATGTTGTGCCTCCGTACAAAAGACTCGCATTATTTACTAAATTATCTACTACGTAAATTCAAACTTTCAACTTTTCCGAGACATACATTATAAACAGATAATTTTAAATGAAATGGATTAGCGTAAGAAATTAATTTTAATTAACCATTTTAAGATATTGAATATTTATTGCATCGTAATTGAAAAGTCTTAAGCACTGACATACTCTTTCTAGAAATTTCGAGGATTAGAAGTTGATAAATTGAACACATATAAACGATGCAAAATGCTGGTAATTCTAAGAAAACGATTTGAAATCATAAATCACAGATGCATTATTTGTGGAGTGTTTTCATTCAAGTTTGAAAATTATCTTATACACAATAATTACTTGTTTTACCAAGGACAACATTTTAAATGTTTTTAATTCTGGTAAGCATAGAGATTATAAAATAAAATAAAATTTAATAAAACATGTATTAAATAATATTTAAAAGAAATAAATATTGTTTACGTTAGACACATGTCTTTTTTTTTGTCCATAGCATTTTGCACCACACTTATTCATTATTTCATGAAGCGCCTGCTGAGATGACGCACGAAATAAATTATACAACCAAGAATAAAAGTTGAAATTTGTCGCACATGGTATCTAATCACGTTATAGATTTTACTACACTTATCGGCATTTGAATTGCAAATTACCACTTAAAGACCACGAAGATTATTTTGAAATTAGTGATTGCGCAGAACCGAATCTTCTTCATTTTATTCCGACACGTGTTTTTAATGGTATACATTCGGCTGGATAAGTGTTGCCTGATGTAGAATAGGAGTTGGCTTATTAGACTGACGTTTTATGAAATAGCAAGATGACAGGTTAATTTTATTGACGCAAACATCGTTTTAGTGGTATAAAATAAGTCGTTGAATATAAATAATGTGTTAACTCATTTCATCGCGATTTAAAAATCATTTTCTGTAACTTTAGATCAAAATGCCGTTAAAAAACATTGAAAATAGTCAAGGTGACCTTTTCCGAATGTATTTTTCTTTCTAAAAATTATGTATTTCGACATTGAAAAAGGTAGCACTGATGATTGCAAAAACAGTCATTGTTTTAGGCATTTTCTTTTTTCGTCAGATATAATGAAATTCAAGAAAGGCACCAAGATGGTACCTGGTATTCTAATCTTTTATTTTTTCGCGCAAACATTCATAATATAAACATATAATGAGCGAAGATGAAGAAATGGAATGACTACTTAGTAATCAGAATTAGAAAGAAATGGATTAAAAATTTTCATACTTTAAATCCGTTAAAATATATTAAAATTAATTATATTCTTTAGCAACTTCATACAGTTCTATCCAAACCTAGCGATAATTTATGACAGTGATTATATTGGCTAAAAAAAAGATGGATTCAAAGGCATTCCCATCAGTGAATAAGAATTCATATAAGAGAATAATTAAATAAAAATGCGAAACATTTTTAGAAGAAATATCAAATTCTTAAAATCTGTTAATGCAATAATATTTCATAATAATTCCTTTAAATTATTTAATCTTCAAATATTGTAAAACTTGATTAATGGACGATTGTTATAGTAACGATAATCAAATCACCCCACAACCCTGGTAGAAATGAAAATATTTTTTGTACAATTCTTGTATAACATTTTTATATACCATGTTAAAGGTACAAGTGAAATGGACTGTGTAAGAAAAAAATGAACAAATTTCTACCAGGAAACACCCTACTAAAAATAACAATTTTAACAATAACATTAATTTTAATTATTTATTTTCACACACCAATAACAAAAATTGAATGTGAAGAAAATGAGTTACATTTACTGAAGACGATTTAACGAAACAGGAATTTAATATTATTCCTGTTTTAAGACAAAATTACTTAAATCAAATAGAAATCTAAAAAATCGTATTAAAAACCATAATAATAGTACTTTTTGCACCAAGGGCGTAAATGCCATGCCCTTGGTGCAAACAATATTTTTCGATTTAGGGGGAGCGATATGACCATTCATTCTATCACACAAATTAAAGATGTTTACGAATCACTGCGACGCGCAACACTGACTAGCGACTTTATATTTCAATTAGTAATGTTTATGTTTACAATCGAAAATTCGTATAATACCAGCTATACTGCGCGTTTATTTGTATTTACAATTGTCATTTTCTATTGTCTCCCACCATTATCATAATGTATCGTGATGTAGAAAATTATAAGAAATCGTATTAACCGGAATCCATTTTCAGACTGTTTTTATTTTACGCCCGAGGGCGTAAAACGCCAATTGTATTTCACGCCCCGAAAAAGGAGGCGTATGATGGTAATTTTACACCCCCTCAATCCGAAAATTATATACATATCAAGTATAAATTATATTTTGCATTGTAAATGATTCATATACAAAGCATTAACTATTGTCTCATATTAAAAGTATTATAAAACTGTGACGCAGTTTACAGTGACTGGATTTAGAAACTTTCGTAATATAAGACATGATTTTTCGAATATTAAACAGATTAAAATTTATGCTTAGAATACAATCGACAATTACAAAATCTATAAAATTATCGATAATAAATGCTATTTTATTGTTTAATTACTAAGCCAGAAAACAAACAAAAAAAGGGGATAACTCAAATTAAATCACAACCAGACCTATTTTTACGTGATTATTACTGAAAAATGACTTAAAAAATATATCCCAAATTAGCAAAAATCGAAGTAGGGGGGAATTGTTTTTTATTACAAAATAGGCCTAATTTTATAAACAAATGGTTGTAACTTTTCAACCCTGGATCAGAGCGCATGACGTATCCAACAAAGTTGTAGAAAATGAAAAAAAGTGTAGGAACGATATTTTCTCTAACTCTTGAGATTTTTGAGATAATAGCGTGGAGATTTGTAAGTTACTATACTATCTTGATAAAAAACGAGCTCTATTATTCTAGTTTTGGTAAGGTTAATACAATTTTAGGTGTATTTTTGAATAAAATGCTAATGTTCACAAAATCCGAATTGTATGTCGTATTTCTAAGAAAAGCGATGTTATGCGGGACAAACAAACAATGAATTGTATTAGTTTATTATTTGGTCAGTATTAACCAAATATCAGCTCTAATTGTTTCCAGACGCAGAGACAGCTTGACCGTCCACTCCTTATTTTTGTTGTTTTTTTTTCTGTTTATATTGTTAATTTGTTAACTTGATTAGCTTAATTGATTCATCTCCAATGTTTAAAACAATATCCGTGTTTGCACACGTGCTTCCAAAACAGTCGAACACACATGTGAATGAATATATACCCAAATGTTTATTCAATTTACAGTTTCATTAAATGTAATGTACTAGTGTACATTGAAAGTTTATTAAATTTCATGACAATTTTAACAGTGTATAATAAGTAGGGCAGACAAAAAACTAAGCCCCTTTTGAACTTACAGTTTTCAAAGGTAAAAGTTAGCAATTGAAAGTTAATGTGGCATATTTTGTCGACATAACCTCGCTTTCCTTAGACTTACGATCTAAAAGGGGACTTTTGTAAACTTTCGCATTGTTAATGTAAAAAATACAACGGGAATGGTATATACCTCACCAAAAATAGAATATATTTTCAGACAATTTTGCAAGTCATTATCTTAAATTTTTGTAATTTCCTACAACTTTTGTTTGACATGTTTTGCACTCTAATTCGTCATTGAACAATTTTAACTATTTGTTATATAAAATTAGGTCTATTTTGTCATAAAACAACTCCCCTCCCCCCACTCCAATTTTCAACGATTTTCGATATGTTTTGTAATTCATTTTTTAGTACTTATTACGTAAAAATCGGTGTTGCAATTTGTTTGGGGTCAAATCGTTCATTGCCTGGACTAGATGTTTTGGATTAGCACACGATGAGTTAAGAAATTAGAGTTGGTGGTTATTCAAAGAAACCATTTATTAAATTGACATTTGAATAGGTTTTTTTCAAATAAATCTCAAATATGAAACTATTATGAGTTAAAAATCAATATGAATGCATTCGCTTTCATTAACTTCTGTGTCGTTATCAGTACAATGATTGTCTACATTTAAATTCCAATGTTGCATGAAAAACATTCACATCAAAATTGTGCACCTAACAATACAGTGAGCTTGGTGCTGACTTATACATCCTGAGGTCACAAAATCTGTGCTCTAGTGATAGTTTACAAAAAAGCTTAGAGTTAAATTTCAGTTCATTGTATTTCCATATATAAGTCAGATTTCACAAATTAATTTAAAGCACCTCGATTTCGTCAAAATTTTCTATATACAATTTTTTTCATAAAATACAAAATAAAATATTAAAAATTCTTTATATGACTAATAAAGATTTATGATAATTATCTTTTTCATTGATTTCTTTGAGGATTATTAATGATGGCTGATGAATAATAATAACGATCATTATTTGCAAATTACTAAACGCATTTTATTTATTACTATAAGGTACATTTGGTTTTGTTTTATTTACATTACGTCCGAAGACATTTTTCATATCCATTATATCATTTTTTTTTGGTAGGAAGAAAAGTTAACCTTTGAAATTTATTGGAATAGCATTGAAACTGCTGATCATAATTAACTTTTGACATTGGGTTTAATGATAGCCGTATACAATGACAAAATAAGAATTTCTCTGCAGGAAAGTACATTTTTTGTGAAAAAATTATCATTTTTTAAATTTGACAGATTTGTGACATATTTTACTGGAATATTCTGTGACAGTCGAGATGGAAATGAATAGCCATCTGACTTACCTAAATGACTTATTTACCTATGACTCGAATAATTATCCTAGTTTTTTTTAATAAACTATTGGTGCGAATTTTTGTTAGAAATTCGCGTAGGGACTATGCTTTTTATTTCTTCAGCGTGTCTTCTTCGGGATGGGTCGCGATCCATTCGAGAGCGCGAAGAATATGATCGGGAATGGCTGGGGCTACTGGAAGATGGGCACCTTGAGGCTGGAAGCCATTTTCATCAGCAATATACGAAACTGATATAGGTGAACCATCATCGGCAGAGTAAGCGTATCTTCCTTGAACTGCAACTGCACTTTCCTCTCCAACTTGCTGCAAATATAATATTTTATTAGTACTTTAATTTTACTTTTAATTTCATTCATTTAATTTCTTCAATTTAATTTCGAAAGGATACTAAATTAATTTTATATAATTCCAGATTAATCTGATTTTAAATTTTAGACATTCAAAAATATTTCTCCATAAAATTATTAAGATTTTATTCGGAATTTCGAAGCATTGTCAGATATTTTCAAAATTCTGATAAACTGTCTGAGATATCACAGAAAACTTTTCGAATATTATTTTTATATCTGAGTTGACCAGGAAATTGTGATAACTTTTTTGCAAAACTATACCTTCAAGGCACCGGATTCTTCTGCAGAAATTCCATTTCCGGTTTCGAAGCTGAAGGCGTAAGATCCATCTGGATTGGGGCCAGTGTCACTCTGTCGAAGAATCGGGATTGGTGGAGTGGAAACGTCGAGGGCAGATACCATGGCGAAAGCCGAAGCGATGAATACGAGTGTGTACTTCTGAAAAAATTCAAAATTGTTAATTCTGGTTACAATATTTTTTTAAACGCTAATGAAAGTGAAATTTATAATTGTATGTTATAAGACAACAATGTTTGATTATAAATGATACTTTTACCAAAACCTAATTACGAAATTCAATTCGTTAAAATTTAATAATTTATATTTTCTATGAAAAAAATTTCAATAATATAATCAACAAGATTTCAAGAAATATTTAATATTTTAATCAAATCTTAAATTAATTTTCATGCAGATGAAAACAGACTTTTACGAAGGCAATCTCGAATATATAATTTTAACATTTCTGAACCTTTTACAATATTTTATTTTTATTCCTCGAATAGTTTATTACTGAAGTAATATTCCGAAGGCCTCCGGGATAATCACATTCCCATGAGGTACCTTTCATTCATGCTCAAATGGTTGTAATTTCAAATTAAACGTCGAAAGCAAATATTTAATACTAACGTATATGTAATATAAATACTTATAAGAGACAAAAATTCACAGAAAATGTCAATGATAAATATCGAATTGTAATCGCAATGATTTCCATGAATAGGATTGAGTAACTTGAATGAAATTTTTTGAATTTTGTACATTTGTTGCGAGAATTTATATATGATTTTAAATCTCGTAAAGTGATCACGTGTTAAAATAGCGAGAGATGAATTTATTTTATTTTTGTTTAATTTGCCGGATTTCATTTTATTTG
Source organism: Trichopria drosophilae (assembly GCA_030407085.1). Classification (NCBI taxonomy): domain Eukaryota; kingdom Metazoa; phylum Arthropoda; class Insecta; order Hymenoptera; family Diapriidae; genus Trichopria; species Trichopria drosophilae. The sequence goes on along the minus strand of CM059584.1, from coordinate 19,676,134 downwards.
TGATATTTCATATATTCAGGTATGTTTATATGTTTGATTAATATCGATTTTTAAAAATTAAAATAAAAAATTCATTAGTTAAAGAACTATCAAAAATATTTATGGAAAATGTAAAATGATTAAGATTAACTACTGTTAGAAATGTTAAGAATTTTAAGTATATTTAATTAATGGAATTATATTTAATTTTATAAATGTTTTCTAAATTCCGTGACATTATTATTATTTAACTTTGTAGTAATACTTGTTACTAAGGTGTTTTGCCTTATTATTTCTTACTGAAGATATTTAATAAGTTTGTAATTATCTTTGATTAATAAATAGTTGATTACAACTAAATATTCCATTGATTCAGTAACTTGTTTCATTAGATCAATAACATTTGACAAATTATGTGTCTTTTTAAATCAGTACTTCTTTTAATGTTTAGTTTAATTTTATAAACTATTAAGTTAGTCCCAACATCTAAATATTTAGCCAGAAAATGTTTTAAGTTGTGTAAATCTCATTTAAGTTTTTATTAAGATTTAAGTTTTCGCAAATTGACACCATTAAATACTTATTTAAGTTCCAAAAGGTCAATTGGTAAAGGTCCAATTATTGTAATTCCTTTATTTTGAAATTACTGTACTGAATATAAAAATATTAAATTAAAATAATTATTTTAATAATTCTGGCAGGAATTCAGCGATTTAAATAATAACAAAATAAATTAAAAATTGATTGTCTAACCTGTGTAGTGCTAAAAAAATTTTTTAAATTTCTATAATTTTTTTAAGTCATGTATTTTTTAAAATATATATGTTTTGGCTAATTTTACACAATTTTATTTAGCAGTTTTTTAATACTATTTATTGGTCATTATATATTTTTTTAAAAGTGGCACTTTTTAATAGTTCTAATAAGTGCTATCTACCTAATTATGCAAGTATCTTTTTAGTTTACCTTTGATGAGTATTATTGAAAAAATCACTACTAAAATCATACAAAAAAGTATCTATTTGGATATTAAGTAACTCTAGGCTTAACTTTCCCTACCTTATGAAACAATTGGAACACAGAATTGCACAGAATTAATATTTATGCTAAAAATAGTATTGATCCAAATTTTATGGACGTTACACAATAAACACGTGTCATATCTAGAATATGACAATTCTATGAGAGTTTCTTTATGAAATATTTTGTTGCTTTCCTTAGAGTTTAATTGCTTTCATTTTGAAACCAATGGAAATAGTTAATTATTAAATAATGATTGAATATATAACAATTAATTAACATAAACTAATAACAATTATCAAATTTTTAAGAGGGTAGTAGTTTAGAACATCTTTTATAAATAATATAAGAAAAATATGATTTGATAATTACATGAACTATTAATTATAACAACAACAAAAGTAAACTACAAAACAGCTGACACAATTATCTTTAAGAACGATTGAATTGAAATAAACTCAAAAACAATTTTGGAATTCGTATGTTTTATTCAGTATTCAAATATTTTCTAATCAATAACCAAAATACGTTCAAGTTAATATACATTGTTTATGTCACATGTAATTTTCGTCTTTACTAATTTTTATTTTCAGTTTTGAAATTACACTCTCATAAAACGAAATATACAAACTAGTAGCAAAACGTATAATCACACAAATATCTGAATGCGAAATACGTCAATGACAAAATCCACCATCATTAGGAAAGAAGTGTCGTTAGGGACCAGAATTCGACCAATTATACACGCATTAAGTAATATTGTGTAATGCCTCATCACAATCCTCATCCCATGAACCTAGAATGGACATCACGTGACGTATTTTGCCCCAGGAATATACAGATGCTAGTTGATTATTATTATTATTCATCAGTGGATGGTGAAGCAATATCACAGTGCAAAGGTGAAAATAAAAATAATAAATATTGGAAAAATCAAGTGCAGGATAAAAGAAATGGGTCAGAAAAACGCAGGAAAGGGAGAGGATGTGATTTTTTAATCCTAGAAGGAGTGTCGAATCGATTACTCCTGGATATAACGACATTTCGTAACGGAGAAAGATGAGTTAGCTACCTCTATTAATGTCTCGTTTATTCGATTGCGTTCGTGTGAACAACGTTAAAATATGAACACGTGTTCCTATTCGAATTTATCACGGCCTACCTTAAAAAATACACGCACTAGTGGACTTGAGTAAACATGTGGAGATAAATTACACTAATTCATTTGTTTAAGATATTTTGTAAGGTGTGCGAATGTCAGGTTCAAATTTATTCGCGATTTTCAAATTTATCACTGATTCCCACGTATGATCGATCCTTGATATTGCAATTTTTTTAATTTCAGGTGTTTTGTAAAAAATAAAATTTATTTTCCGGATATCAAAATGTTTTATTTAATAAATTTGAAGGAATAAAAATTGAAACACTTTTTTTTAAGTTAGTCAAAATTGAGTACTGAAAAAATCGGCAAGCGACTCACCATTGTGATATGTCTATGTCGAACACGTGTAACTTCTTGATGTGCTCCTGGACTCGAAGACCCGCTTTTATATAATCGCGCCGAAACCTCGAAAGATGCTAGGACCTCCCTCTCATTCATACATTCGGCTTTGGACCGATCTTCTTGCCCACTTTCCGTGATAGTTAGGCTAGGATCTTTCGAAATTTTACGGAAAGAGAAGGTGTAGGAGAGGAAAACATTGTACGAAACGCTAATTTATTGTAAATATTGCGACACGCGCTGAATTTGATATTTTTTTTTGAAAATGGACATTGAGGTAAAAATTTCATAAGAATAATATTTATCCATGGCTTTGAAAAAACGAATGACATTTTCTGACGGTTCTAGGTTTGACTATTGTAAATAAGATACGAGTAATTTGCCAAAATCTAATGATGAAATCCACATATATTTCAGAACTTTTAAAGGCGTCACGTCATCCTAAATTTGACATTATACAGAATAAATACTCTGAAAATTTATTTTGTATTAGTAATAAAAATCCTTTAAGTGTCGGAAATCTCATAATTGTTATTTCTAGTTAACGTAGTAAATCTGTGATTGAAACCTACACTTGGAAATTATTACCAATAAAATGAAAAATACCTTATAAAAAAAAATGGATTTTGAGGTTACAATAAATGAACTAAATTACATTTGTTATTCGAAACATTACAATAAGTGTTCCTGTATAAAAGCATATCGAAAACAGCCAAATAATGTTAATTAATTCTCTCAAACATGTCAGCAAATTATGTTTAAAGTGTCGATTTCAAGATAATCGTTTATATTGATTAGTTTACAGTACAAAAACTAAAGTAGTTTGAGGTACATTATTTTCATTTTTCGTTTGAAAAAAAGGACATTTATAATTGACATTTGATAATGTTTTTAAATCTGATATCCATATACCCAAACATTAAATAACCCAAATTTCACAATGAATATATTTTTGTCGTGAATCAATTTTTGTTATACGTCATAGTTTTCAATCGTGTTGTTCGCACTTCTAGTGGTTTCTGAGACCACCCAAATGTGCGTGTCCTTGGAATCATAAAGCTTCGTTAAAATGGAAATCTTGAGAAATTGTATAAATCGATTGAATGCGCGTAGAAACTTATTCGATAAGAATCTGAATTATTGGGAATTGTTTATGCTTATTATACTATAGTATTTTAATTGTAACTTTATTTTCGTTACATTTCATTTTATAAAATTTTCGTAAACATATCTCTGATATTGAACTAATATTACGGTACTTTGATTACAATTGTTTTTGTTCATAAGCAATTAGATGAACGATTTGGTATATTAATTTTGATAGCATAAAAAACTTGTCTGCACTGTTTGACATGAATATGAAAATATTTACCAAATGAATTTAATACGGTATCTATCTTGGCAATTTCAACACAAAAATATTAATTGCATTTAGAATGATAAATGTGTCGAACCTGACAATCTAGAATTTAAAAATAAAATATCAATTTCGGTAATAATAATAATTATTCTCTCTTTATTATCTGTATTTGCTGCGAAAACCGACCAAAATTCTTTAATACATATTATTATACATAGAAATATTCTTTACAAATAATCGTAGAATATCCTAAAATAATAGTATGTAGTCTAACTGCATTGATTAAATTAAATTTTCTACACTAGTTTTCGGAATGTATTTAGATTACAATCAAATTGACGCTGATTTCACTTCAAAGCTGCTTCGCAATATAGTGTCGATTGAATTAAAATTATGGGGTTTGTATATTATACTTTTTAAAGGAAATTAAAACATAACGTTGTAGTGACAAATTTTAACTTTTTTGTGAAGAATATGCTACTGAGAAGAGAAAAACTACTTTTACCATATCTATTAAACTGTATTACACTATTATTTACTAATTGAAAACACCCACTAAAACAAATTCTTAGTAAATTTACTTTTTAACTAAGCAAAGTATTTTAAATAGTCCTCAATGGATTTTTCTTATTTACCTTAAAGGATTTAAATCAAAATATAGTTTGAGAAATGAAAATTTGTTTGACAGAAAAGTTCATGTGGCAACATTTATAAAAAGTTAACGAAAAATAATGCACACATATTTCAATTGTTTGTTAGTTGATTTTTAGCAGAACTTCATTTTTATTTGATTTAATTTCTTTACGGTCGTAACTGCAGGGTACAACATTTCGTTGAGGACTTATTAAAAATTGTTGAGCATCTAAGTAATCAAATTCACTAAAAATGTTTTCGGATGTTTATTAATACATTTATTTTCAGTTGAGCTATTGGCGTTTCGTTTTTATCACATTAGTTTATTTCATAGTATCGCATTTCTTGATCTTTAATCATTCGGAATAGTGGGTACATATTTACAGTTTAACGACAAATTATCAACTTGAATTTGAATAGCAAAATAAAAAGTATAGTTGTTTTAACTAAAAAAGTAGTCCTTTATACTATTTTTCTTTCAATTTATCCAATGAAGTTGATATTATTCGATTTTAAATGTTTACTGTAATTAAATAAAAAGTAATTGATCCTGGAAGGTCATAACTGTAATATGGTATGGCTGCCTTTAAATAGTAAACGAGATCAAACTACATCAGCAGTAATTAGTGATTCTACTATTTTTTTTTTTTAAGAGTCGCGTGCAGCAGTAAAAAACCGCCTAATAATAAGCAGTAAGAACAAAAAATCACAGTATACAATTATTATGCTTTCTGTGTTTAATATGTTATTGATTTTCAAGTACGCAGTATGAAACAACAAATTTTGCTTCACTATTTTATATTTATAGAGCACTCAATGTTAGAGATCCGTGTAGTTTAGTTTACGTTTGCTAACCATCGTACATGGTAAAAGGTATGACTGTATTAGACAGACGTAGCCTTGATATACAAAGGCACGTGTTTAATCTACTATTTTTCGGTACATTATAATCTTCCGAGATGGTAATATGATGATGATCATAATCTGTTTACACGTCTCGAATTTAGGTTTCTTAATACGTATACATCTAAGTATGATGAACTAAAAACCAGTTGATTATGCAAGTGCTTGATTAGAAAGATTACGTGATATCATCGTCATCTAGTATAATTTACAATAGAAATTTATTCTAGTAATACTCCAACATGATCATTCGATAATCAATTTTTACATCAATATCGGTATCATCTCCTCTAGAAAACATAATCTGGTATACTATTTCAGTACCATCATCCACATCATTAAATGGAAATTTATCTGTATGGCAATGTTTCTTGTCATCATGATTAAATAAAAAGACTCAAGTACAATATGCTAATAAAGAGTATATCATATTAATTACACAGATTTAATCAGTTATAAGAAAGTGCAAAATATCGTTTGCAAAACGTATTACATCAAAGTTTAAAGCACAATTCAATGTGGTTAGTTAAATAGTAGTCGCTGTTATTGTCATCCAACCTTTAGCTGTATGCAGGACCTTACATTCTTAATTTAAAACGGATCTTCTGTGACTAATTACTTTTAATGATAAGGAATCTTTTCAAAATTTCGAATGGAGGGACTGGTCTACAAAAAAAGTAAAATAAATAAAAATCTGATTTTTCTGTGGTGAAAATCGCGTTTTTTACTAAAAAATTATATTTCAGAATAGTTGTTCTTAAACAACTATTGTCTCAACTAGAATAGCAATGAAAGTAGGTAACGTAAAAATTGTGCATCATTATGGACAGAAGAGCTTATGACATTTTTCCACTTTACACGAATATTACGAACATTAATAGAACAGATGAATAAAATATTTAATTCTTTATATGAATTAACTAGCAATACTTTAATTAATAATGTTCCTTCTGGCAGGTACTAATTCCAAAGTCTTAAATCACAAAGATTTTGTAGACTTAAAAGGAATTACGCTTTTTCTCAAAACTCTGAATCTCATCATTTCGTGTGCCTCAAACAGTTATTACGACCACCAGGAATTAAGATATCTTATTTTTCTTCGAAAAGTTGTATACGACTAACATTTCTACAAGTACAAATTTATGGAGCAATCAAAAGCATAAATATTTCGAAGCTAACAGTTAGAGTGTTTTGAACATTTTAGTTGTAGCAAATAATTTCTTGCGAGACGTTTAAAAATAGCGAAAAGTACTTTTAATTGTTTTAAGGAACAACAGAAAATGCACAATTATATTACTGGAACTAACCTTTAGAATAAATTACGCTAAAGAAAGTATAAATACGAAAGTAGGGATTTATATTACGAGATCAGCAGTCATGAATTTTACTGAAATTATAAATCAACGTAATTAACCAATCAATATGTTTCTGATTAACTCGTTGAAATTATAACTATATATTTATCCAATTAAGGAGCTGCCCTCATATTTTTTCGGTGCATCTCATCTTCGTTAAGCTGAATCCTGAAATTAATTAAAAACCAGACTTGTATAATTGGATCGAAACGTCCATCAAATACCACTCCAAAATTAGTGTACGGTGAATGTACAGTCGAGGAAACCACGAGCCAAATATTTATCAGATAACATTACGTGTTCGACATTATTATTAACATGCCGATAAGAAACGATTTTCTAAATTTTTCTAAATGTATTTTCTTTTAGCGACATCGCATGGTGTTATAATATAAAATGGGACCATGCGAACCAAAAAATATTTTTTGTTGGATTTATACAATAATATTCATCTTCGTAATCATGTTCAAACTTGATGAACGGGTAATGGATTCTTCCTTTCTTTTTATGCTTCAAAATCACTTTCAGTATAAACTTTCATTAAATATTATAAAACGGGTTACTCGATGCATAAATTAATCTGAAAGGCATTGAGAACTTTTTAAAAATGTTTTTATTTTTGTTAGTTTGTAATTTAGTTAGATAAAAAAAATACAGATACAAATACCGACTTGCTGTTTTAATAAAATCAACTTCTGTCGACGTTGTGCGTTCATTAAAAAGCGTATGTTTCAATGGGAATTCACTTTGAATTACTATTTCAAAGCTCTTTTATTCATTTTTTATTATTGTATCACAAATTTCAGCGAAATCGGATTGTAAACCAAAGAGAAATTGCAAGAATAACTTTCGTTAGTAACAACGGCAGTTGTATGAGTGCTGCAGAAATTCTTCCTCATTTATGAACCAGTCTTATTGATACTTTCCTGTACTTTTGTAAAAAACGCGTAAAATAGTTTTAAATTAGTTATGGACTTGAAAACATATCTAGTTTTAAATAGTGTATTTTGAGTAAGAAATTGAGGTTGCGAATCGTGATGCTCACACTTAACATTAGATTTATCACTGATTCGTGAAACGAATTAACTTTTTCAAATACTATATTCACAGAGAGAAAAACATTGTACCCGATAATATACTGATGTTACCGGATAACGTATTGATGGTACCATCAGATGATATCCGGTACCATCAGTATGTTACCCGGTAACATATATTTCTTTCCGTGTAGACACGGAAAATAATCGATCAGTTAACTATGCACTAATGAATATATTAACATACAACTTTTCCGAAAAACTCGACATTTTCGCAAGTTTTAAAAAATAATAGTGTACAAAAAGAGTGCAGTGTAAATACAACTGATTCGTGAAGGTTTAAACTACTTATCTTCGTCTTGTACTTAGAATGTCAGACTCGTTCATTTTTCACTAATTTACTTACTAATCTGATTCCTAATAAGTTAATGTCTACTTAGACAATCGCCATTGGTATGACTGATGGAAGATTTTTACTTTACTTCAGTTCGTATAAACAAGGCCATACTTAAAATGAGCTGGTGTAGTTGCTGTAACTAATTATTTATCTCCCCGATTAAATCGGTTTGTGCAGAAAATTGCATTTATTTACGTCCGTATGAACTAAGGGAAAATTTGCACATGATCTGTTCAGGTTAGTTCCAGTACGGTACCATATCAGACCACTAGGTTATAAGTGTAATTGTTAAACACAAATTTTGATACCGATCTTATTAGGCCCTCAGCAGGTTGCCTAAATACCGAAAAGTCTGATCAGTCATGTAACATTCGGTCGAATCAGAGTCTGATCAGGTTCCTCGCTATCAACCCATAGTCGCGTTTTGTAAGGTAATTGAAACATCTAATCATTAATGTTAATTAATAATTACGCCATCTGCTAAACGAAAAGCTTTTAATTTAATTTTTTTTCCAACAATTATACCACTGACGTCAGATACTCACCGCTAAAGTTCAGAGATTTATGCACATTTTTATTGGAACATTTTTGTAGTTGTTGAAAAAGCAACTGTACGGATCAGTGGTATAAATTTTAGAAAAAAATTAAATAATGCAATTTTCATCTTTCGTTCAGCACAAGGTATAATTATTAATTAATATTTCTTGTTAAGTACGGTGAACGTAAATACTGTTAATTGATCATTAATTTTTAAATCGTATATACATTTGCAGTATTTCCAGTTTCGTGTTCCACAAAATATGGATAATGTACTTTCAATTTGTTAATAACATGCTAATTATTTCTAAAGAAGTAGCTTTAACAAACAGGGAAATTCGTGCCCAAATTTGAGCATTGACTGTAATCTTAATATATGCTAACATAAATACAGATGTGTCTTAAAGTCCGGGTCAAAATTGTAAATTTTCCGAAATAGATTCTTTCAGTGGTATTCAGTTTCATATGATTACTAGTTAGTAATCAAATCCCACAGGCGCCTGATAATGCATGTTTACTTCGCAGCCAGATCCGACATCTCAGAAGTATTTGATAAGACATTATCACCGCCAGTTCGGATCATGCATGATCAAAACTCAAGCAGTCACCAAACATTTCGACAGGATATCTGCTACACCGTAAACAGAACTGCTCTCCTAGAAGAATACAAGCAGAAATCTGTCCAGGGGTGTTTGAAAACTGATCAGAGTCTGATCAGATAGCACTCCGGCGCGCCTAATAAATCTATACATCACAATCGTGACTTATCACTTTCGGATCACGCTTGACCAGGCAGCAATCAGGCGTGCCTGATTAAGTGTATCTTAACATTGTTGATTAGGACCTGATCAGAGAGCAGTGCGCGTCTGATAATGTGGGCCTTACTACTGCCAGACCAGACCCCCATCAGGGGATCGCAATTTGCTTCTTTATTAAGTAATTTCCCTAGTAGACATTTTGATACGGCCATGATCAGATCCTGTTCAGGTTACCCGAATATATTTGAGGGCCTCATCAGGCTCTACTATCAGGGCCTGGTCGAGGACGTTATTTTATTTGTCCGGGTGGATCAGACATCCTGATAAATAAGAAAAATCTTACTCCGACCGGGAATCGAACGCGGGTCTCTCGCCTACTACGATGGTGCCTTAACCACTACGCTACGGTCGCAATTGCAGTATTTTACAAACAATGGTTTCTTCTATTAACCCATTAAGGCCCATGCCTGGCACAACTCAGGTAGCGTCAAACTAGTTATCGTCAATAAAATACCTGCCAAAAATAAAATCCCTGTGTTTTTTATAAAAAATAATAGGTTATAACGTTTTGTCAAGACACAATTTCGACAAAAGTGGTTTTATATGTAAATTTGTTGTTAAAAACAATAAATAAATAATATCATCGAAAACTTGCTGTGGCCCATGCCAATAACATCGTTGCTAGAGCCAAACTAACGACTGGACATCCGATGTTTGATAAAAATAAAATATGTGTGTTTTCTTATTTATAATTATATAATTATTTATATTGTTATTTATTCTATATAAAAGGAACAATAATATACAGAATATATACGGTTTTCACATAATTTACACCCTAGAACCAAACGTCAGGTCCATATTTTTCTGAAACCACTCTTAATGATGTTTATAACAAATTCTTATATGCGGCTACATCTACGTTTGCCTAATAAAGCTTGCCTTGCATCCCCTTTTCAGAAGATGATCAGGAAACAACCACGTTTGCCTGATATGGTGCAGGTTGTCGTTCCCTGATGAGCGCCTGGTCTAGCAGTATTAAGGCTGCCTGTTCAGGCCCTGATCCGTTAATGTTAAGACACACTTTTTCAGGCGCACCTGATTGCTGCCTGATCAGGCTCTGATAAGTTTTCACGTAGACTGGTCAGATTTTTGCTCGGGTTACGTTGAATATATATATTTTTTTATTTATTTAATTTGTTTACACCTTTTATTCATTAACTGGTTTTTTATACATTTAGATTCCAAAATAAGTAGGGGATGACTAACAATAAACAGGTGTTAACCGTTTAAGCATTCGAAACCATGAGCAGAATTGTGTATGCTAGCTTAAAGACGAGAGTTGCCGAATATTTTCGAAGTTGCTCGAATGTACAATGTGTCTTTTCACATGGAAACATCTCAAAGGAGTTAAAACGTCGTAAATGCAAACACTTTTACAGTCCCCGTCATATATGCCACAGATTATAAGACACATATACGTGATTTATAATCGATAGACACAAATAAGGTTTATAGTACAAGGATATTTTACAAGTTTCTAATATATTAAAATGAGACGTATCCGAATTTTTGCAGTGAATAGATATGACAAAAATTCTTAGTTTTTATGCTTTAAATTGCCAAAAATTGAGTCAAAGTGTGTGTTCAATGTATCTTTTACATTGTGTCTCAGATATGCACTATAAAAATTTACCAATGAGCCTTAAAAGGGCGAGTTTTTCATTCATTATTATCTTCAATAATTTTTAATTCAGCATATGTAACTTCCTTTTAATTGTTTTGCAGAAATGTAACTATTCTTTCTTTATCTTTAATATTAAATATTTAATTTACATAGATAGACTTTTTTTTCATGAAATGTTACTATAGTTTTCAGGGCTAACAAATAAGCATTTTTAACAATATAAATTCGGCAAAATTGTTACAATACATTTCATTGTTTGTCCAATAATACGTATGAAAAAATATTTCCTGCGCACCGAATTTATTAAAAAGTCTCGATTCGGAGTACCAGCGAATTAATTGAATTAATAATATTTATTTAGTATTATCAGGAAAATTACGTGCAGTATACTCACATTTTTTGAATGTTGTGTTTCAAAGTCACATACAAATGTTAAATGATAAATAAAAAATAGAGTAGAAGCATAGTAGGGGGGCGCTTTAGTGAATTTTGTTACCAAATTGTCTCTTTTCGTATACATTTAGTATATATTTAGCACACGTTAGTATACATTTATTTCATATGTACATCATATTTTGAACAATATGGAACATTTTGTTAGCCCACATTATTTAATGTTCCTCTTCATAACTTTTCAAAATTTCTATATGCTCTCATAATCTAAAAAAGAGTCTTCATTGATTTCCAAGTCTTTAAAGACAAAATTCGATCCGTTACCTCAAAATATGTATTTTGTGTTTTTTATAAAATACGTTGCCTTTTGAAATTAATTATTTGTATGTCTTATGCCAACAGCACGCTTCTTATCATTCAGGAAATGATGACGCATTTGTGTAATTACTTTAAATATGTTGTTAAACAAATTACAGTACTCGAGTTACTGAAATGTCATTTTTCAATCGATTTGTCATATGACTTTCACTGCTCCATTTCTCGTACCAGGTACATGCTTGTATTAACGAATTTTTACTTCCGTGATTTACAATCTCAATTACTTATCAGGTCAGCACGAGTACAAGATTTTTAAAAATGCTGTGATAAACCAACTGAAAAAAAACATGAAAAAAATATTAAAAATTAAAAAACATTCGTAATTGCAGGTATTATTGTAACAATTAGCAATTCATGAGCTGTTTTCAACCACATTAAATTTGCTAATTTATGCATTTAGACATAGTTATTGTAATTTTAAAAATCGCATGATACGGTGAATAAGTTAAAATTCAAAAAATTTATCGATATGCAAATGTACTTTGAGGATAGTTAATAAATTTAGGTTTAGCGCTTAACTCTCCTTTATCAAGCCAGATTCAAATTCTTATCGATGGACCTAAGATAATCGATATGAAAATGTTATAAATATTCAATTTCTTCAATTGTTCGTCATTGTTGTATGATACGTTGAAAAATAAAAATAGAGTTAACAAACCATTAATTATGAATATTAAATTGCTTTATTTATAGCTTCTTAGTCTATTGAGATGAACTGTTATTTCAAACTTAGATTCTCATTTAGTTAATTTCGTGTGAAATTCGAAATCTGCTTTAGATAAATATTTTCAAAGGGTTACGAATGACTAATTTTCGAAACCTTACACATTAAATTTTTCAAAAATTTAATTTCCGATATTTTCAAGATGATCACATACACCCAGCACGTCATTTTTAACATATATATGATAATTGAAAACTAATTCATATGAAATCAACTTCAAAATGTTGTTCCTTTTAAACTGTTGAGTGCAAACGACTTTACCAAACATTGTAAATAAAGTGTAACATTTTTATATTCAACTAAAGCGTCTCTTTAATAAAACAAATTTATTACCTCTAAAAAATACAAAAACGCAATAAAAAGTTCGTAAAACGAAGACGATCCGCAACGACCCCGAAACCGACAAATGTCTTCAGACAGAGAGATCAAAAAGAAAAAGCTTTAAGCTATTTTGATTTCACTTTCAGTATCGCCAGTGGGATATAATCTCGTTATATTTCATTTTCAGTTTTAATTCAACAACTTTTTCTTGGCGAATGTTACTTAATCGATGACACCCAAGAGAATGTCAACAATCTCTCGCATTTTTTTTACACGATCGACGCGTGTATGCGCCCACCGGTGAACCTTTAATACCCGTCTCTTGACAAATCGAATTCCTGCTGTCGACCAATCGAACTGATCTTTTAATTGTAAAGTAATAATTGAAGAATTCGAATGGTTTCACGATGTCGTCGATTTAAATACAATACCGAGCAAAGTCGGCTCCTGTTGTACGACATAATTACCGCCTTGATCCGCATTGCGCGATATAAAAAAAAAAGGAAAAAATCGTCCGGATTTTAATTAGCTGTTCAGGATTACCGACTATCGTCGTTGATTGTGGGACAATTTTTTGCCCGCAGCGTATCATGTCGCATCCAGGAGGAATTTATTCAAGCGATCCTCATCGGGTCGAGCATCTGCGCGGAGAAAGTAAAAATGCCGAGTTGCATTTAGCATCGATGCACATACGTGGATGACCTCCTCGGCCACGAAGCTTTTGCCTCGATACGGATGTACACTGACTTGTGTTTGTGTTAGTGCATGTATGTGTCGGCAACATACACAAAAGAGTGAAAATATATTGCACATTAATAGGTGCTTTATCTCTCATCTCGGGACTTCGTCGGGGGAAAGAAGAGTATTATACGCACGAGGCTTACAAGAAAACCCCGACACATATCTATAAAAAGATCCCTTAATCGTCTACTTTATATTAATTATTGGCGACCGAAATGTGTACGGATGCTCACATATTATCGTTTCGCAATCAACGACTACGCGCTGTAAATGAGGTAATTACCCGTTGTAAGCGCCAAAAACGGAGGTTTTGAAATATCGATTGCTGCTTTGAACTGAAACTCCCACATTGTCGGGATTATGAATTATTGCTGGGAAAATGGAGATAAATGATTTTCGTAACAGTGGCAGCACAACGTTTAAGGTGTACAAATAAATATCAATTTAAGCGAAGTAAGCACTTGGTGATTTTGGGAAAGAGATATCAAATCTGAAAATAATGTAGAGGCATTTTTATTAAGAGGCAAATTAATAGAAAACCATCATTTTGTATTTTCTAATTTGCATTAGGACAAAACGGTTCCGTAAAGGTTATATATTGATTATGGTGTCATTGTTAATTGACCGTCAGTGGAAGTTTAGTGATCAACAATTTACTATGAATATCAGTTAATACGTGTGTTAAATCGTTGCATCAAAAAATAAAAAACTGTTTTTAAATAACGACGATCTACACGGTGGGCAAATCACAAGCAAAATATGGTATACGCAAGGCGGGATTTGTCGGATAATATTGGGAGGATGTTTGAAAATATGGGGAAATATTGGGATATGTCAGGAGATATTAAGAGATGTTGGAAGATTATGCATTAAGTCAATTATAAAATATCGGCTCTATGCACCGAGATATTTCCACCGAAACACAAGTAGCAAGCCTTTTACAAGGAAAGAAATCTGAAATGGACTTGGATGGATTAAACTTTTCTGCCCATGTACTACGGGACTTTCTACGAAACCTAGTTCGTTGGCCAAAAGAGATTTATTCAAAATGGCTAGAAATTTAATACTCTGGGGTTTTAGCGGTCTCAGATTACAAATCTGAAGTAAGTGCATCGAAAATCGAAATGACAAATCCAACGGTGGATTAATTTGCTTGAAATTTGTTATTCGGGGGTTTGTGTAGTGTCTCTTTCACAATTTGAAGTGGACCAACTATTTTTTTCCAAAGGAAAATCTCATTTTTTTTCACCCTTGATTGAAGACTTATGGTACTGTCCCTGGGTCTACTAAATACAAATGCAAGATTCGAGTCCCCACTGATTTTTCCTGTGTAATGTTCTCAGTTGCTCTTGTAATGCTTATTTCTGGATCGACTACACTTAGAGAAGTTTAAGAGAACAGCGGTATGGCCTATTGTACCCAACGGGCACGAAGGACCCAAATGTTGCTAAAACGTTTTTAGAACGTTCCAGAAACGTTCCTAAAACGTTAAATGTCTGCAACATGGATGAAACGTTTATAAACCGTTCCGTAATAGTTGCAGACATTTAACGTTTTAGGAACGTTTCTGGAACGTTCTAAAAACGTTTAGAAACATTTGGGACTTTCGTGCCCGTTGGGTAGCGCAGTAGCGCCAAATTAGAGATAACAGTGGATCAGATTGGAAGCGGCCTGTCGTTCCGAATCATAATAACTAAACAACTCTTATTTAATCGATGACTGTACTTGAGTATCTTTCCGACTATTTTGAAGAATACAACCTATTTTCAAGAAAGGTGATAGAACTTTGGGTTGCAAACTATTAAAAAATTCTAACCTTATAAAAAATATTCGAAAAACTATGGCGAAATATATTTCTGATCACGTTCAACCACGTATTATTCAGAAGCAGCACGGCTTCATTCGAGGGCGATCGACCATCGTCAATCTCATCCTATTCTCTGAATTTATATCTAACGCTTTTGAACATCGCTCACAAGTTGATTGCATTCACATCGACTTTTCTAAGGCCTTTAATCTTGTCAACAATTCTCTCCTTCTTCAAAAATATAACGCTATTTGTGTTACGGGTGACTTGCTATCCTGGCTGAGTTTTTACTTAGCTAACAGATCTCAAACAGTTCGTGCTAATGAGTGCTACTCTAAGTCGATTCAAATTTGCTCTGGGGTTCCGGAGGGGTCCAATCTGGGTCCTGTTCTCTTTATAATTTTTATTAATGACCTTCTTTCTGTGCTTTTATTTTCCTCTTGTCTCCTCTACATAGATGATGTAAAAGTTTTTAAAGAGATCGGTGAGCCCATGGATACTTCACGTCTTCAAAGAGACTTGGATTCTCTGAGTCTCTGGACTTCTCTCAATGACCTTCAAATTAATCCCAACAAATCATGTATTTTATACTTCCCCCGTAAAACTTACTGCATTATCTCACATATTAAAGCCCCCAGATATTCCACGATTACAGACCTCCGTATTCGCTTCGATAAATCCATATCCTATAAGTTGCATATTGAAGAAATCAAACTACGTGTTAATAGGAGAGTTGGATTTATTAAATGCTCTACTTCTAAGTTCGCCAACATCTTGTCAATTGTACACTTGTAAAAACACTTGTTCTTTCTATTCTCAATTATGGTTCCATAGTTTGATTGCCCCACTTCAACATGGATTGGCATCATCTTGATTCTGTCAACCATAGATTTTTGAGATATCTTGATCGGAAGTCTGGTAAGCGTATGTCCTTCTTTGACTATAACTTCCAACCACTTATTGTTCATTTTTAGCAATCATGTTTGTCTGCCTTACACACTTATAATGATTTCATCTTGGTCTGTAAAATTAAAACTAACATAATAAATTCTATGCCAACTTCTCTGTTCTGTGACCGTAACCTGAACCATAACATTCGCAATCCTCGAATTCCAATCTTGTTTGAAGTGTACGAAACCTACATAAGCCGTTTTGAATATCACAAACAGAAAAAAAAACGAACCAGAATTCGACGGCCATTATTCAATGCAACATCAACAAGTTCCGGTTCTAATTTCTGTTTCAATGATCCGGTTTTTGCTTCAAATTAAGATCAGCGGACTTTGGTTTATATTGAAGTCAAGGAGGTCAACATGATTTCGACGATTGCGATGCTGTGATGTAGCAGAGTATAGCTTTGTGGCATATTTTCGAATGCAGATTTACATGATTGATTATACCCAGAAAACCCTGAACAGCTTTTAACTATAAAAAAAAAATATCATCTCGTTTTGAAATAATGTCAAATTTGTACTTTGTATGTACTGGACAATGAATTCAAATTATAATTTTACAATGCTTTCTATACTACGATTTGATAAAGATTAAAACGTAGCTTTTGCAATCACATCTGAATGAGAAACAGTAACTTTTGAAGATCGATATTCTTCTTTAGCAAGCCTGACTTCATTAGAAGTTGCTCAGATATTTACCAACTTCTGTTCGCATATTTTGAGCTTTATTAACAAAATTGACCAACATAAATGATAGAGCTTCCTCTGGTGTTTTTATCTTATTTAAAAAAATGGGGGAGAGTTTCGCTGAACAATTTCCTACATTTTTTGGAATATATTTCAGTATATTCTCGAGTACAAAACAAAACTAAAACTTTCAAAAACGCCTCGACGTATGACGAGATCTATTACGAAATCGAGCGGAAATAAAACACGTTTTTAGCATGAAATTAATTATAATTTTACTAACGACCGGGAATCGGATGGCGATATCGTATACCGTTTTTTACTTAAAATTGTAACGCGAAATTCACCCATTTCAAACATATCGCCGCACGATTCACAGTTATCCGTCAATCAAGGTTGCTAATCAACTCCGTATTTTTGTATACCCCGCGTATTTAAAAATCCGCTTATCCAAATCCTTCGCGCCTACAATCAGTACTTCGAATACCAGTGAGTAATAGCATCTTTTTTTTGTCGAAGATTTTACATAAATAACATAACCTCACAGGACAGCTTCATTTTCAGGTGTGTCCATTCGGATGTGCAATGGCGTGGGAAAAACCACTTTATGGAAAAAAAACCCAGGTCAGGTACCGTAGTCAATAAAACGTCGATTCTGTCTGCAAAAACATGCCATTATCATTGTGTAAGGATCGCATGTTTTAATTCTGCAATAATTTCGGCAACTTTTCAGCTTTGCGAATAGGAAGGTTTTTTCGGAAAATCCAATTGATGGTCGGTTCAATTAAGAAACTAATGAAAGCGTATTTACATCAATTTCAAAAATTATTTAATTTAAACTTATTTAATTTTATAGTAATAATTAATGGATTCAAGGGAATATGTGTAACACAAATATACACTTGTCATTTGGAAAATCATAGATCGATTCACTGTGTTACCAAAGATATTAAAAAAACTCCCTTCAACTCCGAGAAAAAATGAACTGATAAAGTGGTTAATTCGAAAGGAACACTAGTTTCTTAATTTTTATAACATTGTCATACGAGGCACAACTTTATATAAAAAAATCCGTAAAACATTTCGTGCGGTTGGATGTGATAAAAAATCTGCTCATCCATCGTCGGATTGCTACTGAACCTGTTTTGTCTTGTTACATCTTAAAATTAGCAGTACGAAAAAGTTTCATACTACAAAAAGTGCTTAGAATCATTCGAAGAAAACGCATGAAGTATTTTTAGATGTTTTGGGCTACTTTTGATATTTTGGTTCTGCCCATTTTCCGGAAACATTAGAAAATTTCCTAAAATTCACACGTATTCTTTGAATAATTCTAAACACTTTTTGTGAAGTAAATTTCTTTTATAACGCGATTCCTTTTTGAGTAAATAATTAATCATTAATTAATTATTTTTTCTGATATTTTATGATAAATAAAAATTTTAAATTATTGAAATTGTTTGTATATTTTATTTTTTGAAATACGTGTTTGAAGAATAATTCACACGATACATTTCTTACGCGGAATTATTCAACACTCCTTGTACAATATACGACATAGACTTTCGTGATTTTAATTAATGACAATAAATTAAATACTAACTAAAGAATTAGATAAAAGGATCATATTTGATCATTTTTTAATCCCAAAGAATAAACATTTTTTTACTTTTATTAATACCAATTATTCAGATTGAATTAGTAACCAACTTTTCGTTTAGTAAAAATTACAAACTGGCTGATTATCCCATTGGAATCTAATTCGGATTTCACGTGGATCCTTATGTTAAATAAAAGTTCCCAGTAATTTTTATGAAACTTATCAATTCACTTGATCGGAATATGAATAGACTATAACAAGAGAATAATTTAGAAATTCGCCTCTTAGTAGCTAATCCGATTCTGATCAAGATCCCTTCTAAGTCTTCCTAGATTCTGATCAGAAACATTGGGGAAATTTTAGCTAATTATTAATGAGAATGCCCTCTGCAGAATTAATTCAATATTCGTACAGGTGAAATCCTGGGTGATATGTATATTAGTAATAAGGGATAGTAAATCAACAGGTCAATATTAAAAAGAAAATTCATTTGCTAGGCAGAAGCGCAGTTCCGAATACCTAGGGTCTGACCAATTCGACCGTTTCTACTTACAATTTATAATACATATTTAAATTATTTTGGTTGGTTTTTTAGTGTCAGACAATAATTAAATAAGTTAAAAACGGGCTTACCGTGATAGGTCATAAATCCGTTTTTAACTTATTTAATTGATAATATATATTTATTAGCAAAATTCCAAATATCTACAATTTCTATAAACTTCCCTTGTTCAATAAAGCTTTAAATTTTGTAAACGTTCAGTATCTTCCAATCATTCGTTTTACGCAAATCAAAAAAGTTGTACTTTCAGATTTATTTTTTTTCTGCCGTTAACATCCTCCTATGGCCTCGGCTATATAGAATTATCGTTGCATTGGCTGTTTGTAGTAGTCAGATTCGATAAATTCAACTAATTTAAGTACACAAACAGTTTTAAACCACATTAGTTTTTTTTTCAAGGTATGATAAAGAAAATAATTTTACCGGACCACTAGTATAGCAAAATTATTGTTGCCCTTAGAATAAGGTCTGAAATGAAAAAAATTAACATTGAAAGTAAAGAAAAACTTTCAAATTAAAAAAAAAGATTATTATTAGTATCGAACGTATTTTATCCGCGAGTTTTCCAAAATCGTCCCCAGTACGGAGAATTTTCACTCCTAAATGACTAAGTATCGGATGAGCTTAAATCTTTCAACTAGAACGCTGTTTTACGGGTCATTGATTACTTCGTGACGAAATCGAACCGTGTGCTTTTAAAATCCAACAGATACATCTGAATGAGCTTCAACTGGGCTAACTCGGATGAATTCCGGCCAGGACTCAGAATGTGGTTAAAATGGTCACAGTCTCATACATTGTTCTATTTCTGTTCTTTTGTACATTAAAGATAAATATATAACGATTTTTAGTACTAAAAAATAATGTAATAAATTCGAAACGTATGTACTAATGATTTAAATTATAATAATATACTTTAAATGAGTATAGTTAGGCCGAATTTATCATTATTTTCTACAAAAATCCTTGATCGTTGCTGATCATAGTACCTCCTAATTTATTACTTTAAATCAGGCATCTACAGTTTAAAATAGTTTTTAATTTTGTTCAATATTATATAATTTTGTTCAATAGTATATTTTTTACTATTACCAAAGCAGAAATAGGTAATAATTGAAGAAGTTTTAGCTGTGAAAAAATTTGCTTCTATCATTGTATTTCAGAAATATAAAAGACATTATTCTCGAAATAATACAATTTGAACGTAAACATTCTGTCGACGATTTCCTTAGATGGTATTGTTTGTTTTATTTCCGTACGATATTTAAAACTTCAGATATGTCAGCCGACATTCAGTCCCCGTCATTTTGGACTTTGAAAATTCAATAGTAGATTCGTAATCATGACCTACGGAAACGATTAAATATATGAGTAATTCCACAAATTTTTTTTACTTTCGAACTAAAAAAAAAATTGATGGTACACCTATGGTATGACATTTATCACAAAGTAGGATGTGTATGAGCCCTTAAAATCATTACGTGCATAATTTTTTAGTATAGACTTATCGAAGGAAATCAAACCTTTTATTTTTTATTTTAACTGGTTACGAAAATGACATACAAAATATAATTGGTCACTGATAATTTATTTTTTAAATGAGTAAATGTACTTGATAACAAATATATAATAATATATTTAATATACAAATACATAAAGTTTTATAAACAACTTTGCCGATAAACGTTTATTTTTTGTTTTAACAGATAATAAATATTTTACAATACTGTAATATTGTGTATCATAGAAAAAGATCTTATTACAATCTTTATAAATACATTGGTGTGCATGTTTTATTTTACTTAATATTCCTGGATCATGCCCAGTTTGGGTTATTATGCTAAAACTTCAATTATCTTTGGAGACCACAATCAATTTACCTGATTAAAAGAAATTGATAAAATATTTGTATTGACATATTTTTTTCGCGTCTAAACAAAAATACTGAAATAACAATGTGATTTTCAGTTAAAACACATCCGAAACTAATGTGAACACTGGTTACAGACTATTAAAAAATAATTTTATGAATGTGCTACCCGTTTATTTGTATTTTTTAGATCGTCCACGTTTCATCTTGACTATTTCTCAACGTCATACGTATGCTAGTTATTGAGGCACACTAATCTACCAAATTTAGTTTTTATTAGGAGTAGAAAAGGAACTTTTTGCATAGTAATAAAAATACTTTTCTCAAAACTTAGTTTCATAAAACAGCCAAATATTTAAAAAAATAAATTTTTCAGAAAAAGTCGGTACCTGATGTATTTGGCGTAATAACTTTTTTTAACATGAGTCACACTCATCAACTTAAGAGTTTTTAAAAGAGTACTTGTTATGTATGCTTCCACGTGACTTTGAGAAAGATAGAAGCAGTCTTAATTTTTATATAGCCCTAAGATGTAAAGATTTCTATACGAGTACCCACAATAATAGTAAAAGTTTGGCACATTATGCGTAAATAGTGATTGTTTATAACTAACAATATAATGAAAATTGATGAAATTTTATATGTAATTATATTTTGTCCAAAACTCTTCATGAATTAATACCTGAAGGGGTGAGGATAAGTCTGAAATCGCCAGTACTCGGTATGTCAAAAAATCTGTGGAATTGCTCATATACAAAATACCATCAAAATAAGACCTCTTGAAAATTCATTACTAATAAGGTTAAACGAGTCCCCATTCTCGATTACCTAATCATCTTATCATAAAGGAAGATAAAAGAACTATATCCCTCAATTAAAAAATAGTTTATAATTTTAGTGTTCCAAGTTTTGACATACTTCATATTAGATAGACTAACTTAATGTTAAATAGGAGGTAAATTATTCTAAACGATTACGCAATTAATCATAAATTTAAAGGCGTATTATATTTACTTGAAAATTAATACGCAGGAATTTTCCGGGCCTCTAACTATGAATTCGTTTTCACAAAGAGCCCAAAAAATCTTTCGCTTTACAATATTTTATTCTTGAATTAAAATTAGTTATATGTAGAGCTGAAGCTGGGTGAGGACCAATATTATATGTGTGTCATACGTCACTAAAGTTCATATTAGTTTAAATTTTTCGACATACATGTGTGAAGGTTGAAATTTGGACTATTGAAGTGCTCTGTCTTTTTTTACAAATTTATATATATATTTAAATTGTTTAATTTTTCAAATGATTTTAAAACGTCAATACCTAAATGGGTATCAATTGTAGTGAGTAATCTAAAGTTCAGTTTTAGAAATGTAAAATTCTTGAAATCAGTTGGAAGTTGCATACAAATTGCGTCTAAAATTGTTTTAGTATAGTAAAGTAAATCGTCATTATGATTTAAAAATTTGGCTTATCCACTAGCTGGCTACACTCCCATATTTTCCCAAATAATTTTTGTTCCTGCAAACGTGGTTTTTGTTTGTACTACGAACTTTCCAAGTCGTACTGGGTAATCTATATAAGAAAGGCGTAAACAACATTTCAAAATTTTAATCGAAGCATGTAATTTTTCTCTATACTTCAACTATTTCTCTATTTTTAAATTTGATCTTTCTGAAAATATCGGGACCCACAAATTGTACGAATTTCATAAAAAAGTTGAAAAATGAAATAATAAAGACTAGAATTTGATATAAGATCGGGATCGAAATCGCCGCATCATAAAGTTTTGACAAACTTGTGTAATGTAAAGTGACAGAGGATGATGCACCGGTCACCTTTTGTGTGGTTTAATTATAAAAATGGGTAAAAACGAGCACATCTACTTCAAGCAGATATTCTATAAAAGACCTTCCAGATATAAATAATTATAAATAGCATGGAATATTTTGGTACTTAGATTTGACAGTGTGTAGTTTTATGACATTAATACCAAATTAATCTATATCAGTAAAAATTTGAATTAATCACCACAGTAGAAATTTATTAGGGCCCATTTTACTTTATTATCAACAGAAAAAAAGAAACATTTATTAATATATGACAGAATTGTTTGTTTATAGTTAATGTAATAGCTTCACAGTAATGCTAACAGAGTTTAAATTTTGATATTAAGGTAAGGTACTTTATCCTGATGTTTCAGTAATCTGAGATTCATGTTATATTAATAGTTAATATAATTTTAAATATTAATGTTAGTATTATTACGTAATATGTAGTACATTTACGAGTTTACAGTTTCACCGAAACCGAGATAAACAAATATACACATGCGAAATCATTCGATTTTCTACGAATTTTTCTACACATCGTTGACAAGTGGAGTTCAAAGGACAGAATTTAATATAGGATTTAATAACAGTTAACGAACGCTGAGTGAATGTTAAAATATACGACTTAATATATAGAATATATTACAGGAAAGTTCTGATATTTTCATCTGAATGTTACCTGGTGTTTTTTACTTTACAGTTAATGTAAGCACCTTAAAATTAGCTTACATTAACTATTAGTAAATAGTTTCTCTGAGTGTAGCATTTTAAACAAAAACTGAATTTAAGAAGAAATCCAATATTTAAAAAATATTAATTGAAAAACTAGTGTCATTTTCACTGAATACATTATATTTTATTTCAATATTACGAAATCAACTTTCGGCCTCGGAAGTAGCGCTCCTGGTCCTGTGTGTACGTGAGAAACAAATAGAAATTGCATTAAAAAGTAATTGAAATTTACAAATGATGAGGTCAAGATTTGTACATACAATTAATGCACATGCATGTCATAACCTAGATTTTTACACCTAACGGTTTGTAGAACAACTTCCCAAATTTTTAATTCGTTCCACGGGTGCAGGTCAAAAAGCCGTCAGGCAAAAAGCCGACACATTGACAAGCCTTCAATAATTTTTTGTTGAACAGTCGGTTTTTTGACTGGCGCTTTTTTGACCTGTCGGTTTTTGGATCTGCACCACGTTCCACAATGTCATCTTTTAAACAATAAAGATTCCAATGTATTATTGACTCATTACAGGGTACTGAGGGCGACAAACCGAATATCACACAAATGGGATCTATTTAATTGCACTTTCGACACTTGTAATTGTAATTAACTCAGTATCAGCAGTAGTATTTAACTAACGTGTTCATTGTGTTTATTTACGACCTACAACAGTAACGATTTATTTACAAAAGGAGACATAAAGAATTTCATTAAATAACAAATCTTTATTATTGAAATTTTAACACGAAAAATTTTACTTGATATTTCAACATTGATATTCATATTTAACGCGACATTTAATCTTGATATCGGTATGCACTTATTTTTTAAGTATTCCATATTCTAACAATGATTTCAGTATATTTATACACGAAGTTGATGGCTAATAAGTACACGGCAAGAAATGATTTAGCCATTTCAGCGAATCAACATCAGCTGAAAAATAATCGGCATTTCAGCCGAACTGATTTGTAAATAAATGTAATATTAACTACGGCAATGATTATAATAGCTGGTCCATTAATGCTATTTCCCTGAACTGGCAAAAAATTGGTTCGAATATCAGTACAGATGCTTAGCTGACATTCGTCCAAATTCGGAGTAGAATTATATATATCCGTGTATAATTTTCAATTTAACATGAAAATTTTACGTCGGCAAATCGAGAACATATGCAGCAACCACTCGAAAGCCAATATTTCTTGCTTTGGCAAACTTTTACTGACTGATTAAAAATATGATAATAAAATGTGGCGGTCGAGCAAATTGATGTCGCCACCTTAATAATAGGTGATTTTTTAATTTAACCCATTAAGGACGGGAGACGCACATATTTACGTTGATTTTCGACCTCCATTCTCAACAGGAAATAAAATTAATATTGACTTAAAAGTGACCAACCCTATCATTTTCGAGTATGCTCTTTCGATTGGCGTAGTCAAAATTGCATTTAAATTGATTTAAAAACCAATATGGCGCATTTTAAATAAAAAAATGAACAAAATTTCGTGTGTTTCGTTTTTGTGAATTTTTTTCCTATCAATAATTTTACCAGATCGATGCCTTTCTGCAACTAAAAGTGCACAAAATATATGAACTTCAACTAGGAATTTTCTTGTTTTGCCCTGAATCAATATAACCTCTTCAAAACGTCAATATGTCGAAAAAATTGAAAAATTGACAAATTTTTGTCAAATCTAGGAAAGTTTAATAATTTATTTTCTCTGAAACTATAGATTTTAAAGGAAATTTCCAAAAACAAAAATATCTTAGAATTGATTAAAGAACCTTCTCAAATTTTTTCAGATGTTATAATTGACTTTTTTCAAAATTTCGATTTTTCAAATTTTTGAAAAATCAAAAAATGTTTCAACGCATTCTGATAAAATTTGAAAGTATTGTTTGACTCATTTCAAAGCATTTTTGTTCCTGGCAAATTTTCTCTAAAGTCTATAGTATTCAAGACAAAAATTTGTCAAAACAATTCATCAATTTTTTCGACATATTGACGTTTTGAAGAGGTTATGTTGATTCAGGGCAAAACAAGAAAATTCTTAGTTGAAGTTCATATATTTTGTGCACTTTTGGTTGCAGAAAGGCATCGATCTGGTAACGTTATTGATAGGAAAAAAAATTCACAAAAACGAAACACACGAAATTTTGTTCATTTTTTTATTTAAAATGCGCCATATTGGTTTTTAAATCAATTTAAATGCAATTTTGACTACGCCAATCGAAAGAGCATACTCGAAAATGGGAGGGTTGGTCACTTTTAAGTCAATATTAATTTTATTTCCTGTTGAGAATGGAGGTCGAAAATCAACGTAAATATGTGCGTCTCCCATCCTTAATGGGTTAAGGAAGTGAGATTTAAATTTGAAATGCCCGATAAATCATAAATATAATTGCTTTTCTGCTAGTCTAAAGCTAAGAAAACCATATTTATATTTTCCATACTTTCCCGAGCAGAAATCTATCCAGGCTGCCTGAAAACTTAGCAGGGCCTGATCAGGCATCAATCAGGCCCGCCTGATAAGGTGTGCCATATCACTCCCGGATCAGACCCTGAACAGGCAGCAGTCATGCGCGCCTGATAAGATGGATCTTAATACTGCCGGACCATGCACTCGTCAGAGGACTACAACCTGCATCTTATCAGGCAAACGTAGTTGTTGCCTGACCATGTTCGAAACAAAGGATTGCAAAGCAAACTTTACTTGAAGCTGCATATAAGAATTTGTTATAAACATCATTAAAAGAGGTTTCACGAGAAATATGAATGCGACATTTGATTCTACGCGATAATTATGTGAAAAACGTACATATATTATTGTATTACTATTATATAGAATAAATAACAATAATATATATACGTTTCATAGATAATTTACTCCGAAATATCGATTGCCGCAAATAGATTTTGTCTAAAACCGTGTTTGACGAAATTGTTTATAAAATATTAATATAAATAATTATATAATTATAAATAAGAAAACACACATATTTTATTTTTATCAAATATCCTATGTACAGTTGTTAATTTGTCGCTAACCGCCATGTGATTAGCATGGGCCAAAGCTGATTTTCGATCATATTATTTACTTATTATTTTTAACAACAAATTTACGACTTTTAACCAAACATCGTACATATTTTCGGTTCAATTTTTCTCTTAGATTGGATTAAAACCGCCAGATTTAATATAGAACCATTATTGTCGAAGTTGTTTCTTGACAAAATGTTATAAACTATTATTTTTTATAAACAAAAAACACGGGTATTTGATTTTTGGCAGGTATTTTATTGACGATAGTTGGTTTGACGTTACCTGAGTTGTGCTAGGTATGGGCCTTAATGGGCTATAGAAGACACAATATTTTTTAAAATGCTGCAATTACGAGCGTAGCGTAGTGGTTAAGGCGCCAGCGTAGTGAGCGAGAGACCCGCGTTCGATTTCCGGTCGGGGTAAACTTTTTTCTTATTTATTTGCGAGCATTGAAAAATGCAAATACAGGATGCGATATATAAAAGTATAATATAAAATATAAATAATATAAAACATGTTTAATGTTTAAAAATTAAATTCAGAAATAAAAATTAACATAATCATTCGAATGACACATATATGTGAAATGTTGGATTAATAATATAATAAATATATATCATTAAATATAAAGTGTATATAAAAGTGACTCGTACATTTGTTTGATTCATTTTATTTAATTATTATTGTTTAAACGAACTTTAGAGGTACCTCATCAGGCCCTTATAAAGCCCTGATCAAACCCTGACAGAGGCCTGACCATGGCCTTATTTCAGGATGCCTGATCAGGCCCGGACCAAAATAATCGTTACGTTTCTGATCAGGCCCTGATAGGGTAGCCTGATAAGGGCCTGAAATATAATCAGGCAGCCTGAGCAGGGCCTGATCAGGGCCGTATCGAAATTTCTACTCGGGTTATCTAAAGAGTTTTATTGTTAAAAAAATTCCAATTCAGTTCCTACTAAAAAATGTAAAATCAATACGAATAAAAAATTTTCTTTGATGAAAATCTATTGAGCCAAAAACAAAAAAAAAACACGCCAAATTATAGGTCAAAAATAGTTAAAGAAATTTCATGTAGATGAATACAAAAAAATTAAAATAACTTTTAACCGTACATTTCTATTGCTTTAAACTTGAACTTTTTTTAAATAATTTATAAAATCGTACAAAAATCTATTCAGATACTGTTTTGGTTTATAATCCGACCTACCGTAGAATCAACATATTGCCGTGATTTCCACCAGGGTCCACTTGATCCTCTGTCGACTTCGTTATCGGGGTTCAAGCATACCAACTTCCATTAAACAAATATTGGTCAATGCTCTCATAGGTCCTAATTTACACTACGCCTGTATTGTCTATTCGGGTCTCTCGAACTCCCTAAACCAAACCAAATCGTCTTTTGAATAGAGCACTCCATAATATATATTAAATCTTAACCGTATGGAAAAGTTGGTTCAGAATCTAAAAATGGCAAAGATTTTTACAGCTAAAACTACCCGATTTTATTTACTAGGAAATTTCATCCAGTAAATTTTATGATAAAACAGTATTACTCCTTTTTATTTACGATGTTACAATGCACATTACTGTGCAAATTCCTATTAGGTGAAAGTAATTTCCGGAATTCTCTTCGGATCTCAAATTATCAATCGCCCATATGTGTGTTAATTTTTTAGAGATAGAGATTATTCTCATTTCTCAATTCAGCCATTTCTGGCACAGATCAAAATCAAACTCATGTAACTAAGTAATGTACTCTGTACTAGTTTAATAAGTTATTTGAAATAAATTATTTAGTATAACTCATATACCCAATTTTATTTATTTTCGCATAATTTGTTTTCCTTAATTCATTGTAAGTAATATATATTTATGCATTTAAATACAAACGATTATTTCCATCATCCAAAATAAATAAATAACTTCCAATTTTAGACCACCCAGATTAAACGACGCCTATTATGCAGTTACGCAACAAATATCAACTAACTTCCAAATCGTAAGTTTTTTCTTGAACATTGTAAACTACAGACAATTGTCCGAATCAAAATCAGTATCCATTTATTTCCATTGCAACACCCAATTATCGATACAGAATGCCCCATCTGCATTTTTCGACAGGACTCCAATTGCTGGATCATTTATCACGTCGATCCCTCGGCTAGTACTAGGATCTCTAAGTCAACGTCGTGCGTCATCGACGATCGTTTTAGCGCACCTGCGCCCTGGGATTTTTTTGTGATTGCATATTTTTTTAGCATTACTGGACGACCTTTGCCGCCGAGGCAATATGAGGTCACGGCGTTAAGAAACCGAATTATGGGCCTCGCATAAGCAGCCATACTGGCCCAAAGATCGTCTCTCAGCTGGCGATGAGTTGCTCGGATGCGCCGGTGGGCCCAATGGCCAGTCGGGAACTTTTGGTGGGGTGGAAAAAAAAGATAATGAAACTTAGCAATCACGCTTGAATTGGGGATATATAAAGCAGATGCGCTCTCCTGCACCTCGTGTCAGTTTCGTGCAGTTTTGTTAATGGACAAACAGCCAAAATTCCGGATCGGGATGCAGTGCCTCGTAAGTAAATACCCACGCGTCAAGTGCATCGTCAAATGGATCTCTTAATTCATTATTTTAGTCCAACTTTTTTTTTATAAATATTTTCTAAATTTCTGGAACCCATTAATAACAAAGTTTATTAAGTATCATTCTTAGGCAGTTTTCATGTCATCTTCGTGAAGTTATGTGCTGAAATACAGACAAATTTTAATATAATGTTTCTTGCCAAATCGCATCTACACAATTGTTGCAATTTTTTCAAAAAAATATTATGTGAGAGAGTTTTTAATTAAAAAAGTTAATAACGTAGTTATTTTATACAGAACTCTGAATTTCCATATCACACTAGCTATGCTAATTGAATGCTTAAATTGCCTTTAAGCACTCATATTTAGAATAATCATCAAGTTTTCCGAATTCTTTATTTCGATAACGTTTAAACAAAAATGGAATAATGGTTTGTTATATTTCTAAAAATTAACAGCTTGATATTTTTCATAGCAGAACATTTTTTTGGGGAAATTTATTATCAGAACAAACAATATATACTCACAAAAAATATGTAAGTTCCAGAGAAAAATTTGCTGATTTTTGAAGTGACAAAAGCAAAATCTGTTATTCTTTAAATTTATCTAAATATTTACCAGATTTATTTGTAAATCTAATAATATAATCCGTAAATTTAATGAATAATTATGCTGTTTTTATATGCAAAATATCA
This sequence comes from Trichopria drosophilae, assembly GCA_030407085.1. Taxonomy (NCBI): domain Eukaryota; kingdom Metazoa; phylum Arthropoda; class Insecta; order Hymenoptera; family Diapriidae; genus Trichopria; species Trichopria drosophilae. Next base: position 19,646,043 of record CM059584.1, on the reverse strand, counting down.
GTATATTTCATTCTATTAAATCCAAAGAGAGTTTTTGCGTGTCGAATTTGTAAAAAAGTGATTAATGCTACTGATTAATGGCATTTAAATCAGCTTCGTGCATATTAAGATTTAGTAACTTATGTAGCACTCTGGCATTTTTCTTTCAAATTGGAGCTCTTCAGTGAAAGTATGCATATCATATTGAATCCGGAACAAGTTTCAACGTAATCGCTTCATAATTCAATAGGACATCGCATAAATTTGAAAATTTTAAATGTGAATCTTTTCAAAAGATTTATGAGTCAATTCGAATCACCTACGCTTCAAATGTCAGTTAAATGAAGTCAAAGTTTCATAAAAATATTGGCATACATTCAGATTTTGCATGCATGTATTCGTAAAGAAAGACTTTAACAGATATTCCCATGGAATTGATGGCTTACTCATTACTTTTCCTGGAATTTCGCATTTCACTCCAATTCCACCGTGACGTAACCCGGGGATTCTCTTAACGTGTTGTGATAATTTACAGGAAACGAGTTGAAAGGGAAACCTTATTTAAATCCAATCAAGACAATTTTCGGTGCTCATGTCTCTGATACTTTCATTAAAAATTTTTCAAAATTTACTTCAGATATCGTAAAGACTATTATATAGCTATAATAAAGACTATTCGCCTCTTTTTGCTTGTTACTTTTAATGACAAATGTCAATATGGTATCCGTTTTCGTATATTTCTGCATTTTAATGAAATCTATACTTTTTTTTTAATAATCATGTATTTTTAAAAAGTCCAATTTTCTAATTGTGTTTCCTTAATTTTTTAATATCATATATGGAAACGATCTTTTCATGTAAAATTATTCGGTTACCTTTTATTTGGTTACCTTTTTTTCTTATATCTTGAACGTCGCCACTGGTCTCGAATAAAACACTTATTTTCTATAATAATAATTATTTAGGAGTTGGCGTATCTAGCTAACCAAAAAGTAAAGTTTTGGTTGCTTTTAAAAATATCTTGAAGCGTAATACAGTTAATAAAGTACAGTATCTATAAAAAATCGAATACAAAAAAATCAATAGACCTGCGAAAAAACATTTCTATCGATAAATTATACATTAATTCTATAGGATTCTGTATGTTTCCTCTTCAAAAAAAGTTTTATTACTTACAGTTTAAAGATATTTTGCATAATAAATAAAAATTATTATATATAACAGTTAGTTAGAAAGAAAAGTAATTCAATGAAGTTTGCAAGAAGAAAGAATATATTGGAAATAGATTTTTTTTTTCAAATTTACTAATACTATTTTTTTCGGTGATTTTTAAAAAACGTTTCGTGATTTACTAAACGCTTATTGAAAAAGTCCCGATGATTTTCTGGAAATTGTTGAAAAATTCTCAGGATCACTCATAAAATCCGAGTCAGTAACAAATGTTTTAATGTTTTTCAATCCATCAACTTCCGACTTCCCTAATTTTGAGTGAAATACAGTTTTCGGTGCATGAAGCTGATCGTAATTTCGTATACTACCCAATTAAAGCAAAATAAATATTATATTTTTGAAAAAAAGTCACTTATTGAATTCCATACTATCTGTTCTGTTTAATGCTGAATTAACTGTAGTACATGCATTGTCAAATACCGGTTTATTACTTACTACAATGCTTATATACATCAGTACCAATTGTATTTAAAAATATGTTTAAATCTTCAATGCCGTTTTTGAAAATCATTTAGTTAATGGGTTAAACGGTACCAGCTTTGATTGCAATAACATTGACCGAAAAACTTTTTTTTTTTGTCTGCTTTTGTCAAGAGAAGTGTCATTTTTCACGTATTTTTTCATGCTGAAAACGATTGGTGCCAGCAGAATTCTGCTATCACGACATCCTTTGAAGAAAAACGTAGTCGAATGTGTAAAAATCGGGGATTTTCGCCATCTTTCGGTTAATTTAGAACAAAAGGGAAATTAATTTTGACAAGTTAAATATCATTTCCCAAGTATTTTTTCGTACTGAAAATGGTGGTGCTACCAGGAATTTGCTATCACTTCACATTTTGGAGAAAAATAAGATTAAATCTGTTAAAAATAGGGTTTTTGGCCATATTTCGGTTTACCTTGTAGCACAAGAGAATTTGTTTTTGACAAACGATTTCTCATTTCCGACCTATTTTTTTTTTGTTGAAAACGATGGCACTCACATAATTTTGCTATTACGTTAGATTTCGTAGAAAAATGAGGTTGAATGTGTAAAAAATAGCGTTTTTTTATTGAAAAATAATACATAGTTGAGTTAAAGAGCGACGTTGAATAAATTGTATTTTCACTTTTACAATTGGCGGGGACCAATATCGTAGCAAACTGAATCATCTGAAACAATAAATATCAATGGACATAGTTAAATAACGGCACAAAATGATGTGTGATAGAAAAATCTACATTTTTCGCAAAATGGAGTAGGGTCTAATTTAAAGGTTTGATTTTCACTGAAAGAAAAGTTCGGTTTTGTGATTATAAAACGTCCTTGTTTATAGAAAACAATCAAACGATTAAACTTTACGTTTATATACATTATGTAAGCCTATCAAGTTAAAAAAGATGGTGGTTTTCCATTAATTGTAGTAATTGACTTCAAAAATGTCATTTCGACCAAAAAACATTTAAAGATTCAATTTTAAGTTCATTCGCGTAAGCTAATCTTCTCTTTCAATCAAAAAAAAATTTTGTTCGTTAAACTTGTAGACAATCTTTTTCTTGAAAGTTTAAGCCATCATTCGTTAAAATCCCTAACTAGCCATAAGAAGAATATTTGAATTATTAACAAATTAATACTTTTGCAACATTATAATAGTAGTTATTTTAACTATACATACAGGTTAACAAATGTATTTTATCTATTTTACTACTCACCAATATTTTGTTACTTTTTATTTATAAAACTGCAGTACCTGACATTTGATATTATCTACACAATAAGTTTTTTAAAAAATCTGTACCCAATCGTTTAACATATTTCAATCAGACGAAAATATTCGAATTTATTTCGCATACGCAATTGAGGCATTATGATTAAAACCTACCAAAGTACGAAAAAACAAAATATTAAGTTAACCATAATTACACCATTCTTTTGACAAGAGTTGTTACCATGGAAGGAAGATTTTAGTTTAAAGCCTCGTGTTGATAGACGTCTTATCATATATGGGCATTGTTCTAGAACTTTTAAACTTTATGTTGTCGCTCATTATGATACCATAAAAATTTTAAATGTAACTTTGTAACACTACAGATCAACAAATTTTTGTTCGATTTACATGTAATAAGTGTTTATTACTAATTACAGATATGTAGAAAACAATGAGAGTAAATAAAAGTAGTGAATTTGCCTCTTTTTGGTGCGCGACACTCACTACATTTTTTCAGTTTTAACACTGAAACTTTTTGCACCTTTTTTTTTATGGTCTGTGGTTTTTTGTGGAAGTATTTGGGGATGTAAACAAATGAAAAATCCTTAAATTAATCATGTGCCTCACTGAGGAATAAAATTATATACCTTCAAACTTGCGAGATAACTTTTTTTTATAGTTGACAATTTAGCAATCAACCTTAGATAATTTTTTTCACATTGGTTTTTAAGAAACCACACAACAGGGGTACATTACCTATATGATAAGAAGTAATTTGAGGCTTTGCCCGAATGTGTGCCACCTATACATAAAAAATGCGACCACGTCAAACTTTAAATTTCCAAGCGAAACTCACTTTGAAAAATCAAATTATTTAATGGCACATCTACAATTTAGCTTCTAAGTACTTTGGAATCATTGTGATCTTTTCTCCTATGTTATTAAAGTATTTATAAATTTTGTGTTTTTTTAATACAACAAAAAACACAATTTTTGACAATAATAAAATGATTATTCTTTACAAATCGTTTTAAATTTTTGGTATCCTTAATGTTAAATCATGTATTTGGATTTCAAATTTTAATGAAAACTGACTTTGGATTTGTAATCAGTGGCCTCATAAACCCTAACATATCAAATTTTATAAAAATCAAAGAAATTTTGTAAAAATAGTCCGCCATATTTAATCCATTATTTTAAATTTGAACTATTAACTAGACGTTTAATTTTATAAACTAGCTTCTAAAAATTAGGCCATAAGCAAAAGAACTGAATTTTTTATGTATATTAAACGTTACAAAACTAAAAACTAATTTTACGAGTAACGTAACATATGTTACATTAAAAAAAAAATACATTGTGTATAAATGAGTCACGCAAGGTTTTTCCCGTCATTTGATCAATTCTAAAGCCAATAAAATTAATTTCATGAATGTGCCTAAAAAAAATGCAATTTTCTTCAACCTCAAAGTTTAAAAGTTCTAGAACAATGTCCATATATAAGATTGTGGAACACAAACCTTTTTTCAAAAAATTATTATATGTTAACAAAAAATTTGCGATACTTCACTGTATATTTTAGTTGCTTCTTTAATATTTCGGTAATCATACTATATTTGTTGTTTCGTTAGTTTAGTTACGTATAGTACATTAAAAAAAATATTTAATGAAATTTAGTGACTGACATAGTATAACAGCATAATTTCCATTTGTCTGTACTCTCTAATTCTGAAGTAGTTAAAAACTACCAATAAGATAATGAAAAGTGAGTCACCAAATCAATTAGTAATCATTTTTGCTAATAAAAAGTAAAAACCTACTAATTTGTTCCTAATACTGCAAACTACTAAACAAAAAAAGTCGATATCTACTTATATATGAGTAGAATTTTACTAATGAATTAGTATTTTCGTATTATTTGTCAGTAAAAAACTTACTAATTGATCATAACCCACTTTTCGCTGTAGATAAGTAGTTTTTTATTCAATCAAGTTTAGAGAGTACAAAATACACGAATACAGTTTGTATAGATACTTTTATATTTTTACATTTTACAAGTAATAAGTAGCATAAGTCATAATATGTGGTTTCTACAATATTTTACTATTTAAAATTATTACATGTAGTACATTTTAAGATTTTGTGTTTAAAGAAATAGTATATGAAATAATAGTATTATCTGGTTTATTATAGGTAGAACGTTCTCTAATGATACAAATATATATTAATTTTTTTTTTATTCTTATAGCTTTTTGTGTGATATATAAGAACACAACTGAATTATATCCGCTTGGTTATCTTGTTATGTCATCTAAAAAATATAATTATTTATATGCTTTAACAGGCATGGAAAATTGTTCCCATCGTATCCGTCAAAATTTTCATATTCAACACAAATCCAGAGACTGTTCCTTAAAAAATGATATAAACCGGAAGAAACTGAATGACTTCTATTTCTTAAATATTATAGAAATACGAGATGTAAAATTCTGTTAAACGCAAATATCTATCGTATTTTATCAAATTAATGAACGTAGAAAAATATTTATTTCTATATTTTTCAATAAATCCATACACCAAATTATAAATAATACCGTTTGTTTTTTATTTATTTCTTTTAAAGTAAAAATATGTTTTATATTTTGTTTTTATTATTGCTTTCAAATTGTTAGGTATATGACGTAAATGTTGATTGTGAACACGTTTATTAAACAATCGTTAAAAGTACGTTTGTCATATACGTTTATAAAACGATATATTACAAAATATATTTTGAATATCAAAAAAACGTTTATGAATTACCAGAAATATTAAGTTTAAAATGCGTTTAATTAAGACGTAATTTTATACATAAATATAGTGTAAGAAATATGTTTAAATTTGCTAACAGATACACTGGTTATAAAATGTCCATTATTCAGTGTATAACATACGTTTAGGATGTATCTTAATAAAACTTTGCAATTATACCGCTTTTAAACTGAAAATATTTGTAACGTTTAAATGTCATCAATCAAGTTGAATTTACCTTTACGTCCAAAATAATTTAAGAAAATTAAATACTGATGTTGTCCAATAATTTACGCAAGAAAATTTTCAAAGCAAAAGATTGTCCCAACGAAAAAATTAAGAAAGCGATTTTTCCTACAGTTATATAAAAAAATCTGGAACGGATTCACAACTACCTTACTAGAGAAAACACACAGAAAGAAAATTTGCAATAAGTTGTTTTATTTTTCTTTAGTGTATCTTTTATACCTATGATTAATACGCAATATTTTTACAGGATATTTTAATATATAATTTTAGCTGCCTATTTCTTGTTTATAATATATTTGAATAATAATTTTGACTTAAAATTGATATATGACATTTTTTCTTAGATTTTGAAATTAAATTTTACGGATCTTATAATGAATTCTGCTTAACATTTCTAAATATATTTTTAATGGAATAACAATGCTTTTATCATCAAATTTAACATAACATTAAAACATTAGAATATGATTAATAACTGAACAGGAATTTTTTCCTGAATCTGTCATTAGAATATAATTTCCACATGAAATTTTGACATGGAATATTTTGGTAACATTTTTACAGAACAATTTGAAAATAAATTTGATTTAAAAATAAATAATCAAATTGCAGTTTTATAATAAATCTTCTCAATATATTTTTCCATTGAATAACAATACGGAAGTGTGATTTTTCACATAGGAAGAACCGTGTCGTGTAAAAAAAAAATTACATCAGCATACTCCAATCACACCCGAAATGATTGATTAAAAGTGAATGGTTACTAGTCGGAAACATTTTTATTGGTGCAATATTAAGAATTATTACATTACGATGATATTGCGCTGTAAATTGGCATACGAGCCGCACGTACTTTTTATTTATGACGTTTTAATTCGACGACGGGATCAGCGAAATTTATCAGCGTGACGTATACGAATTCCATCTGGGATTGCTATTTTATTACCGCCATGTCATTGGTTCAGATACCTATTTGTTAATGTTACCTAAGTCTAAAATTGGATGTGCAATAGACACTTTTGATCGTGTCAGCGATACATCATTTTTAAAAGTATTCAATACGTTTGCACCGAAATTACACAATGCTTTCTTCATTACTCTTCGAAACGCTGGATTGACAGGTCTCTTGTTGTCTATAGAAATATCTGTTGGTTCCAATAAAACATTAAACACAATTGTGAACGCAAAGTGAACGTAAGTTTTAAATGTCAGTATCACACATTGGTTCGTCCATGTAGTCACGAAAGCTTTATTTCTGAATATTTCTCACCATGCATATTATACGATTCAAAACATTCTGCTGTAGCATATTATGTTTTACTAAATCAATATAAAAAAGCCATGCGCACCTCTCAACAAATTGTGCATTAAAAACAAGACAGATTGCCCAATAAACCTCGAAAAGCACTGGCCGATGCATGTTTATGTTTCCAATTCCATCAGAATTCTCAATAGAACAATAGTAAACTCTTTTTAAACAATAGAAACTACCGTTGTCGAGAGATAAACTTTACCGCGATCAAAGTTTCTAAACAATAGAGACCCAATCGTTGAATGCAGATTTGTCGAGTTCTGCTTCTTTATCTGGTTACATTTTAAAGTATATTCTTCGAAATTCGTTTATATTTGAAATATTTGTTACGTAATATTTTCTATGATGAATAGCTTTGCTGATAGTAGGGCATTATTTACATCCGATTCCTGAAATAAATTTATTATTTAATCATTATGGTTTTTTATTCTTTTAGGTAGCTCTTCTAATCACTCTGGTATCAGTAGTGACGTGTGCACCAATAGATGAATCAACTCCTGTACCTATTCTGAAACAAACCCAGGATGGACCTAATCCAGACGGATCCTACAGTTGGAGTTACGAAACTGGAGATGGTACCAAAGCTCAGGAATCAGGTCACTTGAGAAACGTTGGTGCTGAAAATGAAGGAATGGTTGTTGAAGGAGGTTATAGTTACTACGCTCCAGATGGCACCTTAATCCAACTAACATATACTGCTGACGAAAATGGTTTCCGACCGCAAGGAGCTCATTTACCCACACCTCCACCCATTCCAGAAGCGATTTTAAAAGCATTGGAATACAACGCGGCGCATCCCGAAGAAGACAATATCGATGATCCGAAATTCTTGGGATAAATACCTGATCTCCATAGCGTATCTATTTTAATAGCCGGATAATATAAAGATGTTTTATATCGCCAAAGCGTAATTTTGCCAGAGTAGAGCCAATATAGATATTTATATGCGCGAGACTGCTTTATTGATGTTACTGTGATCTAATGACATCACTTGAAGTCATTGAGATTAAGTTTTAATTAAATGACACGCAATGTATTATGTTCGCACAGAAAGGACAGCCGACAATGATGCCGAGGATCACAATGTTTTTCATGAGCGAAAGGATTCTTGTCAGGATATCTTAAAACATCTCGAAAATAGTTAGACATAATAATGTTTGGGATATCCTAACCAGGACATCCTTTCATTTATTCTAGTTTGATCGAATTGCAGCCATCGAAGTCGGTAAGAAAATTCTGCTGAGTCAAGGATGCGAACCCGTGCCATAACCTACTTTACTAAGTTATTAGCCCGCTGGAAAGGTCGATTTGGTAAAAACACTCGATGGGAAATTTCGACACCACCAACCTAAAACCTTCGATTACTAAGTTACATCGCCTATACCAAGGAAATGTCACCGAGTCAAGTTTACGGATTCTTCTTACGACCCACCCACTCGAAGTCATTGGAAGGATATTTATCGCGTCGATGGCGGCGAGAAGAGATCCGATCGACAGCGATTCAGCCAAAACACTAAAGATTTATCCAGCAGTAGGAACTTTCAAAACGCAATACGAGAAGAATATTACGCATTTAGGCCCGGGCCAGGGTTCTTGACTCATCTCAATGACGAGATGACGCAATCGGTGAAACCTTTCAAGTCTTCGAAAAAATTATCAGCTGCCGAATCCGCTCGAGATGAATACTTAAGAATCGACTTATGGATCGAGACTCCGATGATGCGGGAAAGGGAATGTGGTAATCGTTCGGTACTTGTTGATCCTCAGAGTACACGCAGCGTATGCGCTAAACAATGGAGTCTTTGTCAAACGTCGGCATTCGCTACCGTAGCTACCTCGGTCGATACCTTATTTGCATAATGAAAGGGATACGAGTGTACAGTATGTATACAAAAAAATGAAGTTCAGTTGTGTAAATATACAATTATTCCAGCAGTCTTTGTGTCCTGAATATACCAACCTCCTATCCAGCCTATTCTGGGAATAACTTCATTAGCACGCTGTCGCTAGAGCTTCTGGCGATTGTTTTAGAAATTATAATATGGTACAATTCGGAATGATCTATTGTCATCCATCCGTCATGTTCGTAACATTGATATAATGATTATTCACTCAGTACTAGCTCGAGTCGTGACATTGAATGAAGCTTGTAGAAATTGTGGGATTGACGCATACTAAGGATTTTTTTCTTTTATTATTGATCTATGCAAGTTATCGTATCAGTTACAGTAATTATTTGAAAAATTGATATTATCTATCGGTATTGTTGAATTACAATTTTAATTAATCGGCCGTAATTGAAATATGATTAAAATTATCGATAAAATCCAGATTAACAAAGGGAAATAAGGAAAATAGGAAAAAAGATTATAAAAGGGACGGAGAAGATAACATTGCTATCGTTTTCGGCTTGGTATTGGGCCTAATTTCGACATAATTTTTTAATATGAAAGGGGGTAGGTCCACCTGAAATCGGATTTAAAAAAAATGGGTAATTTAAATTTTTGAAATTGGTTATTAAAGTTTATTTATGTTGTTTAAATAAAATAGTTTTGAATTTCACTGAGGTTTACATTGTGTTTCCTTGTTTAAATTTTGGCCGTTCTTATAATCGAAGTCATGATCTGATTCAGTTTTATGAAGTGCTAACCCTGTATAACTTTGTTGCTGTCCCTCAAAATTCTTTTTATATTTTCTTATTCTCGTTTCTAATCATCTCTCAGTTTCTCCTACGTAACTTTTATCGCAATGAAAAAACGATGTTTGATGATTTACATGCACTCAGCCTTTGTAATTTTTCCATTACATTTTTTACAGGGGGATCGTTTTTTTTTAATTATCTCAGTATTCTAAGGAGAGTAATTTTTTCTGAACAATTATAATTATTAATACTTGTAATGGATATCCATTTGTTTGTAATGCATCTATAATAATATATAATATAGAACTTTTTACAGTAATCTAAGCTGAGACGCTATAATGGTTATATCAACTAATATAACATTATTTTTTGTGATGCATAGGGTCGTTTGATGAAAGATGTAAATATCAATCAAAGCATTTCTTTTCTGTGAACTCAGTCTCTATCGATTTTGTTTCTGATAACTACGATGTCTTACAATCGGATGCCATTGTTGTTTTCTATTTCTTCAGCAAAAGTAAATCTATCGTCAGAACCTTTAATTTTATTTAAAATGTTGAATATGTTTAGGCTGAATTCTTCCATACCGACAGTGTGCTAAAAAAATGTTGTCGTGTCAAAGACAAAAAGATATTTTACAGCTCAATTTACTAGTACAAGAATATATTTTCTAAGTATTCCGTAAACATATTGGCCACAATCAGAGAACCCATTGGTATCCATAAACTCGTTTGTAATCTTGATTATGAAAGTAGTATGAATATAGTTTTAAACTGTTTTTACATCAAGTCGATTTATTGAATTGAGAACTTTTTTAAATTTCATTTTTCTAGGAAGATCTAGTTCTACACCTACTTTTATCTTCCGTATACGAATGCGGGAAAGTGTTTCCGCACGAAAAACAGTGCGAGAAATGCGGATTTCCCCATAATATTAAGAAAAACATTGTTTTTAGCACTAGTAACGAAATGTACTATGTGAGTGTTGTACATGCCCTGCAATTTATCTACTTAAATGAAATTCAATAATTAATTACATGGTTCATTGATTCGAACAAAATTATTAGTAAAATTATTAGGAAAAACGAGCTGATTTTGCGGAAAATAAATATATTTATTTTTAAAAAATCAGTCACGATTTTCTTAATTTGTAATATTTCTCCAAATTGTACAGGAACTTTTAAAGAATAAAAAGTCGTCTACGTGACTGAATTCGAAAAATTCTTCCGAATAAGAAAAAGAAAAATAATTACCATAATTATCTAAAAATATAACATAGTTAAAAATACGTAGTCCTTTATTTTCCTTTAATAATGAATGATACATTCATTCGACAATTGAATAACGAGTGAGAAAATCTTTCCATCTGTCTGAAATTGGAGTAAGCTTCTGTGCCTCTAATATTTTCTTAGAAATAAAAGGAAAAAGCAAAAATGGCCTATTTTTCGCTCTTTGAATACACAGGCCAACAAAAATCAGACCGTGAACATTTTGTAATATTTAAGGTTATGCACCCCAAAAATGGATTTACCCTTTAACGCCTACATGTTGCTCTTTTTAACGTTTTTCTTAAAATTTTCTAATTACGCGTTACTGGGATTTCTAAATTAAAGTTAGAACATTGCAAATCATTACTGAAATGGCGGATTCAAATTGACGGGTAATGTGTATGCCCTTGAAGTTACTGACATAAATGTCATGTAAAATGTCCGTATCTGCATGAGAAAAGAAAACTGTTAATATTACTAAATAATGCAAATAGTGTAAGATACCACACAAAATCGTGACACACTCATTTAACTTAAGGTGAAAATGACTTAATTATAGCGAATTTAATATTAAACGAGTGAAAATTGACCCACCCTTTAAAGTCAAATTTGACTTCATATAAAGTTAAATTCGACCGTAATGACGGCACTGAAATGGTTGTGTGTACCTCAAAAAACAGACGTTTCAAAAAACAGAGATTCAAAAACCAGGCATTTAAAAAAACAGACATTTCAAAATGTACATATTCTTAAAATGTAATTAATGATTGACTTTTAAATATACCTAATAAATAATCCAGGGTTGACCTTCAAGTGCCCTACAAAATGAATCCCTTTGTATAACGTTTTTGACCTTGAAGTAACCTTCCAGTGACATCTGAAGGACCACGATCGCACCGATAGTGAACGCACCAATCGCAGGCGTGTTTTTTAAAATGTCGAGTTTTTTATATGTCTGGTTTGTGATTTGTCGGGTTTTTGAGGTGCATCCAAGTAGTTAGATATTAGACATTCGTACTTACGAGTATGTGATCATATGCAACAACATAAATTTAACCACCGAACACTCCTAGTGTAGCTAAAATTCATTTATAAACCTCAATACTGCAAAGCCAATATTGAAAAAATGCTTCAAGGCGATAAAAATTGAATTATTAATCTCATACCAAAACTCGAATATGCGTTTAGGTTATTAGGTTAGCAGTAATCGCTTTTTTAATGTGTCAGATTTCTTTCTCCGTGAAGTGAATATTACGTATTAACTTTAGATAATGTCAAACTTGACTAAAAATTCAATTTAAGAAATATAGAGTGTAAACCTTCTACCTAACCTTCAAAATCTTCAAAGTTTGAGATGGCGGGGCTGTACAAAATTTGAACATTATACAATATCTTATAACTTTATTGAAATATATTAACATACGAATAGCAGAAAATTCACTGAAAAAATGTAGTTGACCAGACTGTAGTACAATTAGCAACTTTCTAGTTATATAAATCCTATTTAGTAGGGTAATTTTTATTAATTACATGTTTTAATTAAATTAATGCTCAGAAACTTTTTTCTTACTTTTTTCGAAAATATAATAATAAAATGAATCGTATAAAATTATATCGTCATTTTTATTAGATCAATTCAGTTTTCCAGCATCTTCTGAATTGTGCTGCAAGAGTGGGCCAAACTCCATTTAATTTGTTTAGTATAAAGTATAACTTTGATAATAATTAGTAGTTTAATATACTGAAATACCTACATTCTAAATTTGAATAACCCGCGTAAAAATTCCGCCCACACGGAAAAAAATCATAAGTAGAATTTGCCGAACTTAGTTAAGTAAAATTTACCGAGTCTCATTTAAAACCAAAATTTATTGAAAAATATAAATAAATGGTATTCTAGCCCTTAAGTTTTTAAATGATGTTTAATTACAGATTAACGAAAAACTAGGCTAGATATTCTATAACAACTCTCGCAAGAACATTGACACCCCTTATTTTAAATATAAAAATTATGTGAATTTGTTCACCTGGATTAGATTTTCATACATTATTGGTATTAATCAAGCAGTTAAAAGATAAATTCCAGATAAACTGCAGAAAATTAGGATCGTTCTTTTCATTATTTGGACTGACAATAGTTACTCAAATTTTTCGGTAAATAAGTTCTAGGTAGAATCTACTAATTATTTTTTTCTGTGTACATTCTATCCAGTTCATAGCTAATAAACTGGCGTTCTGTACAGTGTAAGCCAGATCTTTTATATGTGAGCAGCTTCAATCCATTTATTTCTATCTAATATTTCGATAATTTTGTAACAAAAAAACCGATTGACTGATTTGTGGCTATTTTGTAGATATTTCTACTGTATATAGTTTTAAACCACGTAATTTACCCCAAAAATTAATGAAAGGGCGGAAATAAGTCGTCCACTAATTGAATTGTTACTTCATTAGTTAAATTTAAGTAATTAATTTTAGTAAGAAGATGTATAAAAGACAATTACTGAGTTAAATTTAATATAATCGGAATAATGATTTCGTACACTGAGAAAGGACGTCCATAGTAAAATGTACTATATCGCACAGTTGGGAAAATATGGCTAAAACAACTATGAAAAATAGTCAAATTTACCACTTTCGTAGTCGATTTTATAATAATTTTGTTGAACCAACTACCTCCTTATAGTTGTTTTAACTTATATCGTGCACAGTCATCATTTTGCACTATGTTCATAGTCAATTTAACTACTTTTTTTGTGTGAGTGTACTCTAGTAGTTTCCTCTTGAAAATCAATACTAATTCGACTAGTCACTCCTGCATTACAATGTTTTAACTAATTTCGATTTGTAGAGTAGTTATATTAATTGCATTATAGTAACTATATTCTTAATACTTCGAACAATTATAAAATATAGTTACTGCATTGGAATAGAATGATTGAAAATGACTAAGATTTTGTTTAGTCTATCCTTAAACCACCTGATGCATTACGAAGTCTCTCGTGACTCAGAGAAAATTGTAGTGTTTGCACTATAAGCTTCGGTGATATACAGACATTGTACAGTTTATTGTAAAATTAACTGTATTTATGGTCCCCATTACGATTTCTACAGTAAAATGAACTATATTGATTGTACCAGTTACCATTTCTGCAGTAAAACTAACTATATTATTGTACTGATTACCATAAACATCAGTGAAGTACAATCGTCGCTATAAATTTCTCGTAGTGTGGCCTTAGATTTAGCATGGTATTCCTTACAAGGCCTTGTCAAATCTGTAATGCTTTCACCATCGATAAATATGGTTTCTAAAAGAGATAATTGGCTGAAATTTAAAATAACCTCAAAACGGTGCATTATAATGAGAATTACAACTCTAGATAACAACTGTACGCTTGCTTCACCTTGAAAGATGTAATAAGCGGTATTTTGGTCGTTTTCAGATAATTCTTCCCAGAGGGTTTTTTCCTTGCATGTATCGTATTTTGAACAACATCGAATTTTAATAATGGAAGATGTACAGGCATCTGACACTGAAAATATAGCAGATTTTATTTTGCGATCCAGTAAATTTGACTTCTAGTCTATACCCACATAGAAGAAAAATATCCCGACGACATTTTCAGAATATTACTTTTGAGACATTAATATTTTAGAGATGTTTTAAGGGACATTTTAGAGACACCCCCAGAACGTCTTATATCCGCTTTTTTTATATTCTGATGACATCTGCAATATTCTAAAGATATTGTAGAGACATTCTGAGTTTATTTTGCAATACAATATATATATTGTATATATACATTTTGGAAATGTTCTGCAGATATTCTTTTGACATGCTGAAGACATTTCGGTAATAAAGAAAGCTTGAAAAATAGAACGAATTATTATAGATATTTAATTTGATTTTTAGTATTATGTATGTGTCGTTAGATATGTTATTGCGGAATATAGTTTTACAATTTCGCTCCCAAATAAATCTATGAACCTGAATATAATGTTCCCCGATCAAGGATCGAACCCTGGTCTTCCGTTTACTACACTGACGTCTTAACAACTTCGATATGTTCGCATATATATGTATTATTAAGGCATAAAAAAGAGTAACTTATAACTGAAATGTAGAACCCATATTGATAAATGCGGGTTTAGTTCAAACAAAAACTTAAGCATTTCTCTACATACCTTAATATTTACTTACGCAAACATTTCATACAGTAATTTTTATCGTAAAAGGTACATAAATGTTATTCAGTTTCAATTATATTTAATTAATTTTGGCATTTCTATATAAGAAATCATCTCATACATAGAAATTCTCTGCATAACCATCTTTCATGCACTGTAATAGTCATATGACATTTAATTATACAGAAAAATAAAGACATATGGATGATAAAAAATGAATACATGTGATTTATTATTCTAAGAGTTATTTTGAAGAAATGTAGAGAGTGATAAATAAAATGACAATAGTAATTGTACATTTCAGTGCACTCTTCGTTCCGAGAGAACAAGAGGGTATTGATTCCAACGTATTATAAGTTGTTAACAATCGATAGTTCAGCGGTTAAACATTGCCTTTCTAAACTGTGGTTTGCATCAATTTCTCAAATGAAATATTTTAAGAATATCATATTTGCAATGTGCTACAAAGATTCTGGCGAAACATTCTAGCCATGTTAAATTTGAGATACAGTGAGACATTTCAAATGTGACATCTCCAGAATATTTTAAGAATAATACATATAGAACGTTTCAACTGAAATATTTCCAGAATGTCTCATCTGCATTGTTCTGCAACGATTCTCGCAAAACATTCTAGAGATATGTTAAATTTGAGATACAGTGAGACATTTCAAATGTGACATCTCCAGAATATTTGAGGAATAATACATATCGAATGTCTGAAAAGAAATATTCTCAGAACGTCTCATCTGCAATGTTCTGCAATATTTTCTGAGCAACATTCGGGCGACATCAAGTTTGAAATGTGACACATTTCGAATACCACATCTCTAGACAATTCTGAGAATCATACATACAGAATATTTCAAATGAAATGTTATCCGAATATCTCATTTGCAACAGTTTGTTTAAGACATTTTCAAAATATTATGGAGATGTTGCAATATTTCAATTGTAAAGTTTGTGATATTTTGAAGATTTTATTTCTATATAGATAAGGCTAACGCAATGTGTAAACTATAATTGTTTTGCTTGAAAATACCTTAATTTCAAATTTTATGAACACTAAAGTAGTATTTGCATTAATCGTATACAGAACATTTCTGTGGGTTCATGTGTACAACGGCAGAATAAATTGCAGCATTGGAGAATCATGCGAGATGTTAAGGTTATGTTAAAATAATCTACTTGCAATGCAACCTTCTATATAAATGGTTTCCACTGAAACCATACTAATCGGTTTTTGTTGGTCGAAAATGAAATTCTAACACGTTCAATAATTGTTGTTCATATCACAAGGCGTATGGTACACTGTACAGTGAGATTTCGGAGATTTCACTTTAAGGATTTTAGAGTGTTGATAGTCATTTATCATGAGATACACAACACGCTGTATGTAAATTAATTATAAAATTATGACTTCAAATTTTTAAACTGAAATGATACTCAAGTCTTAAAAATTGTAAACACATCCTCAGGTTACAAATAGAAGAAGTTGTAGCTTCCTTTGTTTGAGAAAAAAAGTAATAAATGTATTTCACAAACTTGAAACTTACTATAAATGTTGACTAATATTTAAGTTTCAGTCGTATAAAAGTACTTTGACAGATTAAATATTACGATAATTGAATGAAGAAGATAAATACATTTTTAATCTCTGTATTCCTTGTTTCCTTAGGAAAACATTTTTTTTAGTATATATTATTTCGAACTAAACGTAATGGTCTTATTAAAGTCTGGAATGGCAAATACTTTCTAAAATACATTTCCTACGCATTTTTTAAGTAGATTAATTAAAACAATGTTAGAATTGCAACGATGATAATGAGACTTTATAATAAACTACATTTAAAAATATATTTACTTTCAATCAAGAACATGGGAAATTTAGTGTATTCATTGCTATTAAGAGTTTGTTACACATCATACGGCTTCGCACATCGTGTAATAGTTTTCTTTACGATCCAGCATGATTATGTCAAAGTTTAAAGCGTTCAGTTTTAAACGAATCGCTGCTAGTAAAGTGCAATAACGTTTGAAAATAGAACCACCTACATGTCTAGTGCGTAATTGAACATTACGTAGAATTACCTATGAACCGCAAAGGTTAATACTACAACCATCGGCTATAAGGAAGTTGCTAAGAAAGAAAGTTAATTTCAAAATCTATACTTACATTTTATAGCTTTCGTCAAATCTATTATGTATTATCAATGAAAACTGATTATATCATAACATTCTAGTTATAACATATTTACTACAGTATAACGGCCTATATCTTTATTTCGGATAGTTTATATTTAAAATTGTTTATGATAAATTAGATTTAAAAAATTCTATAACTTTACTATATTGAATAGTATTTTTTAATACTACTATAGTAATTGTCTCTATATAGAACCCAAAATTCTACTCGAATACATCTTTATTAATATTTCATCGATCAATACTTAATAAGACCCAGGAATAAACAAAGATTTTACTTTCAAGGCCGCTCTTCCGAATAGTAGTAAGAAAATTAAAAAAAAATTAAAATTTATATATGATTTTGACATGTATAGTAGAAAAGCATGATTTTTTAGGACGCATTTTCTTACAAATATGGAGTTTTCGATACAATATCTTACGTTGAGTGAGCAAAAATATATTGCAAGGATGCCCTCGATAGTTGTACTTAAAAGATACACTGGTGTATATTTGAAATTTTCTATATCAGATTCAAAATGGTCACTGCACTTACAAATTCCTTTTCAAAATTTAAATTTTTCTTTCTTGAATAGACTTTAGAGAAAATTTTATAAGAGCAATTATGTTCAAGAATAAGTCGAAGAATACCCTCCAATTTTTTCAGAATGTATTGTCACAGTTTTTTATTTTTGAAAAATTCGAAAAATAGACATTTTCAAAAAAGTTATATGGAAAAAATCTGAGAAAATTTGAGAGTATTCGTTAACCAATTCTAAGACTTTTTGCTTTAAGCAAATTTTCTCTAAACTCTGTAGCTTTCAAGAAAACTAATTAGTAGTCTTAAAATCCATAAAAGTTTAATAATTTTTTCTTTTGAAAACTAGAGACTGTGACGCAAATGTCCATAGAACATTTACTAATTTTGAATGATTTTTTTCAAAATTTCGATTTTTGGAATTTTTCAAAAATAAAAAATTGTGAGAATACATTCTGAAAAAATTCGAGGTTATTCTTCGACTTATTCCAGAACATAATTGTTCTTATAACATGTTCTCTAATGTCTATAGTTTTGAAGAATCGAAATTGTTAAATTTTGAAAAGGAATCTGTAAATACAGTGGTCATTATTAATCTAATATCGAAAATTTCAAATATATACCAGTGTATCTTTTAAGTACAACTATGGAGTGCCCCCTTTCAATATATTTTAGCTCACTCAACGTAAGATATTGTATCGAAAACTCGATATTTGTAAAAAAATGCGTCCTAAAAAATGAAGTTTTTCTACTATATGTATATGTCAAAATCATATATATATATATATATTTCAATTTTTTCTAATTTTCTTGCTAGAATGCAATGAGTGCGTGGAATGAATGAGTGGAATGGTGGGAATTTATTTCATATTGAAAATAAGCGTTGAAATCGCAGTAAACTTGTTGTACATTTGGGCGTTAATGGGTTAATAAGAAGGTTTAATTTGATCTCATTGAGTATGCATTTTTGTTTACGCTTTATTTTAAATTAATTCAAAAATAATAACCAAACAATTATTTATTAAATCTGTATTTTATGAATATTTTATTTCTATTATTATTTATATCTTTTGTTTCTTCTTGTATAAAACTACTGTCACGGTACTTTATATTGTTTCTTGATTTCGTGTGTGTTTCTAAATTAATGAAATGTTGGATATTAAAAAGTTATGAATTAAGTAACATTTGTGAGCAGCGCTTATTCATTTAATAAAAGGTATATCATTTTTATAATTTCTTAAGGAAACTTTTGCATCAAAACTTGTTGTCACTGATAGACGAGACATCTCTTGAACACCACTGAAAGTAAGATGCCGATCCGATTTTACCTGTAGCTGGTTCCACTTATCAATATTAAAAAATCGTCCGAAAACGAGGTGCGGTAATTCCGGTTTCTGCCTTCACTTCCCTTCCTACCAAGAGATAAAACAGAATGTATCTTATACTTTTGTGTTATGCTGTAAACACTTGGAAAAAATTAATTAATATCTAAAATAATTTATTTTAATGTAGTAATTCACTAATTCGGCGAATAATAAAATGCTGCATGAAGAATTAATTTTGTTAAATGTAAGTAGTAAACGCATTTATGTAGCTAGTTGTAATTGTTTAAATAAAAATATCGATGACAAAACTTCATCTGAAAGTTATGTTTTTAGCATATAGAATGTACATATTGTTCACACGATCTTCGACCTTCATGGAAAGTATTGTTATTGATTAAACTCTTATGTACAATATCTGTCATGAGCAAAATTTACTCGTAAGATAAAGAAATTTTTTAACTTTTTATGTAAAAAATACTTTGATTTAGTTAGGATAATCTGCTATATCGGTAACTAACTTATTTATCTAGGCATGCAAAAATCAAACAGTTGGAAAATATACACTTCTAGCTAACAGATAGAATTTAATTATAATTTAATGAAAACTCTTCGACTTGTATAACTGAGCCAATCGACACTAATATTCTTGCAAATACTCTAGCCGAAGCAACTGCAGAAAATACACAAAGTCCAGAAATTGGAATTCTGATTTTTACGATATTCTATTCAAACAGGCAAAAATAATAACGGAGACATAGTTAAACACAGAATATTTCAATTCTTACTATAAAGAAAATTCATAACCATGGTTTCATAAACAAAATTTAATAATATATTTTATTTCCTGGGTGAATAGATCGTTCAAATACATATCATTCAGCTGCTTCTCTTCAACGTATAAAATAATACTCCGAAGTTACTGAAGTTGTCGTTTAAAATACGTTAACACGACATATTGAAAGTAAATAATTATTTTCTGTACATTTGCATGAATATTTTCTTAACTCAGTTTTGTAACATAAGCAGAAAATGAGTTTTTCTATTGGTTTTTCTCCACTCTTCTTATTTCTAATATGATAAAAGTTGTTCAGTGTAACTGGACAGATTTTTGTCATAGAAACTGTGTATAAAATATTTTTAAGGACATTAAATTGAGGTAGAAATGTATCATGTAGTCGAAACGATATTTTTTTTAAACAGATTTAATGATTTTCTGAAAGGACCGACATACCTAAGCGATTCATACAATTCTTCTCAAGAATTGACGTTTAAATAGTTTTGTATATTTAGCAAAAATGCAGATGACTTTTTCATGAATGAGTATTTAATTCACACATCTAATGTAGATTTTTTATTTGATTTTTTTATTATTCTGTTCATGATGATTTGCTGCTATATTATTTTTAATATTTAATGCATTTGAAATCGAAGAAATATATTATTAACTGTACTTAATAAATGCATAAAAAATCATTATTCTATTCGAGACTTCCACAAAGTTTTATCTTTTTTAAATACAGTCAGGATAAACAGTTACTGAATACAATAAATATAATAATACCGCGACATTCGAAGTAACAATTAAGACAATACCATTTTTAGTCATTTCAGGACTCTTGATATTCAACGCCATATTAAAAGTATTTCATAAAAAAGTGCGGCAATAATTATAACACAATATCGAAAGAAAGACTTTAGAGAATAATTTATAAGATATTCCCATTTTACTACGAGATTTAAAGCTTTTCTAAATACAAAGATTTATAATGAATTAATTTGTATTAATGGTGACATTTTGAAGCTGACCTGCACCAAGAGGTCGAAACGTTAAATTTTAGTGTATTTTAAATTATTTTATTATATTGTGACCATCCTTTTATTTTGTATGACCGAAACATATAAATATTTTATTATCAAATCTTTATATTTTTAACGGTCAATAAAATTTCGAAAATGAATATTACCCATTGTGATACCAACGTCAACTTTCATAACTTCTTTCAATCTATCAGACTGATTATTGGATACGAATTGACATTAATAATGAAAAAGTGATCTAGGTTAAACAAGTCACTAGCAAAACACCTAAACCAAAGGATATTTTTGATAAGATGCAGAAAACAGCGTCTTATACCACCTCATCTGGATAATAAGAAACTTAAACCTAAATTTAACAACATTCTTATCAACCCATCATACAATAGCTACAACTTGAGATGCAAAAGAAAATTACTGAATCTGGAGATTAGGGACATATATTATACAATCAACGAGAACAGGACATTACGAAAACAATTTTTCAACAAAATTACAACGGAAGTACCTTAAAAACATGCTGAAGTTGACCCACAACAAGAGATCAAAACGTTAAATTTTAGTGTATTTTAAATTACTTTATTATATTGTGACCATCCTTTCATTTTTTATGACGGAAACATATCAATATTTTATTATCAAATCTTTGTATTTTTAACGGTCGATAAAATTTCGAAAATGTAGATTTTCTAAATATTCTTACTATTACGACATCGTGTGATACACATGCTACATCCTTCTATTATCTTATAAATTCATGTCGAATTAGATATAGTAAAAGTTCAATGTCGAGGAAATATCGACCTTAGTAATGAAAGTATCTATTAATCTTTATCGAAAATGTGGTAGTTCAATGTCACGGAAATTTCTAACGAGTTCCAAATATGACCTTAAATTGGTATTCAAGGCTTTCCTTTTCACTCTTATTCTTGAGTAACGCAATAATTTAAATGACCACATGTAAATAACCCATATAACACAAGCTCCTCGGCACATTCCGGGACGTAATGTGTTGATGTATCTTTTTAAAGAAAAAAATCGCACCATACATCTTATATTTAGAAAAAAGTTGTTTAAATAATTGAAAAGTCTAAACAGAGTTGTATTAAATGCATTGTAATAATTATAAATAAAGATCTACTTATACATCTTAGTCTTTGGTAACGTCTGATATTACGATTTTTTCAAATATTTTTTTTTTTGCGTATATATAAATATTGGATACATTTGCGACAAATATTCAAAAGTTGTAAAGAATTTAAAAATAGTAAGATGTATTCTGGAAAAATAAATGCATCCGAGAGTTTTTTCGTAAGGTACATAAAAATGTTACAAAAAACATAAGTGAAGAGTTATTTAATTAAAAATAAATTTCTCCAAAAAATCTGAAAAAATTACTGTAACTGACGGCAGTGGCCTTCCTAATGCATGATGGGTCGGAGCCAATTTCAACCTAAAGGTCGAGGCACTCAAAATTTGTTTGTTAAGTTCTTTTCCGATATGTTTCCTGAGTTATCAAAAAAAAATCGTTTTTTGGAAAATCGAGATTTTGCATTCTTTTATGCTGAAAATCCTGCTGCTTTAGTTGTTGTTCAATGAAAAGACCTGTATGCTTAAATGTTTCTTATAAATTTCACATCTATAGTATATGCTTTAGGATATTAAAGAAAAAAACGAAAAAATATTTTTTTAACTTAACATATTTAAAATATAATTCTTATTCCTGACTTTTTATTTATTAAAAATATTAGAAGATAAAAAAATAAAATTAGGCTCGTATAAAAAATCATATGGTTTTCAGCATTCAGTGTAATGAAATATCTGTTTCCTTGTAAGCCTTGTATTCAACTAATTTTTTTTTTCTTTTTTTACTTTAATATCTTAAAACATATGCTACAGATATGAAATTTATAAAAAATATTTAAGCATACGGGTCTTTGGATTGAGCGACAGCTAAAGTAGCAGGATATTCAGCATTAAAAATGCAAAAACTCAATTTACGCAAAAATGTGACCCACGATTTTTTTCTGTTTGGTCTTAAATAACTCAGGAGACATAGCAGAAAAGAACTTAACAAACAAATTTACAGTGCCTCGAATATTAGAGTGAAATTGGTTCGGACCCACCGCGTAATGGCAGTATGTGAATCTAATGCATGACGTTGGGAATATTGGGAAGAGTGTTTTCTTGATGTGGAAGTAAAATTTGCAGAAGCGGTTATTTTATATATCATCAAATTCATTCATTAGGAAAGTCATATGCTTTGTCTGTAGATTGTCATATTGTTCTTATCACAAATTGTATGCATTTTTATCTTGTGTAGATTTGTTTGCAAAACGATCAATGAAAAGTAACCCCGGACTATTTTATGACACCCTAGCACTCTGGATGTTTTATGACATCGAGTTCTACATAACTTGACGGGACAATCATATTATTCTTTTTTTTTTTATTTATTTATTTTTCTGTAGAAAATAAGCGCGCAAAAGCTATTAAGAAGCCTTTTGAAGACCATCTCCCCGAAAACATGTTCGTTGTAGTTCTGATGATGACGCACTTTTTAATAATTTTCCATCTTGATTTATGTAAATTTTGAACAATAAATATGTTTTGTGCGAAAATTAATATTATGTAGGTATATAGAGCAGTATCGCGATTAACCCCAGAATCGCCGAAATTTATAGTGACAGGAGACGTGATAAACAGTTAGTGTTCTAACAATTAATCTTAATTATTATTAAGATAAATTGGTACATATATATTTTTGGTTTAAACTAGTGGGGTGAAGTATTAAAAACCGACATGTAGAATTTTTATATCTATAGGATTATTTTCTAGAAAAAAATTGGTAAAAGCGAAATTACCTGATTTTCCCTCGTCTTATTGATGACGTGGTTTTGAAATAGCAATAATGAACACAGGCCAACAATTACGTAAAAATCACTTAACAAATACCTTTAGAATCTTGCAACTTCAACGTTTCACATTATTTTAATATTGCTAAATATACACCAAAATTATATCTTCATTGTCCAATAAACTTATCGGGCGATTGCACCTTTAAATAAATATAACCTCTCATGATTACCACACTTCGATCATGAACACCAAGTGTTTTAATTTGTCAATATACCGTTATATATACCTTAATTTCGGCTTTTACTATACTCTATAAATTGGAATAACAAAAGTCACTGCGAATAAGTGTAATAAATAAATCACAATTACACTGAAAATGAATAAATAATTTTTTGTCCGCTTATTAATATAATTATAAATGTATAATCATTTCTTGGCTTCATGGTGTATTTACATTTGAGGAAAATAAACAAAACTGAGAAGTAAATAAGCTTAACTGATGAGTATACTCGATCCCTTCAGGAAAAATTTGAATTTTGAAATTTACGTCACTCGTTTAAAAAAATTACCTTTTGATCTGGCACACTTTACTATGTGCTTAAAATATTTCGCTAACCATTGCTCCTGGTAATTTACAGCTCAAACATTATGTAAGCAATTTCTTCGATGCTGATATTCGTATTCAAGGTTTTAAACGGTGATGTTGACTTTTAAGTTTTTAATAGTGATTTTAATTCTTAGGTTTATAATTGATATATTCGTATTAAATCGCCTTCACGCGATTTAATCTCACCCATTACACGAAATATTGTATATTAAAGGTATGTTTGGAAATAACAACAGTAAATATAAATATAAACTAGATGCCTTCGACCCGGGTGCCTACAATTTTGGCTAAATTCGTATTGCAGTTCCTTGACGAAAGGCTGATGCTTCCGGGAATATTCCCATTTTAAGACTGCCAGGAAATAAGGCGGCATAGGGTAGTTCTAGCATCGTTAGGTTCGAGTAGTTTCTATACATATATTGTAACAATATCTTGTTCCTTAAATAGGGTGAATATGCCAATGAATGGACGGTTAAGCATTTTTCACACTTTGATCGATTGCAACTTTTGAATTCTTTTATGAAAATTCAATTATGATACCACCATTAGAATCGTTAGACTCTGCTCTTTATGACCGTGTAGTTCAACCTATGATTTTATTTAATTATTAACCTCGTCTTCATACGTTTGTAAAAACATCCGCTAAACCCCAATAAATAGACGGGTTAAATCAAATGGGACGTTTTCAGTACCAGTTTTGGACGGCTTTAAAACTTTGCTTTGATTTTACAAATATATAAACAGTGGAAGATCAATAGTACTGTAAATATTGTTTTGAATGTTCAAAGAACATAAAAATATGTATTTTGTTGCATGTTCTGCATCATACATTCATAAGAAATAGAAATATATAGAAAATTGTCCATTCATTGGTAGTCGTCCATTCATTGGCATATTCACCCTATATTAAAATTGAAAATGAGCATTTTCAAAGAATCGACCCCGACCGCAGGTCAGCCGAAGCACTTATAAATGAGCACGTCTTGTTCACACTGATGCTTAAAAAAACGCGGTTTAGTCGAGTTTTTGACAGGTCGGGTGGCAGGAAATAAATTTTTTATATGTGGGATACTTCGGTTTCCGTTTTTTACGGCATTATCATTGATTTTACGAAGAAATGAATCAAACCTTTTTTGTAGAGAATACGATGTTCTATATTTTTTGTTTGAAACATTTTTTTGTACGATTTGTATTTTTTGTTAAAAAGTGGAAAAAACGTGTTTTTTGAGCGTTTTTTTGTTAAACCTCCCCATAATCTAGTATGGATTGTCTCCAAAAACTAATCAGATCTAAGTTTGGCCAAGAGAAACCCAAATCAGTTTGTACTTTTTAAATTCGTCCTGCCAGTCGCGAGATATCGCGTATACAAAATTTTGCCCACGGACGGACGGACGTACAACCTATAACGGACACAAATTTTTTTATTGTTGCTTTGGGTTCCTTAGGGCCTGAAACGGCGACATTTGATGAAAAACAATAGGGTAATTTTTTGGCGGGAACTAACCAAATTCAATACTTCGCCAGACCTACTGTCTGGGTCGAAGTAACATAAATATAAACTGGCAATACAACCAGTTAACATTTTTATTATTAATGATTCATAGTTCAATGAACTTCCTTCTTCTGTTTATTATACATTCCTGTGATATCAATTATTGTGCGCACGAGTCTCGCAATCTGATATAAATCTTTTAAATTCAACATTTTTTAAAAAGCCTTCTTATCAAAAATTAATTTTGATCTTCATTAAAAATGAAGAAGATTCCCGGTATAATTGCGTCTCGCTATATTTATGTCCCAGCATATTTGCTCGTCTCGTTATATTTTCCAGTAGCCGCTTTCATTTTCCCCCACCTTACAGGGTGGGGCTCAGGAAGGGTCCGCTGTGACGTCACAATCATCACGCCACTATGGGGAGTGAGAGAGGTGACGTTCCCCTTCTTTTGGTAAATATAACTAGACGGGAGAAGGAGGCGAGGAACCGAGCAGGTAAACATACCGGGGCTCTACGGTACGGTAACATTTAAAAGGGGAAACTGCACTCGGGGTTTTGGATAATTGGCTGACAATTTTTTTATGGATTCTACGATAAAATAAGAAATACACGAGTCTGAGCGTTTAATATAATATATAAAATAAAATATTAAAAATCACGCTTTAATTCTACATTGGAAGATCAGATGCTAATCTTTTCGAACACTTTTTTGGAGCGTCTTTATTGTCTCTAAAAGATCTGATTTTGTTATATCATCGTTTTAACTTTTTAAGCAAATAAGTATGCACAAAAATGAGCGCAGAATTTGTTTTACTTTTTATAGGTGTATAAACATAAAAAAATATGTTTAGATAGCGCGGATTAAAAATTTAATTTAATTTTTTTCTGAAGTGAAATATTTAAAGACTATGCCCATAGCCCATATATATATGACAATAGATTTTTGAGTGTCGCGTTAACTGGCATCGCAATTCCGCTTATTTCTTATCAATTTTATTTATTTTCTATATATATATAGAAATAAATATCAGATATAAATATCTGAACTGAGTAGCTAAATCAATTACAGAATAATTGGTCCCAACTGGATAACTGATCGCGTAGATAAATTTCCTAAATATTCATTAAAATATTCAAATTTAGTGTGCTTATGACCTGCAGTACAACAAAGAAATAGATGTTATCGGATATTACATATGCAATCAGATTTTATCCGGTACCATCAGTATGTTATCAGATAACATCAGTAGGTTATCGTATACAATATTTATCTCTCTGTGTAGCGACTGATGTTAATTGCATTATTCCAAAATTTGGTAATAACATTTTAGAAAAGAATGTTAAAAATGGTAGGGCATTCAATCGGCAATCGAAAAGTGCCAGGATGGTATCCTGGTGTTAACCAAATGTTCCTCTAAGTACCGCAGATAAAAGAATAAAAAAATAGTTTAGAATGAGTTCAAAATGTGTTCTATGAAAGGTCTGATGCATTAAATAGTGGGGTTTTTCTATACTTGAGAACATTGCGACCACAAAGTCAGAAAAAAATTCATAATTTGACGCATCCGACCTCTTGTAGAGCAAATTATGAGATAATTCTGAACTATTTTTTATTCTGCTATCTGGGTCCTTATTATTTTGTCTGAATTTTTCACACATTTTCGGTTCTCCATATTTTTCACATATTTCACATCTAAAATTTTCATTTTTTAAATTTTTCATTGAAATTGTTTTTTCAAAAAAGCTCATTGTTCGGGAATCCAAACGATTTAGTAAGAGGGGGCTTGAAAAATATTTGAAATGTTTGAATAATGCAATTACCATCAGTGGCTACTGCAGGTCATAAGCGTGCCAAGTTCGAATTGTTTAATAATTATTATGGTGAAGCCTGCATAAAAAAATTCCGTTTACGTTTACTAGATATTTTTCTAAATGTAAAAACCTATATTATATATAATCTATATATTATAGATTAAAGGTATGATATATATACATATATATATATACTACTAAAACTGATTATTCTGGAGTTACAACATAAGCCGGTCGCAGGATGTCCTCAGGGGCTCCTGAGGAGCTCTCGAAGACCAAAGCGGATATTTGGACCTCCTCAGGAGCTCTTCAGGATATCCCGAGACGGATTATGTTGTATGGGGCCAATACTAACTTTATAGAAGTTCAAATATATTATATTTAATATGGTCCGTTCTTGTTTTAGGAGTGTAGAAACAGTTCCACATATTAAAGTTTACATCAATGTGCACATATTGACCTTGGATATTTTAGCAAATAAATATCATCAGAAATCAATGCTTAAGAATAAACATACCTTCATCAAAACATGATTGATTCTAATATGCGTGCAATAAATAACAAACAAGGATAATACAAAAATTATATTATTATTTTACAAAAATTCCTATTTCTTAGTAAGCATTCTTTAAACAGTTCTCTTAGTCAACACAAAATTAGTATTCCAATAGGGAATGGCCACTACATTAATAGCTATAAAGCTATCTTGATTGCTGGTCTGATTTCAAATATACTTTTAGTATAAATGGTCGACAGTTATTATTAAATGAAATTTAAATATTATTATGTAGAATGAATTTCGCCATAAATAATTACCGAAATTGACGATAAAACTAATGTAAATAGGATCACGTATAATGAAGTTGAATTATGTATGACGAAGTTCCTTTTCTAGAGAGGAAAACAAGTTGAATGAACTTTTCCTCTAATAAACTGAACATTATTGTACAAGAACACATGTTTTTGTATTTCTTTTTCAATAACAATTTTTTTGCAAATAATACTTGAACACATTTCATAAATAGAACCATTTTCGAATTTGCAATTGTCTTAACTAAATTAGGAAAGGCGGAGTTAGTTATAAAACAGAGGAAGTAAATAAAACAAGTTCTGATTTAGTAAAATATAATTATATTATCTATCATGTTTTATCTTAAAAAAGAAGTATTACGACCTACTTAATATTAAGTACTACAGAGCATAAAATGCTGGGTATACAATATCGGAGAATCCCGCCAGTCGACGCAAATCGAAAGATGTTGCATCTCAAAATCGAATCTTCGTTATAAACGAATCAGGTCAACCGGGGATAAGATTCCTACACGATCGTAAATCCGATGCTAAAAACGAATGATATGAATGACCGAAACTGCCCGATGTCTAGTCCCCCGTAGCGCATAAAAATTCCTATAATTCGTGGGACTCATTTTGGATGGCGACAGTTTCTCGACAGAAGCGAATTGAACAGTTTAATTTCTTTTGTTCGGGAAAGGTTGGAATTGTTGTTTTTTCAGAGTGGGTGGTGGCTGCTTCTTTGGCGGTTCTTTGTTGTAGGATGGCCTTTCCGGCTCTTCGGTAGTGGATGGTTGAGTGGCCAACCAATCCAAAGCTCGTTGGATTTCTGGTGGAATTGGTGGTGGAGTTGGGATATGCGAGCCTCGAACTTGGGTGCCAAATTCATCGGCAGTCCAGCTGATGGCCACTGGAGTACCGTCAGGTGCATTGTATTGTACTGATCCTTGGATCAGCTGAGCTTCATTGGGTGTTCCAGCATACTTGCGGCTTCCGGTTTCAGTTTGAAGGATACCTCCTTCGGTTTCATAGCTGAATGAGTATTGGCCAAGGTTTTCGCCGATGTTTTGCGAAGCCTTGACTAGCTTTTCAGGCTCCCGGAAGTAATCCTGCGCCGATGCGCACCCCCACACCAGGGACACCAGTACCTGAAAAACACAAGTGTTTTGGTTAGATAAATTATATATGTATATATATTGATAACAAATAAATATATTTCCCATTCGATTTTATTCCAATAAGAATAGTGATACTCAAATCTAATCATTTAAATCTAACCTACTCAGGTGGAATGATTTTAACATTTGCAACAGCGTCCAAGGGGATAATCATGCTATTTTCATTGCGAAAGGTTTGGCATTCGTCCTTGCATAGGAACGGAGAAATATTCCGAAGTTCTGAAGTAGAAATTAATATTCAGATGCTTGCACAAGTCTACGAGACTTTCATTTCAAGGATAATAACAGGTAAAACCGATGGTAACATAATTAAACGCATGCAAATAAAATGTTCGTGATAAATCTTCATTTCATGATTTCTTTTCTATATATTTTTCATTTTATAACATAAATCAATAATTACAAAAATATTTCAGATTGCAGCTAATTCCGAATGAAAATACAATATTTGTGTTGGCAACATTAAAAAAAATGTCTGCAGTCAAGTGTCGAGAATACGATAAAAATCTCTTAATACTGGTTTTCATTTTGAGACAGAAATATGTCGTATCGTCGAGTTCAATCTGGCACGTCGTCCGACCCGCTTTGCAAAACGACGAATAAAAAATAGACAAAATTTGCGAATAGGTAAAATCGCTAAAAAGTGTCTAGCCAACGAAGGACACAAAAAGAGGGGATAGACAAGCCTGGACGTTGACGGCAATGCTCGATAACTTTTTCGTGAATTCCACTTGTAATTATGTATGCGCTTGCCAACAACTTTCAAGCAGCTTCCGACTTGGAATGTTGAAATACTGTAGAGGTAAATGTCCCAGTAGCAAAACATTACTTCGATGCGCAAGTAATTGTTCGGAAATTCAAAACATAAATAAAAATTTTATTTTTTTCGCAAATTACGACATTAATAAAAAGAATAAACAAAAACTATCAAAATTTAATAAATTTCATATATTAAAAAATCGTTAATTGCTTGACAAGTTTTTTAATTCGATTTGATTACCCACAGTGTATCAAAATTTATTATCAAATTATTGAATGGATTTACATACTGGTCGGACGACCTGTGAAATGAA
This sequence comes from Trichopria drosophilae, assembly GCA_030407085.1. NCBI lineage: Eukaryota > Metazoa > Arthropoda > Insecta > Hymenoptera > Diapriidae > Trichopria > Trichopria drosophilae. The sequence continues at coordinate 19,615,021 of CM059584.1, read as the reverse complement.
AATTAATCTTTGACATAAGTAAGTTTAATTAGAAGGTATTTATTAACGGCGTATACAGATGTTACTTGGCAATCAAACAACGTTTTTCACTGTAGTGTATATCAATTGACAAGTAATTGAAGAAAAGTTTTTTTTTCAATAATAAATGTCAGTACAATTTCATTAGGAATGGAATTACGAAATTTTCTTGCTGACAATGCAAGTGGTTACCCACCAAAGCAAAAATGCTGTCTACCTACGTTGAGCCAAGCCTTCTGTCATTTGAATATCTTTCACCTCCGTATTGCCTTATTAGTTTTAAAAAGTTTTGCTTGTTAAGAATATTATACATGCTTTGTAAAATGAGAAATTTTAATTTTACATTTTAAATTAAATTTTAATGTGAAAAATCTACAATTCTCATCTCATAAATTTGTTATTAATGATTTCTCTTAGGAATTTCTAAGTAATAATTAAAAATATTTGGAAAATAGTAAAGGGCTGAACTCTAATTAGAAAAAGTGCAGCAATTAATTTTCACCTCAAAACGATTTTTTTTTAAGTCAATAATTAATTGGAATCATATTTACGTAACTCGAATTCACACCATATTATCAAAATGTTATTCAATAGGTATTGATACATTCGTTACAAGTGTTACGTAGAAAATATTCGTAACTATTAATTATGGGAATGTCAGTGCGTATAATTTACTGTTGTATACGGATGAATGCAGATGGTAATGATAAGCTTTCTGACTAATATGTCAATATTTACATAAGTATATTATAATTTACAATCAATTACCTACTCTCTATTTCTATTTATATTACTTTAAATTCGGGAATATGATGATTTAATACCAGAATTTCCCCTGATACATAAATGACTAATTGCATTTATAAGCAACGTTTCATGTTTTTAATCCAGCAATAAATATTTGTAGAAAAATTGTAATGAAATGAATACAACAAAGGTAAGGTTTTTTATAGGTTGGAATTAAATAATTCATTAAACATTTCTAAAAAAAGAGCCCCTCTAGAAAAATATTCATTAATGAATCTTCATTCTAGGACCAGTAAGTTTTAATTCCATAATGATCTATAAAAGGAGTGGTTTTATTTTCTCTATGATTTGAATGACTTGAAGTGAATTCTCACTTCAAGAAATTTAAAGAGTAAAATAAATTTCCATGAAAAGCCACGAGTTAATTTTCCCAAGAGAAACTGTTTAAAGTAGAAGCAAAAAGACGTTTTTAATCTGTCTTAAGTTTACCTAAGTTACATACACTTCAATATGTCTTATGTCGGATATGCAATTGTTACTCCTTGTTTTGCCGCTCCCTAGAACTGTACAGCAAGTAAAACGTCAGTAACTTCAACTTCACTTTCTAAGTGCTTGCACATACGAGATACATAAAAGAACTCTACTTAATAGTTACAAATAAAAACTATTAAATGTTGCTTAATCACTGCAATTTTAATGTTGTAAAACAATTACTTCATTTAGATAAATAAAAAACACGATATAAATGATCGAAAAATGTATTGAAAAAAATAATTGTAATATTTTGTGTGTATATGTATTTCAGACGTGATAAAAATGTTTTGATTCTTTACTAAAGAATTTTACAATTAAACTGACTTGTAAGTTTCATTAAAGTCGGCGAAAGGAAACTGAGTATACAAGAAAGTAGAAACCCCTTAGAAGTATAATCAAGTACAATTGTTAATGTTTGACCATGTAGAAGATCTGTGATTGATATGTGACTTTTTATTTAAAGAAAGTTTTCAATTTAATTAATTAAATATGTACAAGGTCCATAAATCTTTACAGCCCTTTAAATTATTCCTAAATAGTCCAAATTAGCAATTAAACAAATATTAAAATTATCGAATAATCAAAAATGTAAAATTCCTATCTATTTTAAATGAAACCCGTTCTTCCTCATTAATAAAAAAAAAACTTGGTAAAGGAAAGAAAACGAACTGAAACAAAGTAAAAAAGCAACGATTACGGTATAAGTAACATCATAATGTTATGTCATGTCACGTTAAGGTTATCAACCTGTGGGAATAAATTACTCGATTGAATACCTCTATGTAAAAAGACACCTCGAATAAATCATCACTTATATCATAGTATCGTCGTCCGAAATTCAATGCCAATTGATGCCTATAAACGTCGTGTTTCGAACTGTAATATACGACTAAAGCACCACGGATTATTTATGACAACAATCGAATACAATTTATAATATTAATAATCTACCAGAGTTGTTAAAATCGTAATTAGCATTCAATTGTGTACATTCACCTCTTACTCGACTATTGTAATAACACGATCTATGCAGTAATTGATTTATGTTAAGCAGAGATTAATTTCAACATCTCGTTATTTACTAAATAATTATGTAAATCTCGTATACGATCATTTATATAACGATTTGCATTGCAAAATAGTCGATAAAAATTTCCCATTTTATTATAATCCGTGAATAGTTCTAAACATGTGCTGTAATTAATTTATTTATACTTTTATTGCTTTTTTTTTCATTTTGTAAGATTTTTTTACACAGAATTATGTGCAATATTTGATTAGTAATTTCAAACCTTCATGGTATAAACTTTTGACATTGCTAAATAACAAAAATTACTTTACAATACATTTTGCATTTTTAACAGTGTTTATAATTACTGTAAGGCTATTGGTAAAAATTATAGCAATTCATACTACAAACAAAAATAGTCAATATGATGTACATATTCAAGGTAATTTGCCAATGTTACTACACTGAAAAAATTGTTAGTTGATTTGACTACTTTTTAACTACGTAAAGTATTTCAATAGGTCCTCAGCGGAATTGTATAGGTTATAGTTACAACCATAAAGGAGTTAAATCAACCTAAAATATTGTTATGGAAACAACATTTTGGCAGTTAATTCTACTATTCAATTAAATTTAATTGGATTCAATGGAATTATTTTTAGGGCAACTATTGGTGGTTGCTTTTTAATTATATTAGTGCATGCCTTTTTTTAGTTTTATGCCTAGTATCGCATTTCTTGTTCTTCGTAAACTTAAGTAAAAATAGTAAAATTAACAACATCAACAAAGTATTTATTTTAACTACTCTGGACTCAACTTCTCAATGATAGTTGAATTCCTCAAGTAAATTTTTTTCAGTCTAAAAAAGATAGAAAGACAAACTGAAAAGTCTTTTCGTCTACACTAAAATATTTGTTGACTCAAATAGTACAAAAAGAAATAATACTTCAGAGGCGTTCAGATTATTGTTTTGATTAATCTTGTGGTAGTTTTTAATTTAACGACATAATTCAAATATTTTATTTTTGTTATTTTTTAATTTTATTTGTACTATTTATTTAATTATTTTTTTTTAAATTAATTCTATGTTTATTAAAGAAAACTAAAGTAGTATTAGTATTTTACATACTATAAGTTGACTATAACAAAGTGTATTTAGTATATGTAATATGTACCGAATACACTTTGTATTGTACTACTAGTTTAAGATAAGCCCAAAATACTAAAGCAAATTTTAATAATAATGCTGGATAATAGAGACAGGTCTTCGAAATTTGTTTATAAAGAATCTGACATTTAAACCGTCTTAGCAATGTGTCTAATAGTTAATAGCTAATCAGCTAAAACATTAATTCTTTAAAACAGCTAAATTTTTCGTGTAACAATTAATCAATAAAAAATTAATTGTTTAAAACAGTTAAATTTAATATTAACATTTAAACATTGTTTACAGAAATGTTATTCATGATCGATTTCTTTAGAAGTTAACCGTAAAAAATTTAAATCCTTCAATCATCAAACATTTGGAATTATTGTTAGTTAGAGATTAGCTAGATTGAACTTTTTCCGTAAATACTCTCTAAATCTGAATTAGTGAAAAGTGGGTTACTATTTGAAATTAGTAACAAAATTTACTAGTTATCAGTCAATTTTAACTAATTGAATGAGTTGCTCAAATTAAGTTACTCATTTCACTAATTCAAATTTAGAGTATAGGGATCTTTCATTCTGCAAGAATCAAGAAAATCTCTCGAAATTTGAATACGCAAACATTTTTAATTTATAAATGAAAAGTCGGTTATTCCTTCTAAATTATTAATAATATATTAGTAATTGCTCATAACTTATTGGTAAAAAAATGACAAAGTAACTCAATTTTCATTTTAAACAAATATGGTCTTAATAATTCAGATTTAGAGAGGAAATGCTAGTTAAAAAAAGAAGTGTTTAATAACCTGACTTTAGTGTACCTCAAATTATTATTGTACAGATGAAAGACAAGTACAATATATTATTGGATGTGCTTTTATAATTTAATCATAAACAAATTAAAATAAATAAGAATAATAATTATAAGAGCTTTATTAATAATCATATTTATTTAAAGTATAAAACTAACACTTAAAACATTGAAGTGTAATACGAAAAGACTTAATAATATTAAACTGTGCCTTTGTATTTTTAAATTTATTTTTGTTTATATCTAATAAGTAAATACAAGTAAAACATAATTCTTTTGGAGTCGATTTAAAGTGATGTTTTAACAATGTGACATAACAATTTTATTTCTTAATGGACAAAGGTCACTTACACGCAATATAGAATTAAATGAATTTCTACATCAAGGCAAGTATAATAAAAGGAAGTAATTTTCATAGTAATTACCTAAAAAAGAAAAAATTTCATTCAAGTTTTAATTAATTACAATGAAATTAAAACTTAAAACTTTAAAATGCAGATGATAGATTCACATTTTTAATACTTTCGTGTCGGATTTATGTTGTTAGATAATCATAGGATAACATTAATAAATCTATCGTTGATTTATTATAATAATAATTAAAATATATAATGAAAACTAATTTTGGTTTGTGATCAATTATAATTTATATTTACTTCTATAGAAAGAGTGATCTATTAGCTTATGAAAATAGCTTTAAAAAAATAAATATATATTAATATTATCATCCGTGATTACTCTACGAATCTCAATATTTTAAATCTACTAATTCGTAAATGAAGATTTTATTATTGTCTTTTATTATTCGATTAGTCGAATAAATCTTTCTATTCGTATAACTTTTTCTGGTAACTTTTCTTAACTAGTCTAATGTTTTTTGTAGAATTTCTTTACTACTTCAGAATTTTCTGAGTTTCTTTAGCTATTTTTCATAAAATAAGTGTTTTCCAACAGAAGGTACTGAAGATGGGATACAGGTGGCCGAAATATTGTGTTTATATTTTCTTTTTTGACAATAGATGTTAAAAAAACACTTTACCAACATAAATTAAAATAAAAACAATAACATTCGTATATAAATAGTCAGTAAGAACAAACATTCAATTCCTTTACTTTAAATATACATTTTACTGGTACTATTTACGTAAATAAAAGTTAATAAAAAACATAATATCAATATAGAAATCTTCAAAAACTTTTATTATATTATCTGAACGTTCTTATTGTACTGTTTGAACGTTTAATTTATGAAAAAATCTAACTAACGTACTGGATCAATGTAATATTATTTAAATGTCATTATTAAAATTATTTCTTTACAATACCAAAAATTTCTTTATTTTTCGAATTCAGAGTAATTTCGTTGAATTGCTTTTCGTATTGTCTTCTATAATGGTCATTTGTCATAACGATTTAGATTTATTTTAAGTACAATTAATCAATCAATACAATTTTCCACAGAAACAATTTCATAATGTTAAACTAATTATAAATATGTTTCTTTGTTTAAAAAAATAATTGCAAATTTTCATTATACGGTAAATCGACAAGATTTTTTATAGGATTTTAGATATATTAAACATTAAAATGTTTAATCATAAAAGACGATTCAATTATTTTTCTCTCTGAAATTATCATAGCACACATATCTACAAGTAGCTCTAAGTCGATAAAAAAATAACATTGTATAAGGAAATGCCACAATTAATTTAACGTCGATTTACTCTAGAAAAATGAAAATTTTGTCTACATTTTAAAGAAATAATTGTATTGCTTTTACGGTACACAAATCGCCAGAATAGTGAGTTTACTACAAAAATGTATTCTTTTTGTACATCGAAGGATAGTAATTTTTCTAATACAAATGATGAATATACTGTCTCAGTATATCACTTCAAATTAACAATCAATATAATTAATAACAATTACAATTTTTGTGACCTAGTTCAATTGCACAAGAAAATTCGTTTAATAACTTAATTAGTAGTAGTAGTTATTCCCCTCGCCTAAGGTAGAAATTTACTAATTTTAATGGAGATCCTCATACTTACAAATCCAAAAGTTCACTTTTACTAATAATAACAATAAATGGAAAACACATTTTTAAACAATTTCAAGTCTACGTCACTTGACTTTAAATGGATATTAATGGGTACACCTCAAAACCGCGGCAAATGACAAAACAGACATTTAAAAAAACAAGACTTTTCAAAAAATACACATTCAAAAACCAGAAATTTAAAAAATCAGACGTACAAAATATGTCTGCATTTTGAAATGTTTAGTTTTTGAATGTTTGTTTTTGATACGTCGGGTTTGTAATAAGGTTCCCCTATATTAATGACAAGTTATACTAGAAATACAGTCCTCTGCAGCATTTGACAGATCCCCCAAGTATTCGAGCCCATACAATTTCTAAATACCCTTATAAATCGAGTACCAAGCAAAAATAAAAAAAATAAAAAAAACTATGAGTAAAAAAAAAACAAAAAAAAAACGAAAACAAAGAAAATGTCTATAACTCACCAAAAAACGCATGCTGTCTCCTCTTGGTAAACGTGCGCAGTTGTGCGTAGTGAGAAAGTGCAATCGTAGTTAAACGGCCACCGTACACATGCGTGAAAAAAGTTACTAGCGTGGGGGTGTCGGGGTGGGGGGATAAGGGACTATCGCACACGTAATAGGATTCTTTGTAGAGGAAAGATCTTGGAGAAGGGATCGAATGGATCGAAAGATCACAACACCGCGATGGTTGCCGGAGTAAAGTTCGTGAGAGACTCTTCGTCAGTTGGGGGCACGAGCGATCTTTATACCGTGTTTGTACACCCGGTACACCCGTTATAAGCCTTTACATAACGGGAAAGTATTTTTCGGCCCGCTCCTCTCTTTTTCGAGATTTCGAGATTTTTTTGTAGACTCCGGCCCCGACGGCAATGCCACCCCCGTGACTCCAAGGCCCCGGGGGTAGGACGTCCGCAGCGCGGCGCCAGACATTCGAAATTTGTAAATTATTATCAATGCACCTAGGTAGCGATTTACTTGTTAGTTATCCGCTACGGTGATCTTGTACTTTCTACGCTCGAGATTATAAATTATACGAGGTTGTGGGTGCGCCTTCGATCCCTCTTTAGTCGTTGTTTTCTAGCAAGTACAGGCGAAGTAGATTGACATTACGGTGCGATTATGTGGTTGAGAGCATTTTGAACTATTTTCATACGATTTTTGTAAATTATATGAAAATAAACAAATGAAATAAGACTATTTGTTTAAGTTTTTCTAACTAAACGTCGATTGAAGAAAAGTTTTTCATTTTATGACGAATGTCTAAAATTTTACATTCACTCCTTTTATTATTTATTTAGTTTTTTGAGTGACATGTGAAACTATTTATAAATAAAGGTATAATTTTATTTATGATCTATTACAAGATGAACAATTAAATCGTTACGTCCGTGTGGGTTGTAAGCGAGAACAGAAGATTTCGAATCTTCCTGGAGACTTTTTTTTTATATTCCTACATATTATTTTCAAAATAAATCTGATAAATAATTCATTAAATTCAGCTTCATATTACAAATATTTAAAAAAAAACGCAATTTTTTAGGCAAATTTTTGTAAAGTGTATTTTACTTCTAACCTATCAGAAAATATATATATATATATTTGGCACCCACCATCGTGAAATTATATTTTAGTGATATCAATGCTTCCATAAATCGAAATATATCATACAAACTTCGTAATGACTTATTTATGATTCTGTTACAAAAAAAAAAACGAAAAATTCCGAATATCTTCAATTTCAAAAATGTTCAACGGTTAGATGCCATTTTGAAATAGAAAACAAACTAAATCAAAATATATTAATGTATATTTTGGCAGTCAAATAATTGAAAACACATTTCTGGTAGCACAGAAAGTGATCAGAAACTATTTTCATATTAAAAAATGCATTTAACAAAAATCGAGCTAAAAAATTAGAGGATTTTCAGTATTTGTTTAAAAAATATCTTTAATATCATTTTTCGAAAATTGTAGTTGAGTAGATCGAAAGAGCCATCATGAAACTATAGCGATATGGATTTTTCTCCATTTTTGCAAAATTCTTAATATAAATAAAACGATTCTGGAATCCACGAGCAAAATATTCACATGTGAACTTTAAGGGTTCATGAGTATCTAACTCTTAATCAGGAGTATCTAACCGAAACATTTCAAAATGTTTATCTTCCATGTATATAAAAATAACCAATTTCAAAGAATAAACTGAACGAGTGATGAGTGATGAATGAATGGAAAGACACAAGTATGAGAACAGATACCAATGTATACATGTATACATTTAAAAATTAAGAACAAATATGAATCTCATTCTAAAAAAAAAAAATTGAGTCTAAAAAAATAATAGGAGGATTTCGTAAAATAAAAATTAAAAAAAAAGATGAAAACAAATAATATAAAATTGCCAAATTACGTTTCGACTCTTTTCCGAGCACTCTTCAAAAAAGCTTAGTGCAAGTCAAGCAAATGACCAAATTCTGAGAAAAACAGATTTAAAAAAAAAGTATCTCACCGTTTTGATATGTACAACGCAAAGAAATAAAATGAAATAAAAGAACGACTATCAAACTTATTGTTTTCTTGGAAAACTTTACTGACTCGGATAATCGATTTAGCCACTTCTTCGTAATTCTTGGAAAACTGTTTTTTTTAACCTGAAAATTGATACCACTATTTAATTAACCCTTCATGTCTCACGCTGATGCTTCATTAAGTTTAACCTAAAAAGTCCTCCATTTAAAATTTTTTCCAGATATCTGGTCATTTATGAAAATAGAAGAATTTATAGCTCTATCATGAATGAGTTCGGGTGCGGGTCGAAAAATCGACAAATCAAAAGCCGACGGGTCAAAAAACTGACAATCATAAAACCGACTGTCGAAAAGCCGACACAAAAAATAGACACCTCAACAAACGGACGGTCATTTTTTGAGTGTCGATTTTTTTTATCTTTCGGCTTTCTGATTCGTCGCTTTTTGGACCCACATCCCTGCAGAATGATAGGGGAGAACGGGGTAATTACGACAGGACGGATAATTCCGACCCCCCGTAATATCTCGCTTACACTATGACATCCCGTAATGTTATTGAAATTTTGTGAAAAGACTGATGAGTACAACTATTTTGATTCCGGTAGTTGCTTATTTACTTTGCATTGAACCATGTGGCAGTGATGTTATTGTTTCTTACCGCGCTAATTTATAAATTGTAGTATTATAAATAAGTAAATATAGTTTGAAATTATTGTGCAAACGAATCAAACGTAAGTAATTTAGAAAGCCTTAACCTTATATTTAATGAAATCAATTTGGTTTTTAGTGAGATGAGAGTGTGTTTTAAGTGCGTGTATATTTTTAAATAACGAACGTGCAGGGTAATTCCGACCCCTAATGTACGGGGTAATTGCGACCGTCCTTTTCGAGTTTATTTTCGTTCGCTTTTTATCACAACCATATTATGCAATATTATGTATACATTGTATATAATGTATCACAAATGTGTTGATTTTTTTTTCTTTCTACATTTCGTCCACAATATTTGAATTTGCTTCGCTTGTTTTCTCGTGCGATATTAGAAGTGACTTTTTGCGTTTTCATTTTTGACCAACAATGTAGAGTAGGTATGTGATCTATGTACGTAGTGTTGTACATACACAAGTTATTGTGATAGCAAAATGTTATCTTCTTTACTTATTATTAAATTAATTAATAAATGTAAATTAAACCTATAAATCACTACGAAATTGTGCTGAAAATAAACGCGGTCGGAATTACACCTTTTGGGGTCGGAATTACCCATACTGTGACAGAATCTGAAGAATTTCAATTTTTTACTAATGGAGGTATAATCCTACAATAGACCTATAACAAGGTATTAATAATATCGATAAATGTTTACCCATGCAATACACTTTAACAAACAATAACGTACAAATTCATTAAATCACATTCTCTACCTCAAAAATCACTTTTGCTTAGGTAGGTCGGAATTACCCCGTTCTCCCCTACACTAAGAGAAAATGAAATACTGATTGACTTATTGGTTGTATCGGGTGCGTGTCGAAAAACCGACAAATCAAAAAGCCGACAGGTCAAAAAACCGACAGTCATAAGTGACAGTGAAAAGCGGACACATAAAAAATAGACACATTATCAAGTGGACAGTCATTTTTTGAAGTGTCGGAATTTTGACTGTCGGTTTTTCCAATGTAGGTATGATAACTGTCGGTTTTTTTACCTGTCGGCTTTTTAATTTGTCGTTTTTCGACCCACACCCGTTGTATCATGTAAACAATTCCTCGACTGTAGGCGTCCATTGTCATATTTTGGACTCAATGTCCCGACATTAGTCATGATGTGAAACCTGAAAATTTTTATAAAAAATAGCTTGGATTTGAATCCGGGTGTATATACATTACAAATTCAAAGATCTTCCAAAAAGACATCTCAACCCTCACTTGAAAAATGAACTAGGTCGACGATATTCGATTTTTTATTAACTAAAATTCAATATTAGAGAATGAAGCCAATGAACGGAGACTTCTGTTTTTTAAACGAAAGTTAATAGTTTCGTTTATGGAAATAAAACAATCAGTAATCAGGGTTGTTTGGTTTCATTAACTAGAAAAATTGCGAGTGTCCGTTCAAAATTGCACAGATTTAAATGGTCGTTTTTTTTGTTGTAAATTAACCATTTTTGGAATGAAAGCTGGTGACTCGATTTCTTTATAGGTTTTTTCCTTTCCTTAATTTGAATATTTGAAGGGACAGCCCACGGAGTGGATTTTTTTTAATAATAAATGCCAAGAATTTGCTAGTTTTTGTTTTATCAAAAAATCAATGTAAAAAAAATGTTTGTGAATATTATTTTGTATAAAAATGGTGTGGTATTTTGTTACTTCATTTCACATAAATTGTGTTTCATTATGTGCAATACAAAAAAAAACATTTGTCGACATTAGAAGTAAGTTATCATCATACTTATTTCGAAAATCTTGGTTATAATTTACGATATAGTATTGTCCTTTTAACACTACTTCATTTTTACTTCAATTCCTTCGATTGCGACTTCAGTTACTAAGCAATCAAGGCTTAGAAGCTCGTGATTTATGAGGTTTTACAATAGACAAATAAGATGTTAAGTAATTGCCGAAACTTATTGCAATTCAGTTTTTCTGTCGCGCTTATCCTAATATTATCAAGATGCTTGCTCAAGTGGCTATCCAAATAGCCTTGGGTAGTACTTACTTTCCTAACTCTGTTGTTTTCATTTTTTAAGGAAATTGTATTGCCAATATCGACAAAATTGTCACACACATCTCATTAATTACATCGCATTTAAATTACTATACATATATTTTATGCAGATGATATACGTTTAACAAATGTAGAGTATATACACAAAAACATAACTGCTAAACTCTACTACCGCTAGAGGGTTAAGGGTAAGTGCAAAAGGAAATAACAATTTTGGTTAAACAAACAGTGACAATGTTATTCTTTTTGCCATTTTTGTTTAGGTTAATAGTTAATAAAGTTTACTAAATAAAATAGTTAACTGAACCCAATCATAGGCAAGTTAAGTTTTAAATATAATATAGTTAATTACTTTCTTAGTTATATAAACTGCTTTGAAGAAGTTATCGTAACTAATGAAATTTAGTTCAGGGTTTTAGTAACGAGTGACAGAACTTAAAATTAGTAAAGAATTTCTATAATTGTCAACTGCCATTGAACTGAATAATATTAATTGGTTCCTAATTCTTCACAGAAGACTGTGTATGTTTCTTTTCATTTTATTCAAAGTTTGATAAAAACGCGTCTGAAATTTTTAAAATAAAATTTAAAGGAAAATGTATATTATTTATTGGAAATTTACCAGATATGCATATGTAAATTAATTCTATTGCCATTACTTGATCTCGCAATAAACATTTACATTGCTAAATATCACCATATTGCAGCATTTATTTGGAAATTAAAGTATTTTGAAAAAAATGATCGAAAAATAAACAAGTCATAAATTAGAGGATAACTATCCATCGAGTTTTTCTCCAATCGTTATGTTATAAGCACTGGTCTACAGAGTAACCTTTCCACTACATTATGTATCAATACATTACTTTCTAGATTTATAGTTCCATGCTTTTATGAAAAAGGAAAATAAATATTAAATTACGATGCTTACAAAACAATACAAAATTACTTAATCCAATGGAATTTTCCTTGTATGCAAATTCGAATCTTCTTACGTCTAATTAATTATGGGTGAAAATAAAAAAAAATTAGCGAAATTAAAATAGGACTTAAAAAATAAAAATTGTAGTAAGTTAATATTAATTATTGAGTTTATAATACACTGTAAATACAAATCCTTAAAATGATTACATTTTAAGGTCAGCCAATGCAAAGTGCATACGTATGTCCTTGTCTAAGTGGTCTTATTTACATTGCATCTTATTGAGTCAAATTTCTGACTTAATTCTTGATTTCAGGCGGATTTCTTATATTAATTGAAGTATGGCTTTTGTAGTATATATTAAATGACGAGTATAAAAATTATCATTCGAAATGCAATATTTTTTTAAGTTTGGTAAAACGATTATTACACGATGCTCAAATTGTATTTGTCTCACTTTAAATTTGTATTTCAGGGTTTTAGGAGTTCTTGATTATGAATTTCAAGTTACAATTACACAGAATCAAACTATTTTAAAAAGCTGAACAAATTTTCAGGTTATCTTCTATTAAATACATACTATTTTTTAAGTTCTTACCATTTCGATGAAATTGAATATTTAAAAATTTTGTTATTAAAGATTGTTTTAAATGAAACTAATTTTTATTAATTGTTGTTGCAATGGCTAGAAAATATGCCGCTTAAGAAATTGATTCATGTAGAACTGATTATTTTTGAGTGCAAATTCCATAGCACCAACTTTATGCATTAAAAATAAATGCGAGATGATCGAATGGCGTTTTCTTCTATGTAATTAACAAATGGAATAACGATATTCACAAATTACAAATCTAAACTAGAGTTATTAAGTTAATATATTTTTTTTAAATTTTCCATTTAAAAGGAATTTTTAGATAATGCATTTGTCATTTTTCTCGAATATATTAATTAAAATTTATATCAAGTACAACGGCTACATAATAATATTTATCAGTATTCCATCGAATTATATGAAAAAATAATTCGGAATTTCATACTATTAGTTTATGTGACGTCACTCCATAACAGTGCACGAAATAAATTTTGTCTTTAACAAATTATTCCTTTAGACGGTATTTTTCGTAGATTAATGCTTTAGTCTCCTGACAAGGCGTTCAAGTTACTGAAAACATTTCAATTTCTATTTTCTAGAATTAAATTACTTTTGTGCCGTATTATGAATATTATTAATGGCATATGAAAAATAATACCCATTCATTAACAAACGATTTTCGACGAATTTTATTCACGATTTTACTTCCATCATACGATCAAATTATGAATATTTAAATTATTTAAAAATTCATGATTTTGTTTTTATCGCACTAAATTTTCGTTTAAAATCTGACCTTTCTGAAACAAAAGTTGGCCATTTATTTCTTGATACCGAGTTGCTTCGGAATATAACAAACATCTACTGCAAATTTATAATAGAATAAATTACTAAATGTTTTTCACGGTTTCGAAAATTTTTCTAAATAAATATGAAAAATTGAGTTTAAAAATCATTGACGATTTCCACGTCGCAGTAACTGGTTCGAATCCCCCAATATCGACTTTTTGACCTTAAGTAGCTTTTTTTTAAATTATAAATGTCTTAATTCGCATATTTACTAATAATTGAATTACAGATCAAAATTAATGGTTGAAAATGAATAACCGTGCACGATAATATCCAAAACATATTTCTGCGGGATTATTATGTCATTCTAAGATTAATACTAAACAAAACCGTGTCGAGATCTTTACTTCTAACCGCCAGTTTAAAAGAACTATTTAATCAAAGTTGAGTAACTGTTAGGAGACCATATGACATTTCCTCATATTCAACAAAATTTATTCAGATATACGGATAACATTCAGTATTTACAGGTATTTAGTAATTTTTATTGTACAATTCAAAAACACTATTATTGAAAAATATATTATTTAAAGCTGATTTTATTTAACGTAAGGACTTTTTATATCTTTTAAATTATTAGTTACTGGCATATTTATGCACTTTTTGTAATTTATTAGTTATTATTTATTTCATTATTAATTAGTGGCTTATTTATAATTGTACACTTATAATTAACATAATAATAATAGATTTATTTGTAAAATGAACATTCAGAAAAAAATAGTTAAAATAACCGGAAAAGAGGGTTAAATATGACCTTGTTATTTTTTCTGGTTATTATAACCAGAAAAAATATATGTATGTATGTATGTATGTATCTTTATTGCATTCACTTTACGTGTTTACAATTTTTCGACTTCCACTCTTTTACATTTAATTTTCATTTAATTTTCTGCATTCTGCAAACATTTCTTGCTTTATTTGCTACGATTACCCAATTCCATTCATTCTGTATGCATCCATTCATTCCTTCCTTCAGTATGCATTAATTCATTCCTTCATTCATTCTTCATTTCTTCATTCATTCATTTATTTATTCATTCATTCATTCATTCATTTCTTCATTCATTCATTCATTTATTTATTTGTTCATTCATTTCTTCATTCATTCATTTATTTATTCATTCATTCATTCATTCAATTTTCTCTCTGCTGTCTTAATTTTTCTATCATTTCCATCCATTCTTATCCCCGTCCATCCTCATTCAACACCTCAAAATTTGCCCTGACTTTCTCCTTTACCCGCTCACATTCTCTCTTCAGATGTTGTACATCCTCTCTTTCCTTTCCACACAATCTACATTTTCTTTCTTCTTCATTCATCCAATATTTATTCCCTCTCTCTTCATTTCCACATCTCCACCTTGCTATCCTTACCATCTTTTTCCCTTCCTTTTTTACACTCCTTCTTACATACTCAGGTATTCCTATTGTCTTCTCATAATTCTTATAACCAGAAAAAATAGTACGGTCATATGTAACCAGAACATTTTTTTAGTGTAAATCTTCGCGCATAATTTTTAAGCATAATTTACCAATTACATGGGTAGATAGTATTGTAAAATTTAATAACTATTGTTTAATATTAATTTGAATAAAATTGCTAAAAACATTATTGAACATTCGATAACACCATGTGCAAAAATATTAAATTTGGTTGGTATTTCAAATTTGGAATTAATATTCGTGTCAATTGTAATTATCAATATTTACTGAGTTTTTTTTCTGAAAATTTCACGCACATTTTCAAAAAAATGAACCACATTTTGTTATATGAGTATTCAGCAAGGTACCATTTTTTTACGCGTTTATATACGAACTATTCTTTATTCTGCAACTGGTAGTAATCTTTATTTTCCTCACTACACTTATGAAATGTACTGCACTGTACTACTTTGTGCCACAACATCAATAATATTTTCTAAAACATATGTTTCCACAACTCATAACTTAATAAGCATCAAACGTTCGACACATAGAAATCACAATCGTTGAAATGTTGGTCCTTGATTGGCTGTAGTCTTGTGCTGTACTGAAAGGAAAATATGAATTTCATGTTAATATACATATACACGGGCCATTTTTTTTAATGAATTTGAGAAGAAACTAATAAAAACGTTGAATTCGTTATCAAATATATTGGAAAATAGTATATTCTTGATATCTTTGTAATGAGAGAATCAAATAGAATCATAAACAAATAAACTAGTCTGCCTTTAGATCTCATATTGATATTAAGTGTGAAATAAAAAATTGAAACAAATATTGCGATAAAAATGAATAATCTATTATATGGGATAAATGTTTGTACTCACATAGAATTTGAAATTTTATATTCTAGAGAAGTCTGCAGTTCTACAAACGACAAATGCAAACTAAAGAATCATACTGAAATCTTGTTTTCAACCAGCAATCGGAAATGCCCCTTCCAAACATTATTTTCATATTTATGACAGAGTGATTGGGTTCAGCACATTTTTCACATTAATTGATGTGACCTTGTATCCGATAGAGTAAGCATAAAATTATTATCACGAAAACAAACTATTATAACACTCTGAAGTTACTTAACAGTATATTAATAATTTTATAGCTGCATTACTTAAATCTGCATTCAAAAACATGTGTGTGCATCAATATTTTAAAATAATTCAACAAATAACAAAATAAGATTGAATTTTAATGAAAGAGACATTTTAATTACCCGAATAGTGTAGGAATTTAACTGATCATCAATAAAATAAATAAATCTCCTTTGGGCAATTATTTTATAATGATATATATCATTATAAAAAGAGAACTAAATAAGTTGATATTTTTCGAGTAATAAGTTTATTTTGTTATATAGCGAAAATGTGATTCCATCTGCAAATTTTCCAGGGCTTACAATCGAGTCTTAGAAAGAAACAAGTGAACTATTATTCTGTATCTCTTAATGCTCGTGCATTAACAGCAAAAACATATGTAATCAGTGTAGAGTATTACTAAATAAAGAACATTTAATCTTTTGTAAGAATAACAGAAATTTGTACAATATACTGATTGCATGTTTCGAATGTAATAAGAATGAATGGTAATCATTTGTACGCGGTGTATTGTATAATTACTAGCAACCTTACTAACTTCATTACTCAGTGTACACAATAAGAAAATTTATAATAAAAAAATTGCAAAATATTTAAGTTAGATATTCTTCTAACAAAAAATGCATTATTATTTACGAAAATTGCCATATTTTTATTATGATTTATTAAGCCGCACATATAATAATCATAGATTACCGGGGCCCAAAATACATCATGGTAATACTTGTGTGATGCAGGAAAATTTTATTCGCAACAATAAAATCATAATTTCCTTCTAATTTCATTAAATTCTTTATATTTGTATCGGTATCCATTAAGAAACTGCATCTTCTGCTATGAATGAAGACCTAAAAATAATTTGTTCACTTGTGTTTTTTAATGATTGTTTTCCGGTGATTAATGATTTATTGGAGATAAAATTTTCTCTTTCGAGCAGAGAAGGTTTGCATTTCAGGAATATTAAAGAAGACACAGAAATAAACAACAAATTCGACAAAGCAATGGCTGTCATATAGCAACACTGCGTTTCAATGTCAATTTTTAGATGTCAACGCGAACTACAATAAAATTTCATAACTGCGACGATCGATGAGAGATTAGATTTTATAATGTATGACGCGGCAAAAAACGAATAACTCTTCACACAGAATTATATTGTCAAATATGATAGAAAATGCAAGTCATTGCGCCCTAGGTCAATCTATTTTGCATGTATATTGTAGTTATATAAGAAAATTATGTAGCAATCGTGTCATCTATCATATAATTATTTGAAAATATATCACATAAGGATAACAATATTTTTTCGGTTGCTATTCAAGGCAACAGATTTAAAAAAAAAACATTTCTGCAATATTCATATTTTGTATGTAAAGATATGACATATAAATTTATATCTATCTTTGATGGAAACTACTGTTGTTATTAAAAATTTATAGTCGAAAATCACTTCGGACTTTTCCGTCGCGCAGGATTAAAATTTCATAAATTATAATCATTTCTATTATGAGAATAAGAGAATATTGGTTAACAAATTTCGACCTGGATTAATAAAACCCGTAAGAAAATATGTCTTACTTCTTTAATCGAATGAAATGTATCCAATTTTAAGCTTGTGGTTCATTGAAGGAGTTCTAAAACCGATTGAAAAATCACATTTGGGTGAATAACCGGGATAGTTATAGAGGTCAATATGGTTTGGTTGTTGGGAAGCTAAAACTCATTTCCGACGTAATTTTGTGCTTAGAATATGAATCAGAAGTGAAGTGATCCATCACAACAAAATTTTGAGATATTTGGGGTTACGCAGTCGTAAAACGCGTTTTTTTGTATTTTTGAGGATGCAATAATTTTTTTGGCTTATTGTACTATTTACTTCTTTTAGTACTAGCCCTTAACCCTTCAAAATTGGCTTTTATTTGGTCATCTACGGCTTTTTCTAACAAAGGTACGACCATTTGAACTGATAACATTGTCCGACAGCGAATTGTGTGTTATACATGTAATATAATATTGCACAACAAACTTTCCGATTTTCTTTTTTATCGTTATTTTCAAACGTGGAAGTTTGTAGATAACAACGATATCTGACAAAAATAGACAAAAGTGACAAAAATTAAAATAGTGAAAATCAATGACAAATGCTGAGAACAAGAATAACAAAATTCTCTTACCGCCATATTAAATTACTACCCAGGAAGAAATTAGCACCGGAATAGTACTGGCATGGTACTGACACAGTACTGACCGCCATACTGTGCCAATACTGGGCCAATACTGGGCCAACACTGGAATGTACCGCTGTCCAGTACAGACTGCCGGGGTAGAACAGTACCGGGCCAGTAAGTATTGACACGACTGACAGTACTGGCAATTAGTACTGAATTAGTACTTCGCGGTTGTGTATTTCTTATTGGAAAAATTTTTGAAAGTAATTTGACTACAAATTATATCGAATCGAATTTATATTAATATTAATTTTGTTTCAGATATAATCACTGATATTTAGTACGGGACCAATACTGATATAGTACTGACGTCATTACTGACTCAGCTCCGAATGTCAGTACTGAGCGGTAGTATCTCGTCGGTGGATTTACTTGTCAGTACTGATTAACTCATGATCACGAATATTGACTGCCAGTACATGGTCAGTACAGATATGATACGGAAGTCGGTACTGTCTCAATTCCGTATGTCAGTACTGATTGTTAGTACTGGTTCACTACTTTTACAGTGGTGCAGGCAGTACTGATTCTATTATTATCGAAAACAGTACTGTCGGTTAGTATTGAGTCAGTAGTGATTTGCTTCGGCGGTCAGTAATCATTTCATACTGACCGCAGTACTGACAATTAGTAATGTATCAATATTGATTTTCTCCGGCGATCAGTAATCTGTCAATATCGAAAACAGTACTGACCGCCAGTACTAGGTCAGTATTTTGCCGATGTTAATGCTAGTACTGAGGAATTTCCGTTAATCAGTACCAGGTACAAGTACTGGGTCAATACCTAGCTGGAGTTTTCCTCATTTAATGATATAATACATGTAGCATTATTACATTATTACAATTATAATATTGGATCGGCCGCGTTGAATTTTTAAAATCTGATTTAGATTTATCACTAAAGGGGCCAATATGTCAAAACAGTTTGTTCCTGTTCTTGGGATTAAGTTCAAAGGTAATTTCGAGCTCAAATCGCGGTTCTTTTACTTCATTTCATAAGTTATTCGATCACAATGTAAGTGTACAAAGTAAATGCATAGAGCATTTACGGATTGTATCATAAACCTATTTAAAAAATTGTAATCGGAGATATAAAGGAAATCATTTTCACGCAGCATGGGAACACTTAATATCACTACGTTATCATTGCATACTTTTTTATTGAAGCAAGCATTCAACATGGTTATATCTGATACAGTTTATATGTGGATTTAACTCTTCCGAAATAAGCACAAGGTAATAAACGATTATTATCTTTAAAATAGGCAATTAAAAATGAAAAGTGAATTAGACATTTACGAATTATTAAATACTTTTAAAGAAATTATATTACGAAAATTTAATTATTTTTACTAGGATTTCAAGGACAAATTCCCATGCCTGTTAATTAGTATTATTTTTTAATATTATTAAATCAGTAAAATTTCAGATTTTTCATAGGAAGTTTTATACAATGTACACGAATATCCTATCTACCCAGGATACTAACTATGACAACACTGTACAGAAATAGATACCTTTCCAGGAAACCATGGTCAGAATAGTCAAATGTACTGCTCAGTTAATTCAAATCTTACAAATGCATTAAATAAAATGCTAAATCATGTCTACGATCAAAATTTGTGAACGTAATTAACGTGTCGTTGTTAAATACTATTTTAATTGATCCATAATTAAAGCACATGCAGACATGCAACGTACCCGTAGGCCATAGGGTGAGATGTGGCTCATAACGTCAAATCTCAATTTTGTCATACTAAGCGACTCAAGTGGACAGAAATAAACTACATGGATCTTGCTAGCGGCCGAATGCCGCAGGACTCGAGCGTTGTGATTATAGCAGACTATGAGAAATTCTAATGTTATAGTGTTTCATGAAATATATAAAAAATATATGTATTATTTATTTCTTTGACATTGGGTATATCGCAAAATATATTTAATTTTATTAACATTTTATAATCAATTTAAAGTAAACTTTAGACAAAAATTGCTAAAGAATCTTGGTCCTTTGTTGAACAAATAAAAAACACGGTAATACCAAAAAACTACAAAGTTATCTAATTACCTGTAGTATCGATATTATATTTAAAAGTATTGAGAATAAATGGAACGACACTAAAAATCATACATTATTAGATAAGAACGATTTTATTATTGATATATACACATGTTTAGACTCGACTAATTTTAAATTCCAGAACACTGTTTACAAACAAACTTACGGTGTGCCAATGGGTTCGCCTCTGTCCCCTGTTCTTGCTAATCTAGTCCTTGATTATGTAACGGAATGCATTGTAAATAATCTAATTCTTAATTCAACATATTTGACCGATATGTCGATGACATACTTACATGCGTTCCGGAAAACAAAGAATCAGACATCTTATCAGAATTCAATCATTTTGATTCTCACAATAGATTGAAATTCACGTCAGAAATTGAACATAATAAACAAATTAATTATCTGGATATCAAAATATTAATTCAAGACAATGGGAGTCTGAAACTTCATTGGTTTCTTAAAGAAACCTGGTTAGGTAGATACATACACTACGAATCTATCCATCCTATGTCTCAAAAAAATAGAAATGATATACGGTGTATTCGACCGTGCAATAAAACTGCCCTATTATGAATTTTACCGAAAAAATTTTAAATCTTATAAAAACAATATTACTGGAAAACGGGTATCCATCCTTATTAATTGACCAAAGTATCAAAAAGAATCTAAATTTTATAAATTCAACTAACCAAAACAATTTGAACACGAGTATTGACGAAAATATTATCAAAACAATAAGTTATCCGTATATAAAAGGACTTTCAGAGAATACAGTTAAACATTTCAAAACTCAAAATATAAGGATAGTTTCAACCCCCTTTAAAAATAATATTGCACAAATCAAACTACGAAAAGACGGACTTCCCTTTGAAAAACAATGTTGAGTTGTGTATAAAATTTCTTGTTTTCATTGCAATAAATCTTATATCGGACAGACGTACAGCCTTTCAAAATACGAATAAACGAACACAAGAGGAACATTTTTGCAAAAAACTCGGAATAGTTTACAGGTCTATCCCACCACAGACTTGAAACTGGACATGATTTTTATTATAACAACACAATAATCCTTGCACAAGAAAAAAACTGTGCAATAGAGGTCACCTTGAAAATTATTTTTTAAAAAAAGAGAACAACACCCTCAACATCCGTTTGGAAACATCAAAGCTATCGGAAGTTTAACATCCCTTTCTGTAATGAATCCCATCCTATCTCCTTAATTCATACATAGTTTGTCAACGGTTTCTTTATTCTTAGTACCACACCACCAACACATACAAAACTTCATATCCCCTAATTTCATATAAATACGGCACAATCACCATCGTTTTTTTACATAGCCTTGAAGAGCACACATATCAGATTCGAAACGTTGCTAAATATTTATTTATTACCTACAAAACCCTTCAAATTATTGACCCTTGTTTGTTTTTTTTTTCTTCTTCTAATTTTTAAATTGTTATTAAACTCAACCATTTTTACTTTTTATTCTTTATGTGACCGGAAAACACCAAGCTATTTAAGAATATATTAACTATTGATAAAGAACTGCAGTTAATGAAAATTGTGAATTGTTAACAATAATTAAAAGGTCGCGATGTGCTTAAATGGTTATTTAATGCGTAAATGCTACACGCGAACCAAAGGACCCCTGACCTTTCTCAATGATATATTTTCTAATGTTCCCCGCAAATATTGAACTCATAGCATTACCTCTGATTATAGTTAAGGGTTTCAACTATATGTTTACGTACTTCTTAGTATAGTCGGTTCCGTCGCAGTAATGGTTTAAAGCGCTTCAAATTTCAAGTGGGGTCCAAAGTACGGGTGTGTCATAAACGTACTTTTTTTGTTTTTAAATGGTGATATACTTGTCCAGTTTTATGAGGTTTTGACAAGTCTGAAGATACATATAGTTATGTAGGGTTCTAATAATTTAATTATGCGTTGTTACATTTTTTTCAGGATGATCTATTCAAATTGATTTTGCGAATGCGCTGCGACACCTTACCTGTGTCATGGTATACAAAAGACTATGGATAATAAAGATAATCAAGAGTCCAGGCCGTAGCCGTCTGCGAAAGTAGGGTGTTCTTTGCAAAAGCGATCAAAAGGTGGCAAAGGGAAACTTTTCAAACCTACCTCAGATATGTATTACTTAACACCACTCGTAGAATCATTCGACAAGTTCAGAGGGAATTAATATATAGTACATTCAATTGTATATTAACTATGCATATTTTCTGGTTCAAATTTATCAGTAATATATATGCTGAAATAGTTATTTATGACGCAGCTTTTTCGTACAGTTGGTCACACTTCACATTTCAAAATAAATACCTTGTTTTTAATTAATTCAACATAAATTTACTTTTTCCTTAAAATATCATATCTCAAGGGTATTGTACTGATTTTTTTTTAAATAATAAAAAGGTTAGGATGTATTACCCCGGATCCCTAGTGTTATTATTAAGACTTTACGGACGTGTGGCATTGAACCCTTCGAAGCATATATTCGTCTCTTCGCGGACAGCTGAAACTGCTTACTCAGGGGTTTTCGGGGTCGCTGATCGTAAAACCAGTCTGAGATATTGAAAATTCAAAATGGCGATTCTAACTTTGCTAACCAAATTCATGAAATCAATGGTGATTATGGTAAAAAGATCAAATCATCAGGTGTGTAACTACCATATTCAGCCGAAACCGGAGACACGAAAGAGGATGTGGCGGCTTCTGTCTCAATTTTTGTGTGTTTTTGGATTTTTTATTATGTTTTTCTTTTTTGGTGTTTTTTTAGTTTTTTTTTAAATTATTTTTCGCAGCTGTATGTTTTTTTTTTGCTTTTCCTGTTTTTGTGATTTTTCTTTCATTCAGTAACTCGTAGTCATTATTGGTGCTAACTTAGAGAGCAGTTTATTTTTGTTGATAAGCGCAACTGTCCGATATGTATCAGCATACACGGAGAAAAATGACTCCGCTGGATTAGCTGATTCATATCAGCTAAAATTTTCGGCTGGAATTGCCGAAAATATCTGCAATTTTAGCTGTTTTGATTCCGCTAATGTAGCCTTAACCCTACTCAATTCGCGCTTAGCTCTCAATTTCCGCTACATTAGCAGATTTGTTCCGCTAAATTTGCGGACTTTTTCAGTAAATTTAGCTGAAATTATCGGCTATCCCTAACGGAATTCCAAAAACTATCCCTATAGGATAAAATTGGTAGAATCTGCGGATTTTTCGGCTGATTTAGCCGGTTATTTTTCTCCGTGTATGAGAATACTAGGAGCGCCTTTTTTTCCAGCGGAACCTGATGTTTTTGGTAACAGAAAACTCTGGATTGACGCTTTCTTCCTTTTAGGGTAGTTATTTTGTATGCAGTCCACCAACCGAAAAATAAAAAAATAATAATAATACCAAAAAAGCAAACAACACAAAAAAAATGGAGACAGAAGCCGCCAGTTTCAGCTTGATCAAGTAACTTTTTCTGAATTTGGACCGCCATATTAGATCCATCTAGAATGTTTACAATCTGAGGCCGGATTCGTAATCTGCGACCCTGAAAACCCTATTATACTATAGGTTACAAAAATACGTATCAAGAAATTTTCAACGAATACGAAAAAATCGATCAAATTTTGACTTGAAAACGTAAAAAACGGTGAGGAAGTAGGTCGTATAGATTCTATTCCACACTCTACATTTGAATTAGTGACAAGTAGATTACTGTTTAAAATTAGTAATAAAATTTACTGATTATTAGAAAATTTTAACTAATTGAATAAGTTAATCAAATTATGATTTAAAATGTTTTTTTAGTTCACATCATAACATGAATGAGCTGCATCAAATACATATTATTTGTTAAATATGACAATATGCAATTAAAAAAAAAACTAAATAAATCCATTCATAAACAAATTACATGAGAGCATAACGAGCACTCGATTATTAACGTGGTAAGAAAATAGAGATATTGATATAATTTACAGCAGATTACGATTGTAGTTTTAAATTACCGACAATCGGTACATTCACTGTAGTTTGTGATTTACTGTTCATTTTATTCATGAGAGAGGTCAGTCTTAATATATATCGCTATACTTTTACGATGATGAAATGCGACTTCAAAAGAAGTTTACGAAAGTTTCTCACTATGCATTACATGGAATAATGCACAATGGCAATACTACAGAACATAGTGTCAAAATTTATTACGTATTGTAAACATATATTATTCGGAGTGTTAAATATGTTTAGGAGGTAAATGTAAAAGAATTTTTGTTCAACCGTGTAAAGCTGGAGAATACATTTAGCATTTTCCAAAGTGTAAGTTTACGTGTAAAAACTGTACTTTTTCCCATTTTCATATCAAAATAATTTTATGAGGGTGTTATTTGCACCAAAGAAAATGAAAACGTCAAAAAATGATCTTTTGTTAATAAATAGTAATGTTATTGCACCGCGTTATGTCATTTTAACGTATTGCATTATCACGTAAATCACGTAACATATGGTCATAAAGTACTTACTGAGACATCTCATAATTTTAATTTTCCAGTTAGGAGTAATTTACTTGTTATTTTTTACTAAAATCGTTATTACGTAATTTGCGAAGAAATCGAAATCGGCAAATTCTTTACTAATCAATTCCATGGTTTAAGATTTTTCAATATTATGTTTATTTCCTATATCTTTTAAATTTCTAATTTTCTGAAAAATTGCACATTACATAATCACGTGAAATTTAATAAGTTTTATGCAATTATCAAAATTACTGTTCACATTACTTTAACGCTCAGTTTTTAATATATTATAAAAACTATCAATGTTCTTGATATATGGAATTTATTTACAGTAAATTCGTTGGTTTATTCTGTAAACCGGTGCATTGAATAAACTCTCTTCGGTGTTCATATCGTTTAAATTAATTATTTTTACATCTTTGTCGATATTTAGATCCTTAGTGGGTCAAAACATGAACAACATTTGTTACTATTTTATATACATAATAATGAAACAAGGAAAATGTATATTTATCCTTAACATAAAACTATAAACCACTTATAAATGTTTCGAAAATATTATTTACAGTTTTCAAATTACTATATTTGGTGACATCTTGTATATGACATATAAATGATCTACGGGATGAAGCGGCGATATTTTATATCAATGTCTACAGGAAAGTTTATTAGTACAAAAATTTATATTCGTTTTATTCTGATTTTCCAAGCAGAAATATTTCCAGGATGACAAAATAATAATTTGAACCTAAGACTGCAGTATTAAGGTAGGTATTTTCAATTAAGAATGCTTACTACCTTATCAAGTCTTGGATAGGTTCGAACAAGACATTGCTAAACGTTCTTTGTTAGTATTTAATCATTAATGTGTTATGTACTGATGCCATGATATATAAGTTCTTAATATCTTCAAAAAGTCAATAAATAATTTTTAACGAAAATGTTGAATTAAATATTTTCAATGGTAAGGTTTAAAACTAGGCACAAATCATATTTCACGTTAGTAAATGATGAGGAGACATCTAATTATGCCATTGGAAAATGAAGATTGTATGCAAGAAATAGCTACACTAAAAATAATTCCACAAAACATAATTTCCAGAAAAATTTTTAGTTTATTTGATTAGTTTTTAAATAGAGAGTTCGATACGCTTCAAGAAAATGTTCTAAGTTGCAGTTACTACCGTAAAAAAGTTAAATCAACTAAAAATGTTGTTCTGCTAAATTCAATTAAAAATATATCGTTTCAGCATGTTAAATAGTTTTTAGTGTACTAGGTAGTTAGACTCTAAAAAATGTTTTTAATGTTGTAGAATTCACTGCCAAAGTTTCCACAACTATATTTTTTGTTGAATGAAATTCTGCTGGAGACCTATTGAAATACTTTCAGTAGTTAAAAAGTAGTTAAATCAACTAAGAATTTCTTTCAGTGTAAAATATCAGAATCCCTTCAACACGTTTGATAATGAGATATGATACAACAGCATTTATTTTCATAGATATTTTTCTACAAATTTGTAAACGCTTTGATTTACATAGAAATATATAAATGTATTTATCAATATTCGGGTATGTTCATAGCAAATAAATAATTGAGTTCAATTTTTTTGCATCCTTGACTGTTTTCAATACCAAAAAATCTTACTTTTTTAGTTCAAACGAATTTGCAGAAGAATATAAATAATTATGTCGGACAGAAACAATACACAAATGTTGTTAACGACGTACAAAAACGATACCAGCCCAGGTATAAAGTTTGGTGTAATGCTAGTATTAAATACCTGGCGTAATTCCGCGTCGGTTGCAGATTGTACTATGCCAGTACAGACCGATAGTTTACCCACTCAATATCTTCTTTAGGATTCCAAAATTCATAATAATTATTAAAATCATTTTCGATGATTTGTTACAACAATCAGAAAAATGATAAGTAAATAAGAAAAAATTACGGACAACATTTGTTGATTTGACAACGTTTTAATCGGTATTCGAACAATCTGAAAATTAAGTTTTTTAGTACAATGACGAAAAAAATGAGTTTTCATTTATTGTTCTACGACTTGTAGAAACTAATAATTAGGATCCAAAAAAAAGTAAAAAAAAAAATTTTGAAATGCGAATTTTTCGTTAAATTAAAACGTAATCGCAATAAAAAAAATTACACAATATTCAACGCCACTTACGCTAAATTTTACACTCCTAACGAGAAAAGTACCTCGAAAAGAAAATATTTCATTTTTTCCCAAATTTTCACGTTTGACGGTTAATATCTCGTTAAAAAATGAATTTTTAGAAAATCTCAAATAGACCATTTTGGTAAAGAAATTTACAATCTACAACTTTGGCATGAACATTTTTTACGTAGAACATCACGTTTTTCAGTTGTAAAACTGTATCTGCAAGAACTGGGTAACGATATTGCAGAAGGTTCTCCGTGATATTTCGAACAAAAGAGTCCCGTAGCAAAATTGTATCTGAGGCTCAGAATTTGAGTCACGAGCTATTGAAGTTTAGAAAAAAAAATCGTTTTTGACAATAGCTCGGCTGGCTTCGAAGTTATTTCAATGAATGAGGGCTCATTTTTAAGCTTATTTTAAGCCCTACAATCAACCTATAAGAACATTTGACCTGCGATGAATATTTCTGAAGTTATGGCCTCAAAAATGGAAAAAAAAGGGAAATTTTTACGCGGACAAGTTAAGTCCGCGAGAACATTCTTAACCCTTAGAGGGCCGGTATGACGCCATATGGCGTCATGATCATTTATTGGCAAAATCGGTCAGTCTTATGGTTTTTCAGGTCGCTGATTACGAATATCAAGTCAAAATGATATAATTCGAATTCAGTATAAGTCGTATTCATGAGAGCGTTTCAGTGATATTTTACGCTATTTTTTATGAAAAAGGAGTGGTTTTTCAACCCTCGTGGGGTGGAAAAATGAAATTCGTCATTTACTCCTTTTACTGTATTCATATGAACTGCGATAAACATAAGAGACGATATTCATTCAAAGATTATAATGCAACGAGCATTGGAATCGTTTGTTCCACTGCAGCAAATTTGCAACCCCTCTAGAAAATTGTTAATGGAGTAACAGAAATTAGTAGAAATTATAATATTCGATCAATTTGATTAGAAAAAAAAATAAGATTGGTGCCTGGATTAACTTACATTGAGTTTTTTCTAAGACTGAAATTTTTAACATGCGCCCGAACGTTAAGGCCCGGCATGACGCCATATGGCGTCATGCTCCAACTGGCCGACATTTGACCTTAGTTTGGTCATAACTTGGGGGACCCAACCCCCTTTTCTATGGAGAAATCAAGCTTTTCCAAAATCTTAAATGCCGGCTCTTTAAGGGTTAATGTCGCAGAATTGGCGGAAAACGCGACTTCCGAACGCTCCCCTGGATACAATTTTCATCGAATCGGAACAAGTGACGATCAAATTAAAGATATTTCCAATACCTACAATTTTGTCACTGGCTGCACCTTGCTATCTATCAAGCAAAACAAGATAAATGAAAAAAATTGCGAAACTGGATGTTACTACTTACGATGAGTCGGACCGAGCCCTGAAGCGATTTGCGTTAGGGCACTCAATTATACTTTGCAAATTCTCATAATAACTACATTTACTAACTATGAACGACTCATTCGTAAGTAGCAAGAGAGAGAGAGAGAGAGAGAGAGAGAGAGAGAGAGGGAGAGAGGGAGAGATACAGGCTGGGCCGACACTGGAACCGTTCGGAATGGATTAAAATTACACACCAAATATACATAAAACACTACTAATGAAGCTAATGAAATGTTTAATTCTAGATTTAAAGTGAAACCAAATTATTTTAATAGTAGTTAATTTTTTTTCGTTTAAAATTTTAATTTTAACAATTAAATTAAACGACGAGCAGATGCAAAATCCATTTGGCATAGTGGTGTGGAAAGAAATCCGTGCAAATTTATTGAAAACTTCTGAACTGCCGAAATTTCTCTTCGACACGACGATAATGATGACTGAACAAATACATGCAAAACTCCAGAACATGGGGGCTCAAACATGGCAAAAACCGACAAAACATACCGCTAACCTTTATAATGAGCAAACAATTTTCTAGATTACTATATTTACTGTAAATTAGTGCAAGGATTTGTAAGTCAATAATGCCCGCGTAGAAAAAATAAGAATTGGAGAGACTATCTGATATATTTTGGGGGAGAGTATGGGCCAAACTACTGGCCAGTGTGTTGCATAGTCAATCCCAGTGTCTCGCCCAGAGACACCCCATAGTTTTGGACAAAGTATTGGAGAGGCTTGTTATGAAAGCCGATGAAAAAATTAGAATACGGGTACTACGAGGAAATAGTTTCGGACACAGTATGGGAGAAACTATTGGGCAGTCTATAAAATAGTATCACCCAAGGTTTTGCTCAGTGAGAGCCCATACTGTCGCACATAACTTGGAAATCCTTCACTAAATATTTACAATTAATTTTTACAAAACTTCCCAGAGAAGTCTCGGACGTATCTCGATTTAAGAGGCAGAAGATGATTTCCCTAAAAAATTGAGGTACAATAAAGTACAAACAACCCAAAAGATACATCCGAGAAATTTCAAGTCCACTGAACAGTTCATCAAAATGATAAATGAAGACGCAACATCATCGTCGACATCAACGCAGAAGATGGCGAACTCGAAGCTGCTGCCCTTTCATAATTCCTAAATCATTTGAATCCTTTCGCTTTGATTTGAATCCTATACAGGACAAAAATCATTTGAAAGAAATGAAAATATATTTTGCAAGAAACTGAACACTGAAAACATGGAAAATACAATTTTTCTTGAAATAAATTTATGTTCGTTACATTTACACATTATGGAGGTTCGGCGGTTCGACTGATAATGTCAAAATATCAACTTTTCTTTTGTTTCAAGTCGATCGTTGGTAACGCGGTTGCTAAGCACTGTTGATTTAAAAAACAAGCAGAGTTTTTGATAGTTTCGATCGAACTTCTTTAATGAATGTGTCAACGGAATCAAAATGAACGTAAATTTAGTTAAAATAAAACATGCATTATCCGTAGTTTCTTCTAAAATGTAATGTCATTGCAACCGAATGATTCTTGTCAAATATAGGAATCCTGTCTAGGATTCAAATCAAAGCGAAAGGATTCAAATGATTTAGGAATTATGAAAGGGCAGCAGCTTCGAGTTTGCCATCTTCTGCGTTGATGTCGACGATGATGTTGGGTTTTCATTTATCATTTAGATGAACTATTCAGTGGACTTGAAATTTCTCGGATGTATCTTTCTGGTTGTTTGTTCTTTATTTTATCTCAATTTTTTTGATCGCCTTCTGCCTCTTTAATCGAGATACGACCTAGATTTCTCCGGAAAGTTTTGCAAAAATTAAGTGCAAAAGTTTACTGCAGGATTCCCAAGTTATGTGCGACAGTATGGGCTCTCACTGAGCAAAACCTTGGGTGATACTATTTTATAGACTGCCCAATAGTTTCTCCCATACTGTGTCCGAAACTATTCCCTCGTAGTACCCGTATTCTAATTTTTTCATCGGCTTTCATAACAAGCCTCTCCAATACTTTGTCCAAAACTATGGGGTGTCTCTGGGCGAGACACTGGGATTGACTATGCAACACACTGGCCAGTAGTTTTGCCCATACTCTCTCCCAAAATATATCAGATAGGCTCTCCCATTCTTATTTTTTCTACGCGGTAGACTATTTGAAGGAACAAGAAAAGGCCAGGAAGTAAATTTTCTTATGTACTATTTGTACTCACCTGTGCCCGGACAAGCTCTTTGAGAGCTTATGGGACACCTCGATCGAGGTGGAAGGTAGAGGGTAAATAAAAAAAAATTTAAGGATTTTTTTTTGTATTTCAGTCCATATTTCAATACCCTATTCTTTTCATAGGGGATAGATGCAAACCATCATAATATGTCACGCCTATTTTATTTCGACTCAATCATTCGTAATCGTAATGTGGTTTGTTGACTGTCCAGTTTGCGTCAAACCGCTATTAAAACGACATTGTATTCAAAGGCGCAATATAATTATGAAAAGCTCGTTAAATAGTTCATAATAAAAGTCATTTTCATACTGGAGTTCTGTTATTGACTGCTGAATTAGTCACTTTTGACAATCACGCTTGACTTACTCATAAAAGAAATGCTTTAAGAACTTATAGGAGTGCAAAAAATCAATAGAAATAATTATATTTAGAAATCTCCTGTTTTGTTATTGATTTCAGTCAACTTTCCATCTTTACTATTTTCATAATAGGTATAAATGTCTAGAGAATTGTTTGTAATACTTAAAATTACATTCATTGATTAATATTTTACACAATTCTATTTGTTATACATAAAATACAACATGTTGTGCATCTTTCCCAACCCGACGACAGGACGCCGACAAATATGTCACGTCACTTTTTTAACCGATGAGCAGCATTCGTGACGCCGAGTGAAACCGACCGCGATAATTCGATTTATCAAAAGCGATAGAGAAGGAAAAAATACAAAAGATATTATTGTTTAAAAAAAATTCATTTTTTCACAACATAAATCAGCTTTATTTAAACATCAACTAATTTGCAAAAACAGAAATTTTTGGCACTGATATTAATTTAATACCTTGATGCAAGGGTGTTAAAACGATTTCTTTAAAACTCGGTTTATTTCTCGAGCTCTTGAATATAATCGAAAGATTGAGATAAATGTAGAATAAGAAAATGATAAAGAAACATTAGATTTTTAAGTGAAGTGTATTTTGATACCTTAAGAGAGTTTGATTAAAACCTAATATTTCTTCAACTTTATTGACCATTGGATCCATTATTTTGTATTTTCCGAACATCAAATACTTAAGCGACAATTTCAAAAACACTTTAAAAATTTACCTAAAACTCACAATTTTACCACCGTATTGGAAAATTTTGAAGATTTTAAAATCTAAGGTCCAAATTGTAATTAACGACTTTACAGGGTTTTGTTTTCGATTCATCTGCTTACGATTTCAATAGGGCATAAATTTATTAACGGCGTTAAGTAAAGTTTTGATCTATAACGACAATAAATGTTCTAAACAGACTGTGAATGTAGGTAAAAAGGGGTTAATTTGAAACCATAAACCTCTCTTATCATCGAGAAACAATAAGTACCAATTCCTTTTGAGAGCACTAAAAACAAGCCGAGTTCCAAAGCGGTCAGTGACTTTACGGTACGTTTACTTGTAAGTAACTATCTAGTATAAGGTATAAAAATGTATTAAATTAAAAGATAAAAATATTCCTACAGAAGTGTGTTCCCCAAAGAAAGTGATTTACGTAGGGAAGATAAGATCGACTTCAACAGATTAATTTCTGCGACATGATAGTCACGATTCAACTGTCATTTAATAAAAACCCGTACTTATCGCGATTCAAAAAACGCGTAAAAATTGCCGATTTATTCAAACTGGTGTATCAATCTCTTATATTACAACCGCATTCCTTAAATGAAGTTTTTACTGCGCGATTGTTAAAATATGCGACTATGTCGAACCAGCTGGTGCGAATTGTGAAACGATGGTCGTTGATCGAGCGACCAGAGACGAATTCTGTGGCAGAATCATGTTTTTCTAACACGCGACAACTCGTGTCTTGTTTAGGTTTTTTTAACCTTCATCAAGGAGGACCAACATCGTGAGGGATTCAAGGACGCGGATGGTACCTGATGACGTTCGAATACGAGCGACGAGGTCAGCATTAGTTAATGAGGGGAGAGTTACGCAAAAATATACTAAGGTACCCGATTTACTTTTTTCTGATGGGATGTTGAAGGCGCCATGTAATAATCGTTATAATAATGGCCGGATTCACGGCGGCCTTTCGCCAGGATGATTTTTTTTTATCGAACTTGGCCTTTGCCCCATTCTGGTCATTTCGCGCAATAGGCCATCTGACGGGTACATAGACACGATCTACAAAACGTCATTAATCAATTTTTGAAAGCTGAGTTGAGAAAAATTGAATATCAATATTGATGTTGCAGTTTTGGGGTCGAATAAGTCAAGTTTTTTCTGCTGGATTCGGTTCTTACCATTAGTAATTTTTCTTATGCAAATCATAGATGACGTTTCTTATTATTTACTATGGACAACTTTTATGAATAAGTCGTTGATACCAACAAAAATATTTTTATTTTTTATTTTTCACAATTTTATCTGTATTCTAATTAAGATTATGGCGAAAAGTTCATTAAAAATGAAAAACTATCAATGTACAGTAGGGTCGCCCTTATTTTGGTCATTTTTGAATTTCTTCGGTCTGACCTCCCAAGAGGGTTGAAACTCAACATTGTTTATAGATGGGAAAAATACCATTTTTTGAATTTTTCTTGTAACTTCGACTGATTGATTCCAATTTTTTAAATAATTGACACATTTCTTTTAATGTCATTCCTGAATAATATGGAATGTGCGGAAAAAAAATTAAAAAATTGTTGGGTTGAACTATAATAGTTTTTCAGTCGACAATTTTTAAGATGAAAATGAAAAAATTATTTTTTTTTATTATATTAATTAATATACGGCATAAACCACAATCACTCTGTCGCTTAATTTTGGCTTTAAAGTATTGCTGGAATAAAATTTGTATAACTCGGCTTCGAATTACTCGAATTAGGTCTATGACCTCTAATTTTCTTCGTAAAGTATACACAAACTCAAACATGCTTGGTAAAAAAAATTGGGAATGATTATTGCAGAGAAAAACGGGAAAAAATAGTTTTCCATCTAGTTACTTTTTTGACAGCTGATACATCTATATGTGAACCATTGCAAGAAACAACTTTCTTGCTACGTTGCAAACTTTTGAACGATAAAAAAAAATTTAACAGGCAAAACTCTGTCTGCTTCATATCCTTTACATTTTATAGTCAAGTAAAGTAGGACAAGTTAAAAAAATCCTAACTATGTAGTGAATGTCGACATTACATCATATAAATTTGTATAAATGGTGGAAAAAAAGACTTCCTCATTATGGTTAAAAAATTTTGCCTGCCGAATGTGTATGCCAAACTTTCGTATTTTATCCGTTTATATAGAAACGTGCTCGAAAAACAAGATTTCATGCTTAAAATTGACAACTGAAAGAATATTTAGTTATTTTAACTAAAGGTTCATTTAACTACATAGCGGGAAGAAAATATTTAATAATTATTATGGATTCATTTAGTCGACTGACTGATAAAATTTATGTTGGATTAACTAAATTTCTGTCAGTTTAACTAAATGTATGTACATAAACTCAAACGTGTTTGGTAAAAATGTTTAGGAATGCTTATTGCAGAGTAAGGCTTAAATGTTTTTAATTTTCGTCGTAAAAATTGTCAACTGAAAAACCGTCATAATTCAATCAAAATTTTTTAAAATTTTTTCAACGCATTCCGCGTTATTCAGGAACCACTTTGAAAGGACTCTGTCAATTATTTAAAAAATTGGACTTAACGAGTCGAAGTTACAAGAAAAATTAAAAAACCGTCTTTTTCCCATTTAAAAACAATGTTAAATTCTAACTCTCGAGTGGCACGTGTTAATCAAGTTTAATCGATGCCCCAATTTTTTGTAATTTTTTTTTCATAAAATGGAACACTTTTGGTGGGTCAGTGCGAAGAAATTAAAAAATGGCCAAAATAAGGGCCACCCTAATGTACAGAGTAATTTTTGTGTGATAATGTAATTCGTTGCGTTTCATTTTTTAATTCATTTCTAGCTAATCAGAACTTTTTAAAAAGCATACTTCAAAACGTTGGAAAATTCAGTTAGAATGCTATAAATATAAGCATAAGCTAGTACAGGTTTTGTGGTCGGAAATCGAAAGGACCATTAATCGTACCCGAGTATTATACTGGTATTACCGAGTGACACAACCATTTTTTAAATTCGGATTATTTCACTTTTTAATGTGTTACGAATTCTCATATTTCGTTGATTTATTTTATATTTGTTACATCGAAACTTTAATTTTTAAATATGCTTTATAAAGGGCGCTGCTCAAGAATCCACGAGACTTAATGCCTGTTTTGTTCATAAAAGTATATTTTTTGCTAGTTATAAGAAGGGCATAAAATCTGGGCATTCAATGCACTTGTATGTATTCTACGTGATATTAAATATATATCGAAAATAAATACATTAATGATTACGCGATTTACCTCCCTGTAGTAGAAGACGTATGGGCAAATCCAAAGAACTTTTAACTTTTGTATGTCTTAATTCAGCAGAAATGTTTAAATAATTTACTTCTATAAAAATATTTATTAACAATATTTGGAGATAATAAGATATCCTAAAGTATATATGAAAGCACTAGGCAAATGAAAAATGTAAAAAGTTGGAAATTCCGAATGAAATAATCAAATTTTTGTAACCTCTCTTGTGATAAACATAACGGCCCATTAATTAAGACATTGATTTTAAGGTTAATTTATAACTAAAATATCCTAGAAAACAGTATTATAAGTTACACTTATGTGCGCACAGTTTCCCGCATGAAAAAGCAGTATATTGGAAAAATATATGTGAAAATATATGGTAAATATATGACAATATATCATCAGTATATGAGACCCGTATATAGATTTTTGCCGCAAATTATATTTGTTCCATATATTGTTAATACATTCAGCCATATATTTTAAACATATTTTGTATAATATAATGTATAATGTACGGTAAGATATAGTGGAAACATATATGATAATAATATATGGTAGGATATATGGAAAAATTGTATGGAAAAATATGGACCCAGAATGACATCAAGATTGGTTCCAGGTTCAGTCGAAGTGTATTTGCAGATTAGAAAGAATTGAAAATTTTCCAGACTGAATTCCCGACTCAATCGAGATTCATTCAAATTTAATCCACATATTTCTCCATATACTATTCCATATATTCCACCATATATTAGTCCATATATTCTTCAATATATTATTCCTTATATCCTACCATATATTATTATCACATATGTTTCCACTATATCTTACCGCACATTATATGTATACATTTATAGATTAAAATATATGGCTGAATGTATTAACAATATATGGAACAAATATACAGATTGCGGCAAAAATCTATATACGGGTCCCATATATTGATGGTATATTGTCCAATATAGTGCTTTTTCATGCGGAGAATATTAGGGGTAGAAGGGGGTAGATTTGAATTCGAAAAATTTGACCTATATTTTGAATTCAACGACCCTTAATACCGCCATGCCCCCCCCCCCCAATTTTACGAACTCTTATATTATTATTCATAACGTTCATAATCACCTCCATGGAAAAACCATATATTGTAAAAATATATTTTAAAATATATGGCGAAATACACAGAAAATATATAGTAACACATATAAGTATTCTGCTGATCATCGAAAGTAAACATGTATATAAAATATTTAAAATATATTCAACATATATTTATAATATATCATTACAATATATTTTTTTATATATTTCTTATCTTGTATTACTGTCATGTATATGTTTTCGTCGCTATATATATACCATATACACAGTATATTTTGTAATATATGTTTTCAATATATGGTTTTTTCACACATATTTAAAATTTCAGTACCCATTTTATATCAAGTGTAACTTTTTGTGAAATCCATATTTTATTGATTTTTTGTTGTTTTTTGATTGCGGTCAGTGAAAATAATATAAATAATAAAATTCGTGCAACCTTAAAAAATTCTCATTTTCGTGGAGCACATCTCTAATAAGAATTTAATATTCTCTTCGATATTTGTGATTCCATCAAGTGAAGAATTATTAACAGAAATGATGTGAGCCGCAAACGTTTCTAGCCTTTTTATATCATGCCTTTTTGTATCAATTAAAATAAAATTGATTATTCTATGAAATTAAATTAAAAATTATTGAAAAAAATCCCATACTTTTTATATCGACTAAAAACGATGTTAAATTGGTTGAGGGAACTAAGACAATATTTGCAGTAACTGATCAGTTTTTTTTATACCAATCAATTGGTTGTTAATCAATCTGTGTCTTAGGGAAATTATTTACTTAGCTGCCCAAAATAATTTTTAATTTGGATCAAAGAGCAGAGCCTAAGAGGTTTGTTTTGTTTTTGAAGTAATTATTTATTCTTAAATAAAAAGATAATTCATTTCAACTTTTTTCCAGTACTATTATAACATATTATCATGTTCTTAAGGTGCAGTCGGTCAATATCCTAAAATCACCAGAAAAAATATTTATTTTCCAACTACTATATCATTTTGACGTCTCAGTGTAATGTTTAAATAAAACATTTGCATATTTCGAGATATAAGGTTCGCGAAAAAGTTGTGAAAGAAGTGATTCATAAAATTAAAAAACTCATTAAACCCAAACAAACTTCTAGTTCTAAAAGCGGATATGTACATTGCATGCTTGGTCAAAAAATAATATTACATTTTAGTAACATTTTAATGGCCTAAATAGTATCCGACGTCTAATTTATGCCCATTATTCTGCCACTTAAAAAAACATTTGCATGGTCGTATAATCGTAATAAAATCGGTATAAAGCAGACATAAAATAACACTAACATGTTATGGGAATCCATTACAGTTATCTGAACAATACACACCCACTTTACGGGTTTTTATCGGTTTTAGGTTCATTATCCTTGTAGACATTGTATAAAGACTTTAATTCTGAAAATTACAAAATGAATACTGACGTGAACTACTACAAAATTTGCTGATCACTACACTTAAACAAAATTCATTTTAACATTTTTGGCGCATAATGACGGTCATTTCAGATATTAAATAGCAAAAAGGGTATTTTAAGTAAACAAAAACGATAAAACAATTTACATAAGCCGCCTTTTTAGAAATGTCTTTCCATTTGGAGGTGCAGAAGAATTGCATAAATGAAGCAAATTCATTATCGTCCAGAAAGTATTGTTAGAAAGGGACACTTTATGAGGGAATGAAAAAAAATATCGTCAGTATTGTCACTCTGAAGACACGTAATCTGATATATTGCACTATACAGTGAATGTTTTTTTAAGGACAGGAAGTGTGCCTTAATAAGGTTTAACTTGTGCTAACTTATTGTGTATCGGTTTAAGCAAAGAGTATTATATTTTATTTACTTCATTATTTCGTTATATTTTGACCAGCTGAATATGAATCAGCAGTAAAGAATAACAACTTGTCGAATTTCAAAAATAACCTCAAAAACCCGTAAAAAAAGTTTACAGCGATGTAGGCTTCAAAAAGGAAGAATTAGCATTTTCTCGAATTGAGAACACAGTAATCTCTTTTTTTGGATCCGTTGAATATGAATTTTCCAAAGAAAACGGTTGTACATCGGACTAATGTATTCTGAACCTGAGATAAGTCACAGGCTTTCTTTTTTGTAGACATCTCCCTGTAACAACTTAT
Source organism: Trichopria drosophilae (assembly GCA_030407085.1). NCBI lineage: Eukaryota > Metazoa > Arthropoda > Insecta > Hymenoptera > Diapriidae > Trichopria > Trichopria drosophilae. The sequence continues at coordinate 19,576,200 of CM059584.1, read as the reverse complement.
TCGTTTACGATTTTTTGAGGTTATGTCCAAAATTTGCTCAGCGTCCTGCATCTTATTGTAAAGTAATGTTCAACAAGGAAAGTCATATTCTGTCTCTTTTAGGCCTATATCGTTTTAAAAATGTTGGTTATGGGTTTTTGAGGTTATTTTGTGAAATTTGGCTAGTGGCCATCATTTTTGAAATACAAAGAAATAATTCTGTTTTAAGCCTATATCGCTGTAAATGTTAATTTTTCATTACTTTTTTAGAATACCAACATATCTTATTTTTAAATACCCACCATAAGAATGCAACATCTCAATCGGAAATTGTTTTAAATATTCGAATCTTTGCTTATTAGTCCCACAAAACTATCAAGAAAAGACACCAGTATTTGTAAAAATAAATATTTCGTACTATGATTATTTGATTTTAAAAAAACAAAAAGAACTACCTCTATAATAATATCAAACTTAAATTTCAAGCTTCGGAAGGCACGTGTTAATATCACTTTAAAAAATGACAAAATAAGGGTCCACTTTTCTTTTATAAATATACAAAATTCATCCATGGTTGGTCAAAAAACAATATTGTTTGAACCGTTCTAATCTCGACATCCCAATAAAATAATACCGAAAAAACTAGTTTTACGTAAAATAGGAAAGAATTCAAAATTTCGTATATACTTTTGTATTAAGAATATAGCTCTGGTTAATTTTGAAAAAATTACAAAGTTTTTATTGTATGTACAATTTTGCGACCGTTTTAGAAAATTTTTGTTCAAAATATCCTAAATACCATAAAATCAATTAATGGCTTACTTGAACCTAAATAAAAAGCAGAAGAGAAACTAAAAAAAATCTTAATTTCTGTTACAATTTTCTACTGTTTTACTTTTTTCACTTCGAAATTTAGATACTTTATCTGCAATGAGTAACATATTATATATTTCGATATGCCCTAGTAAAAAATGAGCCAAGTTTCCACAAGTCTTACCGCAGTTAGGTAGCCGTATAAATATTTAATTGCTGTTTATACTAATTACTAAATATTCCGATTGTTTATGTCTGCAGTCAACTTATAAAATTGATTGAATTAACGAAAACCACCATATACTTTCTAACTGTCAAAATTAATACGATTGAGAGTTATATTCTTAACCGAAATTATTTAACGATCAGTATTAATTACATTCGTTGATATATTTATATTCTTTCCGTTACTTATTGTAATTTATTAATCATAAAATTTCGTAAATCATAACTCGCCTCTAGAGATTCATCAGGTTCATTGACACTAATTTTTCTGGAGAAGCATAGACATGATTTACATATATTATGCGGACGAATGTATACTAGTCTAGACTGGAGCGCCATATATAGATATTGCCATATATAGAATGATATTCAACAAAGGCGTACTAATAATAAAGTTGTGCCATTTCTTTCGGGGCTCCGTTTTATGTGGAATATTTAATTTCACTCAAAAAAGTGGCTAAAGAAATCAACGGGTTTAGTAGAAGCTGAAGGATTTAGTGCAGTATGGGGAAGTAAGAAAAATAATTCTTATTTAGTTAGTTAAATTTTTCCAATTATAAAATAATCATAAATATCGATTCAAATTATATTCTACTAGTACCATTAAAATTACATCACAAAAACCGTCATTGTCACTGCTTAATCCCAACCTTTCACTTTTTCAAATATTTTCCGGATTTATATGAATAGTTATTCTTTCACCCATTTGTGCCCACAAAGTAAGAAAAACATAAGCCCAGAAATAAATTTAAATCAAAGGTCAACGATTTTCGGAAAATAACTTCGAAATTTATTATCATTAAATTCCTGGCTAACTTTGTAAAGACGACGCAATTTTCACGGCGCAATCACATACCGTGAAATCATAATATGCCAGAAAATTACAACATAAACTCAAAAGCAAACCTGCAGTACGTTATTGACCCTAATTGGATTTTGATCGACGACCAAATGGAACGAAAACCAAAAAACAGCGTAAAATGTATATTACGTGAAATCGAAGGTAAAAAGGTAAAAGCATCGATTCCAAACATTTTCTCGAGTTTTTTCCTCACCGGCTTATCGGCGAAGCAAATTGTTTACTTCGCATTAGCATGAGTACTTGCAGCGATTGTGAAACACCTTCTGAGATGATAATTACTTACGAAATAGTTGTGACCGACACCGATGAAAATTCACACGTAAATTGATCCTCAAATTATTCGTGTTCTTGCAGTTTTCGCGGATGAACGCTTCTGCGACCTTCATAAATATGCAGGATTGATGAGTGATTGATCGGATAGTAATTTTGTAAATTATATATCAAACTTCCAAATAGAAGGGTATATTTTTAAATAAATCCTCATTTTTACAGAATAACTTAAATTCCTTTGGAAAGTGGAAAACTTCAAAAAGAAGTATTTATCGAGCTGCTGGAGGAAAAATTAAATTTTCCAATAAGAAACCAGTGAACTTCAGGTCGATTGCGTACAATGATATAAATTTATTTTACGTATGTCTAGAAACCGGTTTCTGGGTATGCAGATGGAGAAAGACTACAATCTACTGAGCGGATAATGGAAAATTTAGAGTTACATGTTGTTACATGTTAATTGTAATCGAATGTTGTCTCTTCATAATAATTTTGATCAATGAGAAAACAAATTATTTTAGTAAAATAAGATTAGTTAATAAATAGGTTGCTTAACTATGGCGAAATAAACATTTATTCAATATTTCATAAACGGAACAGTTATTAATAAGATTTTATTTTAAAGATAAGATTGTATTAACATTTGTTATTTTTTCATAAATAATGTGATTTCATAAATAAATGTTTACACAATATGACACTCAATAAAAATAGATTTTTAGACACAGATATTTACGTATCCTCTCATTTAGTTTAAAAATAAATGTATACCCTTACTAATCTTCTTTTTTGATGGAGATTAACGTAACATTAACAATTCTTATAATTACCCGAATAAAAAAAAGTTGATCAAATTTCGATCAAAATGAGATCAAAATCGGTCAGATTCAAAAATGATCCAAAAGAGATCCAAGTTTTGAGACATTCTAAGACCAACTTTGGACGAGTTTACAACCAAAAAATAATCTCAATTATAATTGCATGAGATTGAAAACTAATTCAATTTTTGTCTTTAAAGATCCAAAAATGGTTAATTTTTTCATCTCATGCAATTATAATTGATATCGTTTTTTAGTTGTAAACGTGTCCAACTTTGGTTCTGGAATGTCTCAAAACTTGGACTTCTTTTGGATCATTTTTGGATCTGACCGACTTTGATCTCATTTTGATCAAAATTTGATCAAAATTTGATCAAAATTTGATCAAAATTTGATCAACTTTTTTTTACTCGGGATCGTCCATATAGAAGTAACTTATAGAAAACCATAAATTCGTTATTCCTGAAATATGCAAACGAATCACCACTGCACCAACTTAACCCAAATTAACATTTATCAGAAACAATGAAACATTTATTAACAACTTCAGTTGTATCGCATACATGGAAATAAAAAAATCGTTTCATGAGTGGTATTGTAGCGTATATAAGCACACCCTGAAAAACTTCTATATTTTACGACGAATTTGTCTGAAAATTAATAGCCTATTATTTTTTAGGCGGCTGAACTCGAATATAACGTCAAAATTGCGAAATTCAATATGAAGAAACTAATATGGGTACTAATATCCCGCACGGTCAAAAAAACAAAAATTAACTGTGCATCAATCAAATATCTCCAGACTTAATAGAGTGATGATTCCTCCAATATTTGCAGATAAAACTGCTACAGAATCGAGGAAAAATGTCATTAATAATCAAAAAAGAAAATTATAGAGGGAAAAGTCATTTAAAAATAAAAAACTGACTAATTCCATACAATCGATAATAGGCTGCATCGGAAGTAGTTATTTTGAACCTCTTAAACGTTCTGTACTGACATTCTGAAAACAATTGAGCATAATTTAGTGATCAATGAATCGAATGCCATCGCAATTAAGAGGCCAAACGTGATATAAATGGAATAAAAGTATTAATTAATGAAAGTAGAAAAAATAAATTTTGAACAATATCATAAACATATTTTATATTATTTTGTGACTGACCAATCACATTCATTCTGAATTAACGGGAGGAGAACATCTACAAAACACACCGATATAAACGAATAACTGTTGAATAAATAGTCTGCAATCGTTGACAAATTTATGTTTTCTTTTTAGACTTGCCAATAGAATCTTCAAATTTAGGAGGCACAGGATCAAAACGATATAATAGAATGGCATATATGATAATAATCCATGCTACATTTCGAAATATATACTACATATGGATAGTATAATTAGTAATATCCAAAATAACTAATTCTGAATCAGCCGATTGTTGGTCATATGGAATTATTCTTTTCTGATTTTACACGATTTTTCACTATTCAGTTTTATTTCTTGAACATTAGTGAAATTTTCCCTTCAACATTTTTACTTCAAAATAGTGAAGGAATCTCTACTCTAGCTAGATTTAGTGTGGAGATATTTGATTGATCCACAGGTAATTTTTCTTTTTCCCACCCTGATGCCAGCTGAGAATTTATATCATATCATATTTTGCAGTAACTTCTGTATTTCTCAATGAATTTTTATGAAACTTGTTATCCGATTGCTGTTTGTGGTTGCTGAATTCGAATGTAAAGTACAAACTGTGTTCAAAAACGAAATCAGTATAACGCAAAAATCCCAGAAACAAATTGTTCGCTGAAATTTTCATTCGCAATGCTCATTTTTCATCCTATTCCCAGGTTCGAATAGACGGAGCAAAACCCCGGCTAGATACTGATCCAGTACTGGTACCTGGTACTGATTAACGGAAATGTGTCAGTACCGTCATTAACTGACCTAATACTGCCGGCCAGTGCTGTTTTCGGTACTGACAGATTACTGATCTACGGAGGAAATCAGTACTGATAGAGTACTAATTGCCAGTACTGAGGTCGGTATGAAATGATTACTGACCTCCGATGCAAATCACTACTGACCGCTGGAACAAGTCAGTATTGAAACATTACTGACTACCAGTACTGTTGTCGGTATGACATGATTACTCAAAGCCGGAACAAATCAGTACTGAGTACTGACTTCCAGAACTGTTGCAGGTATTAAATGATTATTCAAAAAAAAAAATTTCCGTAGCTCGCTGGAGTTATCCACCGGGGAGTACTGACCAAGTACTGATACCCAGTGGGGGAAGGCGGGGTATTCTTGGACAGCGCGATATCTTTCCCGTTTCTACCGCTAGGGGTCTTTACCGTCTGCCATAGTTTCGTCTCGTCATACTTTCATTTTCTATGGTGCAGTTAACCATTTTGAGCGCGTTTGTTACCTCGCATTCACAGCCGTCCGAATTTTGTTACTTGCAAAGTGTTTTTTTGGCCCGTTGGTGTGCTTATTTTAACATGGTTTTTCGACGAACCAAGACAAGTAACTATATGTATTACGTTCTTTGAACTTTAAGCTTTCAAAGCATACTACTTTATGTTTTGTATGAAATGTGCATTGTGTTACTTATACGCCGACATGTTTGAAAAATAAGCGTTCGGGGTATTATTGGACATTTTTTTCGGGGAATTATTGGACACTTGATTTTTGACATTTCACAGCCTAACCTCGTGTATTTGATGCATATAAGTGATTTTTCATGCATAATTTCAACAATGCATTCGTTTTTTGGCCATTTGTAATCGTTTTTTGGTCCGTTTAAACTTTGTTTGACAGAATGCCAAGTTATTACGCAAAAAAGAAAAAAACAATTGACTATGAAAATATTTTGAACACGATTAAGTCGGTGAAAATGCGTAACAACTGGGAATTTCCAGAACATGGATGAATCTGGATGTCCAACTGTCCCAACGAAAGCTGTGAAAATCATTGCACCGAAAGGAAAGAAATGGGTGGGCACAGCAACATCGGCCGAGAGAGGCACAAACGTGACTCTGGTTTTGTCCGTCAGCGCAACGGGGCAGTCAATTCCGCCGGTTTTCATCTTTCCGCGAAAAAATATGAAAGATGTGTTCATAACGCATGCAACACAAGGTGCAGTTGGTATCGCAAATGGTTCTGGGTGGATCAATTCTCGGACAGCCGATGAATTTCTCAAATACATGAAGCATTTCGTCAAACACGCCGGTGCGAATAAGGATTCACCAACTCTTACATGAAAAATATGCCGAAGAACGAAAATCGGCGAAACACTGCCTATTGTGTCGCTGGTGATCGAGGTGTCCACTTCAGTTGTGCCGGAGCGGACCCGAACACTTTCAGATGCCATAATTGTGATCCGCAATAATTTTTTTTTTTATTTCAACATATTTTTTGCATTCTTTTGCTCATCTTATTATGTTCTTTCAATTTTCTCAAGAAATAAACGTTTTCCAACAATAATTTGCATTTTTTTATCAATTTACATAACTGTCCAATAATACCCCGAGATTTTTCAAAATCTCAAAAACCTACTTTTTGCGCCAACTGCTACACAGGGTACAACGTTGAACAATTAGGTACAATTTCTGGTAAAAAAAGCAAGGTTACTTATCGTACAACAAAATTAAGCTTTAAAATTTAAAAAAAAAAACAATTTTTTTTAGAGTTTTTGGTGAAAACAAAAACGTGTCCAAGAATACCCCGATTTCCCCTACTCGTATTCGGAGAGGAATCAGTATACTGCCTGCACCACTATAAAAGTACTAAACTATTACTAACAATCAGTATTGACAACCAGAGTAAATCAGTACCGACGAGATACTACCGATAAGTACTGATATTCGGAGCCGAGTCAGTACTGTCTTCGGTACTATATCAGTATTGGCCCCGTACCAAAAATCAGTGAAAGTGTGCGAATCGAAATTCATATTATTATAAATTCGATTCGATATAATTTATAGTCAAATTACTTTCAAAATATATATTTTTTCGAATAATAAAATAAAAAGACAAACGCTAAGTTCTATATAAAACTCAAACACATTAGTAATATAGAATGCAAGGATAAACTATTAGACGACAGATGTATAACAGTTCTAGACGTATTATTAACTGTATACGGGAAATGAGATAAAAATTATTATATTTTACGATAGATAGAAAAAATATTATATATGTTTATATATTATTACATCTGACAAATTATAGGTACAATATTAAAATCATTAAGACCATGAAAATTTGTTAATTACCGTGTGCTTTAAATATATTAGTCTTCTAATATAAGTGGTAATCGTAGCATGTGAGCGTAGCTTAGTCGGTTATGGCGTTAGGGACGTTAGGGCAGTAAACGAGAGACCCAGTTTCGATTCCCCGTGGGGACGAGTTTTTTTCAAATTTGTTTGCGAGCGTCACATTTATATGCGAATACATTAAATTAATGATGTACAAGAAGCATAAGGGTATACACAAATATTTTCCCAATAAGAGATATTGTATAGCGTATAATTTAAGATTTATTTGTACTGCATCCTGAATATCTGTGAAGTTTTACATTTGGTTGCGCATATGGATATCAATGGTCTCGAAAGCATTTCTAGTCAATACTGATCTATTTTTAATTTGGAACTGGCAATCAGTACTAATTCAGTATTGTCGATCAGTACTGTTCCGGCGCTGCTCTTCTCTGGCAGTCAGTATTGTATCAGTACCATGTCGGTATTATTCTGGTACTAATTTCTACCAGGGTTACAGGGTTCAAAAGTAAAAAATATATTTTCAAATGAATTCAGCAAACAGAAAAACTCCCAGGAACAAATTTTGGTGCATTTTAGTTAGAAACTATCGTCTGCTTCTTCCAATTTCAACGAAAATTGGAAAAAAGCCTACTACTAAACCCTGGTAGAAAATTAAGCCATTTTCTCACCAGTTTTTCTGGGCTCCATTAGTTATAACAAACAGACCAGAAAAAATGACCAGAAACTGATCGCATTTTCTACTAGGGAACCGGTTAATTAAAAATTGCGATTGTTTTCTAATTGTTTTCTAATAGCAGAGTATGTAATCATTTATTGACCGACTCCATTTACCAACTCATTTTTCCGCAATCTTATTTCAATTTAAATTGTTTTGACGTAGTGCTTAAGTATAAAAAACTTTTAGTCCATGCAGCAGGAGCAATTAATTCGTCCAAAATAATGTATTGTAAGTCAATGGCTTATCAGCCTATTAATAATTGCATTAACTTACTGGATACTTTGTAAAACATTATATATCGGAATATTCCAAACGGATCTTTTTGTAAATTTTACAAAACATATTTATTCTGGTGGAATATAATCTTTGTAGATAAATTGAATTATCATAAAAAGACAGAAAGACTAATTTGTACCGCATCATCCAAATCAATTGAAATAATGGAGGTTAATGACAATTCCACAAATGTTGATCTAAAACTATTTAAATTGTGAATATATTTTATATTACTAATTAGTTACCGCTGTTTTGACATCATTGTTAGGTACGAACTAACCAGTACAGTTAGTAACTGAGCAGTAGACCAGTAATGGCAGAGAAGACGCAATTTATTACAAATTTATTTGATTCGGGTCAATCTATAAACTGAAGCGTTTGATAAGAAGAAAATAAGCAATCTATAATCATGGGAACATTTCTTGACCAGATCTTATTTTAAATTTGGATCCTCTGTATATAAATTTCCTTCATGTGAATGAATTCTCTTGGAATAAATTACTGAGATTGACGATAGAAAAATATGTGAATAGCAAATTGTGCTACCAAGTAGCATCGCTCTTTCACAATGCTTCTAATGAAAGTAATAGGTAGCGTTCAAATAGAATAGGACAAATTTTAATCAATTCGTAATGAGCAATCTGCGTTGTCCTTAAGTATGGAAAAAAATAGACGGGACCTATTGTTATCGCGTGAGTAAAATGCTATGCACTTGTTTTACACACGACTGGTCCCCTTGAGCGTCCTTAAGGCGGCCTAAGATTCAGGAACAGAAGAACCCATCGTACATTACTGCAGCTATAGGCGAAGTCGATGATCTCGATGCCGAGCATTACGTTTCCTTACGCAATCGGGGATCACGACACTGATAACTTAAATGCCTGCTGGGTCTCGCTCTCGGTCTCTGTGGGAATTGAACTCCGCAGGAGCTCATGCTGAGGCCTTGGCCCAGGCTTCGTGCCGTTCAAACGCGACTAACACGCCAGATAAAACTCGCCAATGATGCATGCACTTAGCGAAGAGGCGAATACCAGGTTGTTGTTGCATTTACCTCTGCTGCACTTACCTGTTTCACGAGTCTTTGTTCCAGGCACGATCGATTTGTTCGAATCGAAAATGCGAATGTCAAGTCGAAGTTGACTTACGTCGATTGAATTTTGATAAGGACCTGCTTAAAAATGCAAGATGTGACTCAGTCACATGGATCTAAGATGTCATTTAAGTATTTTATATTTTTTAGTAATAAATTGCAATACAGTAATTTTTCAAAACGTTGCTTATAGATAAGTAACAATATGATATAAATGTATTGATGAACAAAGATCAAAATATGCGTCTAATATTTTTATATTATTTCCCACGTTTGTATTCTGAAGTTATAAATTCGTCTGCACTATTCAAATTGTTGGACAAATTTTCAGTTGTCGCCATGATGAATTTTTTAACAAATTTCTTCTGTTTTTTCAAAGACAATATCCAGAATTCGATGGCTTGATGAATCGTTTTATGCTTAAAAGTGTTCTACTTTTAATTTCTATGTGACTCTGGTTGATTGTTTTACGAGTACCAGAATGTATGCTAAATAAGTACCTGATATTTTTATATATCCCAAGTGAAAAAATTTACTACAAATTGTATAATAAAAATATACAATTCATTGTATACAAATTTACCCCAAAAGTGATTCTATACAATTTGTATAAAAAATTTGTCAAGTGTGAATAAATAGTTACCATAGTTTGTTTTATTTTTCAATTTTTGTATAACTTTATTCAATATTTTCAAACTATAAAAACATTGTAGGACGACTTAGAATTTCAATGTGGAATAGAAACGGATACGAAAACTTGAAAATTGCAATGGACCGAAACAGAAATCCTGAACATGATTCCCAATTTAGCTCACATTTCTTTGACAAGGTGAAAACACGGAGAAATCAACATGCACACAAGAAACTTCACTAAGAATTTTTAAAAACATGCCGTGAAAATCAATATGTAACACTTTTTTGAATAGTTGATCCTCCACACGACGTTCACACAACATAAATCCTCCTTTAACCCAAGAAATCGCCAAACTTTCTGGAAATTCATCGGGCGAAATGATACCCAAATTTTAGACACCGAAAAACATACTAGTTACACCGAAGGAAAATGGCATTTTATTTTGATTTGTGAAATTTATTTATTTTATAATTTAATTACTGTATATAATTAATATTTTTCCAATTTGACGTTTTTATTTGGAGGTTTGAGTAAATCTGAAAGAAAATGCGCGCTCATCTTAAAAATCAACAAACCATAGCAACGCGTTACCAACCATCGAGTTGAACGAAACTTTTACGCAAAATTTTCTGACAGTTTCGATCGAACCTATATTACGAGTATGTGCATATTAGAAAAATTAACAAAATCATAAAATGAATATATTTTAAAATGAAACTTTTGATTTTCTTCCGCTGTATCATGCATGTTTTTCTGCGTCAAGAATTTTTTTTGATGACTTCCTGGATGAATGGAGGATTCGTATGGTGCAGAATCTGCAGAATTCATGTAAAGAAACCAGTTACAGTAGGATCAACGATTGACAGAAGTCGTTTTATAAATGTGTAATGACGTTTTCTGCATGCATGTTTGTTCCTTCATGTCGTTGCCGTGTCATAAAAGTGTCAGCAAAATTTTGTCTCATTTTCGAAATATCTTCATTGGTCCATTGTAATCTCCATCTTTTTGAATCCCTTCCATATCCGCTGCCGCATCGAAATTCTAAGTCTTACAATTTTGTGTAGTTTAAATTTGACGTAATTTTTCATTATATAGAATTTTGTTCAATCTTGACACGTTTTGTATACAAATTGTATAGAATCACTTTTGGGGTAAAACTTGATACAGTAAATTGTATATTTTTTTTATACAATTTGTAATAAATTTTTTTCACTTGGGTATATTTGACTATAAACTATATCAATATATCTTCTGAATATAAATGTACACCTTTTTAAATTGAAATTATTTTGTAGACATGATAATTTTCGCAAAACCACTTGTAGCATATTACAACCTGCCGTCGTCAGTACTTTTTACTATTGTGAATCCATATAAAAATGTTTAATCGCTGGAATTAAAGTTAATTCACAAAAATAATACAGAGTTATTTATATTTTTTGATTGAAGCAACAAAAAGTTATTGCTGTATGAACAAGTGTGTCCCAGTCAGCTATTTGTGTCAAGTTCAGTTCCGGGGTTTTAAAATAAAATCCTACAATGTGACATTTGTTTTCGCATAATATAAGTTATTTGTCATTCAAGAACAAGTTACAATTGCGAGAGAAGTTAAAAATTAGATGCTGGTCAATTTTGGCGACGTATCAAGTAAGAAAACATGATGGTAATTTATAAATGTAATTTGCTACACTGAAAACCCAACTATAATCATAATTTGTGTGTACTTTTTTCGTATCATTCTTAATCTCAATCCGAGTATAAATCGTGTCATATTCACAAATACTTATAAAATCAATAGTGATTGTTAATTTACCAGAAATTTTAATTTGGGTATTAAATAGTTTACCTCTCGTTCTCTTCTTATATTATCTAAGACGCCTAGTACACTGAGAAACAAAATTAGTAATATTATCAAATATGTGGTTGCCGGTAAGCAAACAAATATTAAGTAATGCCAACTACATTTTAGTTGAATTAACTAAATGTTGTTAATTCGGTATCATGATGTAGTGAAATGCACTAATTTCTAGTTGCATTGACTAAATATTTGGGTGTTAATCGGCAACCACATATTTAGTCAAAATTACTAATTTTTTTTTCAGCGGAGGGCTCAAATAATCATTCTTGCCTATGGGCTGAAGTTGAAAATGTATAGAAATATTATTTGCAACATTTAATTAACAACAATACTAAACATACGAGTATAAGAAACCCTTTGTTCGCCACATTCACTCTGAAGAGACAATGAGAATTAAAAATCACATCTTAAGTAAAGTGAGACAACATAAATTAGTTATTATACATAGGATATATCCTAGGTAAATATAAGTACGATAATTACAAATTCTTGAGTTGTTTAACGATTAAAAGGTGTTTCATGCTATGAAATCAAAAGTAAAATGCGCAGAGATTATATGCTTTCAATTACGAAATTTCATATGAGACTGTTTATAATGTTACTTCATAAAAATTAATTTGTGCTGCACTGTAATTAGAAGAATTCATTATTTGCATTAATTAATATCAAATTAATTGTGTAATTTTTCAGTAAAATTATACATGTTTAAATCAGATAACCTTATGCAGAATAAAGAAAATATAAATTAAGACATATATGACAAGACAACGATGACAAAGGCAACAAGTATGGTGATAATAAATTATTACATATAATACGAATTTCGCACAAAAAAATCAACTTTTATAGATATCAAAAACGCAATGTATACTTGGGCCTGTAAAAGAAAAGTATATTGGAAATATGTTTAAGATTATAAACACTTTTATGGATGAAAATAGATAAATGAGAAAAAATAATTAATTTTCGAAATGATTCCCCCTTAAAATAAATAATTTTCATATTCTTTTTAAATTTCTTAATCTAGAGTGGTTGTTATTTATATCTATACTGATAATTCTCGCGATATGCATTTCTTTCAGAGCAAATTGGGCCTTAAAAAGGCCAAACGTGAACAAAAAATAATTAAAAAAATTTTAAAAATCGAATTTTAATATAGACGCACCTAACAAAAATATTTGAAAAACTTCATGAAGATAGGGCTCAAACCACTCTAAAAACTGATGAAAAGAATTGATGTGTCATATCGAAAATTGTGTAAAAAAAAATCAATTTTAAAATTAAAAGAATTTTTGTAAGTAGGAAAGGTTGAGTCTATACAATAAGTACATTGTGACGTCATAGAGGAAACAATATTGCAGTAGACGAAGTGCAGAAATATATAATCTCCCACCATGTGGCGGTGGTAGAATTTGCCTAATAATTTTCAAATATATTACCTCATCATTATCTTCACTAGCATCACGCCATTATCGAAATAAAATCTTTTTTCTTTAAATTTCCCGTGATGGTTTTCATTTCTCAACTTTGCGTTTATTGGTCCATGGCATTTCATTAAAAAAAAAATGTTTTAAACTATAAAAATAATTGTTCGTATTTTATTTTCATATAATAAATTAAAAAATCGCTGAAAATAGAGGTTCGCCACTTCACCCCGACATCGTCGCTTCGCCTCGTTATTTTTATGGTTTTTAAAATGTTCTTAGCGCGCTATTTATAAAACACACGTCAAAAGTGCTACGTAGGATATGTTAACTATGAAATTTCCTATCAAATGATACTTGGCGTCAACCTACATATGAAATACAATAGAGAGATATGGCAGACAGAAAAAATCATCGATCGACGCTGTCCCGCCTTCCCCTATATACAAAAAGAAAGAAACCAAAAAAATCTGAGTCCCGTAGTAGTTCTAAAAAGTTACTGTTTACATTTTTTAAACAAACCCGAATGAAAGAAAAGTGTCGTAAATATCGCTGTAAATAAAAAAATCTAAATATTATGAAACTGGGTTAAAATTTGTGCGAATGTATAAAGGATATTAATTTCCTAAATGGGATCCGCATTTTTTAGGAAGAAATAAGAAAATTCCATCACCGTCCAGAAAATAAGTCGGTTTTCAAGGCTGTCCGCATATCATGTATGGCTGAACTATTTTTTTTTGCCGGAAACGACTGATTCTGTAACGTGTGATTCTGAAGAAAAATAATAAATACCAAACAATAAACAATTGATTTGGTTGTATAAGTTATATAGCTTCTTTTGATCACTTGTCCAGCGACTGCAAGCAGATTTTTAGGTCAGGTGAAGCGATTTGTTATGCTGGTCGTACAGTGTGAGGTTAAAATAATATATAGTATCTTTTCCAAACTTTGAGTCCATTAGGTTACATTATTCATTTATTATACAACTGGAATGAAAAATCATCGAATGATAGCATTATAAACTCTAAGATTAATTAAAAAGGAATTAATTATGGTGATTTAACCTTTTTATGGAGGAATCAATTTTTGAAAGATTTAGTTGATTACAAACCGACTACCATACGTAATTGCAATCGATGTTTGCAAATTCGATTACAACAATAATATTTCGAGTTGAAATAAACCGCATTCTTACGAAAAGGCGCGAATTACAGCATGTTCTGTAACTTACATCTACTATTACAATGCGTAGTCCTCATTTCGCACTATGATTCATAGTAAAAAAAATGGCCATTTCAAATACTCTTTCTTTTCTGAGTGTACAGTATTTTTTCGGCAGGGAAGTTTATTAAGAAAAAACAGACTATTTAAACACAGTTTCTATAGGATAACCTCAATTCCAAGATTGATTACTCGAACAACATTCTATGTAATTAATAAAAATTTGGGATTAATAAAAAGTTCAATTTCATTATTAGTCATACTTATTACAATTAATCATGCCCTACAAGATACTAATAATGAGTAACACTATCGATATTAAAAAGATATAGAAATATCGCATGCAAAAATCCACGCAACTCCACAGCCTGCAGAATTTCTAGAACAATGTAAAATTGCATTTACGTATAATTTGATGTTCCTATTTTGCGTTAAATTGAAAGGAAAATGAATGCAGTTACTTTCCGCTAACAAAGACCTCTTTGAAAGAACTCGAAGAAGATAATCCTGTTTCCTTTATACAGCCTTTAAAAAAAGTTTTATTCTGACATCAACGTAATTCATTTACAAGGGATTAAATGTACTTTTCATCGTTACAAATGCTATATAATAGCGAATAATTTATAATGGATTTGCTAAAATTAAATGCAGAATGTATTTTATCTATAAAAACATTCACAATACTTTCAAATTTTGGATTAACGTTAAGGAAAATAAAGTTGAGGATTTAAAAGATTTTAAAAAGTGATTATATTAATAGAAGAACCGTATTCTTGCATCAAACTGATCGTAGTTTCATTAAATACTGGTTTGTAGAAAACGAATGGATATCGTGAATTTTTCGTAGAAAATCTCGCAAAAACTGCTTGGGTATTATTAATATTCCCATTTACTATGATTCACACTAAAAGCACGGCGAACAAACTTTCTTTCCAGGATGTAACCAGGCTGAGTATATTTTCTGATTCCTTCATATTTCTTAAGCAGAAAGTAAATGTTGCATGCATTAATACATAAATACTCGACCTAAAATAATAATATATGTTTCTGACGTCAACGAGTTGTAAAATAAGAAGAATGCTAGTTGCCATTCGATTAATTCTACTAAATGTCTTATAGATTATAATGATGCATTCATGATTTAATAACATTATGGAGTATATTTAGTAATCGCAATTCTTCACGAAGGACCTGTTTTTCTAATTTAATATATTCATTTTTAAATTTGTATAAGCCTGTAGTCATTATTCGTCGTAAACAGAACTTGATAATTCTGAAAACTACTACAGTAAATGAGTATTTCAACTGCAGTAAATAAATATTTTTCATTAAAATAAGGAATCATTTGTTGCTTAAAAATGTTAATATTCTAATTTTCCAAAATGTACTTTACATAAATAATTACAATTTTACTTTGGAATAATTATTAAATAGGATTTTAATAGCTTTTTAAGTAATTTGTGATAAATTGTTATTTATTTTGTTCTCGTTAACTTTAATTAATTGCATCATTGCTGTGTAGCTTTGTTCTATTACGATTATATTAGTAAGTTCTTTAGATTCAATTTACCGGCAGTTTAATACACGTACGCCGGTCGATAAAGAAACTTCCGTTGAAAAACGAACTCAAGTATTAGCACATGGTAAGTGAAAGTTAATCGGAGATCTTCGATGTTTTTTCCTCTATAAACGCATCTTTTAATTCAAAGAGGGCGTTACTGACATTTCGAATTAAAATAATTTGAAACCAGAAGTTTTCACGAAATTAGAATTTAGTTATGTTTAATCATAACGTTTAATTTGATTTTTTTCCATTTAAGCGTTTCAATATTTAACTTTGAAACAGATGTTAATACAATAAAAATCTGTTAATTGTTTGTTTCCGTATTTTTAATATAGAATTAATTATATACATTTAATATAGTTTTAAGACAGTGTATTTTTCTATATATGAGTGATTAATTTTGGTAATTTACTGTTACCATGAAGTTCAGAAAAGTTACGTAGACATTATGAGATTCATTGCGGGAACCAAAGAAAAATGTAAAATTGTATTAATTTTTATTGTTCATTTAATGTGACCATAATTGTTAAGAAATATTATATTTTATTACTTAATTCATTATAACTATTGTCGAGACTCTTTTAGCTGTTGCATTTATTAAAATAAATCGAAATTTAAATGAGTTTCATTGTTCGTCTTCCTATTTTCTTTATTTAGAAACACTGCAAAAGAAAAGATTTAAATTAAGACTGAATTTAAGATGTAAAAAAAAAGACTAATAAAAATATTGAATAATGTTTCTATCAATTTTTTTTTTATTATTTTCCATGAATTTAATTTTCACTAATAATGATATTGTTGAGGAATTATTAGTGAAAATGAATTTCTTAGAAACGGTATTAAATATTTCATCTAAAGATACTATATTACTGCCGTGACGCTGAAAAAATATAAAAACGCTTATTGAGGAAAAGGATTTGTTCGTAAATAAGACAAGATGATTTTAAAATTATTAATGTTAAAAATATCTTACAGGTGGTCCCGACTATATAAAAGTGTTTTTTCGTTTACGACTATTTAAACATTACCTTGGGAATAACGGAAAAACTAGTTAATTACACAGTAAAACATTTTGTTTGTGATTAGAAGACTAAATATTAAATTTCAAGAGGATTTCAGAGAATGGAAAATATTCTACTTGACAATTTGTTCTACCATTGAAACGCTGTAAGTAGTAAAAAGAACTACTTCTTTATTTAGAAAAACTCTGTTGTTATTATTTTTATTATTTTTTTTAAGTCAATAATTACACATGACGTAAATATTTACCTAGTATTCAGAATAATTGAAGATAAAAAGAAATTACCAATCGCTCCACAAAAGTAATAAAAGTAACTCCAAATAATAATACGTAGTAATATTTTCTATGAATTTTATTCATTGCAAATCTTACTTTTACTTCTACCCAAAATTCCTCTTAATTATAAAATTTTTTACAAAGTTTCAACAATAACTGTAAACATTTTGAAACTATAAAAATATTTCCTAAGAATAAATGTACATTTTTGCTTAATAAAATATCCTAAAAGTACATAACAAATTTCAAGAAAGGACATCTGATAATATATAGTTTCTAGTTAATGTCATTAATTTTTGATTATTGCGAATCCTTCCATATGTCCTGGATTGAGTTTCTTCAGGTATAATACACTCTGACTGATGGAGAAACTGCGAGTAACAAAGTTTTTTGTATCCTTTAGAGCATACACTGTTAAAAGGTAATACCTAAAATTTAGTGAACATGTACACATTTCAATTCTGACATTAAACAACTTTTCACGTCAGACCTTAAATTTAATGTGCACAAAAAATTTCATGAATGTATCTTAAGTTTAATATCATTATCCGTAGTATTCAATGTGTACCTCCCAAAAGGGACTCCTGACACTGAGACATGAACTTTAAAAAATTAATTAAATGTGGCAAGTTTTCCATACATAATGTAACAAAATCACGGATTACATATTGTGACAGCGATCTGACACGTTTATAGGTATCAAGTACAAGCTGTAGATCTAGTGAAACTAAGCAAGATGGTATGGTATAATTTCCATATACACACAAAAAATCTAATTTTATAGCTAAAAAATCGTTTTCATGTAGGTTCGTGTGAAATATCACTCGTAACTACTCTAATTTTTATTCGATAACCAACCTTATTTATTAATTTGATTGTCAAAAAGCTCACCTTTCAGACTATCCGAACCTTGCATTGATGAAATCAAAACTGACGAAACTACAGTTGAAAATATCTGTGCTTTTTTTAACTTTTTTCATTTTTTTCAATTTTAACGAGCATTTTACGATATTATTCGATCGTGCAGATTTTTTGCACCTAATTGAGTTGAAAGTATATTCAATTTTGTATTGAATGAGTTTTTGTTGAAAATCTATAGATGAAAATTGACGGAGATATGCAAGTTTTAAAATATTAGAAATTTTTCGACAAATTTACATCGTGCATATCTAACCTAGAATTTGCATACTGATTACTCAAATATTTCCATTATGATCATACTGATTGTAAAATATCAAATGCTGTTTCTTTGTTTACACCATTTTTCACATTTTGAGGCATGATATTTCATTTTTTGTTCTCTTACCTACCTTTGAGAGCGAGAAATGTAAATTTAAAAAAAAATTTTCAAGTCTTTTTCCTGTACTTTGTTTTGTTCTCAGATTAATCAACATTTTAATTTTGCCAGTTTTTAATAATCACTATTTGTATATTTATTCTAAAAGTATATTTTTTGGGCTTATTTATAAAACATCAATTGTTCTTTTGACACTTCAGGGCGAAGCGGTGACATTTTTTCCCTGATGTCTCTATTCCGTGATTATTTTTTAATTTAGAATTCACTTTTGATGAATGTATTGAATAATTAAAGACGAAGTTAAAATATGTGATCCTTATATAAAACGAGAATTAAAAACTTCCGAAGATGCAATTCCTTTTTTTACTGTTGTTGGAAACCTTATATCTCAAGAGATTCATTCCACCAACGTGGAAATTTTATTTTTATTTAAACAAACAATAATAACTTAAAAGATTATGACTTACACTTAATTTTACGATAGTCATCTCATAAAACTCTAAGATTAAGGATTTGCCACTTCACCCCGGTATCGCCGCTTCGCCCCCTATTTTTTAAGTTTTTTTAATTGGCCATAGCTGGCTATCTGCAAAACATATGCCGTAAGTAACATGCATGGAAATATTGACTATGAAATTACCTATCAAATGATACTTTGCATCATCCTAAATACGACATTCAAATATATAATTCATATATTTATTATAATTCATTTTTATTTTACTATAAGTGCAGTTATAAAATTTGTGTATAAACACCAATTATTATTAATGATAATCAAAAATGTATTTGTTTACAGAAATTAGTCTACAAATATATTTCTTGATACTTTTCACGAATACAAACTTTATGCGATTTGTTTCATACCAATCGGATGAAATTATCACGTTGAAACAGTCCAAACAAAATAATATAAAATTTGAGCACGACCCGAAAGCTTACATAAAATGTTCTCAGTTCAATACATATTTCGAATTGTACATATAATACTGGCTAAATTGGTAAATCATCAAACAACAATTTACGTAACATATTGTTTCTCTCTCTTTCGTGACATGATATTAATTACATGTTATCTTTAACGTTTTGATTAATTTTCACATATCATGTAAATATTGCTACGAAACGGTCCTGTAATTATTCAACAAACACATCCTTCCAATTTAATTATACACAAACCTAATCTACAGGAAACGTTAATATTCATTGGGCGTATTGCGATGCAGCCTATATACGTTCAGGGTATAATCAATGCATCCCATCAAAACAACACGTGATAATACAATCAAGTCTACAGTAAGTTCAATCATATCTAATAAATCATTAGAGTCCGAAACTTAAATCTAGTCTAAAACTAATTAAGATTTTAAGATTCGTTGTCGTAAATGTAGAATAACTTTTTTTATATTTGCCCAATTATGTGATATAGTTAATTTAACTATAGATTTTTTTCTCAGTGTAGTGAAAATTCAGGCATTTACCCATTTTTTACGGCGCCATTCAATCCTTTTGCCACAGGGTACACTTTTTGATATTCTAGCTGCACAATGAAGGGGTTAATCAGCAATATTTTGGAAAAATTACGTATTAAGCGAAATTCAGTAACAGCAAAGATTTTTACGGCATTCAAGCAGAACAGTAGATGAAATTATCTGCGAAGTGTACTCTACCGAATTCTGACCGCCATTAGTTAATCCAACTAATCACCGAGGAACAAGATTATGGTAAAGTAGTCCCTGGACCTAAATTAAAGGCGTAATCCACATGCATTGCAGTCCTTAACAAGGAATGAAGATCGAATGGAATATCGAGATACAGAATTTTGTTTTTGCTCAGTAATTATTTTTCATTAAAAAATGGCGCATTTACAGATCGACACCTGTTTTCTGCGAGTTTTGAAAGATTCCAATGCAGAATTCTGAATTTCGAAAATTACGATTGAAAAATGGTAGGACAAAGGGAGGAAGAGAATACCTTCATAAGGTTGATAATATATCGATTTTTATATCGGATCTGGTTATACTTAATTTTTCAGGTTACTGACAACTTTCTCGCTCGGAATCCTTTTTTCTACGAAAATGTCGTTCATTTGTTTCTTAAGTGCGATAAGAGATATATATAATTTTACACGGTACAGTATTTTTCGATTTAAGTGAGACAAAGTTTTTCTGTGAATGTGGAGGTTGCTAGCAGATCCGAAAAATATTTTTAAACAAACATCGAACATTAATTCATGTAGCAAGTGTGTGTAAAATTCGAAACATAGATATATAAAATAGCATTTTACGCACACTGTAACATAAATTAATGTATACTTATTGTGAAAAAAAAAACTAATATAAATATCCCACAGTAAAAACTGAAAATCCGCAATAACATATACTAATATGCGCAGTAATAGGAGCTATGGCGCAGTAATAAATGCATCAAGAAATTATTTTATTTTAGATGATACAGGCCAACAAAATTAATACCTAGAAACCGGAATGTACTTTTCCTAAGGTTTTCGTTGGGCTGAATCCAAATTTGATCGCAGAATTGTCTATCAGATCAAGATTTTGCGATATCCTAAACAAAAGTGCAAGAAACACCATTTTTGCTCATATTCAGTAAGTTTATGTGGCGGAACAAAAT
Organism: Trichopria drosophilae; assembly: GCA_030407085.1. Lineage (NCBI taxonomy): Eukaryota > Metazoa > Arthropoda > Insecta > Hymenoptera > Diapriidae > Trichopria > Trichopria drosophilae. Next base: position 19,554,930 of record CM059584.1, on the reverse strand, counting down.
TATTACTTGCAATTTGGCATCAACTATATTAAGGTGGTAGTATAAGTGTTTATTTATTAGCTTCAAATGCATTTTTAGTAATTCCGATACGATTTTTTTAATCGAGTTATCGAAGCTTTTGTCAGGGAATAATTCAGATTTTCATACATTGAAATAAATGTGTAATTACATGAAAATAACTAAATAACTGAGACCGAATTTTTTGCTAAAAATTGTTCTATCACGTAAAGATTGTGAAATGTAACCTAAAAGTGCAAAATAAAACCAGTTTTTGCCCATTTTCAATAAGTTTTTTGGCGAAATACATTTTTCATATGGCCAATTCTTCGGCCGGATTTGGATTCAACTCATTGACAATCTTGGAAAAAGTTCAGTCCGTTTTCTGAGTATGAGGATTGGCTTCATTTTGTTGACCTCCGTTATTTTAATAAAAAACTAATACGATGTTTTTAATTTTTTTGTTACGTAGAATATATATTTAGTTAACAGAAGATTCTAAAAATATGAATAATTTCAATGCGAAAGTCACAAACATTCCATTGTATTGTCATATAAACTTTAATGCAGCAGTAGTTGATATATTTATCATATATCTAATATAATATGTAATTGATTATCTAGCAATAAAATAATGCAATTTTCAAGAAATAAAGACGACGAGTTGGTTATGAACTCGAAAGGTTCGAAAACCTTTTCCATATGGTTTTGCCATTTAAGATTGGGACTCTCTCTGAAAATAAACACCTCAATAGGTTTGAAATTTTATTACTACACAAGACTTTTTAAGTATTAAGAATTCTAGAATTTTAAGTTTAATAAGAATAGTCAACTTTTATCTGTGTTTCGACACACTATTCCAATCAATTATATTAGTTATAGTAGTTATAAAATATCAGTTAATAAATGAATTCTTTCATTATATTGAAGAAATATTAGAAGATTTGAATCCACCAATTCTTTACTATATATGTTATTGGAAAAAAATTTATCATTTCAAAGTCAATCTTGATTAATAATAGCTTTGATATGGTCAATGGATCTATTCCTAAATAACAGTTGTCGATACAAATGACATTTCGTCCTCAATAAAAAAATCAAAATCTATATGCCCGTAATTGATATATAAATTGTAAAAACATGTTAATTGTTTAGAATTGTTTGATAAGCGAATAGGAAGCAGTGATTAGCCTATCAATCATGGCGCAAGTTTCTGCTACATACAGTTAAACATCAGATATTCATTATATAACCTCAACTGGACTAAAAATTCTTTAGAATTTTGTTACATCTTAGATGGAGCAACATATGGAGCTTAATGTCAGTCAAAACTGTAAAATAATATTTTTAGTTAAATTAATATTTAGATTTAGCATCTTACTTTGTGAATTCGAAACTATCTTTTAACTAAAACTCAGAATTGAAATATTATTTGTCCAAATTAAGTAAAACAACACATCAGCCAAAGTTATTAAGATTAATCGAAGTTGAAATATTAACGTGATTTAAAAAATTAGTCTTTATTAGGATGAAAAATTTAAGAGTAACAACTTATTTGTTATGAGTATAGATTGAATTTATACGTAGATTTTACTATTGTTAAAAACCTTTTTCAGGCCACATTGCTTTCTGTTTTACTTTTTATGGGCTGTCGATGTATCCTCCTCAAGACGAAAATGTGATCAGATACTTTAGATCCAGTAAACTTCTGTTGAAAAAAGTCGAAAGCAATCATAGACCAAGAGCTTTTTAGCTTCATCAGATACGACTCTCTGAACTCAGTATCTTTGGAGAGTTTTATTGTACTTGATGGCTCTCCGCCAGACAAACGTAATTAACCATTTCTCACAAAATCATTGGGTTTATAATACATCATAATATTTCTTTTTTATACACCAATAAAGTTTCATTGTTTATTGTAAAAAACTCATAAATAATTGTACATAATTCACTACCGATATACTAATTGGCAATAATTTAGTTCCTAATTTATATTAATAGTGTAATTTAGTTATGACTTTGTTAATTTAGTCACGGGAGCCATAAATAATATTTTGACTATTTCTGAAGGTATTAATTAGTTATAGCATAACTAATTTTCGATGTAGTAAATTTTAACTTATCGGCTTTATCATTGAACATAGAACATGCATTCTATTCTAACCGTGACGTGCTAGCAGCATTCTTAGATGTTGAAGGAGCATTCGACAACGTTCTTCCCGAAAAATTAATTAATATATTCGCATCTTCAGGTTGCTCCATCAGAGTAATTCAATTTCTTCATTTTTTAACATACGAACGAACTAACTTTTAATCCTAACTCCACTAATGAAACATATTTCAATTCATTTAAAGGGTTGCCCCAATGCGGTGTATTAAGCCATTTACTTTACAATATATACATACGCAACATTGCTAAAGATATCAAAGAACATATATCAGTCTTTCAATATGCAGATGATATTGCACTATTTACAATTGTCTCTCCAGCAAGTAGTAAACACTTACTTGATAAATCCGTTGACAGTTTAAATCTCAATTTATCAAAATTAGGATTACAATTATCACCAGAGAAAACCTCTTTTATTCACTTTAATAATAAAGGGCATCTCTCCAGGCATCGCTACTATTAAAGTGAGTTCAACGTTAATTAAATCCAGTGCCACGGTTAAATTTTTAGGTGTACATTTTTATTACCACATGCAATTTAAAAGTCACGTTAACAAAGTTAGGAAAACTTGTACTAGAAATATTAATATAATACAATTTCTCAGTGGAGTTAAATGTGATTCAGATCCGATGACTCTAATTCAATTATTTAAAAGTTGTGTTCGTTCAGTTATGGTTCACACCTTTTTCATATATTATCCGCATTAAAAAAATTTTAAACTAAAACTTGAACGGATACAATTCAAAGCTCCCCGTTTAGCTTTAAGACATAGATGCAGCACTCCGTATATTTCATTTTTTTACAAAATTCTATTATTCTTTTTACTGATGAAAGTAAAATTGACAGTGTTCTTTCTGTGGGAGCAGCTTCTGGCTGTCCGAAACTTGAGCAATCATTAAAAATTATTATTTACAAACAAGCAACAATATTTACAGCAGAATATATAGTGATATGTTCTGCTCTATATTTTGTTCTGCAACATAATGACAAGAAAGTCCACATCTTTACAGATTCCCTGAGCATCATAAAAGCACTTGAAACCCCCAAAATGAAGTAAAAATTAATTATAACATTTTACAGATAAGAGAAAAGGCTCTAACATTGTTAAATAAGTCTCTTAACAATTCCTTATGCTATTACTAGATTCCCTCACATGTAAGCATCATATTTAATGATTATCTGATAAAAGAAGCTACTATTACCACTTTTGAAAATAACTATAAAATACTTTTACAGATATTTACAATTTTTTAATTCAAAATGCTACATTATCAACGAATATCTATCTTAAATCTGAAGCAAAATATAAAGATACAGAGTACTTTAATCTCTATCATACAGGTGATTCTAAACCGTGGTTTTATAAAAAACGATTGACAAGAAGATATACGTGGGTGAATACAGGCCGATCTAAGCACTACTACTTGAAATCGTCACTTTCTCGTATTGGCTCTATCACCGATATTAAATGTGACTGCAATTGTGCACTTCAAGATCTTAATCATATAATTTGGAACTGCCAAATTTATGAAAATAAAAGGAGTAACATGATCAACTCTCTTCTCTCTATAAAATGTTATCCACCTACCAAGATTGAAATTTAGTTCCACGGTCCAAAACGTGGATTAAAACCAAAAATACCTTCTACTCTTTATACATAAATTTTTTATCGATAATTGTATTTTAATTGAAGAATGATATAATGACAGAGTCTGCAATATACAACCAATAGCTCAGCCATATGTAACACTAATAATAAGTATACGCTCTATAATCTTAAGTCCACAAATAGCTTAATTTTATTGTAACTGTTAAAACAACAAATCAATGTAAATTAAGTGTAACACTTAATAAATCTGTAATAGCTTTTATAAGATCAATAAATAAAAAAAAATATAACTCATTTCAAATTATAATAATTCAGTAAACTATCGTATGATAATAATGACATTACTTTGGAAAATATATATTAATAGACTTATCGTCTAGTTTAATCAGATAATTTAATAGCTGTTTCGCATTTTAGGTTTATATCATTTTATATTTGTAGCCTCCTTTCATTAAAAATCAAGTTCGAAAATGAAATATCATACATTTTTAGAATGTGGGTGAATGAATACTTCTTTTTTTTTATTTTGTCACAAGCGACAAGATATTAGCGAGCCGCGAATATTCCTTCTTTCGCCATATCTTTTAGTTTTAAAGCAAACTTTTTATATTTTTGTGAAGTTATAGATCTGTAAAGATATAAACTTAAATATTTTATATATAATTTATAAGTAATTTCATTTGTTGTTTTTATATAAACAAATTTACACATTTAAACACTACTTTTTTTAGCATCATTTATTTGTGGCGAAATTCGATAATAAATGTGCCATTGAAATCTTACCTAAAAGGTTTTTAGGGTCCCTGAATACGAATCTGGCGCCAGATTTTCAAAATAAAAATGTATATTATTTATTTTTAGAACATTATACTGATGAAGGCTCACATCACTCACAGGTCGAAACGTCTTTTTTTCAATTGCTTGTGGACCGTTTCACCAGGAATCCCCTAGATTTCTTTTAAAGATTTCATAAATTAATTTAGACAATTAAAAAATATAGTTAATAATTCCACTCTTTAAATCCACGTCTTATCTTATGAAGATTCATATAATAAAAGACCTTTGTAGAGAATATAGACGCACATTAACATAACTTTATAAGTATTAAACATGTAAGGTTATGGATAATGTTTTGTTGACTTTTGTAAATTGATATTGAGAAAACAAATTTTAAAAATGAATTTGGAATTTTTGTGTTATTAAACGGGTATTTTTAATTATTGAAACAATATGTGTCCTGCCTTTTTTATTTATTAATTTACTTTCTACAATAAATACTGTATAGAATTGAAAAAATTCTAAAAATATTTAGCGGGCAAAAATGAACACAAAAATGGTCGAATAACCATTAATGAAGAAATTATATTTTCTATTTTTATGCATGGAACAATACTTTAGATACTAATGCTAGCGTTACAGCAACATGTAAGACTTTTAGTAAGGCTCTTAAATTCTGTCAAACTCTTTTACACGGAAAAAAATGACAGGGGATTCACAGCTATACGAATATAGCCACGAATTTATAGCTGTGACAGCATGAAACTTGCCTATTTCCAACCCTTCAATATAGTAGCTGTTACTTTTCAAATATTGTTAGATATATACTGGAATTCAGCAATAAAATATAGTTACATTTTGATTCGAACAAATTTTTGACACTTTGTAGGTTAAATTAATATAGTTATATATTAAAATTCATCATTTTCCCCAAGCAGGAAGAAGGAGTTGAAATTAATCTGCCCGATAAAAATACTACTCTGTATTTCAAACTAGGTTTAATTATAGGTGACAATCTCGGCCTCCATTCAATGTTAGGGTTCGTTGAAAGTTTTGTAGCAAACTTCGCTTGTCGGTTTTGCAAAATGTGTAAATCTGATAGATATACATGCTCGATAGAAAATGAAACATTATTAAGGAATCGAGATAATTATGAAAATGATATTTTTATAGATAATGCTACCTTGACGGGGATTACAGAACCATGCGTATTTCACAAACTCCCAGATTTTCATGTAACCGAAAACTGGTCTGTTGATATTATGCATGATCTCTTTGAAGGAGTGTGCGTTTTTGACATGATAGAAATTATAAATTATTTCATCAAAAATGAATTATTTTCCATAGACGATTTAAATTCGAGAATAACTTGCTATGATTTCGGGCCCATAGAAATTAGAAATATTCCACCTGAAATATCTTCTGATCGATTGGAAAAGGGTTACATCAAAATGTCTGCATCAGAAATGTGGACATTTGTACGTCATTTCGGGCTACTAATTGGAGACTTCGTTCCTTTCAATGAGCCTGTTTGGCAATTCTTTATAGTTTTAAGAAATATAGTTTCCTTAGTATCAGCACATTCTATTCAGAAGAAGAGTTGCGAACTATTGAAAAGTTTAATTGAGTCTCATAATAGTTAATACACAATTTTATTTAAAAAGAAATTGAAACCTAAAGCACACCATCTGAATCATTACCCTAGAGTAATGGCAGAATGTGGACCTTTAATACATCTATGGTGTATGAGGTTTGAAAATAAACACAGGGTACTAACACAGGGTAATAAACACTTTAACTCTAGCAAAGAAACACCAACTTCAATTAGCACATCAATTTATTATGAAAAATGTATTTTCCAGTACCCTTGAAGTAGGTCCTGGAAATACTATGAATCTGAATGATTTACCGGTTTCAATTATTGAATGTCCTATTGATAAAAGCACACCAATGTTCTTTTGCAAGTGGGTAGAAAATTTTGGTACACGGTATACGCCTGGTGAATCAATTTGTGTCGGTATCGATGATGGGCAACCTCTATTTGGGGTTATTAAATTCATCGCTGTATTTGAAAATAATATTGTTTTTATATACCAAAGTGTACATACAGCTTATCATGAACACTTTTCATGTTATGAGGTATTTTATGAAAATGCGTCTTTTAAAATAATTAGTTTCTGTGAATTACTGCATTACACGCCTACACACATTACTCAAATGTATGGGCGATATTTTATTGTTCCAAAATGTGCAATGTAATAATAGAAATAAATATAATAATATCTTCAGTGTTGTCATTTGAATAATCTGTCGATCCTGTCACCTGTGCAAGTTGAAGTAATGTTTTCTGGATTTATAACACGCATTTATATACATATTTATATAGCTGGCAGATCTATAATCATACACAACTGGTAGCTATAAAATTTTGCTAAAAATTTTACGCAGAGTCGTCACACGTCTCCAATATAGCTGGATTGGTTATGTTATATACGGCTCAATTTACGTGTCTACCATAACCATACAATAGAGCTGTTTCCACAGCAGCCCTTCAATATGGCTACTTTAGGGCGATTTAGACCTGTGCCTCTGAAATTTTTTTTTCCGTGTAGATAAAAAAACTTAATTACTTAATTGAATAAGACCTTTTGTAAGATTATAACAAAAAAAAATCTATTAAAGAATTCGTTTATAAAATTAAAGTTGACAAATATATCTTTTATTCTTTCTAAAATTATATCATTTATGTTGCATAAGTAACAGAGATTTATTTTATAATGAAATAAACATAAATAATAAATGAGTACAATTTAATGAACATAACAAACAGTATATTCACAAATTTAAAATGAAAAGTAACTGAATATAGGATAATGTCAATAGACTGTACACATAAAATGTTTAACTTGAGATTTACTTAAAATCTAGATATCTTTTGAAACCTGTGTTACTTTTCTTTGTTTTCTATCTATTATGATAACTTGAAAAAAATATGAAAAGTGTCTGCTTTTGAAAATAACGGTCACCTGACATCAAGTATTATATATACATATAATTTTTAATAACTTTATCCTTGATTACTTGCAGGTGCAAGCTCACTAACATTGTAACATCGCAGTACTTTATGTATTCATCTTACGCAGCCACAAATGATATAAACATATAATTACTTGTACTCTACATCATAAATGGTAATTTCCTGCTGTTTTAATATTTGTAATTAACTATACGTGCTTTGCATACGCTTACATTCATTATAACGATGAGTAAATTATATAATTCCAATGTAAACAGGACTTAAACAATCTCCCGTGTAAAAAATCGTATATGATGTGAGCAAAATGATTATTTAGTTACGAGATATGTAATACTAAAACCAAAAAAGATCCTAGATTCCACTTAACCTTTTTTCCCCGAAATTGTTTCTGTTAGGTTCCTTCTTTAAAAAAAAACAATAAATAATTCTAGAATTATCCTGCCAATTTTATTCTTCTAGCTCACTTTCAGTTCATAGCAACTTTATTTTTCTCAAAATTCTAAAAAAGCCGCGGCTGAATATGAATATGAAAAGAAAATTTTGAGATATGATTTTGAAAATGGCGGAAGATAGAATCGAAAATTAGAAACAAATTAATACACCTGCTTATTTAAAAACAGGTTGGCCAGGAAACTGATGAAATATATGATGTGGAAGGAAGTTAACCGGTTCCAAATTCCACGCCAAAATGGTAGGCGACAGCTGTTAACTAAAATATTTACCAAAATCTGTTCCTCGGAGTTTTTTTCGAGTTCTGAATTCATTTTTACGTTTGAACTCCCTAAGAGGTTGAAATATAAGGGTCGAAGATGAACATTTATTTTTTTTTCAAAATTCAATCGATAACAAATTTCGTGAAAATTTATTGAAAAAACAGATGTTATTGTATGATATCTGATATAAATTTTGAGTTGCCATATTAATGGCTGTATTATTCCATTCTGAATTTTGTAATTTTGACGTATTGGGATTCAACAACCCAAAAAATAACAGATACCAAATATCAGACAAAATTCGCATTAAAATATTGCAGTTAATAAGGACTCTACAATACCACTTGGGCACGACTTTTTTTGTACTTATATTCAAGTTATTACTCAACTGGTTAAAATACGGAGCTTATATAGTAATTGATGCAAAAACGGGCCGTTTTCATTTTTTGAATAAGCAATATATTTTTTAATATTTTCACTTTTAAAATTCAGAAAAATATTATAAACAGTAACAAAAAGCATATAAACTTCAAAATTCCTAATTCCAAGGACTTCTCTATTGAAAATTTTTCGACTAATCTTCTACAGAACTATAATAGAATGCATAGGGGGTTATAAAGTGCTGAGCTGGTAAGGTCGGAATTTTCACTAAAAACCGTAAATAATAAATGACTGAATCAACTTATTATATACGGTATCCTTGAAAATGCCAAAGAAATTAATTGAAAACGAACGGAGAATTTTCGGAAATAATTGATTTTTAATTATTCTCGGCTAGTTCTCAATTAATGTATTTGGTAAGCTCTAGGAAACCGCCTATACTAATTAGAACTGCCTTTACAACGCCCGAATTTAAAAAATGGTATTCAGTCATCTTTAATTCACGTTATTTAGTTAAACTTCCTTCCTTACCGGAGGACCACTTTAGAACCCCCTTACGCGGTAATGATCTATATATATGACACAACTAGACTAGTGTAATTATGCAACTAAATTTTAAGTGACCTTTGCAGAAATCCTAAGTATTTTTATTGGATAGAAATGAATTATTAGACATATATGTTGGCTTATAAATGTATGTAAGAAATGAACATAAAATCTAGCGAAAATTGATAGTCACCACCCACTTGTATTACTTACAATAGACTATGAAGATGAATAATGTCAATTGTGAAAGTATTAAGTTGTCGGAAAATGTGGATGAGATAACATGTGCTTTTTATAATATCTTGAATAAAGCCATTCAACATTATGTTCCTATAAACAAATCTCATTGAAATGATTATCTACACTGGTTCCGTAAAGATTTCAAGCGTCGAAAAAAAATGAAAAGAGTATAAAGTCCATTTTGTCTTTTGTAAACTCGTGACGGGATATCAACGACATCCCAAATTGTATAATTTTATATGATCAATCAGTCACTTCTGGGGAAAATATATCAAAATTTGTTGTTAAATACTTCAGCTCCATTAGGAAAATGTTTCAATTTCAACATATATCACACACGACACTTCGCGGATATCCTCTGACACTTTAGCAGTAATAAAAAAGTTAAAATCTACCTTAAGTCCTGGACCAGATGGTATACAAGCATCTATTAATGTGACATTTAGGAGGCATTTCCTAATCTTGTCATTAAGATTGTTTAATTCGTGCATTCCTAAGAGGCGGTTTTGTAAAGTAAGCTTAGTTTTCTTTCTCCGATATTTAAAATTGGGAATATCGACCGGCCACTATCATTAGTTTTGTGTCAAAGTTACTGGATTTTATCGTCACTAAGAAGCTATATGCGCTTGTGAGACAAATGATCGTACAAGAACAATATGATTTTGTTAAGGGACCGTCAATTATTACTAACCTTTCAGTTTACTCAAATTTTATTTTAAAGAATTTTACAAGGAATATGTGGATAGATGTCATAATTTGATTATTGATTCTTTGAAATCCTTTGACACTATCAATGGCCAGCATCTTGTGAACAAGCTATTTGGATATGATATCAGAGGCTCGCTTTTTGCATGGTTAGCGTCCTTCATCGAAGACCGGAGTCAAGTACTAAAAATCAAGAATTTCGAATCAGCATCTTTATGGTGCTCATCAGGTGTACGTCAAGGTTTAAACCTAGAACCAGTACTTTAAACTTAGCGATACTCTTAGTTTTATAAGAGGAGTCAAATCTCTATTAAGTTTCGGTTAACTTTTTCTGCTGTTCTATACATTTACACTATTTGTAGAATTTGAACATAATTCGAATTTTATTTTATATCACAAATTATTCTTTAATTTTATTATTACTGCGACCAGAAATTCTTGAACATGTATATATATTTGTTTTGTAAAAAGCAATTAGCCCGTATGTTTCTAATAAATAAATAAAAAATAAATACAAATTTTATAGAACAAGAAGAGATCTTTTTTATTGGTCAGACTTATTTTGAAGTTAGCATCAAAGTCAGACAGATGCATTTTTTCCGCCCTATAATTTATGTTCAGATAATTCTTACTTAAAATCAATATTTTTTTAGCATTGCAGCATTTAACTCATTCCGATAAAGATATAAATCTACATATATATAAATGTTACCCCAGTAGCAAAATTTTGTTTAAAAGGCCTTCAATTTCGCAGGGCCTACTTCACTGTATGGTTTTCTAACCGAAATAAATACTTTTTGTTATTTCCACGCTTATCTTTAGTAAAATTTAGATAATCGATCAAGACTTTTGCTGCACAAATGTTTGGTCTTGCATTAAAAAAAGGTATTAAATTAGGTTGAAATGTTCCGTGTTTTGACGTCTTAATCAGATTGGGAATTTTAAATTGCAAATTAATTTCAGTTATAGAAATATTTTCGATATTAATTAAGGTTAATGTCAGAAGACGATGTGCTGTCACGAGAGTTAAAGTTTTGCTGCTTTTCCAGAAATTTCACTTGCTTTTAGATTTATTGTAGGTGATAATTTCTCAAGATTATTTAATATGGACTCGATGTCTCAAGTAGTGGAATATTTAAGTTTTGAAGGTATTTGTCTATAAACTCCTTTGAAAAATCGAGAGAGCAATGAGTTATCTAGAATATTCTTAGATGAAATTAAAGCAATAGCAGACCGAATAGTATTTAGTGTACCATAACTAGCACCTCGTTAAATTTATTAGTTAAAAATTCTATTATAATAAATGAATTTGGATGATAAAAATCGTAACTTTTTCCTTCTGCAAAAGTAACCCAAATGTAAAATACGTGATCAATTTTAACTAGGGCTAATAAAACAAATCAAATTATTATTTAATAAACATAAACTTATTAAATTTCGTAAAGTTGTATATTAGTTGTTCAGTTCGTAATAATTCTGTTAATTTTAGTTCAACGTGATTTACCGAGATATATTTATCAATTTTGCTAAAATCATGCGAACATCGCAACTCAGCTATCTGAATATACAATGATAGGTTTTATCCTATTCTCCTGCTCATACATTATTTGAATTCTTGTTGTCTAGGATTTGGAATAAAATTTCATTATAATTTGTATTATATTTTGAAATATTTCTAAAATTATTTGAGTATAAAAGTGTTATGTAAAAATAAATTAATTAATAACTAACATACTACTAGCCACTAAAAAGTAAATCCAAAGATTATTTTTTGATTATGGCTAATAAATATCTCCAACATGAAGTGTTCAAATTTTTACATTTTTCTTGAAAGTCACTTTCTAGGTTAGGTTCTCGAATAAAAAATTGATACTCAATATATATTGATTGATATTGATACCAAATGAAAAAGTATTTGTTCAGAGAATGTTGCTTTCCGATGTAAAGGTATTTATAATCAATTTGTTGATATAAAAATCCGTACTGGACGGAAAAAAGATTTGGCTAGTCCAAAAGCTAGATAGTAAGACTAATGACTTATATTTAGGAGAACCAACCAACTATTATTTTTTATGTGAAATTTTTTAATGACACTGGGTAACTAAATGAGAGAAGTCAATTTTGTTAAGGAATGAAATACAGAACACTCGATTCTTCCAAGCCGATTGACAGCGTGAAACTGAAACTGATGAACATGTTGTTAGGGCAAGTGAGGGCAAGTACGCTGTGAAATTCATAAAAAATAGGTACAATCTAGATCAAATACACTGTAAAAAGAAATGTGATGTACTAGCGTACATTAAATGTACATTAAATTTCATGACATTTTTTACAGTGTAGTTTTCCCGTTTGCCCACTTTCTGAACTAAACGATTTCTGACTATATTTTTTATTTGTACACCACCTGCTTTAACCAAGTAGCCCACCCGAAACCATCTTCGTGACCATTTAAGAAATAAATAATTTATCATATTTCACTACATTCTTTTAATTTTAGTTTTTCGCGACTATTGTAGTTCATTAAAAAATGAATAAGAAATGTTAGATGAGTTCCAGTAAATGTATGGAATATTTGCAGTGAATTTATCCGACAGTGCAGCGTGGTTTAATACTAGAAGTGATTTGCGCTCTGAGACTTGTACAATTCTCTCCGTGTAAAGTCATGGTCATTGGTGGTTCGCTGAACGTCTCTTTCCTAATGAGAAATGAGTATAATTATGTCGATCAGAAATAATCGAACCTCTTGCATGAATTACGATCATTATTTTCTTTCTATTTTTTTTACTATTTTTCACAAAAGTTTTCTTTTGAAGAGGACCAAACTAAATTGTTTCTGTAGAATAACTAAATAAATAAATAACTATAAACCATTCCTTTTGAATAAATTTGATAAATTACACCGGACCACAAAAAAAAACTTATGTCATGTGCAAGAAACGCAACTAGGCATTTCTTATAGATTTTGGGCCGTTGAATCCGAATTCGGGCACAGAATTGGTCCTATACGTCTGAGTTTTCTTATACGTGAGGTTTAAAGTGCGGAAAATTGTTTTTTTTTCAGGAAAATTTACACATTTACTGCAAGAGAAAATTTTAAGCTGTAAAATGGAACAAGACTAGGTTTTTCTTGTACATTTTGGGCCGCTTAATCTGAATTTGTGGACAGAGTTGGTCCTATACGTCGGAAGTTTTTTAAATCTGAGGTTTATACTGCGATAAATTGCGTTTTTTTCCGAGGAACTTGACAAATCTCGTGCAAGAAAAAAAATTCAACTGTACAATGGATCAAGACTAGGTAATCCGTATGGATTTTTGGTTGCTCATCCGAATCCAGGGTCCAGAATTTGTTCAACTTGTTTACATTTTTTATGTTTGAGGTTAGATTGTGAAAAAACTGCTTTTTGGACATATTTACATTTTTTTAGATTCAGTGCACGGAGAGACTTTTCATACGAATATTTCTAAAATTCTGTTTCGAAAATTGCTATAAAACGTAAGAATTTAGGGTAATCGATGTAGTGTAAGAAAAATTCGAATACTGACATGAATTCTCCGAATTGTTATAGTTTTTAAGAATATTTCAAAAGAATGTAAGAATTTTTAATATAGTGAATTAGAAAAATTAGTATAGTGTGTTAGAAAAACCTCAGCATAATCTCGTTTAATATGCCACACACATTTTTCTAAACAAGAAAGCGAGAGAAAGATAAAGAAAGAAAGAAAGTCCCATGCATATTTTACATACACAAATTCACACAATTAAAACAATTTTTCGCACTTTAAACCTCAAATATAAGAAAACTCAGACGTATAGGGCCAATTCTGTGCCCGAATCCCGATTCAGCGACCCAAAATCTACAAGAAAAACCTAGTTGCGTTTCTTGCACATGACATAAGTTTTTTTTGTGGTCTGGTGTTATCAGAAATGTGGTAACTTTTATGCAGTATAATAGTTATTTCGAATGGCTATGATCACCATCGCGTTGGTTTTGATTGAAACTCGTCTGTTCAATCAGAAATAATACAAATTTTACTAGAAAAATGCACATTTTTTTTATGATGGTAAGGGTGGATTATTTTAAGATTTTTCGAACAAATGAGGACCAAAGATTCGACCGGCAATCGAAAGGTCCCGGGTTCGACTCCCGGTGCATCGAATCTTCCCACTTTGGTTCTCATTTTTTTTCGAAAATTCATAAAATAATCAAACCTTGTATCTTTACCATCATAAACAAATAAAATTGTGACTTTGTCTAGTACAGTACTTTGCTGTATTTTTTATCAAGTCGACGAGTTTCAGTCATAAGAAAATAGTATGCATCACAAAAACATGGTGATTTACTCGTCAAAAGGGTGCGTCAAATATTTAGTTATGATTTAACTACGAGCATAAAAATGCATTTATTTGATTGGATATCTTAGTACATTTATTTACACAAATCATCATATTCGAGAGGTTTGTACATAACTCTCTCATGGCGCAAATTCATAGTGTTCATTATTATTAACTTTAGGTTGCTCGGTACATCAAAATATATATCAGCTACAAAATATTAACGGCATATACGTAATTTTATTTAAAAATATTCATAATTCTCAACAGGTAGGATTTCATTGAAGAATTAAATGAATTGAATGTAAATTCAGACCCTGAAATATTATATTACCATTTTTATGGTAAGGCCTTTAATAATTATTCAGAACCTATTTTTCTGATCTGAATATATTACATCCCTGGTGACTGTTCACACCTCCTCGCCAAGTCTTCCTCACCAAGTATACCATTAAGAAAAAATGTTTCTTCAGTATTTTGAATTTTTGATTCCAATTTGTTTTGTAAAATGAATATTATTGGTATTTTAAAATATCAAATATATGTTTTTCGTTCAAAATTATCCAAACAATATGAAAAAATTTTCTCAGAATCCAAAAATGTTTATTCAAATTTCTGTTCATGAAGTACATATTTGTAAATAACAAATTTGTAATTTCGTATGTCCGAATATGTACATTCAAAATTTACAGAAGACACAAATTGCTTATCCTATTCTTTACAAAAAATCTAAAAAATACTCGATTTCCTTCCTAAAGCTTCGATTAGGATCATGCTATTTTGGAACCAAATTAAAACCTGTTTTGTAATTATGCTGTCCAACTAAATGTTAAGTAATTTTTTAGGCATAAACGTACGCTTCGAAAAAGTAGTTGACTTCACCGTATTGTATAAGCAAATTACTCAAAATGCAAAAAATACGTCGGGAACATAATAAATGTTAATTTGGGCTATTTAACCCATTAACGCCTGAATAACGTAAAATTGTACGTTGAATTCTAGCTCACAAATTTTAATGAAATCTTCATTATTTTTATCTGGAATCAATTTTTCTTTATGTTTCAAAGTGTGCTCTACAAGATGCGACCCTAAAAAAAACATGAAAAAACGCAATTAGTATTTTTTTTTAATATTTTTCATTAAAAAATGGGTTTTTTCGGGTTTTGTTCTTACAAAAAGCCCGATTGTATGCACATATAAGGCTCCTATACAGTAAAAATGGTTCTAAAAGTGTTATTAGTGTTTGTACTTGTAAGATGTGCAAGCAGTTTTTTTTTTAATTTTTTTTGCAAAAATGGCAGACCTTGAAATACAAAAAAAATAATAATTTATCATTTCTGTAGACGGTATCATATTATTATACTCTTATAATGATCGAGTATACTCAAAAATATCCAATAAGAGGTTTTTGAGGTCGCTGATTACGATTTTGATGTCAGAATTAAAAAATTCAAAATGGCGGATCCAATATGGCGATCAAAATTTTGAAAAACAACTCAATTGTTAGCGAAAACTGGGTCCTAGGGGGTTTTTGAGGTCGCTGATTATGATTTTGATGTCAGAATTAAAAATTCAAAATGGCGGATCCAATATGGCGGTATAAATTTTGAAAAACAAAGCCATCGTTAGCAGACAATAGGTTATAGGGTGTTTTTGAGGTCGGTGATTACAATTTTGATGTCAGAATAAAACAATTCAAAAATGAAGAACACACCATGAAGAAATTGTGATCAAGAGGGAATTACATCAAATTTAGGTAAAATCGTTTTCGGATAATTTCTTATCTTTTCCTTCAGTGATTAGGTATTTTCTATCATCTTCTGCCATTATAAATGTTGCCCGATTCTCACCGCGTGGAGGTAGATGATTGCCGAGAATCTTTTTTTTTTTTTTTATTTTTTTTTTACATTTTCAATTTTTTAATTTTTTTTTTACTTTTTTATTTTTTTTTTTTTTTTTTTTTTTTTTTTATTTTTTTTTTTTTTTTTTACATTTTCAATTTTTTTATTTTTTTTACATTTTTTAATTTTTTTATTTTTAAAAAAAATTCTTTTTTTGTATTATGTTTTATTACATGGAACCTTTGGTGCTGATTTATCTAAAATTTGTGAAGGTTTGTGTTGCATGTTGCGCAAAAATATATCTGACAATCTGTGCAAAATGTAAACGTTCTCTTTCCACATTTCTTCACATTCATACAATTTTTATAATTAGAACTCGTCTTCATTATATGTTTTTTTGACTTTTCTTTTTTAGTTATCATGTATTTTTTGGCAATACTCAAAGCAACGTCTTTGATTGATAAAGATTTTTCCTTTGAACATGCATTATTCCATAAAATTGTTGCGTTAGAGATTGAAGATTGTATTATTCGTACAAATATGATCCATGTCCATTTTTTGGATCTAACAATCGGCATAACTCTATTGCAATACATGTCGTGTATGTCAACCCTCCCCATAAATCGGTTATACGCCGTCACAGCGTTTGGAAACGGTATATCTGTCTTATCTCTCAGCTCTTTACTATAGCGTTTTGCTGAAGTGTGTGGTGTTACTCCAGCAGCTGTGGACAAAATGGATACAATTTTTGAATCCTTCAATGTTATAAAATTAAGTCCACTATTCTTTTCGTATTTCACGACATATGAACCTCTTGGCGCATTTTTGTCAATGATATTTCGCTCTTTCACTCTGTTCTCTCTCACGGTTCCAGTAGAACGTAAGCCCCCTTTCTTTAGGTGAATCAGTAGATCGGGACAACAAAACAAATTATCAAAATACAAAATATATTTACTTAACTTTTTAGGCGAAATATTATAGATAACTTGTTCTAACATTTGAAGGACAACGCGACTGCCCATAGCACACTTTGATAAATTACCACTGTTTTCCGAATTTTTTCCACAGTATATATCGCAGTCGTACAAGTACCCGTTTGCACCGCAAAGGGCCCACATTTTTATTCCATATCTAATGGGCTTACCTTTTATAAATTGCTTTAGACTACTTCTTCCAAAATACTTACACATCATTTCATCGATAGATAATGCTGTAGAGAATGCACCAAATTTCATGATATTTCTCCTAAAAATATTCAATATTGGGCGAACTCTCCAAACTTTATCGTTATTATTGGCATCTTTTAGCATGTGATATTTTATTTTAGCTTTGATCATCTCAAACTTATCACGACTCATCACATTAGCAACAACATCAGACCTCAAAAATGGATCGACTGACCAATAATCCCTTTGGGATAACCTCTTATTGAAGGTAGTAAAAATTATAATGCCAACAAAGGCATCGAAATCCTCGTAACATAAGTCGAATCCATGTTCTTTGGTGGCGTTGAGAATATAATTTTTCAGTTCTTTAGAAAAAAAAAATTCAAATATTTCGAATAGAGAACATGCTAATATTTCCTTCTTATCTGCTTCGGTCAATAATATCTCATTTTCAAGAGTTTCTATACATTTTTTCTCCATTTATCCAAACATATTCGTGATTCTCTTCGAGCTTTTTTTGTGACGGGGTATATTGTTCGGCCATTTGACGGAAGCAGTCATTGAATGAAGTTCTATGAAATTCATTCGATTCAAAATCTTCTATACCGTTGTCGTTATCAGAACTGTCAGATCCACCAGAGTCGTTTGGATTCGGAATAAAAATCATCTCAGCGTGATCTTCTTCTTCATTGAATTCAAACTGATTCAAAATATTCTCATTTATTTCTGGTGTATCTGAATTCGACTCTATTCTTGCCATTTTCCTCGGCATTATAAATAAAACAGATTTTATACAAGAAACAGATATCGAATATCAACGCTGCCCACTTCGATTCGATCTTCTATGTCAGTATGAGCAATATATTTTTGTTGTATAAGTATAAAAATATGATTTTCTTACATACTAATCGAAACCCCACTTCTATAACGAGATTGAAAATAGCGTCGCCACCTATTTGCAGCAAATCGCGCCGGCAGATTTCAGATTAAAAATTTTAAAAGTTAAATTATTCATTTGAATTTCTACACCCCTTACTTTTTAGATCGAAATTTTGACTTTCACAAAATTTTATCTGAAAACGATCTAAACTTCTTTCCAGTGTTCGCGCGTCGAACGAGTTCTAAAATGAAGGTTCAAAATTATATACAGTTATATATAATTACGTATATATACTTAGTATATTTGTATGAAGAAAATTTATATACAATTGAGCATTATTTATTATAAAACATCGTAATCAGCGACCTCAAAAACCCCAAATCGGTGGCTAGTACGAAGAAGGATACGTTTCAAATTTCGCCTGTGTTATTCTTATGGGCGAAATTTGAAACATATCCTTCTTCGTACTAGCCATCAAAATAACCCATTTTCTACTAAGAATTGATTTTTTTTCAAAATGTTGACCGCCATATTGGATCCGCCATTTTGAATTTTTTAATTCTGACATCAAAATCGTAATCAGCGACCTCAAAAACCTCTTATTGGATATTTTTGAGAATACTCGATCATTATAAGAGTATAATAATATGATACCGTCTACAGAAATGATAAATTATTATTTTTTTTTGTATTTCAAGGTCTGCCATTTTTGCAAAAAAAATAAAAAAAAAAAAACTGCTTGCACATCTTTCAAGTACAAACACTAATAACACTTTTAGAACCATTTTTACTGTATAGAAGCCTTATATGTGCATACAATCGGGCTTTTTGTAAGAAGAAAACCCGAAAAAAACCCATTTTTTAATGAAAAATATTTTTAAAAAAATACTAATTGCGTTTTTTCATGTTTTTTTAGGGTCGCATCTTGTAGAGCACACTTGGAAACATAAAGAAAAATTGATTCCAGATAAAAATAATGGAGATTTCATTAAAATTTGTGAGCTAGAATTCAACGTACAATTTTACGTTATTCAGGCGTTAATGGGTTAATGCAACTGTAAATGTTATAATATATAAAACGATTATAAACACAGCATTTTTCTCTCAGCGTAATAAGAAAATTGGTAATAGCGACTATTGCAAACAAATAATAAAATTAAAGAAGAGACAAGGCAATTTTCCATACGCCAGTTTACTCGCCAAATCTATTTTTACTTGATACAATAATTAGGTTCGGCTGCACTCTGTTCGAAAAAAAATAACTATGTTTGTTTCATTTGTAAATAAATTTTCAACAATACAGACGATTTTATTTATATCTGGTCCAATTGTAGCAACATTTTCAAATTTCAGAAATGTGAGAAAATATGTATTTAATTATTTAGTAAAATATGCTTTTATTAATATTAACTTTACTTAAAGAGATATAGTGGAGTATAAAGTCCCTTTTGACCGACTCCAATTCAATGCGATTAAGTAACTACTTAAAAAATTATGTGTACCGCAGGCGGGTGGATCATATACGCTTTGTCAGATTTTAGGTGCTCAGTTTTCAATTCCGTTTGGAAAAAAATTAACGGTGTTCTCAAATAGATAAATAAGTTATAATACTGGACTATTTATAAAAATTGATTAAAAACGTTATAACAATTCTATATCATTTATTTTATTTGATAAACGCAGTAATGTGTACACCCGCAACAATTGGTACACTTATTCTATTAACCACACTGAGAAAAAAATCCATAGTTATATTGAATATATCACATAGGGAAACTATAGTTAAAACTACTATGAAAAATAGTTAAATTTAGTACTTTCATAGTCGATTTTACTATAATTTTGTTCCACCAACTATCTCCTCGTAATTAAAAAATCAACTATATAGAATGATTTAAATAAATATGACAAATATAGTTTAAATAACTATAATCTAGTGTGGTCCTCATTTCGCACTATGTCTTGTAATAAATGTTTTTATTTATTCATAGTTAAAGTTTGCATTTACTATAAATCCATAGTAAAGACTGCCGCAGCCCGTGCGTTTTAATGCCGCCAGGTGGCGACGCGACGTTCGCAGCTTATTTTCTTCGAGTCCGTGGCTCCCGTCATTGAAGTGGATTTTCATTTGCTCATACAAAGGACCGTCGGGCGTCAAGATGTTCTATACGCACGTGTATCTATTGACTAGTTACACGAAATTTGTGTGTATATTAGCATTGTATAATACATTTTTTAAATGGCTAGAGTGCGACATTCACAAACTTAGCGCAGTACTTTTTTGTTTTTCTCTTTGTTTTAACAAAGAACGAAGGGAGAAAGGTGGACTTTTCATATGCTATGACATATCGACGCTTCTTACGAAAACTCGCACGTTTGTGTGTTATTTTAAATGAAAACGTCTTAGTTTTCGTATGGGGCGTCTATATATAGTTTACAAATATTTTTAAAAAGTAAGTATTGACTCCTTTCCATATTTTTTATGACAATTTTTTATGACAATTTCTCTCAGGGAAGGTAGTCGTTTTCTGAAATTTCACAATAGTCGAGTCTATTAGTTTATTATGAAAAGTAGCATTTTTAATCATTAAACAATAGTTAAACATTACTATTTCAGAATAGTTTAAATGTTAACCATTACCATGCCTAGTCCTCATTTCACACTATGATTCATAGTAAAAAAATGGTCATTTCAACTACTTTGCTTCTGAGTGCAGCATAGAATTCATTACTGCTGATCTGTAAACACGACCTTTTTGATAAATAAATGAAGTCACTTGGAGACATTAATAATTGTGTAAAAAGGTTATCATGGAAATTAGTGTTTATGATATTTCAAATTCCTGGAAACTGGCAGAACACCTTCAAAAATTTGAAACAATGTATTAATTTATGTAATTATATTTAAAAATTAAAAAATTTGAGGTTAGCGTAACCATTCAATTTTTGAGAAGAAAAACTTTATATTGACAGTCGTAGTATCCATCGAATGAAATATTAGTTCATCAAGTCAAAGAGCTAATATATTAGCCCGAAATTTTTTTTGTCAGTGTTCAGATGCGACTGTGCAATATAAAAAAAAATTGTTTGACTATTTATTTAAATTATTTGAAATAGTCGTGTTAACTATTTTAATTGTTTAAAACGAGAGAGAGTTGTTACCATTTAACTAATTGAAATAGTTGTTTTAAGGAATTAATATAGTTATTTCAACTATTTCTTTGGTTATAGAATAACGAACGGGAAATAGGTGTAACTAAACAAAAATCTGTAATGCATACTCCTCGTTTTTAGCTGAATTTTCTATTATAAACTATAATTAGTTAGTAGTTTATACTTGTTCATTTGTAACATATATTTTCAAATTTATTTTATAATAAATAAATAGATAAACACAACTAGTGTGGGCAGATAATGTTGAAAGCTATTTATATTCAACGATAATGTTGTACTGACACAATAAAAAACATGACATTATATGTCAGTTCAAATAAATATAGACGTAAATGGATATTAAAAATGTTTACTTACATGTACTTAAAAATAGATGGCATTGAAAGGCAAGGATTTTCCTACAACACTCTGTAATTGATTGCAGTATCTTTTTTAAATAATCACATGATGTATGTGTTAGAGTACTTCTTTACCGTGTTATTTAGCGAGAAAGAACAGGAAGCTCTAACAAAACATGATATATTGCCGCACACATCTATCAACTTTACGAAATAAATTAAATATAATTACTGAAAAATTAGTTTCTGAAAAGTCATAATCTAAAATACGCACTCACGATTAATTAACTGTACTGAGGTATCAATTATTGATAGTTATATTTCATAAAATAACTACGTTGGATTTTTTGGCGAAGGTTGTTTTTATTGAATGCTAATAATAAATAAGAATTAAAATATCTAAAGAGGAATTATTATGGCAATTTCGATATACGATCCAGGTTTTGTTCTAAAAAATTGCCAATTTTGTTTTGCAGATTATTTTATTTACTGAGATCTAAAAGGGTTAATGGAACCATGAAAAAATTGTAGAAATGGTTGTATTATAAAATAGTATTCGATAATATTAGTTAACGTGTAAATTATTTAATGTCTCAAATATTTGTGTAAAATATGTTTATTTATGTTGTTTAAAATCTTTTCTTTTAGTAACGTGCATTTTTTTCAAACGGTTCCTTAAACTAATAATGTTTTAATTAACATTATTTATTAATTTCGATGAAAAATATTATGCTAATTATGAGTGTTTAACGCATTTCTTTCATTGCAAATCATACAATATATAGTACAAGTCAGTAAAAGGTTATAAAAGTAGAAAATGAGATTGAAAATCTTCATTCATAAATAAGACGATAGAACAAATTAAAAATCTCCGTCATCGAAAGAAAGAGTTATTAATTTAACCTCTTCATTTACACCACACGATGACATTGAAAAATAACAAGTTTTCTAACGGCAACATAATTTCTTAATTAAGCTTATAATTTTATGAGGGTATTATATCAAGTAGAAAACTGGGACATATCGCCACTCATTTTAATAGGTAAATTATTCATTATCACAACTACATCAAGTTCTAAGTTATGTATTACAGAAAAAATCTCGTGACATTACATTTATTTCTATTAATATTATATTGCTTAAAATTAGAAATAATTGAAATGTTTGAAATTAATGAATTGTTTATTTTTCGCTTGAGGCTCAATATCAAACCCAGTAAACAATATAAATTACAAACATCCTTAAACGATATTCAAGGTGTATTAAATCACTTTTAAATTTATATGCAATATGTCATTTTTCAAGTAGATGTTACGTAAAAAATATAAAAAATACCATAAATAATGGCAGAACGATACGTTATTAAAGCACCACTCGACAAACATAGTGTAATTATTTATTTAAAATTAAAAATAGCACTCCTTACTTAAACGGTCATTTTATTCTCCGCAGCTACAATTTGAAAAATTAGTCTGGGGAAAAAAATTGCGGGGGAAGCGAAAAATCATGTAATAAGACCCTGAAGGTGTAGTAATAGCCATTTTCCCGGTGAAATATACAAATGTGAAGTTATGATCGGAATCGACAATTTGACACGTTAACGGCCACGCGCAATGTTGTGCGCAATATTTATGCGCCGGTCGTAAAAGTTTATCATGGTATTAATCGTTCATAATTGTGATGTATCTCATTGACGACTTTTAGCTAGACAGGTTAGAAAATCTAAATTCTCAGATATGTCACTCCTTATTTTTGAATACTGATTGGTAAAACTTAAATATAACAGGCACGCGAAAAGCGTCACAAATTATTGAATTAATTTACCAGAATTATAAACAACTTTAGCCCTTAGGTGAGTGGATTTTAAATATAATGCGTCTGCAGGATTCTGGTTTACTGCATCGCAAAGAAAACATCACGTACAGTTATTTTAAGTCTTGTTACTTTACTATATATCCTTTTGGTTTCGCAAATACTAAAACGAAGATGAAAATCGATACATATTTACACTTTCGCTTGGTCAAATATGATTTTTCTATTTACAAACACTTAACAAATTACACAATAACTGTTATTGTATAATTCCTTTCTAATAGGGAGAAAACTAAAATGGACAAAAAATTAATTCAAACTATTTATTGAAAAAATGAATTACTATCGAATATTGATCTCGTCGTCGATCTTGTTCTTGAAGCGAATACGTTCAATTGAGCTTTGAAAGAAGATTATTTTTTTTCTGAAAACCAATTTTATGTTAAATCAATAAATTTGTAATAATAATTCGTTGTATTTATAGGTCTTCTATGATATGATTGGTACACTTGGAAATGTAACACATAAATTAACAAAAAAAATTCCCCTGAACTCTGGAATTAAGTCGGAAAAATGACTGAGAGTAAGGTGGAATAAGACCACTTAGACAAGGACAGATTTATGCACTTATATTGGCGGACTTTAAGATATAATCATTATAAGAATTTGTTTTTACAGTTTAAACAAACAAATAAATAAATAATTAAGTAGATGACTCATATCTTAGTTCTCTTTTAGTGCAATAAATTCAGATTGTATACGTAACATTTTGGTTTTTACTTCTTTTGGGTTTAAAATTAGAAACATCCCTCTAATACTTCTAATTAAAACTACAGTAGAGTCCCAGTTTATTTGAGTCTCGCTACATATACGTCCCAGAATATTTGCTCTGTTCCGTGTCATTATATTTGCCTGTCGCCGCTCTCTTTTTCCCCCACTTTGCGGGCTGTGGCCTTAGGAAGGGCCTGCTGTGACGTCACGGACGTAATGCCACTGAGGAGAGTGCGAGAATTTGGTAAATATAACGAGATGGGAGGGGAAGGCGAGGAACCGTGTGGATAAATATACCTAGACTCGCAACAGGATACCATTTTGTGCCCTTCAAAAGAGCTAATGACATCCATGCCCTAGACGCAATATTTAATTTTAGTTTTATAAATAAAATAATATACACCATTTAATTATTTATTCATTTGTTTATTTTCCTATTTGCTGTAAAAACAAATACTAAAAATTATTAGATCTTAAAGTCAGCCAATATCTAAGGGGTCTCATTTACGTTGAGAAAATAAGATGACATCTTATTTTCAGTCATGTGTTGTATCAGATAGGACCGGCAAATACTAAGAGTTCCAAGGTTCGATCATAGTCTAAATAATCTAAATTTAAAACTCTCAACTGGCTTAATTTCAGCCCGAATTCGTATAAAAAACATTTTAATCGCATGCATAGCTAGTTCTAAGATTTTTTAAGAAGTCCACTTTTCAGTCGACCAAAGGTTCTTGTTACTTAAAAGGTGCTATTTATTTGACTTAATTGAAGACTTATTTTTTCAGTGTAATAATGAACAACTGAATGCAGGCAGCTTTGTTTACCTGTTTAGGCTCATCCTTAAATGGTATTTTACAGTTATTGATCGATGGTGAGTGAAGTGAAGTAGTAAATCCATAAAAAATATATACAATCGGATTACGATTTGATCACATCTAAATTTTGGAAAGACACCAGGTTAAAAAAATTGCTCAAAAGAAGATCACATTTTTTTCAATTTGATCAGATAATCAGAATCAGAAGATCACATTTTTTAAAATATGTTAGGAAATGAAATTTTTGGACAGTTAATGGAAATAAGGTTTAAACTTTACAGAAATGCGTTTTTTTTCAAGACAAATGTTTTATTAGTTTGATTACACGCAATCGCCACAATACTTTATTGATTCAAATTGTATCAGAATAGGATCACTTTCTTATCAAAATCGAATCAAATTGAACATGGATTGTTTCGGATGACAGCATCTCATTGGGTATGATTCGGTGCAAAATAAACCAAAATGCGAAACTAATCGTGTATTAAACCTTGCATAATTTCACTTATTTAGATCTGAAAAGTTCCACATATAAATTTGTTTCTTTTGAACGAAATCATCTGCAAATATATTCTGTTAGCTGAAATGAACAAATTTTATTTAATAATTGTAAATTCAATGACAATTCATCGTTTCCAGCCGGAGATATGCTAATTCTGGAAAGAACAATTCTCCATCGACTGGTTGAAAACTCCACTAAACGATTCTTTAAGGTGGATTGAAATTGTTGAAAATATCGACAAATAAAAGCATATGAAAAACTGGAACTTTGTAAAAAATAAAATAGAACGAGCGATATGCGTCTTCAATACTGATGATGGTTATCATTGACCACAACTCCATGGATCATCATGAAATTTCACATATTATTCTTTTGATTAATTTCCTGTTTATTCTCTTTCTACCAAATTTCATCAAATTCAGACAATATTTTTTTACTGGAGGCAAGCAGATTAACTAAATTTGTTTCAATCAAATAAGAAAAAATATAGAACATTTCGAAATGATTGAAATTGCCTTTTCTTCTATGTAATTCTTTTAGTTTAAAACTGCCTTTAATTTTTATTTAATAATTTCTTCCAGTATTTTTGTATTCACATAGAAGGTAAACTTATAATAATAACAAATCATTTTTTTAATTTCAGATACGAATTATGGACTTCATCTTGACTGAAACCTAGAAATTTGAAGATCGAAGCGCTTCGGCAAATACTCCATAAGTCCGCCATTTTGTCAAATTTATACATGAAACAATTTGTTTAACGTCTTCGATGTCATCATTAAATATACCCACAATGCCTGGATGATGGCTTGTTTCTTTTCTTTTAAAGAAAATCATGTTTGAGAAAAATATCCCGTACCGTTTGCCAGAAATTAATTTTCATTATTAATGATATTGTTGATAAGAGAAAGTATTATTGTTCTTGAAAAAATGGAGACCTGCAAAAATAATTTGTTACACAACTTTTATTAAATACTGAAATCTTCTTTTCGGCAGTTAAGAATTTTTTAAAAATTAATGGAATTTAACGGAAGACAGTTTGTTTTTTTTTGGGAAAAGATTCTCTAAAAATTAACCATACGATCTTTGAAAATTTCTGAAGTGAACTTCAAATATGTATATTTATTTTAAAAAAATATATATTATTACTTTTATCAATTTTTGAATAATTTCAGTGTTCATGTTAAAAATTTGGAAACACTCGTTCGGTAAAGTTGTAGAGAATCATTGTCTCGAAAATATAGGTCGTCTTTTGTTAAAATCCTACAGGTTTAAAAAAATGTTTAACTGGCAATAAGAAGAAAGTATATCAATTGTTAACAAAATTAATTTAACAAATTATTATTGCAGGTGTCAATTTTTTTCATAAACAATAGTATTTTCTCGCTTCAACAAAGTCATTATTAATGAGCATTAAATTTTTTTAAACCTTATTCAATCTTTCCCCCAATCGCTGGGTCTAACTATCTTAAGGTAATGTTTACATATTGAAATAAAATGTTACTACTCTCTAAATTTCTTGGAGTGAGAATTCACTCTTCAATTAGTGAAAACCGTGCAACTCTCATGAAAGAGTGAATAGTCAACTATTTAAGAGTGAAATTTGAATCTAACAAGATAGATATCATCACCCAAATCGTGGAGTTGACAACTCTGGAGAAAAGAGGGAATTTCCACTCTTAAAGAGTTGAATATTCACTCTTTCACAAATGTTGCTCGGTTTTCAGTAAAGGGTGAATTCTCACTCCCAGAAATGTAGAGAGTACTTGCGACTTCTAGATAATAATAATAGTCGTATTTAAAAACCGAATACTGTCTAAAAGTACAGTTTCCAATATTAACAAACCTATGTGTTAACGTAATTTAACAAAAATGGTGGTATTTCCTACTTATGCAATGTAAACATTTTATGGCTTATTCCATTCTGTGTATGAAGTAGACTCCTGACTAATTCTGAATTAGAAAATCTATTAGAGGATAAATAAAGAAAATAAGGAAAATCATTGGATTTTTTTTCATCAATTTAATTAACGATTATTTACAATTAGAAAATTATTTTATAAAAAGTCTTTAACATATACTGACTCTCTGGAACATGATATTATTAACTAATATTTTATTAAGGATTCTGTAGCTAAAAATGTATAGTAATGTAGTTATAAGTATATTTTCAACTATACAATAATACCAATATAAAAAAGTTCAGTATTTTAATGTTTTCCCGTCGTGCGGAATATCTACTAAAATAATCAAATTCAAAATCGGAAGTTGTAAAATAAACTGGTTTTATGACAATTATATTTCAATACGTTCTACATTTCATTTTCGTACTACGTATTTTTCGTTTTACAATCTAATTCCAGTAGATTTAGCTGAAATAGATTTTCTGAAATTACAAAGGTTTTCTTTTTGGTTCATTCACAAATTATTTGTTTTTAAATCCAAAATTATGAACCAGTAAGTAAAAGATTATTTTCGCCTCTGCTATTGATGTTGTGATAAAAATATGACTAAATATTTATTAATATATTTATAAATAAATAACTTCTTTGCGTTTTTAGTAAGTATTATCACATACGTATTGTAAGTATTTTAAACACTTCGCCTTCTTTATTAAACATTTATTGAACTGTTCAGACAAGTCGAAATATTTTTTTCAGCAGCGGCTATGGGGTACATAAATGGATCGATTTAAGATCACTTTCTCCGTTCAAATCAGCATAAAATTCGCAAAAGTGAGAAGATCGGAAAGTGAATATCATATATATTCGAATGTCTTTTCCACGTAATCGTAATAATAAAAAAGAAATCTTTACATTTAATACACCGACGCAGGAAGATGTGCCTCAATATAATGGTCATTTGATCGCAATGTCAGTGTTGAAAGTAAAGAAAAGATCCTAAAATAAGCGATCAACATACGCAAATATTTCGTAACCTTAAGTTAATGTTTATTCAAATTTTGAAAAGATTACGTATACTGGCAATAAAAAGAGTACCAGAATTTATCATGTATTGTATTAATATAAATCATTCATGTGTTGACATAAACGACATAAATTATGATCGATTAGAAACATATACTTAGTAAGCACTGAATATTTAAAATCGAACGTGACACATCACTCTCCACAAAACAATGCCACGGAGAATTATGCAAAATATACGGAATAGTGAATAATATACTCGCAATGTGGTAAAATCAAACGCCTCCCGTCATAAAATATTTAACACTTATGGATGTTCATTACAGAGGTTAACTGTTAGTATAACGGATAATATAATTATAGATGTATCGATAAAACTCAGAAGTAAGTATTCCATGAAGCATTTCCTATATGATTTACAATAATTATTCAAAATTAATGTTTAAAAAAATATATAATTATTTCGATATCAAATAAATTTAATAAGGAATGTTTAACATATACGACAATTTTTAATTTGGTTGTATTATATAATAATGCAGTTAATGAATTAGTTGCAGGCTTGAAGGGTACATAATAAATCATATGATATTTATAAAATGATGTAAGTTCTGATCTATAGAAAAGAATAGATTGTTAATAACATGAAGAAAAAAATATTGGAAAACATATCTGCATTACCAAATTGGTCCCACCAATTTTTAAAGTCATTTTGATTTTAAATTTGCTCTCCTAAGGGTGTTAAAAATTTCGCTTTTATATCGTTTTGTTAACGTCCTTAAGAAAATACCTGAAAACATCCAGAGTATGTCCTGAAGTAAATAACAGATCTTTAAAAGCATTTAAACTTTTGTATCCTCGGACAGCCTAAGGATGCAACTTGTAAGGAAAAATCACTTAAAAATAACCGGTGAAATGGGAATTTAGCAGAGGAAGTTTGTTAATAAGTATAATCTTATTTAATGTTTTTAAGTGCTCAGAGCAAGTTGAAGACAATAAAAAGAAAGCGTTTTCTCCAATTTTGTTATTTATTAAAATGTAAAATTCAGAAAAGTTGTATTCATTTTTAACTATTTAATTTTCCCATAACAAAATGGTTATTCAAGATAATGTATAACTGAAAAATATCTTCGAAATTTTCTGAAGAATATTACTACGGATCTTATTAAATTTTTAAACCAAATTACTGAACTTTTCTCGTTTGTTACCGTAGTAGATGAGAACTGATTGGTTTTAAAAGCAACTTAGGTAAATTATTAAAAAATTGTTTCTTGAAATTGGAAAAATCTTCGATCAATTGGAGTTCCGAAAACTCTGGCACTTTTCTGACCTCTACAGAAATTTTATGTAACAATTTTCGTTACACAGGATATTTTTTAATACGACGGGTGTAGGGATCGATAATTCGTTCTAGGGCGTGAAATCGAGCTTTGCGCCCAGAGTTTTAAAAATGTTATTTATTAATATTTCGGCTCACATATGATGAGGGTCGAGGTTTTGAAAAGACTTATTTTCACTTATGACACATTTAAGGAACCCCTCCTTCCCTTTTTTCCTATCTAACAATAAGTTACATAGGGAATGTTCTCATAAGCACCACGCTTTCTTCCAGTTTCTGGTTATGTTACATTGGGAATGTTCTCGTAAGTGCAAATTTTCTCTTAAAAAGTACAATACGAACTCGTATAGTAGGTACCCAGTTGGTAGGCACCTGGGTCGAAGCTCTAGTTGTATAGATAAAATACTGCAAAAACAGTTTATATTCAATATCAGTGCTGATAACAAATATTTTTTTAAATTATTTAAATCATTTACAAAACAATTTATCTTTTGGTTTCTCTATTCAGCGTTACGAAATAATGATAATAATAATAAAATACTTTGCTGATTTCGCAAGAAATGTAGAATACATTGATACACATTTCAGGCAATCCACGGGGTGGAACTGACCTGTTTTCGAGACAGACTCATATACAATTTCTTAAAAAGTGCGTTTTTAAAAAATAATATCTCTCTCTGTTTATTTTGCATCATAACAATATCTACTATATAATAATGTCAGTTTGAGCAAATAGTTCACAAACATTTTTTTACATCCTTATACCCATATGTCCTTTTAGGCAAGCACGTTATGATTCACATTTACTGCGAAAAATTTTGTACTGAATTTATATTCGGTAAGCATTCTAAAGTATGCTAAAAAAACCCTATACTTTATACACTATTCAGGACTTCCAAATGTTGAATATCAAGAGAAAAAGATATTCTCAATGTAATCAAATAAATGAATGACTCAAATTCTAACTATCCGCCGAGTGTTATCCAATAGTTCTGTTTTTAATTAAATATTCTCTCTCTAATTTCTTTTAAACCTTTGGATTCAGTATGTTGATATTAACCGTCTAAGTAGTTTGTCAGTAGTAAGTATGACATAAATTATTCTATTATCGTCCGACATGAATATAATTAAAAAGAAGTTCGTATATATGAACCGAACGACTGATAGATGCCATATGCGAAACGTATTCTTCACGAAAGATCGAATGGATTGGAAAAGTAAACTAATTAGCTGATCTAACCAACTACCTTAGTGTGCTGATATGTGGGAAATAAATTGGTTGGAAGTAATTTAACCAATTTATTGATTCTGGCATCCAGTTAAACTGAATCTGCCAATTAACTGGTTCTCCCAACCAACAAATTCCAACCAATTCGCGGTTGGTTTTCCTAATATGTGTAATATTATCGAATTGTAAAATATTGTAATATAATATAAACAAGTCATTTATAGAAAATGGTTGGATATAGGAACAGCGAATATTTGTCGGGTTTAGAGAAATGTCACCGCTGCGTTTGTATTAACGTTCGCTGATACAGCTAATTCTTCATAATATTTGCACTTTAATTGACTAAAATAGCGAATTTCCTTTTATCCTATGCTGACTAGCTTAATGAGTTCCAATACTTTTTTTCCTAAAGTCCCCCCTCCTCCAATTCAGGGTCCAGAATTTGTTTAACCTGTTTACATTTTTTTATGTTTGAGGTTAGACTGTGTGCTTTTTGGACATATTTACATTTCTTTAGATTCAGTGCACAGAGAGACATTACGTACGAATATTTCTAAAATTCTGTTTCAAAAATTCTGTTAGAAAAACCTTAGTTAAATTTTTTTTCTTAAAATGTGTAAAATTTCCTAAAAAAAGGAATTTTACGTACTTCAAATCTGAAATATAAAAAAACTCAGACGTATAGGACTAATTCTGTGCCCGAATTCAAATTCAGGGTCCCAAAATCTATAATAACTTGGTTCCGTTTCCTGCACATGACATAAGTTTTTTCTGTGGTCCGGTGTTATTGGTACATATATTATATAATGCAACTGTTACTAAGGTTGGTTAAGTGCCTAAAAGTCAAGTGCTTTTTTCGCCCGATTTTGATTAGTGTAGTACCATTCAGACGTTAAATAATGGTTACTAACCTCTAAGGAAATGAATTTTTGAAAAGATTTCAATTGAGTTCTCTGTTTTAATGTATTCAATCAAACTCCACCCCTCGAATATTTATTATATATTTTTCATTAATCGACATTAATTTTGAGTAAATCTGTGTGAAAATTCTGTAAATTTTTTGGAATAATTTTTATTCTATTATGCTAAAATGAAACGAGCAATATAATATAAAAAATATCCAAATATATGAGTACAGGTGTCAAACTGGAGTAACCACATATCCAAATAGTTTTGAACGATACTTTAAATATAATTGGTTCTACCACTCAATTAACGTAAAATTTGCTGTAGATGGAGGGTTTGGGCCCGGACGAAGATTCTTAAATTCAGCAATGTCAGAATCTCGTCTTCTGATGTTCTTCTTGGTGCAGATCAGTATTCTACAAGATAATGAACTATTTTGTAGTCTAAGAATTTGCCGTAGGTACCGCTCCCTCATATCCCCGACTAATAATAGACAATCCAGATGATTCATTCGTATTTCCATTAGGGCCTGGCATTTGCAGAGGAAGTATATTGATGTTGTCCTCCTTACTTTTGTTATGAAAGTATTTTCTTATAAAAATTACGGTTTAAAGAAAAGAAGAATGTTGCCGGAGTATTTACATCGAGTACTTACATTGTATTATTTTCATGAAACATTCTTGCAGGGCATAATAAAAACTTGATTTTAAGTATGAATAGTTTACAAATTATATATTTTATACACAATTATTTGCAGCACCTGTATTTTATGACAAATTTATTTACCTGATGTTGTCAAACTGATGTGTACATCTATAGTTGGATTAAACGTTTGTTTCTGATTAAACGCCGGATCGATAACAGTTTCACAGGTTTTCAAAACCCAGTGCCCGTAGTTTCGGACCTATATTTTATCATATAGAACTTTTAACTAAACAGTAGCACGCGAACAGATTTCCTAAGTCGTTTCAAAATGTCGCAAAATCCGGTTATGCAGCACTAAAGAAAATCAGTCTTTTTGATGCAGTATGCGTAAAATGCGTATTTCACTCCCCCTAGGGCATAAAATAAATTTTACGCCTACTGCATCAAAAAACAATGTTTGAATCTCAGGCGTAGAATTTTTACCCTCATGAATCTCGAGTCAGATTCTCTGTCACTCGGGTTCTATCGTCGAGGCGTAAAACTCCATTTTCCGCCCTTGGTATAAAAATAACTGTTTGACGTTTGGTAACATCGAATAACATCATTATTGTTACAGTGAAGCAAATCTTAGGTGAAAATAAACGAAACATCACTGAACTTCGGCAAATACAAAGTATGTAAACAAAATTCAACTAAACACGCAATGTAACAATATGTTTTTATCAGAAAAACAAACAAACATTTTCTATCATATTCTAAGTTCCGAATTATTGAATAATATTAAAAACTCATAAATTTGGATAGATTTCTATTGGTTTCACTCAATATTTTTAACGTATGAGCGGATTTTTTGAAGTGCTGCATAACCGGACTCAATTTTTTGATTCGCTAAAAAATGTATCTTTCTAAAATTCATAAAGTTTCTATGTTTCGCATGGAATTATTTTATTTATAAGCGAAAAAAGTTAGGTGTTAGCTTTGCCACGGTAGCTCGATCATCCAAATGGAATGATCCGATCAAAAGTTGCGGGAAATAAACAATACCTGCTGCACACCAGGAACCTCGCTCTTATATTTTTATAACAATACAGGACAAAACGTATCATTTTTCTGTTATTTTGTACTTTAGAAAAGTTCGTTAATTCTTGTTTAAAAAAATGATTTTTCCTAACATGCAAACATTTTCCTCTTTATCTCATATTGTTATTTTTGTAAACTCAAAATCCATTTAATCAGTCTAAATTTTCGTCTGCAGGTATACTAAAAAAAATATACTTCACAAATTCAACTACCATTGAGAAGTTGAGTTAAGGGTAGTTAAAAGAAATACTATATTTTAGTTAGTATAACATTGTTTACGTTGTTAATTTTAGTATTTTTACTTAAGTTAATATTATTTACCCAGTAAACGAAAAAGTATTCCAAATGATTGGAGATCGTGATATGTGATATTATGCATAAAACCAAAAAAGTCATGCACTAATATAATAAAAAAGCAACCTCCAATAGCTGCACTAAAAATAATTGCACTAAACAAAATTTCCAAAAAAATTCTTAGTTGATTTAACTACTTTTTAACTACGCAAAGTAGATCTAAGAAAATGTTTTCAATTGCAGTTATTACCATAAAGAAGTTAAATGAACTAAAAATGTAGTTCTGCTAAATTCAATTAAAAATATATCGCTCCAGCATGTTGAATTTTTTTAGTGTTCTAGATAGTTAGACTCTAAAAAATGTTTTTAAATGTAGTAGATTTAACTGCCAAAATATCGATTCCATAACTATATTTTTGTTGATTTAACTCCTTTATGGTTGTAAATTTAACCTATAACATTCCGATGAGGACCTGTTGAAATACTTTCAGTATTTAAAAAGTAGTCAAATCAACAAAGAATTTTTTTCACTTGATATATCCAGATTTCGTTGCGCTGTAATTTTTTAGTTTTATCCCAAAATCAACAAACCTTATTTTGTTTTTATATCACCTCATTCAAAGGTGCATTTAATTGTAATCTTGCATCGATTGTATTAAAATTTGGTCGAAAGGGAATGCGTTAAACGTTTCCTCAGTAAAAATAATATTTTGTATTCATATTTGAATCCTGCATTTCTTTCGCAAAGAAAGTGTTTATCATAATATTATCCCATAA
The DNA here is from genome assembly GCA_030407085.1 of Trichopria drosophilae. Lineage (NCBI taxonomy): Eukaryota > Metazoa > Arthropoda > Insecta > Hymenoptera > Diapriidae > Trichopria > Trichopria drosophilae. The sequence goes on along the minus strand of CM059584.1, from coordinate 19,519,927 downwards.
TGAATGGGTGATAAGGATCTGGTTATAAAAAATATTATAATTTGTCGAGAAAAATATTAAAACTAAATTCCGAATCGGAGCACGCTCTTCTTCTCTCCATGAATATATCAGATAAAAATCTGAATATTAAAAATGATCGATTAACCACCATTTCACTTAAGATTCTTCTGAAATTTTAAATTGATGGAAATTGATCGTACAATAATAAGCATGTAAAACGCATAATTTTACACATCCTTAATACGTTGCATTGATTGTTAGTAAGACTGTATTATCAAATTAATATTTTATAAACAATTGGGAATTATTTTTATATTTAATTAAGGCAAAGAATTAAATAAGCATTGAACAAAATTTTACATAGCACAAGTCCAACTAATTTATCATAATTAAATATCATATTGGACATTTGTTGTACTTACTTAACCCGGTTTTTTCTGACTTTATGAATGGAACCTAAATAAAATGTCTAAAAATTGCAAGTAGCAAATATAGATATGTATTAATTTACTGTATTAATTCTCGACTTATAAAATGCCTAACAATTAAATAGTTTTTCAATTCTTGGAAACGTAAGTTCGTTTCGAAATACTAGGTTAAATCTAGTTAAATCTAGGTTAAATAGTTCTATACAATAAGTTAAATCTGATCTTAATTAGTAAACTTTAATTTTAACCTGTTAATCTATAAACCTGAAAATTATCTTGAATATTTCACTAGGAAGCTAAAACTACCGACACCACAATATAACGTCATTGTTTCATAATTAGTGGACTGGGGTTTTGGAAAAGTCTTCATCAACTAATAAAAATCACGCTACCCCAGCTGAGCATATCGGATGCACCAGGAGTCTTTAAGCCTTATTGACCCAATTTGTCCGTTTTTGTCAACTTTATAAAGTTGTAAAAGTGTTATTTTAGGTGTGATCGCACGAGCCATCTATAATGAAATATGAATTTTTTGTGTATATAACTTTTATTATTTTGACATTTTGAGCCGGAGTTTACGTGGTTTTAGCTATCAAAGACTTTTTTCGCATCGAAAATACGATTTAAACACAAAAAAATTGCCTTAACCCTTTGCGGCACAGTGGTTCCAATTGGAACCACCTTTTTGTAAACAACTTTTCCGAATTTGAAGTAGTTTTTATTCCATTTATCCGCTAATTTTTTTTGTTACATGTTCATGGGAGGTTAAAATATCAAAATTTATGCACAGATTATGTAAAATTATTGTCATTTTGTTAATAATTAATAAACAAAGTGTAAAAATTGCCATTTTTAGATAAAAAATTCATTATTGACGAACCTTTTAGACAAAATCTTACGAAGCTGCGTACTTGGAGGTTTTTGGGGTCGCTGATTACGAATCTGGTTTCAGATTTTCAAAATTCAAAATGGCGGATCAAAGATGACCGACCCAAATGTGAAAAATTACTCGATCGAAATGAAACTGAGTACTCAGGGGTTTTTGGGGTCGTTGATTACGAATATGGCATCAGATTTTGAAAATTCAAGATGGCCGATCGAAAAGTGAAAAATTACCCGATCGAGATGAAAATAGGTAGTTTGGTGTTTTTGGGGGTCGCTGATTGCAAATATGAATTCAGATTTTGAAAATTCACAATGGCGGATTCAAGATGGCCGACTGAAATTCCGCCATTTTGAATTTTCAAAATCTGAGTTCAGATTCGTAACCAACGACACCAAAAACCCCCGAGTACACACTTTTATCTTGATCATATAATATTTTACATTTTGTCGGCCATCTTGAATGCGCCATTTTGAATTTACAAAATCTGAAATAAGATTCGTAATCAGCGACCCTAATAACCCCCGAGTACCGAGTTTCATCTCGAACAGGTAATTTTTTACATTTTTGTCGGCCATATTGAATCCGCCATTTTGAATTTTCAAAATCTGAGATCAGATTCGTAATCCGAGACCCCAAAAACCCCCGAGTACCCAGTTTCATTAAAAATGGTTAACAAGAAAAATGTATGCCGCAAAGGGTTACAAAATCATGTTATTGATTCAGATTCTGAAAGAGCATACTTGAAAATACCCACCTTCAAACTTTTAGATTTTGTTAAGCATAAATAACAAAGTTGTCCATGCTTAAAATTGACAAACAAAAATGGACAAATTGGGTTAATAAGGCTTAACCCTATCTGTCACGTTTTACAACTTGCATCTAAATCACTTGAAAATGTTTACTTATCTGTTTTGGTAGTCGCTGATTACGAATCATAAGTCAGAATTTTTAAATTCAAAATCGCGAATTCAATATGGCGGATATAAATTTTAAATTTACATCGAATTAGAGTAAATTCTTTACTTGCGGGGTATTGAGATCGCTGAGCACGAATTCGAAGTCAGAATTTTTTAATTCAAATGGAAGAACCAATATACATTGGATTTGTAATCAGCTATCTCGAAAACCCCCAGGTATAGATTTTTGTCTGATTCGATGTAAATTTTAGTTTATTGTAAGCGCCAGATTGGATCCACCATACAATCAATGTTATTGAAAAATGTTTCAGATTTCTTTTTATACGTTAGTTAAACCCCATAGGCTTATAAACATTAAAGAATCAAGTACGCAAAATTATAAATTGATTTTTAAAATGAAAAAACAAACAGACAAAAGGTGTCCCTGCAGGGCCCATTATGGCACAAGGTGTTAAGACATAAAATTTATAAAGAATTTGAGAAAAAAGTCTTTTTCAACAAGAAGAAAGCGCTGAAATAGTTCGCCAAAGGACTATTAAATAATCAATCTACTGACGGGGTTTGTATGGAGATTTAAAATTCACCAGTTTCAAGATCAGTGCTAGAAATCTACCTCCGAAACCATGACATCACAAATCATTTGAAAGCTCTCATCTAATCGTACGTCACAGGTCATCATTGCGGAACTCACTTTTACTTTCGAGACATGAAAAAATGAAATCACTTCAATCGGAGGCTCATACCGAAAAGCGGAGGTGTGATGCATCGAGCACAAAACGAAAGATACGTCTTTAAAGGTTAAAATTGAGTCAAAAGACTCCAAATTTTAACCTGAGATCTATCTCAAAAATTGAATGGAAAATAAAAATTTAAAATATTTTGTTGACAAAAAAGATGAATTTTTAGAAAACCATCCTTAATTATTTCGACTATTTTTTTGTAAGTTCATTAAATTTTTTCTTGAATATTTTAAATGACTTAATGATTCCTTCATTAAATCCAATCGAACCTCAATGTCATTACAGAGTGACGTTTGATGAAAGAATTTTTCTTTGATTGAGATAACACGCAGAAAAAAAAGAACGGAAAGTAATCATCTGCCTTTCTGTTTTCGTCAAGATACGAACAGTTCATTATTTGTAAATATCTGATGGCTCTGTTGTAACAGTAAAAGTAGTGATAAATTAAAAAAATTATTTCATGGATATGTGTTTGTATTTTCACCTCTATTTAAAATAATTTTTGTTTTCGAAAGAAATGGAATTTTAAAAAATCCATCCGTAATTATTTGGACAATATTATTTTCTGCATTTATCATCTTTTTAAAAAAAAAATATTTTTTTTCAATTTAAAGTTTTTAATTGTGCTGCATTTTCCCAAAATTTTTTTACAATTTTTGTTATATTTCCCTTGAATTACTAGTCATAATTTTTTGGTATTTTTTCTATAAATAATCTTGATTGTTACATTTTAGTTAATCATATCTTTCGCACGGATACTAAATTGTACTACCGTACTTGATGCTGGCTTCACAAATTAACTATAAGTATTTTATTCTTAAACTAGAACAAAATTCCTGTAGCATTGGCCTTAATTTATCTCTGAGATAAGTGAAGAAAAAGTGACCCCAAAATGTGCCCGTTTTTTAGCAATAGAAATTCGGGTTGATTGTAGTGCCAAAAATTAGGTTATGGTGAGATAAAAACAAGAAAAAAATTTCAAGTTGAGACGATATTCCTTGTCGAGTAAATAGGGGGTCAAATATGTCAAATTATAGCGTTTTCTAGTATCACCGCTATAATTTAACAGATATGATCCCCTATTTACTCGAGAAGGAAGTGCCGTCTCAAATAGAAATTTTTTTCTTGTTTTTATCTCACCATAACTTAAGTTTTGGCAGTATAATTAATCCGCATTTCGATTACTAAAAAACGGGCACTTTTTAGGGTCTTTTTAGGGTCTTTTTAGGGTCACCCTTTGTCCCTTCTTGTCTAGAAAGTCCCAAATTTTGACGCCTCTCTCAGCAAATTGACTTATTCCAAATGAATTTTAAAGATTAAATAAATAATTTATAAATTTATTTCTTGATTCTCTGACTTCTAAGTAGAAATAAAATGACATGACTAAATAAAATTGAGAAACGTCAAGATAGACAGCTTTGGACCACCTTCGAATCCCAGATTCGACCACCGATTTGAAGGAAAACAGTTATGCTCATTTTTTCGTAAAAAATACCGGTTTTCCGAAGGTTCTTCACAAGAATTACGTTTTTTGACATTGAAAAGAGCAATACTGACCTTTGCAAAAGATAATCGCCTTTTTTGCTCATCCCTTTCATCAACGTTATTGTGTTAAGACAATTAATCTAACCTAACCCATACTACAGTGTTAAGATGTTAGTAATCATGTAATTGTATTTATCCGTTCCATACATGGAAAAAATAGTCTAGTTTTCAAAACCATAGAAAAATGACTAAGCTAAATGGTTGAGATCATATAAATAGTTGGGACAACCACATAAATAGTTGTACCTACTATAAATGATACAACCATAGAAATAGATGTTACATTATTTTACTATGCACTATAATAGCCACAACTATCTATTCGGTTATTGCACCTCAGTGTTTTTCCATCTACATCATGAGTAAAAAATACCCTGAGTAGGGAAATTGTTCATGTTACATAAGTAATTTAGTCGTTCAGCAACGACACTTAACTAATAGCCTCACATTTTGTTTTTAGGGAAAAATTTAAACCTACTACAGCATTATCAGTAAACGTGAATGAGTTTCCGTTTGTAAATTAATTTATTTCTTTTGTATTATCGGCATTACTTCCAAAGTCATCAACTCAAAAGTAACACTACCCAAGTATGACATGCCGATTGGTAGGCAAATTGGCATATTTTAAGAACTACGAAAAATAATCGATACGTATCTTTTTATATCGGTAAAGAAGAAGCTTTAAGGTTAAAACTGATCCCTGAATAACTCGAAACCCACTAAAATGTATAATAACATGCACGCTCATATAAAGTAAAACTCGTTTCCTTAAAATTTGCTGCTTGATGATTTTTTTGGTTCGCTGATTTTGATTCTGAAGTAACACTTTCCATATTCAGAATGGACCATCGAAAATTGCGGACCAAATTTTATAAAAGTTTTTTCGTAAAAGTACTATTTAGAGACTTTGGAGTGTATATGAAAAACAAAAAAGCTTTGTAAAATTTAATCTGCCACTTTGGGTCCGCCATTTTGAGTTTTGTAAATATGACCCCAGATTCGAAATTAGAAAACAGAAAATCCTCAGACACCAATTTTTATGAGGATAAGTTTTCCTTCATATCTGCGTATATTATTATACATTTTAGGCATTTTTGAGTCATTCAGGGATCAGTTTCAACTCCTGAACCCTTTTAAAATAAAAAAAAATACGTATCGATTATTTTTCGGAGTTCTAAAAATATCCCAACTTGCAGTCCAATCGGCTTGTCACGCTTGAGTAGTGTTAATTGTCAGTGGAACAAAGCGTTCGTACGTTTAATAGATGAATAATTATTTTATATTTTTTATTTTCAAGGGGCGATAACATTTAATCAGGTAAAATTAAAGTTTAGTTGAAAATTGGTAGTCGGGGAACTTTGCACAGTCACAAACAACAAAATCACAAGAAGAACAAATTTGGTAACCATCATAAGTCTAAAATAGGTCTTAACCTACCATTTCGGGAACTTTTGACTAGAGACTTTGAGGGGGAAAGGCAGTTTGTTACCTTCTTTCGACGAAAAATTTACGTCAGCGGACTTACCAACCTAATGACAGGTCAAAAGTTTCTCTAATTTGAGAATTGATCTGTCGTTTGAATATATTCTCATCCATACTAATTTTGAAGCAAGTCAGAATTAATCTATCCATTCGGTCACAAATCAATTAGTCGAAATAATAAAACTCTTCATTTTTCGACACTTTTTATATCACAGAACCCACAGCATTTTTTCGAGATAGCCAATAATTTTCATAAATTGCGAATTGAATAAACTTTCTGTTGTATAAATCCCAGTGGAATCAATGATGGCACATATCGGAACCGACAAAGAGCTGGTGAGCCCTCGGGGAAGATTTGTTAAAAATCACTCGTCGCCTTTCAACCACTTTCCACGTGTCGCGTGTCGAAATCAGCCACCTTCTCTCGGGCAAAATCGTTCAAAAAGCCACCATCGGTCGCGGTCCCGGAAGACGATGAAACCTGGAACTGGTTCCGTTTGAAAGGGACATCCGAGGAATCTTGCCGATGTCCAGGTCGGATCGGCACGCGCTCGCACCTTCTCTATTGTCATAGTGCGTCCATATCGGAATTCGAAAATGCCTCAGCGACGAATCCCATATACTTTTCCGAAGATGCGCTGGCCAGAAGTGCATTGTGCATCAGGGCAGGGATGACCCCTTTCACTGAACGACGTTGCTACGTCGCCGTGTATATAAGGAGCCTCGCCTCTTAGGAAGAACCACGAGTACCAGCCCATCTTCATCTGCGACTCAACTTCGTCTCGCCTGGCATATCAGTATTGAATAAATTATGTGTACTGCTAAGGTAAGTCGTGATCCTTCATAATCGCGTCACTTAACGGCGATGGATAAGATCGATCGCGACCCGGTTGCCTAATCATTTTCATAAAAGCTTCGGGTTGCTTCACACCTCTGGTTTTCGGTATAAGTCTCCGATAGAAGTGATTTCATTTTTTTTTATGTTACGAAAGTAAAAGTGAGTGCCACAAAAATGACCTGTGACGTACGATCAGCGAAGAGCTTTCGAATGATTTGTGCTGTCACGGATTGAGAGGTGGATTTTGAATCTCTACTCAAACCCCGTCATTGGATTGATTTCTTGATAGTCCTATGGCGAACTGGTTCGACAAATACTTCAGTGCTTTTTTCGGTTGAAAAAAGTCCATCTTTCCTCAAAATCTTTACAAACTTTGAGTCTAACAAACTCCCAGTGCTTCTGGTTTGATCACCTGGAATATCATACACTATATTCATTAGTTAGTTACAACTTTTCCAAACCCCAGTGCACTAAATATGAACTAGAAAACTATCATAGGTTGCCAGTAAATCTTCCTTGGTAACTGTTAAAAGTATTACTCAAGTTAGGATTAAGAGTCTTCAATTAAAGTTCACTGAATGATATCAAACATAAGGTTGATCTCGAATTTTAGGTAGTACAAGGGTCCGAATCATAGGAAAATATCTGTCACCAGCCGTTGAAGCCACGAATGTCACAAACTTTTACTGAACAATCAGCTAAACTTGCTAAACTTTGAATATTATCAGAATATACTAGAAATGTTTGGTTTCAAACGTTTCGATGGTTATTCCAGAAATGTTTAGTCATTTTTTTTCTGGTATTCAGTTAAAATTTGTCAGTTATCTTTGGCTTTAGAAATTTCTAGGCAAACACAGTTTTAGTAGAGGAGTAAGATATTCAGGTGTTCAAATCGAGATTTAGTGTTAGGGATTGAGTCTTAGAAGAAACATTAAGAATTAAGAGCACTAATCAGATATGTTTCATTAACTTTTCTTTGAAAACTAAATTTTGTTCAGAAAATGACATATTTAGGAATAATCATTTTTTCAACATTTTTTGTAAGTTTTAAAATGAAATTATTTTTCAAAATATGTCAGCGTATAATGGAAGTTAGTAGGGCTTATTAAAATCAAGTTTGTTGAAGTTTTGTAATGGTGTTAGATAATTATTGTTGTTAGCATATTCCACACTAAGTAGTATTTAGTGCTAACTATTTTTCTAACCATTCTCAAACTTTCTTTTATTCAACACTATCAAATGATGAAATCATTGAATACGAATAATGAAACGATTCTCTTTTCCGTTTTCTGGCAGCTATTTTGGAAAATTATAAATTATAAAGTTGTTAAAAAAAGTTAATAATTTGTGAAAATGAAAAATAATGCACAGAATAAAAGCTGTCAAATTAATTTTTCCATTTGAAACTCTAAATTTCGAAAACCTAAACAATTTATAAAAAATAACAATTCTGTTAAAGATTTTAAATTCGTTTATGAAATGTCACAAAGGACATATTTTTCAAATAATACACATCGAGAAAGTCTTTAATTGAAAATAAATATTCAAGTTTCTGATTATCTGGCACAAGTTCTAAACGATCCATTTGCTGCCTAAAACTTTCAATACTGTTCAAAGTCCAGTAGTGACGCAATTTGCAAGCATAATAGTGTAATAAATAATTTTGACAGGCTTTTACATCATAATTTTCTATAACTTTTCAATATGGAAAGTAACCTTGTAATCATACTTCACCTCGTAAGGTTTTGCGGTTATAACGAAGCTTGCGGTTTTTTCATGTTCTTATACGCCGAACAATAACATCCGTAATCGTCGAGAAATAGTCACTATTGTGTTTCGAAGTTACTCTTTACATTTTTTTCTTTAATTTTCCAAACATTTTTTATTAATTTCTAAGTTATGTATAAACAAAATATGGTGGACTTTTAAATTAATTCAAATTTCGTTAACAAAAAACAATATTTTAGTGACATCATCTACGCTATTTTCATCATTATTTATGGTATTTATTATCACATTACGATTATATCAAGTTTTTGTATTTATGGCTTTACGGGTTAGCTTTTGTTTCTAGCTTCTTTATGGATTAAATGTCTCATTAAATTTTCAATAATTGCTTTGATTGGTATGAAAACGAAAGTTCTATTACCGAATATATTGCTTTAAATTAAATATTAATAATACTAGTGACGTTTATGACATCTACCAAAAAGAACTAAATATTTAGATACGATTAGGTAACTCGCCATTTTCCGAAACAGTGAAAATTTATTGAAGTGTACTCCTGAAAAAGTGATGAAAATAAGTAAATATGACTCTTAAATTTGTTTATTAACTACTGATTTTGTAAATTGAAATTATTTATAATTTTTTCTAAAGATTTTTAAAGATAATAAATTTAGATTTTGTTTCAAAATTGCGGTAATTCACTGTAAAAAGTAATGTACCCTTCAAAAAGAACGAATGATGAAATTTCCACCTGAGATTTTCGAATAATGAATCCACGTTCTGAAATCTGTGATGAACACATATTTGCATCGGACATAAAAGTGTGTAACTATATATCTCGCACTTTTAGAAAACTTGATCGACGAAAGTAAATTCCTTTTATATAGGAGCGCGAAAAATAATTTCATCACAGTCGGCGAGTTACGCGGTAGAATTTGCGAGTACTCTCAAAAGTCGTAAAGTAAGAAAATGCGATTCCGCAATTGTCATTTTGCAGCGTACTAAAATTTCATCCCTATCATTATTACTAAATTTGGTTGAAATTTCGTACACTTATTATAGTTTCAAACAAAATTTATATATATTTTAATTTATTTTTATAAAAATCTTGCCACGTGTAGTGAACATTCTTTAATTATAAAGTAAGAGTCAAAAAAAGTGTTTATTTTTTGTTTTATTTTAAGTTTGAAAGCTCAGAAAAAATTACGACTGTCCTATATTAAGACTGCTAGGTAGGTTAAAAGTTAATCTTTGAAACTTGAAGCCTCTTCATGGAACATTTTAAGAGAGGATTTGAATCCTCAAAGGATCAAACATTCACTCTGTCTTCTATATTCGAAATTAAAAATGTAAATTAAAAGAAAAATTTGACTTTCTAAAGGTCGTATTCTTTAAAGAAATAGTAAACGTTTATTGCAAAAAGTTAAATTTTGTAAGAATGAACATTCACTTCATTTTTCTGTCAGCATTAAACGTGATTGAAACATTCACTTTAACGTGTTAAGCTTCTATTACAGATTTAAATAATTGTTTTGAACTATCTCGTATCAAATAGAAAACCGACAGAATAGTTTTCATATTACTTACACAAAATGCTCCTCAGTTTATTTTTGTATTTTGTTACACTAATACTAGAATCAATTTTCATAATTGTTTAATATTTGACCTCTTATATTATTTTTTCCGGGTAATAAGTATTATTTCATGTTATGGACTTCAATATAATTTTACCTCCACACAGAAAGTTAATATTTATCATTTGCTAGTTACTGTTATTATTTTTGAATAAATTTTTATACATTATTTCATGTACGAATAGAGGATTTTTAAAATGTAATGTAGAAGATATGGAATTAAATTAGACATAGTTATCAACAGTTACATCAACAGCGAATATTTAAATTGGAAAATTAAACTAAAGACTTTGATGGAATAGAAATGAATCAATACCTAACTGGTGAATAAAGTAGATTGTAGATTTGACATTTGAAGTGAATCATCTCTTTGCAATTTCTTATTTAATTTCTGATGAAGATTGTAAGGCACAGAACGATCATAGTCGGATTTTGTCAATTATTAGTTGCAGGAATTTTGCAATTCAAGAAAAGAGTACGAGTCAACATTGATGTTATTTTAATTAAATCATTTTAACGTCATATTCGTACAAATTTCAACTATTCTATAATGTATTATATGAGCCCGTCTTTCTATTAACTTTTAATCACCACTAGCGATGAGATTTAATTATTTTTCTCACTATTATTATGGTTTTTTAAATTTCAGTTTGCAAAACATTCTCCAACAGTTCTTTAAGTGTTTTAACCATTAAACCCGTATTTTATATTATTTAAAATGTTACTCTTTACAATTAACTATTCACATCTACTTTTTTACGTTATATGATTTCATTCTTAATTTCTACTTAACTAAATATTTTGAATGCAGACAGTAAATAGATTCATTTTCTTTTATTCGATAGTCACATAATTTAGTTATTTGCACCTATAATATATTTCTCAAATCTGATACTTCAATAGATTTTTCTATTTTATTTGAAGTTTTCGAAATGTTCAAATCACTATATCAACAATTTGTAAAGGTTATTAAATTCATCATAGTTTTCAATAATTACATTTTAAATAGATATTTATATTAAACAAATCAAATAAATACGTTGATGATATCAAACTCCCGATAGTATGAAGTACATCAAAGATTTTATTTTTGAGAAATTGCATCTCTAAAGTACAGAACTGTCATATCTGGATTTTGTAACAGATTTGTGTAATAAACCTGGTAGAAATATGTAGTTTTTTTGTTACACTGCTCAGATTCCTAATACCTTATAAATAAACTGTCCAGAAAGTGGCTAAAACTATTTCTTATTGAAATTTTATCATAAAATACTGTTTCAAATTTACAATTTGGGTCTTTGCATTTCACATCTGTTAAATATTTATTAAAATAATTTTTTAAACATTCCAAATTTTGAAAATTACTCTTCTTCGATGTGTTTAGTATTTTTCAAGGCCTACTCGCTATTGTAGTAAAATATAACTATAATTCAATATCCGAATTATTGCCCAAAGTAACTTTTTAATCGTATTCACTCGTCAAGAGTAAAACCCAACTAAAGTAAAAAATGTTTACATGAAATGGACTAATAAAATAAAGAAAGAGGTTCCAGCTGTGAATACTTATAAAATACATATATTTCCTACATTCTTATGAAAAAATTACTATGCTGACAATAGAAACTTTGTAGATGTATTCGAATTAGTTCATTGTAATGTAGATAACTTTAAAAATTTGTCCCATCCATACAACAAATTAGAATTTTCAAAGAAAATTTCTCGCAGTGTTTCTACATTTGCACAATTTACTTTCTGTACCAGTAAACATCTGGAAGTTTCAAATAGTTTGTGCAATTTTCTAAATTTTGTAACTTTTTTTACAGCACTTGTATCAATTACATAATTTTCAGTGGACCATTCTGGGTCGAAACGATTTTGTTTGTAAATTTATGAGATTCACTCGTCTATTGTTGGTCTTGCTGTCACAAAAAATTACCATATTTTGATCACTTTTTGATCTTGTCAGTATTCAACGTTATTTTACTCGGTTGTTCAATACCGGTTAATATTAAAATTATAATAATAAATAAATATTTACAAATAACAATAACACTAAATAGTCGATGTTCGCAAAATCGTTCGACCAATATTGTTTTTTATATCGAAATACTGTCAATAAAATCGGTTCACTTTTATGCATGACATTTCACCAATATCCAGTCAAATCACGGAGTTTTTATTTAAAGAACTTTGAAATGAAGAAGGATACAACATATATTAATATTTAACCTAAACAGTTGCATAAACAACAAATAAAACATAAGAAAAAAAAAATATATATATATTAATATTCTTGAATTATAATAAATTACACTTCGATGATGAAATTATTAGTTCTGGAGTGTTAATATAACATTCCTTTATTTATTCTTGTTTCGTGTATTTATATACTCTAGATTTACTCCCAAATAAATATTTATTTACTTTTATTCAATTTAATTTTAATCTAAGCCAGAATAACATTTTATTATTTACATTTTTAGGTGTAAGAACTCATATTCTATGGCGTGAAATTCAGGCCAATTTAAGATAGAATCGTTTCTCAAATAATGTGTTGAAATTAACTATTTACGGAGCGAAAATTCTCTTATAAAAAGTAAAAAGTTATTCTTTCTAGTTCTCTTTTCACTCTTCAAAAAGTAAATGTTCATTGACACTTAGTTCATACTCTCAAAATCCATATATGTACTTACAGTCAATACTATTAAAAATTATCTTTTGATGAAAATTCACCATTTATAGAGGAAAAATTAGTACACTCAACCAGTGAATTATAATTCTTAAAGAGTGAATGTTCACTCCATGCAGAATAAGTTTTCAGTTTACCACGAGAGTGGCACTATGTAAATATTGAATTCTCACTACAAGAAATTTAGACAGTAGAAAATCCCACCAATAATAGTACACAAATCGTTCTTCGACATTTTTTTAAAATTCGTTTTCCATACAAAGTAGGCCTTAAAAAGCATAACCGAAGTCACACCTGGCAACCGTATCTCGTATAGCTCGGGTCAATGGCGTCGAGGTGCACCGGGTACGTACACTATGAAATTTCGAGTGTCTCTTGCCTCACCCTTTGCGAAATATTTTTGCATATCTTTGCATCTCGTCTAAGGAGACCGTACGGATAACCGCCACATAATGATTGCAAATGCCGTAGTAGGCGGTATGCTAATCTATAGACGGCCAGACGCGAATTTGCTACTGCACACCTATATATAGGGTACGACTTCTTATTGGGACTTGCATTATTGTACATAGGGCTTTCGTCACTTCCTAATGAATAGCGGGCACTCGGAGATCCGGAAAAGGACGATCGGCTTCCTTTCTTCCCTCAAGATCGAGGATTTACATTATTATTGTCTCCTGCTTCGGGTGAGGCTGTTGTTCCGTGAAAACGGATTTCGTCAGGAAACTCGGCGGAAGTGGACGCAAAAAACGAACAGAAAATGTCCTGTTTTGTGCAGAAGCAATTTGCTTCTAAGTAACTTGGCGAAAATTTCGTTTTCTTGGAAACGAGGTTCGACTGTTCTTTTCCAGACGAAAAATATAGATGTTTTGAGAAGGAAATCATCTTCGTTCGAATAATATTTTTCTGTAATCTCTTCGTCAGTAGTCTTAGTTAGACATTTGTTAGCTCATTTTGTAGCAAGTCCTTTAGACAACATTTCGTCCGTCAATTTTGCATCGAATATTTATTCGATTTCTGGTCAACTTTTATGTCAGGAAAGCTGAACTTACAAAAACTACTCTAGACCACAATTGTAAAACGTTACAAGAACTTCCAAACTACTTGAATATTTCAAGATGTTTTAGCCCTTTTCATCGTAATGATGATGCCAAAACGTCCTGCATCAACTCATTGTTCGAATGTTTAATTTGGTTCAGACATTACCAACAAAACCTCCCGTTTCTTTATTGGGTAATTGTCAAGAATGGATAATAGTTCTTTTATATTTGGTGAACTTTTAACCTGAAAGTACTAAATGACAAATTTCATATTTTCTTAGTGTCAACAAAAGAAGAACTAAATCGTAGAATACACAATAGGGTATAAGGCTAAAATAATTTTCATTGTGAAAGGATAAACGTCAGTTTTATTGTATATCGCTCATAACCGAACGACAATATTCATTATTTACATACATAATTACTAGTTGACGGTTAGCATCGTAATACGAAAAAGGACGAAATGATCGTTCGACCTCGCGAAAGCCTGTACAATTAAATCGAATAACTATCGATCCTCATGTAATATCGCGATAATCGTGTTTTACTATCACTCGGTGTATATATATTTATTCTATGGTATCATCTGTAGGTTTCAAAGGTGACAGGCGTTTGCTCATTCCAGACTATTCTCCGATCTATAGAGACAGTGAAAGTGATAGACAGTCCTGTGACTTGTGAACGCATGCTTCATCGCTAATTACTACTGAAATTTATTCATACCAATAAGTTCTTCATTGATTTACGCGAAAGATCATTTCCACCCACACGATAGAGGACTCGATTCAAAACACAGTCATTAAAACATTGTCAATACTTTTTTGAGTTCTTGAAACAATTGTTATTTGTGATTGATAAATGGGAGGAATTCTGGAATGTTTTATTTATTTTTCATTTTTTATTTTAATGTACTTTCTTTATTTATTCACATCCCAGAATATGTGAGCTATATTAAAATAAAATAAAATGAGCTATATTTACATGTGTTTTGTGGATAAAAAATAATTTTTTTGTTTAATGATCGTTTGCAAATTTATCTAAGTTTTCAGTTAGTTTTAATTTAGTTAACGAAATATTAAAATATATATATTTCTTTTTAATTTCTAACTACTTTTCTTCTAACTATTAAACAAAATCCTATCTTTAAATTATGAAAAACATTGAATTTTTAAATTGCCTTTTAATTTAAAAAAAAAATGAGCACTAAAAACATTTGATGACTGGAATTACTGAGCCTGAAATATTTGGATCGAAAATAGTGAAAAATAATTTAAATTATATTGAAAAATTACATTTTTATTGGCTTTAAAAAAAAACAATATAAATCATAAAAAATGTTTGCTCACGAAATGTCTTATGTTATATGAGAATGGAATTCCACGATAATATTTTTTACAATGTTCCTTTCGATGTCAAAAAATCAGAAGCAATTTTTTTAGTTGTCATGATGGTGATAAGGATATGATAACAAAATTTTGAGATTTTTTTTATCATATTTGATCGGCAATCACAAGGTCCTGAGTTCGAATGCCGGCCCACCTAATCCCTCACATGTGGTTATTTTTTTCCCAAAAATCTTAAAAAAACAATATAAATTCTAATTATTCCTACCAAATTATTTACTTTGCCTTGCTGTAGCGAATTTTAGAGATTGAAAAATGTACACCATATAATTCAATTTTCTATTTTTTTATTTCACCACAATAGGATCACGTAGATCCAGAGTGGCTAGGCTCAGTAGTCTAATCGTTTAAGAATAATAAATATGATTTTCTATTTGTGCAAAGGTATATAGGTTTATTAGGTAAAGTCCATTGACTTGTTTATTTTTATAAGACACAATTTTTTAATTTTTATCACATTGTCTTGTTAAAATCCATATTATCAGCTTTTTTTCAATTTTAAATTTTCCTCATGTTACGTCATTGTTATAATGGTGTTTAAAAAAGTGTTTGATATCTTCATGACAGTTAATCACACGGTTACAACTTTTATAACAATTATATCAAATAATAACGTTTTTAAATTTTTTAATTTTTTTAATAACGTAAGTTTCTTGTATAATTTATTTCCTCATTGTTTATTATTTCATTTTTTCCTAGTACCATGTTGATTCTTTATTTCCTACATGTTTTCCTTTTTGTTTGTTTTTTTCGGAATATTGAATAGACAAAAATCAAACTTCACCTTTATAATAAGCAACTATAATTTTATTTACACTTTTGTCAACAAAGATATTCAATAACAATAATTTCACGTATAACTAAATGAAAATAGGTGGAACTTTTCAAAACTCCATAAAAAAATCTAAAACCAATTTTTCGTTTTTTTTTATATATCTGTCTTACGTTATTATCATCTATAATAAAATTTCATTTTCACGGAGGGAAAGATTTGATATTAAATCAATATTCAAAAGTAGAA
The DNA here is from genome assembly GCA_030407085.1 of Trichopria drosophilae. Lineage (NCBI taxonomy): Eukaryota > Metazoa > Arthropoda > Insecta > Hymenoptera > Diapriidae > Trichopria > Trichopria drosophilae. The sequence continues at coordinate 19,503,576 of CM059584.1, read as the reverse complement.
AAGGTAATTTTGTGTCAGACAATCCCATAAAGCAGCTTTGTAAATCGTACCAATATTGTTGTCTAATTTTGAATAAATAGACCGATCGATTTCTCATGTTTATTTTTAACCTCAATACCAAAGTTTATGCAAAAATATTAAAATTTGTTAACGTAATTATTATTCAATGTTATTGCGAACCAGTAAGTGAAATTTCATATGTCCCAATTCAATGTACATTGTTAAATAATAATAGTAAAAATATAATATTAATTTTTTAAATTGGCTTATAAGTAAAGAATCTGATGAACCGAGTAGAAATGAAACTAAACTTTAAATTTGTATGAATTCATTTCAGTATTTCTTAATTCTTAAATATTGTTATTTTAAAAAAAATAGTAGTGAAATTTCCAAAAAACTACTCATTTATTACCAAGTTTCTGTATACTGATCTATTAAATTTCGTTTCGATTTCTGTTTAAAAATTCAATTTGAAAAATACTAAAAATGATAACTTTGACAGGCAAGATGTATCACATACAACCTTCCATGCAATTTACAATCTCTGACATTTCCGAATAAATAGCACATATTGCGTACGAAATCGACGTAATAACGATCTCTGCGACGACTAAGTAACCTGGTAATTATTTTCGAAGGTCCCAACGATGCCTCTCGCTTCCTTATTAATAACGCCGGTCCCTTATTCGCAATAATTTTCTAGGAAAAATCGCCCAGCACGCGTACGATCTCGTAATCAATCGGTATAATTTTCCCAACAAATCTCGAAAGTCCTCACGTAATCCGCCATTTAATTAACGATATCTCGCCTGCCTATCATCGTCATCGGCATAAATCAATTTTCGCAAAAACTCGATTTTGCACGGGCCATTGGTCCATGACAAGTCCCCTGGACAAATGGGACTTACGGCTTGGCGAGGTGCCTTATATACATCTAGACCCTCGAACGGCCTTCCAAAGATTTTTAACGATGGCGCGACTTTAACTACTCGTTGAATAAACTCGTTTGCGAGTCTTTAAGTTGGTCGGCGCGTGAACGTTTGACCTTAAAGTAAGTCGGCACTGAAGATGGGATGATCCCATCTTATCTCTTTCATAACCTTCCCGCTTATTACATGCTGCAGGAGTGCAAGCGCACGCAGACACACACCATTATTACGGGACAGCTGCCGTAATCCGTGTTTTCCTTGCGCACTCTTGGTGTAATTTTCTTGTTCGGAGTGTACTCGGAGCACCCCTCCTCACCTCGATACGGATCTATGGCACTCTAAAGTACCGCGGCAGTGCTACCACGGTAATCATCATTACCCAATCCGAGCTTTTACTTATTCGCTTTTTTGGGCATTCGTAAAGACGACTTTCGTGTTTTAGCTAAACATTTAAGAATTTTGTGATAACTTTCTTACTAACACGGTGTCATACATAACTTGACTATCTTAATTTGTATCAGTGAATGACTTTTCACTTTATATTAGATTCGAATGTTTTGCACTGCGAAATTTTGTAACAGATGAGCATGGCCAGGTTCAAATCCACGTCGGGTACAGATTTTTTTTTTAATAAATGATCATAAAATTTCATAAAATAAAATTCGCAATGTACCAACTAAACGAGCATCCTCAGAGGGATATGAAGATGTTAATTTTCAATATCAACTAATTTAATTATTTACAACAATTAAAAAATTAGAAATTCTCAACTTACAAATATAAAATTTAATATGATCAATATATGACCTATACATTCTATAAATAAATTTCAATTTGTAAATCGAAACCTACACTTGATACAACAGATGTTTGGGTAGTTACTCTGTAATTTCGTAACTGTTATTGAATACAAATTTGAAATTTGATATGATTCAGTGGCTTATCATTTTTAATATCAGTTGCTTTCTAGTTCTCTAAATTTGCTTAAATTAAATAAACCTTCCTGTCATTAAAGAGGGATGTGTTATCATATAGTCAAGTTTTCTTGAGCGAAGAAAATAATTTATTGATTAAAAATAATTTCGTTACGATCCTGAATTTTTTGTACATTGTATGTTTAATTACTACTTAACAAATTGCAGAGTGTTTTCAGTCTATGTAACGCAAACTTACTTAAATTTACGTAAAGAAAAATATTCTCGGAAACATATTTTAGTCTATTACAAGTACCATAGAATAATCTTGTTGATCAATCAATCAATGAAATCATGAAAAACTCCTACAGCGATTTCAACCCATTATCTCCTGAAATGCCAATTTTTTACGTCAATTTTAATCAGCATTTTGTATTTGAGTGTGTCACTCTTGAAGACCTCGAGATGAAAATAAGTTTCAGAATTAGGAATTCCAATTTGGTGTTTAATTTTGAAACACTTCCAAAAAATTCAGAAGTATTTAGACTTGTGATTTTTTTCCTATCTATTTTGAAAGACGACCAAAATATAATATCATCCAGAAATATACTGTCATTTTTGCAAATTTCTCAAATGAAATTGATTTAGAAATATGTAAGTAAATTCAAGCGTTAATAGGTTAAATCAACATATATGGTCAATTCATTGAGTTACTTTTCAAATCTATGTGTCTTTATCTTTTTGTGTTTATCTTATTGTATTAATTATATATTTTTAATATACTATTTTATATTTAATTATCTGCAATTAAAGTAATGGAATGAATTCATTCAATCTTGAATTTGTAATTTTTTGAACTTAATTTTGTTCTTAATGTTTTTACGGTTTGCTTGACAGACTTTTCTTTATTCCTGCATGTTTTAATTCATTTCCTTTTACCATACCCTTCCCGCTCTCTGTGATAGACTACTATTATTTTTCAAGAAGGATAAATCAACAAGAACAAAACTCGCATTGATTTTTTAGGAATATTGCAGGTTTTTTTCAGTAAAAATGTATTTTGATAATAATGAAAATCTCAATAAAACAAATATACTCAAATCTAATCAGATAAATTACACTACATCAAACTATCTGTAGAAGTAGAAATATTAAATCATCTATCTTTCAGGGTTTCATAAATATGACGCGTCAAAGTTTAAATTTTAAAAAAATTCAAATTTTGCAGCAATTATTTGAAAAATTATTTTCGTTAAAGTTTGCAATCGTAAGATTATTGTACCACATATATTTTAGAGAGTGCTGTTTAGAAATATTTAAAGGAATTAAAGTCCAATAAATAGTCGAAAGCCATCACATCAAGTATTAAAAAAAATCGACCATATGTATGGACTTTAGGGTTAAAATTAGTCTAAGCAAACTGTGGACAGATATAATAAATGATTCTTACTGAATTTCAGACAATGAAATTCTCTGAGAATCAGTGAATAGGCACCAGTGTTTTAGTCACTGAAATTCAATGCATATTCATTTATCTTAATGACAACACTAAGTGAGGGCAAAAGTACTTTAATTATTTGATCCAAAAGATACTAAGTTTCATTTAATTCATTATTATTATTTCACTGTAAAAATAATCAGCAGAAAGTCAGTCCATTTCCAGTTTTTGTATACAAAATTAAATTACAATATAACAAATAGTTTTAATAGTATTTTATTTTTTTTTAATATTCAATACATTATTGAGAGTTTGTTATACTGTTTTCCTAAAAAATGCATTGGAGAGAACATTAATAAGCAGCAATGTTTAACATCGAATAAAGAATAAATTAAAATGGATCTACAAAATAAATTTATATTAACATAAATCCTGTAAAAAATTCGTCTTGTCATATTTTCAAAGATACTTCAGTAATATTTGTTTAATAAAATTAGCAACAATTTTTCATTTTAATAATCTGAGAAATTCAAATATTGCTGAAAGCAGTAAGAATTTAAAGAAGTCTTTTCTTTAGTGACAATAGTCTACAGTTTATATATTTACTTTCAACTATCTCAAATGATATTAAAGACAATTGAGGCTGCCAATAAATAGAAATACAAAATAATTTAATTTTATATCTTAAACCAAAAATAAAAATAATGAGAGTAAGACCCCAGGAATTCGGGTTTCCCTTGACAGATGGAAATTTTAAAGTTATCTGTAAAATATTCGTAGATTTGTAGTGTTGTAATTTTTTTTATTCCTCAACGTTTTAGCCTCTTGTGGGCCATCCTCAGAACTAATTCTAAAAAGAATTTTCAGTATAATCAAAGGCTCGACGTGTTAAATATGATTCCAATTCAAAACCGTAATTTTGTAGGAAAATTTAGCAATCTAACAAAACGTGAAATATCATTCTTTTTCACATTTTCCTGTCAGTATAACAATACAATTTCCGTTTGAATTAATCGTACAAGATATTAACTCGTCTCGACAGCATCCCATTAAATTCCGCAATGTCGAAACCACATTCGCAACGAATAAATACTCCGGCACCTTCGATAAATCCCGACTCGCGCTATTACATCCATTTAGCGTATTTTTTTCCAGGCCGATGCTACCGCTCGAAACAAAGACTTTTTATACCGGAGCGCAAGTACGTGCCTCGCATTCCGGTTCGAAAACGCTCCTGCGAACATGCAAATGAAATATGGCAATCGTAACCAGTTATTAAACACTTGTCTACCGCTCCGACACTCAATCACATTCCCGTCGATGGATCACGCGTCCGTATCCTGGCGTTTATCGCCTGGGCAAGAAAAAAAAATGGAAGAAATGAAAAATGAATGGAAAAGTGAGCAGACAAAAGACCAATAGCGATTATTCCGACAATAAAGATGGTTATCTGTGGGTCTGTAATCTTGAGCTAACTAGTCGCTCTTGTCGCGGCCTTGAATAGCGCAATGCCAAACACTCCAACTCCATCTCCATTCTCTTTCTCCCGCACCCTCTAGCTCGCGGCTGGAATTTCCAAGGGAAAATGTCATAGATAGCATTGACCCGCCCGACAGATGCCCGTCATCCTCGTCAGACCCATCCAAGCCTCTAATAGGCCATCACTTGATCCAAGCACCTTTCGCTACATCTACTCACTTTTCCGTAAGTTCATAAATTAATTGAATGACTTAACAGACCTTTCGTGATGGGTTTGGTCTTTTTCGTTCGGTTGGTACCAATTGACTCGTCAATCAAGATCTCTACTTGCCAAGTGACATTTGACTTATTGTCATAAGAGTCTTTCTTTGTGAAAACCATCATGGTTTGATATGATTTCTCAGATTTTGTTGAAAATGAATAAAAATATATTTTTTGCTTAATTATATAAGGGCATAATTCACATTTGTGTATGAAATGTAGGAACTGCATCGGTCATGAATCGATTTCCGTCAGATAGACAATACTTTTAATTATTTATATATTATAATTTTTATTTGAAACTATTTCTTTCAGATACTTTTACTATGCTGTACCAAATTGCATTAAAATACAGACAACCTATCACTTAAACAAAATTGTTGACGCCGAATAAGAATTTTGGACCTCTGCGAAAATTTTTAGGAATATTAGTAAATCATTTTACATCCATACGTGTGCCAAGTATTAATTTTCCTCCTATTTTCAATAAAATGTGAGAGATCATGAAAAATCCTGACGGATTTAAGAAAAAATGACTCATATATATGTTTGATAATAACACAGGCTGACAAATTTTAGAACCAAGAACCAGAAGATACTTTTCCAAAGGTATTTGACGCGCTGGTTTCGAATTCGACCTTAGACTAGCCCCTATCCGTCAGGTTTTTGAGATATTTTAACCTAAAAGTGCAAAAAGTACATTTTTTGGATACATTTGAGGGGCTATTCTGACGTCAGATTCGATTTCAGCGCGGCAAATACCTTTGGAAAATATGTTCTGGTTCTTGGTTCTGTAATTTTCTCAAATTTTGTCGGCCTGTGTAATTGACGATTATGTCGTTTCATTTCATGTAAAAACCTTGAGGCAAATTCACCTACCGTTGAGTAATTGAGAGGCAAGTAGTAAAAGGTACTTCTTAGTGAGGCAAACTCCCCGTTGTTACTTTTAATAGTTTTATTTCTGTGGTCGAAAGACATAACAGCGTAACTGACACTGACATGATTTCGAGATAAACGAGGTTTAATATTCACCTAGCTCTCTCAAAAATTCATAGAATTGTTTGATATTTAGCATGTAGTCTTAGTTTTCAGTATATTTTTAATATGTTTCGAATTTAAAAAACTAATGCAATTTCTAAACCATATTTAGTCTCGCACAAAAAGTACTAAATCTAATAACTTGTAGTTTTAAACAGTTGCACTAACTATCAACATTTTTCAATATATGTCCTATACATTTTATAAATAAATTTCAGTTTGTAAATCGAAACCTTCACTTGATACAACAGATGTTTGGGTAGTTACTCTGTAATTTCGTAACTGTTATTGAATACAAATTTGAAATTTGATATGTTTCAGTGGCTTTTCATTTTTAATATCAGTTGCTTTCTAGTTTGCTAAATTTGCTTAAATTAAATAAACCTTCCTTTCATTAAAGAGGGATCATATAGTCATGTTGTCTTGAGCGAAGGAATTTATTGATTCAAAATAATTTCTTTACGATCTCCACTTTTTTGTTCATTATATGTTTAATTACCACTTAATAAGTTGAAGAGTAAAACTTACTTAAATTCATGTAAAAAAAAAATACAAGAAGAATATTTCTTGAAAACATATTTTAGTCTATTAAAAGTGCCAAAGAATAAACTTATAGTTGATCAATCAATCAATGAAATCATGAAATTAACTTCTACGGTGATTTTAACTTATTAACGCCTGAAACTACTTTTTTTATTTCAATTTCAAACATGTATTTTATATATTTGTGCGGGTCGTTCTTGAAGACCTCGAGATAAAAATGAGTTTCAGAATTATGAATTCCAATTTGGTATCGAATTTTTAAAACACAAATATTTAGTCTTGTGACTTTTGTCCAGGTATATCGGGATTCTATTCAAACTATGGAGAAAGGTGACCAGAATGTTTGAACCTTAAAAACAAATTTTACTTTTATATCGTTCTTCAGTTTTAAATAGTTGCACTAACTATCAACATTTTTCAATCCTGTTTCTTACGAACTTTTGTGATTTAATGTAACGTTTTCTAGAAAAAAACCCGAAAATTTTAACTTTTACAGCACGCCCCAATGAATACCCCAAAACCATGACGGTTTTTTAATAATATATGTTACGGTTTACTATGTACTTAGAATCGATGAAAACAATTCCGAACAAAAAAATCATCGCTTAGTTGTACTTTGATCGTCATCGTAAATAAATGTTACAAATATGTGATATCTTTTTATTTTTTTTTCTAAAGTATACACCTGACCAAAAATCTGTTACATAAAAAAGACAGAGAGGTTGATTAGATTAGTTTATAAATAGGGACAAGAAGGGAATTTATATAATACATATTTGGAAAGAAGCGAAAAATAATTCATAAATTCGAAAACTCAAATATTTTGTTGTAATTTATTTTTCGCTGTATTTTTATTCTCGTCACACTCGGATCATAAACTTAATTTTTACATAACCTCTATAATATCATTTTCTTAAAGTTTATACAGAAATTGTAAAAAATTTCTTCTGGAGGGAATCGAACCTTTATTTACTATTAAACCGGCTGAATGTATGGAGAAATATATTAATGTTCATTTGAATTCTTTCGGGAAATATTTTGGGAACACAAAGTTTAAAATAGTCTGCAGCATTTCATTTCTTTTAAAAATCAAATTTGAAACAATTCATTGCAATATGTCTAATAGAACATCTGTGCACTTAAACGCGTTTGCACTGATCAATGCAAACACATATACATACCATGTGCACATTAACCTTTCATCATCCTTGATTTCCAAGCCCATCAAACGCGCAAACGACCGACCGTAAACGCGGATCGCGAAAGGTCCCGATGGCGCAATATGGCCCGAACGTACCCATCCCGACATCTCGAAGGTCCGGGCGAATTAATATCGTCCCCACCAGGAGTCGAAGGTGTCGGCGATGTGCTTTCCTCCAAGAGGACGTCGAGAAGGCCCCCGTAGAAAAGTAGTACATAGAAGGCGCGACTTTTACCACGAGATGGCGCATTACGTTAGTTATTTCATAATGTCATTTATGCAACTGACGTAACATTAACCGAGGCATTATCATCATCCTTCGGTCGCCCTTTTCTGCCACATTCCGCGAGATCGCTCCACGCCTTCTTGCGACTTTCGAGATAATTCCGCGAATATTTAACCCGCGGCACACGATTCGCCGGAGGCTCACCTGATCCCTGGCATTGTGTTCTGGTGCACGCGGCAACGAACTGCCATTTTTTTTTAAACGCGACATAATTGGCGTCGTTACAGTACCACGCCGTGGTGCTGAACCGGCCCCCGGTCGTGACCCGTGGGCCCCCCTTTCGCCCCATGAACTTTGGGCCCCGAAAAGGCGAGGTCTGGTGACGCCTTCATATTCAATTGACGCAAAACCTAACGAGGATTTTGTTCGTCCCTACTTGAGAAATCCCTTATCGGATGCTGTTCATGAGCTCGATCTTATTTATGACATGCTGAGGCCTTACGAGGTGTTGCCTTTGAGGTGATTACTTCGTACTCGGCGATCGTATCGCGACTTTGGTTTATAATTACGAAGTGCGAAATTCCTTGTTATAATCGCTTATGGTTTTTTTTATTTCCTTTATGGATGACGATCGAGAGATTTATGGATTGCGCTGAATATTAATAGACGTGTCTGTTACTTTACCGATTTCGAAATTCATGGAGCGAACCGATGCACTGAGATGGCTTCTAATTATTTCTGTTTGTCTTTTTATAAATTATTATTTGAAATTCTTAAACAATTTATAACAAATTCGTTTTTAAAAATTAGATTGATATTTATCAGAATTTGGTGTGTGCCCTTAAGGGCCAGCATGCAATTAGGGCTCAAGGTCTCGAACATATTCATCATAAGTAGTAACAGACAGTATACATTTTTTTTCGTTTATCTTGTCTCGTTTAATAGATAGTAATTAGTCGTCTGTGACATTATAGTAGGTATTCAAAATACCTTCAATTCAGGCTATCCATCGTGTCGATTGGATAAAAATTGAATCCAGGTGAGCCTGTGTTTTGTATACATCCCACAAGCAATAGAAAACTGCGGCTTTTGATGGCTCTTCTGGGCTCAATTTTCATTGAATCGAAATAAAGGATACCTTAAACCAAACGTATTTTCAACGCCTACAACTTTGTCCCGGAAGATAAATTTCTATCTACTAAACGAAATGAGGTAAACGTAAAAGAAACGATCGGACTGTTACTACTTACAATGGATCGGTTGCAGGACCTGGGGTCAAATATTTGTAAAATTGCCCGACGCCTTCACAACAAGATCGAGAGATCTCTACGCATCATACAATTTCAATCTCATTTCGCATAATCAAGTACAAAACAAAATTACAACTGAGACGTACCTTCGCAGTTACAAAAGTATGTAACCTTTTTACACTTATGTAACGTCAGGGAACGCCTCGACATTCAATAGCAATTTTAGCATTCTACGAGCGATTTTCAGGATGATACGTCGCTGAATCGACGTTTTTACCGAAGAATGTATTCTTGAATGTGGCGAAACTATTATGGATGCCCGATGAGATCGGACAATTACAAGAATGCGCGATTCGAAATTTAATAGACTAACACTCGCGGTGTTCTTCAGCAGATTACTGATGTAATCTATTGTAATCTCGGTAAATTGTCAATAAATATAAAATCATGTGATGATTCACACTCCTATGACTGTATAATGCACAATGATTTTTATTCGTTTAGTACATTTCAAATAATTTCATCTGAGATATCCAACTCCTCGTGATGTCACTATTTGGGAGTAACCTCGATATTCCACAATGCTTTCGACATTTATCTTTTTGAGAAATTTGATTATTGGAAGAATTGTCGGTAGAATTTTCAAATATTTTCGTAAGTTCGACCTGACTTTGCTAAGGGACCCCACGAGTAGAGAATCGTGTATATCACAGCGGGGAGGCGAACTCGCGACCTACGGATTTGTAGGTCAGAACGTTACCTGGGATCGACTGAGCCCATTAAATCGACTGATTGGAAATATTTGCGAGCCGTTACCGCGCCAACGTGAAAGCGAAATTACCAGTAACTATATGAGCTTACATTTAAATGTTCTTAGGTGAAATGCTGTTGACATTTCTTTACAAAGGGAAAATTTTACTCAAACACTCATAAAATATATATATTTTTTTTTAATTTTCTTCATTCATACAAATATTATTTTGATTCACCTTTAATTACGGTGAGAATTATGAACGTATTTAATAATTATTAATATAAAAATTAAAAGTAAATTAAAGAGGAGAATCTAAAAGAATATTATACTTTGAAGCCGTATACCGACCACTCTTTACACGACTCCAGTGTGGCGTTTGACATAAATTTGATGGAAGTTTCTTTGCACTCACGGAACTGAATATTCATGTACGTTGAAATTGCGGCTTGCGTAGCCGATTAAATTTCGCGTAAAAGGCACGCATGGTATACCGAATTAACTGAGCCAGTTTAAAGTAAAACTTAAAATGAGGAAGAACATAAACACGTCAACAATTTCAGTTGCATTTACTAATGTAACAATGTAATCTTGTGTGTTGTGATTATTTCAATGTTTTGCGTATTATTTGGTTGCTTTGATTTCTTTTACTTTTTTTTTGGATGAGCTTTTTGCAGCGCGTTATTTGGAGACTTTGTGTTCATTTAATGAAATATCATAATTTTCGGTGATTCGTGGTGATTTAAAACGTTAATGTGACATTAACTTAAAATATTTATATTTTCTGGTAATTTTGTTTGCTTTGTGTACAACAAAATTGTCATTATTTCCAATGAAAATTACTTTTTATGATTTTTACTGTCTTAATGGAGTCTGTGCCAAAATAAACACCTAGAATAGTAAAATTTCCAAGAAAATTCTCTTGTTTACTGAGCAATTATTTGACTGCCTCTTACTAAATTTAATTAGTATCAATATTTTTCAATTTTTTACTAATATACTCTGGCCTTGTTTTACCGCTTTTCTTGTTTTAATATATTTTTCAGTCAGTATACATATTTAACAATCGCCGACAAATAATTACAGATTTGAGAAATGCAAATCACTGAAATGCATTTTTTATACTGTCTATTAAATTTTTTAATTCTGTCTTTTTTCCCACTTTTACAAATTGTCATAATTCCGCATTTTTTTATTTTATTTTGTAGTTTAAACCGTGAAATTTTTTTGCCATATCTGATTGTCTAGAACAAGTTCCGAAAATCAAAACTCCGAAAAGCTAAATTTTCGATATTGCGTGAGTCCAAGGTATTTTAATTTGCTTTCTTTTTGCCAAATTTTCAAAAACAAAAAGAAAAAATCACGCTGGAGTCATGCTATATCGAAATGTTGGCCTTTCGGTGTATTGGTTTTCGGAACATTATAACCCGGCCACTATTTCTATTTCCTTTTCGGCTTCAAAGTATCATCTTTCTTTATATTTAGTTTAAAATTTGATTTTTGGTTTTTGTCTTTGGATCTTGGGTAAAATCAAAGAAATTATTAATATACCAATAGACTTTTTACTGCAGGAAACACTAATTATGATAATAAAATTACAAAATCTTTAACGATATCTACATACAATATTGCGGTTTTTCTTTATTTCGGAAAGTAATGATACCAAAACCAGATTTTCTGGCATAAACTGAAAGCTTGAGGAAGAATTATATCCCTGATAAAAAATTTATTAATCCACATTATACATTGAAAATGTCAAACCTCAAATGGCAGACAAGCATTTTAATTTCCTTTCAATTTTGATAATAATTTGTATGTAAGAGGTTTTGGACCTCGCAAAGGTCTTGTGTTTGAGGTCTTACACAGAAAAAAAAGAGGTTAATGGAACTATGAAGAAAAGGTAGAAATGATTATAAAGTTTCATAATAGTACAATTAACATTGTGAAAAGTTGTAGTTGACAGTATCTTGTTTGTATAATTCATAATATTGTAAAATGTATAATAATTACTTTTTGTGATGATAAGCAGTTATTTTCGTTTAAACCCTTTTACCGAATCGATTTTTCTAGTCAATAATATTTCGAGCGACTTTTTAATTGTAAACCTACGGTACATTTGAGGTTATGTGCTATTATGCATATCTAAGTATCGGGAAATAGTAAACGGAAGAATGTTTTTGTTTTGTTTAAGTATGGATATGGTTAATTTAACCATTTTTTATAATCACGTATTTTACTTTTAAAAAATGGTTCCATTAACCTTTTCACTCCCTGTATGTAAATCTATCTCGTTTTGGACCATTTCTCTTTTAGTAAAGGGACTCATATTGTTAAGGTCTGTGTTTCTTTCAGAGACACTATATACTTCATATGCAGACCGATGTATTTATTATAAGCCGCCCTGACCAAACAAGTGCCTTTATGATATTTAGCCAGTGTTATAACAGTTTTGTCTTATTATTGCATGATCCCATTCTATTGAATGTAATCAACATCCAATAATAGAATCTATAATTCTCAGAAATTGGCTTTTCATTTATATTATTTGTTTTATATGCCAAAGCTCTCAAATAAGACCTTTTTTCTGAGTCCTCATATTTGAGAGGTCTTATAGAGTTCTTAAATTCGACGCATAAGACTTATTAAAGATTACTTTAAGAGCTCATTCCGATACGTATTTAAGACATCTTATAATTTTTAAGACTTCTTAAATAGCTCTTTAAGATGCCTTTTGCTATTTGGATAGTAAAAGCTCGAGTTCTTGGATATTCTTGATTTAATTAATCTTTCTTAATTGTGCCTGAGAGTTTCCGCCAAAATAACCCTCATAAATTAAAGTTTATACAAGTTTTTGTTTCAAAACTGGAATCGTCGCAAAATCGATCATCCATCGTACCGCTGTTACGTTATTTCAAGTTCTCAGATAATAGCGGAGGAGTTTTTTGCTCATGTGAACTTTGAATTGCAGGTATTGTTGGCGGTCGTACTCTGCGCGACGGGGACCCTCTCCGCGCCACAGAGGGGCCTAGGAGGCGGCTCGGAGAAAGACGCCGTGATCACGGCGCAGCAGCTCGAGGTTAATTTCGATGGTGGATACGTGAACAAGTGAGTCCATTGTTTAACTTAATATTTCCAATTAGACCTAGCACGCTCAACAGGGTGTGTAAGTTCATGCCTAACGCAAAAAAAATGCCTGAAACATCGATGGAAAATTTCCGAGGGGAGCGTCTTTGTCGCTGATAAATCACCCAACGAGAAAAGTCCCATGATTCTGCCAATTGTTTATGTACTTTGCAATTGTTCGATATTTTTAATGACTCCTTGTTTACTTTCCTGGCTGGTGATTTGTCATTGACGGCGTTTGATGAGTTATTACTGGTTTGTCGAGTATCAATTGATAATTACATGGTGCATGTTTGAAAAGGTTGATAGATGACAAGACATTTTGGAAAAAATGATTTTTCTCATACAAATTTCTGTTACAGGTTGATAGTGTCATGTTCTAGAAGCGTTCTCAATTTTGAAATATTCGTACACTGCTAAAATTTGTTTCGAAATAATATATATCTTTCCAATAAATGGGAACAATATAAATATTTTTTGGACGAATCAAATCAGAAATAACTTTCATAAGTTGTGAAGTCTGCAATGTACGGTAGAAGTTAGTTAAAGAAACAAAATTGTAAGTTTTGACACAGAAGTAAAAACTGAAAGAAAGTTTAAAAATCAGAGTCTGTTAAAAATAAAGATCTAACATTTCCTGTCATGTTCTAAATGTCAGATTATCTTTATTATATCATTAATTCTTAGTTAAAAACCTATTTCCAGAAAGCATATTGACTAAAATTACAATGACATTCATTATTTGCAAAAATCGTTTGACCTAAACTGAAGGGAAGAAAACTTTTTTCTCATTTATAAGCGTAAAAGAAAATTCAATTAAGAATGTCAATCGTCCGCAAATGTATTAACACAGCAAATAAAAAGTCGAAACGTTTATGTAAATTACCTATTTACGAAACGTCGCCGATGAATCTCCCAACAGTCACAAGCAAACAAAGTAATTGTTTATCTGATTTTCGCTCGCATTGCCGTTACATTTGCATAATTAAGTACCAAGAAGACGTAATTAAACATTTTTTTGAAAATAAGAGTTTTTACGTGTGTCTATTTGTAATGTGCTAAGTACATTTTTATTTACTTAAGATGAGTCATTACCTGAAAAATCTTCGGAACTCTGTGGGAAAATTTTCAAAAGTGCCTGACGACGTGCCAGATAAATCACACGCAAAGCGAAAGTGATGAAATTAACGTTTAAGAGCTTATCGACTTCTGATTGTTCGAGATTTTCGCATTTGCGTAATTTTATTCGCACAATTCAATACATTATCAGACAATCGTTCATTAAATGCATTGACATTTATTTGAAATGAATCTTTGCTTTTTTTTTGTTTTGACATACAGAAATGTGCGTTGATATGCAGCTTGTACAACTAAAAATATTTCGATTATGCATTATGCATTAGTAATGAATTACGTAAAAACTATGTAAATAAAAAATAAATGATTGTAATTTGTAATTCATCGAGTAATTGGATTTTAGTACATTGTATTTTAAATTATTTGAAAAAGTGTGTAATAATAATAAAAATTTTTTTCTATTTTGTATATAATATCACAATCATAATTTGAATATATAAGACACCATAAGTCTCTGATAATTTTCCATGCCATTATTTTCGAAATCATTTTCACAATTATGAATTTTATTAACGACCATAACACTTTAAATTAAATGTTAAGATACTAAAATTTAATGTACTAAAGTGCTGACAATATATACACTTGTATTCATGAGAAAGTATCTTAAAGATTGTTAAAAATTACATAGAGGAGCGTCATCAATAAATCTTTCATTTAGTAGCTCTGCTCATGCAATCCAAAGTGTTTAGTCGACTTTTTTATTTGAATTCCCAACGTCTTGAAAGAATATTTTAAATGGATGCATTAAGAGTAATTTTTGTACATTTTTAAAATATATTGAAATAAAATAAAAAGTGAATAAAAGCACTAATGCACTAAATTCATGATTTAATTTGTGAAATAAAAACGTGCCTTAATGAAAGAATATATTAAATATTAAAAAAAATGTTACACAACTTCATAGAAAGGGTTTTTTATTTTATTTTAACTATTACTTTATGCTTTAATCGTAATGCACTAGGCAGAAAAAGTTACTGTGACAAAAGTAATAAAATAATACGTTTTCCCTCAATATTTCAATTTAAATAAAATTTAAGGAAAAGAAATATTATTATTAAGTCTGACCAATACTTACTGTTTTCACTTATACTTGTATAATATAATATGTTGTTCAGTAAGTAAATATGATGTTTAAAATATCCAAAACGAACTAGATTTTTCTTCAAATTGTAAAAAATATATTGTAACTAACTACAAAGATAACCTTTGAAACTTATTTATTTTGTAACCGTTCTACTTGTACACAGTTCCTTACTTTCTGTTGGATACTTTACTACTGGGAATCCAAATTTTGGGATTGTTTATTTATAGTATATTATAAATAAATGGTAATGTTACCGCATTATAAGTGTGTCTCGAAAATTTAAATTAGCAAAACGTTTAATATGAACTTTGAAGATTTACATAAATACATAATAATACATTATATTTCATAAAAAGATAAACGTAAGGAATTTTTAAATTCATTTTTATATTTAGAATAGGTGGTGTAAGAAAATTACTTCTTAAATATAGAAAATTCTTTCTTAAATTGAGTAAATATAATAAAAAAGAGCTTCGTTCATTATACAACAATTATATATTTTCATTAAATCAACAACTTAGTCTACTTTTGAAGTGTTTATAGTATACTAGCATAGCAGGTATGTTTGATTGAATGATAACAGATCTTTATTGTCGTAAATTGATCAACCCAAAGACAGTAAATAAACATCTAAATATTACCTAACGTTTGATAATATAATCGAGTAAATATCAAGCGTCTTATTATACTGTATTATCTATCACTATTACCATACAGATTTGAAAGTAGCTCACATATAAAAATTCCTCATTATTCCTCAATATGGCCCTAAAAGATATGTTCACTCACAAAAAATCTCATCTTCTTAGTTAATTATCAGGAAGCTATCCACATCAAGAATTCTGTAACGTTCTGGTAATAATCAGCATTTTTAGCAACATTTTATAACCAGAAACATTGACTAGATGAATCATATGTTATCTCAACAATTTCATAACAAAATCTAGGCGTGTTAATGGAAATTGAATGGTCTAAAAGTTCCATCGCCGCCGATTCAGATCGAAAGCGTCATTAATTCCTTCAGTAGAAAAGAAAATTTGTTTTCAAATATTCGATAAGACGAGTTTCTTTGTGCCAACAAAATAAGTCACTCATAATACGAGCACTTCAAGAAATTGCTGCCAATTATTTTTGTGATTTTTTAGAAATTTTACCGAGTAGATCGGTCCGGCAGATTTTAAGAGCGAATTACCGTTCCACATAGAAAGAAGATAAGGAGTTTGCTATTACGCCGAATACGAACGTCATTACGCCATTGTTCTTAGGCATCATTATTAAGATATTAAATTCTTCTAAAATCTCTGTATCTTATATCAGTAATCTTCTTTTATGTATTTATTTTTTATATCAATATATTTTAATAATTTAAATCATAAATTAATCATTTCATTAACGAATATTATGATCCTATGTACTATCTAAATTCCTTGAAGTGAAAATTTCACTCTTTATAAAAGAGTGGCTCAATTTTCAATCCAAGAAATTTAGAGAGTATAATGTAAATAAATCAATTTGTCGTATACTTTGCACCATTTCATGATCATAAATTACATCACATACTTAGAAATTGTGATGAAAAATGATTACAAAATTGAAAATAAACGAAACATTTTTACACAAATAAATATTAAATAAAAAGTTTCTCACTATTTCAACAATAAATTTTTGCTGTATTTTCACTTATAACTTAATTTTAAATGAGGTCAAAATTAACTGATGTAAATTTCAGCGATAAATTAATCATTTTTTGCGATAAGTGATGAAAGCAATTATTTTAGTCTAAAATACTGTTTTTTTTATAAATTATTGTAACATTTGAAACGCCTCAAATTTAAAACACGTCAATGGTTAGCGTTTTTGGGTATTTCATCCCTGCAATTTTATAATTTACAGAAATATAAATAGTTTTGCAATTATTTTAAAAAATATGTTTTATACCTTTATAGTATTTGAAGTTTTGAACATACTAAAACATAATGATAAACCTGAATTGATTAATTTTTTAAATTTGTGTAATTAGTACAGATTCATAAAGAGGGGAATTATTGTAATATTTAAACAATGGTGCGTAATTCATGCTTTTAAAATTATTACTATAGACATGTGCTGAATTACTAAAATGTAGAAGGTAATAATTAAATTGTGAAAAGTCAATTGTTTGTTTCGGTATAACTTAGTTAATAAATATATGAATAAATAATGAAATTTAATCAAGTTTCCAGTAGATGAAGTTTTATATTGCATGATGTGGTCATTTTCGTACAAAAATTGAAACATAAATAAAAAAAAGTGTGATAATATACCCAAATAATTTCCTCATCGATTCTCAGAAATTGTTCATTTCAAAATGTATTTTGTTACGACAATTTTTTTTAAATTCTTGACTAGTTGCGTTTAATTCTTCAATTTAGATTCGAGTTCAATTCTTTACGTATTCTAGAATGCAGATCAGTATCAAAACGATACTTATAAGGAAAGAATGATTCCACACTTTTTTCTGTGTAATAAGTATATATTAATCTTACGTCGATACATAATTGTCGATCATTATAAATAACTACAGTTCTAAGGAATTTAATTATAAAATAAATCAATAATTGTATAATGACAATGAAAGCTCATAAAGAAAAGCTTTTTTCCTGACACCTCCTACTAGAGAGGCCCTTTTGAGTGAACACCTCAAAAACCCGAATTTCAAAAATCCGAAACAATGATAAATCGACATTTACAAAGCTGACATTGTTGTTATCATAAATATTACAGCTTTATGACTCATTGGCTTTTTGGCAATCATCGTTTTTTGAGTGTCGGCTTTTTAAATGTCGATTTATCAATGTTTTGAAATTCGGATTTTTGAGGTGTTCCCTCTTTTGAGAATCTCTCAAAACCATGCTTTGGACTCTTTAAAGATAGCTTTAACAGCTCTTTCTAAGCAGCATTTAAGACTTATTAAAAATTATAAGACATCTTAAAGATCTCTTAAAGCTGTTTTCTTGTTTAGTACATTACTAGCAGTCAAAAATAATTTATTATCTTCAATTGTCAGAAAAACAATTTCATTTAGTTTAATAATCAAATCAAGTTTTTTTGAAAATCACCCATAAAAGACGATATATTATTTTCTTATCGTTAGAAGCGAATACCGCGCCCAAAGTCTAACTGATAAAAAAGCTCTAATACCGTAGACGCACGTAACGTTTACCCTCATAAAAGAGATAAGCGAGGGAAAAAAATAAAGGTAAAGGAGGGTGATTGGAGTGGCCTTTATCCTAACATCGTCGACACTTTGATCCCCAGTTTCGAGACGAGTAATGGAATCAGCCATCAAGAGTCGGGTCAGTCAAGGACGGTGGGCCAAGAAACGCCGGTCGTGTCCCAGGGAGCGACGTCGTACACGGCGCCCGACGGCCAAGTAGTCAGCATATCGTTTACAGCCGACGAGAACGGCTACGTCGCCCAGGGCTCCCACATTCCCACCGCTCCACCAATCCCCCCGGAAATCCTCAGGGCACTCGAATGGATCGCGGCGCATCCAGAGGAGAACGACGCCGGACAGGGCAGGCCAATACAAAGAGGTTTGTGACCCACCCACACCCACACACACACACACACACACACACACTCACACACATCAGTACCAACCGTTAAACTACATCCGGGACTCTCGGAAGAATATATTCTCCATCGCGATTAAAGGAATTCCTCACAGGGCACTTTTACCAACTATTCTAAAGGGGTTAGGATTCATTTTGTTCCAGTAGAATAATGTACCAGCTGGTCCTTTGTGTCACTTCGTCAACTAAAAACGATGAACATCAGAGATTCCTCTGTTACCTGTTGTTTTCTGAATTTACCATCCTTGTTAACTTTTGGACTTAAAAGACCATAATTTAGATTCAGCTCTTTTGATCCCAAACACTGTGAAGAAATTTGAAATAGTTCAGCCGGTTATTTAAAAAGGACATTGCAGAAGATACTAATGAGTCTTATTGAGGGTCTCATTCTTTTCCCTTCGAAGGCGCCATCTTAGAGTAGCCATTTTATGTTTTGTAAGATCTCCGACAAAAAAACATGAACTGATCAAAATGGTATTCCTGATAACGATGGTAAATGTAAAAATCAGAGCTTTTTGTGAAGAAACGTCAAAAAATCGAGATTTAAAAAAAAACAAAATGGCGACTACTAAATGAACCTGTAAATTGCAATTATCCATTTTCTCAAACATATCTCGATTATTCCATCGAGTAACGGTCGAAAACATGGATGAAACAGTTATAATTACCAATTCTAAATACCTAACCTCAAAATTATTAAATACTGCATTCAATTCTTAGTTAACAAACGGACCATTTATAGTCCAGAAGTATATACAATCATTTTCAATTACACACGTCCGTGATGATAGGAAAAAGTCGTAAATCCAGTAAAAAGCAGAAAAAAAATCTTAAAAACCGTAGTCTGTATAACAAATTTGAGGTTATAAATTAAACTTCGCCCATGATACGTATATAATATCAAAATAATCGATATTTGCGGGAGAAATTAAAACCTGCATGAGTCATATTGTAGCCGCCATTTTGTGGATTTAAACATTTTTCGAAATCGGCGGCTGATTCTGATAGTGAAATTCGAAAGACATCCAAAACAATCGTTCATGAATTATTTAATTTTTTTTAATGGCGTTTGAATAAAAAATTACAACACTGTAAGTTAGGTCCAAATTTTGGACTTTGAGGAAGAAAAAGTTTAAGGCCAATTTTTAATATTTTTTATCCCTTTGACATGTGACCGAAAATAAGATTTGACGATTCTATTTTTAAAAGTAGTACACAAATTTAAATTGTCAGGTATATTTTTATTTTATATTGTAATTTTCACTCTAAAACCGGTTTCTGATCATTTTATATCCTATCAGTCGTATGTATCTGAGTAGTTTTACTTTAAAATATGCTTTTATAAACATTGATTTTCAGTACTGATTCTACAGTACTTTTGAAAAAAAGACTATTTTTCACGATTGTTGCTTATTTGAAATTCTCAAAATTTAGATTTAAAAGGGTAAATGCTATCTTGTTACGCGCCGGTCTGACTCAATCGCACCTTTTCTACTGAAACTCAGTTAATAACAATACCAACTTATTCTTGAAACGAGTATTGAAAGGATGATATGACATAATTTTTCAAATCTAAAATATGATATTGTAATAACACGAAATTTTGAGAAATCGGATGAGTATTAAATGACCTAGAAATTATTGTTTTTCGAGCAGTACTAAAATTAAGTTGATTTTTCTAAAATTTTGTGAGGTTAAATCAATTCTTAAATGAAGTGTTATTATTACATAGTTTAAATTTAGTTCAAAACTACTAATTAAACAAAAACTGGGTCAGTAATTCAATTCAGGCCAGCTTTTACTAATAGATCAGAAGAATCAACATCTCCATTAGTTGAATTTTACTGTAATATTAGTGGATGTTCACTACTTACTAATAAAAAATTGTCTAAATAATAGTAGCCCACTTTTCACTTTGCATGAGTCGTTTTGGACTATTTCAGATTAAGAGAATCTTTGCTAAAGTCACTCATAAAATGTGTGGAATTCCAGAATTCTAATCGAATTTTGTTTTAAATTCTAAGAATCATACTGTGCCTTATTTGAAATAATTTGCAACTTACTAAGTCTTAATTATTCAATTTTAAAAAACTTAATTAGTAATTTGAGACTGATAGAATTAGTGTACTATCAAGACTAAAATTAATTTATAGAATTAGACTATTTTGTTCTTAGTAACGGTGATTATTAATTCATTTTAGTGAGAGACTTTCTACTGACTATTTTATTCAATATTTAGTTCTTTAGATTGTTAATACTTATAACAATAATGTTATATTTAAATCGTATTGTGCATAACGTATTTTGTCACACCAACAATTACACTTAAGAAAGGTGTGATTGAAATTACATTCTTAGAAATTATGTAAAATTACTAAAATACTGTAAAATCAAAAAATTCTAATTATAGTTTCAGAATATGTTGTAATATTTTCCAAGTACTTTTTTAATCGTACACCATTTGTTCGAAGTTCTGAAAAGATAAACGACAACGATTAGAAACATAAAATTCTGGAAAAAACTGGATAATATTTTAATGAAAGAAGTTGATGCTACCTTGCTAAATAATTAGTAAACTTTCTAAACAATGACTAAAATAAGTCTACAGTTTTGATTAAAACATTACATAAGTTTGATGGTAACATTGTGAAATTATTTTAGCTTTTCGAATTAAATGTTCGGTAATATCATTGTTTTGCATGATTAATAGAGTTTTTAGATTAATTTGCCTTTTTCATTACCGAATTAACGAAGATATTTTAGTTTAGTTAACATTGTTATGATTGACGAAAACTGATATTGGTATTATACAGAAAAATAGTTAGAGCTACTAAGTAGTAAGATAAAGACACGTAAGGAGACTAGACTGTTACATATTCATATTCCATGGTCAACTAATTAAATAGTAACGGCGGCTATAAAAGATGTTTGATCACTATTGTACTACTTAGACAGTATCCCCAATCTATGTTTTCCTAGTAACAAAGCCTAGTAATATAGAATAGTTTGATGTTATCGAGAGAATATGAAATTTGAGCATTAAAAACGATTGAATTTTATCAGAAATAAATCTAAATTCCTGATACTAATCCAGAGGGTTAATTTTTCTATTGAGGCGTTGTTTACCGTAATCTCAACACGTAAATGATTAAAGTTACTAAACGTAATAACAAATTCTTTAGAAAACGTTTCCATCGAACATCTTTTATATCTTAATTTTTATCACTCTTTATTTCTGCATTTCCTTCCTTGGTCCATGAACAATTAAAGTATAAAAATGATAGTAAAACAATTAAGGCAGTCACATATATTTTATTATCTAATCGAGTCGGATACTACACAACATACTAACACAGAGAAAATCAAATACAGATTTTTGTTCATGTTTATAATTAATCAGTATGTAAAATTCATTACACAAAAATACAACAAAAGGTTTGAAAATCTAATATTTATTTTCTTTCCAATAACAGGTTAAATACAACATAGTGACGCACTAGTTGCAACCATGAAAGACGACAGTAAAATAAGTCAACTTGCCATGGACATTATACAGACCCGAGCTCCCAATGCGTTCACACAAATGAAACAGTTTATAAAAATATGAATATAGTGCGTTATACAAATACGAGTGTCGATATAGGCCTCGTGCAATAAATACAGTACAGAGTCGCAACGGCATGTAACTATCGCTTCGGACTTTTATTCTTGTACAAAAGAAAATATAAAAAAAAAAAATAGAGACTTGCGTATTTTTAGGAAATTGTGAATAATGCAGCTTACAGTTCGGCTTGCTGGTAGTCGTTCAGCGGGCGTAGAGCAGTTTTTATACACCGCATTACTATATACGCAAAAAGTGAATGAATGTATACACTGTCCTTGTGATTTTGATATGTAAATAAAGAATTTTGCCCAAAAATCCAAAATATCGTGTATTTTACTGATTATTCTTTACTACACTTTAATTTCCTTAACCCACCGGAGTGCTCGATTCTAGCGGCTTTACTACGAAAGGTAAGTAAACTTTCAGTTTTCATTTCTTGATTTTTAGATAGCGAATTCAGATATTCACGGACTTAGAATGATTGTAATTAGATTAAGAAGTTACCCAAAATTACGTTTATAGAACTGCGATGTTAAAGTATGTAATAGTACATTATTTAACAAGGGCGCAATTACCGATTTTTGACGAGTGCGAAATTGTCGCATGAACGAAGCGAGTGTTTTTCATCCATTTGCATACAATATTTTTTAATACGACCGACATGTAGAGCTCGACAACTTCATCCCGAATATTTGACTGCGGGGCGCAAACTCCAGTTCTACTCCCGGAGTGTAACAAACATAATTTTGATACCAAAAACATTGCTGTTTGAGTTATTGTAAAATACGATGAAGCACTTTGTTTTCGAAATTAAACATCATCGATCCTTTATTTATGAACACGCAATAACTTTAATCTACACGACAATATATGGTTTATTATTTTATATACTATTACTCCAAATTTGTATTACTCGTTTTAATGTTTTTAAAAATACGTAGAGCTAAAGCTATTTAAAGAGCGATTACCTTAAATTAGAAACAATCGAATTTGTAATAAAAAACTGGAGTTGAAAATATATGTAAATTATTTAAAATGATAACGCGTATTAAATTAATAAAATTAGAAAACTCGTTTGCTTTAACGACGAATTTTACTACATTCCGCAATATTCGAAATTTAAAAGTAGTGAACTAAAGCATCTTGAACATCTTGAATAATTAAATTCATTCTCACACGAATAAATTAGTGTTAAACTTATTCTAGAATTAAATATAATGAAAATAATTGTAGAAAAAATTTTACAAAATTACATTTCGTAAGGTAATTCGTCAAACTATTACAAATACGTAACTTGACCTATTAAATAATTAAATTACTGCATAATAAAACATAGGCAATTTGCATAGAACATTACATTTTTTTTTATTACGAGACGCAGAGTATCACTTTTCGCAGCCGAGGCAGCATTATTATAAAATATGTATTACCTCACAAATTTCGCGATTCACGATAAGCATTCATAATTACAGATAAATTCCGAAGAAATCCATTGCAGGTGCATTCGCTGACATTCATCGTCTCTGTAAATTACGTTGAAATAATTTGCAATGAAATATTTTTAAATTGTAAATAACGTCGATAATTATGGGATGAGCGTTGCGATTCGCTCAAACTGTTAAATATGTTTGCTCAATGATGCTATTTACTATAATTATTCTTATTTACTCGTACACCCACAATCCCAATAATTGACTAATTATCTCAGATTATTGGTACGACTGAATGAAATTCAAAACATTAAGAACTTCAATTCTTGTGTGCTTTGATTTCGTAATGTGCAATGAGTAGTAGAAGTTATCTACAAGTGAAGTTCATTTTTGTAAACGCTAATATAAGCTAATATTTTATGGATAGTTGTACACTCTACAAACAGTCAGAATCACGGAAAATACTTATATTTATATTTCAGTACATCAAGTTTCTACTACATTTATTAAATCATGAATTAAATAATAATATATTCTTATATTATACTCAGGGAATTTAATAAAGACGTATTTCTTTTTACTCTTTATATTTGAAAAGTGTATCTCTAGCGCTTAAGAGTGCAATTTAAACTTTTGTCGAAACCAGGATGTCATATTGTGCACTTCAACAAGACTAATCACATCCTTGCCCTAGACGCGATAATAGATTTTAATTTTGTGAAAACAAAAATATTTTTTATTTTATATTGTGTTAAATGTCGGGATATAAATTTTAAGTAATTATAAAATGAAGAAGATGTTTTCTACTAGAATATTAGTAATAGACGTTGGTGTAGTCAACGTTAAATAACAATAAGCGTATTAAACGCATTTCTACAATAGTTTAAATTATCAACGTTAGAGGGATGAATTAGAAAATTGCCATACAAAAAAGCATGTGAGTTTTTATATATGGTGAAATCTCAAGAAATCGGCCAATTACAACAATTTTTTTCGTTTTTGTTAATGCTTGAAAATGGCTAATGTAAAGTAACTACTCTAAGTTAACGGAGTTTATAATGAGTTAACGGAGTTTACAGTTACGAGCCGAAAAAAACTTGAATCGTAATTCAATAATATTATGTTTATAACAAATATAAATAACATTGTTTTTACATAGGCCAAGTGTACAATTAATTTTTTAAGTAATTATTATAAATACTTATCAAGAATATAATATTAAAAAAGGTCGAAACCTAAATTGTTTAATTAAAATATAAATTGTTTTATCTTTATTCCTAATGTTTTTTTGTTAAATTTTTTGAATGCACTTCCCTAATTAAATATGGATCGCCTATGCTATAGTGCACACATCGTTCTTCACGTGGACAATCATAACAGCTCCTGCTGTTGAAGTGAATAACTTGTTTTTTGCTGCTTTTCCATGTCCATTGATGTGCAGACATTGTATCTTTAAATGTTTTTAAGTGATCACAAGATATACTTCATTTACAATTACGAATTGTGGCACATTTTAATCCTGAGGATATATTTACGCGATATTCTCACCTTAGATAGACTTCCCAACGTCATTTCAAGGTGAAAGGGATGTTTTAATGAAAAAGAAAATTTAAAAACCATATTTTCTTTACGGTTCATTTTAGCGAAATTTTATAAAAAGATTCTGAAAAAGCATAAAATTTTACGTCAGAAACAATCGAGCTCAAATTTTGCCAAAGGGATTTATGTACAAATTGTGGATGTTCAAACTGATCCGTCCGTCTGAGCGTTAATGGGTTAACCGATTTTAAGATTTTTTAAAACATTAAATAATATTATTATTATTAACAGTACCAATTTTTCTATTTTGTATGCTTTATAAAATTGTCGATTAACGGAATTTACGCGTAATTAAAGTAGAATTTTATTTTCAATTGTTTTGTATAAATTAATACTAGTAAAGCTATTTATTTCACTACGGTTACTTGAATTGTTTTATTTTTTATTGCCTATTTTAAAGTAACTAGACATAAATGGTATAATTTTGAACAATGGTACAGTTTTTTATTATACTGGTCTAATTTATTTGATAACACCCTATAGAAGAATTCTTTTTTAATTCTCATATGTAAACCAATCTTAATTTCTTGGTAATACGATCCTCGTACTGATATGATAAAAAGTGTGAAAAGTAACTAAAATGACGTAGCTCGGACATCAGTTTATGGTTAGAGCAATAAATCAACCAGTATTTACATGTAAAAATTTTTAATCACCTATTTGTAGAGAATTTTCTTACGATAAATACAGTATACTGCCAATCGTTTTCATTATATGCAAATATTTCGAAAATGATACTACGATGTTCAAAAGTAAATCCTTATCCGTTAAAAGCTCTGAAATATTCCCGAAAACATAAATCTAGATACTTTAAACTCATTTTTCTCGAAAATCCTACGCGACAGCTAAACCCTCACTACGCCATCGTGTTTAACTTAAAAAATACTTTGGAAATGATAATTCGGCTATTAAAGGTAAAAGTTTTGTCAGACAATGCTATTCAGCAATTATTATATGGGTGAAAATAAAAAATTTAAAGCACACCTGTAAACGCGTAATAGTCGTACTTGTGCGTATGCAGGAACTTGGTCAATAAGACGTAGTGTCGTCATTGGCGATTAAAATTCCTGAACTTTACAGAATATAAAACGGATTTCAGATAATAAAAATGCAGTCAGATCTAACAATTTATAAGTACACCGAAAAGATAAAACAAAGCTATGAAATATATTTTTTGTCAATGTTCGGAAGACCAAGACCAAAACCAAAATCTCCTGGCTGAATTACTACCGCGTTTACAATACATCTTGAGCTTTATTTAACATCGTCATTAGATATTTTTCTAAGTCATGACCAAAACAGCAGTGCATTAGCAATACTGAAAGTCAATTGTAAAAACTCGTCATCGACTAAAATTTCCTAGTATTGGTCTTGTTTACATTATCCATTATTGCACAAAATGCTGGACTTTATTAGTAATTCATATGATCGTCTGATTACGAAAGTCACTATAAAGTGATGCTCAACAATGTACTTATTTTCCAACACGAATTAAGACATGTTTCTGCCCTTACTATAATATTAACTTCAACTGCTTAGCAATTGTATACGATATTCAGCAATAATCTCCAGAATGTTTTGATATTCAGATCTGATATTCGAAAATTTTTACGAAAAATAAAAATAAATGTCACATAAAATTTTTCCTCATATTTGTCAGTCACAAACGAGATAAGATCGGTATTCACACACAAATCTATGAAATATTACTTTGTAAATATATCCGTCATAAATTCCAAACGAATCATTCGTGTAAGTAATATCTGTTACTTTATTTTTTCAGTACTTAAAACAAAAAAATGTATTAAACATAATTATTCGAAAATTGGCCCCGCTCCATTAAAAAACGCGACCTTAAAAGTAGTCGGATATGGATATGCCATTCAAAACATTTCTTTTGTATAAATAAAACGATGCTAAAATCCATCGGAAAATTTTGCACGTATTTTCATTAAAAGCTTATATTATTCAGGGTCTCCATATTTATTATATTAAACCTTTTGTATCTGGAGAAACATCGAAATATCCCAGTATTTTTTTAGTTAATTTTTCTATGTATCTGTTGGTCCAACAAAGTTTTTTTTTCAACTAATGTAGGTTGATATATATTTCAATTTCCAATGTAGATAGTTGTAGCCAGTTGCATCTTATTTTCTTGAAGGTCTGCGGTTATTTATTATAAATAAAATAAATCTCATTGGAAAATATAACTGTTGTAATCGGTAGAAATATAACTGAAGCTATACTAATCTGCATTTTACGAAATGAATTGTATGTGTGGTACTTTTTTTATATTTAATTTTTTTAAATATTTTAGAGACATTGTTTAGGGGCAACCAAGTTTTCAGCATGGGTAGTTTGCGGAAAACTCACTCAGACTCGGGCCACAGTATTTCCATTTTTGGTTCTAAAAATTTCATTTCAAAAAATACATTGATTCAAACAGCGTATATTTATAAAGAAGGCATTAAATATATTTATTAATTTATAAAGTATTTCAATTTCTACCAATTTACCACCCACCTGGGACCACCCTAGTAGATCGGCCAAACTGGAAGAAATTCGACAAGAGCATTTATCTCTCAAAGTAGTCACAGTATGGTTCTTCAATTTGCAGGGTTATTTAATATCATGTTTGCAGGTACCTTTAATTTTAAGATTGCTGCATACGAGTGTGATGTATGTTCTTAAAAAATCAAAATGGTCGATTTAGTGTAGTTTTTATTTGGTTTTATGTAACATTGTATGCTTTTGAACTTTCTCACGATAAAACTAGAATCAATTTTCATTGTACATTAATCTTACAAATATTTTGTGAATAAACTTATCATAATTTTATTCAAATCACGTAATAAGTTTTAGCATAAATGTATGAGTTGCCTGAAGTTAAAGTTTCGTTAATTCTAACTTAAAGTCAACTTAAAGTTTCTGGCTTTTCCCAAATGTTATATTTATGTTGTAACCGATAATATGTATGCAAGATTGTTTATTACCAATCGATTTAGTGCGTTTATAGTTTCTAATAATTATTAGTCAATCAAAAATTTGGCTTCTTTATAAATGATGATCAAAACGCCAAAATTTAAATGGAATTTGGAGGAAACACAAACAGGAACCTTTCTTTATAACGCAATTTATACATATGTCAATCAGAATATTTGATGTCTCAAACCATACGAGTTTTTACTATATAGTTTTAACTACATTTACAATAAATTTTAGTTTATGTTACTACGAAATCCTAGTTACTGTTTTTTTATTAGAAAGGTATAAGTGGCTGAAAAATTGTCTGCAAAAAAATTAAATCATAGGTATTACCTATATGAATGATTGATTTGGAATTTAAGACTGGTATATTTAAAAGGTAATATATTTTTAGAGGTGCAATTTTCAGTATGATACCGGTTCTTTTACCATTCTCAAAACTATCAGAAACATATTCCCAATTGTTTACAAAAAAAAATACGCACATTCATATATTTTTATTTTTGTCGATGTAAGTTTGTAAGGGATAGGGAGTCGCGCTTGATGCAAGAAGTGGTGTAGTGATTTTTGGATGGGGATAAATATTTGTTTATGGTTATATGTTGACGTTTTTCTCCTGGACCGTTCACGAACTCAACAGTGGGGATGAACTGACCATCACCAATATCGTCCCCCTTTAGTGGTCGGGGCAACTTTTCCGAGAACCTCGGATAATGGGAAACAATAACAATAATACAATGTAAACAACAACGGAGGAATCGTAAATAAATCACTATTTTTTTTTTATATGCATTCCTCTCAAATCTACATACAAATTTGCATATATTGGAAGACATATAATACATAACATAATGATCACGGGATTTGAGTTAACAACAGGATTTATAAATGGCTCCGGAGCGCCAAATTTATTCGAAAATGGGGTGATTTTTGAGGTTTTATAGGTGTCTATTTTTAGATTTATTGACACTTCTGATAACAACATTAGATCATTCCGCAGATTTTCAAGATGGCGGCTTATATTTGCTACAAGTAAAAGGGCATTAAATTTGGTGTTTTATTCCAGATTAAAAAGAATTTATAATCTATTAATTAATATTTCATTTATTTTTGGAATTCCCTCAATATGAATAGAAAATTGGGTTTTCAAAAACTCCAATATAGGAGACGAGTATGTGAAATATTTTGTTATATACGTGGAACAAAAATTTCTCCTTTGCTCCAATTTTGGTTTTCATTTGATCCTTTTCTGACTACTATTTTTTCACACCATGAGGAATAGAAACTAAATAAAAACAAAACTAAAAAAAGCATGTAAAAAAAAATCGATACTTTGATTATTCAAAGACGAAGAACGTGTTTAGGGCAAGACATATTTATAAATTTTATTTATACACCCATGCGCGCACGACCAATTACCCATTTTTTAGTAATTTTGACAGACCTGGTGATTATGACTAGAGAAACAAACAAAAACGAAAACTAAAAAAGATACAAATAAAAACATAAATTTTAAAAAACGAAGAATTTTTATTACAACAAAATAATTGCCGTTATTCATATTGGATATCATTTTGGATTTTGGAAAATTGATTTTGTATTGATAATACAGGTCAACAAAATTTACACCCAGAAATCGGACTATACTTTTCAGAAGGTTTTCATTGCGCTGAATTCAAATTTGGCCGCAAAATTCTTCTATTACGTCTAGATTTAGAGATATCCTAACCTAGAAGTGCAAAAAACAATGTTTTTGCTCATATTCAGTAAGTTTTTCTGGCGGAACAAAATTATTCTTTGCCATTTACCATGAACAATATTAAGGTGCTATTTGTCAGCTTTAAAATGCTTCTTTAGTAATTCCGATACGATTTTTTTATCGAGTTATCGAAGTTTCTGTCAGAGAAGAACTATGATTTCCATACATAGTAAATGTGTA
The DNA here is from genome assembly GCA_030407085.1 of Trichopria drosophilae. NCBI lineage: Eukaryota > Metazoa > Arthropoda > Insecta > Hymenoptera > Diapriidae > Trichopria > Trichopria drosophilae. Next base: position 19,473,028 of record CM059584.1, on the reverse strand, counting down.
ATTCCATGAAAATAACTAACAAACTGAGACCGACAAATTTATTATTACGTCAAAATGTTGAAATATCCTAACTTAAAAAACACAGTTTTTGCCCATTTTCAGTAGCTTTTTTGGTGCAATACATTTTTTATATCAATTTGACAAAAACCAGATTAAAATGCATTCATCAGAAACCTAAGTATACTTTTCCGACTGTTTTCGATGTGCTGAATCAAAATCTGGTTGGTTGTATCATTGGTCTGTGGCGTCAAAATTTTGAGACATCCTAACCTAAAAGTGCAGAAAGCGAAAATCATGATTGTGTCTTCACAGAAACTTCGATAACTTATTAGAAAAAAATCGTACGAAATGACTAAAAAGTTGATGAAAAACGCTTTAATCTGGTTCTTGTCAAAGTATGAACAAGCGTTTTGTCCCGCCATAAAAATTTACCGAATATGTGCAAAAACTGTGTTTTTTGCACTTTTAGGTTAGGATATCTCAAAATCCTGACGTGATGGAACAATACTGCGGCCAGATTTAGATTGAGCTTATTTACAACCTTCGAAAATGTATAGTCCGATTTCTGGGTATGGAGATTGGCTTCATTTTGTTGGCCTGTGTAATAGTAGAGGTCCAAAAATAAATAAAATCGTAATTGATAGAGTACACTGCCTTTTTATTATGTAATAAAACGCAAAATTTAAAGCACTTTTCTTATAGTGAATATAAGCCCCCACCTTACAAATCATCAGCGACACCTAAGGTTGTTACAAGAAAAATGTTTATAAACTATCATTAATGTTCAACAAATTATGTTATACGTATTACAACCATAAAAATATGTATAAATATTTAAAGTAAAATATATTTAAAGTAAACAAAATTCCAGTGATTTTTCGGTTTAAAAAAAATGTGTTGAACTTTTTTTTTTTTAATTTGACCAGCGACATTGAACGAGCGGCCTCAAAATCCCATTGATTTTGCTTATTTATCAATTTTTGGGGAAAAAGTATTGTTTATAATAGTAAACATAAGTATATGTACATATCGTATAGTACTGTATATGTAGATTTGGGTGGTTCAAAAAAAAATCGATTTTTACATTCGAGTGGCTTGCTGGCCGGGTTAATTTCGTTAAAAAAAATGAAAAAAAGTTGTATCTTTTATTTTCAACATTCTACCCTAATTCACTCGAAAGTAAAAAAAATTTTTTTTTTTGAACCACCCTAATGCAGATATATGTAGCTATACTACTATTGTTTAATATTTTACAACCTGATAATTTACTAATCCACTTTAAAACTGCATTTACTATTGTTATAATATCTTGAATACTGAATAATTTTGAAAATGGTTACCTAACGCTCCAGAAATGACACGACTGGAAATAGTAAATTCATCTTAATAATTGAATAATATTGACAGCAAATAAATCAAAAAATAGTTGCACTTCTCCGAGTACACGGTTCGAACATGCACTAAAACTTTTAGCCACATGCAATTAAAAAGCTATCTAAAATATGCCGGATAGTTATTATTAGCTAAAATAAAAATCATATACATATATATTGTATTATTATCATATTTTATAAATTATATAAATTATGATTATGTAATAATGGTATTACGATATTTCAACTGCGAATAGAGTGTACTTTTATCTCGCAAAGAAATCTTCTGAAATTGTAAATTTTAATATTAACTTCGTAGCCATTCAGTTTCTTATTTCTACGCAATGAATGGCTATGCAATTTTACCTATCACATTAATCATCTAGTACAATGTGCTTGATTTACATTCGAATCCTCAGCCTTGAAAGCATGCCTACTACATAAATTTTGCTCCTGAAAATGATTTCTCACTTACCAGATGAATTTATTGCGTTCGATGTCATACTTTTTTTGTAATTGAAAGTGTAACTGTTGAGACTTGACGAACCTGAGCATTGATTAATGGCAATCGTCAACAATCATTCATTATCCTCATCGTTATCAATTCAGAAACATTATTAAAAAAGTTAAATTTTTCAATAGCAAAAAGCACCCAATCTTATAAGATATTAATATATATTAATAATAGTAATAACATTTCAGAATGTATCGGATTAAAAGTATCTTGAAAATGCTCGGATGCTCATGGAAACTTGTCAACAAACTTAATTTTTCTGAAATAAGTATCATAATAAAGGATTGATTTATAGTTCTCTTTTGAAATATCGATAACTTACGGACACTTGAAACTTTTTCTCATTTCACTTTGCTCGTCTTCGGAAAATTTGTGGATGGAACGCAAACTTTGAGAAAATGAATTAAATTCATAGACGTATCGTAATATATAAGTAGAAAAATTGATATTAAAATATTTCAATACTTTTTTTTACGTCTTCTATATCATTTTGCTACGAATGGTTAAAACAAAACTATGTTAAACACACAGATTAAAAGTTCTTAATCTATTTAAAAATGTTATAAAGTAGCTAACAATTTCTGAAAAAATTTCTTTTTGAATCTACTTCGAATTGTTGAATAACAGATAGTTCAAGTGTATAATATTATTTTACAAATATGAAGATTTCTGTGAAAATTTTAATCTTCAGCATACTGACCGTTTTAGCCACGAAATTAAAACATTTATGAATGTCTATGGCAATACTTCAAAATAACTAAAATCTATGTGATATGAAAAATTTAGTTGATTTATTGCCTGATATCATCTTCACAAACACGTATAATACGACATTTTTCAACTATTTCATTGCGTACTTAATAAAAATTAATTTTTTGAGTTGTTATAAAGGAAGTTACTTTTCTGCAAACAAGTTGATATTTGCACAGCATCTTCGTCGATGTTTCAGGTTTGTAAAAATATGCTACTCAAACATGTGCCATACAAGATGAGAACGACACTAAAACGTAAGAGTCACCGAGTTTTTAAACAATTATGTTTTATTGATTAAATCCGAGATTAAAAAAAATACTTTCTGAATTCAGTATTTGACTTAATTGTGTTCTATTCTTTATTAAAAAAGGAACGATCATCATTTTTTATCGGCACATCATAATGGCTGCCTAGACATAGTATTAAAGTATTGCTAATTCTCGTTAAGTCTGTTTTGAATAATATATCATTTGGTGTATGTCAAATTTCACGATGCAACTAATAAATTAAAGTTTCAAAATTAACCCTTTGAAGCGTACATTTTTCTTTATGCGAAAAATAGCTAAAATTTGTTACTCGGGGGTCTTCGGTGTAGCTGATTACTAATCCGACCTCATATTTTTAAATTCAAAATGTCGGATCCAATATGGCCGACTAAAAATGTAATAATTATATTGCAAATAAAGCATCGAAAATACTGGGATCTTTGCATAAAAAATGTTCAATTTTTCAAAATTAATTACAGCCATTAGATCCCTATATTAAGAGCGGCGGTGGCTCAGTTGGTAGAGTATCGGCATCGTAATCAGAAAACCCTGGTTCGATCCCGGCCTCTGCAATCTGTCATCGGGACACCTCTATATTTGTTTATAAGTGTCTAATAACGCCAAAGCTCGGGTGGTTCGGATTCCACCTTCATAAACGGTAGGTCCCGTCGCGATTTAGTCCCATTTGGGTTCACAAAAGTCGACGTAAAATAATATAAAAAAAAAAAAAAAAGATCCCTATATTTAACACTAGTTACAACAATTTTACTATATGCCACATCTATTTGGCTTCCTATATATGATGTGGATTTCGGAGTATTGGAAAGAATTCAACATAAATTTTGTCGCTATGCAGCTTTCAAAATGAATAAACAAATGCACTCTTTCTCTCATAATTACACTACAATCCCAATTGAGTTGAATATACCATCTCCGGGCCGGGGAACAAAGTTCCGAAAATCAACACACCGAAAAGCCAAAATTTCGATATAGCATAGCTCCAACGTGATTTCTTCACTTTGTCTTTGAAAATTAGGCAAAAAGAAAGCAAATTAGAATACCTTAGACTCACGCAATATCGAAATTTTAGCCTTTCGGGGTTTTGATTTTCGGAACTTTGTTCCCCGGCCCCATCTCCGAAATCTGAATTTCTTGTCTCTGACCTTATTTTCTGACACAAATTGGTACATTTTGCTATTGATTGTCCGTTTTTATCAAATAAAATCTAGTGGTATATCAATTATAATAACACTAGAAACCCTAACATATCTACTTTAAGCTTACCACCTATGCATTACAGTTAAAATGCGCCTATATAAAGATTATGTAATTTAGCAAATTCAATTGTGCCGAACGTTAACCCATTAACTCCCGAATAGACATTTTTTCACTAGAATGTTCAACGGTTGTATTTTATGTAAAAAAAAGGTTCTAAAAAATTTGGCATAAGGCATACCTGACGTAAAATTAACTGAACTTTCAGAATCTGCTATTAGATTTTTCAAAAAATGCAACAATGAAAAACTATATGCAATTAAAAAAAAAACATGCATTTTTCAAATGATCTTTTTTGAAAACAAATTTTCTAATAATATAATGTACTAAGAAAAATGTCTAAAAATAAAAAATTGGTACTAAAAACATTTTCTCCTGAGTGAATTTCATTTTGAGCAAATTATTCGACAATGTTGAACTACAAAAGGAAACCTCGGAATCATCGAAAAGCTTAGGAATTTTTTATTTGAAAATAGCAGATTCTCGGAAAAAATGATTAAAAAGTTCTTAGAATTATTCAAAGAATAAGGTGAAAAATTCACAGAACTCTTTGATCATTTTTTAATTTTTCAAATTTTCAGGATTTTAAAAATCTGAAAAAAATTTAGTGTATTCACTGATTAATTGTAAGAACTTTTTGTTCTGTAACATTTTTTCCTAAAGTCTATCGTTTTCGAATAAAAAATTCCTGAATTTTTTTTTTGTGTTTGTGTCGCTATTTTTTATGCTTTTACATTTATTTTCAAAATGGACAGAGGCACTTTTTTATTTTTTACATTTTTACGAGTCGATATTTTAAGGCTACTTTTAAAATTGTTAAAAAATTATTGCATCTACGTAAACCCTCGTCTGGTTTACTTGTAGGTGTCAAAAAGGTTAATTTCGTCCTGCATAGATAATTATTATCGACTAATCACTGATTACGAATCCAATTTCATTTTCAAAACATTCAAAATATCGGATCCAATCTGAGGGATAGTTTTTAATTATTTTTTAAAATTCGTCGGATTTGCTTCAAAACTGTTACTCGGGGCGTTTTCGGGTTCGCTGATCACAAATCTGATGTCATTTTGCATTTTTGAAACTTTTTACTACGAGATATCTCGGGATTAATCGTTTTGGCACAGTTCATACAGCTCGAGAACCTCGGATCCACCCGTACGCGGAAGAAAAGGATTACTTGGAACAATCAACCGCTTAGTGCTCAGATCCAGATGAGCAATTGTATGGTGTAGCCGAGTAAATAGTTTCCACCAGGAAATAAATATTTACTTATTAATTGGAATACAAATATTATATAAAAAATTAGTAAGGAGGGTGCAAAATTCCGAAATTTAATAAGCGATAAAATAAACTGTATGGTGTCGGTGCGATACTGATTGTCAACTTAATTTTTTATCATTGGAATTAGTTGTTTATAAAACGTAATGTAAGGTCTTCGAAATTTACTCATTACATATTTTTCATCCTCCAGGGCGCAAAATCTAGTTATATGCCCCCATTTGCGGTCGTATTTTTCCATTTTATTCCCTCGAAAATTACATGGCTGACATAGGAGTTCCCCACCTATCCCAATTATAAATTCGAGGTATAAATTCGAACTTATGATCGGGCATGCGCAATTGTCTCCCGGCATAAAACTTTATTTTATACGAAATAATCATGGTATTAAAGAAAATTAGAGAACATTGGATACGGTAGCTTTATGCACTGAATATAAAGCAAATGAAAAGTAATTAATTCCAATAATTTTATAAACCGCATACCAAATCGAAAATTCAAGTGCTTTATGAAATTACCTCTTTTTCCAAGAGAGGAACATTTCGCGTAATTTTCAAAGTTTTGTAATTGATATCAATTAACGTAATGAATATTATCAACCTATCAACGTATTACACGTGTAAACATTTTTTAAAAAAACTCTATTAAATAAATTGACTTAATATATCGATAGATAGAATAAACGCCTCACTCAATTGATTCGTCACGTTAGAAGCGATTAGCGTACATCTGTTGCCGTGTCAAATTACGCATCACCGATGCTAAATCAGCATCGAGGAAAATCGTCGTCATCGTGGAGGTGGCTGTTAGCATATACTCCAATGGATTGTTGGCTAATATTAAAGGATTGTAAAAAAAACTTTGCATACCCTAACGATAAGAGTATTCCTCGTAAATTTACTTATAGTCGTGCACGTAATGCAAACTTGCTCAGTCGGTTCGAGTGAAAGTAAAAGTAGACGTTGAAGACTTTTAATAATTATTATGACTTAGCAAATTGTTGGAGAAGATTTTTTAAGGTCGAAATATTCATTAGAACATTTAATTATAATGATTGATTCACACTCTATATAAATGTTGTTACTAAATACGCTGATAAGGGATGAAGGATCGATTCTAATGCCATTCAATGAAATACAAAATTTTTTAGCTCTTTTATCATCTTTTTAGATAAATTGGTTAATTTAATATCTTCGTGTAATGAACCTGCAACGTCGATAAATTTTACAAAGTGAAACGAGTGAACAGTCATGAAGATGAAGACAAATTATGGTTATGGCTTGAAGTTGACGATAAAGTCGTCGTTTATTAACATTCATATAAAACATTAAAAACTGTTCGCAGCACATAAAGATAAATTAGTAAATAATCCACAATTTTACGGTTATTACTTTTGTCATCACCTTCATTGTTTGTCCATGATCCTAAACTTTTCAAATATTTCTATCTCTGTCTTATCCTACTATGAAAATAATAACAAAATAACAGAATGCAAATTTGTACTTATGAAGCTGACAATAGTTTTTCAAAATTAAAAATGGCGGATCTAACATATCGAAATAATTTTAAACGGTACTTGAATTTATTTTTTGTGGTGACTAATTTAACGAATCGAATCAGATAACAAATTTGGCGTAAGGGGTGCAAAGAATAGTGGATGTAGAATGGTGGATAAAAAATAAGAGGATTTTTCGATTTTCCAAATGAGCATTGATCGAAGAAGTCACTGAATGTTTTCAAGACATAAACGGTCTCCAAATTTTAGTCATCGGGTAGGCTAAAAAATGTTGGTCAGTACCACTTGTAAGTAGTGCAAATTTGTTTGAGTGAAGCTCCTGTCGTGTAAACATGCAAATTACTTAAAACTCAAATCCACATTTTTACGTCTAATACCCTTCGTTAAAGATGTTCCGAGAGATTTTCTTATTGTAATGTAAAAAATCAGCAACTCAACAGTTCCATATTTAAAAAAATCTTTTTGTACCCACTTTTAGGCATAAAAGGGAAACTTTTCAACAAACGTAAGATTAAAATTAAATAAAGATTTTTCTAACAGAACAAAAAGATACATTCAACTAGTATTTGATATAAGAACAAGGAATATGTGAGATAAGATAATACGGAGGAAGTGAAACAATGCACTCATCATAAAATAATGCATTAATCACAGTAACCTATCGATGTCGAGTGCAAGAAGTCATCATTCATAACCATTTAGCCTCTCGTCAGTTTGTGGGAACGATCCTGTCATTTATTTAGTTGCAGTTCGTGATACATTAATTACAGGTACAATGGTAATAATAAAAAATGACGTATGACCATAAGTTTTTCCATTGAATTAATTTTTATTAATATTCGCTTATACGATTTAATTTCTAGGCTTATGAAAACTACAATATGAAGAGAAATCTTGAGTATTCGCAAATCGACAAAAATTTCAATAATTTCAATAATGAACTCTTTAGATATTCGAAAACCTCTGAAAAAATTGGCACATCGATTAAACTTGATTAACACGTGCCACTCTAGGGTTGAAATTTAACATTGTTTTTAAATGAGAAAAATCGAATTTTTCTTGTAACTTCGACTAGTTGAGTTCAATTTTCATAATAATTGAGGGATTCCTTTGAAAGTGATTCTGGAATAACATGAAATGCGCCGAAAAAATTTAAAAAATGTTTGGATTGAGTTATAACAGTTTTTCAGTCGATAATTTTTAAGATGAAAATTAAAAAATTACATTTTTTCCCATTTTTCTTAGCCTAACTCTGAAATAATCATTCCTAAATTTGTTTACCAAACATGTGTAGGTTTGTGTATATTTTAAGAAGAAAATGAAAGGTCATAGACCGAAATCGAGTAATTCGAAGCCGAGTTTTACGATTTTTATTCCAGCAATTCTTTAAAGCCAAAACGAGGCGAAAGAGAAGCGATTGTGGTTTATGCGGTATAGACTGAAAGAACATTTAGTTATTTTTAGTTACTGTGGTTCAGTTATTTGTGTAGCGGGAACAAAATATTTAGAAGTTGTTATGAATTTAGGCGACTGACTAACTAAATGGATGTTGGATTAACTAAATGGCCTGTCGGCCCTGTTCGACCGAAAATTGACTGAAAATTGACCAAAAATCGGCATTCAGTCAATTGCCGGCCAATTCTGAGTTAACTCCCAGCACAAGTCGACCAATTTTCGGTCAACCCGGGCCGATAGGGTATATCTATAAAAACTACTAAATATTTTGTTTCCACTACGTAGATAACTACCCCTTTACTTAAAGTAACTAAATATTCTTTCAGTTGTAAATTTTCAGCATGAAACCTTGGTTTTCGAGCAGCTTTTCTATATAACCGGATTAAATGAAAAAGTTCTAGGCGAGTTTGGCCTACACATTCGGCAGACAACATTTTTGAACCATTGTAAGGAATTATATTTTTCCACTTTTTACACGAACGTAAAGTAACGTTGATATACCCGACATAGTTAGGATTTTTTTTTAACTTGGCCTACTTTAGACGCAATTAGGTAAATAATATCGAGCAGACCGAGTTTTGTCGGTTACAAGCACTTTTTTTAAAAAATATACCGCCAAAACCGCAATCACTTCTCTTTTGCCTAATTTCTGCTTTAAACTACTGCTGGAATAAAAATCGTATAACTTGGCTTCGAATTATTCGATTTAGGTCTATGACCTCTCATTTTCTTCTTAAAATATACACAAACTCAAAAATATTTGGTAAACGAAATTAGCAATAATTTTCCAGAGTTAGGCTAAGAAAAACATTAAAAACTTTAAAAACTGTAATTTCTTCATTTTCATGGTAAAAATTTGTCGACTGAAAAACCATATAATTCAATCCAAAAATGTTTTAAATTTTTTCGGCGCATACCATGTTATTCCAGAAAAACTTTAAAAGCGGTAATTTCTCATTAAAAAAATGGACAATTTTTTGTGATGTTCTTTTTCATAAAACACTTTTGGGGGTTCAGACTGAAGAATTAAAAAATAACCAAAATAAGGGTCCCCTAATATACAGGGTGTCCCACGACTCGCCGACCGTATTGCAGGTATGTATATTCCACATTAAATTTCAAGCAAAAAAATTCTTTACCAAAATTGGATCAGATGCCTACAATTTTATTGGCGCATCATTGAAATGTAGAAAAAAAATCCCTCTTTTTGCAATCACTTGTCTTTTTTTTGAAGTTATCTTTAAAAAAAATTAGGGTCATTTGAAAATCACTTTTAAGATCCACAATTCATCTCTGAGACTCTTTGACCTAAAATGAATATTTCTCTTACTATAGTAATAAAAATTGGGTAAATGCCAATTTTAATGTTTTTTCACTCATCTCATTTTGATAAATAGTTAATGGAACACATATCATATACATTTTCAATATATTCTACGTAATTGTCCGTATGATTATTTGCTTCTAGAAGGAAATTGTATGCCGAAATTAAAATTAGATAAAAAATTGAGGATGATTCTAGACCTGTAAATAACGAATAAATTATTTGCAAGTGTTCAGAATGATAATTAATACGCTAAAATTAGTTTAAGCTGAGCAACTTCAGTGTCGGAAATTTTTAGCTTTTTTTTTCTCCAGAAATGGGCGCTCCACTTATTTTAGCATTACTTCGAAAATTAAAAATAACATGAAAAATATATCAACTTTTTTTTTATAGTAAATGGAATAGAATACTGAGATAACAAAAATGTGTTGAAGACTGCAGGGTTTAATTGATTTTCAACAATTATTTTAAGTTTACTTATTCATTTCCAAGACAGACACATTACGTACCTTGAAAATCGAAGGTCATTTATTATTCAAATCAGATTAACATTTTATGTCTAGACTTATAAAAGGCGATAAGACTATTTCCACGAAACTATGTCACCAAATTTCCTGACAGAAATAATATATCAAACAAAAACTAATTCATTCAAAGGTATTTTAAAAACGCATATATTATACATTATAATTAGTTACAATAAATTACAAATATGGACCTTTCCAAACAATGACTTATATAATCATCAATTAAGTATGAATCGATGACAAATATGAAGTATCAAATTTAATATAAAATTTACATAGAGAGGTGAGCACGTAGTTCAAAGTTGATCCAAGTCGATTCGAGTGAAAGTAAAAGCAGAGATTGAACAGGTTCTTTTAATAATATTTATGACATAATAAATCATTATAGAATTAGTAAAAATATATTTAATTTTGAGCATTAAATATTTGATTTTTATAAAAATTCTGAAATTTATTATCCATTTCTCGTAACTCGTTTAAGCCTTTCCAAATTCCTCAAGGAACAAATTCAACTTACTTCATTACTTGGTCAGTATAATATAAACTTTTTTCTGATATTATTGTAACAAACCATTTGAACACTAAAAAGAAACGATTAAAAAGCGTGTTAAGATAGTGATAGGTTAATTATTTTTATATTCGTTTTAAGCCAGGTGATGAATTTTCGGAGGATATATTGCAACAATAACCGCAAACCACATCCAATTCCGTCAATAGTTACATATACATGGAAGTTCTCGAACTCTCGAAATTAGATTGAATGAAAACCACCAATCAGTGTGAAAACTCATTTCTAAATTTTAAGTCTTTGTACTAATTAGACACCATATATAATCTACGCATGAGAAAAGAACATTTACATAATTTTATGCAATTTAATTTGACTAGGGTAAGCCTTTCATTTTTTATCAGTCTTCTTCTATACTAATTATTTCTGTCAGAGAGCGGACTTTTTAATAGAATATACGAATGTTAATCTCACTGGATGAATAGGTAATTTTTTTTTGTCTTTTAAATATTTACTACATGAGATATTTCTACATCCTGTAATTTAATTATTAAGTAAATTGCTTCTATCAAAACAAAATTGAAATATTTTTTAAACACTTTTGTGATCATTCATAAAGAAGTGTATTTCAGAATAATAATTAATAGAAAATATGAAATAAATTTTGTCACGTTTTGAATAAGATTACACATTTAAAGATCTAATAATCTCCGGACATGATACAAAATACGCGAGATTATAACATTCGACAAATAACACACGACAAAAAAAGAACTACAACAATTTTTTTGTAATAAAAAAATTTAATAGAACTTAAAGGTTTGATAAGATAAATAATGTCTGTTTCAGTATATTGTAATATATTTGTATACATTATTTACCGTGCAGTATGTTGTATAAGCTATTTACATATACTAATTATTGTACTTCCTGACAAATGACAAGGTGATCTGTCAAAAATCAAGGCAAGTAAAAATAGAAAAAAATTTATATGCGAGAAAAAATAACTGATTTGAATGGTGCGAGAAAAAAAAGGTTTCAAATCCTTAGCCATTTTTGACCGGAGGTAAAGTGAACGCATTTTTGTCCTGGTCCAAAATTACCCACTTTTGCTCTTTAGCATAACTTTGCTTTTTACCAATTCCATTAATCTATGAAAAAAATATTAACCCTTTGAAGCATACATTTTTATTTACACGGAAAATAGCTGAAACTTGAAACTCTGGAGTTTTTGGGATCGTTGATCACGAATCTGACCTCAGATTTTCAAAATTCAAGATGGCGGATCCAAGATGGCGGACAAAAATTAAAAACTTTATTTCATCGAGCCGAAAATGGATACTAGAGAGTTTTCGGGATGGTAGATTACGAATCTAATCATACATTTTCAAAATTCAAAATGACGGATTCAATACGACACCCAAAGTGAAAAAATGAATTACAAAAAAGTGTCTTACAGAAAGATGCTTCAAAGGGTTAAGTAATTTTTGCACTCACAATATTTTACCTTACATTCCATAATTCGGTTTTGCTCATGCACAATATAATTAATTTTTGTTCACAGCGCATTTTTAACAAATTTTTGCTGTCACTATATAAGTGTGTCAAATAAACAAACCGATATACACACGCGTAATATTACTTTAGTTTTTTATCAGTGATACATTGAAGTATATAGTCAATATGCCTAACCTAACCTAACCTAAAATAACCTAACCTGGCCTGATCTAACCAAACCTTATCCTAACAATACAATAAAAAAATATATAAAAAAATGTTTCCTCGTGTATTGATGAATAAAATGACTTCATTTTTCTAACATAGAACGAAATTTCTTAACGCTTCCTCTTTTTACCGACAATTCGCCAAGTTATTGTGTAATAAATGTAGCTTATAGATTTGCTAAAAATACCAAAATATGATATCCCAAAACTATTAAAATTGGGTGTTATGAAATGATTTTGTGAGGGGGGGGGACTACTGGGGAAAAACATTTTTTTTTTGTTTTTTGTTGACACATGTCTTTTTTTTGTCAATGTGTTTTTTTGTCTCATGCTTTTCTAGCAGTGTTTTTTTTTTAGTTGTTATCTTGTGTCTTTTAAAATTGTGTTCACTTTAATTGATTGTTCCGAATCTTTATTTTATATTTTTGAAAAATTTTCGTCATCCGACTAGATCATAAAATGTAACTGCGATATAAATATAAAATAAAATTACTGATTTGGTCAGCGAGATGCATAATAAGTTGAGAAGCCGTGTGCCAAGATTCGGTGATCACGTACACAGTCGGAACTTACGAAAGGCGCGAAATTTCGAAGAGATCATTCTCAGCATTTGGAAGGTTCCCGACTGGATTGCGGCCAATCCACACGAAAACCGGAGATCACGAAAAGGTCGTAATTTACTAGAGTTCGAAAGGGTCGACAGAACGATGGTCATTCGACGCAACTTAGGCGATAATGCGATCCGTGTGAAATGAAAGCTCGCATTTTTCTGATATCTTCCTATCCCATTAACCCTTTATAATCTACATCTGATCTATCCAAAATCAACGAATTATTAGTGCCTTTTAGAGGAAGAAATAGTCTGTAACCTTTAATAATAAAGAAAACATCATCAAAACATTTAGTTGGCCGTACATCAAACGACTTTCTGAACACCTTATTAAAATTGAAAGAAATCCATAAGATTAGATGATATCCCTTTCAAAACTAATATTGTAAAAATTAAACATAAAAAGACATATTACCGTTTGAAAAAGGAATTGGAATTATATATAAAATTATCGTCATTGCCAGAAATCAAATATCAGACAGACTATCAGACCTCCATTAGCTTGCTCAAACGTGATCTTAGCTTCTAACATAGAAAAGTTATCACTAATTCGAAAACTGCCCCAAATCGAAATGGTAAAGTTAGCCTAGACTGCTTCATTTATAAATTCGCGGATAATGTCAGTCAGGTAATCGTACACGCATTACATATTTTCATATGATCTCGGATTTTAAAAATTCAAAATGGCGGATTCAAGATGTCCGACTTAACAGTGAAAAATTATCCAATTTTGATGAAACTGAGTACGCGTGTGCTTTCGGGGTCACCGTGTTCATGTATTACCCAGAATTATATAGGTCCAGTAACTTTTCACCATTTTCGAGGGCCATCTTGGATCCGCCATTTTCAATTCTCAAAATCTAACGTCAGATTCGTAATCAGCGGCCCCGAAAACACCAAGTAATAAATTTCAGATCTTTCCTACAAAGGGGTTAAAACATATTTTTCAGTGTACCCTAAAGAAAATCAATTTATCTTTTATTTAGAAATGTGTTTGTGAAAATAGTTAGCTACAGCTAAATTTGAATAGTACAATTATGACTGACAATAAATTTGTTTCCTTGGTAAATAAACAACGTTGAAAAATGCTTATTCTCTTCATTTCTAATTTCAAAGAGAATGATGGATTTTTCAAAAATTATAAGTTTGTTACTATTACATTTCGTGTAATCTTTGCAGAAGATAATGCTGTTACATTTTCCAAGATGGCATCAAATTCTTACCCATTCACGAAATAGGGGAGAGAAAAATAAAGCAAATGCCATTCTATGCTAATAGAAAAAAGCATATATTTTTACATTCTATATTTTTAAAGCAATTCCTTTTTATGCTAATCCTGATTTTATGATACCAGGACGAAAGGGTTTCAACCAGACGCACGATCCTGCCCTAGGTTGCGAAACGAGATTCACCAAAAAGCGAGACCCGTTTCAGTACGAGAGATAACAAGAGTGCGGTCTTCATCCAATCTTATATCTAATTTGGAATTCTTCTAGTTGCTTTCGTGGAGATGACGACTTTATCTTGTAAGTTTCTTGGGGATTCGAAGCTATATTCAGAAAACCAAGTGACTTATTTGCCAATTATGATACTACTTATTGTTGCAATCAGGAAACGACGCTCGATACTACAAGAATATTTTTCAAAATGAAATTGAAATTCGATTGGAATATTTTTTGTATATCATGTCTTTGATAACCGATGCTATTTTATTAGATCCAGATAGTATAATACTAACTAAGTATGAGACATACTGTGTAACGATTCTTTGCAATTCCCCAACATAGGAATGCGACGTGAAACCTATAAATTGCGATGAGACTTATCTCTTTATAGAGTGCGCTGTATCTTCACTGTCAATAATCTTCCTCTTGTTGAATCTTCTGAATGATGAAACCGGATCTCGTAACACCTTATTGATCAATTAATTATAATGCCAGGAACTTCTTATGATCATCGAGCCTCAACATGAAGGTATAGTATTTGCCCATGAATTTCAAGGAAAATAAACGAATTCAATTTATGAATTTGCTTCGAATTGTAAATGAAATTATCGATTAAATTTATGGTAGCTTACCACGAAGATAGCCGAGGAGATTGAGCCTTCATTTCCCTGTAAGAAGGTACTCCTCGGGATGTGCAAATTCAAGTAAATTAAATTGAAGAACCTCGAAATTTAAAGTTAAATAGCCGTTGATCAATCATTTGAAATTGAGGATTTCAATGGAATCTGCTTTATATACAACTTAAAGATTTATGTCAAACGACGAATAAATTTAAAAATTTGGAAGAAGCATGTTCACAATTTAACAACTAGTTGTCTCTTTGAGTTCTTGCAAACGAATGTCTCGAAGCCGGTTTATCCTTCCAAGAAATTGTATAAAACAATACCAATACATTTAAATCAATTTACAGCGCATGTGCTGAAAGTTCACACGTATTAAAAGTCTAATATACTTGGCACGTGCAATTCTTCCGTCATGAACCCGTGGTCGATAAATTAGTTTTCTTTCGTAAAATTACAATCTTTATTTTACATCTAACATAAATACTCATCACAACTGTTTGAATTGATGGGTTCAAACATATTAATTTGATTAACAAATTGAATTTATTTCGTCCTCAGTTATTTCTTTCAATTTGTACTCGTAATGTAGTGATAACCTATCATTTACTTCATCAATAATAATGATTGGTTAATATGTCGTTGAATAATACCGATAAGCAGTCACATGAGAGTTCATTAACGAATTACTAGTTTGTGTAGTGTTAAAAATTTCTTACTAAACGAGTGTTTCCTGCATTTTATGGCAGAAATTATAATGTAATAATTTTATGCTCACAAAACGTAGGAAGCGAGGTTAGGAAGATAACATCTACTTAATCATTGTTTTTATGGTAATTATATAATAAAATAATAATTCATTTGATTGTTATGAGCCACGTCTACCCAAAACAAAAATATATTCAGGAACTGATCACGATGTTGGATTTCATATTAGCAATTGAATAGCGTGATAATGTGGAACCAACTACGTGTCGACCTACGCCCACGAAAAGGCCGCAATTTGCTAATGTTCGAAAGGCCGATCCAATTAAAGTCATTATGAACCACTTAAGCGATAACATGATTTGTACCGCGAAATGGACTCTCCTGTTTTTCTCGTGTTGGATCTGCATAATAAAGTACTTTGCTCAAAGTAATGAAACGCACTATACGCACATGCGAAACTTGTATTTTATTATGCAAAGTTGCAGGAGCGTTCCTTTTATTAGTCGCAAAGTGTTTCGGAACAAAATATGATTCTACACTTTACTGACTGTAGACACGAGATGTTAAATTCTTCCATGTACTTTAGTGTTTTTATGTATCATTGGGACATTTCAAGCAAGATTTTATTTATTTTACATTCCCTTAGGTAGGACGTTGGACCAGATGTTCATTTTGAAGACTTTTCTGAATTATTAACTGTGATAAAGAATGCTCGACTCTAAGTTGTTATGTAACCTGTCAACATCCTAAGATAATTTTATTAGGTGTCAACATTTTGTGTAGTTTGAATCTCTACTCAATTCTTTTGTGCACTTTTCTTGTTTAACCCGTGAAACCTTGAATGTACAAGTTTTTACTACAGTTTCCATCGGTAACATTTTGTCTAAAAAATGTCTAAACATGTACAAACAGGCAAAATTCTTGATGTTTCAAAAACTCCAGTCATGACAATCGTCTGCAGTGATATACGTATATGTTATAATATTTTGACGTATATTTAATTATTAAACTGAACTTATGGATATTGAAAAGATAAGAAACATTAAAACACTGATTGTTCAGGAAAAATTTATAATTCCGAAAATTTTAAGTACGTGTTTAATAAATTACAGGATTATTTCCTTCAATGACAGGACTATACCAAACATTACGTAAATGATCAGTCTAAAAGTGAGAATAATTTTTGTGTTTGAACGTTCGACATTTTTAGTAGAAAGGAATCTGTCGTCTAGTTATTCATTATGCAAACTGAAAATAAACGTAATCATGACCAACAACATGTGTTCATAGTCGAGTAAACTCAACGAATACCAATTGATGAATGAGTTTTAGCAAGGTTTAGGGCAAAGAACATTACAGGGTTGATTAGTTAGAAGAACAAAAAATCTCTTAATATATCAATATATCGATTCATAAGACAAAACTAAAAAAAACACCGTTTATGAACTTAACCTAACCCAAAGAGTATAGCTCCGGTATTTAGCAAAATGTAACTATAAACCTGGAAAGGTTTTCCAGGTCCTCTCTTAATACAACAAAAACATAATTGAGAAACCATGATGAGATCACTAATATTTTTATCAACATTCAGGATCTTGGTCAATCAGTATTGCTGTTTCTTTAGTGCGTTTAATCTTTTCTTATATAAAACACAATGGTGGTCAGCTAAAAACTGTATCGATTCTCCGATTATTAAACGATCGAGTCATGAATAATATTCCATTATGAAACATTCGTGACAATATGTATTCCCACACTGATGGAACAGTATAGTTGTGAGGAACAAAAATTATATAATAAGTTTTTCTCTCGAAAAGTTTAACCATCAGACTCCTAGTACAGTTATCTCGACCCATGGTGGAATAAGTACCATGATCTCGACCCATGGTGGAATAAGTACTGTTCTATCAGTGCATACATGTATCAATAATATTATCTAAATAAGGATATTTTAGTTGAACTACAGATGCAATCCATAAAATTTGACTTACTCGTCAGATATTTGACTGATTAAGTCGAAAATCAGAAGGTATAGTTTTGAAACTTATAATTTTGTATATGCCATTAATACCGCACATAACCTAAAACATTAATGTTTCTTACCACAGTTCAACGAGGTTTTGTTGTTCAGTAGCTGTGGGTCGTTTAAAAAATAATTTTGTAGGTAGAATAGAATACGAGCTCAGAATCAGTCAATCATATTACAACTTTTAGATATTTGAGGTTATGTACTTGAAAGATGCTATATTTACTATTTTTAAGATTGCATATAATATATAAATTTATCTCTTTCATCTGTATTATTCATTACAGTTCTTGTCCTTTAATGTAGGATATAAGTATTGATATTATACTTTTAAAGCCTTCATGGTTCAACTTGATAAATAGAATAGTAAATCCAAAAAACGATAAAGTAAAAATTTTGACTGCACGTTAAAATCATGAAGGAAAACCCCTTAAATTTATCAAAATCCTGAGTGAACAACGTAATACATGTTTATCATTGTCGACTAATGTTATTAATTGAATGATGACGATTATATTCTCACTCTAAGATAATAAACAATACATATTATACATGCACATGAAAAATATCCTATTTTTATAACTACACGGAATATATGAATTGATTTGGGTATAAAATAAGACGTCTTAAAGTGTCCCATTTCAAGAGAATGAGACACTTTAGTACCTAATTCTCATAAAATGAGATACTTTAATA
Source organism: Trichopria drosophilae (assembly GCA_030407085.1). Taxonomy (NCBI): domain Eukaryota; kingdom Metazoa; phylum Arthropoda; class Insecta; order Hymenoptera; family Diapriidae; genus Trichopria; species Trichopria drosophilae. Next base: position 19,454,407 of record CM059584.1, on the reverse strand, counting down.
CATTCTGTTTTGACAGTGATTGCCAATTAGTTGGGGGCCAATACCAACTACCTTAGTTATCTGAGTTCCATCATATAAATTGGTCATGAGAATCAATCAAACAAAATTTTTAGTTCTATCGGCCAACTATCTAATTTCTTAACCAATTAATTAATTTAATTTCCACCGGTTCACAGTGAGTTCTCCCAACCAATTGTTTGATTGTAGACTACAAAATCAGGTCTCTAAATTTGAAACACTTACGTGACCATTTTGAAAACATTTCTTGGTATTTAATTGTAGGTATCTAGCACACGTATAGTGACTAAACTTGTGGCTGCCGATCGCGAAGCGTCATGGATTGCATAGTTAAGAAATATAATTCTTTTCACTGAGAGAAATAACATAGTCAAATTTACTATCTACTAGATGGTATAACTATGTACGTAGTTAAATAAACTAATTTAGCAAAATTTAATAGGATATTAAACGTTTTCAAATGAATACATCCGCAGTGTTAAAAGATTTTTAAGTTTCAGTTTATGTTCAACATATACAGACGAAAACATCTAAATTTTAATTGCAAATCAAATGCAAAACCAAATGAAATTGAATGAAATATCATTCATTTTAATCAGGCTATATCGAAAGAACGTATCACTTCGAATGAAAAATAGATATTTTGTCTTCAATATTTCGCAAATAATCGAATGCAAAGTATGACAGCTTGAAAGACGGCAAACGTTTGAAAGGCATTGGACGTTTAAAAGCATTTAAGAACGTTTAATTTCCTATTAAAATTTGTTTAATTTCATTCGAAAGTAGACATAAATCGAACACAAGCTGAAACAAATTACTGACATTTTTTAACACGATCTCGGTTCCAATAAAAAAAATTGCACTACGAATTCAGTTAGATTAGGTTAGGTTAGCACTAGTTTATTAGTCCTCTGTTCTGATACTTAATTTGGACTTGATATTTAATTTAAAATGCTTGGAATTACTTTCAAAGTATACGCATGAAAGTATTACATTTCAAACAAATGCACACCGTATAAATAAAATTTGCCACTTCACTGTTCCAAGTTCAAATTAAGGGGTTGCATCACTCTGAAATTGTCAAAAAATAATATTATTTTCGCTTGAAAACAGCTCGAGGGTTTTAAAAATAAGATACAAGATTGTTGGTATGGTGGAAACGTTTTTCATATCAAAACTACTTTTGTTCTCGCACCTCCGGCAGCAAAATTCGCTTAATGATGTTTTTTTACAGTATTTTTTAAAAAACATTATCGCGAGAATTTTTTTTTATAAAGATTTTTAGACCATATTTTTAGTCAAAAAAACAATTTTTTCTTCAATTTTCTATCTTATTTGTAAAAAATTGATATGTCTTTCTCGAACTTTTAGATTATATGATTGAAAAAATCTTTTGTTTTTCATCTCAGGAATAACATTTTTATAAACAATCAATTATATAGTTAATCTAGTCCTCTATACATAATTTTCATTTTTTTCTTTGTTTTTCTAAATAAGGTGATTTTTCGAAGCACTGGAATCATGTAACCTCTTAACAAAATTTAAAAATTCAAAAAATGATTAGATTTAAAAACTAAACATTGATTTTTAGTTAACAAAGACTGTCATTATGTAAATATATCATAAATTACTTAATTTTCATTGCAATCAATGTATACGCTTTAAGGAGTTTAGTAGTAATGTTTTCTGTTATTCATACGTCAACCAAAAGGGAAACATTTAAATATTTAATATGAATAGCAATGAACGCTAACGATCATTAACAATGCGGTCATTAGCGTAAGCCAAGTATTCAGTACATCTGTTTTCGTTTGCGATGCGATGCAAATCCGCGTATAATTTTGAATACTGATTAGAGCGACTTCCAATGGAAAACTTTCGAATCTTCACACAGCCTCTCTAATGATACATCGATTCGAGTGCTAGTCTGCGCGTCGATCGGTAACTCGTTGAAGCATGAAATTGTACATCATTTGAATAAAAAAGTCTAATAAATATCCTTAAAATTCATTGGGTACTACTTTAACAAACAATTATCTACGAAGAAATGTAAATATTAAAGAAAACAACCGGCCGCTAAGTTTTTACACGCATAAACAAATAAAAAAAATTTAGAAAAAATTGAAATGAAGGTTTGTGAACTTTAAAACATCCCTCTTGGAGTTTAAACAGAAAAAGCAACAGCACAAATAGCTTGAATTATTCAATCGATTATTTTTTAAGGAATGGTGGAAAACAACATTATCGACCATGGGTAAACCACAGCATTGGTAAGGAAGAATTCTGCAAAACGGCGTTCCAGTCTGGAGGAAATAATGCTAAGCTTTAAAGTGGCAAAGATCAAAGGCGATGCGGATAAGTTGAAAGTAGTACTAAAGGCAGTGCATTCTTTACCGTTGCTTCCCATAGAACTGAAAGTCACGCTTTGCAGTCAAAGCGACTATTTTATATCGAAGCACATCTTAGCATTGTTCGATAAGTCAAAAAGACGACTTTATAGAAGGCAAATGTAATGTACAATAAAGACTTCTTTCAAGGCAATTTTGACAAATGGATATTCAGATTCTTTCTCCAGATACTCTTCTAAATAATAACTTTTCTGAGAAGTATTCAATAAAACCGAGATGATTGTTACTTAAGGATAATGCATTAAGATTTTATTTTTTAAAGTGTAGTTTAATATCATTCTCTGCAACGAAACTATTAATGTTGAGCGAGTTATTCCCAAATTTTGGTATCTAGAAGTAGAATTCTAGTTTTTAAAATGTTAGAAATGTACATATTATTTCGTATTATTGGAGTCTGAAAATGGCACGAAATTTATGACAAGAGAAATAAAATATTTATTCTCTGAACTCTGAATAAACTGTGAGTCTTTTAAAATTCTGAATTTATAACACTATAATCTTTTATAGATTCATTTAAATTTACCAAAACTTTACAACGTCTTTTAATAACGTTCTCTTTTTAGTCAATCTTCAAATTTAAATAACTTCAGCATTTGAAATTAATAAATCAACGGAGCCTTTTACTAATATTTAATGATGAATTTTTAGTCTATTTTGTTATGTGTTTTTTTATCTATTAAAATGTTTACCCATTTAATTACTTAATTTTGACTCTATTCATGTTTTGAAAATTAACATATATCAACAGGTTGTACCTATTATTATTTAAATGTAATTTGTAAAACACATCTTGCATTAATTTGCTATCGCCAGGTAACGCTTGCAAATTCTGTTATATTTGATTATATTATTTATAACAAATGTTTTATCAAAAGTTATTTTAACATTTGCAGCTTGAGGTTCTTGAATTATGACCAAGAACTACAAGGATTAAGAAAGTCTTAATGCAATTAATTACCTAGTATGAAATCATAGGTTGAATGAACTGTCAGTGCAGCAAAATAGAACAATGTAGGTTGATTATTTTATATTCGAAATGAACTAAAAACTATATTATAAAATTTTAATAATTTTTCTTTACTTGAGTTGTGTCATTGTTAATATAGTATATCAATAATCGATTATAAAATTCCAATACAAGTTTAATAGACGTTTATTTAGAAGAATAAATCGATTGGTTGACACTTTGTGCAAAGAAAGTAAATTACATTATAGAATGTAAAGTTAGTTAATATTTTTAAAATAATAACAAATTGATAACGCTAATCTGCCAACGTAATAGGTATATAATAGTATCATTTAAATAAATTGGTAATTATTACTAATAATAATAATGCAGGCAAGTTTCATATATTAAGATATGTTACGTCTCAGAATAAAACACTAGTTTTTATAGTATATTTAACGATCATTTCCCTGTGATATTAATATTTTGTGTAATATTTACGTTGCAGCAACGTTACTTACACTCAGAAAAAAAATAGTTGAAATGACCATTTTTTTACTATGAATCATAGTGTGAAATGACGACTAGGCATGGTAATAGTTAAAATAACTATTCTGAAATAGTAAAAAGTTTAAGGATTGTTTCCAAAAAGCTACTTATCATAATAGGCAAATAGACTCAACTATTTTGAAATAGTCATTTCAGAAAATTATTACCTTTTAGAGGTAAGATGATATATTCTGTTCTAAATTTTCATGTTTATAGTAATTTTTATTAAAAATTAAAGTATGCGAATGAAAAGTTTTAGTAATATCATAAGTTTCATTTGTCAAAAATATGCACGCACTCACATATTCATAAATGTGTTTTCATTATGCGAAGCTTTGGCATTCCTAAAAATACCGAACGATATGACAATATTGCTGCAAAATTGACATCGTTACGTCAATTTTACTTAAGGTAGTTTATCTCGTGGAAGCATAATGTGCATATTTTGGAGAAGAATATTTTATAACACTTCCAAGAATGTAGTTTTGAATAGTTAAAGAAGTAAAAAAATGGCCAACACGGTTCAAACCTATTGGTTGATAAAAGGACCAAACAGGTCTTATTAATAGATGCCCCTGAGGAGGACCTCCAAGAATGGTCGAAACGTTGGGCGTGAAATAAAAAGACATGTTTGGTCCTTTTATCAACCAATAGGTTTGAACCGTGTTGGCCATTTTTTTACTTCTTTAATTAATATTACGGTTCCTTGACTACAATTACAACAGTTTTGAATAGTAATTATATCGTTGAAGAAAAAAACATTATTAGTATCGAACAAAAACTGAAATATGCAAAAATAATTTGTTAAACATTTTGTTTACTACTGCTTCAAATGTTTATCTTATTGATACGAATTGAATTCAAATCTACTAATTTTTAAAAGGACTAAAACTAATATAAAACTCTATGCATTTCAATTTTCAAAATAATACTTACAAACAAATTTATGGTGTCCCTATGGGATCACCTGTTTCGCCTATTATTGCAGACGTAGCTATGGATTTTATAGAAAACATTTTGATAAACAAATTACCCGTTAAACTCATATTTTACAACAGATATGTTGACGATATCTTTACTAGTATTTCGGCCTCACAAAAAGACAATATTTTAAACGTTTTTAACACTGTAAACAAAATTGGAGGATTCACAAATAGAATCAAATTTACATTAGAAATTGAAAACAAAAATTCAATCAATTTTCTTGATATTCTCAATATTAAAAATTATCAAAATCATTCATATACTGATTCGTTTCATAAAAAATCGTTTTCTGGAAGATACCTTAATTTTTATTCAAATCCCTTAACATATAAAATAGGAACCATTTACAATTTAATTGATAAAGCTGTAAAATTATCAAATATAAAATTCAGGCAAAAAAATTTTCAATTTGTTTGAGAATTACTAAAAAGTAACGGATATCCAGATAATTTAATACATAAATGTTTCAAAACAAGAATTCAGTTAGTATCCCACATATAAAAGGAGTTTCAGATAAATATCAAACAAATTTCCGTATCCGTATAATATTAACATAGGAAATATCAAACCCTTAAAAGTTAAAATAAAAATTTACACCAAAGTGGAGTAGTTTATGAAATTAAATGTTTAAATTGTGATGCTGTATATATTGAACAAACAGGAAGATTATTAAAATATAAGATTAATGAACCCAAAAGAAATATTTTACAAGATACTAAATATTACACAGGTCTGACAATCCACAGAATAAATTTCAATCTTAATTTCAATTACCAAAATGTCAACATATTAGCTAAAGAAGTACTAACACAAGAAAAAATTTAGAAAACTTTTTTTATCAAAAAAATGTCAATTTAGATATCAGGTTTGAAGAATCAAATTTATCGGCAATGGACTTTTCTTTATGAAATTAATCATACTAACAAAAATTACCATTTTAATGTCAAAAATTCCAATTTTTCACTATAAATAAAATCATCAATTTATAAAAATTGTACCCTATCTTATATTAGTATATTTTTGTTTGGTTACAATAAACTTCTGTACATTCGAATATAATGTCGTTCGTATAGCTTGTAGAATTTGAAAATGAGAAGGTGTGCTAATAACAAATTTAAATTTTAAGTTTCCTATGAAACTTATCTTTCATATTATTTTTTAGTTTCGTTGTTCCAGCTATAACATAACACATATTTTTTTTATTAATCAAACCACATTAGTTACCACAATAGTTTTACCAGATAAGATATTGAAAAATAATTTTTCTAAAACTTAAATAATAATATTAAAAAAACAGAAGCAAAAAATTTATATTCAAATGGATCCTATATTCCAAGAAATCATGAACGATTACCTTGTTATTTCTCTTATTGAGTTGTAAAACGTTTAAAGTATATGTAAATATGAAGGTTTTAACGAATGGGAGTTTTTTTTCAAGAAAAAATTCTTCACAATTTCATCGAATGAATTTTTACAAATCTGTTGCGTAATCATTAAAATGATACAACAAATCTAAAATAATTCTTTTTTCATTACTAGTAGAATTTCACGTTCCCTTTAGAAATTGTAAATAACTTTCGGTAAAATTGTTGATAATCTTTTTCTCGACAGAATTAGCCATCATTCGCCGAAAGCCATCGATTTTTTAAATTTGTTAAAACTTTTTCACAAATTTGCAAAAGTTGTTTAAGAAATTATTTTGGCACATTTTATATTTTTTTCAGGAACAATAATGTTTTTCATATTCAACAATATCATCTATAATGAACACTAAGTGCTTGAAAATGTTATTCAATATTTTTCTCCAATACATCTAAAGTATATGACATCCCAGGGAACAACTACACGGAAAAATAGTTTGGGAACAACACTAGTCAGGTTTGTGTCCAGTCCAAATTTAGTTAGTGTCTAATAAAAAGTTTGGACATGGCACAAAGGGTTAGTTAGAATCTCAACATTTGTGGTTGTTACAATAAGTTTAGATTTAACAAAAACTTCCCGGTTTGTGATTATCACAAACCTGGTTTGATCAGAGTACTGGACCTTTCGGGAAGAACCCAAACAATGTTTTCCGTTAAAGGTACCTGAAAATTTTTACTAAAAATTGCAAAAATTTATTTATACGTTCTAAAAAATGTAAATGACAATAGTAACTATCAACTCTAACATAGTGAATGCAAGTAATTTCCGTTACTGCGACCACCAATTTTCGTACTACAAATAACTTTGCGATCAGTTAAAGATATCAAAAGTAATTTTTTAAAAGTAATTTAGTTCTCTAGAAATGCATTATACGAAAGCTTATAATACCACTGATAATACGCAATTTCTCTTTTAATCTGCGATATTTAATCTGCCCTTTTCCATTGTTGAAATCTAACTACAGATACGCCGTAATCAGCTCCCATAAATAACTTCGAGTAATGAGTTTGAAAATAAGTAGGTGCACATTTCAAAGTATATGTTATATCTGGTATAAGTGACAACAAACTTTTCAGCACAATATTCATGTCAAAAAGATGTTTTTAAGTTTTGTGCTTCCTTCAATTTTTGGTATCTTAAAAATGTTTAATAAAAAAATTCTTGATTTCTCATCTTTTATTATAGTTTTATCCAGTGACTAAAATGTTAATATTATTATAAATAAAATTATGTCCAGTATTATCTTTGTACATTGTTAAACCTGTATATTTATCTTTCCTATTTTCAATGTTCTTTTTATGTTCTCGTAATCTTAACTTTAATTTTTTTCCTATTTGTCGAATATAAACTTCTCACATCAGAGGCATGGTGTCATGTAAACAACATTGCAATTTTTCACTAGTATTTTTTTTAAATTTACTAAACAGGCGAAAAATTTGAACCCTTTTAATTTAGTAAGAGTTCATTCCCTATCATATTTGTCTGTAACATGTAGCGATATAAAATAACGTCAGGGTGAGAACGAATTTTTTGTTGGATGAAAATGAAAACGAAGACTTTTGAACCATTTGTTAGAAACGGTTACGGTGCGTGCATAAAAGAAGTACATTTAAATTGCATCTCACGAAAAGTTATTTCATTTCCAAAATTGCGGATCAGAATAATATACAATTGAATACAAATAATAGAATTTCATATTTTTTTTTAATTAGATCATAACAAACTTTAGTCCGTGGTCTTGTACGTTCGTTCGTCCGTTTGTGGCACATTTTTTTATACGCGATAACACGTAAACGGATAGACGGATTAAAAAGTTTGTCCAAAAGTTTTTGATTGGTATGGGCAATATATAGCTTTATTATATACAATATATAGCTGATTCGTTTTTGGAGTTATTCGACAATAGATTAACCCATTAACGCCCAAATGCACAGAAAGTTTATTGCAATTTCAACGCTTATTTTTAGTATGAAATAAATAATAATATCAGATTCTACCATTTTCAAGGCCGCTGTTTCGAATGGTAGTAAGCAAATTAAAAAAAAAATGAAATTTATATATAATTTGGACATACATAGTAGAAAAACATAATTTTTTCAGGATGCATTTTTCACAAATATCGAGTTTTTTTAAACAATATCTTACTTTGAGTGAGTTAAAATATATTGCAAGGGTGCACTCGTTAGTTGTACTTAAAAGATACACTGGTATATGTTAGAAATTTTCGATATCAGATTCAAAATGGCCACTGCATTTATAAATTCCTTTTCAAAATTTAACCATTTTTTTTCTTGAAAACTATGGAATTTAGAGAAAATTGTATAAGAACAATTAATTATATTCAAGAATAAGACTTGAAGAATAGTTTTTTCAGAATATATTGTCTCAATTTTTGACAATGAACAAGAAACTGTTAAATAATTTTTCTTTTGCATGCCATTTTTTTCCTAATAAAGATGATTCGTTTTGTTTTGCTGATTCTTGTGGATGATTTTGAAATCTTGAAAAATCCGTTGGATATTTTAAAAATCTTCAAAATTAACAAAATGGTGGCCGATTTTCTAAAAATACACAAAACTCAATTTTCTCAAAAACACCACCTTTTTTTTGCTGTAATTTTTATCATAAATTCTTATAAATCTGAAGAAAATTGAAAATAGTGAATGGAAGAAAGTTCACGGAATTTCAGGAATTAAACAATGCCAGGTTTTTAAGGTTGAAGGTGATAAAAATGGTAACCGAGTATCTTACATGGCTACAACAGCGACACATAATTGGAAAAGAATTGAATAAAAAAAAGCTTAAATAAAATACATGGTCTAAAAGTTATTTACTTAAATATGATTAGATTTTCAATACAAACATTTAATTGATTTAGAACGAAATTATTCAAACTACTTGCTAAACACAGTTTTCTAAATTTGTTAAAAAAAAAAATTTTCCTGACTACAAATATGGTTTAGCCCGCTTGAAACTTATAGTGATTCTTCTTCATATTTATAAGAATTTATGGTAAAAATTAGAGAAAAAAAGGTGGTGTTTTTTAGAAAATTGTGTTTATTTACTTTTAGAAAATCGACCGCCATTTTTTTAATGTTGAAGATTTTTTAAACTTCCCAACGGATTTTTCAAGACTTCAAAATCCTCTACGAGAATCAAGAAAAGAAAACGAATCATCATCTTAATTAAGAAAAAAATTGCACGCAAAAGAAAAATTATTTAACGGTTTCTTTATTTTTAGCGTTAGAAGTTGAAATGCCCGTGACTGCGTTAAAAATGATCTTTATCGAATTAGATAAAATACGTATTCATTTTCCTTGAAGAATAACATATTCAATGAACAATTAAATCTACAATTTTGACCATATCTGCCTGCATGATTTGAAATGGATTCAGGCTTAAGTATTTTTGATACTAGATTTTAGTCTACTTTCAACTCGAGCAAGACTTCGGTTCGTTCCATTTACAATTCGTTATATCTCTTAATGACACATTGATGTTAATGGAAGACTTATTTTATTTAGTGTGATAATTTTGTTATTTATTAATGTCGATATCGATCGGAGTTGAAGTTTAAAAAATAATCATTTTTAATTTTTAGACATTTATACATCGAAGTATATTATTGATAATACTTAACGAAAAGCGACTTATATTTATTTATTTTCTTATTTATTCATATAGATATTCCTGCAGATAATTCTCGGTCATTGGCCTGTTTTTTTTTCGAGAATATTTCTTTTTTAATAAACAATGCTACAAATTATAGGGTCAATTTAGGTAAAAAGGTCAGTGCATAATTTAAAACAATTTCAAAAATACTTTGTGTGCTCTCCGCCTAAGTATATTGATAAGTATACAGATTTGCTTACTGACTTGTGATTACATTTAATGCATTTCTTCCTAGTTGTTTATTTACAATCATTAATAAATAAATCTTCAGCGAATTTAGTAACTAGTTCTTAATTGCTTTTCAGTGATATTCAAAAATTGTTGTCATAATTGTGCATTCAATTTCATGGATTGAAATATTTTGAAAAATAGTGGCATGATTGGTATAATTATACCAATATTATAATCAGATGTAGGAAGGTACAGAAACCATTTCTACTACCAATTGTGAACGATCATTACTCCTAACAACTGTCAGTGCAATCCTTTTCGATGGTCGGTGAGTATTATGTGATCACATTTATAATATGGCTCTCAAATTAAAAAATTTGTGATTTGTGATTTGTGGCAATTAATTAAAATTCATTTGAGACACAAACATGAAATATTCTTATTTAACTTAATATTGTACACATAAGTTTCTTTTTTATATGATCTTTAAGGTGTGTTTTAATCTTCTTGAATCATTTCTCTACTTCAAATATTTAAAATACAAAAAGAATAAAATTTTCAAGCAAAAATAAAAGTTGCAAATAGAAATCCAATATTTTCAAAAGATTAACTATTAATTCCTGTTATGATTACACTGAGAAAAAAAGTCCATAGTTAAATTGACTATATCACATAGTTGGAAATATATAGTTAAAACTACTATGAAAAATAGTTAAATTTACCATCTTCATAGTTGATTTCACTATAATTTTGTTACACCAATTATCTCCTCATAGTTAAAAAATCAACTATGCATAGAATGTTTTAAATAAATATGACAAATATAGTTAAAATAACTATAATCTAGTGTAGTCCTAATTTCACACTGTCTCGTAGTAAATCTTTATGTTTACTATTATTCATAGTTAAAGTTTGTATTTACTAAAAATCCATAGTAAATACGACTGCGCCCCTTGTGTTTTGTTGCCGCCAGGTGGCGACTTTTTTCTTCGAGCCCGTGGCTCTCGTTATTGAAGTGGATTTCCATATTTTTTATGACAATTTCTTGTACAATTTCTCTTCGTGAAGTTAGTAATTTTCTAAAATGACTATTTCAAAATAGTTGAGTCTATTATGATGATTTTGAATCACGAAACAATAGTTAAACTTTACTATTCGAGAATACTTATTTTAACTATTACCATACCTAGTACTACTATACTACTAGTACCATACCTAGTCTTCATTTCACACTATAATTCATAGTAAAAAAATGGTTATTTCAATTACTTTTATTTATGAGTCTAGCTGGATTTTGTAAAGGAAAATTATACGTACCAATGTATCGCAACGAGTATGCTTTGAACTCAAATTAAATAGTACATAATTTTGCTTAAATTCCTTTTATTAATTATTTAAAAGATTTGGTAAAAGTTGAAATAATGTGTACAAACAAATAAATAGAATTTTTATCGAAAATTGAATTTTGATTGTGTGCAGTCTTATGCAGAATATTTACTCTCTGAGCTTCAATATTATCCAGTAGTTATTATCAGTATATCTGAAGTGTTCTGTATGCGGGAATACCTCATACACGTACGTGACCTACTCCATCGCGAATATATTATTGCATGGCAGAATAGGAATTCATTATATTGTTATTAATGTGATATGGGTAATTTGAAATTCATTCAAAATTCCATTAAAATACATTTAAAAAAAAATTATAAATAATTAAAATATTATTTTACTAATATTAATATTAAATTACATATTCCTTATTATGTTTACTATTGTGTGACCCATCCGATAAAAATTCCTTGAATTATTTAATGTTTTTTTAGTCTAAAAGAAACAAAAACAACACAGGTTCTATTAAAAAAAAATCTAATTCGACACTAGCTGATAAATCGTCTTTTCTTACTTTTCTTCATAATGCTGTTCATGATGTAAGATGACTCGTGCTTTTCTAAAATAAATATGTCAGATATTCTGTATCTGATCGTCCTGGTTAAACGGTTAAGTGAGTTGTAACTTACGTAGTCGTAACCAAATCAATTCTACTTTGAACTTAATCATCTGCAGGGATATTTGGAAACGAGAAATTTATAACTTCGATTACGCATGAACTAATATTTCAACTGTTTGTTTAAGACATATTGGTAAAGTTATCGATTAATGGAACTTCTTGTTCACCTAAACATTTTCTATTTAATGTGAATAATCTAAACTTGTAATGTAAGAAATAAACTTATGTAAAAATAAACAATGTAAAAAATAAACAGTTTTCGTGATTAATCACAAAATTTAATGAATTATATTTCAAAATTTCGTTATTATATTTAAAAAATGTAATATTTTATTGTTTGTATTTATTTCCACACTATTAAACTAAGCCTATGTTCTACTAATTAATGCATTGTCAGGTAAGATAATCTTTAGTAAATCCCTACTTATCCGGTCGATAGAATCTTCTCATCTCGACTCATACACTTGAGATTTAGTCTGTTAGTACTGCACTAATTCCAAATGTTTATAATTAATATATTTTTATATAGAAATTAAAAAGGCACATTTAGATACCGAAAAAATAACTATAAAATTTTATTTTTATTTTGATTATTTTAATGTAAATTCATGAGGTACTCACTGTAGCAAACGCAGCTACTTTTACACTCTTGCATAAATGTCTATAAAATTAACAAAAGACTATTCAATATCTTTTATTAAGACGGTGAAGATAAAAATAAAAAATTAGACTTCAAATTAAGAATTTTAAAGAATTTTAGAATGGCCAAAGATACTTTGTTCTGTTAATACAAAAGTGTTAATTAACATTGAATGTCACTGGAACTTTTAAACTTAATCGTGTCTTTATATTGAATATATTAAATCTGTATATACCTTTTAATCACTTGGATTAATAATAAATATACTTTCGTTATTATTAACGCAAAGAAAAATTTGTTAAAACTCCTATATACATATGCTAAATTAATACATGGATTCGAATCTATTGAACGGAAGAATTTCATAGTCCCATTCCATACACTTTTAAATTCAAGTGCCTTAGAGTGCACGGAAATACGTAAAAACGAATTTACTGCCATAAACTTCAATGAATTTCTATTCGGACCGCTTTCATTCGCTGGGGATTTTCACATTCAAAATAAAAGTACTTGAATTTCTGAAAGAGACAAAAATCCACTTGTAAATAGAATTCAAATTTTCGAAAACCCATAATTTAAGTTTCGAAAGGCGCATTTCTTAATAACTACTAGAAGCTGTGGTAGAGGATGAAAGTATTTGAAAACATTGGTGATTATCAAAATCATCTTATAACACATCGAACAGTATAAAATGTTGATTAGTAAATTATTGTTTATTGTCGATAATGATATTAATCGTGGACGGAGAAAACAGAGTTTAATTAAATATATGTAGTATAGATTTCAATAGTATATCTTCCAATTAATTATTTTTTTTTAAACGCGACAGATCAAAAATAGTTTTATTTAATTAATTGGGCTTTTAACGTCCATCCTTTTTTTCTTGATATCTCTGATTGTATCAATACTAAATAACTTTTGGGTACTGCTTTTGCAATAAATAAACATTTTACAATTATTCTTAAATAAATAGTAGCAAAACTTTCCCTGTTATATTAAATTTTTCTGTTATATTAAGTCTGTAGGATGTACAATTCCTTTCGAATCATATGCTATTTACACTATAAATTTATATATTTACTTATTTCACATGCTGTTTACATATAATTTTGTAACAAATAATAACTTAACCCATTAACGCCGGGAAGGACACTTTTTGCACTTTAATTTCAATTAAATATTTCGACTGAAAATCGAACATCAACAAAATTGAAAGGTATGTATGGTACTATTTTCAAGGTTGCTTTTTTCAATGGTGTTAGCAAAATGGAGCTATCATAATTAAAAAATTAAATATAGCGATTTAAATGTAAAAAAAAACCCGGTTATACTTTTTAATAAAACATTTTTTTTTCATCGAACGAGTATTTTCGGTCACATAATTCCTTCACTAGAGCTGAAGAAAATAGTTGTAGTATTAAGATATATTTTTAAAATATTAACAAAATAAGATTTTAAAAGTTAAGAATTTTTTTCATGAAAACTATAAACTTCAGAAAAATTTTTTTACAAATAAAAACAATGTATCAAAGAGTATGCCCAAATTTTTTTAGAAAATCAAAAAATTTTAAAAATCTGAAAAATTGTTATTCTTTGACAAAGTCTATAGTTTTCGACAAAAGAAATTATTATTCTTGAAATTTAGAAACGATTAATAATTTTGTTCATCAAAAACTATAAACTTTAGAAAAAATGGTCTTAGAACAAAAATATTTTAGAACTAGTCCAAGATCAAACTCAATTTTTTTCAGCTTTTTCAAATGACTTTTTTCACAATTTCGATTTTCTTATTTTTGAAAAATAACAAATTGTATCAATACATTTTGAAAAAAAAATGAGAATATTCTTGGCACATTCTAAGAAGCGTTTGTTTCTCACAACTTTTTTTGTAGAGTGCAGTTTTCAGGAAAAAAATTTGTCAAAAAGAAAATTCTCACTGCGGTCATTTTGTGATCATGATGTTAGTTTTTTAATATTTAAAAAATATATCTTAATACTACAACTATTTTATTCATCTTTAGAAAGAATTTTGTGCCGGCAAACGCGCTTTCTATGAGAAAAAAAAAGTTTTATAAAAAAGTATACCCGATTTTTTACATTTTTTTGACATTTAAATCGTTATATTTAATTTTGTAATTAAGATAGCTCAATTTTAACAATTCTATTAAAATGACAGATCTCGAAAATAACAAGATACATATCAATTTTTTTGAACTTTAATTTTCATATGAAATACTTGATTGAAATTGAAGTAGAAAATGTATCCTGTTCGGCGTTAATGGGTTAAAGTAACTAATTTAAAAAAATATAAGTAACGAATTTTTCGAAATGGCAAATAACAATGGCTAACTATGAACGGTACAAATTATAATTATGAATTACAATATCGTATTTTTAATAAGGCATGAATTCTTTTAAACGACAAACAGTTTCTTGTCTTAAATTTTTCAAAACAAAAAACAATTCCTTTTATTTAAAAATTTATATTTTACTCTAAAATGTTTGCTTTGCTGTGCGTATAGCACAGTTGCCTCTTGAATTTCTTAACTTTAACATTAGATTTTATATTAGTAACCCCAAAAATATAAGAATATTATAAGAATAGTCTAAAGCCCAGTTTAAGTTTAATTACGCCCCTGAAAGTATTAAATATGAACATGTTTTATAAAAAATACCCAATAAAACCCCGATCGTTTAATAATCATTTAAATTTGCTTTAAACCCATGGGATATACTTGGTAGATTTAACGTTGAAAAAGCAGGTAGGATATAACGTGCCGTTATCTGTCCAAAAATCGTTGCGATATACAATTTTTACACGCGCTTTAAACGATTATTCAGTTGACACGTAATCATTTAATAATGGTTTAATTTGTGGGAGGCGTAATTTATATGTACATCAGTAATTAACATAATTGAGGCGTTGGGGTGCAAAACCTGCCAAGTCCAAAAAAAATAAAAAACTGAGATAACCATATAAACGTACATTACATACAGTTCTTTGAAAGTTTAGAGATTGTGTATATGTAAAAAAATGTTTATCCTTTAAAACTGAGTTGTACACTTATGAATCTGCTATCTTTCCAACGTTAGCGGCAAACAGTTTTCCTCGTTTTTCTCAAAATTGTATAAAACGGACTTGGCAGGTTTTTTCACCGCAACGCCTCAATGTACAATACGATTCTGTTTAAACTGCAATAAACATTAACTCACAAAATATATGTTTGAGTCATGTGAAATAAAGCGTTTCAACGTTTTTTTAACATTTTCCTGAATTGTATATTCAATCGATTTGAATATACCTTTTATAACCACAGCCATTTTTAAAAAATTATAGAAATTGTTTCATATACGTTGATTTAGGTAAAATATTGCACACTTATTGTAGCCATTTTACGGACACGTAATTTTCTGGTATATCAACGTTTAAAATATGTGTTATTTTATATACACGTAACTAGAATGAATATAGCAACCACATATTTCTGGAATATTTGATACAAGTATTACAATAAAACGTTCAGATTGTATACACATTTTTAATTCAAACGTTGGTATAATAAACGATAGAGTCTTATTTA
The DNA here is from genome assembly GCA_030407085.1 of Trichopria drosophilae. Lineage (NCBI taxonomy): Eukaryota > Metazoa > Arthropoda > Insecta > Hymenoptera > Diapriidae > Trichopria > Trichopria drosophilae. Next base: position 19,438,008 of record CM059584.1, on the reverse strand, counting down.
TTGGGATTAGATAGACAGTTCACACTTCTGTTTCATGTAGTGAATGAAAGTATTTTCGATTTAAAAGTGGTATAGGTTCAACGTTTTCTTAACATACGTCATAAACGAATATTAAACTGAATTATGTACACGCTTTATAACCTTTAGAATATCTTTTAGCAAACCATCATACGCGTATATTTGTATACAATATTATACCTATATTAAACGCTAAAGTTACGTATAATAAACGAAAGTGGTTTACTTGGTTAGTAATAAAACTAGTAAAACAGTAAATAATCACCATTTACTATATATAAATTGCTGATATTTCTTAATAGTTTTGAATGTATTCATTCAAATTATGTCCTTTCATAAATGAGTTATAACTAAAATATAGAAGAACACCTGCTTTTAACTTATCCACCATAATCTTGTTCTCATGATATGATAATTTTACTTACACTAATTGCGAAATCAGACAGGTTTTTCAATTCTTAAAAGGTTAGCTATACTTAATTTGTAATTTAAATTGGACAGATGGTAATGTTCGATCAAATCTAAAGAGTCGCCTCGACTATATTGAGTCATTAAAATTTGACTAAATTAGATCCTTCAACCCAGAAAGGTTTATAGAATATTCAAATAAAGGTGGTGAAACTAGCTGAATGACAGGTTTTTGTACACGAGACTATTGGATGGGCTCCTTTGATATGAGGGCGATGACCTCAAAATGAGATCTTCGAAGGAAATATTCATTATTCTTTTACGATCTAAACTGTTGGCAAGGATTGTATTGTTTGTCAAAAAACAATTAATTACCTGCTCATTTCATCGTTTCACTAATTTATAAAATTAAATGTGCTTGTCGAAATGTCCGTGTCGTTAATTTCGAAATTTCAAAATTTATTTCAAGGACATTTGTTACATTTGATTAAACGGTATTTAATCACTATACTAACATTTTGAGAAACTTAGAAGACTTAAAAAGACCCGAAATATAAATATCAATTATATTATATATTGTCTTATTAGCTACTAAAAGTAATGTTAACTAAGAAAATGCTAATAAAGATAAATTATATGATTCTTATAAAAATAGTTTACGTATTAACTAAAAATCTTAATTTATTTGTAATTTATATTTAGAGTTGACTTTTTTTTCTATATTATATTTCGATTTACATTTGGAAAGAAATAAATACAAACTTTTCCATTGCTTTATTCACTTATTGGAAATTTTCATACCAAAGTAGATTTTTTATTTCTTTCAATATATCATTAACAGAAAAACATGCATAAGTCAAATTAAAACATAGAAGAATGATTAGTATTCACAAAAATTTTAATTAACCTTTAAAATAAAGAGGAAAAATGTTAATGATTTTTAAGAAGGAAAGAGTTTGTCACGGACCGGGTATAGACATAGGAAAGCGACTAAAAAAGTTAGAACGAAAAAGGAAAGATACTAGGACGTGAAAAATAAAGTAAAAGGAATCGGTTTGAAGTAAGGAGGGAAAAGAAAACAGGGGACGAAAGAAAAATCGATACAGATTCGGTAAATAATAAAATGTGGTGGTAAACGAAGAAACATTGCAGTGAACGCCAATTTTGTGGATTTAACTTAAAAGAAAATCCTTAAACACTGAAAAGAAAAATGGTTGAAGCTAAGTAAGTGTACATATGATAAAAGTTTGCGCATTATTGATGAACAACTAGAGTAGGATTTCAATGATTTCTATTTAAATTTTAATATTTTATATCAGCGTGTCATTTCCTTTATAAAACCAAAATAAGTAAAATTGTTTATACTTACTAATTTTAATTTTATTCCATTATTTTTCTCTAGAATCATTTCATATATTTTGAAACCATAGCACTTTTCCTGTAATGAGCAAAATCTTCATTTTTAATAAGCTTCATGAATTAAAAACCTTGACAAGTAAAAAATTGAGTATTTTCCTTTGATTTTGGCAAAAGTATATGATAATGTTGGTTAAATGTATTAATTTATTTAAATTAATTTTTAATTAGTTTACGAGTAGATAATTTTTAATTAGTTTAGAGAGTATATAAATAATCTAAATTTCAGATGCAAAATGTATCTTAATTCCAGTAAAGTTTTACATTATTTTAAGATATATTTATATCAAATTGAATAAAAATATTTATTTCAGATAGTTATGGTTATGTACTTCTTGTTGTTCATAAAATAATTTAGACTTTTTTCTATAACAAAAACATAATCATTAGTATAGTTTATACGTTATTTACTATTTTCGACGGTGTTCTTTCGATTGGTAACTCAAAAATCTGCAAAAATTGAGTATTTTCCTTTGATTTTGGCAGAAGTATGTGAAAAATACACATTTTTGGGGGAAATTTGTTTTTAAATTTCAGTTTTCATGTCGATACCGCGATTTCTTTGATCGGAAAAGTGCATAAAAAATGCATCAAATTTTTGAAGTTAAAGGAGATGCAGGTAGACATTCTATATTTCACATATAAGTATCCAAAATGGCGGCTTATGCCAAGAAATTTTTTTTTAATTTTTGTCAGCCATTTTAAATTTAGAAATTTTGACCTCACATACGTAATCAGCAACCTCGAAAACGTACAGATACAAATTTTTCCCTATGTCGATAAATAACTTCCAAAGTTTCTCATCTACGGCCGCCATATTGGGTCAGCCATTTTGAATTTCGAAATTTTTACTTCAGATTCGTGGTCAGCATACCAAAAAATATCTTATAGTATAGATAATTCAATTTAAAATTTGTTAAATGCTATATTTCCATATTACCAAAACTTCAAAACAATATCTTGTAATAAGTCGCCATTTTGGATATTTCGAGGTGAAATAAAAAATACCTGCTCATCTTTTAAGTTCAAACATTTTACCCACTTTTGATGCACTTTTCCGGTCAAATAAATTGCGGTATCGACATGAGAAATTAAATTAAAAAGAAAATTACCCTAAAAAATGTGAAAAATTTTTTTCACATACTTTTGCCAAAATCAAAGATAAATACTCAATTTTTTTTAAATTTTGAAGTCACAATTCGAAAGTGCACCCTCGATAGTAGTAAATAAGGTACATTTCGAATTGCCTACGTATTATTTTCAGTTTTAAATATGCCGTGGAACTTTTACATGGGATCGTGCATTCTGGACGTTAAAGGGTTAAGAAAATAGTGTTTTAAATCAAGATAGCATTTTCTTGAAACGTAAGAATAATTTGCTTAATGTTAGTAAATCATATTTCTTGAAAGAAATAAATCATTTTTAATAAATATTTTACTCAGGCAATGAAATCATATGTTTTGATTTAGAAAATGGTAAGATTTGATATCAATAAATGTGTTCCTGACAACAATTTACTCATATGAAAAGCAATTTACTTCATTCAAGTAAATAATTTACTTAAATAGTTGCAATAAAATATTTATTAAAAAAAAACGATTTACTTCGAACAATTTTTACAAAACAGTGTTTACTTAAACGAGATTAGTGTTCTCTTAAAAATAAGAAAATATTCAGTACGTTCCAGTAAGCATTTCCTTGATATTTCTGACATTTAAAAATGGTTTTTGGAACAAAAAAAAATGGATTTTCTTGAAAGAGGAAAATTTTATTAAAATCACTCAATTTCTTTTTCATAGTACTTATTAAAAAATGGCAAATGAAAATAATTCATTATTCTACGATTATGTAATAAGAAAAGAGTAATGATAATTTTGGAATATCTGAACGTAAGACACTGCAAAGAACAAAAATGTAAAGAAGTAATGAAGAGATTTCGAAGTACAAGAAACGAAGCGTGCAAATAAAGGAAAAGGCGGGTAATGAAGTCCAGAATATATAGGGAAGTACGAATGGAGTGAAACTTAATGGAAAGAGATCCGGAAGAGAACGAAAATGTACAAAAGCTAGAAGTACATTGGAGAGAAGATAATCGATAAAAGTAGACGAGGGCATAAAATCGAAAGAGGAGAGAAATTCTAAGGAATAAGATGTATAAAGTATACACACTCGAGAAGTAAAGAAATGCAGAATTGGTAAAATAATAATCGAATTCCGGATATGTTCAATCAGTTATTAAACAAATTTACAGAAATAAATATAGTGACAATAAATGTCTTTCAAATGATAGTTGTAAAGTGATTCTTTTGGCTGGGTTTAAAATAATTAAGACGATTATTTCAATTAAAACGTATAGAATAAAGAAAATTTGGTTAGAACATTGAAGGCTCGTCATGAAATGGTAATGACAATTTTATTGAATTAGTAACAAAATCAATAGCTGCAATATAAGAAAAAAAAAGACGTCAAAAGAATACATAAATTGTTAGACGCTCAGACCGATGCTCAAAACTATGAATTACACTTTTAAAAATTTGAAAACACTAAGTCTTTAGTCATTCTTGACGAAAATTAGTTTGACCCTAAATTTAAACATGAAAAAAGTGTGTAAAAGGGCGATCCCGCCTGTTAAATAATAACAAAAAATGTTGGTGCAATGTTTACGACTCTGAGGACCAAATTTAATATTATGTTTTTACACATAATTTTGAATTCATAATTAATAAGTGAACAAGTAAACGTAAGAAATTGGAGTTTTAATTAACAGATACTTTTTTTATATGAAGAAGAGAAGACAAATAAATCCGATAAAATGTTTTCCAACAAACACGAAGTTGTCAATAAAAGATTCACGAGACAAGTTTCGTTATAAATAATGAATGCCGAGTATCACTAATAACTTTTCATCGCGTACTAAAGCAAATATCTATTACCTCCGCGAGTTCCGAATAGATATAAAAATAAGAATAAAGTACAACAAGAATCGCCTTTTAAAAGTTTCCGTAATGGCATTTCCGACACCCAACGATGGCGGAGATTGTAGCTTCGGCAAAAATACAAAAGACGAAATTATTCGCATTTAAAGAACAAAAAAGAATTAAGATAACTTTGTATTATCTCACCCTTTTTACTTCGTGGAAATCAGAAACTCTTTTATTACGTTTAAAAACGATTGCTGCTGTGAAAATTGCGCATAAAGGACGTTACACTATAAAATCGAGATTACCCATTTTAGTTAGTTATAAGTTAACGGCCCAACCTTGTTTGGGAACAATTTAACATTTTATGATTAAAAAAATAAGAATCTCAGAGAAAATGATATTAAACCATGCATAGTATTTAACATGGCAGTAAACATTACAGTTTTCGTAGAACCATTCGAGTACTAATTCTCGGATAGACAAATGGGATCAGTTTTAATTCATCATTTTTCAAGAAACTTCAAATACAACGATTCCCTTTTAACAACCATCATTAAAAATTGGTTTTATTTAGTATTTGTAAACCTTTTCATCGAACACAGCGTGATTGCACGAGCAAGCCCATAAACGCGACCAATTAAGCGTCTCGGCACACGAATAAAGTAACACTTTCCCCCAGAAAAAAATCCCCCATTTTAGAAACGATTACCGAATCTTCTTCCAGGTACGACTAACGACCAGCCCCAATAAAAATGAAACGCGCAACACGAAAATCCTTTTAAAAGTTTCCTTAAAGCGGCATTTTCAGGCACCGATGGTGCAGTTTATGGCTTCGGCGAAAAATACAAAAGGCAAAATTGTTCGCATTTAAGTAAAGTAGGTGATGACGCTAAAATACCAAGAGGGAGATTGGACCTTCTTAGTCGGTTCCGAGTGAATCTTTCAAGTATGCACACGCACTTAACTATATATAAGTAGGGTGCGTACGTGTGTATGTCGCAAATATGTATCTAGGTAGAAATATAGACGACCTTGCCATACTTGCCACAATTTTCACGAACAATAAGCGAAGAAGGGTTAAATCACTTGTGAACGTTAAAACGCGGAAATCAGCTAATCTGACGCACTTGACGGTATAAAAGAAGCTTCGTCAGGAAGAAGACGAGTCTAGTCGCGTACGTCGTTCAGCGCCATGATTGCCGTGCTGCTACCGTTTTTCTTAGGTTGGTAAAACTGTTGAAAATTTCTCGAAAATACTATCTCTTAACAAATTAGGTGTATTTTATAAATTTGGAGGCGAATGTATCACTTAGTCATAATTCGAGAATGTTTGATAGCATCTTTTTCTAACCTCAATACTGTTCATCAAAAATTTTTGTTCAATCAGATCATTATAAGTAATGAGAAGGATGATGACATCCCATTGTCATATACCAACATAATATTGTAAAGAAAAATCCTTAATACATTCTAATAATGTCTTAGGGCGATCGAGTTGATCTATTCATGATCATAAACTAAAAGTGTTAATTAGAAAGTGAAAATAGAATCGAGTCCAAAATCTCACCTTTTCATTCTTAATGATTATCCTAGTAGGCAAGAAGTACAACACTTAAGTAAATTGTTACCTGTAATTGAGGAAATGCTATATGATTGTCATACAACAAATATTTCTCTGTTTATAGGGAATATAAATTTCCAATCTGACTCAGATTCTGAAACAGGAATTGAATTGTCATGATTTTAATTCTTTAATATGGGAAATACATTTCATTCATTCGAACAATACTTTATCCATATGAGGAAATTGATAAGCTGTCACTTAATGCGCAATTAAATCATTGGATAACTAGTCCTCCAGTGTAAACTCACATATTTTCAGTATGAAAACGTTAGAAAAAGAAAACTTTATTTTAAAAGTATACTTGATGCTGTACGAAATTAATCGAGCGAAATTAAAATTTGTAAGAATTAAAGTTCAGAAACAACAGGAAGATATTAGAGAACATATATTTCAGATCTAAATATTATTTAAACTGAACCATGGAGTGAAAACATGCGAAATCTATTTAGAAAATAGCTTTGCATGCATTTCGATTTTTTTAATAATTCCAGATTTGCTGCAAGAGTTTTAGTTTATTCAATTTTCCTACTGAGTGTATAAAGTATCAAAAACCGTTCAGAATGATTAGCAAATTTTCTCTTGTAAAACAAAATTTATTTCTAAAATTTTTCTTGTCTAAAAGTGTAATTTGAATTCTTTACAATCATACTTCAAAAGAAACTTCTATTACTTAGTAAGTCGTTTCATATTAACGGTACACATTATTGTACTGATTGAATTAAAATTACTATAATAAACATTAATTAAATTTAATGTAAAGAGTACTCCTTGTTCTTTATAATTGTAAATATACATTGAGAAAAATATTTAGTAAATTTATGTATTCTTTAGTTACCTAGTTTAAACTGAAACTTTAGTAGTTTTATTCTATATTAATTTGACTAAAATTTGGTTAATCAAACTTTCATTTAGTTATCTGACTTATATATGTAGCTGTAAATCTGCAAAATAGTTAGTTCTCACTGGATAATTGATGAAATTGACTAAATATTTGTTCAGTAATTCAAAAATTTAACTGAATTAATTTGCAGAAATTTTGTAACTTTGTCTCTTTATTACATTACCATAATTTTAAACTACTAACTATTTGTAAGTTGAGTCAGACCATGCCGTTAGGGATTTAATAATCTCTATGTAGATATTATGGTAAAATTTTTTTTTTTTAATTTGATTAATAAGTTTATTTGAATTATGTAATTACAAAAAATATTATTGTCTGAACATCCGGAAATAGGCATTGTGGTGTTACTTACTATTTGAAGTAGTAAAAACAAATATTATGGAACAAAACTGCAAATTATATCTTGCACTAAAGTATACAATAGTAGTGGTACTTTTAGCTATTATTTGTATTATTAATATTATTATTATTATTGTATTCACTGTCTTGGGAGCAGATTTAACTACTACGTTTTCTAAGTGTTCTTTTTCAAATAACATCTGCATGATTTGTCCTATACGCATAATTATGTCATAATATGAAATGAAGAACATTTTATAAATGCGATTTTAACTATTGTCTTCATATACACAGTAGAGTCTCGCTATATTTAGCTACTCGGTTTCGCACCTTCTCCTCCCATCTCGTTATATTTATCAAAATTAATTCTCCCTTCAAGGTGGGGAAAAAGAGAGAGGCGACAGGCAAATATAACGAGATGGAACCGGGCAAATATGCTGGAATATAAATATACAGAGATGCAAACGCATCCGGACTCTACTGTATGTATATTTTCAGCAAAAGTGAAAGAAATAATTTCAAAACAGTGACCGACAATTTTTTAAAATAACTAGTATTTACTTTTGACCAAAAGTTTTAGTGAGCTTTGTCGAATCAACCTGGTTTTACTACATAAAATGTTAATTAATAAAAAAAAGAAAAAATTACGTTTATTAATTTTTGCTTTAATTACATTTCATTTACATACATCAGATACTTAAATAGTGAGTAGAATAATAAGTGCTTTAACATTTAAGTCAACTTTATCGACAATCTACGGAAGTGGAACTGTTGAACATTATAATTCAGGCCATCAGCATACATAACGTCGACTTTATTATTAATATTAATATTAATATAATCAAATTAACATTTAATTCAATAAATAACAACTGCAGATCGTACCACTGTTATCAAACCCTCCATACAATTGAAAATTATATTAATGATAAGTGACATTATAAAATTTATGTATTCTTGTATGATAGAGAAAAATGAAATTTTTGTAAGTTAATATTTTAATTTTTACCAATGTTATCTGAATTTGAATTTTAGCAAATATATTTTTAATCCAAACTAATGAAATTATTACATTTTTTAATCTTACTAGTGGCCGAAACATAAATCAAATATGTTTTAATTGACGTTCTGTCCTGGTTATTAAATCAAAGGTCCAAAATTTACCGAGAATTTAAATTGAAAAACATTTTTCAATAGTATTACGTACTCGACAAAACGTGACCATAAAAACATATTTCTATTTAGATTACAGATAACGTTTTATGTAAGTTTTTTTAAAGTCGTGACTAAAAAATAAACGGACCAAAAGTATAAAACTAATTTTTTCTTTCTCATGGTCATTATAAAAATCCGCATATTTATTGCATTAGTTACTAGTTTCTTTATTTATATACTGCATACTTTTGTTTCTAAATATGATAATTTCGTTGTATTATTTATTCTTATGACTTCCGTTAAAATCTAACGTGATTTTTCATTAATAAGTAAAAACATTTTTTTTGGCGATCAAATAATGTGTGTATTTTCTGTTCATTTTAACTTTTTTAAAGAAACACTAAATCCTCCATTTTTACGAAATTGAAATAGGTTTTTAAATTACAAAATTTTCACTTTTCATGAACGCTGGTGCGATTGCTACATTCATGAATTGAGAGATTATGACTAAATGCCAATTTAGATCTTTCACAGTTCTCATCGTGAACCTGACCTTCCATCTCAATTATCAATTTCGCTTCTAGCATCTTCAGATGTAAGGAAAGTAGACACGATTCGTTTCAACTTATCGCTGTAATGTTATTTGATCACAATAACTGATTATCGTGATAATTAGCATCTTTAATTGTCGTATACAATAAAGTATTCTTAATGTTTTTTAATGAAGTAATTTGAAAATTGGCGTCAAATTTAAGATTTATTACCGGCAAGGAAGTTAACCATGTAACGACTTTAACAGATTCCTGAACAGCATTTTTATCTAAAAAAAATATTTTACAATTTGATTTACAAAATCTGACATGAAATGGTAAAATTTGCTATTTTAAAGAACCGACTTTTCTGAACACACTAATAATAACCTAAATTACTTCATGTTAGAATTTAAATTACTCTGATAAAAAGTATTTTGGTTTAAGAATTTCTTTGATTAATAATTGCATTACAAATATTGGGATTTGAACCATGTTTACTTTAAAATTGTAAATTTGGAACATGAAGAAATAAATAAATGTCCATGAATATGCATTAATCGTCTTGAATTCTCCATTTAGCTATTATAAATTATTAATGTGAATTACCAGAATATGTTGAAGAAACTTTAAAAATAGAAATTATTCATTATTGTCCATAATAAAATTTTAAAAAGTCTGTACTTAATCTCAATATACACAATATAAAGTACGCCTGATTATAAATGCAAGAATTATCATTTGTTTAATAAAACAATTGTCATTTTTTTCTGCATTCCTTTCTATTTTTTACAATAAATAATTCTATTCATCTGCATCAATAGCATTGATTATACAATTTTTAGTCTTAAAATATATTGTGGAAGACTTTGGTTCTACCGTCTATTTTAACAACATGATTCTAACTTTACATACGAAGAGATAACCTTCTACAAAAAAAAAACTTTCGATCGTATAAAGGTCTTATAATTAAATGAAATCTATTTTTCTACGTAGATATAAAAATTAAATTAAATCTTTGTAGTTAATTCTATAACCAGGATATCACCTGATCTTACTATATTTAAATTTGTTAAATGAAATCACGTTTTAATTGAATTTTGTTCCTGAAATTTGAAAAAGCTTAATGCAAAACGGTACGTGACCTTCATTGTCGAATAATGATTACATAATATATTACCCTTTAAGTATGAATTAGTCAAAACGAATCAAGAAGTGAGAATTAAGTTACCAATTAAATTAGTAATGATTACTATTAATAATAACAATAAAACGATTAAATCATTAGACGAGTTCTATAAATAATATAAAATTAATGATTTTAATTTTTAATGCCATGTTACTAACATCAGTTAAATTTGATTAATGAGTTAGTTTTTACTATTTCTTTACTTTTCATTTGTAAAAATAAACTACGTAATTAATGAGTAGACATCTTTTGTTTACGGACATCAGGATTATAACAAATTTCAACACGGAGCATCATACATTTTAGTACGAGAAAATATAATGATGGTACCGATTACCAACTTTTATATACACTGGTGTCTATTACTTACTATCCCGAAACAAACTTGTACACACAATAATTCTATATAGCTGAGATGTTGTCGCTTCTAACATAAATGTTTCTATTTAATAAAAAATATGTTCATTATACTCGTTATAAGGTATTCTTTTGATTGAAAATTCATTTTACATCTAAACTTCATATTTTCTGTCACCCATTTCTTCATACATAGAGGAAATGATTTAAAAAATAACCAATTGCACTAAAAACAAAACTAAACATAACAAGAAAAATTCATAAAATCCACTTTGCTTAGATTTGCATTTAATAAACCTATAGTATTAAAAGTACTGAATGTTGCGACAATCAAAAAAATGAAAATTCAAAGTAAGAAGTTTTTATTGTAATTTTTATAAGCATATTTCAACAATTTTCTAAACATTTTCTAGAGATAATGAATGTTAAGGTAGTAAATTGTTTATCACCTGAAATACTTAAATACAATCGAAGTAAAGAAATTAAAATTATTAAGAACGCTTAAATAAGGCATTTAATTATTTCTTAAAAATCATTATGAGAAAATAAATAAATTTGAAGGAAAATGAGGAAAAAGGTAACAAAGATAGATCTTCGTTCTCTACTAACCCTTTATTTATTAATTCAATTTCTGGAACTAAACATATACTCTTATCAAGTCTGATTCTTGATGAAGTACAAAAAATGAAGCATTGGAAATGCATATTACACTAAAAAAATAAAATTCTCCCAAATAAATGTATATATTTTGCAGTTACGGAAAATGTTCGTTTAATGTTGCAAAATTACAATAGCGGTTACTAAATCGCACGTTAGCGTAAGAGCTGTTAGTTTAGTAAATAAATTAAAGAAAGTAAATAGGATCAGTTAACAATCTAAAGTCTTTAGGGTAAAAACTCACTTTTTCAAACAGTGACATTATTTTATTAAATTCTAAGAGTGAAAAACCTCACTCTCATAGAGTAAGTATGTTTGAAACTTATATCCTAACATAACAAATTGATTTAATTAAGATATTTTTTCATGGTGTTCCGTTATATGGAAAACAAATTTGTCAAATTTTATATCTCATTCTAATAAAACGTTTGAATGTTCTAAATAAATGTTATGAACAATCTACGAATGGCACATTCATATTTGATAGATGCAATAAATGAGATATGCAGTGCCAAAACGTTTCTTCAAATTGTCTAATTTACAAAATAGAAATACATTTCCATAATGAGACCAAAATAACACCGTGAGAGTCGTGATCGCCCCCAGTGGAGACTACTTGCGTCTCATCCACATTTTTAAGTTCACCCTTGTTGCAAGATTGAAATTTTCGCGTCAAGAAATTTATAGAGTGCGGGTCGAAAAACGGAAAGTCAAAATACCGACATTAAAAGAACCGACATTTAAAAAATCAGTAGAAAGTAAAATCGAATTGTCATAATATCAGCAGCCAAAAAAACCGTGAAAATACTCACATTCAAGAAACCGTCATTCGAAAAACCGAAAAATCCGACGCGTCAAAAAACCGACAGTTGAAAAATGAATTCTCATGATACCGACATTAAAATAACCGACTGCCAAAAAACCGACACTTCACAAAATGACTGCCCGCTACTAGATGTGTCTTTTTTTTATGTATTAGCGTTTTGCCTATCAGTTTTTTGGTAGTGTTCGAAGTGTCGCTGATGTGATTGTCGGTATTATAACAATTCGGTTTTTCTACTGTCGGCTTTTGAATGTCGGTATTAATCGGAAAGATATTACTAAATCGTGGTAAATAGAAGGAAATCCACTTGTTTCTATATTAAGTGGACCAATAATATTTATCATTTCTTAATATTCTTTTTAATGCCGGAATACTCTCTATAAAATGCACGCTTGGCAGATTACATAAACAATTTAAAATAATAAAAAACTCATTATCTTTTAGATATTTAACAATAAACTTGAAAATTTATGAAGCGTTTCCAAAACCACATGAAGTGTGCCGAGTGTTTCCGTTTTACAATAAACGCAACGTTTAGTTCCCAGGATTCCGGTTTGTCGCCGCGTTTACAGTTGTTCCTTTAGAGCGCTAAGTACCGCGATAACCCGGAAACCTGGCAAAGTAAACCGCAGCCGCCACAAATTTTCAATTTTCTTAAGAATTCACTTTTTACTTCAATTGCGGTTATTTATGTACCGAATTTCGAAATGATCTTACCACGTGCCGTAGAAGTGGAAATCTTCTATTTTTCATTTTTATTATTTCTGATTATTGCGGTGGAAATTCGCAATTTTTGCATTATTTTTTAATAATAAATGTTAACAGTAAATTAGTAGAATTTGGCTAATTGTTAAACAAATTCTACTAGGTGAATTAGTAGTCCTCAGTAACTATTTTAATTAATATATTACATTTCCTATTGACACATTTCCTACTTCAATTTCAATCAAGTATTTCATATTAAAATTACAGTTCAACAAAATTGTAATGTATGTGTGTTATTGTTTTCGAGATCGGTCATTTCAGTTGAATTGTAAAAATTGAGCTATCTTAATTACAAAATTAAATTTAGCGATTTAAATATCAAAAAAATCGAGTATACTTCTTTATAAAACATTTTTTCCCATAGAAAGAGTATTTGCCGGTAAAAAATTCTTTCGCTAAAGGTGAAGAAAATACTTGTAGTATTAAGATATATTTTTCAAATATTAAAAAACTAACATCTTGATCACAAAATGGCGACCGCAGTTAGAATTTTCTTTTTAAAACTTAAAAAATGTTTTTCCTAAAAACTGCAAACTCTACAAAAAAAGTTGTGAGAACAAACGTTTCTTAGAATATGTTAAAGAATTCTTAATTTTTTTCAGAATGTGTTGATACATTTTGTTATTTTTCAAAAATTAAGAAAGTCGAAATTGTGAAAAAAGTCATTAAAAAATCTCAAAAAAATTTAGAGTAATCTTTGACTAATTCTAAAATATTTTTGTTCTAAGCAGATTTCCTCTGAAGTTTATAGTTTTTGATAAACAAATATTAATAATTTCTTTTGTCAAAAACTATATATAGACTTTAGAAAAATTTCCTTAGAACAAAATTATCTTAGAATTTATCAAAGAATACACTAACATTTTTTCAGATTTTGTAAACGACTTTTTTAAAAATTTCGATTCTCCAAAAATCAAAAATGATATCAATATATTTTGAAAAATTTGAGCATACTCTTTGATACAGTTTCAGACATTTTTATTTGTTGAAAAAAATTTGTGAATTTTTAAACAGGAATTACTCACTGCCATCGCCATTTTGTAATGACGAAGCTGTTTTATTAATATTTGAAATATATAACTTAATACAACAACTATTTTTTTCATCTTTAGTGATAGAATTCTGTGACCGAAAATAGTCTTTCGTTGAGAAAAAAATGTATAACCAATTTTGTTCGTTTTCTTTTTACAGTTAAATCGCTATATTTAATTTTCTCGTTACGAAAGCTCAATTTTGATAACGTCATTGAAAAGAACAGCCTTAAAAATAGTACGATACATGCCTTTCAACTTTGTTGATGTTCGATTTTCATACGAAATACTTAATTGAAATTTAAGTGCAAAAAGCCTCCTTCCCGGCGTTAATGGGTTAATTTTGAATTATTGATTGAATTAGTAAATTATAATTATGACAGAGAAATTGGCCATTTAATTCAATGAATCAGTATTTTATTTATAAATATATATTATAAACGTTTTTAACAGTAATAAAATTATTATTTATAATTATAAAATTATTTATCAGGAGAAACATTATTATTTATAAATATATTGAATTTCCTATTAATTCTCACTATCTTAGTCCAGGGTCGGTTCTAAAATTTTACTTTTAATTCATTATTAGATCACTCAAATCAAGCAAATGCAGGCTGATTTCTATAAGTTGAAAAAAAGTGTCTTCGTTTTTGTTTCCCCGAGTTTTTGTTCTTACGTCTGTTCACATAAATGTGTTGCTATTCAAAGATCACGTTACTCAAATAAAAAATATATAACTTATTAGATTTCTTAAACCCCTTAGAAGAAAGTGAGTTCCACTCTGTTGACAGGTTATGTTCAAATATTCTAAAACACTTGATTCGACAACATAAAACATATAGCAGCACCGGCTATATACAATTGCAACAACAAAAATTAATTTTCAAACAATACAGTTTTTTTAGAACGAATTTTCAATAAATTAAAACCACATGCTGTACATTTATTAACGATGTTGACAATAACCCCTTCCCATATTTTACTACTTCAAATAATAAAACCGAATTACTAATTAAAATAGTGAACCGGGGTTACCATTTGTCTGGTAGAATAAGATGTTATTAATTTAGTAATAAGACGAGTACCTTATAGATTTACTAATGTAAATAGCGAATGGTTACAAAATGGATAATTCATTAATCCAATATCGTAATACTAATTCTAATATATATCGTAATAATAGTACATTTATGTGCCGAGGGCTGAATTATCGATCTTCGACGTTTGTGAAGCTTGTCGCCCGAGCAAAGTGAGGATCAATATTTCGCCCGTGTACATGTACTTTTAACCGATTGTCGTGAGACTCGATAATTCGCGTCCGAAGATATCTCCCTAGACCGAGAAATCGAATTTTACGGCCGGAGGGTCAAAAATAAATTTTACACATTCAAATTTAATTTAAGAATTCAAGATTAATTACAATCGTAGTCATTAAATAATAAAAGTTGTGTTAATTTTTGTACAAGAAATTTCGAGTTTTATTTCGCGTTTCGTCAGGTCATTGACAGAATTAATATGTACGAATTTTATATGTACTGTAGTATTGTATTTCAAACCTCGAATTGCATTTTGTCGATTGATAAAATATGTAACATATTAGATATAATTTGTATTGAATTTATTTCGACTGGAAACATGTATAAAATAAAACTATTGAATGTTTGTCATTGTAATATGCCTTTTTATTTTTAAAACAAGTACTTTTTTTAAATTATTGAAACTGTAAAAGTTGTGATAAAAAAGTACATTCATTTGTCAGTTTTAGTTTGCACTATATTCTGCCGGTTTTAATTTTAATTATTTACATGCTGCTTGACTATTAAATAATGAGTCATTCCACGTCATTAATATCAAAACTGAGAGATCGATTTTACAGAATTCTACGAAAATTAAATATTTGATGGGTATAAGCATGAAAAATCTTCTGGTAGAATAATTTCTTTAAATTCTCAAAACGGCAGCAGTATCGTCGTATTTAATGAATTTCTTAAAATTGCGATATCTATTTTTCTAACGATCGTATTTATATGCGACAAAGTGCATTTTTTTCGTACTCGTGAGTACTTTTATGATAAAATAAAAAAATATTATATTTTTTCAATTCATTAAGAAATTGGCATAATACATTTTTCAATTTCAATTTTGCTAAAGTTATACCTAAATTATTTTTTTAAAGACTCAAAGACCCCAAAAACAACCGAATGTCATGTTTCAAGCAAAATGTTTTGATTTATTCCAAATGCGTTCGCCATATTTTATCCGACATTTCGAATTGTCAAAATCTGACTTTCGATTTGTAATCAGTGATTCCAAAAAAAACCCAAGTACCAAGTTGGAAGTGATTTAAATCGATTTTTTTAAATTCGTCCGCCATATTACATCCTCCATTTTGAATTTTCAAAATTTGACTTCAGATTCATAATAAGCGCCAAAAAAATGGTTATACCACCTTTCAGTCAAAAAATCATTTTTGGCACTTTGTTTAAGAGTATATCCGCAATTTTTAAAGTCATCTAATGCAATGCTATGCAATACTTCCGTATTGCTGATAATTTCACAAGTTTTTCTGTGAACTGTTTATCCAATTCGGTTAATAATTGCACTGTCGAGAGAATTTTGGCCAAAATACCACACTGTGCGCCCGTCTAACCATTTACCGCCGCGCGACATGTGAGAGTTAGGGCGCGTACACACTGACAGCGAATCGCGAAATGCGGCAAGCGAAAAATATACCCAAGTTTACAATAATAAAAATGTATTTATCGATATTTTTCTTCACACGTGTATAGATTTTTATATTATTTAATTCTGCTCGTTTAATTTTCCATTATGTGCGATCCGCTTACCGTTAATCATAATTCGCTTGTTGTATTTCGAGGTTACCCGCCCTGGTAAGTGAAACATAAAAATTAGGAAGTAAATCGTCAGAATTACAAGACTATGTATAAAAATCTGAAAAAACAAGTAAATATCAATATTTTTAAACAGCAATATCAAAATATCGACTTTTATTATATAAAATTTTTGTACATTTCGCTTGCCGCTTTTCGCGATTCGCTGTCAGTGTGCACACGCCCTTACGCTCTTAAAAAAATAAGCCTCCGTTAATTTTTTGTTGTTTAAATTAACCGTGAAATATTCTCCTGCATGATGGGATGTTCTTTAAAAAAAAATTAGGTCTAACTTTACCAAAATTGAAGTTGAAAAATGCATTATGTCGATTTCTTAACGAATTTTAAAAAATATAATATTACGAAAAATATGCACTTTGCCCAATTTATATATTACAGTTAGAAAAATACATATCGTATTTTAAAAAAATTCAGTCAAAAAATCACGGCCGCCTTTTTGAGAATTTTAGGAAATTATTCTACCAGAAGATTTTTCATTTTATTTTCGTAGAATTTGGTAACATCAACTCAGTTTAGATATACAGTAGAGTCCCGGTATATTTGCATCTCGCTATAATTACGTCCCAGCATGTTTGCCTGGTTCCGTCCCGTTATATTTGTCTGTCATCGCTCTCTTTTCTCAGATTTTCCTTCTCTGATGATCAAATATTCCAGTGAATTTTACATTTCCTATATAACTTGTGAATAATTTATTTTTGATTATTTACTAATATTATTTTCTCAAATGTTTAAACATGCTTCTTATTATTTAGTAAATGGATGAAAATTCTTAGTTGGCACCGCTAAATACGCAGGCCAACATGGTTTTGTTGTTCCAAAGTGAAGCGTAATTTCCGACGTAATTGTCACGTCAGGATTTTGAGATATTGGAGGTTACGTACAAACAAAGATGCCGTTTTTAGTTATATTTGAGGTTACTAATTGAAGGCACAACATTTTTAGGGATTTTTCTTTTAGTTGGATCATATAAAGCTACTCTTTCTGATTAATATGAGGGTTGCAGAATTCAATTCGGACTTTTCTTCACCACGATTCGCCAATATGAAATTACGATATACATGTAAACATAATTTACCTTAAAATGCCCTTGAGAGCAAGCTCAAGGTCCAATTCAATGTCACGCAACCTACATAAATATAAGCAACGATTGAAAATGTTGATATTTACATTTCGAATATAACTTGTTAATCGTCTAAAAACGTTTTTCAAAATTGTGAATGTTTTTAAATCTTGTTTATAACCCATTTTGAATTCGCCTTCTTGAATTCAAAAATATTAATATCTCGACATCAAATTCGTATTCGACAACTCCAAAAAATTCCGAGTACAAATTTTCTAGAGAAAAAAGAAAATACGCAGTAAAAGAATGTCTATGGCAAAGTATGTAATGCAAAAGCTCATTACATTAATAGGTCATATCTCGTAATTTCAAAATCGCGTAAAAAATCGCAAATGAACTCTGTGACTCTCAATAGAAACCTCTTTGGGATTAAAAAAAAAAATTAACAAAACGGCAGTAAGAATAGGCTGACGCACAATATTTTTATTTACTCTGATCTTTTCTCTGTCGTTCGGCAACTATTAAAAAAAAAATTAAAAATTCAAACGAATTTTCATTTCAAGAAATTGATTTTATAACCTATAAAAACGATTCTTACATCATTCAAAATTTTGTGTCTTTTGTACATAATCTCAAAAGTAGTCTAAAACTGAATTTTTTGGGCATAACCTGAAATATCTCAAAATTCTGATATATAATGGATGAATTCTGACTCACACTTTCCAACAACTGACATAATCCCATTATATGCAGGCTTCTGTTAGTAGGAATATCAATATGAGTTTTATATATCTATGAATCCTTAATAAATTTCGTGGTAAAATGTTATGATCAGTATATGTGATGAAAATAAGAAGTCTTAATTTCCCGAATTTTTTTTTTGCTTTTCTTTTCGTAAGAGACATTGAAATTGAATACAAAAGCACTAAAAGAATTGTCATCTTAATTCTCTGATGCCAATGAAAAACCAGACAACTCCATTTTTTAAAACTGGTTAAAAACGTATTTAATGTTTCAGAGTAGCATTTAAACTGCGTAAATATGTTTACTTTTTAAATTTCTAAATATGATATTAAATACAAATTTCGAGCTGACAAATTGATTGTAAATAAACAATATATATATTCCGTTTTCGTCTTTTTAACAACTTTTTTCATTAAAATGGGATTAAAAAAAATAATATTCTCTTCATGAATCCGCGACCTATAATATTGTGAATCTGAAATCAGAATCTAAAAATCGTAACATCAAGATATGAATAATTTGTTCGCATTAGTCTGTACTCTGTTTCAACTATTGAACAACCTCAATTTTTTAGTGTTTCAATACAAAATATTTATATTCATATTTGGTTTCGTAGCTTTATGAAACTAATAACTGGAATATATCATGATTCTTGAAAATATAACACCTACGTCCAAGTAGAATAATTATAGATTTCAATAAATCAACAAAATTTCCTAAATAAATACATTTATATAATTTATTGTTACAAACAGAATGGTTTAGGGCAACGATTAATTAATGTAATTGATAACTATCAAGTATTAACTAGTACGCCTTTTAACTGTAAGATTTACTTATAATTACTTTAAATGCAATTCGAATCTGTGGAAATGGAATATCACTGCAGTACGAGGATATACTAACAGTAACTCCATGCAATCAAAATTAATATAACTATACCAATCGACAGTAATATCCAATATCAATATTATTCGCAATAGCACTGTATGACATTACAATTTCCGGTATATATATCTGTAAAAACAAAATATTAATACTGAGTACAAAAAATCACATAATTGTTGTATACTAAATTTATTGACGAGTACTAAGCAGTTATAAATTTAATCCAAAATATTTTATCATAAAAATACAATTAAATTTATAGAAATCGGAAATTGCCTAAATTAATAATTTTATTTTTTTGTTATTACTGAAACCAAACTCCTTCTTTGTCTGGAATGTTTAAAATGCTATTCAAGATATTAAATCCACTCAGATATAATTAATATATTAAATTGTTGATTAATCAACTGTAATGAATTTGTAGAATATACTACGATTTAAATAAATTAAATGATTGACGCTGATATCGTCAGAGAGGAACAATATGCAGTTCCGAATTTAATTTACTACTGCCTTACAATGTAAAAAATAATTGGAAAATTCCACGACAAACGTATGTGAATTTTACCATATTGCAGAAAAATTCCATAACTTTACTGAAATGTGCTAATAAGGGTGGGAATTTTTTCCCACACAGAGAATTATTAAAAAAAAGTCAAATTTTTGTAAGGGAATTCCAGCAGTTATAGAAAACCCTTGTATTTCTTAATGGCGAAAAAATCAAAGGGTTATACGGATAAAATGAATAACGAATAATGCGAACGAAAATTCGATGCGTTAAAGGGTAGGGAACATAATGCGAATTCGTTTTTGGATTCGACCGCCACCTAGCGTCTTATAGCAGAAATGTGTCCTTTCATAATAATCCTTCGTGCAATTCTTTCAATATATGGGAGTAAAATCAATACAGATATAAATATTTCATGTAATTTCTCTCTTACATTGTAGTAACAAATTACCATAATATAGAAACCTTCCAAAAAATATAGATAATCTCCGGTAAAAATTTTTCTGATGAATATACATAAATCTATTTATATTTGTTACATATGTTAAAGTTTAATCCTACCAAATATTTTATGTGGAACATTACCATTTACTGCAGTTATCATGAAAGATGGACGGCACACTCAATAAAATAAAACGCTGGGGAACAACTATTTCGGTATTAACTCAATCCTTACTTAAATAATAAGGATTCCTTCTTAGGACAGCTGAATAACCTCGCTGAGATAGGAATTTTGCTTACTTAAGAGTATAGAAAATTTTTTAAATAGTAACGGATCCTTGTTCAACTAACAACAGAGATGCAGTTATATTCGTAAATGATATTTTGCTCAATGCAGAAGTGATCAATTATTGAATTAACCAGGTTTCTTAACTATCAAAATAAGGTTACGTACAGTTGTTATACAAATATTATGCCTAATAAGATAAATAAAACCTAACGTTATTTATAATATGATATAAATATATATTTTGATTCTAAAGTTTCAAATACTGATTATAATTTAAAAGATCTGAATCAATGCAGAAATGAAAGAAAACATCCTCCCTTCGTATAAAATATTTATCTATCTTCGACTTTCGGTGACATCTATTATCTCTTTTGATGATAGAAAATCTGTTACTGCAAGATCAAGTACTGAATTTAGTCTTAAATAATTAATAAATTTCCAATCAATTTTTTCAGGCTTTATCTATTATCTATTTTGATGATAGAAAATCTGTTACTACAAGATCAAGTACCGAATTTAGTCTTAAATAATTAATAAATTTCCTATCAATTTTTTTAGGCTTTTGAGATTCTGGCAGAACTTGAGGCCAGGTCATTTTTATGTGAAATTGAAGGAAATACAATGATGGCAAATTGGGGCATTTTTCTCTATTTATAGTACACGTTTTAATGTTTTTAATGTTATTCAAGGCATATTAAATTAGTTTTCTAAGGTACAGTACATCTGAACAAATTCAATTGATAATATTAAATCCTCTCGGCAAATTAATTCTAAAATTAAAGAAAAATAAATAAATATGAAACTAATGCTGAACAATAAAATGAATGAAAAATGACACAATTTGTCTTCATTATATCTCTTCTAATTTATATTCAAAATTAACTTGTCTCGAGTTGTGCTAGATTCTCATGAGCCTGATAAATTTAGATTGGATTGAATGGCATAACTTGTAATCCGAGAACATGCTCAATAAAAAAAGGTCCAAATTGAGGACCGACTCGACTTTTCCAACTTTTCTTTAACATTTCACTTACATTTCGTTTAGACGTACAACATTTTAACGACAAATTTCATATCTCTTTATAAACTTAAATACTTTTTAATATATTATGTATCCTTATTCGTATATATCTATAAAAAGGAATTTGAAAAAGGAACTCCATAACAGAAAAATGCAAATCAGTCATTCCCTACGCTGAGTATTCGGTTGTGCTGTTAGAACTATGAATAGGCATAAATAATGAACTTTTTAATGTAAATTCATTACTGATTAATTTTTTGAGACCTAAATACGTTTTTAATGCGTTAATAATAAAACTTTAATCGAAAGAGCTAGTACATTTCAGTCACTGCCTGTGATAGATAAATATGTTTTCTACTGATTTTTTCCTGTGTTTCTGCTTTTGATAAACAGCAGAAATATTTATACTTAAAGATTACTATTATCGTAATATAAATAGTGAATTAATATTATATTATAAACAAGGTAAATTATTGTGTATTCAAAAATAACGATTAAACAATAAACATATTCTTCGTTGTTCCAAAGAATTATCTATTTTTACTATTTAACACCATTACTAAAAGAATAATATTGTTTTTGTCATAACATTACTTTTTTATTGTTAAATGAACTTGGAAAACTTACTAGAACATTAAATTTCCCCATTACAATAGTCGTAAGTTTGCTAAATCATAGCCACCTATTTTACGAAAAGAAAAAGTAAAACGAACGTTTTAATGTAACTTCACCTGTTACGCCTTTCTCGGATCGAAATCAAAACAACTATCCAACATTTTCACAGCCCAGCCGCCACGCAAAGGTCTAAGCGCATCCCGAAATGGATTGCCAATTTTTTTTTACAAAGTTTAGTGACATATCGGGTGTGCTGTTGTAGCTTTTAAAAATCGGACATTTGCCGATATAAACTAGGCAGAAAAATGCGTTATATCGTATTGTTCAGATCCATTCGCCATATTGCGCACGGGAGAGCCACGCCGAAAATGTCTATGTGACGCCAAATTGTCGGGGGGTGACGGTAATCGATACCAGAATTCATGTTCTCGTCGTCACAAATATAACTCGAATTCTCTATCAGGATAGAATTTGCTAAAAGTGGAACTTTCGGGTGATACATTACGGCAATATTTCAAACACAAATCCGGTTAGAATTTCCGAGAATGACTTCACTCTTGTGTAGTTAACTATAAATAACTGATATGCATAACTTGCAGATATGAAAAATTTATACTTTTAACTTCGATATTAGATTTTTTGAAAAATGATATTTTGTTGCCAATAGTTAATCTTTATTTAGTTATACATTTAACTATATTGAATTTGGTTTTATCCTTTAATTTTTCTACGATAGGTGAACGAATTAGTTAAAAATGATATTTATTAATATCATAATATTAATCGATATTTATAAATTATTACTTTTTACTAAATTAGGCTGCATTAATGGTTAGCATTTTAAAAAATAATTAGCCAAGGACGTTGAATCCTGATGGAAGTTGTGACGAACTGTTAAATAGGTTGGCTCGAATTCAAATTTCCTAATTCCTTCCATTACTTTTTCGAGGATTTTATATCACAGATTGTTAATTCAACACACTTACTATCATAATTTACTTATACTAGTCTTTAATTGTTTTTGTCAATCTTTTGAGGTATCCATAACGCTGGCAAATATATATTTTTCCAATAATTTTTTTAAATTATCAATTGTTGTCGACAGTCCTTACAGATCATTTTCTCTTTTCTAGGCAAATGTTTACATTTATCGAGAGAAATTTTAGAATAATCGAAGAAATGTTTAGGAAACAAACATTAGTCAACAGTTAATTTGATCAAATTAATTTTTCGTAACTAGTGGAGAGTCGGGTTGTAAAGTAACAAAAAAAGAAATAGACAAATTCTAGCTACCTAAATAGGTATCCCAAACAAATTTACATAAAAAAATTGATTTTGTTTTTTAGAATAGTCAATTTCTGGACATAGAAATTATTGTTGCTTACAAAATCGTGTTACCTAGTTCGGTCACTATGAAAGATGAAAATAAATAACAAAAACAATACTTTATTAACCTTATTTAATTTTAGTAATATATTTTTGTGGTAAACTATATTTTAAACATGGATTGCCATTATCTTTAAATATTTTTTTTTGTGCGTTTATTTTATAGTCTTGTGAATTTTTTTTTCTATTTTCATCTTCTCGCAATTTAAAAAAAAACGTATGAAAAATATATGTATCTATTTTTATATTTCTGTTACTTTCAATGTATTTGATTGCAGAAACTAATGTAATACTGCTAGGGGTTATTTCGTCACTTTTCAAACGTTTATGGTGCTTTGTGCACGAGACACAATGTAGGTCAATAAAAGTATTAAAATGAGACGTATCCAATATGTACTCTACTGATAGCGCAGCGCATGCATGTAAGCCACTGATTTCTATTATACCCACATCTATAGGGTAAGACTTGTAATATCTACGCCATTGTAATCAACCACAATTCTGTCGTATATTGAATTTGTTCTGCAAACAACCAATCCCTATGAAAACTACTAATTTAACTAATAAGACCTACTCACTGTACAAAACTTTTTTTAATCTTTTTATATATACTCTCCTGAAAAGTACTTTAGAGGCAAAGTCATATTTCAAAAATAATAATTATTCCAGTACCAAAGTGGACTTTTTGAAATTTTCAGAATTTCCCTGTAATGAAACATTTTTTACACCAGTTTCGTGAAGTATATTACGAAAAAATCTGGGCTCACCTCAAAAATCCGACAAATCACAATATGTGTCTTATAGTCGATTTTAGATTCTGAGTGATGAAAACACTGCAATAATTCGATACTCTCATCCCTTTTTAATGTTTGATTTGTACTAACGTACTGCGCGTTAAAATATTTGAGAAGAAAGGAGTAAAAAGTGCCATAAAATTATGCTAGACAAGTATAAAGTATGAATCCTGTAAAAATAAAAAAATGCTGACCTGATTTATGCTACAAATAGGACACACTGTGTTTTAATATAATTTTTATATAATATATTGAAATATTGAAGCTCTATATAATTTTCAAAACTTGTATCAATTTACTCTGAATACAACTTTCACTTTTTCTTTCTAAATCAATATTGAATAATAAATTTAGAATAATGCACTAAATATTTATTCAATTTAATTAAATACTATGATAACTTTCTCCCCGTTACCAAATATTTCGACAAATATACTAATTTTTTCTTCAGCAGAGATAAAAAAGTGTCGAAACTATCCAAAGTTTTTAGTATTTAGTCATCATTATTTATTTACTAAAATGTTTAAGATGTATACATAATAATTAAGTTTGTAGTGAAGAACAAGTCAATTAAATGTTAGTGTAACATAATGATAATAAAAAATTACAATCATAATTAATAACAAAAAGAAATGATCATTTCTAACTATTAGAATAGTTCTTCGTATTGCAAAAAATTACTAATAACTGATAGTTCTCGATTTCTACGTGCTAATTAGCTACATCTTAGTAAATTTCTAGGTAGAATCTTTTCCTGATGTAAGTCGTCAACAAAAATATACTAGTAATAAACTGAAACCCTAATTTTCCAATTATTTTACAATACTGTAACTATTTCCGTTCGCCTGAAAATAATTTACAATAAAATACACAATAAAAAGAAAAAAAACTTTTTACTTAATAATGCAGAATTTTTAATAATTATTCTTCTTGAAATAAGCGCATTCAAAGTCTTTTTCTAATTACACATAAAATGTCAAGTGCGGTTCGAATTTCCGTTTTTCTACAATGATTTTAGTAGTATATTATATTCATTTCATTAATTATTAAATTTAATTTATAAATTTATATTTTTTAAATTTCCATAAAAAATTCTCTGTAAAATTGTTACATTTCTGCATAAAAATACACTATTTTCAAGGTTGTTATAAAAGCCGATGAAATGTTGAATGGAAATGTTAAAAAAATTTTAATATTATTAGGTTTTCAAAAAAATACATGGTTATTTTCCATTAATCTACATTCAACGGGGTTTTTTTTTAGTGTATTATAAAATTTCAATCAAATTATATTAAAAAAAAAATCATTAACTACAATTGGTCTGCAATGAATTTAAGAACTTTGGAAAAATGGAAAATATAGTAGAGAATTAAAATCTTCATACTAACTATAACATGTCAAAATCTGAAACAAATTCGAATGTGCAATACAATTTGATCACGATTAAAATACATTTGTCAGTATTAAATAAAATTGCGCAAAATGATGTAGTTATGATATCTCATAAATCAAATGCATTTTAGTCGGGTTCACATCTACATTAATAACTTTTAATATTTTAAATTTTTAAAACAATGTATATATCTGGAACGTAATTTATACATTTTATTTTGACTGCCTCTGCTTAATTTTGCAACGTTACAATGTATCGTGATTATTTCAGTATTGCGAATGTGTTGTTTTAAATGACCTCTCCCTAATTCGCTGGGTTCAGATCCTAGATTATTATCTTCTTGGTACCCTCAAGGTGCTAAGCTAAACTCTCGCTCCTCTTTAATATTTACACAGTAATATATATTACGAAATACAATCTAAACACTGCTCGTATAAAGCTATTATTGTTATTTCCGACTGATATCGTTACGTAAGCATTCGATATATTCAATGTGAAACTAGGCAGCAATCTATGCTAATGATAATGAACAGATCAAATAATTTTGCACGAAATGTGCGGAAATTTCAGAAATTTAATTTAAATTAGTAAGTATTCTTTAATTTTTTTTATTTACCATAATTTTAAAACGATTCCTAAGCAGAAAATAAATTATTTGAGGTAATGAATAAATTTGTTATCCTATAATATTGTTTCGATTCGTTAGATGATCAATTGCTTGAACAAGAAAGCAGCAATTACGTAAACGTTGGAAATATATGCATTATCGATTAATCAGTATGACCCTAGCATTAATCCATTTGTCAATTCTATAAACTCATTTCTTCAAGTTACCTGAATTCATTTTTTCCAAAAATTAAACCAAATTCCCATTTTGATCAGAATATGATAAAGAACAACATCATACAATTATATTAATATGATTTTAGTAACCCAAAAACTATTCGACAAAGGTGTGAGATTGTTCTAAACATTTACTGGATTGAAGATTTTGAGTTTCGAAAATTGGCTCAGAAAACACCAAATAGCAATAAACCTGTCTGTCTACTCTTATTCGAGTATGACTTTTGTAGGAAGACATTAGTTTTTTGACATAGGAATAGTTCAAAATGTTTTCTACAGTTAAAATATATGTCTACTGTTGTTATTATCGATATTTATTTACAGCTGCGCAAGTGAACGTGAAGGAATCAGCATGGCAGTATGGCCCTGAGGTGACGTATCTCTTCCAAGTAAATTCTACGGCAGTAACCAACGATGATCATAAACGATCCATACGCTTCAATCTCGATTCGAAATTGAAGTGCAGAATCAAAGAAGAGAATGCACTTAGCTGTCAACTCAGTGATACAAATGCTATAAGTTATCCATCTGACACAGTTGACCCCTCGAAACCTGGTTCCCCAGCTGGACCGGTAGAGGAGCACGCCGAATACCAACTGGCTGAAGATCGGTTCGAAGTGATCTTTGACAGAAATGGCGTCTCCAAATTGGTCGTGAGCAAATCGGTTAGTCCTAGAGAGTTGAATGTGATTCGTGCGATCGTTAACCAACTGAATTTTGGTATCGACTTCAAAGACTTACGCTCGGACAAGTTTCAACGAATGGAGAAGTCCGTTATTGGCAAGTGTGATACGACCTTCCACGTCACGAGAAACACCACTGGAGCAGGAAGAAAGTTTACTGACTTTTACTATCGGCTGACGGGTTTACCGCATTTGGGCTCCAGGCAAGAGGGTGAAGCTGTGAGCGTCGAAAAGTGGAGAAACGTACACCAATGCAGTTTGCGAGCAGATTATTTCTTCGGTAGTCGAGAAGGTCATCGTGCTGGAACCAGTGAAGTTCAAGCTAAATTAGTAAGTAAAGTTGTCTAACTGTCATATATACTAATTACTAATCACCTGAAAAGTTAGACTCATTAAATTATTACGATCTATATACGAGATCTCTTATTTCAGCTACTAGAAATCCGATTAATCGTAATATATTATTCAAACATTAAACTCAAGTAGTCGTCGCAAATAGGAAAACTTTCTATTAATAAATTACCATAATTGTACTATTTCACGTTCCAATTTAAATCTACTTGATCGACAATAAGGTTCTTAACATAGCATTAGAGACATCGGACAGAATAAAGCGAGGGTCATTAGATCCGTCGTACACTCAATAAGATCTCCTGCAAGTAATCCGAAACCTACGTATACCCATTATCTTCCGTATTTAGGCGCTTTGAGTTTGACTGAAAATGATCTAGTTTCGCGTCCTCGTGTATCCAAAAGCCAGACATGCGACACCCCCATGTCGTCAACTTCCGACCTTTGTGGATTCGACGGAGAATTGATCAACAAACGCCGAAACTTGATGATGTTTGAGTCGTCTCATGAAAATTTATTCTCGATAAGATTTTTAAAAACACACGTGATAAAAGCAGACAATCGTGTACCTAATATAAATTATGTACAATCAGAAACATCCATGCCATTTTTCAGTTAACGTCATCTGGTCATATGTACAGAAAACCAAATTCTTTTATATGATTAACTTTACTTCTTAATTATTATTTTTTGGTATGTTTATATTTGTTTTAGTCTATTTTTTAATATTGAACTGCGATTCATTTTGTCATTTTTGCCCTATAGGAAGCCTCAGAAAGTTCGCTGCACGTTACGGAGTCAAGTTTCGGCTCGTATACCTTCAATGAAATTGTGATAACAAAACGCGAAGATCACCAAATCCGTATGTTCGAATATCTTACCATTAGTTTGGTTACCCTCGAAGCGGCCAAGAAACCAATAATCTCGATCAATGAACCAGCATTCGCAAGTTTGTATGCATATCAATATCTCGACGATCCCGCAGAAGAAGACGATGACGAAGAAGATGATCAGCAAGAGTAGACGACCTCATTCAAAATGTTAATTTTTCATTGCTAACAAAATAGCATTTCATTGCAGAAAAGTATACTTAAGTAATGTAAAGAATATGTACAAAAATAAAGAAACTTATTTTGTGATAAATCCTTCCATTTTTATGACTCACTGAAATTAAAACTGCTGAGTAAGAGGTAAAAATCAACACAAGGCAAATTTTTATATATATAGATTTATTGATGATTTTCGAATATCTGTCGATAAAGTCGATTATGTACAAAATAATGCTTAAATATAACTATGTATATTTATATATGTATATGTGTGTGTACATATATATATATATAGTATTATGTATAATTTAATGCATTTAGAATCCTGGATGTAGCGTAACCGAGAATCACCACGCAATCGCGGTCTTACCGTCTTGTTTATTTTACATGGAGAACTGGCAAAACAAAATTAACTACGGTTGAACTAAATTTCAACTTACAAGCGGAAATATATTTTACGTTATAATTTTTCCCGGTAGAGTGTAGGACAACTTTCATAACATTTATAACAGTACTAACATGGCTCGCATCACGAACAGTCATACAACGAAATGTTGGCAATTATTACTTTTCATTCCTGACATAATGAGACTACAGTGATGAAGTAAATTACATCGGATGTACATAAAATCGCGAATGGTATATATTTTTTGATATGGATGACATTTGAGTACAGAAATAGTCAAAATTCATTTAAAATTTGGCCTGGATTACTTTAAATTCCTTAGCTGAAACTAACGGGTAACAGAACTATAAAAAATAACAAAATCAAATGAAGAATTTAACTGATTAGTTTTGTTCCGGTTACTTCTCTTTTAAATTATGAATCTTTCTGCAATCAACATGGATTCTAAAAGGTGTCTAAAATTTAAAAACGTAATAGGCATTGTTTTTTAAATCATCGCTTAAACTACGGTGGATCACTCCGCTTCGATCGGAATAAAGTCGCAATTGAATCCCGCAATTGCTTGCACGTGCACGCAAAATATTCTCCCACTTGCGAAAACTGCAATTTAATCCTCTGTATAGTAATATTTGCCAGAATCTCCATCCCGGTGCGTTCTCGGTTATCGCATATCGTCGCCACGAGGGGACCGCCTCCCCTTATTTCAACCCTCTGAATCCGACTCGTCAATGCTAAAGTACAGAGCGGCTGGGGCCTAATTCTACAATCAGGATCGCCATAAATGTACCTACGCCTCTCTATACTCATCGATATTTACAATAGCATGGCCGCCATAATCTCGTGTACAGGTCGTTGGGCTTTTTGTACCGGTGGCCCGCGAAGTTTTACATGAGTCGCGTCAACTTTGATTTTCATTTTACGTCGGATCGTTTTTTTCTTATGAACAAATTGGACGATGACGCGATTTTAGGTTAGAAATAAGTTAAGTCTTAAAGTAAACTTAGCGATAGGGAGAAAATATATTTACAAAAAATGGCACGCCGAAAGGCTCCACCTGATCTCCTGCGACGGGATTTCCTACACGTCGGTATTTCATTGTTTCGCCTATTTGTATGCAATAGTTACAACACTACTTTGATTTTTTTAACATTCGACTGGAATCTGTCATCGATTTATTCCCTTTAATCAAATAATAATATTTATAGTAATCTCCTAATGCAGTCGAAAAAAGGAGTTGGTGTTAATGTATACAATGGTACGTCTCAAAATTCAAACCAAGTACAGTTTTCTTTTGGACATGAGTGTCAGTTTTCTCGAAACATCCGTTTCATCCACGCTTCCACGTAATACTATAATTTATACTTTTCCAAAGTACCGGAAATAAAAAGTTTCCGTGGAAGTTAGGGCGAAACATAACTCACACCATCAAGTTTAAGATATCGTTTCACGCTTCAGTGTAATGCCGTCGACCACCAAAGTCGCAACATCATGCTGAGCGCCGTATTTAGCTAGATTAATGGAAAATTTGACGCATGAATCATCCAAATTTTTGAATATACGTTGGGGAAAGTATCAATCTGATACATAGTTTAGTTCCTCAAATGTGATAGACATTGTGACGAATCATTTATCATCAAAGTTTGTTATTGTAATGAGATCTTCAGATAACGTTAAAAGTCTTAACAAAAAATATCAAATTCGATGAATTTTTAGTTGGGTTGTATTAATCGATGACATCAACGATTCATCAGCATGAATCATTTTCAGTCTTTAACAGGGTTGCCGATTTAATATCGAGAGCTAATCGTCAGAAGGAAATGCGCGGAATTAATAGGGAAATACCGAAATACCGACGGGGAAATTCGCCCGCAAGAGGGTAAAAGCTGCCCGCGAAGATGCTCGCCGCTTATGGGAATTAAACGGGAAATAATGCAATGCCGCGTGTACCTAGCACAGAATTACTACAGCCACTCCCGAGTGAATCAGCATTCTCAAAATATCTTAAGCGATTTAGGGCTTGTTGTATTGCTTTCTCAATAAGGCTTTGCTATGCATCGCACGAGCGCGTACAAGGAGGGTATTAATGGCTTTTGATCGGTCGCGTCTAAGGGTGGGATTCCCCGGTTCTTCCGCAGCGCCGCCCCGCAATAGGCGCCACCGCCAAATACACCGAGGAAAATTGATTTTTCTCGCGGTCGCAGCTTGCCCTTGCGGCATCAATGCCCCACATTGTACGCGACATCTCGTTCTAGCTCTTTTGTCTCGTCTATTCCCTCGTTTTCGAAATTCTCGCTTTCCTTTACCGTCCAAGCACGCATACAAACGGGTGTCCACTTGCGCTTCCGATCGCTTCCGCCCTCGTCTATGTAGGAGACAAGACACGAGGTCAGTCGTAAAACATCAATTTAAGAACACATAAACTTTTGATCCCAATTTCGATCGACCAAAGATGTAATCCCACATTGGAGAATTATAATTGCAGAATCCGCAGAATATTACGAATTGATGACATGAAATCTGCAAATTTCGTGGAAATTGGGTTGTTCAAAGTTTGACATCTCAAAAACGAACTTTGCAAATTCTGCAATTTACGATCACATCGATTAGTCGGAATGGAACTGGGAGGCAGAACCGTCGGGTTCAAATGTGAAAGTTGCAAAACATTTTGCTTTTCGTTTGTCTTTTGCACTGTGTTACGTTATTAATTTTTAGTCCCTTTGGACTGGAATGTTGCGAAAAAAATGCAAAATTGACATATCCAATAAGCAGATAAGTTTGCAAAATCATACATTCGCTAGCGCAATTGTGGACATGGAAATTTTACATAATTGTTGACGCTCAAGACGAAATATTTTCTTGGTGATTTCATGAAGTAAAAAAATGACCTGTAAAAAAGAAAAATAACAAATCGAGTCATGGCGATTTAACAATAATATTTTCCAGACGAAATACGTGCTTTTACTCGTACGGCGCATTAATGAGTACATTACACATTTTACAATAGCGTAGGATTACAGACAAGATCGAGATAGGCCTTAGAATATTGTGATTCCCGTCCGGACTAAACGATAGATTTCTTTTGTACAATAATTTAATATCCCGTCGATCGTCTTGGCCGACAGTCGCAATTTTAATTACAGCTATCATTCCCTTCGCGTCCCGTTCGATTCGCCATTTGACTAGCATTACCATACGTTAAGGTGCGACATACGACTTGGCACTATACGACCTTAATGCCGTGATATTCGCCTTACGTCTTTTAATTACGTTTTTTACAGAGTGATTCTACTTCTTGCATTAGAGACATTACCCGTCTTGCAACTGCTATTTCATTTCCTTCGTGTTTTTATAAAGTAAACATCCCAAAACATCAACGCGAGAAAAGCAACGCTCTGAATCCTGAGATATGCAAGAAGAGAAAATTTCACGTGGGAACTAAAAACAAACAATAATACAGATTATTTTGTTTCGACCATCGCTCAGGTCGAAATGTGTAAGTACCAAACTGACCAACTGACAGTTTTATTTTTACAAGTTTATCACTTTTTTTCGTTCGTCAAATAAAACTTTTTTAGCGAACGATCCTATGGAATCGATTTTAGGTTTGGAAAAGATTTTCTCAATGTTTTTTTCGAAAAATCGAATTGAAGCGTCAGTGAAAAACGTACACATTCCGTGGCGAGCGCGAGTTCGGATATTCGCAACATCCTACCGTGTCAATGTACGGCATCCAACTGAAAATAACTCGGCGTTAATACATCGATTTTGAACTGTGTACGAGAGCGTAACACGCATCGAAGCACCGGGCGCGGTGTATTTGCGCGGCGTTAATTAATTCAAAAAACCTTACCCGAGCTTAACCGTGCCCCGATTTCCACCGCACGGGAGGGAACTATCGCTTTTTACTCGGCAAAAGAGATTAACGCGTGCGTCGAGCTTTGTGCTCGTGTCACCGGCGTCGAGCGTGCAAGTTCGTACGAGCGTTCGCCGTTCGCATTTATGCGTATGCCCCTGTACGAATCGCGAGGATGCATTATTCTAGCTTAACTACACACCACATATTCATCATGATGTACATTCATTATCGATCGTCCGTAAACGCTGACTAATACGTCCACAATCGACAAAAAAAGATGTCTGGTTCGACGAGGATGCGCATTAGCCGGCCGATTCAATTCGCTTCCGTTTAGAAAATAATTCGAACGTTTAGAATGTATTATTTATACGCACAACATAGTCTTATGTATACGTGATAATCGTGCGTCGCGATAAGGGGACA
Organism: Trichopria drosophilae; assembly: GCA_030407085.1. Taxonomy (NCBI): domain Eukaryota; kingdom Metazoa; phylum Arthropoda; class Insecta; order Hymenoptera; family Diapriidae; genus Trichopria; species Trichopria drosophilae. Next base: position 19,404,209 of record CM059584.1, on the reverse strand, counting down.
TCACCTTGCCGTTGTATTTATAACTCCGCTTTTTTTCAGAAGACATAACACACAGACGTACAATATCCTTGGCGATTTGTTATCGGCGCCACAGGAAGAGAAAGACACTCGTAAAGTTTCGCCTTAATTAAGGTACTCGCGCCTGCATAACTCGCAGTATCATTTTTTAGACCGTTGTATAATCGAACTTGTTGTACCGAGCAAGCTAGACAAAGTGCAATTCAGTTCATTCTTGTTGCAAAACCAACCGTTGGTGTCAATCACATCACGATGGAACTGTCGTGCCTTAGAATTGAATCTTTGTACTGCTATCCTCTAATCCATGTCCCGCAAGCCGCTAGCGGATCGTTCTCTAACAGATTGTTTCGATGTAAAATTCTGCTCCCGATGATTTACTGCATTCTCGACTGACACGATGATAAATTAAACACCGTTGCAATTTTACATTTGAAATAGTTCAAATCCGCGTTAAAAATCGACAATTTACATCGAATAATGAGATTCCGCTTGATCCGGCAATCGTTCGGCAGCCCGATCTCAATCACATTGCGCGACTTTCTTGCTACATTCGGTATTCTTTTTCCATCGAACTACGGCAGAACATTTGTTTGATCAGGGAAAGGATAGATGGATTTTATCACGTCTCTAAGTCCCGATCTCCTTTAAATACATGTCAGTCTTCGAGTGCATAATTTCTACGTCACATAGAAACGTACGCATCACTTACACTCACGCACATATCTGAACAACGGCACTGATACATCGGACGCGATAGCTGGCAATAGCGGAATTTCAACGTCTTATCTCCGACGCACCTTACGCGCGATAAGCGGACTCGCCACGCTCGAGATTTCCGTGTATCTCAAGTTCCTCGAGGCCATCCGGACGCTGTTGTTGATGGGACGATACCGTTTCGATGCGCCGTTGTGCTTCTCGATTTCGATCTCTCGATCGATCCCTACTTTCCCGTTCTCGATAATTCTGCTGATAATGGTGGCAGGCGCTTCCGTTCATCGGCAGTGTCGGGTAAGAAGCGGGATATCTCGGCGGCGGAGGTGGTGGTGGAGGCGATGGTGAAGTCGGCGATTTTCCACACAGCACCCCATCTTGGGATCTTACCCGAGAATTTTGGGGCGCTCGGCGAAGTGACTGACTGGAATGAAGATGGTGCATGGCATTGGTGCCATTGGCAATGTCTTTGCTGCTGGAGCATGCGTTGCTCGAACACAGGGCATTGCGATGAAGACTTGAATTGGGCAGCGTTCCCGGATGGCGCATTTTATGCGCCGTTTCTCCGTCGATGTAAGTAAAGCCCTCTGCTGGCGTGGTTCCGCCGTGTGGTAAAAACCACACACCGCCATGACTGGGGCTCGCTGCCCGAAGCTCTAGCTACAGTTCCGTCACCGGTATTGGTTTCATGCCGGTCGCTATTTGTTGAGCGTGTTGCTGTTGTTGGAATTGTTGCTGGTGCAACTGTTGTTGATTTTGATGATGAAGGTGTAGATGATGCTGTGGCTGTTGATGATGATGATGACCATGTGCCGCGCGTACGATGTATTCATCTTCAGAAAATGTCTTCTGATATTCGTGTTCCTTTCTCGATATTGCTCGATTTTTCCACTCGTAATCCTTAAAGGCGTCTCGTACCCGCCGCCGGCAGCGGTAATATAGTATCAGTGCTATACCAGCGAAAAAAGCTATTCCAGCTGCACAAAGAGTCGCTAACAAAGCTTGTTTCCGAGGATCGGAGAATGCGCATCCTAGTTCATCTGGTCTCATACCTTTTAGAGATTTACTCCGTAATTCTTGTGGTTCGGCGCATATAACGGGACTGGAGTTCCGTGGCGCGAGCACATCTGCAAGCCAGAGTACTGTGCAATCGCAAACCAATGGATTCTCGCTCAGGTCCAGCCGTCGAAGTTCGCTCCAGGCTACTAGAGACTCTGAGAAACTGACGAAATTATTATCACGTAGTATGAGATGTCGAAGATTCGGCAAGCCGGCCAAAGCTCCGTCTTCCAGAGACGTGAGTCGTTTATTGCTCTTAAGAACGAGGGTTTCCAAATTTCCGTTATCGAAAAATGCTCCTCGTTCAACAGTCGTTAGTAACTTAGCACCCGAAACCTCGAGTTTCTTCAAGTTCAAAAGTCCCTGGAAAGCACCGGATCTAAGAGAAGTGAAGGAGTTTTGGCCCAATGTCAATTCTTCCAGCCGGGGTAGTGTCGACAGCTGCTTGGTTGGGACTTCGCGAAGATTGTTTGCGCTTAATTTTAAGCTTTTTAGCGCGTTCAAACCCCGGAACGCTTGCTCCGTTACATTATCTAGACCGGCGCCTGTAACATCCAGAACTGAGAGTCGATCTAGACCTTTAAAAGCGTCATCTGGAAGTGATACAAAAGCATTCCACCCGATGTGCAATTCCGCTAACGCATTCAAGGGCGTTAATGCTTGTGACGGTACAATTCGTAACTGGTTGTCATCCAGATAAAGAACTCGAAGAGCTCCGAGTTTTTGAAAAGCTCCGAGTTCGATACTAGAGATACGATTTTCTCCAAGGTCAAGCTCCTCGAGTTTATCGAGAGAGGTGAAAAGCCCCGTCATTAGGGTCTCCAGATAATTATCGCGGAGATTGAGTACCGTCAATGACCTCAATCCTTGAAACGTCTTCTCGTTCAAGGCCGAAATCTTATTGTGCTGCAGGTGCAATTCCACTAGAGATTTCTGAGCTTCAAAGCTCTTGTCGGGAATGGTAAAGAGGTGGTTGTACGATAAATCGACGTTCTTAAGATCTCCATAGAATTGGAATGCTGCGGCGTCGACTATCTTAATTTGATTATCCTTGAGGACTATTCGTTGAATGCTGGGATTGAGAGCTATCGGGATGACATCTAGTTTTGCATTGATGCAGGAGACGACTAAAGTGACGTCGTCGCAATCGCAGCCATTCGGACAAAAGGCAGCATCAGCAACTGCTAAGTAGCCCACGAGGATGAAGATGAGGACCATCGTTGCTGCGTGAAGTTTAATGTTCAGACCCTGAAATCAAGAGAAAAGCGTCTTTAATAAACCATAATGAAGTAATATCCAGTCGTAACTATTATAACCTAATGATATATTGATTTATGTTCTGTATATGTAAAAGAGCAGTGTTGTGAACTATTTAAAAATGGTTGAACGCACAGAATAATAAGTGTTATGGTGTCAAGTACAACAGCAAACCTGCTATAAGACTAGTTACACACCTTTCGGTGGTTCATTACGCGCGATTCGCATCTGCTGATGCGAGCCAGTAACGTGTGTACATTACTACCAGCTTCTCCCTCAGCCCTATGTCGAGATGCAATTATTACTACGCGTCAGCTATATTACCAACTGCGGAAACGGAACGTTATTAGGCGGGATTATATGCCCGAACTTTGTTGACGACGCCCGAGCTTGACCTCGTTCCTCACTTTCATTGCTATACATTAATGACGCGAAATTACACGATCCCGCATCCAGTTGATTCAGCTACTATTTATAACGCGACTTTCAACAAAATGCTGTCTTTTAATCGAAATGCAGATCGACATTAATGTGGATTACTGCCATGATTCCTTTGATGAACGGGAGACAATTTGGAGCAATCGGGTGAAGGAAATCAACGATAATATCCGAACAATCCCTTATCCCAAGTTGATTCTCTCCTGACATACCGGATTGCAGCCTTTCATTCTGCATATTGCACATCTACCCATTATACGCACTGGCATGACTCGAACTACCCTTAATATATGCGTTTCATCGAGTCGGCAAATACGAACCAGCAAAACATTAACATATGAAAGGACGGAGAATTTCGACTTTTTTTCTCAATAATTTAATAGTACATTGTCACTCCATTATAGCAATATTAAGCAAGACTGTTCTCGTGGATTTAGAATGGAAAATATTAAAATTCTACACTAATTCCAACGAACCGTTTCATGTCGACGGTGAATATAACTTTTTACGAATCTAATGTGATTTCTCCCAATTGAGAATAAACGGACATTTTAACGTTGCTAATAAATGGTTTTTGTGATAAACCATGTTTATTCGTGAAATAATTAATTCGATTTCGCCTAGTCGCGTGACGACTTTTCAAGGGTAAATTGCAAAGTGAATAAAAATTAAATACATTTAACCGCGATATTACTGCTATAAATTTGAGCGCCTCGTTGATATTATTTTTTAAAGTGAAAGCGTTATTTGGTATATATCGCACGACTCGATCCTTTGACGCGCAGATAATAATTTCAGCTCTCGACTTCTGTACTTGTCCCGAGTAGAGTTGTCAGTGCTTCGACTCGGAAAATCAGATTACGTACAGCGAGATATTAAAGCAAATTTTCAAAGCGAGTTAGGGCAATTGTAAGTCGCCTCTTTCAACGAGTAAAATGCGCGGATTAACTGAAGAATCGCGCGATGTCTCTTTCGATTAATTACGCGAACGGCTCAGTGTATTGAAATGAAAAGCGTCTTCTCTTTCGCGCTACCGTTGGTAATAGTGCGGACAACCATAGAAATGGCAAACCAAAGACAACTATAATGATGTCTCATAACCATCAGTTAATATTTTCGTTAAATCGTAACCAACTCTTTCTTTTGCATTTAGTTTCAAAGACTGTTCCTGACGAGTATCGTTGATGTCCGAATTGGTAAAAGAAAAAAAAATATCTAGCTCCCCCAGCCCCTAAAGGATTACCGCTTTCTTCACAGAACAGGTAAAGCCTCGCTAGGATAGTTGGTATCGAACTGATCGATAGGCCAACTAATCCTAGGGTTCTCTACTAAAGGCAGAGACCGCATTTACTCAATTCCACACACTGTCGTCGAAATTCCTTTTTTCAAATACTTAAATTATCACATTAAGATAACTTCGATTCCAAGCGTTTTGCTGTTTCCATTTATTCGACAGGTCATTTGATATTCTTAAATAAAATTGCTACATGAGACGATTTCGGCTTTAAAGCCTGATGGCAACTACGCATGATTTCTGGCTGGTAGGAGTTGTTTCGTCGACTGTCAGTTCAACAGGTACGTTCCCGTGAGCAATGGACGGTGCATCCTAGCTGACTACGTTAAAAGGGAGCATGGATTCCTTCTCGAACGAGGAAAGCTGTAGTAACGCGAAACTGGCCCCAGGCCAAAACATTACTTTCAACGAGAGTTGAAAAGAGACCACAAAGTAGGTAACATGTTAGTGCAATAGAGAGACAAAGATAACAAATGAATTGAAGAGAGAGAGGGAGAGAGAGAGAGAGAGAGAGAGAGAGAGCCATGTAGAGAAATAGAGACAGAGATTGGAGAGAGACGAGGAGAATTCGCGCGCACAGCGGTAACCCAAATGAATATTTAATTTCTGCATATCTCAGAGCCTGAACTTTAACAGGGAATTCCCGAGAGGAAGTGTGAGCTCGTCTTTGTGTAAGACCTGAATTTTACTAAAAAGAGATTGCAATCGAGACGCCCGTTTCCCGTTAGAATCCCCTAATTCCTCTTCCTCTCACGCCGATCTCCCGATTTTCCTAGTCGCCGTTTATGCGGGAGATCAAATATAAGGACCTCGAGACGAAGACAAAATCAACTTTGTGCCCTGGTACAATTACCATTGCAGTAGGTGCTCCTTATATTTAACTTTCGTCAGTGTGGATGTTCTCTTGCAATCAAGCGGATCCACTACAATTTACTAGCTTATACAGTGCGCAATGTACATCGCTACCTAAAACCATTGCGGTAAACAGAAATAGATTTTCCCTCTCGAACAGTCTTAGTAAACATCGTAGTGCACCTATATAACCGCACTTCTCGGAAATAGGTTGGGAGAATTTACAGTTCCTGGTGCTGTCTCATTTATAAGGGAATGCATCCTCCGCATAATGGTGAAAAACTCAATATGTTCACGATCTTAATGGCGTACATTTCTGCATTGATAGTAATTGATAATTAAATATATCAATAAACAAATGATATTATCCTCGCATACATCCATAACAATAGCAAACAGTAAACTTTCCAGGAAGTAATCTCAATAATCTCAAACAATGAATTGAGCAGTGTTTTTCTAAATTGAATTGCAGGGTTACTAACAAAGCCATATTAACTAAAACAGTTGAGACAGTTGTCAAAGATTAAAAACTACTAAAGACAAAACCCCAGTCTAAGCGAGTTCATATTGCAGCTGGCGACGCGTCATGTTCCAACGAATTATTTCCCAAAAATAACCTTATTCGCAGACAGTGAAGTACATCCGGTTCAGGAGACTTAATACCGCGCCAATAGGAGAGCCGTTGAATAATTAAGTACGTACTTAGCGTAAAGCCCTGCGCGAAAATACGATCGGCCATCGCGATATCAGGGTTCGGTTTACAGCTCTAAATTCCTGCCGTTAAATTCCAGTCCCATATTTACTACAGGCGTACTACCGTTCAGCTACGCGGATGTTTGTATGTTTTCGGCAGCGAAGCAGGAGGGATTGTAGGAGCGGGTACCCCTATGCCATCTTACTGGCGTTCGCTTTGTTACGCGCTACTATGCTACGTGTATCGTAGACATCCGCAACATAAAACTGCTGAATTACTTGCACGTAGAACTCGAGTTGGTGTAACAAACCACACGCAGAGAAATCGAAATTCATTTTCTGCCGTTAAAGGGCTCATAATGATAGTACTTTTTCCCCCGTTTATCGAAAAATTCGAGAAATTTATCATTATCCCCAAAACAATAGTTTATAACTACATGTACCGGTCTGCTGACTACTGCTGATAACTACTGACAGGATAATTATACATCGCAGTTTAAAAATGATACGACCGGAGACTATTGATCGTGAACACCTGGAACTCGTTGACCGTCAAAATCCCCAAATTCCCTCGGCGGCTGACCCGAGACACCAAAAATTTATCAGAAGCTCTTTGCCACCTAATGTGCAGGAATGAATCACGTCGCGGAAACTCCTTAACGTAGAAGTAGGACACCGTGCCGTCCAATAGCGATGCTGCACTTCTGATAGCACCCAGTCCCCGAGTTTCTTTTCACCCTCGTACTCGACGTCCTCTCAAGAATAATGAAATACAAGAATCTATCTTGGTAGAGTGACCATAAGGCAATCCTCTTTAGACTAGCTAGGAGGCTGGTGGATTTTTCGTGACCCAGTTTCCAAACAAATTACTCCGTCAGGATTGGCGCGATTCAGCCGATTTTCGCGTGCATCATCCCGGAGAAATCTTGTAACGCGCGCGCACTCGTACCGCAAACACCGTCATGCCACGTCGACGTCACTTCGACCAGACCCTCCCTGAAGCACGCTTCGCGTACACAGGCGTAATGGGTGCATAATAATGCTTGGCTGCAGTGCATTATTAAGTAGTTGAGTGCACGTTAACTGGGAAGCGCTGTCAGCCTCCATCCAGACAGGACCGCGCTGGAGTCGACGACGCGTAACGAGCCGCGGGTAAATTTTCAAAACAAGCTCGCGCGATTCATTAGTATCGAGAGCAACGGGAGAATAAATCGATAGACGCCTTTGGCATACTCGACTGAAAGCACACTGACTTTCCGAATCTGCATACTTACGCGTACGTGTAACGATTCCTTAATTTCAAAAAACCTCCCGAGGTCGAATTAGAAAGAACGCATTTGCCATTGTCACCGGAGTCGTTAGAATCGAATTAAACGGATTTTAACGAGCTAGGACAAATATACGCGTAATTGTAGAAGCTAACACGATACACCTTCGTCTGTATGGAAACTTAAATTGCACACGAATGTTGAAAGTCAATCCCTTTCCATAATCTGAATATTCTTCGTAATCTACATAGCGTTTTATAATCACGGTGTCATGTTCGTAATCTCCTTCCGACGTGTATAATGTTGCTGTTATTTTATAATAATTAATCTCCAGCCACCAAACTCTTTATCAGTTTACAGCGAGGAATAATTGTCCTGCTGTTTATACCTGCATAATTTAAGATGTGCATTAATATGCCAGCAACCACCATTTAAGACATACTTTAATTCTAATTAAAACCGATTATAATTGACTCATAATTGTCAACAGAAAGATACACATTTTATAAGTTTCATATTTTACTGGTTCCATTCTTTTAAAAGCCACATCGATATCTACAAAGTGTAAGAGATATTACTAAAACGCATCGGAAATTTATTCAAATTGATATCATCGATGCTCGATAGAAAATTTAATAGTCGTAACGTGCAATCGTCATCGATCAACTTATAACTGTATGAATTTCCAATAAAACAGTTGCTACTAAAAATTGAATTTCTTATTTATTCACTCGAGTTATCGGTTTCCTCGTTTTTGCTCGCACTTTGAATACGCCCCTCTGTAAAAGCTTTAAGGTGAGGGTCGGTGCTTTTTTATTTGCCGCGGGATTCATGTAATTTATGACAGGAAAGTCCGTTATGCATATTCTACATGTACATTATGCGGAGGCGATTTATCAATAAAATATTGCTAAACGGCAGTTGGTTATTTTTTATTTTTCAAATTTTCGAGTGCAATATCTTTCGCTGCTTGAAGTCATACTGAACATTGAATATATTCAGGATAGTTTTTAAACTTAATTAATATTTTGCTCTAGTAAATCCTTTAATTATGAATTATTCAATTTGACATAATCATTATCTTCTTTTATCTTTATAATGGATTTTTATAATAAGTTAAGCATTTACATTATGACCGTTACAACTCCATCGGCGAAGCGAAATGATCGAAGTATGAAACTTCTCGCCATATTCTCCGAAGACCGATGAATACGGTGTTACTGATAAATTTCCGCAGCCTGAAATTTCCTTGACGTTCGCAGGGTCTATGCCACTGGTATTCGTAAACTGGATTCATAACATTGTTAATGCTACACTGAAAAGTTACGATGCGAATATGGATTTTGAATTACGAGCGTTGGAAGTTAACCAATTACAATTTTCGGTCGAATGAAGGTAATTATTGTCGCGCAAAACACGATGTAAACTTGAACCGTTATAATCGAACGTTTCGTTCACTACTCTACAGCTCCAAACTAATGACATCCGATTCCAGGGATCTCTACAAAGTTGGAATATAAAAGTAATAAATCTCAACCTTAATGGTAATAAAACCTACCGGAGATGCGGACAACAAAGAAAACTTCAAACTCTCCTCTTAAGCCCGGCAGCGACTTCCAAATTCAATTACGTCTAAGTTCAGTAAGCTCAATATGTTCTTCTACGGACTCGTCTTGTATTGTTTTCCAATATGGCACATGAATACAGAAAGCACCTATAGTTGCTGACTCGATAGAGAGAGCTGAAACGTAACTTGATTAGAACTTCGCCAGTACCATACTTTCTTATTTATGGCAGTGACGTTACGACATTAGTTTGCTAATGTCCTGCCGTACCTAAAAGCACCAGGAGAGAACGAGTAGAAAGAGAATGGGGCAAAAGAGAATCGGAAGGTGTCATAGCGAGAACACAAGAGATAGAGCGAGGCAACAGACAAAAGCAATGAAGAAGCACCATCAATGAGTCGAGGCAAGCCAAGAGCAAGTCTTATGGGAAATTACACTATGAGCTTCCCGGATTACGTAAGCCACCCTCGACCTCGGCTCATCCCGTACGTCTACTCCAACCTCCATCTTCGCTCCTCTTAACGTCACCGCGATTGCGCCCGTCGTATTCGGGAAGGCATCGGTGTATTTTACCGAGGAAACTAGCTGCGTCGTGGGCCACGGGTATACTGCACCGGTCTAGAGAGCAAAAAGGTCAAGCGAGCTGAGCTAAGCCCTTAAAACCCGCTTATTTGGGATCTTCCCAAGAGCTAAGGTATAAGGTGGAAGGTAACTAGAAGAAGAGACGAGCGGGACCGAGGTATCTAAAGTTCGCGAATTTACCGACGCGGACGGAAACGAGGAGATCGTAGAACATCGCCCAACCAGACCAAAATCTCGCCTGGGATTGAGGATATCGGACTTGAGAATTTCGCTCGAACTGTCTGACAGTCCTAACCGAGTCTCCTTGTCCTCTCCTCGGGTACTATTCTTCCTATTCCAATCTATATCTATTCCCACAATTTCCGTTCTGTTCACCAAAACCGAGAAATAGCGCGTATATTGTCGGCCCGATTGCTATTCGCCTATACATATATCGTTATCTCAACGTGAAACATGAAATTCTTTGAAAGACCAGAACAACCATTTTTCCGCGAGCAGTAAAACGCAACTTCGAAGATGTATGAGCCACTCCAAGTTTCCGTGCCACCCGACGAAAGTTCAAAAATTTATTATGTAAGTTTTCTCGGATTGATGGACTTCCGAAAGCAGGGGCGGAGGTAAGTGAACTGTCGGCGCGTGAAATGTACAAGCCCGATATCGAGTTGCCGATAGAAGCCGTCGATTTGCGGAGATTTGTCGAAATCGTACGAATGCGGCAGAAAAAGCTGCGAAAAACTAGAAATAAAGCTCGTCTAAACGCCCCTGTGTCTATCGGCTACCTTTCCGGGACGGGAGATCTCGCTGTCGACTTTTATCCCAGGAGTTTGAACGGCAGTCGGCGCTTCGAAATTGGAGCTCGATATTTATTCACGGTATCGTTCTCGAATTGCGCGAGGCTCGAATACGAGAAAGAAGAGGAAAAGCGAGAGCTAACTGAGCACGAGAGCGTTTCCACGCTGATTGCTTCTTGGTCAAAGACTAGAAGTATTTTGTATACTGAACGCCGCTTTGATGTTACCGAAGCGTTTATCGATCGTGGAATTAATTTTCTTCGGAATGTCCTGCCTCCGTGCCTCTGGGTTCTCCCTCTCAGTCTGTCTTCCATTCGATACGTTTTTCTTTTTTCCGCGAATCGCATGCCCACCACTATCTCCCTGTTCGATCCTCTCATCCGTCGGTACGAAACTACTTTTATTAGGGGCAGCCTATCTGCATTTTGCTTTCCGGCAGCCACTGTGCCGCGGTTACCAGGTAGATGGAATTAAGCGTCGCTATACGCGCTCTCGCGGTATTATCGGGAGATTGCATTTTAGCATAATAGCTTGGGAGAGCTCGCAAAGCGGGCTATTTTGAGCGACGCGCGCGCTGCGGTCTGACGTGTGCCTGCACATTTATCATGTTCAAGTTTTCGCCTCTCGCGTGCAATTTTAGGACATCTAATCTACCGGCACGTAAACGAAATATTTAAATTCTCCAGAGGGTGCTGAAAAATGGGCTTCAAACTGGAAATCTAAAAACTGACATGCATCCTATTGCTTAGGAGGAGTCGAGTGAGGGATATCCTCTTGCCTTGCATTCTACGATGCAACTCATGGGATTTTCAAGATAACGCAATTTCATCAAAGCGTATCGGCTTAGTGATCAATGCTATTAATAATGAAGTAGACACTACTAATTTAAGAACTGTTATAGTAATCGGATTCGTATAGATGTTGAACTATTTAGATACACGTATTCCAATTAATTTGAAACGTTCAAAACTTACCAATGACTGAAAGTTACTAAAGCAACGCTATAATCCTCAACGTAAATCGGGAAAATTACATTGCATATTCATATGCGTCCGAGGAAAATTCCCTGGAAATTCCCGACACCTTGCCAGAGCTAAGGCCGCGTAACGGCTTCGTAAACTTGACTATCAGGTGGGCGAGATGGGCGCCATTTGGCTATCAGAGTGATGCGGTACGTATTTCAACGAACTATAACAATGAGTACCGCTGCGGAAGTCGTGGCTGCGGCAGTGCGGAGCCACGAACGCGTTTTAATGATGCACGGACGAATTATGAAGTGGTGGGCAGGCCTCGCTGGAATAAGGAGGAAGGGTCTCCAGTATTCAGTGAAATGCATAATGACCGCACGATGAAAGGAGGGCTGCCAGCCAACCGCGAGAGTGCCTTGGCTGTCGCGTATTATACCGTCGTCTCCTGGCGGCAGACATAACTTCCGCAGCCCTCTATTTTGTCGGTACGTGATTCGCGTACGACTTATGATTCTAGGCTATAGCTACGGAGAGGCTCGTAATCTACCGAGGTGAGATATCATCCCTTGCTATTTTCCGAAGTCTGGAGAAGTAGGAAAGTTCCGACAGCTCAAAATTGGTAGAAAGAGATGGGGAAGTCCACCGATATAAACGAAAATCCGGTATCGCCTGGGGGTTAAAGGCTAGAAACGTAACGAACAGAATAAGCTAATAAACGAGGGACGAATAAGGATGAAAGTTACGAAATCATTTAAGTCGTTACAACGACTACGTTCCATGATATTTATCGGCGGAAATAACTCCGAATTTAGCCAGCCGCAAGTATTGCAACCGGACTGCGATCTTTTTCCCCCAGATGAATCGAGTTAACAACAGACCATGTGCTCCTCGGAACAGTCCATTCTATATGCCGCGATGTACATCAGGGGGTGTCAGGTTGTATTTTAACCTGAATCAATATTTACCGGGTTCCTCTAACGGCGCACCAGTCGTTCCGCTCTGCCGTAAGTGTGCGCGAGCGCAAACCACGGTTCGCATGCTTGACTGCCTCTTCATGCATGCATGTATGCGTAAGTCTTATCGCTCTGACTTAATGATGATAATAATGATAATGACATATCTGATAAGTAATAACGACCCCTGTCAGGTAACCAGGAAGATTGATTTGGCGTTAGCAGCTGCACTCGAACTTTTAAACGTTCTTAAACAAATTTGAATTAATTGATCAAGATTTTAGGAAACCAAATACTTTCGGACAATTGTGAACGTGCGTATGCCCATATTAAGTACAGCCAAGTGCATATAAACGCAGACATTGCCTGCGTCGGGTGTTAGTCGGAACAGAATAATGTAGGCATGCTTGACTACTCCTGGTTCCGTAAATCTATTGTTAATACGTCAGGACAATAGTAGGTACGTCCTTATTCTTGAAAGAGTCTTCGCCCGTTAAACATACGCATGCGCTTAGCGCACGAAATCTTGTGGAATAGATCCAGCTTACGTATTCGTAAACTCGATCGCTAGAAAAGAAATTCATCTCTTGTCTCGGAAAACTTAGGAAAAGAAATGCATCTCTTACTTCAAAGTTTAGCAATTGAGCTTCGTGAAAGTTTCCTCGACTGCGTGCGATATTGGTCGCGCGATCTGCATACGTCGGTTGGTATTATCGCACACCTGAACTCGTGAACGAGGCACCATTAATCAAAATCAAGTTGCTGTCCCTCGAGAGTAGGTTTGCAATCGTTGAAATCGTACCAGATCTCACGTGCGTCCAACTTTGTGCGTATATTAAATGCACATACATCAATTTCCTATGTGGAGTTGACGAGGGTTCGAATCTGGTTGACTGTGTACTCAATGTTCACGCAATGCGTTTCACGACAATTTCATAAGTAACCCGACAATTTCAATTGATTGCAATGTCGATAGATTTTATCCAAGCTGCAATTTTCTGGCGAAGCACTTTGCCAAGGCATTACGCACATTTTCTCATAATAACGAAGGACTTTTCCCAATATGCTATCGAAAATTCCGTCGCGATCCACGACGAGGAATAGTCGGCTGTCGATAACTTTCTCATCTTTACTCTACTTGCCTGGGTTCTTCTCTCCACGCAGAGACCGAGCACTCGAGACGTAATCTCAAGGGGAAATGGAAAAAGTCTCGGAAACACGCGATCGGTGCTATGTGGTTCTAGAATCAAACTACGCAGGAAGCATATCGAGGAACTGGCATTGCATAAAGGCAACGAAATCCCTCCCAGTTTACTGGAATGTTCGGATGAGCTCCCTCCACACGTTCTATTCTCTTTGATGTTTTGGCCAAACTTAATTGGCATCCCTTATCTGCAATGTGTAGCCAAGTGCTGTTTCCATGCATACATCAGACCTCTTCGTGTATTACCTTCTGTACTCGATATATAAACGATTTTTTGTTTGAATTAATGAAAAAATAAACTGTTAAAAGTGTAATAATATAAAGGAAGATTTAGATATCCATTCAGTTATGAAGAATTTAGAAAATCCGAACTTTTGATCCAGTTGAATATCATAAACATTTCTTTGGCAACGATTCAAGAGGTACTTCCAAAAGCAATATTTTCGAATGACCAACCCGACTTTGTTAAAATGCATTTTATTATCGGTGGAGTGACTGAGCCAACGTTGGAACATGATCCGCCAAACCGTTTTCTAGCTGGCACGATTCAAAGAGAGATTTGCACATTCCGCACTAACATTTCATATTATGCAGAATGATGTATTTTCATTTCATGCATTTTCGATCGATAATACTTATTCGATTTTATATTCGGGAATGCCTCTCAACTCGGGGAAAACTGTACTAAGGTACTCTAATTGTTCCACCCATCATAAATCCGTATCATAAATCTATATCATAATCCACATTGGGTCTTCCATGATCAGAACGATGACATGTCATAATACTACTCGAAATCATATTGTTACCCAGGAAATAAATGTCATATTCGGGTGGGAGATTTGCGTGCGAATCATCGTGCTGATCTGCTTCGCTAACGCCAAGGTGTTTAAGGGCTCGGGTTATATGCAGTCAAGCAGTAGCTTGCGTGCCACGGGACACGTGTTACCAGAGAACGACTTTGGTAACATATAGGTATATAGCAAAGCCGCAGTGTCAATTTACAATGCTTATCAACCCGCCATATCATCCCCGCCTGAGTTTACGCGAAGGCCTACCGTATGAGCGTGTGATAAATTGCAGAAAGATTTTTTTCTTTTTAAAGAAACGTTAACAACGTTAGCATGGAAATTGCAAAAACCTGCGCAACCCCTAATGCTATACAAATTATTCGTGATAACTATGACGAGTTTAAATCGAAAGCCGCGGGTATAAAGTGGTTTACCGCTGTTCTCAAACTTGTTTTTAAATTATTTTACATTTTATCGCAGAAAAAAACTTCGTACACGACACCAATTCTAGTTTACAAAACCAAACTTTTAAAGGAGAATAAATAGAAATGCATTTCTTTTAGCAAAAGCTGTGTAGAGAGATGGAATCCAATCATAAAATTTTGAAGAATGCAGTGTTGATTAACGTATTATCGATACAAGCCATATAACGTCCCCGAAACATAACCACGGAACGATGTCGTCGTCTCCGTATCAGTTAGCGGATGCACGAAATGCAATAATCAGAAATGATGCCCGGAGGAACGTGTGGCCGAAAGTTCCCGACAAAATGTTTGTACAATTCGAGTTCGCTAGAAGTTCTGGGGGAAAATGCGGGTGTATTCGGAAAGTAGAGAACAGTAGAACTGCAATAAACGGGTTAGTTAAAAAGTTTGAGGAGCCGTACCCGCGCGAGCTCGAATAACAGTACCGTTTTGACGAAAACTTTAATTTCTGTCGCGCAGACTGCCGGTGAGTCGAGGTGTATATGCAGTAAAAACAGTCGTAATCGTATCTAAATAACGTCACTTTACCAGAAGAAGAAACTGCTTTGAAGTTTCGCTTTAGGCGCTAGTATCTCATAGATTAATTATGAAAAGATGCGAGTCGCGTTTTCCGTCGTCTAATGACATAACTTCAAATACACTGAGATTTGTAATTTTTTTTGTGGAATATTTTTCTTACTCAAGCCTTTGAGTAATTATTCTTTCTTTTGGCTATTTCTTATTATCGGGAATGTACCTTTTATCCAACCGCTGAAACGGCAACACAGTTTCAAGAAATCGAGGCAAAAGTAGAAAAAGAAATGAGCCTTTTATTCGACAAATGGAAAAAAGACCTTGATCGATTTTTAAATGAACATCCTGCGGGCGCGGTCGAGCAATTACGAAAAGAAAATTGCTAGCCAAATGTTATCGGAACACCTTGTATTTGCCGGTGACTGGAATACTGGCTTTCCACCCGTCTTTTCTTCGTCTCTATTATGTTCCCGGTGGCTTTCTTTATCAACGAATGCGCCGGAGACTCGATGCAAATCGACAATTCTTCCGCACTGTGGAAAAGAAGGTGAATCTGCTGGAAAAACACTTTTCCTTTCATTACTCGTTGAGGACAGTCTGGAGAAGGGGGAATGCACCTAGAAAGTCCGTCACAATTTTCCGTAATTACGTTTCAGCAAGCTGGGCCTCGCCGACTCTGGTTCGCGGCAACGTTATTTCCGGCACTTAAAATCAAATAATGAAGCAGCGCGGGTGGGAACAACGATTGTCCCGTTCGTTTGCGCCGCCGCTGCGATGAATCTTATCGGTTGTTCGATCCGCTCAATGAAGTTACAGTCTAGTAATTGCTGCAGTAATTAGGTAATTGGGTGTACGACCTACCGAACGTTTGACGCAACGCCAGTGGACGTCTTTCATCGCCTCTTCTAATTCACGTCGACGCCCCTATAAGACGTCGATTCGCTCGATTTGCGCCTGTCAAAACGCCAGATTAGGGAACTCGATTTAAAGGGGAACTATGCCGATGTCGTTTATGGTACTATGTGAGGGAACTTAATCCTCCTTTTAAACCAATTGTTGTATCAAGTGCTTTTACGATATAACTGGCGCCCAATTCGGTAACAAAAATTTTTAAAATAAATTTCTTCCACTTCATTTGCTAAAGGGCTTTTTGGATAATCTTTAGAATTTGGAATACGAAACAAAACCACAAACGACTCGTAGTGGACAGCGCTGGTCGGAACTCGTTGTATATCATTGAGGAAAGAGAAGGGAAATTGTGTAGCTGGCCCGATGCCACGCTTCCCGCCGACGATTATTACTGTAAGCATTTAGGACTTCATTAGGTAGCTTTTGATGAAAAGCCAACTTGCCTCAAAGTTAGCCTGCTTTTCTCACTCCAATAATCATCATTCAAATTGCTAATCCAGGGAATCGAAGGACAATAATGCGGCGAGTGCAAAAGAATGAAAAAGGAGGATTCTTTGTTACGAGTAGGGGAATGAGTATCGTCTACTCCAAATTCTAAGTGTTCAGAAGGTTCTTCCGCTTGAAACGATGACAGCTGTGTTGAAGAGAATTTAGTCAAGCGTAGAGCAATGTCAGGGGCGCGGAACGTGAGCTGTACAGCTTCTATTTTATGATGTGACTGCCATAACAAAGTGAAGACTTTTCACGAAACTTGTGGAAAAGTAACAATTTCGTTCTTTCTGATAAAGCATATGAAATTAACGTTTATTGTGCAAACTTTTATCAGTAGACAGGGAATTCTCCAAAGGTTACTCATGGCATTTGAAAAAAATGTTCAGGAGGTAAAAATCACTCTGAATAGATGTGATTGGGCGAAAACAATTCTGGTTTACATTGAGTATACTCCCAACAGAGGAGGGATTAGAACTCTAACGACGACCGGATGAAAAATGAAAAACCTTCTTAAAGTTTACCCTCTTACCCTTTCCGAAGCATAGAGAGTAAAAGAAATGTGATTGGATACTTCAAAAACTTCACATCCAGAAAACTTTGACGAATACGATACCCGCCTGACAGAATAATTAAAACCGAAGGTACGGAGGTTCCTTTCCTACTTTAGAAGGATAAGAGAGCGCCCCTAGTCATAACGTTGATAAAAGAGAAGGTTTTGTCTGTAACTGTCATCGTCAAATCTCTCAAGTATTTTCCGAATCATTTAATCCCTCAAACTGCAATTGGCTTGCGATTCGCTCTAAGGCAACCTCGATTTACCCCCTCGAATACCTGCGGTGTCGAAAGTGAACTAATCCAAAAAATCAATCGACAGCAGGAGAAAAAAAGAAAGGAAGGAGCTCGCAGAAAGAACATTTATTGGTCACGATACGCGTAATCCCTATGGCGATACAGTCTTGCGAAATACATTTATAAAGCACTGAGATAAGTGAAAAGAACAATGGTCGTACTTTCTCGTTTAATATCGCGACTACCGCAACGAGTGGGATATTGTTATGCATGAAAATTTATCGAACACGTCCGTTATGCATAAATCCGCCACCGCGAGTCCTCCTCTGTCCGTACGGAGAGAGAAAACCAAATAGAAGTTCGCTAATCCGAAACCCCTTGCTGTTATCATACACGATGCAAATAGGCCGATGCACGAAACGTTTATATTATAGATTAGCAGACGTGGCGAGCGAAACTCGCAGAGCGCAAAATTCGCGCGATCGAGAGAGCGTCAAAATTTTCTGGCTTATCGTATTCCTATTGCGAAAAGCAATTTTCCATCTGTACCGCATTCCAATATGGGAGAGACGAGAGATATACGGGAAAATTTCAAAGCTTATCATATTCGTATTGGCTGAAGCAATTTACCGCTCGTACCGTATTGCGATATAGGTGCTGGGCTAATTTTTTCGTTTTATCAGTAATTGGGAACATACATTTTCCCCTAATAACATGTGCAGATCGTCGTTTATAAGATAAATTGCTAGGAAATTTTCAACACAGAATACAAATTAAAAAAGAATGCTGGCATTCAATTAGTTCAGTTTCGGAGAAATGTATATGCTGGAGCTTCCGCCCGCTAATGTACAGTTTTGTCAGCTTATGTTCACTTAGTGTAGTGTCTAAAGATATCAATGATAATCTTTTGTAATGAAAATGTTTTTACAACCGCTATTGGACTTTAGTGTTGTTTGTAAACCGCCATTATTAAAAACAAGTTTAACATCTCTCTAGCGGCTTTGTCGCATATCGAATCATGTTAGAGGAAAAAATGTTTCAAAATGGAGCATGGATGTTAAAATGATCACGGGATGGATGTACATTTCAACAGTTATTGAAGTCGGCAAAACATCACCTGTTCTACAGTGATCATGAAGCAAATTTCACATACCGTGAAGATCTTAACGCTATGGATTCAACGTCCTAAGTTTCCGAAAACCCTATATGCTCAATTACTCAAAAAATTGTTTTTCTTAATAAAAAAACCTTGAACTATTCGTTTCGGTTTGATTTCGACAAGTGCGACCGTAAACACCATAAAAATCCCACCCGACTGCGGTAAACAGTCGGGAAACTCCTTTCGACGTGCGCCGTCGTGAACGACGTCGGCGTCGTAAGCGAACATTCCGAAAATGTAATACCACCCCGGAGAACCTCAAGAAGCGGATTCCTTTTTTTCTTTCGATGTCTCGGGGACCCGTTCGTACCGTGGATTCCGCCGGTGGCATTCGGCGGGTAACTTCTGCTCGTATTTCCGTTATCTTGCAAAACGCTGGTCGGAGAGAAAAGGCGGAATGAGGAAATCAAAAGCCGAGGCAACTGGCGCGTAAGAACTTGGACAAAGAGCGGTCCATCCGGTTGCTGCTACCGTGTCGCGAAAAGCTTCGAAAACGTCTCTTCTATCTCCTTTCCTCCCACACTCATAAACCCACACGATCCACAGACACACACGACCGCAACCATATATTCACTCCTTTCCCACCATCTCTCTCGTTGGTGCTTGTACTCTTCCACCCCGCGGAAAACGTCACGCCAAGTGACTTACTGCTCTTTCGCCTCTTGTTTGCCGTGACAGCCCCGACTCGGAGATGAAGGAATTTTCGTTTTATTAGAGACCCGCGCGCGTCTTTCCCAAGAGTCCTCCAGCGCCAGAAACACGCAACGATAATTTTCGCTTTTACGATCGCTCCGCGACAATGGAGCGACGACGACCGACCGCTCTCCCATGCGATATCCGCCGTAATAACTTCTATCTCGCGACTTTTGTCTCTTTTCATTTGTAAATTTCACGGTGGGTCCGGGGAGAGAGCGAAGACTGCGGGAAATTTTATGTCGGATTTGCCCGAAAATTAAAGCGGCTAGAGTAAAGAGATCTGGAAAACTGTGCCTCGGGGACTAGGTGAAGTAATCTTAACGCAGACGAAGATAACGTTCGTTCGGGAACGTCACATATAATCCGGGGAAAAACTTCTACATGACACACGTGACCAGATACCGAACGTTACCTGCATAGCATACATATACGTGGGCCAGAGCCCGACAATCGATAGTTTTTGGCACGTTCCGCAGTATAAGCGTTTCGGGAACGTATTTTCACCGGGTGCGATTTGTTATTTATTTATTTGCCGCCGTGTTGTTCCGGAATCGAGAACGGAGTACGTGAAATCGAGGTAAGCGTGTCGGTCGATATCGTCCGTAAAGTGCCGAGAAAATTTAAATTTGAATATACAAATGTGCAGCGTGCATCACTTATCTGTGACAAGATGTAATTTTTCTTTCCTTATCGCGTACGAGCAATGGGAATTGAGCCGGAAACTTACCTGAAACAGAAAATACGACATCATTAATATTTTTCCACCAGACACTTTATATGTGAGTTATTAAATTATTTCGCGCATTGTACTTTAGTACATTGAAATAAGACTTTTTCTTAATACAGTGCCATGTGGGAAGAATATATATTCAATATAGAGACATTTAAGTTCCCAAAAATTATTGCTTGGGATTGGGGAGTGACCAATAAGCAATTTTGTAAATTTAAATAATGCAAATTTTATTTTATTATTCAAATACAACCTTAAAAAATTAATTATTGAGTCGTGTGACAGTACCAGAACTGTATACAGTCAAGTATATCATAACAGTAGAAATTGCAAACACAAAATTTACTGCAAATCATAACGTATAACTTAAGGAAGAAAGGTCGTCCACTCAAAGTTACCATCTCAAGACCACAACCATAATGTCATCATTAATCAGTATAAAGATATAATATAAATAATCATAATACTACTATTATTATCTGTGAATTAATAAAAAAATTGGCAACGGTCCATTGATCAAACAAGACAAAATTAAGCATTAATTACCCATTGGATTTAATAAGAACTCTGAATAATATGCTTGGCTGGACTTGAAGAGGTAAAGAATTTTACGCGACTGTCTGTAATTAGATTCCTCGCCAATTCGTTATGAAATAAATCGAGTTATTAAGGGCGGAAGGTTACGAATTTCATCAGGATGTATATTTATTAAATAAAAATTGATGCTCTCTTAGATGATTGCTGACTTAATCGGAAACAATGTATTAACTTTTTTGCTTGTAGTTATTTCTATATAATTTGACAGTAGGCCTATCAGTAGGCTGGCGGCGTATCATTTCCCATGTCAATATTTCCGTACGTGTTTGAATGGATTTAACAGTATGAGATGGGCATTGTGGCAAAATAAATTAATCTCTTTATTCGTGTACAAATCAAGAAATTGTTTCCACTGTTTTTTTGGTACGTATCTGGTGCTCTAAACCGAGAACTCCAAACATTACCTTTGGGAGTTCCGAAACAGATTGTTGAAGGCATCTCAATTATTTTGGGAAATCATTCTGGGTGCAACTAGAGTCTCCATCATTCTATTTAATTCTTTATTTTTTAAATCGTCTTCAATACTGCCTCCATGGGGGTTATCGATATAAATATGACCACTTTTGAAGAATGGAGATCACTTCTGATGCAATCTTTTGCTAATAATGGTCTCACATTATATTTGAACATATTTTTTTTTATATTATTTTACGTCGACTTTTCTGAATCTATATGGGACTAAATCGCGACGGGACCGACAGTGTATGAAGATGGAACCCGAACCACCTGAGCTTTGGCGTTATTAGACACTTATAAACAAATATAGAGGTGTCCCGATGTCAGATGGCAGAGGCCAGGATCGAACCAGGGTTTTCTGATTCCGAAGCCGATACTTTACCAACTGAGCCACCGCCGCTCTTACATTTGAACATTTGAGACTATTTGATAGTTATAAAATGCTAATACCAACATCAAACCAAGGCGTTAAATCGTCTTGAACATGAAGAAATGTTTTCTATGAATAGCACTAATACTGATGTCATTAGTCATCGATTGAGTAACAGCTGAATGGGAAAGGTCCTAGGTTATCCAAGAAAATTGTGAAAGAATAAACAAATTCTGGAAACACACATCGAAAAAAATAACGAAATCCGCATAATGGGTTATAGTTGATTTCGAATCCGCAAAAACATTTACACGCACAAGCTGAGTAGGAGCCATTAAAACGAACGTTATTGAAGTTTTAACGAAGCCACCCAATAGAGGCTTGGCCTGCCGCAAAATAACATCCTTATCCGACCGCCATTTCACGGTACAGAAAAACCATCCAATAACGTTACCCCGATCGTAAAACGATTTCCCAGCCATCCGGGCGATTTCTGAATTTAACTGACCACTCGAGTTATCCTTATCCTCGAGCATATCCCGGAAGTTCGAGTCGGATAATCGGATATGTATTTGCGTAGCGTCACCCGTAGCTCGGGCGCTATAAACGTGGCGGCGGTAATCCTCGGTATCAAGGAACACGCTGAATCCGGGCATTGTGCAAGCTCGCCGCGCACGTAGTGCTTCGTGCCGAGCCAAGTTTCGCGGGGCCAGTTCATGAAATTTCGTGATTTATGGCTCGTTAATCCATTGCTTCTCGAAGGAAAAAAAGTGCAAGTTTATAAGACCGACGTGGTCGAGAGAGACGGTTACCGAGGGAGATAACGAAAATCAATAGAGACCAAGGCGGTTGAGAGGGAAGGGAGTGGCAGAAAGAAGATCGCTTATATAGAAAAGTTGCATGAGAAGAACTTGAATAAAAAGGGTAAAAAGTCAAACTCTAGAGACTTAAGAAATAATGATGGAAATCTGTTTCCGGATATAGAAAATTTCGTAATTGTGAAACATTTTTAATCAACTGGAATAAGTTTGCACCAGCGATAGACTGAAATCCAGCCGGGTTACCCTGATCGTATCCGGGTTCCGACCAGGCTTGTCACGCTTACTCCACTTCAGCCTGTTCAGATTTGAGATACTGACCGGGTTATGATGGGAACCCGACCAGGTTACTCTCGTTGTATTCGTCATTCCAAAGAATCGGGCTAACCCGGCTGGAGTCCAGCCGAACCCCAGATCGAATTTTTAATCGGGTTAACCAGGCCGTATCTCGGCTGGAGCCCGTTTCTGTTGGGGTCAACTTGAACCAATTGAGTGTCCGGATGCAAAAGTGCTTTAGCCGCTCGGTCCGACTCATTGTAAGTAGTGACTGCCAGTTTCGCAGTTTTTTGCATTCATCTTATTTTGCTTGATAGATAGATTTGATAAAAATTGTGCCCAAGGGATCCTTCAGATGTCGCTTTTTTTCGCCAGCTGGCGATCGCCACAGCTTTCCGTTGGGACGTGGGAAAAACGCGACTTCTGAAGGCTCCCCTGGACATAATTATCATCGAATCGGAATGAGTTACGGCTCAAATTAAAGATATTTTCAATACCTAAGATTTTGTCACTAGCGGTACATTCCTATCTATTAAGTAAACGCGATAAATGCAAAAATACTGCGAAACAGGCTGTTACTACTTACGACGAGTCAGACTGAGCGGCAAAGGCGTTTTTGCATCCGAGTACTCAATTCTACTCGGGAATTTGGTTGAAAAAAAAACAAATTACTTCGACGTAACCTTAAACGATGTTGACGTTCATTAGAGGATTCATAAGCTTCACCAAACTTCATGTGCTTCAATAATATTACAAAATGAGAATACAAAACCTAGGCAGAAATTGGTAGGAAGTACCATAGCTTTTTCTATTTTCTATCGACATTCTTGAATAAAATTCGAAATATACTTAAGTCTATGTAACGACATATTTCTCTCCAAATGACACTGACAACCACCAATTAAAATGTTCAAGTTGACCGGCATGTATCGTTAGGGACTGGATTCAGGTTCACGTCTTTCATTTCAATCGTTGATGTGAGCTCTCATATCGAGTGATGCTAAAATCCTTCTTTTCGATTGACCTAACTGCACTGCAATATCAGATTCATTATGGACATTTTCATAAAAGTCGCATTAGCAACATCAATTAAAAATTTGTTATTGCAGTTATTGAGACACAAGAGACATACAGGAAGAATATTTTACTTCTTTTTATAGTACTCTATTCATGGCAGAGGTACAGATATTAAACATCTGAATTCAATTTGAGAAAATTAAATCTTGTTTACAATGACGTTGTAATCAACCAAAGGATAGGTAGCTCCTTTGAACTGCAACATTCTTGTAATCTATTCAAGCTTCCATGTGGTTATTAAATCTGTGATGTCATTCTTCAAGTAGAAGTGGGACGCCCTTCAATTCAAATAACGACTGGTTTCTAGTGTCGAAATACTTTCTTACTGCAAGTTCGACATGTTCGACATTCAATTGTAGACACAATGTGGGCTTTGAATTCATTTCGAGATGCACTCTACTTCTAATGTTATTTTTCTATTCAAATAGGAATAATGTCCGTCGATGCTATATTTTACTTTAGAATATTTGAGACTGTTGGAACTTGATATTCTGCTACTGATCATCATAAAATAAAAATGTTTCCTCTCAGGAAGAAACTATTTAAGCAATCTCGGGAATTTTATTTTCATCAAACGATTCTTTCATATTATACATATACTATATAAAAAAATCAAGAGCAGTAACCATTTTTTCTTGCTCTACAGTATAGCTTTCCCTCTTTGCGAGAAAGAACAAATTTACATTCTTGTTTACATTATTCGCAAAAAAGCTGTTCCGGTAAATCCCATGGCTATGTTTTAATTTTTTTCATATGTAAATATTTGTATAAACACGATACAAGTCCAAATATTAATTCTTGAATCTAACCAATCAAATTGTTACTAAAATCTTTATAACTTCGAAATTAATGTATCATAGCAGTTTTTAAATTAAAGTCAAATTGAATTAGATTGCATTAGTTCAATAAAGTCATGGAAGTCTATAAGACATTTTCCAATTTTATTTTAATATGTAATAAATCTTTTTATCTCGGCCATGAAAATTCATAGCTTTCATTGATTATGAATTTACCGGTTTGAGGCTTAAAGGCCTTTGGCCAAATTCCTTTATTACTAGGACGTGCGGTAATCTATAAGACGTATGCTCCTAATATGTATTCAGGCGAAGGAAGCCACATCGGCTAAAATATGTATATCAAATATTCTCGATAAGATGAAAGAAAATTAATAAGTGAATACCGTTCCAGCGCTTAATTGATTCTTTTATCACTATTTATCCTAGTTATAAGTAATAACATTGACATTTACACACGGAGATTTTGTTTATTTATCAAACACTTATTAACTAAGCTAATAAATCTTGAATTGCTAAACACAATACAATATATTTTAAATGTTAACAAATATTTGAATAATTTTTAAATGACAAAAATTGATGAAGTAAAACAATGTCATTAACCACCAAGAAAGACGTTTATTTAAATTTAAAAATTACTCTGTTCTGCATTTCGACATTTTCTACAAAAGGGAAGGTCGAATATATAGGACGACAAACGAATTTCCGACTTGTAATTAACGACCTTGTTCCGTAGCACAGGAGAGCGCGCATATTTCATAACGACTATTACAATTTTGTTTTTTTTTTTTTTACAAAAACTGTTTTGAAAATTATTGCTCTTTTTTTATGATTTTTCAAAGTTATCTGCGGGTTTTCTTCCGTGTGATATTTTCAACACGTTTTTTGGTTATATCCAGTTTTATATATTTTAAAATTAATAAGCATTGCTGAAATATTTATACCGCGGTTTCTGCATCTGCTTTTTATTGAAATTTAACTTTTTTATGGAGTTATTAATTACCCGGTTATTCGCTTTAAAATCGTTATTTAGGATTTTTTGAAAGTAGCTGCATGCATATCTACATTTCTAAATAAATTGCTAATAAATTGATGTCAAATTCACACTCAGCAACTCCACGAGCCGCCAAGTAATGAGTTTTCGAGCATATTCACTTTATTTTTTAAAACTTTTCAAATTGCAGACATATTGGATCCACCATTTTGAAGTTTGAAATTGTATTAAACCATATTTCGGTATATTTTTTTTTCAATGAAGGCGAACATCTTGGTATTATTATTTATTTTCCGTCGAAGGTTACTTTGAAAACTAAAAATATGTCTCAAGGAAATAGTGAAACAGAATCATATATCTTATAAATCTTTTTAAGAAGGATTTTAACTAGAAAGACATCATTAATTTCCTTCTAATAACAAAATCTTCCTTGAGGCATGAGTAGAAAATCGATAGACCAATCAAACCAAGACCAGATAAAAACGAAATGAAGATATAACGATGCCACTCGGTAAAAAAAAATGAAAATAAGTAGACATTGCACAGCCACTTCGAAAAGACGAAAGTCGACGAACGAGGAAACGTGTAAATCGCAAAAAGAACTGGAAACGAAAGGGAAAGAATGGGCAAAAAGCGAAACAACGAAAGCTACGCAGCCGACAGAACCGAACCATCGCCGGAGGGAAACAGGCAGAGGGAAAAAGAAAAAGACAGAGCCAGAAAGAGAGATCAATGAACAAAAAGCAAACGTCGAAAAGAGAGCGCGGGAGATATCCAGAAGCTGAGCTGGAGCTGGAATCAGTGTTGCTCGCGGAAATCCGATGAAAAATCGCAAGATTATCGCGTCGCGCAAAAAGAATAACGCTCCGGGATTCCCCCGTATATGTCGTACCAACGTAGGCGAGCGAAAAAGATCGGTACTAGACGCAGAAGCTGTTTTGGATCAATTTCCAATTTCGCCCAGTAAATCTCGTTTGGATCTCGCGGTGTCGAACTATAGACATCGACCTCCTCCTGGATCCTCCCGCCCTTTCCAGCATGTTCGATCTTCCAATGCAAACTGCGTTTCACTTAAGTTTGAAAAGTCGGAACCAGGTCAAGTGAGTTTGTGTCTGACGTTATACCAAACGCTCCAAGGAACTATCGGCGTGTCTAAGGGAATAAGGGATGGACGCGCACCCCGCAGTGTTGGAGGTACGCTCGAGCGGACATTATCCGAGTGTCGGACGCGAATTGAGTTTGCGCTTTCGTGCTCCTCTATTTACAAACGGAAACGAGGTTGTTTAAACCCGCGCGAGCGCCGTTTAATTCGCATATGTATACGTAATTAGAGTCGGCTCCGAGATGAAGGGAACCAC
Organism: Trichopria drosophilae; assembly: GCA_030407085.1. Classification (NCBI taxonomy): domain Eukaryota; kingdom Metazoa; phylum Arthropoda; class Insecta; order Hymenoptera; family Diapriidae; genus Trichopria; species Trichopria drosophilae. The sequence continues at coordinate 19,377,249 of CM059584.1, read as the reverse complement.
CCCAACCCAGCGAAAATAATAATAATCGCGTCGGCGATAAACGGATTGGTTCTCCAGTAGGTCACCTGGAATTTTTTTCTTTTTTTTTCTTCCACGCGAACTCGCGAGCTTAATTAAAAGGTTCCATAGGGGAGTGACCGGCGCAATACCGAGTTGTTAATTTTGCAATGCGCCGCAATAATTACGATTTGAATACGTTGCTCGTTACGAAATTGCGTTGCTCATCCCGGCTCCGTAATAATTCGCGTTTCGCATCGTATTAAAACTTACTGCAACGCCAAGAACGCAAATACGCTTTTTGTTGGAAACTTCTGATATGAAAATCCAACCACTCGTTTCCTAGAAATTAACGACTTCATATAGGTTAACGATGAATTTGAAAGTTTGAACTGCTCTATTAACCTCATTAATCGATATCGATAGTAGAAAATCCTACTCCCATTTTATTTCAGGAAACAAAAAAACTTTTGGAAGGAAGGTAACGTTAGCTAACCTAAACGGCATCGCATATGTGGTGAATCTCTGTATTCACTTACCAATGCTGAAGAAACATGCAATTGAGGAATTCAATTTGTAAATATCAATGAAAGGTGTTTTGGTAATCTAGTATTCTAGTGAAAGGGTATTCTGAACATGGCATTTAGTCATCGGGAATTTCGCGGATTTATTCCACTCCCTTCCCCCCGAAAGTACGTTAATGTTGGGTTAATCGGAGGTAATTATATAGGTTATTTCGTTAGATTAATTGTAAATATCGCCCAACTTTAGGATAAAAGTGACCCTCTCTTAATGCTAACAAACCGCAACGTACTAATCATCCTCTACGTACGAGACGTGCAAATGGAATCGTTAATGAGTGCGAACTGGGAAATCAATTCCCGTAACTCCATCAAACAATTCGCGTTCAAGTTGAACACAGGGTTATTTTTGCAAATAATCTACCGCACCCCTACAATACATTTTCGGGGGAGACTACATCGCTCCTCGAGGGATAAGGGTGATGCTTCCGGGAGCAATTGTTCCTTCAGCATACGAAGAATTACCGCGACATCTGGTAAGCTCCACGATAAATTGCACGAGCCCGAAAGTACTTCGCGTCAAAACCCACTTCTAATTTAAAAATGTACGGTTACTGCGTGGCGATAAAACCCGACCACAGCTTCGTACCTCATCGCCTGATTGCTGAAACGATTTGAATAAATCTTGCAAGCCCCCTGTTATCGCTGTTGTTTAAAATGAAAAATTTCATTAAACGGAAAGCCTCCTTATTGCGTTTAGTTATTTTACGATCTTACACAATCAGAAATATCCAAGGAAGAACAAAACATTAAACTATATTCACTTACCGCACAGCAGGCTATACGTCTATATTTTTAGCCAAAACACCGATTGACTAAAAAGAAACTAAATTCAATAGCTGGTTGCTATGTTCGATATGCCATTTACGTTTTTTTTATGTTTATTGGGATGTGAACTTTTATTTAAAAAAAATCTTCTCGACGCACTGCATATTGAAATTATATCATGAATATCTCTCTTGTTACAAGTGTACCTAATGAGTTTCCCAAGCATGAAATATTCGAAGCTTCTCATCTCTAATTACACGACGGGTTCGTTGTTTGTTTCAAAGATCCGACCACTCGAGCGCATTGAAGAGTATGATTTTGCAAACCGGTCCTGGGGCGCAATTGATAGGGAGTGTCGTCGTTAGCCCTGTCGCGGTCCGGACACACACATATACTACGCTGTGCGCTCCCGCGCTTTCGGTCAGCGGAAATTCGATCGGGATTTTTTTTTTTGGACTGTTCGGAATAAATTACGAATAAACGCGTGCAGATAAAGCAGCCCATCCCGGGGCTCGATATAGCCGGCGCGTGAGTTATTGGACGCGTAATTGTTTCCGTACATGTGACACTACCGCGCGCTGGCAAATAACGGAGTGTCATTGATGTAACCAAGAGCAGCTGGACCCCTATGGGTGGCCATATATACGTACTCACAGGGGCATCATTAAACCATCGCACAATAACTCAGGACACAAAGCCTCGGTCAATGCAAGTTCCTAAGAAGCTCGCGATCACACTTTAAGAAATACCCACATATTTGTATCGGTTTAAATAATGCGCGTGCGGAGGTCATGTGATTTACGGAAATAATACTCCAACTCGGTGCGATGCGACGTTTTTTCTCTGGCTCCGTTCCACGATATACTGTTAATTGCGCAATTGTGTCCTGTCCGGCTTTAATGAATGAATCATTGTTGCTCGAACGGACCATCCAACGGAATTGTAAGATCTGTTTAAATTGGTTTGGTAAACGGGGCTCCAAAAATACATGGAAAAATTATTCCCTTTTATAGGCAATCATTAGTATTTACAACAAAAATCAATTGTTTAATTTAAAACAAGTTAAACGCAAATTCATGACTTGTTAAAATAAAAATATTTTAGATCACAGTGCATGTTTCTCGTAAAATGCGCGATAAGCTAAAACCAATTTCAAATCAGCCTTATCGTTCTGTTCTTTTTAAATATTCGCCAGAGAACGTCGATTAAAATTTAAAAAAGCTACATTCGCTTTCCCTAAAAAGTAGATACAACTCAGCTGACACGATAAGGGAATTGAACACGGGTCTTTTCAATTTCACGTCGAATGCTCTCCCCTAAACCCATCGGCCCTGGCGCTATAAATCGCCCACGCTCATTTCCAGAAACGCACGGTTGAAATAGCAACTGCGACATTCGCGTTAGAATTATTTTCATCGAACCGAATTCATCCAACGTCTTCGTAAGTACGGTCCAATCGATAAATAATCCGAGGGCATACTCGATTAATATTTCTATCTTCGAAACAGGTTTTCGATATTTTATTGAATCTCAATTTATGAGTATTTACGTTTCCAACGAATTCACTAATGCTTTCAATAATCGAGGTAAATTTATTTCTAAAACATAAGTATAAGGGATTTAGTTTTATTAATGTCAGGAACATAAATAATTACTCATTACTGAAGACTTCACCTGTCAGATTTATATATACTGCTTCAATTGTTTTACACTTTGGATTTAAAATAAATACGTAAATTCTCACAAAAGCGACACTTTTGTAAATAAGTTCCTCCCAATTTTCTAAACGCTGTAAACCCGTCGTAAATCCGTCGATTCTGGAAGCGCTTTCGATTAGTAAATAAATCACGCCTGGCGGATTCCGCGCGATGCCATCAATCGCGTCTGTTAACAAAGGCACAAAATACGGGATTTGTCGTAAAAAAAATCTTAAATGATTAAACGAAAAAAGAGTTCGATCGAATATCCGTTCCAACTGTCGAAATATACGACCGGGGAAGAATGCGTCACGTTACATCGGAAACTCGATGCCGATTCGCCGTCATGAATTTTTGTTTGTCTCTTTTTTGCATGTCAACAAATGGATTACGCGAATTTGTGGTTATTATTTCATTGACGAGAAAGCGTATCGGATCTCGATTGCGGTATGATTGAAAATTGTGGGCGTTTTGTTACATGGGAGTCATCTGTAACGGCGGTTGGTGCACAAGCTAGACTGCGGTCTGGTCTGACTATCGATAATATTTGCAACTGCGCGAACGCCCATCGGAATATGCAAATAAATTACATCTACGGATCGCAGATGCACCAGAAAGTGAATAATTAAAAGTGCCAAAATTGTAAAAAGAGAAGCGTTCCTTGAAAATTTCAAAATGGTACTTTGTCAACGCTATGAAATATTTTTCTAACTTGTCAACTAAAGATATCACTTTATAGCGCCACATATGAAAAACACCAGTTGATAATACGCAGCTTCTAATTCAAGAAACTTTAAGTCATAATCAGAAAAGTTGTCGCCTGCAAAAACTTTTCCAGCGATACGAATGACAAACTCTCGCAAAAACTAAACGCAAATATGATATTTCAAGTATACGAAAAGCACGTAGAGTTAACGAATCACTACGCAGGGTAATGTATAAACTATTTCATGTTTAGACAAATGCGATAAATGTGACCTTTCTCGAGGAAGTACGTGCGAGCTGTGACAATGTGATAAAATAACACAATTACGCAAAAGTTATACGAACGCGACAAGTCTGACAAATGTGTGCGACCGTAAAAGCTAAACAAGGTGTGATAACAAATGTGTCTTTGAAACTGTGACAAGTTATCCAATTTGATAAAACGTGATGAATTACAAAAACATACAATCCCGGAAACTAAGCGTGAAGAGAAGATGGAAATGGTGGCGCAAGAAGTATCAGGGATCTATAACTTGTGTGCTCTATTTGAAAAGAATGATTCCTATTCCTAAGATGCATTTCTTTTCAACCTCTATTACATTTATTAAATATTAAATTGCATTTTGAAAGTAAATAACAGCGGACGTACAATCATGCAACGATCGCATCAAACATATCATAAAACATCATGACATCATGGCATTCAAAAAATGTCATCAAACAGGATCTGAAATCCAAAAGGGTAATCTCCGAATTCCATCGTTCCATCGCGATACAGTAACAAATTTCCATTCTCCAAAATAATACCAGCACCCAGCGAGCCGTTGTAAAAAAAATCGTTAAAATTGAGGCGTTATGCGTGAATTGCAATTAAGCCGACGGAATTTTCGCGGAACTAATCTCCAAATTCAAAGCCATTCTGGTATTTTGCGTTCCGGGTCGCCGAACACAAATTTTCCCGAGCTGAAGCAAGCCTCAACCTCGGAATCGGCTACTATATAATTTAAACTTTCAATAAAAATCACTGCGACCGCAGCGGCGACCGGCGAGATGGTCCACGACACAAAACGACAGACGCAAAAGGCCGAGGCCGAGGGTAGGGAAAAAAGAGAATCCACCGCAGACACAGCATTTTCGACGCACCGTGGCGGAAAATGCGAAGAAGCGACTAAAAAAAAAGAGACGAGCAGAAACGAAAAGCGATTTCGAACGCGATCGAGTAGGATTGCAGCAAGTAAATTTTTATTTGTTCCCGAACGATTTGCAGATTTACGAGTCGTAAACGGTCGACGAGTTTCCGGTGAGTCGCCGAGAGTTGCTAGTAAAATTATCGTCCGCTGTATTTTCTACCTTGGATGGCATAATGATATCAAAAAAGTAACAAAAGACTTTAAAATATATAATTAATTCACGCAAACTTATATAATTACATAATATTCCTTTTTAATTAAAATTCCCCAACGTACCGGATTGGTTTTTCATTCCGCAGAAAAAAATCAACATAGATGGAGTGCAAATTCTACAATGAACTAGATGCAATTACGGTTTTATTATCGAGTACACTAACCCAGATTTGCCAATCGCTAGTTCACTGCGTTCCACACGCGATTTGTCATAGATTGCCATCAATTGTGGAACAACAAGTGGCATAATTTTTTCAGTGCATCTGTATACTGTTTTGGGGCTTTCTGAACATGAATCAAACTGACAAGTTGTATCAACTTCCTAAAATACACGACGACGAAACTAGCAATGAAAAATTGATCTGTTGCGAGTGGTTAAGGAAAAGACGTAAAATAACGAAAATGTTCTTGACCCTTGATTTGTATCGGATAATTCCACTGAAGGCCATTGTCATAATGAAAATTATTGTTGTTCTATTAAACATCCGAAGATCCAAAGATTATGGATCCTTTTTTTAGGAAACTAAGTTACTGTCCATCTGAATATTAATCATCGTCGAGAATATGCCTTATTATACAAAAACTTTGCAAATTTTCATAAAAGAAAATCAGTATTCAGAAAACTACTCAAAAATAGTATATTATGGTTCAAGGGAGGAAAGCGCGAGATTTCTGCGCGGGAGGTTTGCTCAGACAGCTCCCCTACGAGGTGCGCGCTCTTGCCTCCCGTGTGGCATACGCTATTTTTCTCTCGACCCCATCCATTACTCCAGCTGGCGACACTTTCCGTCCCGAGAGAGTAATGAGAAGAAAGTGCGCATGGGCACTGGCGCCTGGGCGGAATCGGCAACTTTCGTCCCGCGTTTCAGGCAAGGAATACGGACATTTCGTCGCGGTCGGGAGAAACATAGTATATTACTCAACGAGGGAGGTAAAATAAAGAGGTGAAACCGAGGGTGAAAAACATGTAGTCTGAGGCATTCTTTTTTACTTCCTTGGGAAGGAAAGTGTGACGTCAGAGGGAGTAATGAGCGTGGAAGTGGGGGCATTCCAGTGAAGTCGGGAAAAAATAGCGCACGTCTCACGGAAAGAAAGCGCGTGCCACACGGGAGGCAAGCGCCCTCGTCTCGCTCGTGCAGCAAACCTCCCGCTCGAGAATCGCGCGCTTTCCTCCCTTCAAGCATAATATACTATTCCCATACTCGGGGCGCAAAATGCTATTTTGCTACAAGGGAGAATAGGCGTTTGTAGACTAATGCTAATCGTTGTTCTCGCTTCGAACGGGTGTCAAACTCGCACTCCTCGGCAATTACCTATTTTGTATCTCTAGTTGTACAATGTACTATATACTCTCTGGTGTACTCGAGGTAATTAGAGCATGAAAGTGTTTTGAAATCGTATTAGTGATTATTACGCAAACCGACCCCTTCTGTTATCTGGAAATATGTTATGCACATTTACTCCTTCCGATGGCAAACATGTCTAATATCGTCGCTGCCTCCAAATCACCAGAAACCACGACTTTATTTTCCACTGTACGAAAGAAGACGAAAAGTTTCCTAAAAAGCCAACTTTTCGACAGTCCGTAAAATCAAGTGGGATTGGAATCGAGGAGATCGGAGGAGAGGAGTTAACGCCCGTTATATCGTCGACGTAGGAGCGATGGGAAAAGACTGGAGAAATTCCGGAGATACACGATGCTATAGAGGGAGATAGACGCCCGTGGGGTAGACGAGCAATTACTTTTGGCACAGAATGCGGGCCGAGAACCCCGCGACGTACGACGAAGGCCGGGATGACGGAGGATTCCCGTGGATGCTCGAAAAGCGGGACGCTCCGGCATTCTGCGCTTGCATTCGACCCATCGCCTACACCCCCACTCTCCTAACGGGTGAATGCTCCAGCGAGAGGAGATGAAAGGGAAGGGCGAGATTTTTCCTTGGGAGCCGATAAATAAAAAGTTGGTATAAGGTTGGAAAGTATTATATAGACGCGGGGAGTTGACTCGAGAGACGAGACGGGCATACCCGTACTTGATACCCAACCACGCCGAGTTGTTAAGGCCATGAGGGAATTGGTGACTGAAGCAACATTTTTATAAATAGTTCTTCTTTATTCTCTCTTCTAAGAGAACTTTACGAACTACGATGGAATTACACTTCGCTAAAGCTTTAATTACTGTGCCGTTAATATTATTTTCAACTAAAAGATAAACTTCATAAGAAGTTTTCATTTACCTTTACGACACTCTTAGTACCAAGCTCAAACAATAAACTGAGAGTGATATTTTATCGATAACTGCATAAGAAAACTAACCCAATTATTGCAACTTCATTTGAACCAGAAACAAACTCATTCATTTTTTGCAGTATTAAAAAAAGTTAGATCATCTGCCTTCACTACCATTGAAGCAAACACGGAGCGAAAACGTAATGTTTACAATAAGCTATGAAAACTTGTTTCGACTGTTTTGAGACACGTTTCGAAGGGATGAACAATCCGCATAATGTGGCAACGCACCTGAAGTTCTATTCCCTTAACCTCTTTTACATATTTTTTTGGAAAAGGAAAACAGTGGTACGAAGCAAAAGGTCATCGACGCGCTGATATGTAATTTAGTTTATCGACCTAAAGAAAGCGGCCACGAAAAATCGGTCAGCTCCCGTAGACTGAAAGAAACGATTGATAGAGGTAGATTGGGGAGCGCAAAAAAGTGGGAGCCACGATAAAGCATTTCTATAGATGCTCAATGGACCGCATAAAAGTGGAAGCGTAGTGAACCTATGGTGTATTACCTATTATGCAAAGCATGTATGTGGATAAGAATGTGGAGTTCCTGCTTGCGATATTGGTAAGTTCTGCTTGACACAATGCAGCTCCCGGTTTTGTCTGATGCGCAATCCTTCACCTTCTATTATTATTCGGCTCCTCTACCATGGGAGGAATAACATAGACTAGCAACACTATTGGCTAACAATCTTTAACTTATCATTAATGCATGAAGATAACAACGCAACAAAATAAAAAAAGTAAAAATATAAGACGGTTGTCATTTGCATTAGAAAAAAGTGATCATGAACTCCATCCTTACTCATTGACAGCTACTTTCCAGATTTTTTCTTGCGGTTTTCGATCGGTCCTTTCAATCCTAAGTTCGTACGGATCCTTGTTCCGAAACTTGTTGTGTAAATTCGAGGCATAACAGCAAGAGAATAATTACATGATCATTTGTTTCTCAAGTCTACTGTAACTCATCAAGGCTGAAGCACATTTATAAAACAAAATGTCAAAGAAAACGGAAATCGATTTTAATCTCCAGTCTATAACAAATCTTGGGATACTCGCAATAGTATCAAGCCTCATAAGTAACAAGAAAACATTGCTGGAATATCCTATAAATATATTTTACCATCAAAGTCAGTCCGCGGGGCAACCACGAAACCTGAAAGAAGTATAAGCAAAAGTCGCGGGGGACAACGCGCAAAAAGAACAAGTAAGCGAAGAAGCGCTTGCAAGAAGGGGGCAAGATTTTCCTCGGGAGCCGATAAATAAAAAGTTGGTATAAGGTCGGAAAGTATTATAGAAGCGAAGACTCGACTCTCGAGACGAGACGAGCATCGGCGAGCTCGCGCGCCGACACACTCGAGTGGCGAGTTATGATATCGATAACTCCCAACGGGTCGCATCGGGAGAGACGCGAGAAGCCATGTTTTTATCCCTGGCATCCCGCCGGAAGTGTGTCCCCCGAGTGAGTAAGACGCCATCGTATTTATATAAAACCGCGCAGTGCTCGTTCCACTGGCGAGTTACGTATGCATGCACACACAAACACTATCCACATATACCAATGCACGTCGGTGTGTGTGTATTAAACCTCCCACGCTAACATCAGGAAACACCAGGAGTGCAAAATACCGAGTGCCCCAGTGTTCCAGCCCGAAATACTGGTATGCTTCACGCTTGCTGAGCAAGAGGAAATGCTTCAGAATGCTTGCATATACCTACCCTACCTACACTAGTGTTTACTCCAATGTCCTTTTCCCTGAAAACTGCAATGGATAATGTTAGTCTTCACTTTCCTCCTACCCATCAGTACCACTCCACCTTCGAACCCGTATGTCCAGTAGTGATACGAATACCTGTTTTACTTCCGCTACTCGAAGTTTCAATTGTTCCTATGTGGCATCCATTTTCTAGTCGTTAACTTGCTAATTCCCACCTTATTCCAGTTTTGGAAATGAAAGACCATACAGAGCATTTTCCTGTCCGTACATCAATAACTTTCCTCAAGGCTAGTAGAAAGTTAACGAGTTATTGCCTCCTGATTCTATTCGTTCAATTTCTCATCTGCACTAAGTAAATATGTGAATGTTACCTACTCTCAAAATAACCCATGTACTACATAAATTACATCACGGCATATTGACTTTGCAAACATCTTTAACAGTGACGGTTTATACGCTCCATTTCTTTGCTATTTTATTATTTCCTACAATCGGATATCCTTTTTTTTAGCGTTTTACAAACAACCACTTTCAGCACTAAACTTAATCTCATTTACTTTTTTACCATTCTTTACTGCAAAACCGACAAATATATTGCTCTTATTTTACTCTAATATCCACTTACGAAAGTTTTTATCAGACACTATTTGTTCGTTTTTTGGTCTGTTTACTGTTTGCTTTTCCGCATTCGTTACACTCTAAATTGAATTCTTGGAACATTCTTTTCCAACTGGGAAGAAAATAAACAATGCGATTCACCTGATTACCGATAATTCTATATGCAACGTACGTGCAGATGACGTATGCGGGAAGCATCAAAGAAATTCTGCAAGCAATCATGATCGCAAAAAACAAGTATTTAAAACAATGCGACCTAACATTACATAATATTTAAGCAAGATTGTTTGAGCGCCTGTCAAGTCCAAAATCTGTATCGTATTCTTCGCTTTGTTATTACCCCAACCTCACATGTAGGTACACAGTAACGAACGTACAACGCAAACATTTTCTTGCTCGATTTCTTCCTCACCCTGCACACCCATCATCCACCAATGTTAGTTCTGTATCTACTATCCCGTTCTCTCGCATACCCTAATCAACGGGTTTTCACATTATTTCTTTGTCGACTCTATCACTTTTTCTGCTCCCTATCCGTATTGGTTCTTTTTATTTCCGCCTTCGTAAGTTCCTCTTTCCCTCGTACTTCCGCAGATGTGCATTGTGTCATGTAAACACACGAATAAAGTCTTTTTTCCCTCCCTGCACACGACGTGGCACGGGTAGCGCGCCACCTGATGTTCTTACATATGTCAGATGCAGGGCGTTGGCCTATTTTCAAACTTGATCAATTATTTGGCAAGTGTCGCACGACTGAAAAACTTCTGGGTGTACATCGAGGAAGTTGCGAAAACAAAAACTTTTATTCCTTCTACCTTTTGTTTCTACGTGCATATGTGCTGAAAGTTCTATGAAATGGATATCAATCCATTTTTGCTTATGGTTGTCGGTATAACTCCGTCTTAAATGAATTAGAAACCGTCAGTTACACGATTTTCAGAAACGAAGTCAATTTTTAAAAACGGAATTAACCACACCGATCCTTCAAAATGCCGTACAATATCTTCTCGCACCTAATTACTGCAACGAATGTGCTCATGACCGTACTTCAATTACAGTAACCTCCACTTATATGAAGTAACGTAAAACCTTTACGGCATCGCTAGGAAGTATCCGGCCAACCATCGTATGTATCATTGTCCCAAGACGTTACTCTCAAAATCCTCCATCTCCGTTTTCTTCTCGCCGTTTTTTGCGGCTCCTGACTTGTGAGAGTCGCTGCGGAGATCTTTCTCCTCCGACTTTTCTTCGATTCTGCCTTACGTCTCTTCTTTCCCCTAGTTCTCGCCCCTTTCTTTTCCCCCGTGCTACATATACAACGCACCCGACCCCAACTTCGTTGCTAGCAACGCCATTCGAGCTCTGGACACGTGTAGCGGTTATTTATTTTTCGGCCGCCAACACATCTGAACGAATACGGTTCCAGAGAAAAATACACTGGCGAGTGCAAGTGCGAATCGTATATACGCGCTCTGATCACATACGCGCGGGCATTCATATGGATGGTGCATACACACAGTGCACTCCAACACTGGTAAGAGCGTCACGTAGATGCGATTCGTACACGTTTCCCTCCACGTTCTGAACTTTGTCTATCCCGCTCCCCCAAATTCCGTCTCCTTTACGCTGTCCTTTACTCGTCGTAAAATTCTCGTGTTTCTTTCTACTCTCTTTTTCGAGAGCTGACGCGGTGCGACCGCCGCACCGCTTCCACTTTGCACGATCGTCGAGGGAAACGTCGCAGCTTTTCTCTTCTTTTTTAACGAACCTTGCAACTTGCAAGCACCACACGGCTCGCGAGCAGCCGAAAAACTTGTAAAAACTTGCAGCGTGCCACTACCTGGAAGGGTATAAAAAATGCTTTGCAATGGGCATGAAAATAAACAACGGAAACATCAGGAACAGAGAAAAACGGTACGTACATGTTCCGAAGTATCTATTACGGATTTGCGACGCGTAGCGAACGACTGGGATGGACGCAACGTGAAGAAACGGTTAAAACGTATGGGATTTTTCGGTGCTCTCGAACCACCTCTCTGCGTATGTATCTCTCTAGCACAAATGAAGTTGTGGAGATTCCGGTTGTTGTGCACTGGAGTAAATACGTGTAGTTCGGTGCGGTCGGGTAGCGAAAAGCCGCGGCTGGTAAAATTTAACTGCGACAAGTGTACCACTCGGCATGCATTACTCAGCAGAGGCGTAATTAGTAAAATCGCAGGAAAATAAACTTGATTGTTTTACCTCCAGTAAACGGCAAATTTAGTTAGTACTGTTACACTTCGGTAATGAAATTGCGTACGTAGCTACTTGTATACGATTTGCATATTATGTTAATTTCCGTATCTAATATGGAATCACTATCGTACATCAGGTTAGTTTTTACATTACAAAATATTCTTTCATTAGAGGGTCACTAATTGAGCGGCGGTGGCTCAGTTGGTAGAGTATCGGCTTCGTAATCAAAACCCTGGTTCGATCCCGACCTCTGCTATCTGTCATCGGGACACCTCTGTATTTGTTTATAAGTGTCTAATATGGTGGTTCGGATTCCATCTTCAGGAAACTGTAGGCCCTGTCGCGATGTAGTCCCATATGGGTTCCGAAAAGTCGACGTAAAGTAAAAAAAAAAAGAAAAGGTCAGTAGTTGTCATCATCATATTTCTGTATAATTAGCCAAAGATTTAGCTTCTGTTTTTAGTACGCCTGCACAAATTCTCGGTCAGTACGAGACGGGACAGCAATTGGAAATCAATGAACGGCGAATGCACAGAGAACAAGCGAAAGATAGTTGTGGCCCTTAATAGCTAGTGTATTTAATTAATTACAATTCCAGGATTTCATGGTAATATTAATGTTCCATAGAAATAGTTGTCACATTCACCTGGTCCTGGTCACGTTTCTTTTCTTATCAATGTTTATTCTCTTTTGTAACAGGGGTTCATTTCACCATCACATGCTATAGGTAAAAGCAATCTCCATAAATTTCCGATATCTGTGACTCATATCCTTCCAACAAGCTGCTTACACTTTTATGTAATGGCCTTCGTTGCTCATCCATGTTCAATTTAGCGTCCAGTTTTATCGGCAATTAATCCCAAAATTCGTCCGCAAATCGCAATAACCTCTACCCTTAGTATCCAAATCGACCGGATGCCCTAAAATTCGTCCCCCAATTCGTCGAACGGCCGCAATCTCGCGTAACAGTCTGCCTGCGCACTAGTCATAGCCTTTCCCGAAATCGTAAAACCCAATCAATCGACTCCACGGTTATAAATTAATCTCACATCGCGATAATCGTCATAAAACCTCCATTTGAGGATGGAAGACGCCCCGTCGCGGTTTCGGTCCACCGGCGACTGTTTGACAATGGGTCGACCTTCGTAGCCAATCGAATCCCTTATTTCCAATATACCATTCCCCCCGTGCTTCAGCAACGCGCGATAATATGGCAGGTAATTTCCGGATGCTGGATTCGCGTCGTTATACCGACTCGTCGGTGAGTAATGGGAAAAACGTTAACCCTTCTGCCATCTCCGCTATGGATTCATTCGATTCGTCTCGGTTGGCGAACCCACTGCTCTGCGGTACAGCCGGGTAAAACACGCTTCGGATTGCGCCCCGCGCTCTGAATTCGAATTCGCCGCGAGACGCATCGGTTATTCCGGAATACCCTCGCAATCACGTGAACTTTGCTATGTGATACAGACATCGTATACGCGACCCATGCAGTTTACCGTCGGCTTTGCATAACCACACACCCCGTTTACTCCGATGTGAGAACCCTTACTTCGTGACGCGTATATACGGATACTTCACCACGCTCTTAATCACTCGCATAACCAAACCCGTAAGTTACCCTTGTCGTGTGCTTGCCTCTCCGGACGTAATGCAAGGCACACTTGCTTCGTGCGCGAATTATCATGTGATAGCACGACGAAAATCAATTTGTTATGCAGCATCCCACGCCCTAAGATTGATAGTTCATTTTCGTTTACACAAATATTAGCCACTAAAATAAAACTGAAAGTTAAGTCATATCCTGCAAATGACGCTGTGTTTATTTTCAGCAATTTTTTTTTATATTATTTTACGTCGACTTTTATGAACCCATATTGGACTAAATCGCGACGAGACCTACAGTTTATGAAGGCGAAATACGACCACCTGAGCTTTGGCGTTATTAGACACTTAACAAATATAAACAAATATAGAGGTGTCCCGATGACAGATGGCAGAGGCCTGGATCGAACCAGGGTTTTCTGATTACGAAGCCGATACTCTACCAAGTGAGCCACCGCCGCTCTTACTTATTTATTTTTTTTTCAGCAATGTTTTAGAAGACAGTTTTTGCTATTCTATAAGGAGAGTATCCTTACTTGGCAACATATCTTGCGGAAGATTGGGGTAAGCCCAGCTGATGAAATTCCTACTTGTTTATTAGACCTTTTATTGATTTCATCAAATGTGTCAAGTTTAGATTCTAAACAACTGTTTATCAATTAAATTCTGGATGTATCTTAGCAGAACTCCTCATTCGAAGCACCAATGGAAAAAACAACTTTCAAAGTTAGATCTAACTCCAGTTACCAGTTAACCAAATAAGACACTGGTACTAATTTTTTTTCAGCCCCGTGTACTCGAGACGGAATCCATCGAATTTAAGTGGGTACGTGCATTGTTACAAAAGTAAGCTATTTTCTTCCAGTTTTGTCGACTTGATTCGTTTTCGAAGGAATCTACGTAGATACACAAGGGCGCCAAAGAGACTGTTTTGTTGATACAAAGAGAGCAAAAGTGGAAGCAGCTACGCATGTACGCACTAATAGCGAGCGGTGGTTGAGGAGATATAGGAGAAGCAAGGTGAGGAAGACACCGCTAGGCACTATCGGGCCTTTGCCCTCGGCTCTTCCCCTCATGCGATAACGATCTGGGCTTACGTTAATTACCAGCAGACATGGCCGGACTGTGTTTATGCCGATGAATTCCGATCGAATCGACTCAGTTATGGGAAAGAGCCCATGGAGAGAGATAGCGGCAACCGTGGAATACGAACGGAATAGCGCACACGTGACTTGGTAATATCTATTCCAATAACTACTTACATTAGAAACGAAGATTCGCCGAGAATCCTCTCGTATTCGCTACGTCTAGTTCCCCTGTTAAGCCAATCTAATCTATCTGCCGTCTTTATCGATTACCGTACTGTCTATCGACCCCATAGCCTTTTCCCCTTAAATCGCTCCATTACGATTTTACATTCCCGTGCTCTTTTCATAAAAGAAGCTATTCATGTTACTAGCAGCAGTTAACTTCTGTAATACCTGTAATAGCTGTAATACTTAGAGCGTTACTCTACTCTAGACGTTTTACCAATATCAGCAATACATACGTAATATATCTTAAAATGGGATAGTTTGATCAACAATACGGCTAAATGTAATGGCGCCTGATTGTAAGCAAATGTAATAGTGAATTGTTATCAATAATTTAGTACCGTCCGTGTTTCCACACTAACATCCGTACCTAAATCGAATTAGAGGGCGACAACCCAGCAGTTCCTTCGAAGCACAGACCAAGACCGATTGCCGACTGGTCCCAAAGGGCCATCCAAACCTGGAGGGATCTTCGATATAATCAGAAAGGTAGGAAAAAGACAGATGCGGCCTGGAGAATTATCAACGTCTGCGAAGTCAATTCATTTTTTACCCTGTTAATGATACGGACTCTTACTAACCCTCCAAGCTGAAAATTTCTACGATTTGTATTCAGAAAGTCCAATCTCTTTAATGCGCACATTTCCTCCACCTTTATTTCGACTCCCTTACTAATTTAATTTACCAAAAGCACACATTCCTCTCGCCAACCCCGGTTCCCGGTTAATTCATACCGAGCTTTGACGTAAGTTTGTGTAACCGTAAACGTACAAAAGGGATTCCGTACTTTTCCGTAGCATCTCGCCAACAACTTTTGCTAATCGGAACTCGAGAAAACGTATAGCCTCGGCAAAGCAGCGATTTCGACGGTATAAACATACTTCATGGTGTAAATAAATGTCTAATCATACTGGATCAGTACGGCGTAAATCGGTTTGTGGAACATATTTCTAGGACGTGCATTTACCTTCCACGGATTTATGCGTTTATGACCAAAGGAGTAAATGACAAACGATCGCAGGAGGTTTTAGGTCTCTCAGTGATATTGCGACTCGACTTTCCTCTTGTCGTTATTTGCATCCTCTATATCCCGTTAAGGATTTGCTGTCCCGGACACGCTCGGCACTCTTACCACACCGAATTACTGTACACACGAATAAACAAAGAACCAGACTGCCGTAATTCTCGCTGCTGAAATAAAAATTAAGTCTCGTATTTCCCTCGAGTTTCGATCCTTCCGTTTCTCCCTTCTCTTTTTGTCTGTCTCATTAACTTTTGTCTCTCTTTCTCTCTTTGAACATATATAGTACAGGTTTAGATGTATCGTTATCTACACCCATCATTTCTCTGTACCAACCACTCCCGTAGTAGTCGTGCACGTACATGCATGTACCGTTCGATAGCTATTCGATAGAATGATACCACTCGTACCAATTTTCCATCTCGTCTATCGCCCGCTATCTTATATACGATATTTGGCCTAAGAGTGCGAGCGGCGATGGGAAGAGCGATAAGTTCCCTACGTTGACGATGGTGTGCACGTACACGTAACGAAAAGCAACGTAGGGGTGCGAAAGGTCGTGCGCGGATCTCGTAGGGGAGAGAGAGGAGTTGAATGTTTCCATCTTGGATGAACCTTTAACGTTTGGATGATTTGTACGTGTCCCGCACTTAATACGGAAACGCAGAGAATTGATTATACAGTTAGACACTAGCGAAAGGGGGAAACTCCAAAAGACAGTGACTCGACTTACTGACACGCCCTGCGTAATTAGAAATTGGTAAAACATAACATTCAATTATAAAAGTGTTTAATTCGTTGATTGATGAATTCATCTCGTAAACTGGAGATCAATTTCGTAAATACCAGTATTTTTTGCATCAATGACCCAAAATGACATTTTCAAAGACAAAGTAGACAAAGAATATCTTTAATTACTTATCAGATGACTCTTTATTTCAACTCCATGGACAACCCGAAAGAAGGCTAATAAATAAATATGCAATATGGCACGACCATGATGCTGTTATTGTGGTTACATTAGTACAAATTATTAACCGACTCATTAGCGTATCGTAGCTAAACGAGTGAAAATTTCTGTTTCACGAAGTCGTTTCTCTTGCGGGTCAAGAAGTTAAGTCGACTTAAATAGTCTTTAATCTACTTATTGTAAGATGTAAGTCCTACTGAGTGTAAATAATTAGGTTTCTAGTAACAACTGCAAGAACAAGGCTGTTGCTGAGCATTGCTCGAAAATCATCATGAACATATCGAAATATGCCCTTGTAATTGTTGCCTTGTCAACTTGTCGACTTGTTTATCGTAACAACAATATTCTTGACACAGTATGACCCATATCTTCGATGAGCATATAGTCCCATAAAAGATTCCATAGATAGCAGTCGAATCGCAGGTGCCGCCCATTGGCCCCTTTACTGGAATAACTAACGATTAATTTATAGAAATTTTATAGACATAATAAATTTAATAAAATAAATATTCGTAATTGCGCCGGTTGAGAATTTTTACGATACGTTTCTGAAACCCAAGAAGGGGTATCGGTGAATAGTAGGCGACAAGATTCGAAAGTTTTCATCACCCGCGAACCTTTGTCGCTCGGAAGATATAAACGTGTCTGACATTTAATACGAAGCCGAATAGAAAACTGGCTTCCATTTCGCATCGCGCCGGGTTAACTCCATAGTACTTCCTCCTCGTTCACTTTTTGAAAGTACAACAGACGGGTATGAAGAAAGCGAATGAAGATGCGTTGCATAATAGAAAATGCGCAGCCGACTGGAATTCGCGGCCGTTCGCCGCTTCCGTACAGACGCGCATTTAAAAGCCCGTACTATGAGACTAGTGAAATCTGGGGTGATTACTGTAATTGTTCCGCCCCCGAGCTTTGCGAACACGTGCGTAGGTACGCACACAACTGATCCGATATTTAGTCACGCATTATGCACGCTAACGCGCTTAATGCGTGTGTGCATAACGCAGGCTAAATCATCGCGAATTACTAATTACATATGCAGTAACGTATGGAATGTTAATAAATGACGTTTGGAATATGCATATTCCCGAATAATCAAATAAAACACACGCAAAATTCGTCGACGCTTCTCCCGTAATAGAAACCTAACCTAAATTACGATTTGGCCCATCGGGAGGAGGTCGGTAAGCTTTTTCGCATCATTCAAAGTTTGCGTGGAAATTAGCATTTAATAAACGCAACAACCTGTGATGCGTTAATGCGATAATTACAGCGAAAGTCCCTATTGCTTGTTTGTTAATCGCTGCGACATTTGTGTGTGCATCTACTTTGATAAAAACGCACTCGTTTACCTCAATTCCAAAATCTCTATACATTTTCATTATCTGCTTTACAAAACATCCATCAACTCTATTTAAAACGAAAGTAAATATAATCAGATTTATGATAGTTACACGCAAATGTGTAGTCGAGTATGCTTTGATAAATTATCCATTTCGAAAATTAATGTTGTAAATTAACCGACATCCTTTACTGTAATTAAATGAAATGTTTGAAAAGCATTCTGAAAAATATTTTGTTTTAGTCAAGGTAATTGAGTGATAGTTAATTACCGAGTTGAAACCATTTTTTACACTTTACATAATGCTATCCCTTTTAATGTAATGAAATGTATGTAATTAGTTATCTTTTTTAAAACATGATTCTTTAGAAATGTTTTTATTAGGGAATATGATGTATTTAAAGAAACGACTTTTTATATTTTCTTTTACTTTTTATTATATGTTAATCGTGGATTTACTAAAGATTCCCGCAATGTAATTCCCGATGTTGAAATAATTACTTATCTTAAAAAAAAATATGTACATTTTTGCAATTGGTACAAGCAGAATTACGCTACAATATGTACATTATTGTTCTTACATGAGCTCAAAAAATGAATAAATCGCATTGTTTGAATATATAGCGGTTTATTTATTATTCTAATGCATACATTCAACATAACGTCAGAAGCTGCTAAAAACTGGAATAATGTGACATTCACGCGATTAATGGAAATGCACTTAATTGAACGCGATTATATTGCTATATAAGTCATAAATTAGAAATAAAGACTGAGTTTACTAGGCGTGAATTTACGTTGAAAGCTGCTCGACGAAGATATCCTGATTTTACTCGACAGCTAATCTGACCGTTTTGAAACTTTGCCAACGCAAAGAGGCCGTTAATGTCCACTGTTTAATACGGCTAACGTCAACTGCACGTATATCGCTAAATATCGTGGCATTTTGGATTAATACTTTAATTTAATTAATTTAATTTATATCAAATTATTATTCACGTTGTATCAGTAACAATTTAAATACGGGCTCTCCGAAATTTAATATTCACGATTGAATGCCGAATACATTGCGACTCTTTTATGATTTATACATTTACATATGCATAAGAATGCGTTTGTATACAAAGCAATTAAAAATTAGTTTTAAGTACATTGAAGTATCACCTACACACTTACAGTATCACCTACTATTAATACAAAGTCAAAGTTACGAAAATCAAAATCGTTTGGCCAATTTGTTGTTTCAAAAATATAAATATCTTTAAGAGACCAACTGAAAAATTGACTTTCGCATAGGATTCCGTAGGTTTTTTGGGAAGATGAAATTCAAAATGACGGTCATAAGAAGATAATAAAGATTAAACTGTTTTATTTTTTATGATGCATTTGTTTTTGAGGTTATGGGACTATGAACATTATGTCAGAAATCCAAATTTTAAAATGAAATTAAAATGAAATAAGTTACATCGTATTTTTCTAAAATTTATTAACATCGAAGGTTCGGAATTTTGATTGGTTTAATTAGAGTATTGAATATATTATTTTTATTCGTATACATAGTATCTTCACGAGAAATTAATTTTGTTAAATAGTTAATATTAATTAAATAATATTCTTCATTCATAAAAATATTGATTTTAGTAAATATTTATTTGAATTTACATGTATTGTTTATTGAATATAATTATTTCCTGGAATCCTACCATATTTTAACGTTCTGATTCATGTTAAACCTAAAATGTTTATAGACTTTCTGCAAATAGTTATTTTTACAATAGAACTACTTCCAATACCAACATTTTAACAAGAAATATTTCGATTAAGGAAAATACAATTATACAGTGTAGTTGGTATCGTTTAATTCTGAACTTTTGTACCGGAGGTAAACGAATTAAATTGTGAAAAACAATACAGCTACGCTTTTTTTTAAATGTAAACAGTAGCACAGCAAATTGAATCTAGAATAAAGAAAGCTAAATATTACAGAACTTATGAGTTTTTTCTAAATTATATGTATTTGTACTTTTCACAAAATTTAATTTTCTTAACTGCAATTAATTTTCAATTACTATGTTGTAAATTATTATCGAAAACTCGACTTTGTGATTAAAAAATGTTTCTGAAGCTAGCAGCAGATTCGCAGCAGCGGATTCGAAAAAACTATGGTTTTCAGCCATTAAAATTGCCAAAAACAGATTATTTGTTTAAAATTTGTCTAAAAATGTTTAAATGCAAGTAATTTTTAATAAGAAATTATCCATTTTCACAGTTTTCTTGAATCCGCTGCTGCGAATCTGCTGCTAGCTTCAGCGTCATTTGAATCTTTCAGAATATATTTTTAAAATTAAATTGTTTGCAAATTTTAATTCAGTATAAAAAATTATCTAAGAAAAAAGTATCCATTTGATACGTAACATCTCAGATTTTAGTTGTAGCAAAATTTGTAATTGTCTATTTCATTAAAAATATCACAAAATGTATTTTGAACTGTACTTAAAACCCCCAGTCGTCAAACAATTACAAATTTTTATAATCTAATATCAAATTGATAAATTGCAATCTCAAAAATCCCTAGTGAACAATTAGAATAACTTTCAAATTTTTCGACATTTTTATATGATACATGATATATAAATATGTGACTAAGTGACTATATTTTCAGAACCTTTGCTGCCAACAATCCAGAAAAAACGATTGTCGTCTAAATTATAACCCACACAGCACACTGTCCTGGGGACGTCCTCAGGAGCTCCTCAGGACGTCCAAATGTCCGCTTTTATCATCCTATTAACCTCCTCAAGGCGTCCTGTGTCCTGAGGATGTCCCGTGGACGTTAACAGGATGGTAAAAACGGACATTTGAATGTCCTGAGGAGCTCCTGAGGACGTCCCTAGGACAGTGTGCTGTGTGAGAAATGACCTTAATTACATATAACAAACCTATAATAGTAGATTTCTTGTA
This sequence comes from Trichopria drosophilae, assembly GCA_030407085.1. Taxonomy (NCBI): domain Eukaryota; kingdom Metazoa; phylum Arthropoda; class Insecta; order Hymenoptera; family Diapriidae; genus Trichopria; species Trichopria drosophilae. Next base: position 19,356,026 of record CM059584.1, on the reverse strand, counting down.
ATCAGGTAATGCGATTTAAAATATATTTTTAATAAATAATAAAAATTATTGTACTAATTGTTCCCCAAACTATAGTAAACTGCTAAAATACTTAGTCGTGTCTTATAAAACCAACAAATTTAGTTTTCCTACTTCCAGCATTAATTTATAAAACTAACATTCTTTTTACACGTGTTCTTTTTATAGACATATAATAATTATAATCAAAATACATAAACCGATTGGCAAACTGATTTCGAAATATTTCCATATGAAAGAAATATTTTTTAACATACCCGTTGATTACTGTCACTCATTATTACATTTAAAGCTTCCAGCGGATTACGCAACCGCTTTATTAACGGATGAATGCGACATCGACTCATGACTCAGACTGAATGGAACGCGAAAAAGTGCATATCCAAATATTAAACAATAATAATACGTGCAGCTTGATTAAAGCACACGCAAAAAAAATAGAATTTCCGGAATGAGCGAATTTCAACAGATTTATACGTGACTCAAAATTTGTAGCGCAAGATGTCTCATTAAATTTCATACCTCTCGGCTCGTTAGGATATATGAGAGAGTAGAAATTATTCTTCTGACGAACGCATTGAAGTTTCGCGACATCCAACTTTAAAAGAGAAAGTTATAATGATAAAAATTTTCATAAAAAAAAATAATAAATGTACATTTCTCGTTTCGTGTTGATAATTTATTCTATATCATTTACTTTTGTTACGTTGATAACTGTATATCCTTTGGGGACTGAATGTTTTAACGAACTCGTTAGCCGAGCCGCTGAATGACTAGCCATCTCCCAGGTTAAGCATCATTCGTCCAGAATGAAAAATGGACGAGTGGCCACCCACGTCATAATGTCAAGGCATATTGCAAGACTACCGCTCTTTTTTTTTGTTACAACGGAATATGCAAGATTTTCATTTTTAGAACCACACCCTCACCGGACAGACGGCAAACGTCGTATTTCAACATTCACTCTCCCGTGAGCACATTCCTCAAATATCCTGCTTACGATGTCACGTGCGAAATTGTGGCAAAAATGTTGCTATCGCACGCACCTCGGCGTATCGCATCAGGAACATCCGCATGGCAAGCGCTCCTTATTTTCGCCCGTCATTAATCTCCTTTTCCGCCCACGAATTGCCCTTGCCACTGCATTAGTAACGAGTACCCATCTCGAGCCTCGGCGAAAGAACCGACGACGTGGAAGGAAAAAAGGAGCGTGACTCGCAGAGAGCTGGATAAAAAATTTTCCGAAATTCACGACGATAAATAATGCGAAAACCGGCGTCGTAATGGATTTGGGCGGGGCGAGACGGAGATAGCCCGGTTTCCCTCTGTGGCGGCGCCATTGGGGCTTTTTTTTGCACCGCAATCAGCGCAGCGTATCTTTCGACAGAGGGAGCTACGAGAGCCGGATGTGACGTCATCGGTCACGCTCACGCACCTCACGGTCACAAGCCGCAAAGCCGCGGCTGCACGAGCCAATCTCGCGTGTTTACCTGACGCATGAAGGGTTCGCTTCATCGCGATGAACGAGCGCCTATCTCTCCGTGGGCTTTTTGAGATATCATTTTTTTGCGACCGACCCTTGTTGGCCGACCCAGGGACGTAACGACATGTGACGTTTCAAAGCGGATGTCTGCGTTTTACGGCGCTCAAGAAACATTGTGCAATTATTTTCGACGCACCGCCGCACTCCCAGAATCGTTAAAGGAGGGACTTTTTTATTAGCGTTCATTCAGGAATGAAACTCGATATTAATAGACGATATGAAAGCAATCTTTCCAAGTGCGTTTGCATTGGCAAAAACTAATTGTAAACATTTTTTGCTCTTTGAAAATTAATGCTGTGAAATGGACAGAGGGCACGTAGCTTAGTTGGATGAACTTTCGGCCATCATAAAGATAGTAAACCTAACTTTTTAGTTATCTGCGTCATATCTAATTAATTATTTAAGATATTAAAATCGACTAGTTTTCTCGTAACAGCTAACCATTATTTTCCTGTGCATGTGTAATACGAGCTATGGTAAACGATGAAAAAAGAAGTTGGCACGGTATCAACGACTGCATCTAAACACCTGCCAGGATCGTTGTAAGGATGGTAAGATTAAAATGGAATGTCGAAATGACTTTCATACACAAACATCTTACATTTATATGCCTTCAATTTACTTTTACCTCGTAATGATACCAAGAAATACGAATAGTGAAAAGAGAAGAGAGTGATCTAGTAACTTTGATATCTGTCATAAATGTTTAGTGCCTAGGCTTATTTTCCACCAGGGATGGTGTATCTAACAATTGAACATATTTGAATAGTTTGATGAAAAGGACTGGACAAGTCGTCTGAGCTTCAGATAAAAGATTACTACTTCCGACTCAACCAATTAACTTGGAATTTGAGCATGAATTGTTGGGGTAAAGGAATGCATTATTTAAAAAATTTAAGTAATTGTTATTTTGATGAGAAAAATCATGACAAAAGAAAAATGTTTTGTGTTTTTTCTGAGTCCAAAGTAACTGCTGAATCTGGCACAAAGTTATTGAACCAAATTGAGTCCGGTCTCAACATTGGAAACTCTCAAAGAAGATGATGTCACGAAAACTTTCGATTCATCTTGACTTTCCTAACGATTCATTAAACATTTGATAAAACAAAAGTTTCTCGGATCACTTCCGCCAATACTTTTGGGAATATCCCTAACCTAACATCTCATCTTCTAGAGACCTTATATTTTGAGAACTTAATTTGGATAACACAACAAAGCACTAATAAAGTAGAGTTTTTATTACATTTGAAGAGTAACTGGATTAGGTTTAAATCAAAGATTAAGCCTTTCATTTATCGCTCAATACATGTTATTATGATAGTAAAATTAGACGAATTCGGATTTAATCTTAAACTTGAACCTAATCAATCCATTAGCTCAAGTTGCATGTTTCGGATCATTGCATTCATTGAATGTTTATTCCAATCAATTTTTTAAGACAATTTCAATTTCAATTTGTTTGGAAACATTTCGTTTATTCTGACATTATAAATTTGTTTGATGGCGTCCCTAAATAACAATTGCAGGAAATTTACTTATTTTTGCAAAACGTTTTCTTTTATCTTACTATAGCTAATTTAATCTTAATTATATTACGTGTTAGTAAGTAAACACAGACCAGTTATGTCTTTAAAGAAATACAGAGTACGATCTTCAAATATATATTTCAATATTATTTCAATTTTAAAATTTTTCTTATTAAAATAAATACTTATACAAAGAATTGCATCAACATCATCTTAGATAAATAAGAGCACTAGATACTTTCAATATTTGGCGAAATACGTGACATTAACAAAATGCAGAGTTACAATAATGTCTAGAATAACAATTAAGGAAGTTTATTCAATCTGCGAGAAGTTTCACTAAGACAAAATGGGTAATTCTTGAATGGGACATTCCCGTCAAACGTTATTATTTCCATTTGTGTTTCGTAAACTGGAATTTTATCCCATAAGCTACCTGGCGTAATTAAACTCAAAACAAAATACATTAATAAATTACTTGACTAGAGAGAAAATAACGCACGCAATTTGCTGACGTTCCTACTAAAACCTGCAACATTTCATCAAGATTCGTTTCCTTAAGATATAATTACATCATTTTAATGTAGAATGGGCTGCACGATATGCGTGTGCTATTAATCACTTGTCCATTTTAGGAAAAACTTTAGCCGTTAGTCAAATGGATATTAGCTAATCACGAAATGTGGCCGTACCCGTGTAAATTAATGAAGTGCCATATAAAATACTTTACTGAAACACTCGCTAAGATGCAAGTGCATCATCATTAATTAGAGAATTTCAAGATAAAACTTTCAGCTTTGTTCAAGATTTTCGGACGTCACTGAAATGTCCAGATATGAAAAATAAGCTTTTACTCAAGTACATCTTCATGAAACTCCAAAAATTTTGTTAATGAAAGAAACCAATTTACTTTTTAATTAGAATTTCGGCTTCGAAAGTTAAAGCAAAATTTATAAACAAAATGTGATCATATAACATAATTGAACTGATATACATTTTCATCCATAATTCAATATTTAAAATTAAAAAAGACTTGGAATGTTTGAATAAAGTGCCTTGTATTTTATAAATTCGCAAAAGCAATTCTAGGAATTGCAAAGAAAATTATTTTAAAACTCCATTGCTATGAATGTCAAATGAGTGTACTCTCGGGAACACGTATATCTTTTTTACAAAAAGTGTCGGTACACCACTTCGTACCTTGCTTTTTCTTTCGATATTTACATACCTGCCGTTCGGTACGGAGGCCTTTTTTACAAGATATTTAAATCGGGTACTTTGCACATGAAAAGATATTACAGTTAAAACTGAACTTATCGCGTGTGAAACCAATGTTTTCCTGCACCGAACGACACTATAAATTTCGAACGCGAACATTAGGGCGGACTGCTTTAAGGAGCTGAATGTCAAATATAATTTCACTTATTTTCATTCAATGGACAGTAAAAACACCACTGCAATTATATCGAAATTTTTTTAATTTTAATAATCCTTGTATCTTTTTATTTATTTTAAACATTCAGATTTTTTTTTCCGTTCTAGAAGTTGATTTCTATTTTATTTGATACACTGTCCGACACTGATTTTCCCTTTGACAAGGTCAAAAAAAACGACATTCAAAAAACCAACAATCGAAAAGCCGACAGTCAAAAACCCGACACTTAAAACAACGACTGTCCGCTTGTCTAGGTGCCTAATTTTTATGTGTCGGCTTTTCGACTATCGACTTTATGGCTGTCGGTTTTTTTATTTGTCGGTATCTCAACCTACATCCCAAAATAAACCAAAATATGGCGAAAAACCCTGATTTTGATACATTTAACCTCATTTTTCTCCGAAATGTGAAGCGATCGCAAATTTCTGGCATCTCCATCGTTTTCAGTACAACAAAATACGTCGGAAATGATACTTCGCCTGACAAAAGCAGACAAAAAGTAATATTTTGATGATCAGTGTTATTTGAAGAAAAAAACTAAAAATATGCCTTAAAAAGTCGACATTTATTCCTCCTCTTTCTTTGGTGTATTTCTGGCAATTAATATTAGCACTGTCAGGTCTATATTTACATACCCTGATCTGATCGGATCGATTCAAATTACAAATTTTTAATGGAAAGCACGTCAGTTCCCCCTTTGTAACGGTGTATTCCTCTCGATTATTCCGCGTGTTAAGAGAGGCGGCGGGTCCTGATTTATCGTTTCTTTGAAAAAATTACCCGTTACATATTTCCGATCACGTAACGCAAACGGACCTTCGCATTATAATCTCGCGCCACCGTCGCTTAACGACCAGTTAAGGAAATACCGTCATGTACAATGTAATCGTAAAATTCAAAATGATTACTACTCGTGTTTATCTTTAAATTAGCACTTCGAATATCGAAGAAAAACGCACGTGACACAAATATCAATTACAGTATTGCCCGTCGTGATAATCCCTTCTCATAGGTATTATCGTCGATTTTATTTGATAGCTTGTAATTCCACCGTGGATTATCTCCAACAATCTCCCTCAGAATTCTGAACCCTAGTTAGTTTCTCATGAAGTAAATCAATTAGTATTGTAATTACTGAATTATATGACGTATTCCATAATAAGGTTCTAAACACCTCAGTCCTTCAACTCGCCCTAAAAGTCTTTCAAAATAGGTAATATAATATCTATAAATAGGTAAATTAATTTTTTTATACCGAAAAAATCTGCTCCCAAAAAATAAAGGCTCTTGGATCGAACGTTAAAGAATGTATTATAGGGGTCTTTAAATTTTGGGAGTCGTTTTAGAACTGTCCGATATATAAATCTCATTTCATGAATCTTTCTAACTAGATTTTTGTTAGATTTTCCGATAGGAGTTTCTTAAAATATTTACGTCGTACTAAAATAAATCACTGGTCGCTTATTTCATTAAAGGCACATTAATTACTTAGATACTTAACGCTTTAGTTAAAATAAGACAGCCAAGCATCAACGCAATTTCCAACGCAAACAATTAAATTACAGGATGAAACACGTACATACCGATTTGTGAGTGTACATCCGGTTTAGAGCAGCTTCTCGGCATCTCTGCAATCAGAAGAAAACGATTTATTATTACCTTGGCGAACAAGTCGGAAATACTTCGAAGATTATCAGGGAAAAATGCGGTAAAATAAACTATTACGAGTCGAGCTGTTATTAACGACGTCTATCGAATCGAATAAATCCACTGTCCTATTTTGCCACGTAATGCAATTTGAAAATTCGTCGCTTGATAAATTAGCCATTGAGTCCATGAATGGGATTCATTTCCGCAATTTAAATAATGCAGAAATTTTATTCGGATCGGTTATATAATACATGACGCTTTATAAAATATGTACCCACTACGATATTTGAATTGGAACTGTTGAATCGAATTTAAGTGAATATTTCGTCAATTGTCCGCTTAAAATTTAACGAATACAGAGTGTCGAGGCGAGAGTTTACGTGTCAAAACACACGTTTTATTGCATAATTTACCGTTAATTGCCTTTACAACCAATGTTATTAGAATAGTTTTTTAATTTCACGAAAAGTAATCATAAAATATTAAAAAAAGAGTAGTCTTTAATATTTGCATTTGAATGATTTTTATTAAAACCACAGAATAAAATGTCTTTTTATTCTCAGTAGAAGATGTTCGTTTCAAGACGTCTGGTTTATTATATTACGTAAATAATTCTAAAATATAAGTACACTGTTTCCCGCAATGCTTCTCTTTACGGTCATAAATGTGAAATGTATTTGGGGCGTGTAATCCTTCTTTGCAAAATATTCCCATATTTGCTCGTGCAATTCTAATAGCATGATTCACGTCTCTAAAGACCAAATATTGAAATGGCACAGTTGTTTACAATTCGACAACTATACATTCAAAGCATTAATAAACTTCGGTTGCAACCGGAATTTTACTTTAAAAGTCGGACTGAAAAGTTTTTTTTTAATATTAATTAACTGGAAAATAGTATATTAAAATGGAATAATCAATTTCATATCTGCTGAAAACGAGATTTATTTCGAATAAAACTTCAAATTTTAGTATATTTTTCTTTATTGCAATACTTTCACTTTCAAATGTGTTAAATTTAATTAAGCATTAAAAAAAATGAAACGTTCACACTAATTGGAATAATTTTTATTATTTGATTTCAATACACCTCAATAAATAACAGTTTATACGTAGAAATTCTGAAAGTAATTAAAATGAACAAGCATTGATTGAGCTAAGAACATTAGATAGTTGTTTAATTATAGACCCAATTAATTTAGATAAATATTACTATACAAGTCCTATCACTGCTTAATAAATGAAATCCCATTCTGAAAGGATTGAAAACCTTAAAAGGAGGAAAAATTCATTCTTTCACAGTAGCGTTTCAATTTTCACTCGACAATGTATAAATTTTTAGTTAGCTGTGCTAAATTAAGTACCCCCTTCAATTGTCCCTTTCCAACAAATTGACACTGGTTTAGTATCATTTATTGGATTAAAAATGTTCACTCTTGTCCAAAGACTTCCTCGGTTTTTTCTCTGATCCCTATATTTCACTACAAGATTTTTAGAGAGTGTAGAATTTTTAATACATTTCAAAGGGCGAAAATTCATTCTTTTATAGGAGTGAATTAACAGTTTGTTGTGCACATAGCCAAAACTGCGTCACTATTATAAAGCAGCGAATATTATTTAATAGCCGATAAAATCTCATTTTTAAGCAGTCTAATCGGCAAGAGATTTCGTTTTCATCCCTGCCGATCCGAGCTGAGTGAAAATTGATCGAAAATCAACCGTAAATCGGTCGACTTGTGCAAAGAATCCACCAAAAATTGACCGGCAATTGACCGAAGACTATTCAATCGATTTTCAGTCGATTTTCAGTCGCCTTTTACGATGTTTCCCGATTATTGCATTTTGATTAGGTAATATTAGGTCGATTAAGTAAAAGTCGACTGAAATATGATCCAAAATTGACCGAATGTCGATTACGGTCGATTTTCGGTCGATTTACAGTCGACTTTTACGAAGTTGACCGATTAATGCATTTTGATTAGGTCAATATTAGGTCGATTTAGTAAAAGTCGACTGAAAATCGACCCAAACTAGGCATTCGGTCAATTGTCGGTCAATTCTGGGTCAACTCCCAGCACAATTCGACCGAGTTTCGGTCGACCAGGGCCGATAGGGATATGAGAAAAATTCACTCTTTCCCAAGTGGCTAAATTTTCATTGTAATCTCTACATTTCTTGGAGTGAAAATTCGCTTTGCATAGAGTACTTACTATTGGCTACTCAAATAAAGAATAGATTACACTAATTAAGAGTAAATACTGATTGGATGAAGAGTAACCTTTAATCCATACAGTCCCTAAACAAGTGGAAATACGCTCTTTCAATACAGTGGCTCGATCACTTCATTCCAGAAAGAATAAATTCTAACTCTCAGAAATTAGGAGAGTATAAATAGTTTCCCCAATAAATTTGGAGACAATATCGTTTATTTCATAACCCTAAAAATTTCGCTTCAATTTCGTAATTATTCAATAATCTCAAAATTTTCATACGTCAATCAAAAATTTGTTTTGGCCAAAAGTTTCTCATCATGCAGGCATAAATTGAATAACCGCGAATAATAACCCCTGGAAAATTTTAACGCTAGGGAGTGCAACAAAGGCCGGAAGCGCACATACGTAGGGCGGAGGGTGGCTCGCAAGGGCGGAAAGCTCCGAATGGCGCGATTCGTAACGAGAAAATCGTATTAGCGACATTTCGATAATCGCTTTTATCGTGAGTGACGGCGGCATCCTGGTAACTTCTCCAGTTCCCTGACTGCAGATCCCACGGGGGTACGATCTCGAGGTCGATCCGGAGCGCCGATAAATTCGTCTCGCCGGGATTAGACGGGGGACATCGGCCCGGATCACCCGACTTTCCCCCGAATTATATATACGGCGCATACATCTGCGAATTGGAAAACCGAAGGAAAATTAGTACGTTTTAACGCGATATTGACTTAAACCGATTTCCGAGGAAATATTTATAACGTTATATAGCGGCGAGCCCCGACCGCTCGGACGTCGCGGAGTATTCACACAGAGATTTAATGGTTCAAAATACAATTACCGTTGGCCATCGGCGAGCATTATGTAATTACTCGGTGCTCTAATTATCTGTGCGTCATTCGCGACCGGATATGAAGCTTAAGGGGCGACAACCCTCCAATTTTGTTTAATTCACTTCCGTTGCTTTCGTTGAGGAAATAAACACGATAAACAATTAGTTTTCAGTGTGTTTTGGAAGCAATTCTAATATTTCTTTGGAAAAACTGCTTTAAATTATTTCAATTTTAGACTGTGATTAAAGGACGATTGAATTCTAATGCTAGTGGTCATTTAGTTTTAATAGATGCATCAGTAAAAATGTGAGTTGGCACTGACATCATTTTCGTGATCCCTATTTTGAGGCCGACGAACTGATCCGCATAGTGGCGCTCCGAGCACTCTCTGCCTCCCACCATATAGGAAATTCTCGTGCATTTCTCCTTTTGAGTATCCCCTCCACTTAAACTCCCCAATACAAACGGTAGGTGATAGGAGATACTGGCATGGACGGTTAGGGAATAGTTTATTATAGGAATAGGGAATTTCCATATTGAAATTCTCTTATATTAGCAGTACTTAACTATTCCAATATAACACAATGGATTTTTTATTCATTCATTTTATGAATTAAATTTACTTTAAATATTATAACTTTTATACTACTTGAGATCATAGAAAATGTTTCAGTAATAGAAAATGATTTCATAATAGCCATATTCCACACAGCACACTGTCCTGAGGACGTCCTCAGGAGCTCCTCAGGACGTCGAAATGCCCGCTTTTATCGTCCTATTAACGTCCTTAAGGCGTCCTGTGTCCTGAGGATGTCCTGTGGACGATAACAGGATGGTAAAAGCGGACATTTGGACGTCCTGAGGAGCTCCTGAGGACGTCCCCAGGACAGTGTGCTGTGTGGGATATACTGCTGTTTCAGTTACAGTAATGTAGTCGAATGAGTTGATACTCTCATCCCAATGATTTGACTAGCGGGAAATCAAATACTCAATTCGCTTATTACGCCCTGCTTTCGCCGTTGATCATCAGCTGTTTTAATTACATGTTAATAATTTGCGAAGTAAATATATATATATATACGTATAAATATATTCAAATACCTTTTGTAATCACAAACCGGTCATATGTTTTCAAACTTTTTATAATAATATCTTCGAACGACGAACAAATTAAACCACTAAATTCAGTCTCCCATTTCGGATATTCTCAAAATTCTGTCAGAGGATTTGTAATTAGCATTTTGCAAAAATTCAAAATACACGATTCAATTTTATAAACATGAAATTCATTCTTAAATTTGTAAGAACTAACATCGCACATGAGTGAATTTCTTTAAAAAAAAAACATTTTGCAACTTAAAGTTAAAATTATTGGGATTTTAAAAAATTTGTTATTAAATAAAATACGTATAGAAAGTGATAATAATATTTCAATATTTCAATTGTAAAAACTGACGTTAATAAAAAAGAAATCTAAATAGGTAGTCGTAGATTTTTGTAATATTTTATTACTTAATTTACTAAGCACGTAAACTTTTCTTTTAACCGCAGCATCTATAAATAGCAATTTTTCGAAAAAAATGTACGTAACCAATAAAGACAACCAGTAAGGCTGTTTGCACTTTTGTAAAGTTAAATCTAACCAATAATTATGATTTTATAAAATTTCAAAAAATTCTAAGGCGACAAAACGTTCATTTCCGCCCCTCGTCTCACTGATGTGTAGAGAAATTACGTGCAGATTATTAGAAAGATACACAAATTGCTAAATTGATTACTTGATTATCGAAGCATGGCGTCGGATCATTATGCATGAAATTGAGTAGGTTCGTTTTGCATTCTAACCACTCGCCACACATGAGCGGTCGCCAAATTATGACACTAATTTAAATCGATTTATCCACAGACTATCTAACGAATTAGGCTGATAAGGTCACAATTAAGCCAATAGGTTTTCTTCGCAAGGCCTATCCTTTCACTAGCCAATCGTTGTACTTTAAACATCAGCGTACTAGCGACCTAATTAACGGTTACGGCTAATATCGATAACGGCTTACGTTAATTTGATTTCCGCGTCAATTCCTTTCATTCGTTAAATAAACCTCTAGTAACGTTGAAATGTACAGATAATAGACGTCCCCTTAATTCATATGTTTAGCTTAGTCATACATCACCGAAAAAAATGTCACCCCCTCGATACGAATGTCAAAACGGGGAAAAAATGGCGAATCTCTCGGTTTTGATAAATGATTTAAACACGAGACCAGGTGTACAAGAGAAAAAGAACAAAACATCTGCTGTCGTTTTCTTTGTATTACGGGGTTTTCATCGACTCCTCAAAAGCACAGAATGGATGGTTCGATCCGTTTCGCCTAATCATTAGGTAAAACGAATTTTCTGTTATTTTTCATCTAAAATTACCTCTTAGACAAATTATTATCTTTGGAAAATTGATTTATCTACATATTTCTAGTTTTTTATTTTATATTTTAAAATCAACGACGAGTACAAGTACGTAATCAAAATGTCGAATGTAAAACTAAACTAGCCCACAAAATCAGCTAAATTATACATTCCTTTGGTAGCAAAAAAAACCTTATTTGCATTCAGACATTAGCCGAAGTCGGTATAAGAAGTAGAAACTTCCGCAAGGATGAAACGCCTCCATCCAGGGATTGCGGAATTTTCCGGAAAGGAATAAGCTTGGAAAATATGCCGATTTTCCTTGCTCCGGCCCGCGGAAGCTCGTTTATATTTTATTCCTCTTTTGTCTTGTGTAGTTGCGGCACTCTTCCAAAGGGTAGTGACGAAAGGGATGCATCGCTTTCTTTAACGAACGAAGGAACGGAATGAGATTCATCGAGGCGAGAATGATACTGCAGCTTGTAAACTCCGACAATTTATCGTATTCCAGCGGTTTTCCGCGTGAGCGAGAGATGTATAGTTGTTCTCGGGATGCGCCGCTACTCGTTAAGCTGCGGGCGAGTGTACGCAAGCTCCGTCTTTGATGAAAGACGAAGAGGGAAGGTGCAAAAAGGTAGGGAAAACGACCCAGGAAGAGGACGAGAACAAATGAACATCCTGCCGAAAGACAGAGACGTTGAAGGGATCGCAGGGGCTGGAAACTTCAATCCGAGTGAGAATTAGTTAGGGAATAGATAAAGCTGGAAAATGAGATGTGTACACCAAGAACTGGGTTGAGGGCAACGAAACGATGCATGGAATTTAAAAATGAATGATGATCACGGAAGAAAATGAAGAAGTTTCTTCTGGAGGTAAAATGAGAGGGAGTTTTACGAAAGCTCCGATGTGTAAGCTGTGTTTCCTGACCAGTACGTTTAGGTTGCTATTCCAACGTCTGTTGGATCTATGAGTTTCGATAAAGAAGGAACGATAATGGAACCACAGTGGCAAAAGAAGGAAACTCACGGGATGGTGAGAGGGTCAACACGCCTTGATATCGGTAGACAAATAGTGAGAAAGTGATCGGGGAGTCTGATATAGAACGAGTGCTGCGATCTACGTGAGAATTAATCGGAGAAACGGACAGATAATGCAGGCTTTGTTAAAAAAGGGACTTTCAAGTGCAATTCTAGGTAACTTTATCGTATTGTCTGGTTGTTGGGTCTCTTAATAGAAATCTTGTTGGGATCGAACATTTTATTACAGTGATAATTAGGTAGTCGGTGCTAACTAGTTGGTAATCGAGATATACCTTCAGCCAATCCATTTAATTATTCTTGAAAAATATGGTACAATTAAATGGATCAGTTAATGATTTATTATTAGCTTTGCTCATCAATGATGAATGAAATGTTTACTTTCCATTTACACAACCTATTACCCACAGTTCGTACATACAGTAGAGTCGAGGTATAATTGCATTATATTTATATTTATATCGCCTGCTGTGACACGAACATAACGCGACTGAGAAGAGTGGGAGAAGTGACGCCCCTTTCTTTTGTTAAATATAAGGAGACGGGAGGGGAAGGCAAGGAACCGAGTGTGTAAATTTACCGGGACTCTACTGTAGTCAGTTAGGTCACAATATTGAACGCATCTTGTAGCAATGCTGACTATAAATAGTTGTAGTTTATTCTAATAGTTGCTAATAGTTAATAATTGCATATTCAACTAGTTAACAATGTCAATAAATTACGGCGTTCAGTGCATTTTGATCAGTTGATTGAAAGTTTATGTCCAATGGCATATATAATATTAAACAATAACAATCAACAACTATTAGATGATAGAAGAAAATATCTCCATACTACTATTGGTGTATATAGTAGTCAACAATGACTATCCAGATCTATTGGATAAAGATACATGGCATTATGATTAACAGCCAAGTATGTAACATCCAAAAGTTACTATTACAATTATTATTAGAAAACTTATCAACTGAAAATGAATAGTAACCAATAATTCCTAATAGTTTCTTACTTTCTTTATGCGTGGATCTATGAATCATTATTTCAATCGCAAATATATACATTAACCTCAGAGTAATGTTACTAAATAATATTATCAGATTGTCAGTATTCAAAAATAAATCAACATAAAACACTTTCAATCCTTAAATTATTACGAAAACAATCATCATCTGAATGTAAATCTTCTAACGAGTTCTAAATTCGTAGAACACGTTGATTAGTGATAACTTTCGTCACATTATAGGTTATAAGCTTGCTTTTGTTTTATTTTATTTAAGTTTTGCTACTACCTTTCAGATTTATTTAAATATTATTTTCTCTCCTTCCATATTTGGGAACAAGTTTCAAGAGACAATTCTTCTGTTTTCCCGGTGTATTTTTCAAAACAGTAAAATACAACAAAATATTTTGGTTTGCTAAAAGGTGCAGTGAAAATATTTCGAATTTCTAACTGAAAAAACCGCAACACGTGTCAACTTTGTTTTCGCGGAAAACTGGTAAAATGCAATATTTTACAAAAATTAAATATGTTCGATATTGAACTCTCGCAAGCTGCGCCGTACCTATAAAAACATCGATTTTGTGTGCAATACGTACTAGTTTTTATAGTTTTTCCAGATTTTTCAGTTACTCTTATCCCTGCTATTTTATTCTTTTCGGTTTCTTCTTAACTTTAATATTTTCTTACGGTATTCCTTTCAAAAACTGAAATATTATAATGATTAAAAAATTGTATTTATTTAAAATATTTTATATGCTAAAATAAATAATAAATCTTGTTAGTTAATACTTAAAACGTTTTAAGATTTGACACTTAGTAAGAGATTTGTACTTCGAGTTTTAATAGTGAACTGTCACTTTCAAATGCATTTTCCAGTTAACACTTCACAATACAACCGCTGTTATCGTGCTTAATTACTATCAATAAAAAAGTTTCAGCAAACTCCAACGATACGTCGACATCATCGTTTCCGCAAGACATAACTTTACCGTGTTTGCAGCACGAACTTTCGTACAATACAAAAGTGTCGAATACACGGAACCGTAGAATAGGTCGAATTAAAACTCTGATCTATGTCAATATTTATCATTGTAACTATAATACAACACAACATGGCCAATTTTGTTAAAGAATAAATGTTGCTTATAACAAATATAAACATTTAAATTTCACGATAACTAATAATAACATTTTTAAATAAATGAGATCTCCAATTTTTAATTAGTAAGGCAAAAATTAGTGAAAAAAGATAGGACTAAACTTGCAAAAGATTTACTAATCCCCTCAAATCTGATGGATGGGATATAAAAATTGAAGAAATAAATCAGAAAGCAATTTAAATGCGTTTTACTTTAAAAGAACATAAACCGCCATTTTTAATGGGAATAATGAAATCTGGACAAATCGTATTGGTTGTGCATTAAATCGTGAATCAGTCATTTTGAACAAATGCCCTTGGAGATGGTCTTAGTTCAGAAATCCGTAAACCCGAGAAGCTCGATGCAAAAAGTAATGGGCATTATGTTATCACGATGTCATTAACGGTACGGCGAGCAAAGAAGCAGCGAGCATTGTTTTATCGAACAATGCGCGCAAAAAGATGGGTAATGAAAATGCTTGTAAATTGCAAAGTGTCGGAAAGGGGCGAGGAAAGCCAAGGAAGTTATTTAGGTCGCGGTGTAGAGAACCACTCGGCACCGAAGTGAGCAGCCTCCTTCTCTCCATCTCTTTTTAGCTCTTCTCCCAATCTCCCAGAGTTTCTCTCTAATTCTCCCTAATTCTCCAGCTTTCTTCCCTATCATCTTTCTATGACTTCCCCTCATTACCGCTCATTTTTCTAGCCTCTATTGCGCTATTTTGTCTCGACCTGGCAGTTTTACTTCTTTCCTCGAATCCCACATTGCTACGCTTATGTCCAATTCAGATTCTTAAGGAGCAATTCGCTTGTGCTTTAAAGAGCTACTTCTGATAGCCCATTTTTTGTTTTTGGTACTAGTATTTTTGATATTTTTTTATCGAAATATATTGATGGTAAAGCAACAGCAATAAGTTAATTTGTAATGACGGCACCTAATTATATAACTAGAATGAAATAAGTGGAAAATATTAATATAAAACTAGTGCTGCGTGCAGCAATCTAATGTAGTAGTTTTTAATAAGAGAAACGCAGCTCCCGAAAAACGAAGGCCCCTGAATCGAACGTTAAAACATGCGTAACGGGGGCCACTAATAATTCAGTTGGCCCCTACATTGCATATTATAACGTACGGGTCAGGGGTCTTCGAATTTTGGGAGCCGATTTACGACGATTTTTCTAGCGTAAAAATCTTCCAGTTTTGTAATAAAGTTTTTGCTCCTTAAAGCATTTATTTCAGCTACAAAATTACTAGCGATATTCGTCCTTGCATTTGCATCGCTATATCGTGATCGTTCAATAACTTTCATTGAACATTTAATCTTTGTTTTGTAAATTGTTACGTTACCGGTCAGAGAAGTAGCATAGCGCATTAATCATCGTATGCGGACAATCATACTTAAAATTAATCGCATCATTTCTTGGAAGCCCCTACTCCCGAACCCTTACAATTCCGACCAACTCGAACCGGCAAGCCATTCATCACGCAATTTGATATGTGCTATCGCGATTTTAATCGCGTCAATTAGTATCGAAATACATCGTTCAGCAATAACGCCAGACCTTGTGCGTGCCAGGCACCTTCGAAACGAGACGGAGGCTTCTTGACGGATACGGCCATCATCATCATCATTATCGTCGAAGAATTCCCGTGTAAAATCCCGACAACGGAAATCGACAAACGACAATGATACGCAAGTTTCGCAGGGCACCTTTGTTCCTTTGTGAAAGATGACGCTCCGAAATCTCGGGACGAACGGACGAAATCACGTTAGCTCGTCTTTGACGAGAGAAGAAAAAGACGAGAAATTCCATTATGAGTCACTCTCCAGGAGCATTTAGCCTCGTGTAGCGCTCGCAATTTTGATGCCGAAATAAAATGATAAGATATTATAACGGCAAGGAGGTTATTGCCTCCCGAACTGTGAAATGCGAAAGCCCCTCATCCGTGAAATGAAAAAGTAAAACGCTTCGACGGTGCACGCGCTGTAAACAAACAACACTGCATACAATTAGATCACAATAATAGAATAGGGACGAATTAAAATTTTATCGCCCGTTTAATTTTCTCGCGCCGCGAAAAATAAAACCTCTAGCTCTTTTTTTTTTACTGGCCCGCAAATGTTTACGATACGGACCGGGCTCGCGCGTCGGTAATCAAAGGTAAATATTTTTAAAAAAAGAGGTGCTATCTCCCGTGACTAATTCTCTACGTCTTGGAGTTTTATCGAGTGTGAAAGTCGAAGCGGCGCGTCATCCGCATGCAGTATCGAATTGCGGCAATCGATAGGCTTATCAGCCGTCTGCTAATGTGTGTCGTGCTACATATCAAAGCCTATCATACGCACACCGCTCTGTTGCTGCTTGAAAATATCTTATTGCCAACGTGCGTTTGACAGCGATCTCCGTCTGCGTCACTTGTCCCTGCATTCGCTAATGAATTCTCGTCTCGGCGCCGACGTCGTCTGTATTTATATATGGTGCTCCATTTTTCGAAATATGGCGCACCCCGCCCGATATCGGAAAAGTATTCAATTCGCTCGAGTTTTGTGAAGGTTCCCGATGCGAATAATCGTGCAAGAAAAATAAATTAAGATCGCGAGTTCACTTTTTTATTATTGCCTTCAGCTGTACTCGTCTATTTTTTCTGCTTTTGATATAGCTAGTTGTCAGTATTAGGCTACTTATCAGCTTATTAGGTTAGTAATTTTATTAGCTTAGCGGTAGCATACTTTTTTAATATGCTGGGCGCGAATTTCGATTTTGCGCCCTTGGGCGATTTATAATTTACTGTCAAAAATGGTTATAGTTACTAGAACAAACAGTTTGTATTAATACTCTATATGGTTAAGTAGAGCATAAACATCTGATTAGTTAGGTTAGCTTCTTACTTATAATGACATGACTTTTAAGGTCGGTAGTTTTTATGGTAAACCTTTACAAAGCGGGCATCCTCGCAAAAAAAAATTTAAATACACTATTTCGATGTATTTTTGCCTCCTGAAAACGAATATGATGATAAAAATTGGCGCTCAGCAATATCTAGGCCGCTATTTTGATAAAACAGCCAAAAAACGTGATTTTTTTTTAGTTTTTTGCATTTATCTGAAACAAATACACCTCTGACGAAAGAATGTTTCCAATAAAAATTGTAGAGCGGAAAATTCTCTACAAAAAAAGGTTATATACATTTTTTAATTATCCCAACAGTACGGCTGCAAATGAGCGCCGAAAGTACCCATAATGGGTTTCTGCAAGGTATTGTGACTCCGGATATATACCCGGGGCGGACAAAAACCAGGTAGTGGAAGAACACTACGATAAAAAAAAACTAGAAGAAGGGATTGCGATAGTCAAACCCACCCAAATTACACGTGGGTTTGATTATTAACCACACCTTCGTGGTTAGAAGTTAGGCTATTATAAAAAAATCTTAAGACAATGCGTAAACCTACGGGGTGCTTGTGTGCTGGGGGCCCCCCCCCCCCCCCAGACCCTCCTTTTTTATACTAGCCTAACCTCCAACCATGAAGATATGAGAGGCAATCAAATCCACGTGATCATTCGGTGCCCCTCTAATCCTCGCCCGGAAGAATCCATCTCCTGGTATCGTAGATGATTATCCTACTTTGACCTCCACACAGACACCAAATATCACGTGGGTTCGATTGTCTTCCATATCTCCATGTTTGAAGGTTAGGCTAGTATAAAAAAAGGAGGTCTGGGGGGGGGGGGCGGAGCCCCAAGGTACGCAAGCACCCCTAGGTTTACCCATGGTCTTAAGATTTCACAACATATTATTTCCTTCCGTTCGAAAGGTAATGCTTGAACCTAGGGAGTGCTTGCGTGTTGGGGAGCTCCGCCCCCCAGACCCCCTTTTTTATACTGGGCTGACCTCCAAATGCAGGTAGGAGGGTGAACCAAAGGCATCATCAAAAGCACATTATACGCACTTTCGGCGCTCATTTGCAGCCTCACCGTTGGGATAACGAAACAAAAGTATAAAACCTTTTTTGTAGAGAATTTTCCGCTCTACAATTTTTTCCGAAATATTTTTTCGTTTGAGGCTTAGTTATCAAAATAAATACAAAAAACTAAAAAAATACCCATTTTTTTGCTGTTTTTTCAACATAGCGACTTTAATACGTCCGACCCCCAATTTTTATGATCATATTCGTAATCAGCGGGCAAAAATACATCGAAATAGTGTAGTTAATTTTTTGTTTGCGAGGATGCCCGTTTTGTAAAGATTTACCGTTTTTATCGAGAACTACATAAATGATAGTAGACATGTGTCAAACCACTCAAGAATATTATAACAAGGACAGTAAAAATCACCCAAGCCAAGTTACTGTAAATGACCTTAAAAATGTGACTCTTAGTGTACATACCAACATTTCCTCCCTTAAATTTATTGGTAGAGTGTTTGCTGAACATACCTGTAACAAATAAAAATTTTCAAAATTAGACGCTGAGGAATAAAATTGCATATTTAACTAATTATCACAAGCAAAAAGAAACTATTAGCATACTTCATGCAAGTAACCCAAACCATCGAAACTGTAGTACCGTTGGTAATATATACTTTCAAAAGAACCTCGACCTAAATGAAAGATCGTTTTAAGACCAAAGGAATCCTTCCAAGATCCTTCGGTCAAAATGTCATCTCAAAATTGTAGAATAAGACCGGTCAACTTATTTTTAACATATTAACATCCTTCAAGAATATTGAGTATAATTACGTTAGATTTCATAAAAGGATGGTCATATATTCCATGACGTGAAAATTTGACGTTCACCGAGAAAATTTATCGGTTTTCGTGCAAGTGATACTGAAATATGACAATTACTCTTCCAACCCGTCACAATTTCCGACAAATCCAAATGAAATATAGTTTTAACCTCGATTTTAACAAATTATATAAAGCAGATGAATATTTCAGGATATGGAATGCGATTTCTTAATTCTTCTTACTAAAATTCAGTTCAATTAAATATAAGTTTTAATATATAATTTTTTATTGTAAAATCAATTACAAATTTATACATTTTTTTTATTTGACTGCATTAACGTCATTAAATTATAAAAATATAGTGTGAATGACGTAGGAAAAAAGTTCTTGTTGTATGAATTCACAAATATTTCGTTTCAAAAGCGATTTTCATCAAACTGAAATTTGAGACGAGCATTAATACTACTGAGCATTATACGCCATGCGTACCAATGCACGATCGCAGTAAACTCGATACGTATAAATAAATTTAAAAATGTGAGTACTCGATGACTGAAATAGCACTCGCATTCAAAATCGATGCTAGATGTATATGCGTACAGAGTGGAGTAGAACAGACCCCCTTGACCTATTGATAAATTTAGAGTTCAACAACTAATATCGCATCTGCAGGCTATAACTCCAGTTGGTTTTTTAGTGCCGAATAATAATAGACTATTCTGTCGATATGATATAGATAATGGTAGATTATTCTTTTCCCATTTTTATGAATTCTACAAATTGAACATCTAGAAATGCATACCCTTGATAAAAGGCGGATTTTGCAAAAGATTCATTAATTCGTATTGCTATTACGATTTGCAGGGAATAAAAAACGGATTTAAAGTAAATCGAGAAATTAAATTAAAGACATAATATAGTAATATACACGATAAATATTTTAATTATTTGCTGCTGCTCGGCATTCGACATTAAAAAAATATCAGAATAAAATAATGTTGAAAAAAAAATAAAAAACTATTTTAACTAACACATCTTTTTTTTGTGCGTATAATACTTGAAATAAATATCTTAATAAAATATATTGTGACGTTCATTTGTATATCAACGTTTTACTTTAAGTCTTTAGTTCAGAATGTCGATCAATGAGATACCAAACTTTCGTACTTAATTAAGATTTCGAACACGAATCCAATTTATTCTCTACTGGCCATTTAAAAGTAACCGAAATCAAAATAGAGCACGAAGTATCTAAAGTGGACAAGTAGGACCAGAATACAAATCGCAACCTTCGTCAATCGATAATTAATAAAACACACTGTATTAAAAAATCGATTAAGGACAGTAAGTTGCGTTTTATATGGTTCATAACTTAACGAAATAAATGTATGTATGTGAGTATAATATTCAGTGATGAATGCGAAATCCCTGAACAAATTATTCCATGCCCTGTACAATTGTAGCAAATTGATTTATCAAACAAACTTCATAATTGCATTTGACGAGATCTGCATCTCTGGCGTACATATACACGGGAGTACCAGAAACCTTTCAATATCGCGGCAACAGGTATCCACAATATAATTCATAAATTACGTAAAGTGTAATCCTCCTTAGGTTTGAAGTCTTGAAAAGCATATTATTAACTTATCTGCTTCATAATATTGACTTATTCATTAACACAAATTTTGTTAATAATTTTAAGATTGTTTAATAATTGTAACAATTTATTATACATCATTGGAAATTTCACAATGTCCTATAAATCACCCAGTGGTTTAATTATTAAGTTATGAAAACCTGTCCTAAAACCTGTAAACTAAAATCCAATATGAATATATTAGATTCAAATGTTCAAAACATATAAGCTATTTAATATGCTATATTTTTAAGAAATTTTAATTCATTCGATGCAAATACGATCACACATTAGAACCCTTGGTATTCTCAGATAAGCCAATGACAAGAAATGAGGAAGATGTTCGATTAAATAAGATTATATAACATACATATAATTCCAATAAAATAACTTTTTACTTGTATAAATGCGAATAAAAGAATTTAAAATTAATACTACCAGTTTTTGCAAATGAGATTTCCGCTAGTTTAACGTACACGACTGATTACGACTTTGTAGCTAATCGAATGAGACTTTCGAGGAAGGGATTATAGTTAAAGTATTCCAACCGAAGCGTAGAGCAAAAAATCATTTTTACGACTTTCCCTAGAAGGCGCATTGACATGCGTTGTACCCACTAGGCTTATTGCCGTCATAAACGCGTTTAATGCATTTTTAGACCACGCTCTGTCGAATAAGCCCCACCCAATAATAAAAAGACAAACTTATTTTTAAAACAACGTTTCGAAACGAGCATAACATCCGACCTTTCAAAGTTGATCGATTTAATAACGCTAACGGCAAAGGTTACTGGAAATCCTCCGACGCTAATCTCTGTAACGCGGCTTCGTACATAAACTGCCGTGCCCAAATGCCTGTAAATACATCAACGATTAAACCCATATAACCCAAACATCGACGCGCCGACGTCCAAACATCTCGTGACGATAACGCCTATAAGCGTTTCATTGTTTCTCTCTACGAGGCCCTAAAATGGTCGGCGTTTCCGCCCGAGGGCATTTCTTAAACCGCAGGTTCGACAACCTCGACCGCATGCCGGTTTTGCGTGCGACGCTTTCCACGATGAATTTCCGTAAGGCCTTCGTAAAATAATCGCATCAATCTCCCTTGTTTACGTAGTGCGTTTTGCGGGAAATTGCTCCAGCAATCGTTTCCCCGCAATCGCCGCATGGTTTAATCGCCGTACGTGTGCCGGTGTGTTCGTTTTTGAACCCGTACGTAGAATCTGGTGGGTTGTACGTCGGCAATAATTCAGAGGTTGACAAACCATCAGATACTTTGGCATAATTTCGCGCTGTATCGTGCCTGGGCGCTATCGTACATACTAATTTCGGGGAAACGCGTGTCAAGTGTAAACCCAGCCTGAGTAAAGATTCGTCAGCGTGGATCGTGTAAGCGATGCGCCCGACTGCCTGCATAAGCGGACCCTGCGCACAAACGCCCGCCGCGCTGGAGGACTGATTGATAGAGCACAGACGGCGTTGGAGCAACGAGGAACCATCTAGGAACATCAGTAAGGGAGACGAAGAGAAAATGCCAAATGTGCAGGTTGGTAGGAAGAAAGAGATGTCCATAGTAGATGAGCGAGCGAAAGTGAGAGAAAAAGAGAGGAGAGTGAGAAATAGTACTGGAGAGAGTTGAAGAACGAAGCCTTGAGGCCGGGTAAAGCAGAAATGAAGAACAAAGTAAAGAGAGATTCCCGAATACAAAAGGCGATTAAGGTAAAGTGACCGGATAGGAAAATAGGAAGGAGTAATCATAGATAATATAATGAAATTAATTAATCCATTGGCTTATTAAACGTCAAGTGATAAAAATCGTTATCTGATATAGACCACCAACACTTTTTCTACATCAAATATTACATGGATTTGTCAGGATTCTCTGATGTTCCCCAACTACAATATAAAGTTTTAACGTAATTTCCCATTTATTCTCCAACACAGAGTTGAAATAAGTTGATAACTATGAACAGTGGGCAAAGTTAGGCATGCAATAATCAAATGAAGGAAGGGATCCACAATATTGTTGGAGTCGAGGCATAAAAGGCTTTCTAATACCGAGAAGTATCCACTTGAATATGACGGATGAATATTACGAGACGTCGGATTGTAAGAACTCTTCAAGTTCGCAGCTTTGATAAAGATGCATGAAATAAAACGCTGAAAACTTGTTCAATTCCTCTTGAATTTCAAGAATTATTTTGTATATCTCTGCAATTACAAACAACATCTTTTTCGATGTAATATGATGTCAATTTTTAGAAAATCGGATTGTATATATACTATTCCAACTATCCTCAAAAGGCATGAGGTCCAAGTAATGTTACCCACGCCAACAAGTAAATAATCTCCATTGATATTATTGGGAATAAGGGTTTGGAAACATTCCCATTCATTAAATTCATTTCCATTCCCGATCGATTTAGAAGAAGAAGCTGATCATGAACAAGGTCTTCATGCAGGTCCCAACATCTAATTAGGTTCCATCAGATATATTTAAGCAAGTATTTTTTATCTATTTACGGGGTGCTTGACATAAAAAGGATCTATGCGTCAAGAAGTATTCCTTGGAGAAATAAACTATAAATAAGTTCTTCTAAACATATTTAAAAGTCGTCAAGTTGAAGCAACAAATGGGCAATATTTCCCGTACCCAAAGTAGATAATCTCTATCGAAGTCTTTAGGAATTCTAATAAGGATTTGAAAACAGTCCTATTTGTGAAATTCCTATCCACATCCGAATGAAGAAGCTGATGATGAACCAGGATTTCATGTACGGCTCAAAATCTAATTAAGTTCCATCAAACATATTTACGCAAACATTTCCAACCCGTCAGCACGATGCTTGACATTAAAACCCATCATTGCGCATAATCGCCGAGCAAATTCGGCGTACGTAATGCATTCCTGGGCGAGTGAAATCTTTCCGCATTCCATGAAACCGAAATACCTCTGGGCAATATCTAGTGGAATAGCCGAAAGTTGGTGAGGCGCTATATGAATCGTAAAGCCGAAAATAATTGCCCGAATATACACGAGCTATAATGATAAAGTGTCTGGGTTCCTCTTAACACCTAATATTAGAGGTCGTTCGCCCCTTTGGAGAAAAGAATGGTGCTGAAGCTCATTTACGGTAATGCATCCGTCACTACACGCAAAATTTATGGTAATGGCATAAAATTAGATAACAAAGCCCACCCTGCGAGCCCTTTCTAAGTGCCTACCGCCGAGTCGGCACATCCATTTAAAAGCAGGCTCCCTTTTCAAGGTTGACCGAATTCGTTAATCAACGAGGATCGAGGAGTTGCAGCCCCTCGATGAGCGATGCAGAAACTATGGGTTTGCGCGACGTTGAAAAATACCCTCGCTGAGTCCAGAAGTAAGGGGCGGGTGGTGAAGGAACGGGAGGGTTGTTAGACTCCGAGGGTGGTTAGCCTCTATCCTTGGGCGTGGTACTTCTCAAGAGTCGGATGATATCTTGAAATCGCCCCGTGCTCGTCTCACCCAAGCTCCTTAGCTCTTTGCGTCTCTCCTTTCTCCTCTCTCTTGCTCATTCTCTCCTACTATTTATCTGTCTCCACCTCCATCTCTATCTAACTGTCGTACTCTTCTTCGGAGTGCACCGCACGAACTCAACGGCGGGAGTTTCCTTCTTCTATCCCGGCTTTGCGTCTTCGTCTTTGTCGGGGCTCCGGCGGCACCAGGGGCGTGGTGAATGTTGGATTTTCGCATAAGGTTGAGGTGCGTATACCCGACTCCTCCATCTCCCTCGTAGACTTCCTCTCACTCTTCCTCGATAACAGCCAACTATGCGAAGCTTCGCAGTTGGAAACGGCACTTTCCGCGCCTCTGCGAACCGACGTGTCGCGTATGTGTGCTGCGTATACAGCCTGCTTTAGTCATTTCGATTAGTGACAAATAACAGGCGTAACAATAGCCGGTACGTTGCGGAAAGCTACTGTCGCCTGCATCCGTGTCATCGTCGCACCACCAACTCCTCTCCCTGTTCAGTTTCGGTTTTCCCCTACTGTGCCACACTTCCACATACACGTCTTTACGCGCACCCCTTCTCTTTAGGTGTCAACACTGTTGTCTCCACTATCTCTCTCGATCAGTTGGTATCCGTTAGTTCATCCACGACTCTCTCTCCGTTTGTCTTTCTCTCTCGTATCAGTCACCTCTGGGCGTCGGTCGGCGCTTCTCTAGAGAATCTGTCACACGGTCAACCAATCGCCGCCTGGACCTGACTCCTCTCTCGCTCTATCTATTCCACAATCTCCAGTTCACTCTGTCATTACATCTATCTCCCTCATTACACGAAGCTAGCGTCAATGCTGTATCTTCCTCTGTATCTGCCACTGTCACGCGGTGGTCGTAACTATCTCCACCTCCGTCTAACGGTATCCAACGCTGATTATACGTCTCCTTCCGTCTGTTATGTGGTCTCGCGCTCTCTCTAATTATCCTCCACGGTCTTTCTCCGCATATCTCTGCGAAATACCGCGGTTCCAGACTGAACAGATGCGCGCCTCTGTTTTACTCGTCTCTATTTTGTGCTGGTGAGTTATTGTTATCCGGATGATTCTCCGCTTATCTCACAGAGAAATTTGGACGGTGTCTATCGATTTAAGTCACGATAGATGGTATTTAAAGGGCACGAAGTGGAAGCCAATAAGAGGCACTTAATCTGCAGAGATAATGTTGAAGAGTTCGCAAAAAACACAATGGAAAGTGACTGCTCGAGTGATATTTCTCAAGACGAAACGTGCTCTCGAAGTGTACAATTTTTTTTCTTAAAGGCATAAAATGAGAGGTTCCCTTAGTTTTACCTGAAAGAATGGGTCAACAAAGAAGATCTTGTACTACATAGTATTTCAAACATTCCGACGGATACCCACAAAAAAAGAGGCGTGGGTCACATTGACTCCCTAAATCAATACTGCTGACCTCCATAAAATGTCGGGATTCAAGCGTGAAAGAAGAAAGCAACTGATTAGAATGTGCGATGAATATTAAAAGCAACGATTTTGGTTAGGATAAAGGAAATTCACGACCGAGAATACCACCGGGCTAGGTTAGAAGCGACGTGCTCTGACGCTGTGGGTGACAAAGACATTGCGCTGTTTAGCATGCATGATGGTTTGGTTAACAACAGCCCGATCTAGTGGCTTAGTAACACAGTCATTCACAGAGTAATAATACACGGAGTAAATTTTATCAGAATAAAATGAACCAATTCGAGAAAATATTAATCTTCGAGTATACCTACTACTTTCGATAATTTTCAAGTGAACCCACTTCAAAAAAGAAAAGAGCTGATCGGCTTTACGATCCGACACGACGACACTATTTTCAAAGTTAGCGAACTAATCGTCTTACCCAGCAACGATTTTTTAAACTCTTCCTACTTTAATAGTCGTAAGTCGATGAAATCTCGTGGCTTAATTTTACGATATCCCCTCTAACGAAGAGTCGCGAAGCTCCCGTAAGTGGAATAAATTATTTCAACATTTTCCCGCGGAGTTCTACACTTTTCATTTGCGCTTTTAACTGTTTCCAATCCTCTTCTGCGATCGTTTAAGAAAATAAAAGCATTGGAACGAAAAATACAAGATCCTAACATCCGATAAACGTCAGCTCCTAAAAAATGCAATCGATACTTTCGTGCTAGTATTAATTATGTTGTTTAATTACGACGGCGTGTTTTGAAGAGAGTAATTGTTATCAAATTTCCATAAAGTCAAACACAATAACTATCCGTGTGCTGTCGGTGAGTTCGAAAATGTGGAGCATCGATTGCATCCGTAGAATTACATATTCTCGAATTCGGAAAATGGGACGGATCTGTCTCATTGGGAAAATCTGCGTTTTAAATGCCTGTCTAGGTTAAACTCGTGACCTGAATTTTCCTTCTTTTCCGTTGGCACACGCCAGCGCACACGCAGACGTTTACTCGATTCGCAAATTCCAATACTGACGCGTGCACGAATTTTGTATGTTACATTATAATAAATTAATTAGAGATGGATTCAAAACGATCCGATTTCATACATGGTCTGTATTAATTCGATATTCGTGAAGAAATGAAATTGTTAGTATCGTCATAAATGTCAAAGCCACCGCAAGCTCACAATAGAAAAAAAATGATTTACAAATATGATTATCAATGATTAATTACTAAATTGTTAACAAAATCTAGCTTATGAATTATTTCTGTAAAAAATAATACATAACGTAATTATTTCATAACAAACTTCCTTGGAAGGTTATTTTCAACCAGAATCATTTATAGCTTTCAGAAATTAATTAGATCAATAGCTTTGCCAATAATTCATGATAGTATATTAAACAGATATTTAATTGTTAATCGTTCAGCTTAAACAAACGATGTAACGCTCAGCAATCATGCCACAATAAGCATCGATTGTTTCTGGGATAGCTAATAAAATAAATACATTTGTATCGTCGATAAATTACACAGTTATCTCCTATTTAAAGGTTTGTTAAATTAAACACTAAACGGTAGGTATACTTGGATTAATTTTGTTAAATACATGTATTAAAAAGGGTTTTAAGCAAATGAGGTAATAATCGTTCAAGTTACTTGAATCTTTATTATTAAATAATGAATTATGATGAAATGTTAGACAAAAAATTGTACAAAAAATGATAATACGAAGTGTACCTTGATAGCGGTATCTACTTAAATGCTTTATTATCCTACCTGGTTGTTAAAGTGTTTAAATATTTAAGGATCAATTACTAACGTTATGTAAAATTTATTACCGTTCTTTTTCATTGCATACATTTTCTACTTGTGCATAATTAAATAAAACATAAGTAATTCAAGAATAAAATCGTTTTTTTCTGATTTTAAAACTTTTTAAATAATTTAAATATTCATAAAAAAACTTTGATTTGTATGTTTACTAATAATGTACACGTCGTCAAACCACATTCTACCAACTTCTCACTTTCGGAAATAGCAATGGTATTATCGTCACAAACATATCAATCAAGTCACATTGGATGAAACTCGCAATCGAAAGCTCTGAATCGAAAGCTTTGAGAAAAAGTTTCAAATGGAAACAATGTGATGACACGAGGAACATTACTAAAATCAAATCTGTTTCTCGTCAAAATTGCTGAAAATATGTACGACAGTTACTGAAATGAGAACCGTACAATTCATTCAACATCGATATATACTAGCTGCAATGGAAAACAAGCGATAGATATGTAATTTTTAAAAACATCATGACTTCTAAGACAAAATGTAGTATACTACATATTACCAAATTTCAAAAATGCACTGACAATTTTAATTCAAAAAGACTATTCAAAATTATTTTTGGAAATTTTGATACGAAAATAAAATCGAAAATAGAAAGCGAAATAAAATCGAAAATTTCAATATAGTGAAAAAAAAAAGGATAGTGTAACTGGTATCTTTGACAAAAGCTGTATTTTCATTGTCGTTGCGGTCTGAATGCTACACACAAAAAAAAGAGCACATGCAAAACCTCAGTTATTAAATTTTATGATATTCTAGGACCGTTATCTGTGATTCCGTAATCGGAAATGCAAAGTTCCGTATCGCGAATCGTGCAAAAAACCGCTGTAGTAATGTTACGTTTGTTCGTGAAACGTCGACTTAAATAGATTTTTTCATTGGAGATATTCAAATTACATATCATGAAGGTATTCACAATGTCTTTATTTGATCTGCTGAAAATTGCATTACAAATTGATGGTTGATAAGGAAGTTGATCGATGATTTGTAGTAGTAGTCATGGGGAATTGCTATTAATTACGACAGTGAGTGATGATGACAGAAATAATGCACTTAAGGTACTGCCCAAGTAATTCAGTTTACACAATATGTCAGAATTCATTTCTGAAATACATACACTTATAATTCAAGTACGAATAAATGGAAATTTGCGCAGTATCATTTTCGAAGTAATTTTCGATTCTAAAAATGGTGGTCCTGTCAGAATTATCACATCGCATTTTCGAGAAAAAATTCAAATTCAAACTGCTCCTAATAATACTGCTATTTTCGGACTAAAACTCTTTATCTTTAGAGAATATGGATCAGATTAGTTGCAAATCTTATCGACCCCTACTCAAATTCGCAATATAAGAAAACAATGAAAAAATATCAGTTGTTTAGTCATCCGTCAACGATAAGCCATGCTTAGTCAGTCAGATAACAGATTGGTTACAGAATATTGACTACTTAGCTATTGTGCTTAAGGATAAGTGAATCTTACTTTAAGAATTTATGTCAAGTGTTGATGTATTCAAAAGCAGTTTTCAGTATAATAATAGTAGAAACAAAATTTAAATAATTGCTCCTAATAAAGAGATTACTGGATAACTACATTGACGAGGTACAATTATTGCCAACATCAGAGCATCATCAATATCGACATCGTTACAGTTATGACCATAACCATCAAAATGTTCATTGCGGTTATTAACTTTATCACCGCTATGGTCACAATTAACATTGTTTTACATCAATCGTAATAATCAGGGTAAGAAAGCATGAAGCGTAATTTCAAGGTGATGCAAGAGAACACATCCCATAACTTGCACTTTAGCTGAACGTGCTGCAAGGTATTGATTACTTTATCACCTTAACCTCGTTATAGTAAACCCAATTCAGCGTAAATCAAAGGAATAAATTAGCCAATAATTCAATCGCTTAAACACTGAGGGAGAACAGATTGGAATGGTAAGCAGTCCTGCAAAAGACGATTAGATCACCATCACGTCCATATCAAAGCTAAACCACGATAGTTGTGTCTTAACACGAAATAAACAGAAATTGTTAAATTATTGCCTAATTTTACTAGAAATATTGTACTCTATATTCTTGTCTTTGCATATCTAATCTTTACAATTTAGTAAATTACCGATATTGTTGTAGTTAATTACTTTTAGTTGAGCTAATCATTGTCGGCGAAACCAACCCTAAAATTTGATCGGAGATTAAATTCCAATTCCTCGAACATGATTGATTAACTCGGGGTTTAATCACTGATTAAACATTAATCTACTGGTATACAATTACGACAAGTCCAAACCCCAAAGGCCAATAAGTCAGCCCCTCAAAAAGAAGGTCCCTTGTCGACGACAAGCCAGGACAACCTCCCTGAAATCCGGAATTCCCACAAATAAATCCAATATTGCCCAAGACAAAAAAAGGTGGAGTGTCGCGAGACGCAACAAAAGGCGTCGCGACGCGTCGCGTCTCTTCGATATTGATACTCAAAAGCTTTACAGTACCCCTCTAATGGATCGTTACTAAATGGAAGTGCCTATCAATATGGATTTCCCGCGAACGGGTCTTCTCTCGGCAATCTCACCTCGCCGACAGTTTCCCTCTCTCTCTCTCACTCCAGTTGGTTCCGCCGTGCACTCGAAACCGGGTAATTACTTTGCGCTCCCTTGCTGGTTCGCAACCTACCCTCAGTGTAGGGTCTCTAGTGTAGGTAGGTAGACAATCGTTCGCTCCAAGGGCTTGATGTCGGTGATGATGTCGGGTGATGGTTCCCGCACTCCACAGCGATGTAGGCACTCACCGTGCCATAGGCAAAGTCTACATCCTCCCCTACAGTTTCTGAGCGAGTGAGAGACAATGATTATCACTCGAGAGAGAAAGAGTAGGGTACGAGTACAGTGAGAGAGAGATAGAATACAGACAGACTGAGAGTAGGTTTAGGTCGAGAGATCGATAGCTCAAACGTGCTTTCGGCAGCATCGATTAATATCGCCTCTCGCCTATATATCGTCAATACGTTCTGTGCTGCTCAGCTTCGCTCTATGCTCTGCTCGACCACACCCTGATTGCTGCTACCAGACAGAGAGAGACTAACCGATGATACTATAGAGGACGACAGAGACAGGGGTAAAGCACGGGGAGATTCAGAGAGGCGGTCAAAGAGAACCGGTGCATGAATGCGTTTATTTATTGCGCCAGAACCAAATAGTCTGGTAACGTAGAATAATCAGGTGCGCTCTATTGACGCCCCATTCATATTCTTTAGAATAATAGTAACTCAATCGTTATCAATGGCAGGAAATGAGAAAGCGTTGGAGAGAGGAAGTGAGAGGGAACCAGGACAGAAAGGTAAGTAATGGTGGGACATAAACTCAAACTAAACTCCCTGTTTTCGTGATCTTTCTTCCATCTTTTTTAACAATCAGTGATTTTTTATTGTCTTCGTCTTGATTGATTGGATACATTCTTCAATTTCATGATATTTTTAAAGGTATCTCCTAGAATTCTTGAAGGGTTATTATCGCTGATATATTTCATAATGATTTTAACCCGTTAATGCTCAAAACCGTTTTTGAATACAATATAATGTGGACATAACTTTAAAGATGTGGACCACCTTCTGTGCACAGAAGAACAACTATTCATTGACTCTTTTTTTTTTAAACTAACTATACAAAAAAAAACATTTAATGCCGTTTTGAGCTTTAATGGTTTGATAGGTTCATTTTTGAGAATTGGTGTTCTATCTTGGTTCAGTGTAATTTTGACTTTCTTGATTTTCTTTTTCATCGTAACTGAATGGTTCTCGTGTTATCAATATTTCCAGGTGGTCCACATCTTAAAAATGATGTTCACATTAACAGGCTCATGAGGATGGGACACAGAGGTTATGATCTGATGATAGCCTAATTTTCGAAATATTTTTTTTCTCTAGCAGCTCCAAGTTCTAGACCGGACTTGATTTTTTATGGTAAATTTCCTCGATGATTACATAAAATCACTATAGGAAATTTCAAGAGTAGATATAATTTATTTTATCAATAATATCA
The DNA here is from genome assembly GCA_030407085.1 of Trichopria drosophilae. NCBI lineage: Eukaryota > Metazoa > Arthropoda > Insecta > Hymenoptera > Diapriidae > Trichopria > Trichopria drosophilae. Next base: position 19,324,019 of record CM059584.1, on the reverse strand, counting down.
TATATTAAAGTTCGTTAAAATAATTAAAATGTTAAATTTTATAAGATGCTTAAAATAATTATCAGATACAGGCAAGTGTTTTAAGGAATTATTTTCATTAAATTTTTGACAACAACATTTCTTCGCAGAATACTTTCGAGATGATGAGAAATTCCATTTCTCTTCTTTGCCGTACGCCTGATATATAAACGAAGTTATGCCAATTTCAGAATTTTCACATGAAAATAGGTTGGGTTCAGAGGTGGGTACGCATGAGGAATTTCGCCACTCATGCCCGTTTCTACGATCGCCTCTCTACTTTTATTATTCGCTGTGGATATTATAAATTTATACGCTTTGTTTTGTGCCTCGATGAAGTTATATTTGTTTGACGTTTTAGTGTTGCAAAACGATTCTGATTTAAAAAGGGTATATATTTAGTTAATAACAGAAATTAACCTTATTTAGTCCCAGTAAGATTTTTATGTATATTAAATAATTTGAACGACGAAACATAACCTTTAAGGTGGATAAAAGTCGTTAAGAGGACCCTTATTAAATGGTCCAAAAAATTCATTAATTTGTTTAATGTCTAAGCTGACAGAACTATTACTACTATTGATATATTTCAAAAACATCACGTGATGTAACGCATTTTTTGTTTTTTATACCAAAAACATTAAAAAGCTAATAAAAACCGTAAAAAGTATTCCAGAATCATTTTTAAAGTATGTCAAATTGAATTTTTCTAATTGCAAAATAATACAATTTACTTTCAAATAAAAAAAATGAGATTTTCCTGATATTTCTTGATTTTTATTAGTTCCTGAAGAAGAAAAACATATTAAAAACGTTAATCACGTTCATTTTATAATTTTCTGTTTGAGTTGCATCCTTTACGTCAATCTCACGAGGTGTCTGAGAAAACTGATAAAAACTCCGACATTTTATGACATTTTAGTTTTTTATATTTTGTCTGATCTTCAGAACATACTTGTTATAGTTTGTGTAAATTAATTAAGCCCAATGAGTATTTCTCTATGAAAAAAAATTCTCTATATTAATATTCTAGTCATAGAATACCACCAATTAATATAAAATATTGTCATAATTTTGTTATCATTCATAATATTGGAATTCCTCTAAAATCTTTAATTTACTTTTCTTATCTTTCGGTATGCACGACATATCTCAAAAAGTAGGTTGAATAATACGGCAGCACTTAGACTGATGATAAATTACAAATGAATATTGGTGAAATCTGTAATGTTAGTTAGTAACCTCTCTAAAAATCGCTGGACCATATTACAAAATTTTTAAAAAATATTTGAAGAAAGAAAGCATATTAAAAAAATTACCAAATTTTAGAAAATAAATATAAAATTTATTTTTAACACGTCAAATTCTACACAAAATATTAATTAAAAAACATTTTTCTTCAACAATAAAAATAAAAGTGAAAAATATAAATAATGAGAAACATACAAATGCAACAAATGAAGCAATGTGGAATGCTTTTAATTTAGGAAAATCGGAGGCTACTAATTCTCATTTGTGTGATTCCGCAAAGCTCCAAAACGCAATGCAGCCCGAAGATTTGAAAATGTAATAACAGAGAATATGAATATATGTATGTAATTAACTCCATGGCAACTAGACGATGAATAATATAATCTATTCATCGTGTTTACAAAAATAAAATTTCACAGCTTTGCCTAACAAATTAAGCTGCAACACGGTTGCAAGTACAAATTGCTCCTGGTGCTTATGTGACTATTGTACTCTCGCAGGAGTTTACCAAAAAGTACAAAAAGGAAATACAGTAAACATTCTTACATTTCACAACATGATCTAGCGAAGTTCAATATGTATGCTTTTCATTAGTACAACGTATTTTCATGTAAATCTATTAAATATTCTTTTCCAAATTTTAGTTATTGTAATTGAAAAACATTTTAAGACTCAATGTTTACTCTCTAAATCTGAATTAGAAAATGAAAAGGGAGTCACCAAATGAATTAATAAACATTTCTGCTAATAAACAGTTAAAACCTACTAATTTGTTACGAATTCTACAAACTACTAAGCTAAAAGTCAATACCTACTTGTAGATTAGTAGTATTTTACTAGTTAATTAGTATTTTTGTACTATTTGTCAGTAAAAAAACTTACTAATTGATGGTAACCCACTTTTCGCCGTAGATAACTCGTTTTTTATTCATTTAAATTCAGAGAGTAAAAAAAGAACAAAACATTTAATTTCTGGTAACATTCAAGTAAATAAGGACAAATAATTAACCTAGAAGAAATATCTTGTGCATACGTATAAAATGAAATGGTAAAATCAGAAACCTCTCAAAGTTTGCAATTTCAAGATTTATCGGACCTCAATTACGGGACTGCAGAATGCTCGAAAATGACAATTCCGAGTAAAATAAAGCGACACGAGGGCATATACAAAAACAGAAACAAAAAAGGCAATAAAATTCGACAACGAGAAATTGGCAGAGTGCGAGGTTTTCAAAGGAATATAGGGAACGTGAAAAAGTGGTTGAAAGGGTGAAAGTAAAATAAAATTAACCACAAAAAGACAAACACAGAGATAAAGAGAAACCACGAGTAAGTGAGAAAGTATGAGAGAAAGAAAGACAGAGGAATGGGTATAGAATTGAGGAAGAATCGAATTAAGGGGCAGATAGAAACTGGGATACTGGTAAAAGTACGGAAATTTAAACAGAGATGGAAATTCAGAATGGGGACGTATTGTACTTCCAAAGAAGAAATTGCGACTGACCGCCAGAGAGATTTTGCATGCTGATATCCAAGCTCCATGGTTTTTATTACTAAAATAATTTCATCCATTATGTCTTCGCACAAGAATAACTGACGTGGTAACTTTATTGAATTACCAAAATTTTCAAATGGAGGCTGCGTAACTAAATTTCCCGCAAACATGCGTGTTTCGAAATCTTATTTGCAACGCCAAAATTAAAATGACATGAGAAGAATTGGTTTATTGTAATGACGTTCATTTATTAGCATTAATATTGTGAGGACCATTACGACCCTGTATTAGTAAATTCTTTTGGACATTTGTGTACGTGCGGAATTTGGAGGTTTCTGATATATGGGAGACGTGATTCATTTTAAATTACTTTTCTAAGCTATGAAATAAATTTATACTTTTTAGATATAGCAACTCGTTCTGCTAATTTAAATATTTTTATAAATAAATAGGTCCAATGAAGGTGTTCATGAAACAGATCAAAACGTCTTTTCAATTAACTATTATAAGCCGAATTAGTCTGAAACTACTAAGCAATAAGTGCATTTAATAATACAAAAATAAGACTAACTAATTTTTAATTAGTATTTTTGGATTACATTAGATTAAGAAAGGATAGCTACATAAGGCTAATGTATTATTCTGTTTATTATTTCGCCACGTTAAGAAATATATAATCATGGAATTTTATATATGAAACTACATTAACCTATTTTATCTACTTATTATTACAGTTACTGCAACGATTTATTACAAAATTTTGCAACAAAATCTGCAAAATTTTATTTTTAATTCTACATCTAATCATACCGGTGGAACATAACCTTACACTTACAACTATGTAATATAGTAAGTTAAGGCTCGTAGACATTGGAATACTGAGCATCCATTAATACTTTCTCTATTTGTGTTTTCAATTATTAAAGAATTTCCAATATTTTGAATCAACGTCCATTATAGTATTACTTTACTTTGAGAAGTAAACTTCGAGATAAAATCGATTATCACACGTGGGAAAGAAAGCCATATGTGATACATATATTACGTATATTAACTAGAAACAGACATATGTATGAGAAATGAGCACTCTATGATTCCCCCAATGATATGCATTTATTTCTGACCGACACTTTTTAATCATCCCATGTGTCTTAAATGTATTCGTTTTAAATTTCTGTGATAAAAAACTGAAAGTTGTTCAATGAACTGTAAATATATGTACCATATACATTAGATTTAAGTAAGAAATTCATAACTTTCTAAAATAAAAATATATTTAGTATAACATGTTAGTTATATTCATTAGCAACCTTATACTTAAAATTTTCAATTTTACCTGAATCTGAGAAAAAAGAAATGGTACCGCATTTGGTACCGTTATAAAATCTTCACATTTACAAGAATACTTGTAAACGATACAATATGTATCGAAAATTGTACAATACCCATCGACAATTTCGCAATACTTATTGTAAATGCGATATTGACGTCATAATGGAATCTCTAAAGTATGGCAAAATGAGACATACTTATAAAGTACTGAAGATACTTTTATTATATTACCATATACTTTAGCAGCAACAATCATATGACGTGTCTGAGTAAAAATAAACTGTATCGCACGTACCTCCGCTGGAAAATCATGCAAAAATGTTGAAATACGGCAAATACTAAACTGAAGATAACGGAGAAATAAAAGTAAACAAGGTATTGCTTCAGTACCGCAGGTTGAGAATTACTAATAAGCTGTTGTAAGTTTTGTTATTATATTCTAACATACTTAAACAGTGATAGAGGTTTTGCGATAAATTCTGAGTAAAAATAAATATTAATGCATATAATTCCATTTCAAAATGTCTCAAAATTAGAAAACAGCATAAGCGATACCGATATATGAGAGTAAAAGTAATGCAGATATTACCAGAAGTACCGCACATAGTGATTTACTAATAAAATAATGTATTTTGCGTATTACAACGTAGTACATAATCGACAATACTTCATTACTAAAATATGGGTAATGCAAACAATACTTTCTTAGTAAATCTATATCTGCGGTACTTCATAAGTAATATCAGCATTACTATTTTTGCATGGTTTCATTTGCGATATGAATTATTTTTGTGCAGAAATGTATTAAAATTTTGTCAACATGGATGACAACACATAAATCGGTAATGTATCGCTTATATGTATTTTATATTTGGGTATCGTTAAAATATATCCTAACCATAATTACTACAAATAAATAAAATATCACGAAAAAATTAGCCAATTACGCTTGAGGGACGGACTTTATGCTGTAAAAATTACTAACACAGTTTCTATAATCTACGTTTTCGTATTTCTGTTAGAAATATTAATGCATTTACTCTACAATCTGAAGTATTTCCGTGTATGCATTGACCGTATGTGTTAAATTAATGACAAAACTAACTGTTCGAGAAAAGCGGTTACCTCGCGTGACAATTTTAATTTTCCACTCGAACCGTCATCAACAATCGTCATCATACATCAAATTGTGCCATCAGCATATATGCCCGACGTCATTTAACAAAGCCATTTGAAAATTTAGGGCACAATCAGCCAGGAAAGCCGGAATCGTTAACGGAATACTTGTTGCATTCCTCCCGCAACTATAATTCTTCAATATCCTTCCCAGCCATGTCAATCATCATGCACACGTCGATGACATCATTAATTACCAACCCGTACCGTTCCAATCGACATTGTAAAAATTTCGAACCTTGCTGTGATATTTAAATTCACCGTTAACGGAGAATGAAGGACGGTGGTGATCCTTTTCCCAAACATTTTTGATAAATCCCGAGCATTGAAAGGAGCAATTCAATCTATTAGTGTATCAATAAAAACGGGATCGAACGGAATGTATTTCAAACAATCCTAAACCGTTTAAGGAAATGTATTGAAACTTCCCATACATCAAACAAATTCCATACTCGTCGGGCAGAAGTAGCCTCAAGTGTTAGTACATCTTCCATCATATCGGGCTTTCTCTCTCGACAACCCCTAATCCCTCTTGACAATCTCAATATTTGTTCCATCCTTATTGACTAATTTGACTGCACCGCACGTTCCAAATCCCCAACATGAAATCGTATACAAATATGATTTCGCATTCCATGGGAATCACGCCATTCTTTTTTTATAAGAGAGGTCCGGCTCCGACGTACATCGTGATTTAAATCATTCTCTCCTTTTTGTTCGACCAGGAGTAGTAAAAAAGTAAAAGGACCGGTGTATTTTCGGGTCACTTCGGGAGGTTCGCTAAAATCGTGTTGTTTTTGATTAAAAAACTGCCGTGCATTGATGGGGGTCTGCAGCGAATTTGCCGTAGGTGCGTTTCGTTCGGCGTTTTTTTTAAATTGCCACGATCCGCACTGCTACACTACAGCCAGTAGTACTGGTGAAATGCGCAATTTTTTCTGTTTATTGTAAATACGCAATGGACGTCGTACGCGCGGCTTTATTGCCCCTGAATATTACGGGATAACGGAAAAAACTTCGTCTTTTACCGCTTTTCCGAGGGAAAGAGAAAGGAAGTCGAGTTTAAATATTGAATATGAAATGAAATACCAAAAACAAAGCTGCATTTTTTTTAACAGGACGGAATTTTATTGCTGTAAAAACGGAACTGGAATAATCCTCGAAAAAGTGAATCTGAAGGAGCACGTGACGAAATGTATATGAACTTATTCGTCTTTTACCGAAATATTCTGTGAAATTGCATTAATATGAATTATCGGCAGTTTTTACTTTATTTTTTTAGCTTTTAATGTACCATTTTTAATATACATTTCAGCTCTTTGTAGTCGCGTCTTCGGCTCAAATCTGGGATTTACGCTCGACATAATATATTCTTTTCAGGTCTCGAAGTGAAATATATTCTAGAATCGAAAATGTGCATACATACCAACATTTCGTTTCGCATGCTCTTGTAGAAAATGTTTGATAAACGTACCTGTAACAGAAAATTATCAATGTTTATTTTTTCATTTATTAGGAATGTTTCATAAATAATAATATAAGATATTGTAACATTGTCAAACTGAATATTTGGATTGTTGACAAGAAATTCCTATTTACTTTTAAAAGAATTCAAACTTGTTTTTGTATTTTATTTTAAATAAGTTTGTGTCATTTTGTGCATTCTTCTACGATGTATAAGAAAAACGTCACATTTTGTTTAACTCACTTGATGTCATAAAATCTCTGAATGAAAATGCGGAATTATAAAAAATGTCAACATTCTCAACCTGTAGTTTTTGACAAAAATAAAAATGCTACGAAGTATTGATGATGAAAGTGATGCTGAAAGTTGACTTATTAGTAGCGAGATAAAAATAAAAATTTACAAAAATTCAATAAAAACAGATTTCAAAGAAAAGTAGAAGGAAGTATCTCAACAATGAAAATTTGAAAACTGTCATCTTTAGTTAAATAATGTCTGTGTAGTAGTAAAAGTTTGTGTATACTAAAACTTCTTTTAAAAAATTTCCAGCATGAAATTTTTCTCGCATCAATGGGATTCGCACCCAACAAAACAGACATAGAGTATAGAAAGCAATTTAGGACCGAGCGTATTTGAACCGTTATTTAATTCAAGCAAGGAAAGGTATTATTAAAACAGATAATATGCGCTAAGGCGTGATTGATTGACTGATCGATATGATTGATCTCTCTCGAACGATCGAGGCGGACGTAAAAATAAGTCACGGGCAGAATACGACAATTAGAAAGAAAAGGAAGAGATGAAAAATGGGCGAGATTGAAAAAATTTAGAAAGGGATCAAGGTGGACGAAGAAAGATCTAGAGGAGGAACGGAGAGATTTTTCTCGTTAGTTTCCGTATATACGTTCCCGTTCCGCAATGATTTTCGAAGTACCTAACCACCGAGCGACAGATGGAGCGCGCGGTGGTTCATTCTTTCTTTGTTCGTGAACTTCTTTTCTACGATCACGAAGAAACGAACCGTTCGTCCCCGTGGTTTCATGATATTGTCTGGAAAATTACCGCCTTTCTTGCACTCTCCCCGCACGAAGCATTGTTGCCAAGACATTTTTAAAGGGTCGAGAAATCCATCGGACCAACGCCCGAGCGAATCCTGTTTCACAGATGTTGACGAAACGAAGGTTCCTCCTGTACCGGAAGTTGTAACATGCCAATGAAGAGTCAACACCTTTTATTAGGATTCGATCGGAACCCATGGGTATAAATTGGATGGCGTGACGGCTATTGTTTTCGACTTTTTTATTCGGACGGAAGTGGATTTCATTCCGAAACAACGATTAAATATTGTTGCTTTCGCAGATTTCAAAATTTCGACATTTGCTTTTTTCGGATATCCGGTACGAGAAATTATAGGAGGATCCAGATCGATGCCAGATTGCGTATTGTCCGTGATCTGAATTAAATCAGACATCATTCTTTATTTTTTAAATGTGTATTAAAATTCAAATCTTATTTTGAATTTATTTAAACCATTTTTCATGATAGTTTGCAATTTTTATATGAGTTTCCGAATCATTATTACCATTATTGTTCAAAATAATGTTCTTAATAATCGTTTTTTTCATCCTATTCAGAGCAAAAATTCAAAAACTAAGGTAATCAATTTGATTAAAAAACAAACCAAAAATGGAGTACAGATACTAATATTAAATAACACATGACGCAAGTCATAACTTAATATGCCAACCATCAACTACAAAAATAATTTTGTTCATCCTATTCAAATTATGCTTGCAATTGAAAAATTAATAGTAGAGTATCGCTTATAACATAAAGAAAAATTCAAATATATACGAAGTCATTTCTAGTTTTCTTTCTCACTTGTACATAATTTTTCTCCCTGATCAAAAACAATAAATAACATTTACAATATAAATAAAAATAATAAATAAATATGTCAATAGATACAGAATTATCCATTCAAAATATCCAGATTTCATTTCTTAACCACTTTATTTTTTAAAAAATAATAACAAATATTTTGTACACCATATGATAAAGAAACTTTAAAAAACTACGATTTAGATATTACAGTAGAGTACCGGTATATTTGCGTCTCGCTACATTTACGTCCCAACATATTTGCGTTTCGTTATTTGCTCGTCCCGCTGTCTTTTTCTCCCACCTTGCGAACTGGGGCCTCAGGAAGGCCCTGCTGTGACGTCACGAACGTAATGTCACTGATGAGAGTGGGAAAAGCGGCGCAGCTCTACTCAGCTTTTAATAAATATAACGAGACGGGCGGAGAAGGCGATGGGAATAAAAGAATGCAATTGATCTTTTATTTGATAATAAACTTAAAAATAATACACACATTGGAAAATTATATTGATCAGTGCAGAACATTCTGTTACTTTGGAGAAAGTTAATTGTTAGTAGCATAAACAAAACAACGAAATTTGAAATTTAACAGGATGAAGTGTTAATCATTAAATAATCAAAATTCAGTATTTAAAATCAAGTACAACCCCTAAGTATTTCAAGGTAAATCTTAGTATGTGTGCAAGTTGGATTAAACTTGTTTGAGACAACAATAAATGGCAAAAAATTAAAAAATATTATTAATTCATCATTATAGTGTAAATTTAAAAAAATAGATATAGACTGAATAACTAGAATAATATTTTCAAAAAATGTATATATACTAAAAACAAAAAGTAAAAGAAATTTTTAATAATTCGAAAAGTTTATAGTAAACGTAATTAGAGGTTTATTAAGCTTAAATAATACATATTTCGTAACATATAATAATATGAATTTTATATGAAAACATTGTGGCTAACTGAAAATTGATATATTATACAAAGCGGCGAATCATTAGGACCGTATAGGAAAACACTAATTTTATGAGGTGGATTTAAATGTAGTAAATTGATTTTGCATTTTAAGGAAAATAGTTTAACAAATCTAAAATTTTCTATCTAGAAATCAGTAAAAAAAATCAATTCTTCTACTATTAAATTAGTAGGAATTGAGGTAATAACTGCATTAGTCAAGCTGGATTAAATAAAATTAGATACAGCCCTCCGACTAATTCGAATTTGAGAGTGCCGAAATGAAAAATAAATGACCCGTAAATAAATGAATTTGATTACCAACACGGGGGAGTGAATACATTGTCGCCTAAAAAGACGAGCCCTGAACAAATGCGATTAAAAAATAATAAAATTTGGGGACAATTGAATTGTTACCATTTATTACTCAAGACCACGCTGTAATATTGAATGATTCAACGTTAAAGCGTATATGTCGCGGTTGGCAAAGAACCCAATATAAATATTCAGAGCTGTCAGAGACCGATCACTCAATCAATACTCCCCTACCCTGTGTTACACAGTCTATAGCCATCCACTAATTTTCCCCTCATATTTAATAGATTCGATTCTTCTGGCATCTTCGAGTTCTTTATCAATATCTTATCGCGTGATAAGTTCATGTATAATTTTAGTCGGCGTTACTATTTTATACCTGTATCTGTTTCCCTCCCCACCAATGTACGTCTAACCATCTGTCTCTCTCAATCTCCCGCCTGCAATTTCTCAATAGCTGTCGATAACACACTTCTGCCGAAAGGAATACAATCCACTCATTGTATTATCCAGATAAAGTGGAATTTAGTCCAACGTGAAATTGGCTCAATTTATGGATATTTTGCATTAAATTTTCTTGGTTAATTAGGATTAAAGTGGAGTCATTAAATAAACACTGTTTTTATGTTTCAGATTACATATTTAAACCCATTTTTTTAAATTTAATATTTTGGCGTTGAAAATTGTAGTTTTCCTTCAAATTTAAATTAAATTTGTTTTATGTTTTAAAGTGCAAAACGTCCCGTTGTCCATTCTTCTATTACCACTAATTTAACCCTGTTCAAATATTTTTAAAATTCAAGTAATTTTTTATATTTTGTTTGATATTTAGGTAAATCCTAATTTTATAATGAATTGGTTGTATATTTTGTTATTTATATACTATCATTACGAACTAATTTTTCTATCCTTTTTGTGCAAATGTTAACATTTTAATTGTTTGTAAATACTAAAGAAGGAAATGAATTCTTGACGAAATTTCTGTAAAAAATCCATCCTTTTCATGTTTCAAAACGTGCTTTTTCGGACATATATGTAAATATAGTAGAGTCTCAGTATATTTACCGACTCAGTTGTTTGCCTTCCCCTCCCATCTCGTTATATTTACGAAAAGAAGGGGAGCACCACTTTTCCCACTCTCCCCATGCCACAAGCAAACAAATATAACAAGACGAAACCGAGCAAATATGTTGGGACGTAAATATAGCGAGACAAAAATATACCAGGTCTTTATTATACTCCTAATATAACATTTTAAAGATGTTTTTTTTTTAAATTGAAAAAGTGAAGATGGAACCCTATGCTGGAGCTCGCTAATAACTTTATTTTTAAAATTTCCTTCCTTATTAATAATATCGCAGACATTAATCGAGCAGAACGAAATTTAAACCAGAATTTTGCATTTATATTTTGCGAACTATTTTATTGTTTCATGAATAACATTTTTTTACAAAAGGTCCACGTATAGTGACTAATACTAATTCATCAATAAAATTTCTACACATAATGTAAAAATGTTTTTTGTTTAATTTGCATTAAATTATTTAATCATAGTAACTAAATTAGAAGCTCATTTCAAATACTCTAATTATTTAATGTCTACAGACGTAGATTTTATCGGATGAAACTAATATTCCAAACAAAGGTAATAAAAGGATCTATTGGAACTTTTTCCCGACAGTTAGCTGTTAAACACAACGAACGGAACGATTTTTATAAAAAGTCGCAGAGGCTTCATTTGACAAATCGATTAATTGGTCGCTAGTATCCTCATCCTTTCTTACCATTCCACTTTCTGTTTGATTTTTCGTTTAACTTTTCTCAATTTAAACCTTGTGCCGCTATAGATACGACTTCCATTTATTTATTTTGGGAGGTACATTTTGGAACTGGAAATATAATGAGTTTCTTAAATGGGACGTGTTACTTACTAAACTTTATTTAATCCTGTATTATGTGCCCGTAATTACGTTTAGTTAGTTTCAAACAAATCCTATAAAAAATTGTTCATTAGTACTAATTTATTTCTTGTATTATTTATCCAGGTTTATTAATTATATTTTTATTCTTAAAAATGTTTTGTTTATCCAATATTTGTTCTGTTTCGTTCATTTTTATACATTTTTTATTATTATTTCTGATTAATTTATTCTATCTTAATTAAGGCATTTACTTATGATTAATTTTCTAATTGGTTTTATTATATTATGTTACGTTCATTAATTTGTCGAATTTTTAATTTGTAGTTAATTTTCTTGTTTTTTAACAGTATTTTATTTAAAAGTTTATGAATTACGAAAAAACATAAAGAAGTAAATAAATAAAAAGTTGAAACAGGAATTTATGAAGTGGTAGTTATACAATATACTAAACAAATAAAATATGACTTGAAAAATAATAATATACTCTACCTTTCTCTTCATTACAAAATAGTTAAAATTTCTTTTCGAAAGGTATTTCTTACGTGTAATGAACGCTATAAGTTTCGCGTGCAGTTGATGAAAACTGGGATTTAGTCTTCTCAGTTTACGAAACTCTCTTTATGTAACATAGATTAAATATACGATGCTCGCCTTTTGAAATTTCAGCATCTACTTAAGTGTAATGACTCGAGAGAACATTTTCTTCGTTTAAGGGTCACATTTAAGATGATTGGAAGAGAATTTGGCACCGTATCCGATTAAAAATTTTCTTCGATGAAAAATGACTTTCAGGGGATATCGAGTTCGATAAAAAGTAATGAAATATTTCTGATGTGGCTTTAATTATGAAGAAATTAGTTATGTTTTAAAATTAAAATGATTGAAAATTAAATTTATTAAAGTTACTTTGTTCTATTTGGTATACTTAATTCACCTAAATACTTTGCTAAAATTAGAATAAAAAGTGTTTTATCATCAATAATATCCATATTAATCACGCACAATAAAATATAACTGAAGTAACTCTTTATAAAATAGTAGGGCCTATTAACTTAGTCTGTAAAATATTATACATGAATAGTTTTAATATAACAAATTCATATTTTCACAATTTTTAACGGATTATCTGTATCAGTAATTTGGTCTTAATAATTTTCATTGTATAGTAAGCGACGTTCGATTATCTTACAATCAAATAAATGACGTTCCCCTCATAAATTCGATAACAGTTTCAGTATTATAATATATGACTATAATAACCTGCTATACTTAAAGGATATACAATTCAGTTAACTTTAACGCACCCTCTTAATAACTGTCCATCCCGGGACCAACGGCACACGTCGTTCGGCATATGTCAACGTGTCGTCTGTTATTTTTCGTCGTGTTGAAATTTGATGAAAAATTATTCATGTGGACGACAGAAGAAATAATTAATAAAATTCAGTAATATAATTTATTAAAATGATTGGGATCATATGAAATTGGCGTTAGATTAGTTATGAGTTTGTATAATACAAATTCATTATATGCAGATTAACCATTTTATTTAACAATTTGCATTACACGACAATGAAGATAATCCTGTGAAAAAGTACAAAGGAAATTAAACAAAATATGGAAGTTAACAAAATGTTTTGATGATTTCAAAAGTACACTTAAAAAATGTTTTTTAATATTTCAATCGAAGTAATCATTAATACGATGTTGATGACAAAGACGAATTTCAATAAAATTGTCGGAAATTAACAAAAAATTAATAAACACTATGAGAAAAAAAATTGTGAAAACGTCATTTCTGGAAAACGAATGAAAAGATTAAAAAACATTAAACAAAAATGCGAAAACTTCGAAAGAATGATAAAAACAAGATCAAAGAAGAAACATATATACGAACATTGAGAGAAAAAAACATTTTAAAAACATTATGGTAGAGAACAAAAAAAGTATGAATAAACACTTACAAAACAAATAACAAATAAACTGAAAAAATTTAAACAAAATGTATGATAAATATTATATTGAAAATGTATCTGGAAATTGCAATTCACTTCAATTCCTGGCTTCTTTAATAAACTTTTTTTTGAAAAATTTGTGTAGTCACGCACTGAGGCCCCAATGTGGGGAAAATACCAAAATAGTCTATAATTTAATATAAATGTTGTCCTTAAAGCTTAAAGTGTTGACTTTACCTACCGAACCCCTAAAAAATTCGATTAGGAAAAGTGTTTGGAAAGGGAAATTTTTCGCTGCATCATAAACTACATGAAGGAAATGAATATTCCACTTAGATAATCCAGTCATCGGATGATGAATCAATATTCATTTTTCTTTCTAATTTTCTGTTTTTTTCTCGCTCGCCCTTATCCTCCCTAGAAGCTTGTTTCGTGAATGCCTCACCCCCTATCGATCTGTCTTTTTTTTTCATCCCACACTTAGTCCCTCGTCTCATTTAAGTAGGGCAGAAGTAACGCAAGTCCCTAGGATTCGTAAGAGGCTGCGCATTGCTACAGGATGCGAATAAAAGAAGCCGCGTACACAAAAGAGATCGTATGCTATATACACTATACTCAAAAAAAAAATATACGTATATATAGTAAGTGCGAGGGCGACCTCTCATTAGAACGCGATGGCAGGGCGATACGTGCATCGTTCTTTTAAATGCATGAGCCATCGTCGAGCTTCCGGCCGACAATTTTTAGGGGAACATGAGCACGAGCCAAAGTAATTTGTACGAAAGTTTACGGCCAAGAAGAAACAGGAGCGAACATATTTCCAGACGTGGTTCGATAAAAATGTATTTTACGATTCCAATTTGTTTTATCACCTTTTTATCAATTATATTAAATGAGCAGACGTTACGTGAGAATCAAATGCGTTTTGTGATCTTTGATAAAAATTTCAAATTAAAGATCTCGCAACACATGGGTTTTTAGAGCCTTAGGTCGCGTCTTAAATGTTCTGTAAGCTGAACATTTTTGAGGGCTATTTAAAATGTTAAATATTTAGGTAATCAATTTTCTTCAATTAGCTTCCTTTTTCTTTAGTTGGTATAATGTGAATGTTTGTTGTTATTTTTGTTTCATTATATAATAGATCTTTTGTTGCTGGATTATCTTCTTTCTCTGCATTTTTAAAATGGCAAATATTAACTGAATAAGCGTTCAACCTTTTCTTCTTTTTGGATAGTATAATGTCAAATGTAAAACGAATTTTCCTCAATTATCTTTCTGTTTCTTCAATTTATATAATGTAACATTTTGATATGTCATTCTATTTGGTTTATTAATTGCATTTGCCTTTTAGACCTTTTTTTCTCTTTAGTTAATTTAAATGTTAAAGGTAAAACGAATTTTCTTCAATTATCTTCCTTTTTCTTCAGTTTGTATAATGTGAAGTTTTCGTTTCTTATTACATTTATTTCATTATAAGTGCAGATCTTTTGTTGATGTACTTTCTTCTTTCTCTCCATTTTTAAAATGGTAAATATTAAATGAATAAGCCTTCAGTCCTTTCCTCTTTTCGGATAGTTTAAATGTTAAATGTAAAACGAATTTTCTGCAATTACCTTCCTTTTTCTTCAATTTGTATAATGTAAAATTTTGATATGTCATTCTATTTGGTTTATTAATTGCATTTGCCTTTTAGACCTTCTTTCTCTTCGGTTAATTCAAATGTTAAATTTAAAACGAATTTTCTTCATTTATCTTCCTTCTTCTTCAATTTCCATAATGGAAAGGTTCAAATCATTATTATATAT
Organism: Trichopria drosophilae; assembly: GCA_030407085.1. Lineage (NCBI taxonomy): Eukaryota > Metazoa > Arthropoda > Insecta > Hymenoptera > Diapriidae > Trichopria > Trichopria drosophilae. Next base: position 19,308,451 of record CM059584.1, on the reverse strand, counting down.
TTATTTTATTGTAATGTTTATCTCTTAGTCCTTTCTACTTTTTGATTAGTTTATCTTTATTTTCCTTCAATTTGTATGAGGTACAGGTTTTGATTATTATATTTGTTTTATATAATTGCATTTATCTTATATCCATTTCTTCTTTTTGGTTAGTTTAAATGTTAAAGTTCAAATGGATTTTCTTCAATGATTTTGTTTTTCTTCAATTTGTACAATTCATAAGTTACATTTATTATTATATTTGTTTCATTAAAATTTCATTTAACCGTCTTTCGCAGTCCTTTCTTCCTTTTGGTAAGTTTAAATGTTATATACAAAATTAATTTTCTTGGATTAACTTCTGTTTTCTTCAATTTATATAATGAGAGGGATACCTTCAATATAATATATGTTTTGTTATAATTATGCATGTATTACAACCCTGTCTTATTTACGGTACATTTATATGGTAAATATTAAATAAGATTTCTTCAATTATCTTCTGTTTCTTCAATTTGTCTGCTGCAGGGTTTTCGATCACTATTATATGTATTTTATTGTAATGACATTTATCTCTTAGTCTTTTCTTCATCTTGGATAGTTTAAATGTTTTAAATTGTTAGTTGAGTTATCTTCATTTTTCTTCAATTTGTGTAGTGTGAAGATTTCATTAATTATTATATTTGGTTTATTATAATTGCAGTTATCTTTCAGTCTTTCTCCTTTTCGGCTAGTTTAAATGTTAAATCTAGAATCAAATTTCATCAATTATCATCCTTTTTCTTCAATTTGCATGAGGTGTAGGTTTCATTGTTATATTTGTTTTATATAATTGCATTTAACTTACAGCCCTTTCTTCTTTTTGATTAATATTAAACTGATCTTCTTTAATTATCTTCTATTTCTATAGTTTGTAGAATACGAAGGTTCCATTTGTTTCATTAAAATTTGCAATTTTCGTCTACCCATTTCATCTTCATGTTAGTTATTTTATTTTATTTTGGGTTTACAAACAATATCTCTTTAGCTATTATATTTGTTTTACTGAAATTGTTCGCAAAATTCTCTTTCCAAATTATAATTCTCTAGCCCTACTTGTTTTTAAATTGCAATATATTTTTTTATTTCTTGTTTTTCTTCTTTTTGCGTAGGTGTCGGTTTTCTTCGTGTTTATTGTCACCAAATCGTTTCATTTCGCATCTTGTTTTTCACAAATTGTTTTTAATATCCATTTAATTTTCTTTCTTAAATGACCTACTTGTAATATTATCTTTCTTTGATAGAAGATACGACGAATTTTTGTCTGATAACCGAAAGACTTTCTAAATGTATTGATTTCATCTGATCCTTAATAGTCAAATTCTTAATTACTTAATGTTTAAGTACTTCTAATAATAACTTTAAAGGTATTGTATTATTTTTAATTATTTATGTGTGTTTTATTAGTTTTCCCATTTTTTGTTTGTTTCCCTTTCAGCTTCTCCTTCACTTCAGGCACCATAAAAGGCACTTCAAAGACGGTTAAAACTCCATGCTAATAATTATCCATTTTCTATTTTTGTTATATTTGTATTTTAAATTTTCATTTTAATCAAAAATCGATGTAAATTTATCACACTCGCGACTTACTTGCATTTAACGATGTTTCCGGTTCTGTAGTTGTCACAAAATTCAATATAGTCAGATGAAACGTTTTAGAGGAACTCTAATGCGTCTTTGTTTGCTTAACGAAATGCCGATGAGTAAGAGTAAATAAATATAAAAAAAAAAATGTGTAAACCACAAAAAGGATGTTGTAGCTCAAAATAAATTTTTGAAATATTTATGGTTTAAGTCATTTTTAGATTTCTTCGTGTTGATTAGTGTCCAAAATTCTTCGAATAACGTAAATAAGACTGGAATATTTTGAAGTTGAGATGAAGAAAGTATTAAAGCTTTTCGCAGTGAATAAATAATTTATATATTTAAGTAAATAATTTCAAAACAATTTTGTCAGGGATTTTTCAAAAATATTTTAAAATAACGACTGTAATCTTCATATTCATTTTGCAGCTACACAAAAAATGAAAAATTATTTAAAAAGAAGATTTGATAAAACGACAACTCGTGATTCTTCTTTTAAAAAATACTGACAGCTCTTGTTACGTTACTCAAACCCAATTCATGTATTAACTAGACAAGTATAACAAACGACACTTGAGCGAAACTATCGAATACTTGAGTAACCAGATGAAACCGGGGACAAAGTGAGCATTGTTAAATCAATTCGTCGAAATCATTGTTTTTTGTCTCGACGAGACGTGTAATTCAAGCTGTGATAAAAATGCTGCATTAAAGTTTATTTTCATTTTGCTTAATGACAGATTTTGCAGAATTGATCCTCAACTCCAAGTGAAGTTTAGATTGTGAAGAATAAATATTATATTTCGATTCTAAAAAATTTTTAAATCATGGTTTTTATTCTGTAGAAAATATTTGCTGATACTAAAAAGAGATTTGTGATATTCTTTATGAAATATGAATTATTTTTTAAATCTGATTAAAACATGACATAAAAATGGTTAAAATATTGTTTAATTATACCAATTTATACACAGGGGATTCTATTTTTCATGATAATTTAATACCTGTACTAAAATAACTTTTACCGTTGGTCATTTAAAAAAAAATACATTATTCACCTGTGTTACTACTCCAATTCTGTTTTATTGGGATTCGTTACTTTTAACAGTCCTGAGAACGATCGTTTTGTTTCTAAATGACAGATATTAATTTAATAGTAAAACAACTTTCTCTTCGATTCATAGAAACAGGCAAGGTGTAATTTACAGACAAAAAACTATTAGACACGGTTTTTATCTATTTTGGGTCCAGTATACCTACTCGTTTTTGTACGATGCTCCCGTTCGGCGGTCCGAAATGTACAAAAAATACTGCATTTTTTATTTATGGCGGTGGAGTTTCTTCCACATTTTACCACGTAACGAAATGAGAGTAAAGTTTTACAAAAAATATATTTCCAACCAAATTTTTTATAGTTATAATAAAAAGCGGAGGAGAGTAAAGAAATTAGTGAACATGAAAACTAAGCTTAAGAAGTTTTTTATATAGTAAATTCTTGGTCAAGTTAGTTTTATTATTATTTAAAACAATTTTTTAGCCGAATATTTTTTTCTTCAATGAAATACTGTGAAATATGAATAAGTTATTCCATTACTGTTTTATCGAAAAGTGTAAAAAATTGTTCGTGAAAATCGGAGAAAAAAATTTTAAAAACTGCAAAAAAATTTAAAGGTTGACCAAAATTGATTGTTTTATAAAATGCAACCGATTGAATTTTTAGTAATTGATTTACGATTAAAAAATAAATGAAAATATAAATAATAAATTCCAAAAATCAAAACGGAGTTTTTGTCTCGGATTGTTGAAAAATTTAGTTTTATTTAAAAATGTAACCCTCTAATGAGATACGGTACTTATTGCTAAATGATTTATTAATAATAAGTACAAAATCTCATCAAAATTAATAAAATTCTTACGGAAAATTGAAGAACAATTACAATACAAAATTCGCAACGAAGTTAATGAAAAAAGTTTTAAAATGTCTGTAAATTAAAAACTATAATATAACTTTTAAAAACCGATATCAAAAAACAACAAATTTTAACAAACTAAAATTACCGGCTATAGAGCCAAGAACATAAATATCATTGAAAAATTCTAAAAATATATCGAAAACGCAAAAAATGCGATTTACTGACAGTAAGAAATACAATCAAGAGAAACCACCAAATGTTTTTCAGATTTTTTCAAGATTTTTGTCATTAACTAATGTAAGAAACCGCAAAAGAGTAGAAATTCCCATTTAGAATGAAATACAATAAAAATATAATTTTTTTATGATTTTTAAAACCGAATGAGCAATGAAAACATTAAAATGCAATTCAAAAATTATATTTAAACAATCAAAATGATACTTGGGTTAATTCAGAAACGTTTTCAATTGTCGAAATAAAAAACGGAGTCAACTGATATACAAATTTTTTGTCAAGATCTCCCTAATATTTTCCAAACATATCCAAAAAAACTTTTCAAAATGTTTAAAAAATAAACACAATTTACCTTATTGTCAGCACCGCAAATAATCCCCGGCAAACTCATTTTGAACACAAAAAAGCTACACAAATTTTCCTTTGGTAAACACACAAACTTCAAAAAATTTTTCACACAATCGGATTTTCGAAAATCCGGCACTGAACCAAAATCACCATGAGAAACTCACACAGACGCGGTCACTTTGCCACACCGGATTTTGGAGAAGAATTTCATTACCGATCGAATGCTGGGTAATATGGTCGGAGACAATAATCGGCCATTTAGACGCCGCAGTTGGACCGAATTATTTGGTAAAATAACGAGAGTTGGATGCTGGGTACGGAAGGGCGAGTATAATAATGTGAAATATGCGCCGACGTGCCACGACAGCTGGCGGTTGTACCCAAGCCATCCCAGAGAACGTCGTGCACGTGCACCGACGTCGAAATGCGTACTGGCTGGTGCGTGGCTCGCTCTGCGTTCCGTTCGAACCTTGGACAATACCCCGGCTCCCTCTTTTTCTCCCGTACCATCCACCCGGAGAACCCGAGAGAGAGTATATTTGCGCAAATCAACGTTGAAGCGCGTTCGATATAGGCTTGGACAATTGAAATGCGTGACAAAACGTCAGGTAAAATGCTTGACGAAAAACGGGATATAATCAAAAAAAAAAAAAAAAAAACTGACCGACATTTTTTCCGAAATGTCCAAAAAATTAGTTCATTTTAGAAAATACAGAGTTATAATTGCAGCAGGTGATATGTTTACCCTTTTTTTGACAAAAATGAGACGAGCCGGTACGTCAAAATCAGCTGAGTTTTTCGAGTAAAAGGTACTTTCCTTAATTTTTGAAACATGTCTTTCTTATTGTTTTCAAATGTGCTTCATTGATTCCTAATGAGAAAATTTAAAAAAAATGTTTATACACAAATTTTGCAAAATAAAATAGAGAGTAGGTGAAGTAGGGGCAAAGTGGGATGGTTTTTGAAAAACTTGTATACAAAAAATATGGGGCATAAGAATGGTTAGGTGTGGTTTAGAAACCCTTATTTAGGTCCTCAACTAACTTATTATAAAACTTATTTAAAACAAAGGATCTGTTTAATATTCCAAATTAAAATAAAAGTAAGAGCGTCCAAGTCATGTGCGAGTTGTGGAAGAGTGAATGGGGTACCAATGTATATAAAAATGTGTAAGAGAAATGGTGGGAGAAGAATGGTGGAGATGTGGAAATGAGGAAAAGAGGAATATGTACTGGATGAATGAGGACAAGAAAAAGTGTAGACTGTGTCGGAGATAGACAGAGAGATTTTTTTTCTCTATGTGAGACTGATAGTTATAGAGATAGAGAGAGAATTTTGAGCATTTACGGAGCCACTGTGACGATGTGAAGGAGAAAGGAGCAAGAGATATGGATGTATTAAATGAGAATGGGAGAAGAATCAGATGGATCCATGTGATACAGCGAGTTAGAAGAGAGAGAGACTGCAGAGAGACTGAATTATGTTTCAAAATTTGTATTACGATAACTCTTTTGTAAATAAAGAATGCAAACAAATACATAGGAAGTATTCCAATACAGCGAAACGCCAAAATCCTACTTTGCCCCGTATCCCACTTTGCCCCTACTTCCCCTATATATTTGCGGAAATCAACGTTGAAACGCGTGTGATATATAGCTTGGACAATTGAAATGCGTGACAAAACGTCAGGTAATATGCTTAACGAAAAACGGGATATACTCAAAAAAATTGTCCAACATTTTGTCCGAAATGTACAAAAAATTAGTTCATTTTAGAAAATACACAGTTATAATTGAAGCAGGTGATATGTTTACCCTTTTTTTGACCAAAATGTGAAGAGCCGGTACGTCAAAATCAGCTTAGTTTTTCGAGTAAAAAAAAAATTTCTTTTATTTTTGAAAGATGCCTTTCCTATTGTTTTCAAATGTGCTTCATTGATTAGCAATGAGATTAGATAAAATAGAGAGTATATTTGCGGAAATCAACGTTGAAGCGCGTTCGATATAGGCTTGGACAATTGAAATGCGTGACAAAACGTGGGGTAACATGTTTTACGAAAAGCGGAATACACTTTAAAAAAAAAAAAAAAATTGCCTGACATTTGGTCCGAAATGTCAAAAAAATTAGTTAATTTCAGAAAATACACAGGTATAATTGCAGCAGAGTTGATGAATGTCTGAAAAAAAGTGATATGTTTACCCTTTTTCGACAAAAATGAGAAGATGCGGTACGCTAAAAACAGAGTTTTTCGACTGTCTTTAATTTTTGAAAGATTCCATTCCTATTTTTTTCAAATGCGCTTCATTGCTTCCCAATGAGACAATTTAAAAAAATCTAATGATTATACGCAAACTTTAAACAATAAAATAACAAAAGTTTTCGTAAATAACAAAAAATGGTCTTCATGTTTTCTAAAAATGTTAAAATTATCCAACCTCTTCATGTTTAAAAAATTACGAATTTTTCTAGTTTGCATTTTTTTCAATCATGCAGACGAGTTTCTCATCAGAAAAAAATTGCTAGAAAAATGTTCATCAAATATTTAGTGTGATAATTTCTGCGAGTGTTAAGATACTTTCAAGTTAAGTAATTCTTGAAAGGGAGTTCACAAAAATATATTGACCGAATTTTAAAATAAAAAACGAAATGTTTATGCAATTCTACATAAAAGCACACAAAACTGTACTTCAATTATGAGAGTATTGGGGTATTTATAATAAAAGTTTACAAGAATTTTATTTTAATCTCTAAAATCGTGTGTTGTACGAAATTACACTTTTATATTCTTTAATCCAATATTGCGGGATACGTGACCAACGGATATAACTAAAACTTTTCGAAATATAGTTATGTGCTGAATACGGGCAATTTAAAACAATATTTTGTATTAACTGCGAAATGCAAAAAAAATTATTTTGCAAAAATATTAGTCGTATTTCATCTATCATTTCTCGTCACGCCTTGGCAACGTTGCACACTGCGGTTATGTTAGTGCAACGAAGAGATTAAAACGGCACGTATCAAATAAAAACATGAACTACGTTCAGGACACAGAAGGAGCGTATACAGCGTTGCCAGACTTATTTCGTGCCGAGCGAATCTGGGTTCAGATTCGAATTCTAATATGCACCTTCCTGCGGATAGCTATAGGTATGCAGAACTCCTTTAATATATGGTTTTACACGTAGAGTGTGGTTTATAACCAATAATTTATCAATTTTTTTCAAACGAAAAAATTAAATGAAAAAAAATAAAAAAAAAAAATTGTGTGCCGAAAAATTTTAGAGACGAACCACAATTGATTGTACTTTATTTATTTACCGATAGTCTCCAAATACTGTACGGTTTTCGAAAACACGATTAAAATTACATTAAAATTAAACAATCTGCAAAACAGCAAAGTTTAACAAAGATACGAAATGTATGACAAACATTTTTCACAATATTTAAATATTAAATGAAAAATAAACATAAACCAAATTTTTTAAAATTCACGCACCGTATTAAATGCACTAAAGTACAAAATAATTAACGAATTTCAAAAACTAACAAAATACAGGAAATGAAGATGATAAGCGGAAAGTGAAAATTGATCGTCAAAACCCCAATCCACTGCTACAAATATATTAGTTATCGATTTTTTACCATACAAAAGTGCACGCAAAGATAATTTTTTTGTCTCCCATTGTGGCAAACTATCAATCAATTATTTTGTGTTTACGCCAAGCTGTGATGGTAATTACGAATTCAAATGAAAAAATTACAAAATTAAAAAATCGAATGTAACAAAAATTCCATTGATTTGAACAAAAAAAGTAAAATATAAAATAACGACATTATTAAATCATAGATTATTTTAAAATAAGGCGTTAATGGGTTAAGCACTTTCTATAAGAACAAATATTTTCTGATAATAGTATAATAATAAGAGAGTACAGAAGTAATAAAAGATTCTAGAAAATTAGGAGTAAAATTTCAAAAAGGCCTGAAATAACAAAATTACAACATTTTTTTTATCATCTTATTTCTGTGTATAATGACGTTGTTCATTTTGCAAAACATTTCTCACCCTCTCAACGAAATTTACTTATCAGTTTAGTACGTAAAATTTAATTTTACTTCTTTAAGGCATATGTGTACTTTCTAATTTTAATCAATTTTAAATTTCAAATTTTGAATCGTTTTAATTAGAATCAGTATCAGCGACCACCAAAACCAGCGAATACAAAGTTTCATACGAATTCGAGAAATTTTAGTCCGTCATAATGAATCCGTCATTACCCAGTTTCAATTTGGGATTTTGTATTTATGATCTCCACGAGATCCTGATAATGGGATTTAGTAAATATTCGTCAAGAATTAGATAAGTTGTATATTTTAAGATTTAGGCATAATATTGCGAACTAAGACGCCATTTTTGTTCCGAAATCGCACGTTTTAAATAATATAAGTGTATCTTTTCAATACAACTGTCAAGTGCACGTTCTAAATAAATTTCGGGTACTAAAAAATGGACAAATTAAAAAATGGTGGAAATAAATATCTTCAATTTTTTCAACAATTCATTTCCTATAAACTATACGACCTAAGGTTGAAATCAAATTTCTGTACATTTACTCGTTAATAGATTAGTAAAAATGATAAAATACGTACAAAAGACACAGAACATAAAGACGAAGAACGAAGATCTAACCTTCTAAGAGCCAAACCCCATTTTTTTATCTGTATATAAATAAAATATTATTAAAATAGATATCACAATTTATCGAAGTTTGGAATGATTTTTTAATTTTCCTAAAGAACCCAAATTTCAATTTTATTTAGTTATTGTTGCTTCACAAAAATTATAGACTTGTTAAATTGTTTAATAAATCTCGTTTTGCATATATTTTACTTTCAATAGTGGGAGTAAACATTTCATATATACCCAAAATAAATGAAAAATCTAACAAATTTTATTAAAAAATTTCTACGACGTTCACGAAAAAAATGTTTAGATTTGAAGTTGAATTTTACTAAATCATGCATGCGTAATTCAATTAATTACATCTTACAATAACTCAAACCCACTACAGCGAAAAATTTCTCTTAGTATTTATACCCAATGAAATCCCTTCTAAAAAGCCACAAATAAAAACGAGACAAAATTTTGAAAATTTTTATATTGTTTCAAATATTTTGGAATTCCCAAAATTTCATTAACATTAAAAGTATAAATCTTCTAAAAATAACATCATTTTACCAAATTCATTTATTTCAAAATACAACAAATTAAAATGTTAATTAAATAGCAACGAAATTGATTTCATATTATTGGAGAACATCGAGTTTCCTGTCTACTAGAACGTCGCCATAATTAAATTCGAATATTATACCTCATATAAATACTACACATAAACAGGTTACATTGTGCATAATATAATTACTTTGGTATATCGAAATGATTGTAGTTGAGCGCAACGCGTATCATTTTCACTTTCGAAGGAAGTAATTTCCCGAGTTCCCCGGCGTCTGTAATGCTGACCAAAGTTTGCAATTTATTTATCAGTTACCCAACAATTTTAAGCAATTTAGAAGTTATAGAGTATCGTAAAATATATCAGAAATTATAATAGGCTTATGCATATTATACTGAGCAGTATACATTGGTAATCTGACTAAAGTGGGATGAGACAAGGTAGAAAGCTTTATCCGATTTTCCTCAGTTTCGAACTCCACCTTCATATCGCCGATGTAAAGGCTCGTCGGAAAATGTCAGACGTGACATTTTACTGTAATCTCGTCGTATAAAATTTTACGTAACCTAGGCATTAGCGTCATCAGACTTTATTCTTTATAATTATATCCTTGTTTACTTTTCAATAGCTCGTTATTAAGTGATTGCCTCATTCTCATTGGTCTTTAGAATTATAACCGTCGTCGCATGCAAAGGATTTGATATCGGACACTGGCCTAGTTATGAGATATTAAAAAATATAAAACAAAGGAAAGGCGTTTAAAAACCATTATAATGAAATGCAACGTATAATACGTAATATTATTTTATCATCAATTCAATTTTACTCCTTTAAGAATGAATTTCTCTTCTTCAGAGGTGACTTTCACTTTTACAGAAACCAAGAAGTTACGATTATCGCATGGACCACTCAATTTTCACTCTCATAACTTTTGTAAAAAGTCATCGTGTATTTATCGTGACATAATGATGGAAACAAAAATAATCTCGAAAGTCATTTTCAAGTATTCGGCACTATATTATTTCTTTAATAATTTGATATTCTTATGTAATAATCGCAGTTGCAATAGTTATTTTTAAGAATATATTTTTATGAAAAAAAAATTTTTCTTTTAATTATTAACCCATTAATGTTGGAAAGGACACATTTCCTACTTCAATTTCAATCAAGTATTTCATATGAAAATTAAAGTACAAAATAATTGAAATGTATGTGTCTTATTATTTTCGAGACGGGCATTTTCAATGGAATTATCAAAATTGAGCTATCTTAATTATAAATATAAATATAACGATTTAAACGTCAAAAAATGCAAAAAATCTGGTATACTTTTTCACAAGTTATTTTTTCTCGTAGAAAAAGTATTTGACGGCACAAAATTCTTTTGCTAAGGTGAAGAAAGATAGTTGTAGTAGTAAGATATATTTTTTAAATATTAAAAACTAACGTCATTATCACAAAATGGCGACAGCAGTGAGAACTCTCTTTTTAAAACTTAACAAATGTTTTTCATGAAAACTGCAAACTCTGCATAAAATATTGTGAAAACAAACGTTTCTTAGAATGTGTCAAAGAATATTCTCAATTTTTTTAAATGTGTTGATACAATTTGTTATTTTTCGAAAATTAAGAAAATCGAAATTGTGAAAAAAAGTCATTTAAAAAAATTGAGAGTAATCTTTGACTAATTCTATCATTTCTAGATTTCAAGAATAATAATTCCTTTTGTCGAAAACTATAGACATTAGACAAAATTTCCTTAAAACAAAATTATCTTAGAATTTGTCAAAGAATACACTAAATTTTTTTCAGATTTTTTAAACGACTTTTTTTAAGAATTTCGTTTCCACGAAAATTTAAAAATTACAAAATTGTATCAATATATTCGGAAAAAATTTTGGGTATACTCTTTGATACATTCTAAGACATTTTTATTCCTAGAAAATTGTGTCTAAAGTTTATAATTTTCATGAAAAAAATTTGTTAACTTTTAAAAAGAAATTACTCACTGCCATCACCATTTTGTGATCACGATATTATTTTGGTAATATTTTTAAAATATATCTTAATACTACAACCATTTTCTTCACCTTTAGTCAAGGAATTTTGTAACCAAAAATACTCTTTCGATGAGAAAAATGTTTTATTCAAAAGTACAACCGATTTTTTGCGCTTTTTTTACATTTAAATCGCTGTATTTAATTTTCTAATTATGATAGCTCAATATTGGTAATACGATTGAAAAGAGGAACTTTGAAAATAGTACGATACATCCCTCTCAATTTGGTTGATGTTCCATTTTCATGTGGAATACTTAATTGAAATTGAAGTGCGAAAAGTGTCCTTCCCGGCGTTAGTGGGTTAATACTGTTTAATACTTGAGAGTTAAATTTTAATAAGCAGCTAATATTAACGCTTAATAGTTCTTTGCTATTACAAATGGGTACAAATTGGTTGTAATCGTTCTTAGAATCATTCCAAATAGTTCAATTTTGCAGAACGATGGTTGTATTAATACATTATTGAGTAATTGTATAACTTAATCCTTGTGACAGTCAGTAATCGCTATCGAGATTTATTGATCAATGACAAACTATATTACTCGTGTTATTTAATTAGCATAAGAACCAGCAATTACTATTCAAGTTATCCTTGAAGTCAGAATATTATTTACTGGAAGCAGAATTGTTGTGTACATCAAGACATTTTAACGGAAATTTTACTATTCAAAATGATAATTTGGAGATGGATTTTCATTTTTCGAAAAATGGACAAATAAAAAAACCGACGTGTCGTAATGTTGACACATAAAAAACGTTACTTTTTGAAGTTTCTGTTTTTTGGCTGACGGCTTTTTGATTTGTCGGTTTTTCGACCTGTACGAAACCAAATTGCATTGGCAGTGTTGTAGTCATATATGAACAGACTTTCATTATGCGAACATTTTTTATTAGTTTTAGTACAAATTACTAGAATTCTTTGGAATTCTGATATGAATATACAAAACGTGAATAATGCTAACATTATAATTGTATAAATTCTAGTAATTTATATAAGAAATAGTTACAAATTTTAACATATTGTGACGAAATTCCCTTGGTAACATTTTCAAGGTCATTATTTGGGTGTATGTTGACAATTGATTCCTAAATCGCTATTTTAAATTGTAAAGTGTTGAATAAACTGTTTTGATGTATAAAATTAACAGTTTTTTTTTCTAATAAAAAATATTCTAGTACAAATTACTAGAAATTTTTAAACATTTTTAGAGGTGTATTCAATTTTTAGGATCCCGATAATAAAAATTACAGAAATTCTAGCAATTTTGTATCAGAAGTAAAAGAACAAAAAGAAGAAAGGACCAAAAGGACAAAGGACAAAAAAGACAAATTACAATGGTAATGGAACATTGTCTCATCATATAAAACTAGCTCAAATTTACTATGAAAGCTAGTAATGTTTCCAAGACATGTTATTTAAAATTGACAGTTTTTATTTAAAAATATTTATTTAGATAAAACTTAATAAATATTGTACATGAAATAAAGACATCACAAGTTGTTGGTAAATACTACTCAATATAAAAAAGCATTTCCATTAAATATTGTTTACAACTTCTTCTCGAAAATATAATGAAACTGAAAACAAACATTTCTGGTCAGTTTGGAAAACAGCATCAGCTGTAACTCGCCTCTTGACATATGAATTTGTAGATATAAGTATGTATTATTGTAGTGACAATTCGTTTTATATTTGCCACTAAAGACCTTAATAATAATAATAACTGTCATATACACGGGTATATTCACATAAACTTCTCTATATTAGTCATAATTGTCTAAAAATATAAGAATGTTTAAAAACGTACTTTTCTTTATGATGTCTAAGATTCTTATTGACAACTTCTGTACAGCACACAGAATGTCAAAGAATTTATACAGGATAGCAAGGGGTAGATAAAATTAAAATCCTGTAAATCTTGAATGAAAACCCCAGATTTTTTATTTTTCCGATGCTGGTCCTTGAGTAATATTAATTTAAGGTCGCATGTGATATTAGCCATAATAAGAAACACTATCATAAGTTACGTTGTATTTGCTCGCTCATAAAAAGTTACGAATAATATGAAATAAGTATTTGTTTTATCCATATTTTCTTGTTTCAATTTATTTTACAAATAAAAGTTAGAAGAGAAGTTAAAAGTTAGGTGGGTTGCCTAAATTGTTTGTCAGCTGTAAGCAATACAAAGTTGACTGATTGAAACAATCAGTGACATCCAGTGACTTCTGGATAGCTGATCTGTCGCTGATTAATCATTGAGAATAGTTGAATTTTAATTGTTTTAATTTTTGAATGCAGACGCTAAAAAATAAAGATGCGATAAATAAGTTTTCAAATAGTTTAAGCAAATCTTTAGCTGCATTAACACAGATTTACTAAGCAAATGAAACATTAGTTAGATATGTTTTAAATAAAATTCCATACTTGGTAAAAACGGTACCTTAAGAACAAATAAAGAATAAAAATTAATTAATAACCATAGATTGTAGTTAAATGCAGTAATTTCCATAGCATTAGCTCATTAAACGACAATAATATTATTACGATTATTTAACGATACGATTTTACGATGATTATTTTCTTTCACATTAAATAATGTCCGTATTTAACAATATTCTAATATTTGAAGAGTTAAAAAGAACCTCAAACACATACCGCAAAATAGTCACCTAAACAACTGTCAATCCAACGTCGACAACTTTGACGCTACAGCTGCTACAATTATTTCCCCGTTTAGCTTTAAATAGTTCAATATGATAGTCCTCAAATTACTGAGGTGAAACCTAACCTGATCCAACGAGGCTTATGTCGTTATAACATAGATAGTTGGATAATATCCAAATTCTCCTCTGATTTTATGTTTTTTCTGTAAAATTTATGGTGAGATGCGGAAGTGCGTGAAATATACAAAAATATCCACTAAGAAGGAAATCCTGGAATAATGGGGATCCATATCTTAAAACGTTTCAAGGTGTTTGACATTTAAAAAGGTACGTTTCAAGGGCTACTTTATTTCCACCATTATATTATACAGGCGAAGAAGCAGCAGGCCTTGAAATTTCCCTACACTTATCAGAAAAAATTTGTGGAATACATAACCTCCAAGTTCTAATATCGCAGTTTTACAGTTAAATAATTCATGATAAATATTTCTGAATAGTAAAATATACACAGAGAGAAAAAAATTGCTAATGGAACCACGAAAAAATAGTAAAATCGATTTTAACCTCTTAAGTAGTAGAATTAACTATATGCAGGGTTAGAGTTGATATTTGAGGTTATGTACGAACCATTTAACCATCGGAAAATATTAAATGGAACAATTTTATTGTACCATTTATCATGGAAATAGTTAATGCAACAACTTTTCTTATTTACGCGTTTTACTATTACGAAAAGGTTCCGTTAACTATTTCTTTTCTCTCTGTGTAGGTGACGGTAAAAATACCTATTCCATGGTGTGGTTTATAATTTCGAATTGTAAAAGTAACATTTTGTGAATTGCAAACAATTTAATAGTTTCCACCATTTTTTCATGGTTCTATTATCAATTTTTTTCTGTTAAAAAAAAAACTTATAGCGAAGAATACAAAAATGTTGGGAAGCTGTAAGTAATTTCCGATGTAATTTTGTGCATTAAGTCGGAAGTGCGCCATCACCATTGGATTTTAAGATATTTGAGGTTAAGTTTTCCTATTTTTTAAGTTATGTACGGATGCAAATTGTTTTTTTGGCCTTCTGTATTATTTACATAATTTAATACTACACTTACACTTTAAAATGAGGTTTTATTCGAGCACCTACGATTTTTTGTAACAAAGTATGCCAATTTTAAGTTATGACATTGTCCATCAAGAGAATGTCTGTTATGCATGATATATGTATAAAAACAACAAACTTTCGAATTTATTTACTATCGGTATTTAGAAACCTGTAGAAACGTCGAAGAACAAATTTTCAAATGAAATTATTAAGTAGAAACATGTAAACTTTGAAGGGGTAATGTGACTGTTTATGACTTTTATGGGACCAATGTCATCATTTAAAATATTTCTAATAGAATATCGTAATTGGTTAATTAAAAGCTCATTTAGCAAGGCAAGGATAGCACTAAAAGATGCAAATCGAATCATAAAGTGTCTTTTACCGGATATTGGAATTCTAATACCCCGAACAAGGCAAACATTTTTAAAACATCCCGCAGTCGGTATAAATATATATCTTTTAACAGTTAAAAGACACATCTTTTTACCAGTATAAACGCGACAATTCTTGTCTATAAGAAAAATTATTACCCGCTATAATTCAGTTAATGAACCAGTTTAGAAAAAATAATATATAGCGGCTTCGAGGCTCATGCGGTAACGCACTGGACTACGAAATCGTAGGTCGTGAGTTCGATTCTCGTCCGGTGACATTTTCTCGATTTCGTTTTCAAGCAGCAATATTGTTTGTCCGACTGAAAACGACACACGGCCGCTACTGTACTTTAATGTACAGTGGCCCTCCCCTTATTTTTACTCCTATTATTTTAACTGCGTCCTTTATTTTAACTTTTTTTCGTCCCTTATGTTAACTTCTTCCCCTCGTGAGTTCCTCCACCATTCGCCATTTAAAAGTGTTCAAAAGAGTGCGAACTGCTGTTTGCGCTTGCGCATACAGGTGAAGAAGGACGCCACTATATCTCCTCTCTCTGTTTTTATTCTCTCATGCTGCCAGTGGTGAGGATGAGGGGAAGCGGTAAAATAAGGGAAGAAGCCGCCATCTTCCTTGACTCGAAAAGTTAAAATAAGGGGAGGGCCACTGTACAGATTTCTGCATGCTTTAAAAATGTAAGGTATGGCGCCATCACGGAAGAGAACCTGCAGCTCTAGCAATACTTGAGAATAATATTGTGTAAACATTGGTGTAAAAAGGCCATTCCGCCCGTTAAAATAAAAAAAGAAAAAAAATAGCTCTTTTCGAACCTATAAACACCTGATTCATAAGTTCTGTCAACATCTGATAACTTTTCGTAATTGTTGTAAAATTATTGAAATTATTTCGGTAGATACAGTGTCTATTCATTTTCAGAACTTAAATTTAAATCCAACTACCAAAAATTTTTAATTTACACTTTTGTTTGATAAACAAAATTTGATAAATTATGCTGGTAATGAATAATAACGTAATTTTCGAATATTCTGATGACGTGCATCAAAAAGAGATATTGCATTGGTAAAGGTGAATTTTTTGCATATAAAAGTTTGTATTGATTCCCAACTTTACTTATTATATAATATTATATACATTTGCAAGATTATAAGAATCTAGTATTTTTAAAATGCTAAAATACCTATTCTTTTAGAGGTAATAAAATATTCTTTTGAAACATGAGAATTTAATAGAATATCTTTTAGTTGATAATAAATAAATGCAAAAAAAAGAAGATTTTTATGGATAATATGTGGGATTTCAGTAATTACAATATTTCTTTACCGGGTAGGTATAAGAAATCGTTTTAAAAGATACGGGATTGTAACTAATCAAAGACACTTATCTCAGTGCATGTTTTGGAGTACATAACCTGAAATATCTCAATATCCTGACGTGATGGAGCAATACTGACTTCGGATTCGGATTGTGTGCACAAAATTACTTCAGAAATGATCCACAGGTTCCCAACAACATCCAAGACCCCCTTTTTTGTATACCAGTGTAACTTAAAAATATTTAATTTTCTTGTAGAACAGGAAATAAAAAATTAAAAAAATCACATTTTAGTACACAATTATTGGCTAAGGAGGTATACGAAGAGGTCAACGACAGTAAGCTGCTGGAAACAGGAATAAACACTTGTAAATATAAAAGAACGCGTGTACATTATCACGAAATCAGATATTACACTTTTTCGACATTTTATTGCTGACGTAAATAGGTTTACTGCACGTACCAGCTCGGCCAATCATAAATGTGCTATAGCAACATACTCGGGCAAACAAGCCGTAATATAAAATTTTCCAGATTTCGTCTCATTACGTTCGTGTTTTATCGTCGGAGTAGATGAATAGGCATACGGTAAAGTTTTTTGTGCCCCCTTTTTCCTTAAGCGATTAGTTACGGACATTACGAGCGCCGATGGACCGAGTTACTAAGGCTTCTATTACCCTTCGGAAGTTTTCGAATATTTTTTCGAATGTACTTTTCTCGTGGAGGAAAATGTGGATATATTTTTCCCACATTAAATAGTCCGAAAGGAACGCTCTTTTTTTCATTTCAAGGGTCCTTGAGAACGTTGAGGACCATGAATTTCCTATAATTGTACCGCCTTCCGAAATATTCTGAACTATTGATACTGATTTGGCTTTTAATAGTCTACCATTTACAGCGCTGTTAACATTGTTATTACTTAACTTAATTTAAACAATAATTTGTACCTATACAGAGGGAAGATAAGTGTTTTATTTTTATCAATACCATAATAATATTAGAATTAAGACCACAAAAAGTTGTACAGTCGACTTATTTCACAATTCAGATTTCTAAAACGAACGGGTTAGAATAATCAGACTTTTGGGATTTTAGTTGGCCTCTAGATTTATTTGGCTGCAATTCGGCCATTTCTCAAAATTTTGAACTGAAATTTTAACTAAATACTTCTCATAGCATTCTGAAAATAATAATAAAAACGAGAAAATATATTTAAAAATATATAACATTACTTTTTGCTTCAGATAAACAGTGGGTTATAAATTGCTACTGGAGTAATAATTTTATATTTTTAAACAGAAAGCAGCAACATCAATAGTAACATGAAATACATTTCTTTCAAATGAAAAATATTCATTAACGAATATTTTATAGTGATGGAAAAGGCTAAACCTAACGTAGTTCAAATTATATTTAAGTTCTTTTTAATAGTGATTAAATCCTTCCTGTAGTAGTACTTTTCTCAACATTCTAAAAATTGAAATTTTATAAAATACACCGAATAATATTTTTAAAATGAAGAAGTATTAACAAAAATTTGCATTCATTAAATTTCATTACTATTAATTAAATTGAACAAAAATTTGAGATAATTCCTCTAGCGGCGTTTTGAATTTTTCTAATCTGATCGCAGATTCGCAATCAGCGACTTGGAAAACCCCCTAGTAGTAAGTTTCAAGAAAATACAGTTGGTTTTACAAAATTCATCCACCATATTGGAGCCGCCATTTTGAATTTCGAAAAGCAGATATCAGATTCGTAATCAATCTTAATTCTCTCGAGTCATTATTTATAGCTCTGTCAATAGTAATCTACCGTCGTGTGTATTATTTATGATGTATTTCGTTTGATATTTAACTGTGTGAGTAGTTCTGAGTAGGTGTTAATAAAAAAACACTAAAAATACTAATCAATAAAATAAACTACGTTTTTAAAATTGTTATATCTTTCGTACTAAAGAAGATTAAATTTATTCAAAATCACCAATGACTCATTTGAACATAAATAATTGTCATCAGCAGTAGACTAACTGTAACATTCAAAAAATCCTATAGTTATTATGAATTCTACCTACAATAATAATCTGTAATATTATCTAGTACTTCTTTATAAATTAACATCTTGGAAATATACATTAAAAAGCAGATTGGTACATTACTAAACGCTTGAATATAATTACTGTCGGTTATAATGAACAACTATTGCACATAGTCCAAGAAATTCTAATTAAGTGAATATCATAAATGAACCATTCCCGTCACCAATTTTATCTATTACTAGTTTGAATGAATTTTGGTATATTAAAGTTGGCGCGTCATTATAACGTTCCAAATTACTATATTAAAAATGGCGTATCCAGCAAAGTTGAAAAAATTATGAAACATGAATTTATTTTTCTTGTTCATGTATCTTACTAACAATACTATAGGTCGTTTAAAAAATGTCATCACAAAATAATAACATGTTTAAAATAAATTTGTAATCAGAAACAGTTAGGTACTTTTCAAATATTTTTTATTAAAGACACCACATCCCTAGAAACCTAATCTCTAAATTCTTTTTTACAATTTTTTCTGCAGTATTCAAAGTATTCTACGCCCCTTTAAGTGGAATTTCGAAAATTTTGGCATAGGATTCATATTCAATGACTTCAAAAAGTTCTGAATATAAATTTCTAGAAAAAAATATCGATTTCTTTGCTTTCTCAAGAATTTAATCAGAAAATTACTATATTATTAATAATTTTTATACCAATTTGTGATTTATTATATTAAATCGTTGTTGAATATTTTTAGTTTTTTAGTTTTATTAGAATATTCGGATATTCTTTAGACACTAAACATATATTATCATTATTTTCCGGTTGGAAAGATTGGACCTTGGAGTTAGTTAATCCCTTAACTGCGGCTATAATTTCAAAGAAATGCAAAAAAAATTGTTTTGTATTTTAATAATACTTGGTACAGTTAATTTTTTTGGGTCGCTGATTTCGAATATGAAGTCAGATTATGGAAATTCAATATGGCGTTGCACCACCTTCACGTCGTTCACAAGATGTCCTTACTAAAACTCCTTCTACTTCAAAGTGTAAATATCTAAGAAAAGGACGCATCTGATACGAGAAGGGTATTCGAAAAGACGTTCGACAAAAGTGTCAAAATTCTAACGTTGCTTTATGTTTAAGTTCTTGTTTCGATAGCTACCATAAATTATGATTTCTTGAAATACTATATTCCAGTCTTTTAAATAAATTAAAAGTTATTATATAATAAATTTGTTCTGCATGACCAAGATAAAATAATTTATTTTTAATTGTTATATTTCCTCGTTTACTATATGTTAAATAAAGAATATAAAAATCAAAAAGGAAACTAACAGTAGCAAAAAGATAACATAAAAAAGTGTACTTCCAAGACCTTCCTTCAACCTTCTCATGGTGAAGTGTGTAAGTAAGTAAACAATGAAATACTGAAACTAATGAACAGAGGTCCGAGGAATAAGTTTCAAGACAAATTTCGAGAACGGTATTCGGCATATTCGATCCGGCAGTTTGAATTTTTCCAAATCTGACTTTAGATTCGTTATCAGCTACCCAAAAAATCCACGAATAACAAGTTTCAAACCAAATGATGAAATGATTCGACTTCTTAAAAAACTGTCCGCCTTATTGCATTAGCCATTTTGAATTTCCAAAATCTGATTTCAGATTCGTAATCAACGACCCCAAAAACCCTCGAATAAGAAGTTCCAAGCGGTTTAAAAACTTTCTATGCATAAATTGATTGAACACAATGTCATACTTCATAATGAAGATTTTGAAAAAATCGTGAAAACTACCATCTTTGTGAACCTATCTTTTTTTGGCACATTGATTACAAAATGGACACCGTCATCGTGTTCAGTATACCCTAGACTGTCTAGAAATGGATTTGATTTTAATTCACATAAATTCCGGAATTTGTTATTCTAATTTATATCATGACGAAGATTTGCGTTTTTCCGGCAGTCTGGGAAAAGTCCGAAATGACGAAGATCTTCGTCACCGGCAGTCAATGATCCTTCGTTAGATATGTTTATTAACTTGTGCAAAATCTTCCCTTTCTGTAAATGAAAGTTAATTTTCATAAAACTTTCATAAACATCTTTATTTTACTTTAGCACATTTTTTTACTGACGAGAGATAGAACGTAGAAGGTTAGATTAATAAATTTAAATAGCACAAGGTAAGTGAAAAACTGTTATTATTTATAAAGTTAAACTCATCGTCTGAAATAAGCTGGCATTTATAAGTGATCTAAATTAAATATAAACACACGTGACTAAAAATAAAAACTCTACGTTAGTATGTAGATAAGAGTTAAAAAAATTGCAATAAAATGATCAAAGGCTAAGAAATAACTTTCTTTAAAGATATATTCTAAAAGGTACAAATTACAAAACCTACAAGAAGTGTACTCTATAAATCTGAATTAGTTAAAAAGTACCAATAAAAAAATGAAAAGTGGGTCATTAAATGAATTAGGAATCATTTTTGATAATAAAAAGTAACCTACTAATTTATTACTAATTCTACAAACTACTAAACTAAAAAGGTCAATATCTACTTGTAGATTATTCGAATGTTACCAATGAATTAGCATTTTCGTACTATTTGTCAGTAAAAAACTTACTAATTGATTGTAACCCACGTTTCGCTATAGATAAGTCTTCTTTTATTAATTCAAATTTAAAGAGTATCAAAAATGAAAACTGTCATTGAACATCTACAATTGTAATAAAAGACAACATAATTTAAAAAAATTATCTTATCTTTAGAATATAGGATAAAAGTCTTATACATCCAAAAAATTTGTCAAAACAAATTTTAATTTCCAAAAACACACCAGAAATGAAATGATGATTTCGATAATCGTTTTTCCAGATGCCGCTGCAAGAAACATTCAGTGGCAGTTCATTCACCTATACCATATTTATGATTGATCATGACTCAAAGTCAAATGTAGTTTGGTCGATTAAAGTTGACCTACATAATTTCCATTTGTCACTGTCTACAGTGGTTCATGAAACTGTCGACTGTGACTTAGATCCTTTCAACAAAAGCTTCTGCATGCGATTGTCAGACGGAACCGTGACTTGAGGTTCACTTATTTGCGTTTACAATGTAGTTATTGACTGAGGGTGAAATAGGCAATCATCGTTTAAATTTCACTCATTTCGAGTATAACTTTCATCATCACTCAATTTGCATTAGGTGTTAAGAGAGGATTAAGGGAAGCATGGTAAATCGTAGATTGTGAAATACTTACCTTAACCCATTAACGCCCAAATGCATAGAAAGTTTACTGCAACTTCACCGCTTATTTTCAATATGAAACAAATTTCGAAAAAATCGGATTCCACCATTTTCTAGGCAGCTCTTTCGAATGTTAGTAAGAAAATTCTAATGATTTTGACGTATACAGCTGAAAAACGTGATTTTTTTAGGACGCTTTTTTTTGCAAATATCGAGTTTTCGATACAATATCTCACTTTGAGTTAGCTAAAATATATTGCAAGGGTGCACTCGATGGTTATACTTAAAAGATACACTGGTGTAAATATGAAATTTTCTATGTCAAATTTAAAATAATAAATTTAAAAATTTAACCGTTTTTTTCTTGAAAACTATGGACTTTAGGGAAAATTTTATAAGAACAATTATGTTCTAGAATAAGTCGAACAATATCCTCGAATTTTCTCAGATGTTTTGTCAGAATTTTTTATTTTTTAAAAATTCGAAAAATTGAAATTTTAAAAAAGTCATTTAAAAAATTTGAAAAAATTTGAGAATATTCTTTAACCAATTCTAAGACTTTTTGTTTTAAGGGAATTTTCTCTAAACTCTGTAGGTTTCAAGAAAATTAATTATTAGTCTCGCAATCCATAAAAGTTTTATAATTTTTTTTTAACTATGAACTTTGACCCAAATGTCCATAATACGAAAATGTCTTAGAAATGGTTAAAGAATACTCTTTACTAATTTTAAATCACTTTTTTCAAAATTTCGATTTTTCGAATTTTTCAAGAATAAAAAATTGTGACAATTCTGAAAAAACTCAAGGGTATTCCTCGACTTATTCTAGACCAGTTCTTTTTATAACATTTTCTCTAAATCCATAGTTTAAAAAAAATGGTTAATTTTGAAAAGAAATTTGTAAATGCAGTGGCCATTTTGAATCTTTTTTTTTATAATATCGAAATTTCAAATATATACCATTGTATCTTTCAAGTACAACTGTCGAGTGCACCCTTGCAATATATTTTAGCTCACTCAAAATAGGATATTGTATCGAAAACTTGATATTTGTAAAAAATACGTCCTAAAAAATCATGTCTTTCTACTATATATGTCAAAATCATATATAAATTTCAATTTTTCTAATTTTCTTACTACCATTCGAAAGAGCGGCCTTGAAAATGTTAGAATCTGATTTATTTTTCTCGAAATTGATTTTATATTGAAAATAAGCGTTGAAGTTGCAGTAAACTTTCTGTGTATTTAGGCGTTAATGAGTTAATACTGACTAATTTTTGTAAAATGCTTCCGTTATACGTTTCAGACAATTCCTAAAGAAATTTTTATCAGTGTACATAAACTGGAATTTCATTTCTAGTTGATTGAGTTTAAGCAGTATCTATAAAAAAAAGTGTAACAACAACACTTACTGTAATGTTACACTAATTTCTTGGGAAATTGTTGTGTAATATAGGAATATTAGGGCCAAAATATAATAAATTATAGAGTAAACTTTTTGATCAGACGAAACACTGTCCACATAAAAAAAGCTGTTGGAAATGAATGACATTTGCTAAAAATTCATGACAGTATGGTCAACATTTTTTAAATAAGACAATGTACCAAACGCGATTGTTACTGTATTACTTACTTGTATAAGAAATGTAAGTAATTATGTTACCATTCAGTCCGCAATGGATTAAAAACAAAAAATAAAAGAACGTTGTCAAAATAGTTGATACTTACAATTAGCTAAATCGAAAGTAATACACAAAGTAATGAAACCTTTCTTAAAAACTGTCAAAAACAATAAAAATTGCCTTATAAAGACAGAAGTTCAAGAACTTGTAAATAAGAGAACAAACATGATAGTCCAATTACATAGATAGTCCAAAATAATGGCAATTTAACGAAAAATGATAAAAATCGTTATGGTAAGAAAGTACGAAGAAATTTGTTGGAAAGTTACTGGAACCAGAAAGAAAATAAGAAAGATACTAGCAGGAAATTGTAAGGTGTTGAAAAATAGTATCAATTTTCTAACAATAATGCAAATCATGCGGTATGGCAATGTTCAGAAGAGTCAAGTATCTGCTCCATATTTGGCGGATAGAAAGAACATTTGTTGAAAACAGACGATAATATGAAAAGTACCAATATTCTCAGATTACTTGAGAAGTAGCAAATACAAAATATAATACAAGGAGAAAAGAGAAAATAATCCACATGTTTGGAAATTTAATATTGTTTGAAAATTGTCAGAAAAAAATGATAAAAAAAACAATCAATATTTATTTATTTAGAATAGAAATACGTACAAATAGTAGAAATACATTATAAAAATTAATTTTTTTATATAGTTATTTCTTCATCATTGTGTATTAATTGGAACTAATACTTTTGGAAAAATATTTTTGAAATGTTGACTGTTATAAAAATTTCTTACTTATTGTTTGTTCAGTATACTTTTTGGGTAATCATTTGTAGATCTGTTTTTTTATAATGTTTTCATAATATTGTTGAAATATTTATTTACTATATTCTGCTAAGTATTTTTTTACTCTATAAGGTTGTTTATAAAAATAGTTTTTAAATATTCTTCTAGAATATTTTAGATTATTTAAGTACTGCACGAGACAAACCAGAAATCACCACATAACAAGAATTGTTGATATCAGAATAAATGACAGAACATGTAAAGTAACTATGGTGAAAGTAGTTAAGGTAAGACTGAAGATTCAAAATATTTGTTGGTAAAATAAACGAAGAAATAAACGAATCAACTGTCGAGAACCATTAAAACCACAATTATGCAACAGGTTGTTCACGTGGGAAAACTATCGTAATGAAATCACACCGTAATAAAGCACAGATTATTATATATTAAATATAACAAATATTTGATGATAAATTGTTGAATTAATTCAGAAATAGTACCGATACGATAGTTCAAATATTTGTAGTTAAAACACTTCTCTTTCGCATTAGATAAATATTTGCATTCTGTATTGAAAAAATGAGAAAAACACGAAAAAAGAAGAACTTATATAGTGCTTTTTTAATATATTACTCACTTGTATGACCATTATCCTAATGAATAATTTCTTAGTGAGGGGACAGCAGTAAATACTCTAAGAGGGTTAATAAAACGATAAAAGATATTTGGATGACCTGCGGAGTTTATGCAGACTTTAGAAGGACTTTAGTAGGACATCTTGTATTGGAATAGGTTAAAAATGACTATCATAGATAATATAATATGGTGAGTAATGAATATTGTCGTGAAACGATTAAAAAATATAGAACCATATTACAGCACAATATTGGAAATGTTGAAAACAAACAAAAAATTGTAGGTTTGAGTAAAGAAGACACGAATAATTGTCGGAGGAGAAATTATGACGAATATGTCAAAAGAGTCAATGATTACTTAGCACAAGTTTGATAATTAATTAGTCATTGTCATGTTTCATAGACAGTATTCGATTGTTCAATTCAATATTCTCATAATCCTATCATATCTGTGCGCATCCTCAGATGCTCCTCAGATTGCTCAAATATTCTGCCTTTTTACCTCATTATCATCCTTGATACTTCCTTAGGATTTAGAGGGTATCTTAACTACATTAACGTGATGATAAAATTTGATATTTTAATGTTCTGAGCTACTCCTTAAGATGTTATTACCATGTTTAGGAGATCCTCAGAGCGTGGGACACTTGACAGATGTGAGTAGAACATTACAAAAGCAAGCTTATGTTCCTAGACAACATATACTCTATACTCCAAGCATTTACTTCCCGAGGAACTCCTGAACCTGGTACCGACGTTCTAGGGAAGTGTTCAGGACGTCCAAAAGTTTTTGTCATTATGCTAATGTCTCCAAGGTGTTCTATGTCCTAAGGATATGTATTGTATATAATACGTAAGCAATAATAAAAATTAAGAATTCCCATGTAAAAAATGTAACGCTAGTCTGGTCAGAATCCAGCCAGCCTTCCCTATGTCTGACCAGGAAGTCACAGGAATTGTAACGGTGTGCCGACAGGATTCTGACCAGGATAATCATACCAGATTCCGATCAGAATCTTTGTTCTCCATCCAGGTTCCGATCGGATTCTTGCTTTAACCGACCATGCACTTACTAGAAAATTTGATGAACCTAACCTAAATATACGTCGGTAAATTCAGTCAGAATCTTGTCAGATTCTGATTAGAATCCCTAAGTAGGGTAAATGTGGCCAAATTCTGGTCAGAATTACGGAAAATTTGAGGGAATTTCCACACGGGTTTGATCAGAAAGATTACAGAATAATAATGGAAATAAAAGTAGTCGAAGGAAGTCAGGAAAAAAATTTGCAAACATGATATTACAACTTTCATAAATAGCAAATAATACCAATAGACATTTTCGAATTTGATTACAATCTAAAGTATCTATTATGTATTATTAAAGTGTTATATTTTGTACATATTTTATTGAGGAGGTCTCTTAGAAAATTATTTCCAATTAGTTATTTTCCTGAACTCGTTAAGTAACTTTCACTGAATGTTTAGTAGAATTTACTTGAGTTTTTTTGCGGGGTACACTTCCATTTCACTTTATTCGACTTCCGGTGACAATTTCTTAACCCAAAATCATAAAGCCTAACAAAGTGGTCCAAAAAATCCCGTTTGCTACGTGACCATTTTCATCGCGTCGACTGACGCCGGGAACGACGTTACTGAATAAATTCAAGAAGCGTTCTCGTTTGACGCAAAGCCACCCGCGCTCG
The DNA here is from genome assembly GCA_030407085.1 of Trichopria drosophilae. Taxonomy (NCBI): domain Eukaryota; kingdom Metazoa; phylum Arthropoda; class Insecta; order Hymenoptera; family Diapriidae; genus Trichopria; species Trichopria drosophilae. Next base: position 19,281,537 of record CM059584.1, on the reverse strand, counting down.
TGGCGTAATAACCAAGAGTACCCAACCTAAGGCTTCTTTCGAATAAGTTGCAGCGTCCCTTTTCCTTAGGTGATGCATCAAAGTCCGTCTTCTGTCGCGGCAGCAAATTCGGTCGAAAAATCGCGCCGGAGATCGCATTTTATTTTACAGGGAGATGAAAATATACCAATTTCCGTAACCCTGATCCGGTGATGCGAAGTAAACGGCAGGTAAATTTGACGCGAGGCGTGATATCGTGGTCTCATCACCTGACAATTTCTGCTGACGCTCCCTGGATTATAGGTTAGGGTAGAGGAGCCGAGTAGGAGAGAGCAGCAAAGCTACTCTTCCCATACTCCCCCTGGACCGAGGGGTTATCGATCCTTCACGGCTTACGTTTCGCCTTTACCCCACCTTCACCTCGCTCTCTCTCTCTCTCTCTCATCCTTTCATCTTTCTCTGGACCCTCTTCCTAACCCAGCTTCTCTATTTATCATCTCTCTTTCTTGATTCGCTTCCTGCTTTTTGCCTTTCATCCTTTTCTCTTGTTCGGACTTTGCCAACCGTCTCGTTCTGCTTTTCTACATATTACTCTTTGCTGTTCCTTTTTCAGCACTTTATTTCGTGCCTTCTTTGCCTCCGATAAATCCCTGCCAATACCAATCATGTTGAGTTTCGCCGCACAGTGTCGTAATCTCTAATAAACATTATTCCACTCGCGTTCCAACTTCCTGATTCTTCAACCAACTTGACCCCATTTTCCCCAGCCACCGATGAAATTTGACCACCGTCGGGTTAACCTATTCTCCCTTATGGTTACTTTCCCCACTCGATTTATCTTTATTAGCGTTCGATTAGTTGGTTGTTTTTCTTTTCCAGTCGCTCGGATCAAACAAATATTTACTGACATGCGGATCATTTCAATTTTCTGTTGAACCACTCCGGTTGGGATTAATACATGGCGATATCAGGGGTAAAATGTTTGACAATTTGACTTGCTTTTGGTCACAACAACGAGCCTGTGAAAGCATTGATTTTAAAAATATTTGGCAAGTTTTTTTTGTCATTTCTATACCAAAACCATAATGTATATTTGTAATAGGTAATGAATGTGCGAAACAATTTTTTGGTATGCTTATGAATCATTCACTTTATCGGTCACGGAGATGTACGAGGTCAAATAATTTTCTTTCCTCATGCACAGAACTACCCGAATTCGATATTTCGTCGTCGACTTACTGTATGCCTCGTCTTAGCTCGGCTTTACGTGACGTCTTTCTCCGATTCGGGTATCACCGTGTCACTGGAAGTGAGCAAAACGTCCGGTTGGCATTTTATACCAAAATGTTATTTCCATGCTGCGGAACGTAAGATATAAAAACAGAAAATAATATGAATTAGACTTCGGTTTTTCAGAATTAAATTCTTAAATTTTTTTTTTGTATTATAGGTTTTATTTCATTTAGCGACGTCTTTAATTAATAGTACAGTTCACTCCAGTTTTTAACACCAGACTAAAATATTCTGGAGGTTTTCGACGAGTTTAATCTAAATCTAACTGTAAAAATCTGTCTGCAAAATCAATCAGGTCTGGATTTTGTGTTGGCCTAACTTTTGTTTGACGCACAAGTGTATGGGGGCAAAAAGAGACAGGTAACAGACAAATATAACGGGACAGAACCGGTCAAATATACTGGGATCAAATATAGCGAAATGCAATTAAACTGGACACTACTGAATATAATTATATTCTAATTTAATTTATTTAAACCTTTGTTATAAAATATTTAGTGTACGCATCCTCTGTATAAGCAGTTGGTGTTATTCATCCGTCTATAGCGATTGTGGTGTGACTCCCGGCTCGGAAAAATTTATTTCAGATTTTGTTTATAATTATTAACCACCATAAAATTAGCAGAAATACTATAGTCAATTGTAGATTTAATAAGGAAGAACAAGAAAAGATTTGAGTTTAAAAATGTTTTTTCCATAGTTTAGAAATTTAAACTGCTTTTAAAAAGCATCTTTTAAAGTTGTTTTATCAAGAAATTCTTCATGAGAAGGATCAATTCGTAACCGAACATCTTGTTATGTTTTAAATATTAAAACTATCCACCTTAGATTAAAACGCAGTTATAATAAAATATTATTATTTCTTAAAATGTATAATACCAAATTGTAATTTTCGATACGTTGCAGATCTTCGTGACGAACGTCAGATGTGTGTAACAGAAAACAGTCACTTAAAATTGTGTAATGAAGATAATTACCGAGAAGTGGTACTGTTGGATGAAGAAGATAAAAATGTCAAAAGAAGATATAAATTATTGATGGAAAAGTGAAAATAGTTAAGAAAAGACGACAGTTGTGCACAGCTGTCGGAAAAAACGACAGATGTCAAAAAACATCAGTAATTGTGACGAACAGTCGGTACATCCAAACTAGATGCATATCGCTAAAAAGTCACACGGACAGATAATTACCGATTTCCATCTCCTAAAATTACATGAATTAAATATTTGTCGGAACTTTAAGAAAATTGTAGGATAAACATAAAAATTATCGAGTAAACATGATTTGGAAAAAGCTGATGAATGGTTGACATTAACATTAACTGATGAGGTTATAAAAATATAAAATATCTGATATTCTTAGACAAAAAGAAAAAATTAAAATAAAAATTGAAATTCCTAAAACAAAAATCAGTATTTTGGTCCATTTCGAATAAGAAACGTTTAGTATATAAACATATCTTAATTTTAGAACAAAAATGATTGCTAAAATATCGATAATTGCTAAAATAAAAGGGATAAGAAATTATGGAATTTATTACAGCCTAAAAATGGAACAAATTCCATGAATATACTCTTTGCAGATATTTTGTATATTAAATTTTCGGAGCTCTGCGCGTTAATACCGAGAAATCAATTCAATTAGAATATTTATATTGAGTTGAATAAAAAATAAAAATTAAAAATATTACATTTACAAATTAGACCTTGCATTATATTTTATCAAAAGCCTCAGATTATCAAATAGAAATAATGTGTAATATAAAACGGTTGAAATATTATTCGATAATATAAAGTGTCGATAATTGCTTAAGCAAATTAAAGTAAGCTAATTAAAATAGATCGTTGTCAGAAGTAAACAAATTTGATCATTGCCTTTAAAAATCTAACAAATTTTTCTGAATTAATTTTATAAAATTAAAATTTATATTTTAGCAAACAAAATAAATTTTCAAATCGAATGACGAGAAACGAATTAAGGAATTATTCTGTAATTGGAAATACATAGAGACATAAGACGTCGTTCAGACAAAAGGCAGACGTTGAATGAAGAAATACACGGTAGAATTGGCCGGAATAACGTTTATTGCAGCATACGATGGAACACGGTGAAACTCAACACGATTAGTATTGACAGGAAACAAAGTACATGGAAATAGGGGAATTTCTAAAAGAAAAACGATGAAAAACTGCAAGACATATACGACGGAAATATAATATTACGTCGACGAATATTAAAAAACAAGATGGTTTGAGGGAAAGATTTTAAAATGGAATGAAAATAAGGGCAGATATATGTTTATTTCACAAGGAAAAGTGTTTTCATGATTTTACATGCAGACCTTGAGAAATCCCACACCACGACGTAAAGAGGAATTGTCGGTGAGCTCGAAGGCTTTATATATCGAGGTAACCTTAAATTTTTAACGTTGGATTATATTATTTTGTCTGTCGAGATTTTATTTTTACCATTTACTTTATTAAGCGGAGAATCTTCAAAATAAGATTTGTTTTATGAAAACGAAGTTCTTGAATTGTTAAAAGACGATTTCTTTTAGTGATTTGGGTTTTAAGGAAATTCGTTTTCAGCGCTTTTTTTCAGTTTTCAGTACTGTGTATGTTTAAAAATACCATTCGAGGAGTTTTTCAGCATCAATTGTTAGACTAACCATATTTCGTTATCACGATGTAACAAATTCTTAGAGAATTTTACTTTTGCAAAGTGTAATAGAGAAAATAACTCCAATATGAATGGATTTCAACTCTTATATGAGAGTTTATTTTTTCACTCTTTCAAGAGTCAGATATATAATTGTTCATGAGATGTAAATAGCTTAGCCGCCACTAGAGGCGCGCGCGACTACCGCGGTTCTATTTTGCTCTCGATATGAAAACGTATTTATATTTTGTATATATTAGACGACTTGAAGGAACATTTCGATACTTGATGTCTTATTTATTATATTTGTCAGGTGTACGCGGTAACTGTATGTAGTAAAGATTTTTGCCAGGATAAAAATATCTTATTTTAATTAATTTTTACCGTTAAAAGTAAGATTAAAGTTTAAAATAAATCCATTTACTCTATTAGCGTTACTCTTAGAATGGAATGAAATAGTCACTCCCATCAGAGATGCTCGGTTTTCACTGACGCTTAGCGTGATAATTCACTCCATTGGAGTGATTTTTCTTTATGGTATTTAGAGAGTAGCGTTGAGTATAACTCATTTTTAAGAATAATTTCACAAATCTTTTTTTAAGTAAACAATACACTGTAATTTAAATAGAGTACACCTCTAGTTCTGCAATGTTAAAACCGATTTTATTAGTATAAAATATTAAATTGTAATTAGATGTTTTTTAACACGAATATCCAGATAGAGACATATGAATATATTCATGCATGAATCTACTATCAACATTGATTAAATATCCTTCAGTAGTCAAAAATGCAACAGATGTCGTGGGAGTATAAATGTATTTTCCACTTTCCCATGTACAGAAAATGAGTCCGTTTTTTAATTCTTTACTTTCTCTAAATCCGTGCATTAAAAAATGTTTTATTTTAACTACACATTACGATATTAATGTCCCCGGAATATTTTGTTAGTACTTTCAAATCTGTGGGCAAAACAACAATTTTTATAAATTTGTATTGAATTTTAGATAACTATGCATAAAATTGTTGAAATATTTTTACGTAAAATAATATACGAACTGTGAAACTGTAACGTGGAGTACCGAAAAAAATTGCACACAGAGAAAATTGGTTGAGGAAATTCTAACAGAATAAACCGAAAATAAATATTCAGTATTTAAGTAAATATTTATTTTAATAGTCGCAAGATAATGTTTTATTGGAATTTTGTTTACTTTTTAACAATTGTTTCTGGTTTTTAATAAATCTGATGGGAAATTTTAATTATATTACTATAAACGGTTTCCTAGAAAATACCAAAGAAATTAAATCAGAACTGATCGAGAATTTTTTGAAATAAATAAAAGTTACTTAAACAAAATAACTTTATTAAATGAAGCCGATAAAATTGATAGCTTATAGATAAAATGCAGAAATAATTGCAATATCAAAAATTTTTTAAAATCTCCTGATGCTAAAATTCCTGCAAATTCCATATACAGTACTCCTTCCCTTATTCTAATTTTTTCTCTTCTCCTATTCTAATATTTCCCCTCACGCGTTCTCCCCACTGACGTGTTGCCGTGTCGGTTTTCTAAATACAAATAATGGCGCACGCGCATCAAAGACTAAAGTGAGACTACAAATCTAAGTAGTGGGGAAGAGGGGAAAATTAGAATAAGGGAAAAAGGCCGCCATCTTGCCGGACTGGACAAATTAGAATAAGGGAAGGACTACTGTACTATCACAAATATGCTACAAAATATCGATACATACCGAAATTTGGTACCTTAAAATATTACTTAGACTTCTGCAGAAACGTACCTGAAACAAAAAAAGAGTATTACAATTAGTTTTGTTTTTCAATATTAACAGAATTAAACTTATTTAAAAATTATGAATGTAATTTGCTATATTAAATATTTAAGACTAAGAATAAATTTATTTCATACTACATCAATGTACTGTTGGCCCTTGATTACGAATATGGTAAATCTTGAAGAAAATACAAAAAATATGTCAACCTCTGCGTTATGAGCTTCCTCTTTTTAATTATGAAAAATGTATAGAAGCCTTTTTGTACAGAATTTCAAGTTCTACATTCTGTTGGTCAGATCAGTATATTTTAAATAAATTTAAAAAATATAAATTTTGTGGCAGCTTTCTCAAGGAGTATAAAATACATAAAAAATAGTTTAGTTGGTAGCCTGCGTTTCGAAAGTTTACCACACTTGTACTTAATCTAACATTTTATTTGAGTTGTGAGAAACTAGAATAAACATATCCGGCTCTCTATTTCCTCGCGAAAGGAAGTTAATGAAAAACCATGACTTAAAAAAAGGAATACAATAAATTTGAACGATAACGTCCGCTCATTAAAACTGAAGATTAGCAATGACTTTCGACATCAGAGTTCCTCATCCATTTTTCGGAACCTTCACTAAAGAATAAGTGATCAGATAAAAGCATAAAAATGTGTTCAAGCCTACCAGGAAAAAAAAGTCTAGAAGAAACTCGCGCAGGTGAAAACGAAAAGGGACCTTCCCCCCGAGTCGCATAGTCGTTCAACGTCTTTATTGTGGATGGCAGCAGCTTTTTGACTTTTAATGCCTCATGGACGTAACCGCAGCTGTCGAATATTTCCTTGACCGATACGCAAAGGACTCATGAATTTCCAGACTATTGCTTCGATTGTTGTCGTGGATTGCTTTTGAGGAGTCGTAAATAAAAAGGGGGAGGAGAAAGAGCAGAGACAAACGTTGCATTACGCGTCGATGCACGCGTTTCCACAAGCGGCCGAGATCAAAGTCCGTTGATAAAACAGAGATGGTATCGGAAATTGCCAAAAAGATACGAGATTGGTCAAAGGGGAGTGAGAGGAAGAGGGCGAGGAAGACGAATAGACTGACCGGGAGGAAAGAAAGAGATTTATCTCTCGAGATGGATCTTCGCGATGTAAACAGAGAGACTATCACGGATGAGATGTAACGAGAAAACATCGTTGAAGTAGAAGAAAACTTGATGATGGAGATGGAGCGAGAGGAAACATCAGGAACCTCTTCCTATTTGAATCGGCAAATGTTCGTTGATTGATTCTGCGATACTGGACTACTTCCTTAATGGATGTTAGATATTGGAACTTCCACTCAAAGTAGAGGATGTTGCATATGTTTCCATGCAATTTCCATTTTAAAAATTTAAACCTCGAGTTTCTTAGCTCATTTTAAGGCTTTTGATCTCAATGATCATTATTCCTCATGATTACCAACATATCCCGTTTTAGCTACTTCTAATCATTTATGCATATATCAGCTATCGCATAAAATCACATATCGATCTCATCTTCTTGCCAGCTTCGTTTCACTTTCATGTCCCTTTCTTTTCATTTTGCTCCTCATCTTTCTCTTGTTGCAGTAGACCTCTAAGTCCATCTTTCTCCAACCTCGTGCCGCTGGTTCGAAAATACATATACCTGGTCGAGATCCCCGACGCGAAATCCTCCTTTTTCCAGGTCGTCGAGCCGTACCTCTTCGGATCGACCTTTCGGCCAAAGTAGAGAAAGAGATTTGAAATCCGGATTCGTGGAAGAGCCATTGAAGCCACGTGAAAACGCCCTCGGAGTCGTGGTTGATTTTGCGCCTTCAATTTCTTGCTTTGAGGCCGCTTAGGCGTGACCGGCTGCGCATACGTATGTGTACCCACCTCGGGTCTATCAATCTGGCTGTATATTTTCCACCGAGCTATTTTTTTTTTTTCAAAATCCAATGTGTACGCAGGGGAATACGCCATTTTTTCTGCTTTCTGCTTCTCTTTCACCGGAGGGATGACGAGCGGAAACAGGCATAGGGCGGCCTTACCTTTCGATAATGGAATGACTCCTGAATAGCGGCCGTTGCGTGTACATAGGACGACGTGAATAGGGATTTAAGTCGCGTACGGTGACACCGCCGGAAATATCGTAGCGACTTTTCAAAAGCACGCCATTTCGCCTCTTGATCCGATTTTTAGTTTTATTTAATTGACAAATAAGTCAAGGCCCTGACAAAAGGCACGCCGCGAGCAGTCCTTTTCGCCACGGAATTCGCTCTGCTTCGGTCCTTTAAATGAAAACCAACACGTGTTCATTCTCTCGATCGACCTCTCGCGCAACTTTAAACATTGGAACGAATCGGTAAAATGTTTTCCTAATGGTAGGGTCGTATAATCGAATGGGCGGGCGGAAAAACGCTGTAGGTCAATTTTGGCGAAAATCTGATTCCCACGGATTTATGAGCTTAGTTAGTTCGCGTCCTCGACTTAATTAACGCGTTTGCGGCATATAACGTAAGGCAATCGAATTTAAATGTTAGGGAAGTTATTACACTTGTTACCGGATTGTCTACTTCTCCCATTCTATTTTAGAGCGTAAATAATCCAAGTCCCAATAACTTATTAATATAAAGAGAAAGAAACCGACCACCTGTGGTACGGGAACAGAAGTTGTGAAATAGAATGAGTAATTTCGTCGCTGTAGGTACACAAAATAGAAAAAAAACACTGTGAAAATCAATGTCTGTTGTTCGTTCTACCGAATTCGTTAAAAGTTTTTAATTTATTTTTTAACTGTTGATTAATGGGGGTTTTCTAATATCACTCTGCACAATCGGTTCTGCAATGTATTAACAAATAAACCTCCATCTATTTGCGTGGGATATCATTTTTATGCACGTTTCGCTAAAATGGATAAATTTAAGAAATTAATTTGCGTATTGAAGACATGAATATGTTGATAAGTAATTGCAATTTAAAATTTTTTTTTATTATATAACAGATATTTAACATGTGATGTCATATGTTTTAAAATTTTTTACAATGCGATAAAGATTTTGTAATTATAAACAAATGCATTTGAAATCAGGCAATCGTATTATTTAAATCTGTAAGGAAGCATTTTATTGCGTCAAGGGAAGCAATTTTTCGATCCCAAAAGAGAATGGGAATTAGTATAAATTATGAAACAAAGAATGAGAACAAAAAAAATAATTAACAGGAGCACCTATTGACGAATCGAGATATTAATAAATATTCATGTATAACAACAGTAACTCAAAGAAATAACCCAAATTACACCGAAATAACAAAAATTGATGAAGAACAAATGTAGTAACCAGAATGTTTTTCATCAAATTTCGAATATTTCATGCAGTAAAATATGTGTTGTATGTTACAAAGACGGAAAAAATAAATTGATCTCTTCTAACAACAAAATTCAAAGATCCATGTGTAGGATAAAATAGCGAATTATTAGTAATTAATACCGTTACGTATATTATTAATAATTTGAGCTATCCTGCACAATAAAGCCGTCTTCTCAAAATTCTCCTTTTATATGACTGATAAAAAATAAAAACACAAAGATTAATTTCAAACTACGAAATTACAAAACTGTGAAAGGCGATGAGAAATTATGGAATAGTTGGATCCGTCCAACTTATTGGAAAAAGATGAAAACATTATTTGTAAACAACGAGAAAAAATATCGAACGAACTTGAATATAAGCAACAATGCTGACAAAGAGAAAAAGACGAATGGTCGTAAGATATTTTTGAAAACATAGGATGAAACCTGACCTGATCGGGACATAAATGTAGACAAAAGTGAAATAAAAACTACAAAATATCAGAAAATGAAAAAAATTATTTTCGATAAGAAACTTGGAAAGAACGAGACAAAATTGTTCAAAAAAAATATCAGAATAGTAGAAAATGATAACAATAGCCGAAACAATACAATTTTTTGAATTGTTTAAGGCGATAAATTATGAAGGAGATTCGACTACTAAACTTCTCAAAACTAAAAAATGTACTAAAGATAAAAAGAAACTGAAGATAATCTGAATAATTTTATAAATTGAAAATTACAAATGAACAGAAAGGAACTAAAAAGGAAGATGACGAAGAACGCTAGGAGTAAATGGCGAATTCATTTACTTAAAAAAATATCGAAGGATCAAAAGATTATAGTAAATGACTAAAACTATCCATATGATATTTGGAAAGAACCAAACTAGGAAAACGGCAACTGTAAATAAAAATTAAACTTTTCGACAATATCTAAAATGAAAAGACGAATTGATGAAAGAAACGATATTTCAAATAACTTTGTATTTTCACATATAGTATTCAAATTACATGATGAATTATTATTTTATAATTAGCTTAAACAAATACGTCACTTGCGTCAGTGCCATAGTTAGTATTAAATTACTTTCAGTATTAAATTAAAGTTTGCGGTTACCTTTTACAGTAAATGAAAATTGTACCCTGCACTCATGCCCTACATTTTCATTAAAATTCTCTTTTTGATATTCGTTTTTGTTTCCTTTCAAAACTCTCGACCAGCAATAAAGACAAAAGAACATATATCATTTAATATGTAACTGGCAGATCGCGACAAATACACGTCATGTTCTTACAACAAAGTGTATTTTATGATGCGAAAAATAAATTACTTGTACACATTATAGGATTAAGTAATTATTCGCGGAAATAAAAGTTCTAAAATCACAACATAATTTTATCAGCTCGTTAAAAAACCCGTATGAAGTTTGCTATTTTATTATTTCACCTCTTAATTAACCTGGGTTCCTGCACTGATGGGTCAATATAATTATATTTTTCAAAATGGCAAAAGTATAATAATTAAATATTTATGTACAACATGTAATAGTTGAACGATTCTTAATGTTTTCTAATTTGATATTTAGTTAAGTGAATCTAAGATAAGAAATATTTATTTTTAATTTGGGAATTCCTTAGCAATAATAAAAAAAAACAACTTTTTAGTTCAACCCATTGAAAATTATAACTTTGAAAATATTTCACCTATGGAAAGGGTAGATCAATTTTCAAAAATGTAAAGAATATACTGAAAGAATATCTTTTACCCGATATTAGAATTCTTGCATTAAAAGACATTCTTTTACGTATAGGGCCAGCAATATTTCTTGTACATGTTGAAAGGCGATAGATTATTGGAAAATGTTGGAAATTTTAATAAACCATCTTTTAAAACCCTCTTCGTTTGTACCGTTTGAACGAAAATATCTTTAGATGGTTAAAAATTATCGCTAATCGATATATTTTGGTTAGGTTTTATAAGATTAGGTTAAGTTGACATTCGTCCTGTTCAGTACAATGTCTCTTCATCATCATTGACTTGGCCTCTCTAATAACCTTTAGAGGACTTGAATCAGATTAATTTAAAAGAATTCCTTTTAACCCTGAATAAATAGATTTAAAAGATGAGTATTTTATTCGCTAAAAGGTACAAATTTGAGTAATTATAATATTTATGTTAAACCTTATAAGAAACCATTTTAATAGACAAATGATTGTAATAAGGCACTGGTATAAGACACTTCTCGCAGTATAGTATTTCTTTCGAGTACAGAAATAAATTGAGTAAAAGCACTTTCCTATAATAAATCGTGGAATTCACGACAGGGAAAACGTATTTCCATTGTCCTGAAAAGTATGTTATAACACGTATATTTATTATAATCGTAATGTTCGTTCCCTGCCAACGCCTAGTAAGAACGGAGGTCTTAAAACTCATGGACCGCAACTCATGGAGATATGTGCACCCTGCTTCCTTACATTATTAATCTTCTGTTCGCATATACTTGCAAATTTTCTCTTATCTTCGTCTACTTAGAGATAGACTTAGATGGAATCTACATTCTCATTTGCGTATTTAGTTGTAATTAATCGATTCTGGAGTGATTTCAGTTTATCAAGAGTTTGAAAATATTTATAAAATGCTTTGCAACTAATCTTCATATTACTTCTGATTTTTTATTTTTTTCTTAAGATAACAAATTAGCTTTAGGCAATTTTATGATTGTTAGTCCTTTCGATTAAGTAAAGTGAATTCTTGACAAGTACTATGACTTTTACATGTATATATACTTGTACATGAAGTATAATTCGACATGGAATCAATTATAAACATTTTTAGAAAAAGAAATATTAGATCTAACGATTGCGAATCTTTCTGTATACAGATACTCAGATAGAAAGATCAAATTATTGATAACTTATTTTTTGAAATTAACAACAAAAAAAGAAAAAAAAAGAAAACAAAAGAACAAAAAGAAAAAAATAAAACACAAGAAAAAAAGGAAAAAAAGAAAAAAAAGAATAAAGGAAAAAAGAAAAATTATATTCATAACTATAAAGTTAAAAAATGTAATTAACTAAAGCTAAATTAAACAATTTAACGGCTTAGCCCTACAATATTTTGCGAAAGATAGTAAATCCCCTAACTGGGATTTCTGGAAAACTTAACAAATTATGTATACCTTATTTGCAATTTCATTCCAAGTCCTGATCAATAAGGTTTTCTAAATAAAACACTAATAAAATTATATAATAATTAAATACTCATAACGAAATTATTAAATTCACAAACTTCTGAAAATGCTGAGACGCAAAGTTATCGTTTAAAGTCTAAATAATTAATTAGTTTAACACAATCTAAAATTTTAATAAAATATATGACAAAAATGTATTGATTATACATATTCATCAACGAAAAACATAAAATATTTAAATAATCAGAATATTTAATTCCAGAATTCCTATTATCGTCAAATGTTTATCTATAGAATTCAAAAGTTAGCAATTAAGCAGCTAAAAGTGACAACTGCAAAATTACGTAGTTATTTGAAATATCTTCTCTGCATTGGAATTCTGTCTTTACACTGGGAAATATTGCGACTGTTTGTTTTCAATATCCGACACGAAAGACCAAGTTTTGCAGTGGAACCTTCTCTGACATTTATAATGAAACGAAAACAGTATCTTGGAAAGTAATCTTTCGAACATCGTCGTATTAGATGATACTGTGTCACATGTATCATAAATTGTGTCAGCACACTTTTCCGAGATGTTATCACGGAGTAAAAATCTTCATCGTTCCGTCGCCATTTCTTTTTTGACATAAAATACGTGTGCGGAAGTAACATATTACACTTTAAATTACCTTTTTGATACATTGTGCGTAAAGTGCAACGTTTCTGAGTGTTTTAAACGATTAGTATTTATTCGATCTTTGAAATCGTGACACGTAACTTATAGTCATTGAACCTGGAAATGAATACCGATTTCTAAATTATTTTTTCTTGTATTTCATGTATGATAAAGAAATGTAAATGTGAGGTTAGAAGCTAGTTTCGCAAAAAGCCTGTGTAACTTTAGAACATGAGATGTTGGGGGTAAACAATGCACATTTATCATACAAACGGTATTTGTAAAAGAACGCATGTAACAATGTAAATTTATAACTTCTGAGCAATTAAAAAATATGAAAAATCAGACATGTTGTCCATTTTCCATTTGTTTCAGATAAGTCTAGCCTTTATTTTGTTCTACAAAATGATTCCGGGTCTTACATAAAACCATACTTCTTGCTCTTGTTGGGTAATATACAATTTTAAAAAGTATACTGGAAATTTCGAAAATGAAACAAATTTAAATTGACCATAATTGAGTTACCGTATTACGATAATCGATTGCTAACCAATGTTTTGCTATATATATATTATTTTTCAAGCTATAAAAAAAGCTTCTATTAAAAAGTAGCGTTCGATTTAAACAACTTTTAAAATATGCAAAGCATCGGTTGAAAAAAAAATCAATAGAGCGTTTCTTCCGTTACTAAGACGAAGGCGAAAAGTAATCATTCCGATATCGGAGAAAGTTCGTTAAGGGAATTGTTTTAGAATAAATGTTTTTATCCAAGGATAATCGAGACTTAGGGAGGTTTTGGTCCTGGGGATGTCGATGCCAGAGCCGGCGGCGATGAACCACGTCCTAGGTATGCGGCGGTGCTTCGTTGTGTATATATCTATTACCGAACAACAAAAGGGAATTTCACGTCGACTTTGAAGATCCGCGTCAGTATAAGCGAACGATGCCGGAGATTATCCGCAAACTGATAGAAGCGACACAAGCTTGACCCATTAGGGCCAAGTCTCGTGAGCGATGAAACTTCAGCGTCGCTTTGACCCGAGTGAATTTCAGTTTAATTTTCCTGGTCACAATCCTCCAAACTCCTGCAGCTTTCATAATGACGTTAAACTTAGAAGGTAAAACGATGGCGCTCGATAACTGGCGCACTGACGGTTAATTAAACTCAAATTTGCCTGAGATAAATCGAGTTGACATTTTACGAGAATTATGTAACGTATCGTTCGGTGGGGTGCGACTTGGCCCAGAGCGGGACGCCCGGTCCGTGCCCTTTTTGGGGGTGGCCGCTCAGACATCGAAAAGGTCGGATTGGAATTTCCGCAGGGACGTGCCGTTATTATTATCAACGGGTTTGAAGGAGTTTCCGAGTGTGACGTTTCTGTTAATCGATGCCGTTGATGCAAGTTTCAGGACTCTCGGCCAATTCTCACAGAATGGGGAAGCTAGATAATTAAATGTTACATGAAAACCTAAATATTCGAGTGTCCAAGTTGCGGCTATCGGATTTCCCATTACTTTAAGCGAACTTTGCGGTTGATGCATTATTGACGAAGGTAGGGACGGTACCTAAGTGTCTACTATTTAACAACTGTCCAACTTTCTCGATATTTCTATATCAAAGTTGAGTAATTGCGAAGAGATTTTCTCATTGTATTTCGTAAAATTTCATAAATTGACATCAAATAAACCTGCATGATACTGAAATTTATTTGCATCAAATTTTCATGTCAGACATTGACGTCGGATATTGAAGCACAATATTCATATCAAATCTTCTCGTAGACTAATATCCATTGCCATAAATAATTATCCGATATTGTTTATAGTTATCGAATATAATTTTCAAACTGTCATACAAAAGTATTGGTATTAATTTTAATGTATAAGCTCTAACATCGAAGACACCATAAGTTACATGAATGTGTCATATATAAAAAAAGGTCATACTAATCTTAAAACCGGAAGTCGAGTATTAGCCTTAAATGTTACGTGGCACTAATATTTCCAGTCAGTATTCAACATTAGTATTGGTCACTTCAAACCTGATCAAAACTAGAAATTTGCTATAGCAATTCACTATCACAAAGTACCAACATTATCATCAAGCCACGCTTATGATGTCTGATATCAAATATTTGTTTAACATTGATTTCTCAAAACGGATTTCGAAAAAGTATGCATTATCTTCATTTAATATTAAAATTTTACATTGATGTCAAATGTAGAACAAAGCGTAACGTTCAGAAGTATTGTGAAGTTGAACAGCCGGTTCCGCTACTAAAGTTTGAAATACCAATATCGATATTGCGCTAACGCAGTTAGAAATCGATACGTCAACGTAATGCCAAAGATTGACATCAACGACACGAACCATTAATTTCAGTGAAATGATCGAAAGACGATAGTAAATCGCGAAACGATATTGATATCAACCTTTCATGATCTGAAACGTTCGAATTGATGACATTTTTATTCCGCTTCGTTATCCGTCATCCCGATCGTTGGAACTCTATTTTCTTCCATACCCTTTCCCTTGTTTTCCTTGATTGAATTTTCTTGTTTGGTTATAATTCCTCCTCCGTTTCCCTCTCACCGTCACCATCCCATTCTCTGGATGATTTACTTCTTATAGTCCCGTCTAATTCCCTCTTTGTTCCGGCATTTGTCATTGTTGGACCCTTCCAGCCTCGTTTTCTATTTCTCCTAAATTTCTTCACTGCGAAAATCGTTTTCTTTTCGAACATTCTTCTTCTTTTCGCATCTACCCACGTTCTTCGCCTCAATCACTCCCTTCGAGCACTTCATTCTCGTTAATTTTTCCAACTCGACTTCAAACATCCTTCGTACCCCTCGTTATCTTCCTCCATTTTTCGAACCTCGCATTCCCCCCAAGGTTTCTTCAAGTAGCGTCTCCGAAGTTTTTCCACGATTTCTTCCTATTGGCCGTACTGCCGTTCATTCTCTCTACCGAACCTAACCCTTCCAAGTTGCTACGGCATTTCGCTGTATATACATCGGACTGCACATTCTAGCCATTGGGCAAACGACAACGGCCTCTGCGAAGCCGGTGCGCAGTAACGAAGCTTAAGCCGTCCTAACAAATCATTCGTTTTACTCGCCAGCAAGACCTTAAGCGGTAAAACCGCGTTGCTGAGCACCACGCCGGAATGACCGACGTCTCTACACACACAACTAAGGACACACACGAGGACCTTTAAAAGGGCACCGACGACAATCGACGGATGTCTTTCGGAAAAGTCTATTTTCTTTCAAATTCAATTTTTCACCGACCCTTTCCGAAGGAGGATGACGCGACAAGTGACGCAAACAACGGCTTAACGACGATGTAACGTTTTACTAAAAAGCAAAATATGAGGGAAGAAATTCTGAACGACGGCAAGGTGTCGGCACTATCGGTGCTTCTGGCGGGATGACGGAGCTTTTTTCTGTCGTGTAACGAAGGGTGCGACTGAAATGTTATTAAATTGCTCCAGACAAATTTTAGGCAGATTTGAAAACAAAACATGAAATTTAATATTACATTTTTTATGGAATTTAAGGTGTGAATCTTTTATTAAAACTTTAGTAGTAGATTTAATTTAAATTGAGGTATTTTAATATTGAATTAATAAATTTTAGTACATAAAAATATTGATGTCATCATGTCTACATCGAGGGATTTATGGACTGAAAGGCTTAATACTCGCTATTATTTTGACTACGAATGCGTGATAAGTTCTCCAATCATATACCAAATTGGAGGTTATACAGGAAAACCATTGTATTCCACGGATCTATACAGATAGGCATCTACGTTTCTACATAGGACCAGTAATAATTCTAGACGTTCCAAATGAAATGTAGATAACTTCTGCTATAATTTCCATCCGAGAAATCTCTAAAGAAAATTAAAATAATCATTTCGGGTACATAAAGCCACTAAAATAGTTTAGAGATAGACATAACCTTTATCTTTCAATTTACTAATGCATTCAGATTTGTTAATTTTCTTTTCCCGAATAAAAAACATTTACGAGGTATTTCAGGAATTGAATATCCAAACTTAGTCAAATTTTATTCGGCAATAAATGTATGACTACTATTTTGAATTATCAAATTATGGTGGATGTATAAAAGTGTAACTAAAGTAACAAAATTCACATATCCTAGCAGAAATGCCCTGGATTTCCATGATGTTGCGTGACGAAACAAACAAGGGCGTTTTCTCGTACAGGGAGGTAATTGTAGGATCATGTATGGAAATAAAATTTCCATGATGTTATCGTGGCCAACATGATAATTTAATAGAAGTATAATTAGCGACGTAATAGTATAGAGATAGATTAACAGAAGAGCTTATATACCGGTATTTTGCATTTTTTATTTACAATTACATTACAAAACTACGATATAAAAACTACAACAAAATCAACATAGAGAACGTCAATATCGATACTTGAAATGGAATGGTATATTGATTTTTAAAACTTTAAATCTGATACAGTTATTAATATTGACATATTCACTTTTGTACGTTGTTATGTTTACATCAATACTATTTCTTTGTAACAATTTTATTAATATTTACTTCCGTTTCAGTGCGACATTAAATTTTTCCGATATTATTTGTTGGATATGAAATTTATAGTCAGTATACATGTTCAAAATTAATTTGCGCTGCTGTAACTAAATAATTAATAAACGATTTGTAAAATAACATTAAACAAAATTAAACTTCTAAAATTCCTGAATAAATTTACTCTACTAATTCGTGTAAAAAAACAAAGTCAAATATATTACATTGATATTGTCGGCAGCTATTGTCATCGTATCTTCTTCAAAAGGCATTGTCTTGTAATAACAATAGAATGATTTTTAATAATTTGCCATAAGATTCGTTTTCCTTTATAAAAATGAATATTTTGGAATAAGCAAAAAAAAAACACCACAAACAGGAATGGACCCGTAATCACTGGACCACATTCACACTTGTAAGATGATAAAAAATTAAGAAATATTTGAATTCGAAAATAGGGCATTTTCTGCCGATATATAAAATAACATTTTCGGACAACTTAGAACACGTTAAATGTCATAACTCGCATCTAATTTTTATTGATTTATTTGGTTGTAATAAAAGATATATAAGAAACTGAGTTTTTTTGGTGCACGTAAAAAATAATATTTACCTTTCTATATATTAACAAATAACTCCGTGAAACTTCGATGAGTCTTTTGGTATTTTACAGTAGAGTCCCGGTATATTTGCGTCTCGGTACATTTACGTCCCAGCATATTTGCCCAGTTCCGTTTCAATATATTTGTCTGTCGCCGCTCTCTTTTTCCCCCACCTTGCGCGCTGAGACCTCGGGAAGGCCCTGCTGTGAAGTCACGAACTTAACGCGACTGAGGAGAGTGGGAGAAGCGGCGCTCCCCTTCTATTGACAAATATAAGAAGACGAGAAGGAAGACGAGAAACCTAGTGGTCAAATATACTGGGACTCTACTGTAGGTTGGAAAAAGTACCCTTATCATTTTTTTATGGCAAGAGGGAATACTCAAAATCTTCTGACAAAAATAACATTCAGGTTTATATAATATCTTATTAGATTTAAACTGGTTTTGAACAAAAGAAAATATGACATTTCAACATCAATATTACATGTGACAGTTAATTAAACGCTAACAATTATTGAAATATTAAATTCCATTCCATCTATCCAGTTTTTGCTTCCTACGCGTACTTCGGTAGAATCAGATTTCTGCAGCTATTCTCGTATTTAATCTGTATAATGCACTGGTTATAAATAACCTTTCGATCGGTGAAAAACAACAAAAACTTTTATAATAATTCTTGAGCATAAAGGAGAGAAAGATCGAGATCCGGCGAAAGAACTGGGCCACCATAAATTACGGGATCAGAAAAGACCGGAACATGGATGCAGAAATTGAGAGATAAAACGACAGGCGAAGAGAAAAACAGAACCGCTGAGACAATTGAACTTATTTAAGCTGAAAAAGAACAAAACAGTCAAGTCCGGGATGACGAATGTTTTTGCTGAATGTATATATATTTCGTCGCGAAAGTATCCGGTATATGTATTAAATTTCATTTTGCTGACACGAGAATCTTTCAATAATTTTCAACATCCCAACCAGAACGATTTATCAATTTTACTCTCCTTCGAGCTTAAATACAAAACTCCATAAAGAGATTATCCGGCCCATTTCATGCTGCCACTTTTTCTTTTCCTCGTCCGGTAGTTTTTCAACTTTTTCCCGGTGCTCCAATTATTGTTTCTTTGTAATTTCGCATCGCAAGCTTATAATCGGCCTTCGTCGACGCGCATTGCGTAATTTTCATCTCGCAAAAGAAAGAGTCGGAAGCGAATATTTCCGTAACGCAAATAAATCGAGAAGAAAATTGGAAGCGGAATAAGAAGAAAGTTTGAAGAAGAACCGGAAGAGAGCTAAGCAAATGAAAAGACAGGGTAGTAGTTGAGCAAATAAAACGGGATAGACCACAGAAAGTAAATAACGGAGAATGAAATAGATCATGTACCGACGAGAGACGAAAGGGATAATAATGAAGATTGAGTGCGATGACACGTGAAAGGGATCGAAGAAGAAAGAGTAATGACGAAAGAGTGAGATGGAATTTTCCACGGAGGATTTTGTAGGGAAATAAAAAGGCAACAAAATGGTAAAGGATACCGATTAAGAGTTAACGAAAAACATCGCTAAAGAAAATAAGATAAATTGTAAGACTTGTCCATCGAGAAGTTAATTTCGACTTTTAAAATGAATAAATAGTACGTTTGACCCGAGCCAAGGATGCAAATAGACCAAAGTAATCATTTGTATAGCGGCCATCTTGTTCTATTTTATGTCGTTCATTTAAAGAAGAGGGACCCGGTTAGAGTTGGTTGAATGTGCAATTTACATGAGATCTTGTATTTCGATGAGAGTTTGTGTTTCGATGGAGAGAAATTTTCATCATAAATATCAGTGACTAATAGAAGAGTAAGACTACATGGAAGTATTATCAGTTATGGTGTCCGTAAATAAATAAAAAATATCGACTATTGTATGACAGCCCTTTAATGATGATAACAGTTATGTTTGTGACTGACAGCTGATCATCGCTGGTCGAAGTTAAGCATCCAAGTAGGATAGTAGTAGGTCTAGGATGGTTCGGGATCCAGCCGTCTAAATGTGATGCAAAAAATCTAAAGATGCTCTGCCTGATACTATGCAAAATCTTATCTTGTCCTAAGTAATCTTGCCCACGAAAGAGGTTGTCAGAAATAAGATCATGACACTGCCATAATTATGAGTATTTAAGACACATAACTATGGATATTTCAACGATAATATTCCTCGAATAGACAAAATTATGGTAGTGCCATGGTGTTATATCCTTGAGTGCTGTTCAACAAATACATCCAAAAAGTCAATACAGCGGGGTTAATATCAATTTAACGACTGATGCTTATTAGGATTGTTGAATCTATCCTTCATTAAACGCATTTAACATTATCATTACTGGATGAATTTGGAATAACCCAAATGCTACTAAAGTAACTAAAGGATACCTGCGGCGACGAGCTTGAAGGATACGAAGACATTATGGTCTTTTTTCATGTATTTAAAGCAGCATTCGATAGGATAAATAGAATGATTTTATACGACATTATGAGGAAGAGAGGGCTTAGTGAGGGATTAATATACAAAGTGAGGGAAATATATGAACAGACAAGGTGTTTGGTAAAGATAGGGAAAGGTGTAGAAATAATTTTGGGTAGAGATGGGGTGTCTATCAAACACTGTTTAATATATACATGACGGATATAGAAGATGAATTAAAAAAATAGTAGAGAAGGATTAATAGCGTGGAAAAAGTATGGTGCTTAGAATATGCAGATGATATGGTGGTACTAGCGTAAAAAAGAAGGATTAAGAGATGTAATAAGGCGAGTGAAGGTGTATTTGGATAAAAAAAGGTTACATTTGAGTGTAAGCAAGTCGAAAGTGATAGTTTTCAAAAATAAAGGAGGAAGGGATGAAGAAATATTTTGGCCGTGGAAAGAGAAAAGATTAGAGAAAGTGAAAGAATATAAATATTTAGGATATATATTAACAAGGAATGGAAGAGAATAAAAACATGTATGTGAAAGGGTAGGAAAGCATGAGTAGCAATGGAGTGGAGATTTAATTTATTTCAGAGTATAGTGAAGGGGATTTTGATGTATGGAGTAGAAATATGAAATATGGGTATAAAGAATGGAAGGACATTGAAAGGATTCAGGAGATATATTTGAAATAGGTATTAGGAGTAGAAGAAATAACATCAGGGTATATTGTCAGAGAAGAATTGAAAAGGAACAAGTTAAGGCTAGAGACTGGATAGAGAGCAGGAAGAAAAGCTAGAAAAACGAGAGGGGGGTCTATTGGAAAGAAATGTATGGAGGATGGAACAAAGAATGAGAGGGAAACGAAAATAACGGGGTGGGAAAAGGAAAGTGTGGAGAGGAGAGATTGTATGTGGAGAGAGGGGTTTAGTGTGATAGCAAATACCAAAATGGGAGAAAAGAAATGGGAGATGTGGAAAGAAAGAAATATTGCAGTGGAGGAACAAGAAACACGGGAAAAACTAAGAGCTTCAAGGTCATGTCCAGAGTAGTAGTGTATAGAGAAGCCTGAAGGGTATGTGAAAAATTTAGACTATTCTGATTTAGAGGAAGAAGTGGAGGGAGCCAACTCAACAAAGAATGGTAAACAAAAAAATTCTTGAGGATGATCATCATCAGAATATCGAACAAGAAATATCAATACTGTAAGGAACGGAACATAAAGAAACTGAAACAGAACAAAATATACACAACCTAAAGAATAAGATGAAAGTTAAAATATAAGTTAAAAAAGATGAAGGATTTGTCCTCTTTTTAGGATGTGGTGTTCCAGAATTAATTCAAGACACAGAATCACCCTAATAAACGATAAATCTATTGTATGAATTTGGTCCACAGTTTCAAATTATCTCTTCCAGTAATTCTTCCAACATTTGCGACATTCCTGCCGGGTGCTATTGTTTTAAACTTGAACGACTGTGTGCCGCGTCATCGGTCTTTTCTTGATTTACTCGTTCTCCGGAATTTTACTTAGACTCCCATTTCGACCGGCACCGGCATTTCGCTCCTTTGTTTTTATTCCTTTTTTGCACATTTATCTTCGTCACCGCCGCTACTTCGCTTTTCTAATGCCAATCTGTTTTTTATCTCCGCCATACCGAATTGTCCTTATCTATCCGATATGCCTCGAGTCGCGCGTTCTCTTAATCTTTCATCTCGATAGGTTTAATTAACGATTGGACCAAACCAGGTTGCTCGTATCTGCTTTTCATTTCAAAATTTATTGGTGCCACATCTTTGAGTCGCTTTTCCAGTCGTTATCAAACGTTTTAGAGCACTATTTCCCTCGTCGCTTATTTTCTTCTCTGCTGCGCGACTTTTTACGTGTCATCGCACTCGATCTTCATTATTTCCTTTCTTCGCGTTGCGCGAGTCCGTTTTATTTTGTTCTTGTTATTTTATCATCCTCGTTAGCTTCCTTCTTGTCCTCGCTACTTTCTACGCTTTTTGATGACAGCTTTATTTCCGATTTCCTCTTTCGCAAATATGCCGTATATTTCCTAATCGCGTCTCTTTTACTTCTCTAATTTGTCTGGAAATGGAGGAAATAATTAATTAAACTACTTGGATTTTTTAGTCTCTTTCAATCCTGCCTGCTTTAAATATAAGACAATATAGTTCATCACGGAGACGTTGTATATTTCACTTCGTTTTTGTTCGTCTGATTTTAGTTGGGGAAAAAAATTATATCAAAATAGTGAATTTTCAGGGTGTAAATAATTAAATAGTATATTCCTAAATTTCACACTCGCTCGATAAATGAGTTTCCCTTTGAACATAACTTTACAATCTAATCATTATGGTGGTACCTTACTAATACTATTTCTTCTAATAGTTTTCGATCAAGACAATTCTTATCCATTTGCAAAACTCAACTATTCGAAAGAATAATGGCATTTTTCATTAATTCATTTAGTGTTTACATATACTTAAAAATTTGTTTATACTCTTTTCCATTTCAAATGCAAGTTATCGCTTAACAAATTTCGAATTTAAATGTACAAAGTTGCAAATGTATTTAAAATTTGCAATAAATTACACACGAAATTATTTAAGAACGTTCTTCTTCTACATAAATTTATTATAATTTTCTTTTATAAAGTCAGACCATAATGTTGTTTCGATTTTCTTTCTAGATTCTTATCATTAAACTTTTAAAATTTTCTACAATTTTCCGTTTAAGTTAGATACCTCAGGGCATCTTAAATGTGCTATTCGTTAGTACAATCTTCTCTTTCTGCTATTACGTCTTACTTTTTAACGTCTTACGGTATGTCGTAATATTTTATTGCCATATTTCATTAATGCTTCCTCTTTATGTAGCTACTTCTTTTTATTTTACTCTGCTTCCATTAAATTAATCGTGTCAGTTCATTTTCCTAATATATTTCCGCTCTCGTATTTATTTTAGTACTTTTAATATATGCCACCAACGCCTTATGCCTTTGCTCATCTTTTAATCCCCAAAACTTTTGATGTTAGAATTTAAATGTCTGATATTTCCTTAGTTATGTTTTTCTGTTTCTTTTTTAAATATGCATTTAAAATTTGAGATGGTTAGTTGTTATGTTTTTAAATTACTTATAAACTTGAAATAACAAAAATACCATTCATCTTGAAGAATAAACCTTATTAAATCATTTGTATTTTAGGGTTTTCGATCTTCTTCAGATATCGACTCATTCAAAATCAGGTCCCTTACGGATGCCTAAAAAGCGAAATATTTGAAAAGTCAAAAGATTTTTAGTTTCTCCTGACAATGAAGATTACATTATCTGCTATTAAAAACTGTAACATAGATATGAGAAGTTCATTGTATCTTCTTTTCAGATATTTTATTCGATTCAGTCGATTTTTAAGCAATATCCCTGGTGAACGCAAAGTTTAAACATCTGAGTAACTTATAAAATTTGGGAATTCCTCAATAACTCAATATTTTAAATATATTTTAAGTATATATACTTAATTGATAAGAGTAAATCTGGACATTTAATGTCTAAAGTAAATAGGGACGGGAGTCACGACGCTAAGGGCTACATCGACGGATTTATCCTGATGTATTCATTCTCGTCCGTGATGTACAAGATATTCTTTCGTCGGTGAAGTCTGAGGCGGGTGGGAAATCGCGAGAAACGAGCAGCGTGCGCGAAAAAGTGATAAGCGCCCTGTAGAGCGGGCGCGAAAACGCCAAAAGCGCCCGCTCGACTCCAAAAGGTACACGCACAGAATACATTCCATGTTACACGCTATACCGGCACACAAAGGCGCGGTTTTTGTGAAGATGCGACAAAAATAATTTGCCATCTTGTACATAACCTCTAAGAAACTAACAATTAACAACTAACAAAACCAGCGTATTTTAAGTGCCGAGCCTTGATTTAAAAAATAATACTTACTTGATTTTGATACAATGGGAAGTTTTTCAACATCAAATCCATATTCACCGAAGTTAGAAATATAATAATAATAACATAAAAAGAGACCACCATTGCACTCATAAATAAATGAGAATATAGAAACATCATAAAAAATACAAGAACATTCTCGAATATCAAATTATTGAAACTGAGCTGTAGCATCATCAAAAATGAAGAAATAAACCAGGGAATTTGAATACGATAAAAAACATAAGGAGAAGCGGAGAAGGTCATTAAAAATCCAAGAAAATGACTACGAAAGATAAATGAAGAGAAGGGAAGAATCGAGCAGTTACTAAGTAGAACAAAAGAAACTGCTGCACATACTGAGATGGGCGGAAGAAGATAATGAAGCTTGAGTGCGATGACACGGAAAAAGTGGCGAAAGAGAGATGGAGTAAGTGGTGACGAAGCTGATAAAAGAAACAAAATGAAGGATGAAGTGAAGGAGAGGGTAAATAAGTGAAGAAAGAGATCGAAAGATATCGAAAAACACAAGGCGAGAGAAAGATAGAGAGGAGAACCGGAGTGAAAAAGATAAATGAGAGAGATAGAGAGGGAATGAAAGATGACGGGTGCGAAACGCGAAAATGTAAGATTGATCGAAAGAGAAACAAAGCAACAGATAACGATAGGAAAAAAGAGATGGATGCAAGCAAAGCTACATGAAGAAAAATAAAAATCAAATAAGAGAAGGGCTGAGGGAGGGGAGGGAGGAAAGCGTCAGCTCACCTACTTGGTTACATCACCTGGATTACAGCAGCGCTTTAACGCATTCCCTTGAGACGCTTAGCGTGAAAATAAAAGACGGAGAGAGGATAACGAAAAAGAAAGAAAAAGGAAGGAAACACGAGGCGACCTCGCGCGCCGCTCAGCTACTTACGGGAAATTCTGTAGGAACAATTTTCACTTCCGTCTCACGGGTCTTCCGCTTTGAATCGTTTTCCCCCCGAAAGGATATATACACTCGAGGACGGAGATTGCTTTGCTTTCATTACTATTATACAAATGAATAAACCCTGCGATTGCGCATTTGCCGGGCATTCGCTATTAATCGCGTGCAATTAAGCGCTTAATTGACCCAGCAAATAATTTAATCTAAACCAAACGCGACTTCTTTAATCGGAAGTTCTAGCTATAATCGCCATTTTTTGAAATTTTATAATAATAATATGTGGACAAGGATTCTGCTTATACAAACCGCGAAAAACGCATTTTTTATGACCTTTATAAGAAACCTGTAAGAACAACACAAGATATTTGAGGTTATGTAATCGAAAAATAGGGAGTTTTTTTCGTTATTTATGACGTAACTATTTTTGTTTTCCTTTAATGCCTGCATCGTTTAGTACAACTGACATCCTTTAAAATGAGGTATTAATCCGTCAACCATTTTCTCTTACGTGTTGTGGCCATTTTAATAGTATATGAAGATATTTCGCACCTGTTGAATACTATATTTTTTAATACGACGGGCGTGGGGCTTGATAATTTACGCCCGAAGATTTCACCGCAGGGCGCAAAATCGAATTCTACTCCCGGAGTGTTAAAAAATATATTACGGTCACTTCAATATCACCATCATCATTCAAATTTAGTTTTTTTTTACATAACTAATATTTAGGCGTTTCTAGGTTCGCTAGACCGGAAATGTATGGGTGACATAGGAGGTACCTAACTTGTGTATATAGTTCTATATTTTTCGATGTAAATTCACTTGAAACATATCTAACAGACAGCGCAATTGCTATTCGCAAAATTCAAATAACTGTCGCTTATGAAACGTTCAAATAATAACAATTATATCTATATATTTGTTGATAATTCGTATAATCATTGATATCAACATCCAATAATTCCTCAGAATTACCGATAATGGCATATTTTCGATGCATATTGCGTTATAATTTAATTAACTAAAATCTCTTTTTTTATTGATTTCTGATGGATTTTATAGATAGATATATGACCGATTATGTGTTAAGTGCAGGCAGTTTCTCCATAAGTTAAATTTTATTTGACGGCAAAGTTGATAGCTCATCCTCAAATTTCGCCTAAGTGAAGAAAAATGGTTAAAGTATAACGTGTTTTAATGTCAAACGGTTCTAATGGATTTCGGTTTTCGATAGAGCCACCTTAAATTGAATAAAAAATAAATAAATTCCTGGTCCTAAATTACCCCAAAATCTGAATGAATTTATATCACTTTTTGTCATTATTCGCGTTAATCCAAAATTTGGCAAAGTTTTATCAAACGTGCTTTTCCAAAATCGTATTTGGTCATTGGAAGCATTCGATCAAGCGGCACCCGAATGGGGAATCCCCGGAGATTTTCTGCGGTGAAGATATGCGGTCCCGTATATTAAACATAAACCGCACGTGCGTGCGTAATACATATTTCAACGGCGGAAAATCCAGATGGAAAAGCTGAAACGTGTAAACGCGACCCCGCGGCCAGTAGCCGATTAAACGGGGATCCCCGAAAACCGCGGCCGGCATAATTATTTGCGGTCGACGGAATCGGCAGGTACACGCGTGTGCGTGCTCACGCACGCACGTGTAATTTTGAAAGCCGCAATTAACGTGCCGACCATAAATGACAGGTCGACCATGGAGCTTACGGGCGGGTAGTTTTCCTCCATTTTACGGCGCGATAACGAGAGGCGAACGTAAATATATCGCTGATCGGGACGATAAAAAAAAAAGTGCGTCGACGATTTTTACGTCTCGACTCGATATCGTCTTCTTTTTTTTTTTATCGAGAGACAAACTCCGAGGTCATTGTTTTCGAAATAAAGCGGAAGCTGTCGATAAAACCGTTTATGGTCGAGCTTTTTCGAAATGGGGACGATTATCCGTGCACGCGCGTGCCGGGTATAATTCGACGATCTCCTGGATACTCGACATGTCGGAGATTGACGCGATATTGGAAGATTTTTGGATTTCCTGCCAACGGAATCGTTTAATCCGCTTCTGGGATTGTGATAATTTCGGAAAATTGCGGATGTGGATGCTGGCGTGAATTATAGGTGCACGGAAAATTTTTATGGATTTTCCGATGATAATTGGTTTCGTTTTAACTTATTTTTCCATTTGCTCTACATGTATGGATATTTGATATCCTAAAGTGAAAAACATTTTGAATATCAAGGGATTTTCATTGAGGATATTACTGAAGATTATATATAATAAATAGTGAAAACGCTTATTTAATATGATTATTTACAAATGGCTTCTAATTCATAAACATAGTTCTCACTATTTTTCATAATTATCAGATTTCAAATAATAAGGAGTTACATTTAAACATAAAATAATTATCTGCCACTTCCCTGAATGGATTTCTCGAAATTTAATTAGTAACGATTAATTACTAAAAATATAAAAGAATTTATTGCAAAATCACGTTATATCTGAATTAAATATTTTGCTTTTTTTAGAATGTAATGTAAACCCTTATTATAAAATGTCCGCAGTAATTAAACGTTTATTACGAACTTTTTAAGTTAACATTTTTAATATTAAACAATTCATGAACAAAACTAGTTGTACACTATTTCTGTCATAGAAAAGGGCAAACATTAGGAAATTTGTATAACTAACTACAGTAGAATCCCGATTTATTTGCGTCTCGCTATATTTACGTCCCAGCATATTTGACTGGTTCGTCTCGTTATATTTACCGTTTGCCGCTTTCTGTTCCCCCACCTTACGGTCGCGGGCCTCAGTAAGGGCGTGCTGTGACGTCACGAACGTAACGTGACTGAGGAGAGTGGGAAAAGTGGCTATCCCATCCTTTTAGTGAATATAATGAAACGAGACGGGAAGGCGAGGAAACCAGTGGATAAATATCCTGGGTCTTTACGGTAATGTTAAGATTTCGATTTCATTAAGGCGAAAAAGACTTTAAGAAACTGAAATAGTTATTATGCAAAACAATCATATGTTTTTTATATTAACAAAATTTTCGTGGAAAAACAAGAAAACTGAAAGAAATTAAAGTAATATTTATACAATTTTAAACGAAGAAACTAAACGGAATCAAAATTTAAGGTCGTTAGATCCCGGGGTAAAGTATGTTTGGGAACAATATTTAATACGGTTCCAAAATTTAATTTTCACTAAAAATTACATTGTAGAAGGGACTATCCTTGTTCTTGAATAAAAATTGAGACCTACAACAATAATTTGTTAAACAATGTTTGTCATTGGCTGAATTTTTCTTCTTATCACCAGATAAACATTATTTAAAGATTAATTAATTTTAACTAATGACGGCTTCTTGCCTTTATAATATTTCCGTTACAAAACAATTTATTTAATAAGTGAGGTATAATTTAACTTATTTATAAATGGCAAACACAAAATGAGTACAGATTACACTATTTATAAAGCAGAGGTATTAAAATTGTTCAATTGCTTTATGAACATTGGCACTTTTCCACTTAAATTTGACATATTTTCGTTAATGAAAAAATGATAATCACAATATTAACAGTTTTAAAGCACCTCCCAATATGCATACACCACATTATAATGGAAATATCGACAAAATCTACATACATTCTACATGTACATTACTTGTATCGTTCATTGTATTAATAATAATTAAAATTGAAAAATGGAATTTAAAAACAAAACCGACACTCTAATGAAGGAAATAACACGCAATTACCGCATGAATGCGTTTGTTTAAAAGCGAAATATAATGTGACCTACATAAATTCGCGACATGAGAACATGACGAAATTAAATATAACTGTGGAGCACAAAGTGTTCATAAATGATTAACACTGTACATCATCAATGCCAGTTTTATTACATTTTTTACATAACAACAGAAGACCAGGTAATATTGAACGCCACTTTCACATAATAGACTTCGGCGTTTATAGCCGAAAATGTCGAAAGAATAAATAATAATGGTTCATATACCGTTTGAAAATTCTTTCGAATAACGAACTTTATTCGAAACTGAAATTCATTTTGTTTGTTTTTCTTTTTCGCATAATATCCCGTTTGTCGTGACTTCACAGTTAATTGTTTTTCCCTCTACAAAATATTTGTAATTGAAAGTAGAATTCGCACAAAGAAACCATTCTGCCAATTGAAAAATGCAAGTAAAAACTTCATAATATGGAGGACGCACGACTTTTAAATCGGATCAAATGAAATTCTAAAAATTTCATATGTATTTTTCCTCTATGCTTTTAGTAGAAAACCGTTTTCCACGATTTAATTAAGTCCTTGAGAGTAGATTATTCTTTATTGCAGCGAATTATAGTATTTGGCGTGTTTTACGGCGAGGAGATTTATTGCACGTTATATTATGAATTTAAGCTATTTAATGCCAGAAGGTGAAAATGATGTCAAAAATAATTTAATCGTACTTTTTACTACTTTGTTTCTGTTTTTGAATTGTTATATTTTATACATTAACTTAATTGCGAATTTTTTATATTACATTTATTTATACGGAAATGAATTAGTTTTCTTAAATTATATTCTCACTATTTTCGACAGTTCATTGTATTTTTCGTATTTAATATATTTTACTTGTTATATATGAAAGTATTTGTTAATTTTAAAGTAACTTTTATAGTTGGCCCATGACATTTTACACACTATTGTGAAAAGTAATGTCCATTAGAGTCCCGGTATATTTGTCCGTTCGGTGGTTCGCCTTCCCCTCCCGTCTCCTTATATTTGTCATAAGAAGGGGAGCTCCCACTCTCCTCAATCCCGCTATGCCCGTGACGTCACAGTAGGCCCTTCCTGAGGCCGCAGCCCGCAAAGTGGGGGAAAAAGAGAGCGGTGACAAACAAATATAACGGGATACAAATATAACGAGATGCAATTATACTGGGACTCTACTGTATATATTATAGGTGCCAAATGTAATCCTTGGTAGAACTAGTCATATTTAATGACAGTGAACAAAATACTGTGTTGAAGCTTACCTAAAAATGTATTTTGTAATTTGTACTACTTACGAAATTTCATCATATTTATTTCTATTACAGAATTATGTTATGCAATTGGTGTTTAAAATTATTTGACAAAAAATACATTTAAGTTTGAAAATGAATCTTCTTGAAAAATTAAATTTCATTGCAAGTAATGTTTCACATCAAATTTACTTGAGAAATCTATCATCCAAATTTGCACCGTGTAGAAATATTTACACTTTAGTAAATAAACTATGAACAATGCAACTGAACGAAAAATGGAGAGCTACGTTTTGATTATGTTTTATAATATGCACCATTGCTTTAATTAAATTTTTATACAAGAATTCAATTCGTTACACTGTAAAGGCCGAAACTTTACTTCAAACACGAATTAGAAGCTAATGATTCCTGTTGTTTTTATGCTGTTTATAAATTACTACGTTACAAATAACATTTCTGTATTCTAAATTAGAATAAATACGTCTCTAAAATGAATTCTTAGTATTTTGAACTAGTTTTCAACTACTCTGAATAGGTTCTGATCTGTGATTCACTACTTGCAGTAACTATCCAAAAGTGCTTAAAATAGATACGAATGGAGTAGATTTTAATGGATAGCAGAATAAGTAATAGGATTAATCATTTATAAAAATGTTACGATTTAGCTTCTAGTCTGGGTAAATTTAATTTGAAACAATTAATTTAATAATCGTATAATGGACTCTATTCCAAAAGGATTTATATAACGAAAAAAGTCATGCTTTCACTACTTTTAGTTCGTTTATAGATAATTATAGTTGGATTTATCATGTACATTCTTCTTACAAAAAACTCGTCGAAAGAAATTTTTAAAATTTGAAACAGTTGTACTTTCAACCTTTTCTTTTTGATAAAAATAATCATTTTTTTCGTGACAAAAAGTTTCATCCTCATATAACTCCAATCGATTAAATTAATATACAATAATAATTAATTATGTTATTGGGTACACCAAAAAAACCAGACAAATCACTAAACATATACTTTAAAAACCCGACATTCAAAAACCAGAGATTTCAAAATAAAGACAAGCAAAAATCAGACATTTCAAAATGTACACATAAAAATGTAATTAATTATTTAATTATAAATGTGCTTACTAAATAGTCTAGGGGTGTAACTGATTTGACCTTCAAGTGCCCTACAAAATTAATCCCTTGGTCAAACAATTTTGACTTTGAAATGACCTTCCAGTGAGACATCACGGACAGCGACCCGAAATCATTTTTGTTATGTAATGGATGCACCGGTATGAGGTCTGTATTTGGAAATGTCGGTTTTTTGAAGTTTCTGTATTGTGTTTGTAGAGTTTTTGAGATGCACCCATCTTTTCGATATGCAGATTTTAAAATGCACGAAACAACATACTATTAAATATTATAAAGATTGAAATATAATAACATCTAAAACACATTTTTAAGTCTGCTTTTGATGATTTATGAAAATAATGAAATGCTAAACAGAGAAATGTGGTAGATGTTAAATATTAAAGCTTAACACCCAACATTTTCTGCTTTATACTACTCCCATGTCCATAAAATTGAAAATTAACTTAAAATAGGCGAAAAACAAACATTAATATTGAATATATTTTAAAAAGTCAGGATGTCTTCTAGGAACTATTAAAAATTTCAAATTATCTGCAACTAGAATAGAATTTCTGTCCATTCGAAATATCGACATACGAATAGAATATTTATATTTTTTTAATATCATGTGCGTTTTGTCAGAATTATTTTAAACGAGGAAAATGTCAAAAACGTCTTAAACCCTCCACTTACAAATACCGATATCTGCATGAGTTTTCTTAATGTTTTTGTAATATACTGGCGAGTTTTTAAAAAGTTTTGTGAACAGAATAAGTTTATATATTATTTTTTTTCAAATATGTCTTAATATAATGTTTTTCAATCCGTGCTAAACCCACTAAATAGATATTGTAACTAATATTCCCAGTAGTCGTAGAAAAAATGGAAAAAAAACTTGATATTTTGAAATAATTAATTTTTTTTTATTTTTTTGGAAAACGTGGCCTTTATTTTGTCATTTTTATTTTTTATCAATTTTGCTATCGATAATGTTTCAATACCACAACCGTATGCATGAGTAAACATTTTTATATCCTGTTTTTTGGTAGTTTCTGATTTTAAATTGCCCACAGTTCAGAAAAAATTGTTTTTAATGAAAACAAAAAATACGTGTCTCCTTATTTCGTACGGAGAACAACATATTTCATGGGAAACAATTTGGAGATGTCAACATTTCACACCCACCCAATTTGAAATGGAATCGTTTTGTAGTAAATTTACAGCGTATAAAGATTACACACTCCTCAGACGACCAAACATTGTTTTTTTAGGGAATAAAGTTCAGAAAATCAACACACCGAAAGCCAAAATTTTGATATAGCATGGCTCCAATGTGATTTTTATTACTTTCTCTTTGAAATGTTGGCAAAAAGAAAGCAAATTAAAATACCGTGGACTCACGCAATATCGAAATTTTAGCCTATTTTTTTATTATTAGCGTCCTAACTTGTAATATTTCAATAATCTCCTATTTTGGATGTAAAGGTCATGATAAAAAACGTTATTATTGTACGTCTTAGGTGCTAAATTAATAAAAAAAAAATTCGGTATTCTGAGGATTGTTTAATATCTAAATAAAATTAAGACCTTGTTTGTATAGTTATAATTTATTTGAAGCATTCATTATACCAGATTATAATATATTATTTTCGGATGTATTAATCATTATATACATCTATAAATATTGCGAACAAGCGAACTACTTATAGTGTTACAAAGTCGGTGGATAAACCTGTATTTTGGTTATTCATGTCAAGATTCAAAAATCGATAGATCTTAAATTTGAAAGCAATGTTCTGAGTTCGATTTTCTGAGTGGTGTATAAGAATTACATATATATAAAACATTTTTCGCAAAGTTGTTATTTATTTAAAAGAATTATTTACTAATTAGTGAATGTTTTTATAATAATAAAATATTTGTAATTGCATATTTATATCAGTAAACATTGTACACTCCTCTGACAAAAAATTTCAAAGAATCTCATTTAATAAGCGGCAATTTTGTATTTTCTATAAGTCATATCCCTTAAGTAAAAACATGCTGCACACTGCAAAAAGTATATTCCTTTATTCTATTTATAAATGGCATTTTAAGATGTCTCCCAGGTAGAAATGGGCAGAGCAAAACCCCGGCTAAGGACTGACTCAGTACTGGTACCTGATTAACATAAATGTGTCAGTACTGGCCTTAACATTAGCGAGGTACTGACACAGCACTGATTGCTAGTACTGTTTTCGCTATTGAAAGATTACTGATTGTCGGAGAAGATCAGTACTGATACAGTACTAATTGCCAGTACTGCGGTCCGTATGAAATGATTACTGACCTCCGATGCAAATCACTACTGACTCAATATTGACCGCCAGTACAGTTTTGGTATTAAATGACTACCGTTCACCGGAACAAGTCCTGAAACATTACTGGCTACCAGTACTGTTGTCAATATGAAATGGTTACTGACCGTCAGAGCAAACCAGTACTGACAGAGTACTGACTACTAGACTTGTAGGTATGCGATGATTAGCCAAGTAGACATTTCCGTAGTTCGCCGGAGTTAACCAGCGGAGAGTACTGACCAAGAACTGATACCCAGTACTGATTTGCGGAGAGGAATCAGTACTGCCTGCATCACTGCAAAAGTACTGAACCAGTATATGTTTTTATAAAATCTTTATACAACTTTTATAAAGAAATGATTCTATAAAGTTTTTATATGGACATACAAATTTTATACAATATTTTAATAAAGAAGTGTATAAAATGTATATGTCCATATACCAACTTTATAAAAACTTTACAAAAACGTTATAAAATTTTTATAGAATCATTTCTTTAGTAAATTTTCTTAGTACTGACCCAGTACTGGCGGTCAGTACTGTAACTCCGACAGTCAGTCCTGTGTCAGTACCATGCCAGTACTATTCCGGCACTAATTTCTATCTGGGCTAAGAGTTCAAAGGTGTTTTTGACGTCAAAGCTTCTCAAATTAATATAATTGTTACAGTGTAGCTGTTGAATATTTTCCCGTTGATGATAATTCGTTTCTTTTCTCTTGTCAAATTTTGTTAAACAAAAAAAGTGACGATATGAAACAACTATTAATAATATAGTATTTGCTATTTTCCCACCAATTTTAACAATGATTCTCACGTATGAGAAACTTGAAAAAGATATTTTTGAAAATTTCAAAGTATAAAAGTTCTTGAAAATTTTCAAAATGAAAGTTACTCCACTCCAATGAATGTTAATGTCGATTTTAGTTCCTCCTTGGCCACATTTCACCAAACAAAAGATAAAAAATTCAATGCAACCGATTCCCGTACGGAATTCAAAATTCCACTAGGTATAAATTTTGGAGCGTATGAATTCCAGGTCGGAATAAGTACCATTCGGTTTATTTACGCGTATCAGAATCTATACGCATTTGCGGCCATTCGGTTTCGGTATCCGGCGTGACTCTCATCTCTATTCCGTCCTCGAATGCACATACGTAAAGAGCGCGTGCGCCTCCCTCTGAGGAACTCCTCAGACTTCGGGTTCACCCTTTTTCCTGCACTCTCATTCTTGCACGTTCTTTTCGAAATTCCCTCTTTCCTTATTTTTCTCGTCTTTTCGATTCCCTCTCGCGTCAATCGTTTCTCGTCCGATCGCTTCTCGTCCACTCTGAGGAGAATTTGTAATGAAGAATTCAAATTACGCATTCCGCCTACTTACTGCTGATTGATTGATGTTGTTCCCCGATAAAAACCTCCGGAGGCCCACCCGTATAAATCTGATTTATCGCGAAACAATTTTGTTTTTTATTACCAGGGGAACGACGCGTATCCCGATGGCGCCTTTTTTATCCCGAATTTATAATTGTAATTCCCGATCAATGATCGAACGTGGCAGGAATCTGGAATTCCCGATTCCCTATTAGTCGCTGGTGGAATTATGTAATTAATTGCGCGTTAGGGTCGCTCGGAGTGTCCTTTTTGCAACGAAGATTTATTTTTTATCATTCCTATATCGAGAATTTCTTTGAATTCGTTTCTGCGTACTCTGAAATGAATATTTTTATCCGTGCTAATAGCTCGATTTGTCTGATGGAAGTGTTTTGCGCAATTGGTAAATTATTAACTGGGTGCAGTAATCTTAATTGAATTTTGCAGATGTAGACGATTTATCGACTTGATTAAAGTAACGTTATTAGGGTTTGTAAATTAACAGATATTACAGTTTTAGCTTTCGGTTTTGGTTTTGCTGGATTTTCAGCGAGTAAGGTTTTTAACTATTAAATGGACCCAAGGATGTGCAATTAGTTTTATAAGATTTCACGTAATGAATATTTTTGTAATTTTTAGATATTTTTCCACTTCTATAATGAATAAAAATTGATTGCATCGAACCAAATATTCACTAAATTAAAAACTCATTATTTAATTTATATAAAATCAATTTTCACTTTATTCAAATAATTTAATTCTTCACTGAATTTGATTTAAAAAAGTACATTTTTTCTGACTAGGAAAGAAATTACTTGATTCAGGTAAATAATTTTAAGTAGATATTTATTTTTAAGAATACACCTAAGGTGGTAATTATAATTCTAGTATACAATTTTACAAAATTTAATATGGTGAATAAAAAAAGTAATTGTAGGGTTTTTGGCCATGAAACTTACTTAAGCTGGAAAAAAGGATACTACAAATTACAAAATTCCATTTTAGCGTTCCTTGATTTAAAATTTGAAAAATTTGAATTTTTAAAAAAGTGGTATTGAAAAATCTTCCAATTTTCAGCTTATCCACTTTAGATAGTTGGACGGAAAATAAGTTTCTTTCTTAGTTTGATTGTCTCAGAATGAGCACATCATGATGGAAACTATTCGTTTGCATAAATAGAAACATAACGATAAATATGTCTTTAAAGGCAAGAATATTTTTCGTCCATGCTTCGTAATCATAGTAGAGATCGAATTTTTTTTTATTGTTTTTGTTTTTATTTAAAAAAAACTGAGAACCAACCTTCAGCGATTGGATACTTAGCGAGACTCGAAAAATGCAATAAAACCTTTGTTTAGTCATTTCTGCCACCATTTAGGAAAAAACGCCGAGAGGTTTGAATATTTTAACATTTTTTTAAGCTCTTACTGAGTGTGTGGAATTGTACCTTCTCCTTATTAAGTTCACTTTACATTTTATGCTTCATAAAAAGGCACATCGGCTCAGTTAGAAATAGGAGGCGCAGAAATCAAGCAAGATACTAACCCAGTACTGGCAGCCAGTACGGACTAACGGAAATGATCCAGTACTGGCATCCAGTAATGTTCGCGACAATAATTCAGTACTGTCAATAATATCGCCAAAGTACTGACCCAATACAGGTAGCCAGTACTATATTAAACTGACCGATGGAGCAAATTAGTACTGACACAATA
Source organism: Trichopria drosophilae (assembly GCA_030407085.1). Lineage (NCBI taxonomy): Eukaryota > Metazoa > Arthropoda > Insecta > Hymenoptera > Diapriidae > Trichopria > Trichopria drosophilae. The sequence continues at coordinate 19,244,508 of CM059584.1, read as the reverse complement.
CTGGCTGCCAGAATTTGCACGAGTAAGAAATAACATCCAGTCCTGGTATGCAGTAATGTTCGCGACAATAATTCAGTGCTGTCAATAATATCGCCAAAGTACTGACCCAGTACAGATAGCCAGTACTATATTCGCTATTAAACTGACCAATGGAGCAAATTAGTACTGACACAATACTGGCTGGAGAAATCGCATGAGTAAAAAATAACATCCGATCGCGGAGTTTGTCAGTACTATTACAGTAAAGGTAACCAGTACTATATTAGGTATTGACTCACCACTGACTGACGTAGCAAATCGGTTACTAACCGAATACTGACTGACAACAATGCCATCGATAAGAAAGAATGTCTAGCTGTCAGAGTACGTCAGTACCGTCGCAATACTGGTTACCAGTACTTTTTTCAGTATTAAATTATTACTAATTGCTGAAATAAATCAATAATGAATCAGTACTTATTGATAGTGTTATATTATGATAATAAATAATTATTGCTCGTAGTAAAAATATCTGAGTTACGTCGGAATTCGCCAATAGAAAAATACTGATTAAGTACTAATTGTTCGTATTATATTCAACATCGAATCAGTACCTACAGAACCGCCGGCTCAGTACCCATTTAACACCGACTTTAGGAGTCGGGTCAGTACTACAAACAGGGTGAAACAGTCACGTTTTAATAAATAAAGACGGGCCAATCAGTAACAGTTTTGCACTATTCTTTCTGAGGCGAGTCAGTACTAATCTAACACTAAATCCAATATGTCTAGATTATCAGTTGTGTATCAAAATTTTTGTATAAACACCGCATTTATTTTTGAAATAAATTCATATACACACAGATATAAAGGTTAACGTCTACATAAAGGTGCATCATTTTTTGTGAAACAATATATCTTATTTTTCTCTGCCCAGTGCCCAGGTAGAAAATAGTACCGGAATAGCACTGACACAGAACTGACTGTCGGAGTTGCAGTACGGATCGCCAGTACTGTGCCGGTACTGGGCCAACATCGGCGTGTAACGCTGTCAAGTACTGACTGCGAGAGTAGTAATTGGTATCTCATAACTTATCATTGTTATATCATTCCTTACATTGTTAGTAATACGTATAAAACTGTTATATAATATTGGTCATCTAATATTTTATCCTTGCTTTTCATATTTTTAACTTATTTGACTTTTATATAGAACATCGCGTTTGTGCATTTATTATTCGAAAAATATATCTTTTTAAATATGCATAAGTGATTATAATCATTTCACAGCTACAACAGTTCTGGGAGTCAATACTCTGTCAGTATGGATTTGCTTCGCCGGTCAGTAATCATTTCATACCGACAACAGTACTGGTAGCCAGTATTGTTTCAGTACTGACTTGTTCCGCGGTCAGTAGTTATTTAATACCGAAAACAGTGCTGGCGGTCAGTATTGAGTCAGTAGTGATTTGCTTCGGCAGTCAGTAATCATTTTACACCGACCGCAGTACTGGCAATTAGTACTATGTCAGTACTGATTTTCCCCGGTGATCAGTAATTTGCCAGTACCGAAAATAGTACTGACAAACAATACTGTGTCATTATTAATTTGCTCCGGCGGTCAGTAATCATTTCATTCCGATAACAGTACTGGAAATCAGTACTGTGTCAGTACCGATTTGCTCTGGAGGTCAGTAATCATTTCATACCGACATTAGTACTGGCAACCAGTACTAGGTCAATACTTTGCCGATGTAAATGCCAGTACTGACACATTTCCGTTAATCAGTACCGGGTACCAGTACTGGGTTAGTACGCAGCCGGGGTTTTGCTCCGCCCATTTCTACGTGGGTAATGGTCCAGTATACGTGGTCAGCACTGAAATTGTGACTAACAGTACGAGGTCTGTACCACGCCGGTGGATCTTTAGTGCAAATTTCTACCTCAGAGGAAGAATTAAATTTAATATCGACGATAAATTTTGTCGAATGTAAAATATATACCAAAACGACAAATGAAAATTATAGTATCTACTTTGCCCAAAGTAAACTACTTTTTCTAGTTAAGTTTCAGAATGTCTCTTTTAAAAAACTTTCTTTCAAAATATCTCTCAACCAACTTTATTAGTATTTACTGAAAACCACTTTATTTTCTAAAATGAATTCACAAAATTCTTTTAAAAAATATAATAAAAATAACTGCTGTAGCTTAAAAATACCCAACAATTCAAAAACTACCAGGAGTATAACACAGACTCGTGGAAGCTCTTAAAACCCCTCTCCAAATTTGACTTTCGGTGGATATTTCGTCGAGCATTTTCCACCGTAACGAAACCCGGATGCCTGGAATAACCGTAAAAACCTCGTACACGTACCATGTGCGATCGCACACATACCCGCCTTCCGGATTCTAACCTAACCTAACCTACATAAAGTTTCTTCGGGTATATCCGTGTGTAGACGGACAAGAAACACGCACGCGCCCCGCACGCGTGTGGATTGGGTGACTGCATGTAGAGACGACCGAAAGAGCAACGAGTGACGACCCGGAGTGCGAGTATGCATTCTGATATGCCCCCGGCACCCCCTCGCCACCAACCCCTGACCGTCAGTGAGCCCCGTATAAGCCGATTACGTCCGGCTTTTGCATTTTCGACGGTGCGACGCAATTCCGCTCCGTTTTGAATTAACGCGTAAAACGGCACTTAGGGGAGTGTACACTCCCGTTTATATTATTTAATACTTTTTGGTTGATATTTTTTCAAAGCGCTTTCGGATATCCCCCTTCCTTTGCAATGATAAACTAAGCTAGCGCTTCTTTTTATCCTCGCGAAATCGCCGCCGAGTTTCCCGATATTCCGATGTTTCGTCGTCCTCCGGTTTTTTATTTTTGAGTCCCGAAAGCGCCACTTAACTTGCAGCGATGCGAAATGTTTTTGCGATGTCTCGAAATCGTACGGATTTCGCGAACGTATAATTTGCATGTATCGACCTGCTGGATGTCCCCGACGAATTTTCCTTAACCCAAAACCGAGCAGTGGGAGATGTACGTACCTGAAACAAAAAAGATATTTTTAATGTTAGATTTGTAAAAAGTCTTGTCTTATATTTTTAATATTTTTTATTGCCTTACTACTAATTTTTCTTAGAAATTTCATTATCCACGTACAATATATTGAAAAATCTTTAAATTGTTATGAAATATGACAATAAATTGACCTAATTACATTTAAAATCAATATTTAAGGATATTCAAATTAATAAGAGTCATGCATATAAAATAATACACAATGTTTCTTCAAATTAAAATTGTTCTCATAGAGTGAACATCAGACACTATTACGTTAATTTTCTCTACTTTTAAATAGCGTTCAGAATATTTCATCCTCAAAAAAAGGTTTTGAGAATGTTAAAATAACGATTTATATATGTTTATATATATAGTTATATATGTGTTGTAATAAAACGATGAAAAAAAAAAACATTTAAACTGAAGCACGAAATGGATTCTCTGGCGTATAATTTACAGCGGTGACAGAATGCTGCAACCATTTATGATTTAATTCGCGTTTCGAAGATGTATACTCTATTATTATATTCTCGATTATTAATACTCCATATTTATGTTCTTGGGGTCGGTGAGTGCAAAGTTGAAGTCATATTTTGAAAATTCCACGTAGCGAATCCAATATGGCGGAAGATATTTAATAAATGTCAACCGATTTTCCTCTAGAAATAGCTACAAACGAATTTTTTAGTTGGCTATTACAATAAGTCAGATTTGCACAATTCAAAATGGCGGATCCAATATGTCGTAGGAAATAATATTCACTAAAAACATCAGTTCTCCCCATTACAACAAAAATGTCCGCTTTCGCGCAAGAATTGCCTCGGCAAACCGTTTTTTTCACTATAAAGTGAAACAAAAAAAAACTGTAAAATGTCTCCTTTTTTTCATTTAGAGCCGGTACGTTTACCCGGCTATTACAGACCCCTCACGCACACGTCGAAAGGCCGCAATGTAACAGGTTTGAAACTTTTGCGAAGCGAAGAAGCTGGCAAACACAGAGGGCTATTCCCCGGAATCTTCGATTGGCTGTTCATTAAACGAAAGTGAAGTCGTTGAACGAGTTGAAGAGCACCTCAAGAGGTGGAAAGGGGTAGGATGGAGGTGCAATTAACTCTTTATTCAAACAGAAAAGTTTAGTAAATAGAAACCAAGAGAGTTTATTAGGCAGACTTCGTGGCCAGTGCATCAACCGCTTTTCAGCTTTTGATGCACGGAGCTACTTTTACCTTGTAATTTTGTTACGTACCTATATCGGTTTTGGGCAACGCGTTACGTTTCCAACTTTTATAATAGTTACGTTTAATTGATTCGCTATATCTGTTTCTGACAGAATCGATGTTTCGTCGACTGCGGTATCTGGCGTAGTTTTTTCACCACAAAGGTGGTTTTCCTACGCCATTGCACCTCTTAAAATGTGTCCTGTTAGGAAAATTATGTAAAGGCCCCTTCAAAATGGTGACGATCTCGATAAAATTATTGGTAATTCCAATATTATAATATCGATATACAATATATCGTTGTAGTCTGTTTAAATGTTCGAGAAATTGAAAAGTCGAACTAAGATGTGAAAAAGTGACGATCGGATTCTTCAGTACGTTTCGGGACGTCGTCGGCTTGGGAAGTCACCGATTGATCGTAATAAATTGAGATATTTTTAGTCGGCCCATCAAATTGCGCGTTCTATTTTGAAACCCTTCCACTAGTCTTTTTTTTTATTGAGCTATTTGAATTCCTTCACCGGATTATGTAGCTTTACAATTAATGGTACATATTGGTGTTGTGTTCGTTTACATTTTGGTATTTCTAAATTTCGTATTCCAAAATCTCTAATTTACAATCTTTGAGAAATGGTAATAAGGTTTTATATAATGGTGATCTGCCTTCGTATATTAACAGTCTCGCTGTCAGTAGTAAAAACATCCTGCGTTTGTTTAGTTCTTTAACAAACTTTTCTCTCCCGCTAGTGTATCGCGGACACCGACACAGGATGTGGTCTAAATTTTGGTACTCATGTTCGCAGTTACACTTTGGATTATCAATTATATTGGCCCTATATATATTTCTAGTCACAATTGCTGCCCTATTCATCAAAATATTTTTTTCCTTTCGCTAGTCCTGTGTTTACGATACTTTTTTGTGTATTTATTTTCGCCATAGTTTTAAATTTTTCACCGCTCAGAATATGGAATTCGAATATTTTCATCACATTCTTCTATCGTGGCTATTTTTGCTAAATAGTCAGCGTTTTCGTTTTCAAAGATTCCCTCGTGAGCCGGTATCCAAATGAACTCATTTTGCATTTGTTGGAGCTGAGCCTCTTAAATTCTAACATTTTTTCTTTCATCTCATATGAAATACGGTTTTTTCTCACGTTTACGTTCGTGGAGTTTGATTTTTTAACACACTAAGGGAATCCGTGAAAACGATAAAGTTACAATAAATGTTCTTGATGGCTAGTTCAAGAGCATCATTGATGGCTATTGCCTCAGCTGTGAAAATAGAAGCTAGTTCAGGAATACTCCGCTCAAGGGAGTAAGTTAATTTGCTGCATACACAAGCTGTTCCAACTGTCGTCGCATTTACCACAGTTGTTAACAATATTCCTGATCAGTTTCGATACATTCTATAGGATTTTATGTGGAATTTATGGACTGAGCTATCAAGTGTTATTTTATTATTCATTATGTGATTACTTCGTATATTTTCTGTTTATTCTATAGAGTTTAAGAAATGTTGTTTTTTCTATTTTCATGGGATTGTTTGGTTTAAATTGTCAAATATTTTATATTAAATATTATTAAGTAATGGACGGTAAAGAAAATTGTCCCTGCATTAGTAAAAAATGTGACTGTTGTAACGACAGGATGATCAGAAATGTTTCATGGTATTCCTTTTAACATTTAGATATTAGATTCATATAAAGACATCTTTGAAAATCTCCAACATTAATTTCAGATTAGCAGATATTAATGGTATTAAGTAATGGGTAATTTACTTATTTAACCAAGAACCAATTTGTGTGTATGAATTTCCGGGATTTTATGTTTGCCGTTTTTATTACCTCTCTGACTATAAAATTCAAAACTTTGTCGGTCTCATAGCGGACGTTTATGGTACTACTACCGCGATAATTTTTTTCTGCGTTCTTTGTGATGATGAAAAATCTATGGAGAAAATACAAATTTTAATACGACAGACCCAATCTAGACAAAAATTAATTTAAAAAAAATGTTACTGAAATATTTTAGAAAATTCATAATCCTTGTCTTATTACTTGAATTTTGTCATTTAAGGACGTGAGTGGCACTTATTACGAATTTAAAGTTAAATTCCTGACATTCCAAAAGATAAATTATACAGTATTGGTGCAGTGTGTACTGATTTTCGATTTAGTAATTCAACATTGGAATTTATTAAAACAAATAATTGTGGTTAATGTTATGCTAAAAAATTAAGCACGGAAATTCTAGTGCCAAACTAACATCGTATAATTTATTTTCGGAATTTGACGCCTTCTGATATTTTAAACTAAATTTTTAACCCTGGAAGGGTTAATAAACGTTTAAATAACGTTTCATTTTCGTTTACATGGGCGAATAAAAAACGTTTTGACATACCACGTTTTGAACGTATATTAAATGTGAATCCCATATGTATTGTGATCGAATATCAAAAATGTTTATAATTCCGTTTTATTAACAAAAAAAATATTACTTATATATCATTTTACTTGTTTACTTATTATTTTTTATATTTTGATTTATATAAAGGATTAATTATTCTGTAATTATTTCGATAGAAATAATGGTAAAAATAAATTAACCCGAATATCTCACGTAGACTACTCCACATGATTGTCGATGACTATATAGGGAGAACGGTTATTTGAAACTCATTCGTAAACGTAACATAAGGAATTTCAGCTATATAATATTATAATTATACAATAATTAATGTGTGTTAAAAGTAATTATGAAACTTTAATTTTAAGAAATGTTAGATAACGTCCTCCGACGTGAAATAAACGTTAAATAAACGTGAAATAACTATTTATGAAAATTTACATGAAATAAACTGAACACTAATAAATATTTATAATTTTAATGAGCTCTAATATAAATGGAATGCATAATAAATAAGAGAAATAGATTCTAAGTAATTTAACTTTAAGTATATACCTACATTTTCAACCGGCTCTTTTTTTATATATTATTAAGAACATTTTTCGAACACATTTTTATTAGTAAAATCTATCATATATCTAGACATCATTATCATAAATAATTATAAGTCTTTTTTGCTTTTCTAAAAAAAGTTTGCAAAATATTATTCTGAATTGAAATGCGGTACTAAATATTTAGATATAAATATCAGTAAGTAGCCTTTTTATTGACATTTATTTTACTCGGGTAATAAACGGAGAGTAAAGAAGAGAAAGCCATTTTTTTTTTATATATTATAAATATTTTGTAAACGTATAATATATGTCTATTAAACTACAATGCGCTTGCCTACCAAACACAATTATATTATGTGAATATGTTACAACATTTGTATACGCATTATTGTTATAACTTTTTATATCAAATTTTAAAACTTACTATCTTACGTGTAGAAGACGTTTAACATTATACTTTTAGAGAGATATGAGGGGAGTATTATTTGAAATAAATATGACGTATGTTACTGTTTTTATTAACATGTAATATATTCAGATAACACGGTGTGACAGCGATGTGGTACTTTTATGTGGATCTAGTAGAAGCTGATCTAGTGAAACTGAGCAAGATGGTATGGAATAATTTCCTCATGTACCTCTAAAATCTTATTTTATGGTTAAAAAAAATTAAAAACCGTTTTCAGGCAGGTTCATGTGAAAAATCACTCATAACTACCCTAATTTTTATTCGATTTATATTTTTTTTTAATTTGGTTGCCAAAAAGGTCACCCTTCAGACTATCCAAACCTTATATTGATAACATGAAAACTGATGAAACTACAATTGAAAGTATATGTGATTTTTACCTTTTTAATTGTTTTCAATTTTAACGATCATTTTACAATGTTATTCGATCGTAGAGATTTTTACACCTAATTGAGTTGAAAGCCTATTTAATTCCGCATTGAATGATTTTTTGTTGAAAGAATATGAAGGAAAATTGACGGAGATATGCAAGTTTTAACATTTTTCACAAAATTTACACATGCACATCTAACTTAGAATTAGAGTCGGGAAGAACGAAACTGATAACAACCTTTAAAATATCGAGATTTTGCGGGTGTATGGGAAAATTATATCATACCATGTTTTTCAATTTGACTAAATCTACAACTTGTACCGGGTCGCTATAAAAGTGGCTGTCCATTTTGTTATTTTGTAACAGTGTGTAATTAACATGGTGCTCATATGTTGTGACCTATTCCATTTACGAAAATTATAAACGCATTTGACAAACATCTTTTAAACTTAAAATTTACACGGATTTTATAACTTATATATACGTAAACATTAGTACTATATTTTACTTCTGAAATGTATACTGACTGTTTAATAATTGACGTATTAAATATAAGTCTTTAAATCGTTAATATGAAAGACACACGGGTATAAATTAGTCACAAAGCGTGAAATTTGTTCAAGCGTACAACTTTATTCAGTTAAACGTTTTAAAATAGTATCTTTTTAACAATAATTCATTAGGCATAGCAGTAGTGCCATTCTTATTTTACACGTTTTCAAAAATGTTCGATCGTCTTCGGAATACTTTTTCATTAAGTCTACTTTTAAGACTGCTCCTAAGAAAGCAACTGAATTGAATAATAAGAACGCGACAAAAACAGGAAATTCAGAAATATAATCTAGAAAAATTATGTATCGAAAATTGACTTATAAACATTGTTGCTCCAGTACTTTAAAGGCCGAGTTTTTACACAAAAGATTAAATTTGACATGATTTATATAAAAATGACGATTTTTAACAATATCCACGTTACATATTTTATGAAGCAAGTCAAAAAGTGCAATGTTCCAAATAGAATGTATATATAGAATATCGAAACACACCACCTTTAAATGCCATAGTGTCAAATTTATAATTCGCATATGAAGCATCAGAAATCGAACCTTCAAGTTCGTTAAAAAACGTTACACACCGTGCGAAAAATGTATCACGTATAATTCTAATTATACTTGAAATAACTCGGCAAAAAGCTATTTCTCGTAATTGCGTATGATTCTTATCACGCGAAGGCGTAATTAGTAAGTCAATTATAAAATGCAGATTTTAAATTACTCCTGGCCGATTACACTCGGAGTGGTAATTGATGCCTTAGCTGTAACAAAAACTGAAGAAACCCTCATCATTTTCTCACCGGTCCGTTTACATTAACTATCTTTTTTTTTGTTACTGTTTCAAATGATGGCGGCTACCACAATTTTGACTAAAATAATGAACAATTCCTCGCGGCAAATAACAATTGATTCGAACTTCTGAAGTACATCAATTAGGTAATTAGAACGCTCGGTTAAAATCAATTGAAGGCGTAATTACTCAGAATTTACAACTTAAGGGAATAAAATTAATACATAATTCACAGGCAAAGAAGTCGTTAACGAACTCGGGAATTCTGGGGGAATGTATATGGACGGGCTCGACGAATTAGGACGGACTCAATTAAAACCGATGGAAACGTATCGGCTATAAATATCAATTGAAAAGTGCGGCAATTAAAATGTAACGACTCTTATAAAATTCCGTCCAACTTCGGGTGTAAGGCACTTCCCTACTTCTCGTGCCTCTTCGACCGTGTCGAGAAATTAATCGCTGCTTTCAAGAAATGTTGTTACTTTTCTAACATTTTTTCCCCACTTTAGCTTCATATTTTAAAAATCTTTATCCAATAGTTGTATGATAAATATCGTTGATTTGGTTTCAATTACAATCAGCAGAGAATATTTAAAAAAAAATTGTTTGTAATGAAAGTATGAATATGTTTTTCCCGAGATTTCTCTTCTCTGGTCAGACAGTTGTCTTCTTTGGTATTTCGAAGATTGTCGTAAAATTCCATGATCAATGTTAAGACGGCCCTAAGAAATCAGATCGACCGGCAATCCGAAGGTCCCGGGTTCAAATCTCATTTCCTTCTATTTTTTTTTTTATTTTTTTTTAATAGTACACAAATTTTCTTTATGATGATCATCTTTGAAGCTCTTTTTAATTACAGACACAAATTTCCAACCTAGTAACTGTAAAATCACAACTTATTTCTTCCTAAAAGCATTCTGATATGTCTTCATTTTCTGCGCTTCATTAAAAAAAAAGTATTTCATTAAATGTTTATTTTTCGTACTTTACAGCCAAAGGGCACCTAAAAATATCAGTTAAATATTGCACTAAAGCAATTATTTAACATAGACAGAAGCATAAATAAAAACAGATCGGAAAATAGCTACAATTTAATAAAACTTTAAATCGTTAGTGAAATATACTTTTCATTAATTTTTATATTTTCTGCTCCTTTTTCCCGGGACTACATTAAGAATTTCCAATACATCCCGTTACAGCATTCACGATCGGTTATCTTTTTAGATCCATAACATTTCAAAATGGCAACTTCAAATGTCTATATTATATTTCTGGCGTATCGTCTACTACAAAGTAAATACAACAGAAACAATCGATGCACCGTCAATAAAAAGTTTGAAACTCGGCTGCGTGCCAATAAAGCGTATCTCCCCTGACCCGAATCTTTTACTTTTAATATTCATTTGCCAGAGATGTAACTCTTTTCCTGTTCTTCTTTTCAATTTAGTTTCGCCTTTTTTCGGTTCAATCTATTCAAAGCGCCGGAGTGAAAAAGTTTTCATAATCAACTTTGGCAAATCTTTTTTTCGTCCTCCGAGATCTTGAAGAAACTGTTAATTAAATAAAATATTGAAGAAATCCTGCTCGCGGGGGATCAGGATGTAAGTTTCATTTTTTTAAAACGAAAATTCATTAAATACTTTCTTAACGTTGAAAATGTTATTTTTATATGATCAGTTCGCTAATATTTTTATTTTCCTTTGAAAGCTTTTTTTAGTTTCACAACTGACTAAATAAGAATCTTAAAAGGACACTCGATAGTTGTTTTCGAGAATATGTACGGTTTGTCTTCACTTAGTACTACATTTAGTTATATGATTTTTTATACAATTATTTCTGTTTTTGCAAAATGTACGTGACTTGGAAGATTTAAAAACTTCTTTGGTATCAGCAATTTTTTATTTTTTATTTGTATCTGATCATTGTACTTAAGGAAAGTATAGGAAAGTTAAGGAAAATTATTTGAAAACTTGTTTTCGTTAATTTTCCTGTTAGATTTCAGTTTTTTATTAAAATATTGACGATGATATTCAAAATGTTATATACTAAAAGAATAAAACTATTTGTAGATTAATACAAACAACCGAATGCGAGTAATGAATATTTTCCTACATTGCGGCCCTTGGGCAATTTACTTCCCAGATCAAACAGCGTAGGGGAGTGTTGAATGACAAGGTTTCGTGGCCGAAAAAACGTGCAATTAGGAAGGGAGGTGGAGGAGGAGCCCAATAAGTGACAACTCCGGCTTTCCATATTTTTATCTATCCCAGAATTTCGGGAAAATTATTATGGTGAGCTGAAATGTTATAGTGTCGATACATATTTTATTGCGTTAATATGCTGCACTGATGCTTAGTCGAAAAAAAAGTATATAAATAATTACAAATTCCATAATGAGTGTTGCCATCTTGGAAACTTCTTCAGTAGTTGAAAATCACAACCTTGTTTCAAATTTTATTTACTAGAAGTATAAAATGATTTGCACGTTAATAAATACAACCGAGCACTCGAAATTCGCATTTTGTACTTTTCCGCACTACACATTTCACTTCCCTGATTACGTAGTGCAGGAAAGCGTGGGTTATACTATTGTAAGTTTAACTACATGACAAAAATATAATAATGTACAGAATCAGCTTTGAAAATTAAAAATTAATGATCTAATGTGGCGGACATTTATTCGTAAGCTCATTAATCGAGTACTACAAACTATCCACCTAAGTAAATACTAACTGTTGGTAATATCATGAAACTAAGGCCAGATTCGTCATCAGCGATTATAAAAATAGCTGAGTAGCAATTTTCAAGAAAATTCAATGAATTTTTAAAAATTCGGCTGCCATTTTAATTTCTGAAATTCTCATACCAGAATGGTAATCAGCGACCCCAAAACCATCCGAGTAACAAGTTTCAAACCGTTTAGTCGCGACACTCTGTACATTGTCAATACAACATGCTAGTTTGGGCAATTTTAAACGATGTTTGGAAACAGTAAAAGGCAACCTAAAGGTTTCAGGAAATTATTAATAATTACATTCAAAATGTCATTATATATACAATTGTTTTCGTGTCAATACGTATATCCTAACGCAAGAAATGGACACTTTCATACTTTTCCGCCCTAGAGCATTTCACTTTCCAGATCACATAGCGCAGTAAAAAGTTGATTAAATTATTGGGAGTTCAACTACTTTAAAACAAAATAAAAACGAACAAAATATATTAAAAAAATGTCAGATTGAACAAAGCATCGTATAATTAGGAAGGGCGATGTCGAATGATGCAATTGCGTATCAAATATCCTTGACTAGTGGCGTGTATCGTATAGCATGTATGATCGGCGCATCAGAGAGACCAAAGCGAGGAAAATGACATTGAATAAAATGATCGCGCATCCCGAGTCGTTAAGGGAAAATACGTGGCATTTTCCATATCAAGAGTATCCCGGGCCGTTTGACAACCGAACCTCGAAATCCCGCAATGGAACACGAGAAGGTTGAGTTCCGCTTGGCAAAGGTCTCGAAGGGCTTTTGCGTTGTTGCGTTCCCAAAGGTTCCAAGCTGATCCACGAGTGCACCCGAGCGAGTGATTCTTCTGCCCGGCAATATTAGCGCGCTGCTTGCTACAGCGGCCGCGTAATTGCACAGAGGGACGAAAAACGTTCTCCAGTCAAAACGGCGCTCGCCTGCAGTCGTTACGCTTGATGGGAGAAATAATCGAAATAATGCAAATGTCGCGAGCGACTCATGAATAATTACCACGGCTGAAAACTCACAAAAAGTACACATACTTGCCACCGGTTACTGACAACTTTTTAATTGTGTTTCGCCACGCTGAAATTGTTGCTGGCTTGTTTATCAATATTGTTTATCCAGCGGTTCGCCTCCACCTACTTGTGGATGAATCGTTCAATATTTGTTTTTTCGTTGTATGGAGATCCGTTTCTTTATCCGTTAATGAATGAAAAAAATTTATCTTCGACTGATAGAAATATCAACAAACATAAATGTAGTTGAGGTCTTACTGAAGGGTAAATCTACAATTTTTAATTTACATTTATCTGTAAGGAACATCAAGTAATACGTGCTTTCTTACATTTCTGCCCTAGGGCTTTTTATTTCCCGAGCGTCTTATGAAGTACGGGCGTATGTAAAGTGCCGGGGATCGTAATGGAATGAATTAATCGACAAGAAACCATCAAAAAAATTAAATAACGACCATTATATCAAAATTTATTATAAATCAAGATAAAATAAAATCGTAGTTCGCGTTGATAGAGGATAACATTAAAATGAAAAATTCATTTCTTGATTTTCGGAATAGAAATGTGACTATACATTAAATTAGTTCAGGGTAAATCTAAAGTTTAAAACTTTTGAACTGGCATTTATTTATACGGAAACTAGAATAATACGTATTGTCGTACATTTTTGCCCCAGGGCTTTTTATTTCACTTATGTCTTACTAGGAACGATTGTAAAATAACGGGGATTAAAGCAATTAATAAAATTTCAAAGAAACATCAGAGCCATTGAAATATTATTATTATATTAAAATATACCAAGAATCATCTGAATTAGTATTGTAAATCTTTTAAAGTTCGAAATTATCGCATACTCAGGTAAATGAGTAATATATCTGCTATTCATATCGACTGGGAATAATATTAAAATATACTTGATTTATTCCTGATTTTTGGCTAATGGAATTTAGAATTAACATTAAGATATTTGAAGACTTTACTGAAGAGGGAAAATGCATTTTGTAATTTGTTTTTATTCGTTCTGAACCTAGAGTAATACGTGTTTTATTACATTTCTGCCCTCGGGCTTTTCACTTCCCGTGCGTCTTCTTAAGTAGAAACATATGTAGAGTGACGAGGATCGTAAGGCGATGAATAAAATGGCAAGAAAACATCAGAGAAATTAAATAAGGGTCGTTATATCGAAATTTATCATAAATCGTTCCCATTGAATAAGTATTCGGAGCTCTTCGAAGCGGCATTTCTTTCTCGTATTCAAATCAGGAAGTAATAGATCCGTAGCTCGCTTCGACAGAGAATAAAATTAAAAGGCAAAGTGGTGGAGCCCCGTCTCTCGAGAGCCGAGACATTCGAGCGTGAAAATATCGCGAAAAGTTTCTTCTTCGCTCGACGGGTGGTGGGCGGGAAAATCAAAGCGATTAAAAAGGATTGAAAATCCTAAATCAATACCTGGAACAAGGTAAATTCGCATTTCGATCACGCGCGCTCGTTAAAAGAGCATAAATTCAAAGTCGAAAAAATCGGAACGAAACCGAGGTAAATCAGACCTTGGTTCGGGAATCCTTTCCCGGCGTTCCTCTTCGCCTGTTCCGATCGTGATAAATCTGAAAAGCGAAAAGTAAGAAATAAATCACGAGAACCGCCGCAGTACGTGTATAAGAGAGAGTATAGGAAAGTGGGCATCGGTGTCCGTCGAAGGATCTTCGTCCAGGGCCGTGACAGGACAATTTTTCGGGGCTTTCGTGATCAAGTTCCACTTGCCACAGGCATTCGAGACAGGAGGATATCTTCGGTCGATCGCTCGTAATAAATCATCTTACGTATTCATCGGGGGAGCCGACAATTTGCATGGAAAAGTAGCCGAACAGACCGACGCTCGAGATTTTGATACGACGACGCCCCTGTGGAAGGATGTCTGGGAAGCCACAAATAAAACACTCGCAGGAAGATGTAATGACCAGGTCCGAAGATAATTAAGATACTCGCAAGGAGATGCGTCGGTCAGATAGCGTCGGGTACGACGGTGAAAAATTATTGCGTGAGCGATAACGAAAAAACTTTTCGATTTCTAATGCGGAGAGCTTCTGTCGATCGAATTTTCGTTTTTGAAAGCGATTCGGCGAATAGTCGTTGAAAAAAAAAAGAAACTATAATTGATTCTAAGCTGCAATTTTAATGGAAAACTTTATTTGAAAATTGGAAAAATCATCGAATTTAAAACAAAATAATAAGAAAAAATAGTGCCGTAAAAGCAGTTCAAAATTTTATAAAAATATTCAATAGTAGATATTGATGATAATTTTTAGTCTAAATATCAAATGTCAGCTTTGTGGCTCAGGCGGTAGCGCAATGGACTACAGAAACGTAGGTCGTGAGTTCGATCCCCGTCCAGGGAACAATATTTCGAAAATCATTTTCAAGCAGCAGCTCGCAGTTCGTGAGACGAGCCACGTTGTTTGTTTACGTTTTCACAAAGTTGTTTACTGGCGGAAATCGACTCGTGACCGATGCTGTACTTCGTGTAGGTTTCTGCAGCTCCTATTTCATACACAAATGTAGAGTATAGCACCATCTCGGAAGACAAACTTCAGCTTTAACAAATACAAGGAATCGAAATTGATGTATACAAATTCTATAAAGAGGGCGATATTGCCCGTTGATACAATAGTAAAAAATGTGCGATTGTAGAACTGGTGTTAATAGTGTATTTAACGGAAAATTAAAAAAAAATAAATAAAAAAAGAATCATTCATTGTACCAATATCAAAATAATTTAATAAGTATAGATTTTTAAAAATTTGTTTCAGTAGAATTTTCAGGAAGGCTGCAAATAAAAAATAATTGTTTCGATAAGAATAAGTGTCACACCATATCATGAAAACTGCAATAATTTGAATTTAACAAAATTATTAGGAATAGATACTTTATAAAAATGTAAACCAATCTTAATATAAATGTAAATGGCCGAATTATGTAATTGAAAAATTGTTTTGAAAATAGTTTGTAATTTGTCTAAGTGTAAAAAACAAAATATAAAGCATGAAATAAACTAATTATTAACAATTTTCACTTACAAAAATCAACATTTGATGAAAGATTTAGGACATTGTAAATATTAAAGATAATAAGTAACAAAAATTAAGTAAAAATATTGTTGAAAAATAATTATTAATAATTCCCCTAAATCCTTAGAATACAATTCTAAAAATTATATAAAAATGAATTAATAATTTTTAGAAATAAAATACAGTATTGCACAGACATATCAAAATTCTACACCTAAAATACCGGTTTAATCCGGTTCCAACTGGTTTAACTGGTAGTTAAATGGATCTAATAGGGTTTAATTAGGTTCCAGCTGGTGTAATTGGTCGTTAAAGGGGTTTAACTGATGGTTAAATAGGTCTTATAGGGTTTAATCAGGTTCCAACTGCTTTAATTGGTGGTTAAACGGGTTTATCTGGTGGTTAAATTGGTCTAATACGATTTAATCTAGATTCAAATGGTTTATCTGGGGATTAGACTGGTCTAACAGAGTTTAATCCTGTTCGAACCGGATTAACTGGTGGTTAAACTGGTTTACTATGCTATAATGTGTATCAAACTGGCTTAATTGGTGGTTAAAATGGTTTAGTATGCTGTAATCCGGATCAAACTGGTTTAATCGGCGGTTAAACGAGTTTAATTTGCGGTTAAATTGGGGTAGTAGCGTTTAATCCGGATCCAACTGGTTTAACTGGTGGTTAAATTGGTCTAATAGGTTTTAATCCGGATACAACTGGTTTAATTGATGATTTAACTGGCTTAACTAGTGGTCAAAATGGTCTGATAGGGTTTAATACGGATACAACTGATTTAACTGGTGGTCTAACTGGTCTAATAGGATATAATAAGGTTCCAACTGGATTAACTGGTGGATAAACTGGTTCAATATTCTTTAATCCAGTTTAAACTGATTTAATATGGTTTAATCAGGTTCCAACTGTTTTAATTGGTGGTTAAATTGGTCTAATAGGGTTTAATCCGGTTCCGACTAAATTAACTGGAGGATAAACTGGTTTATTGGAGATAACATATTTTTATATTTATCCATTTTTTTTGAATATTAAGACTGTAATTTCATTGAAACTGTGCACTATAGAGTATGGAATATTTAGATATTTAGAGAAAATTTTTCTTTACAAAAAGTCAAGAAAATGATGTGCTCGGTGACAATTTAAAAAACCATGTGCTTTTTCCAAAATATGCTACGAATGTAAAGTTCTAAGTATTCGTGAAATTATATCCAGGAATTTTTTCTGATTTTTTGGGCACATTTTTGGACAAAATATTGATTGCCGTCGAAAAATAAACAAGCAAACAATTGCACTGTCCTAATAGGTAAAAAAAAAACTGGGAAATACAAATATTTCGAAATTTTTTGCCATGTTTTCCATAACTTTGGCGCCATATTATAATTTCT
This sequence comes from Trichopria drosophilae, assembly GCA_030407085.1. Taxonomy (NCBI): domain Eukaryota; kingdom Metazoa; phylum Arthropoda; class Insecta; order Hymenoptera; family Diapriidae; genus Trichopria; species Trichopria drosophilae. Next base: position 19,226,869 of record CM059584.1, on the reverse strand, counting down.
ATTGGCTGAACAATATTGGAATATAAAGTTAGATCGAAATTATCGAAAGCTTTCGTTAATAAAGTAATCGTTTGAGTGAAAGTAAAACTTATGGAATCTTGGGCGTGAATAGTTTAATGAAATATGTAGAAATGAATCAAAATCTCTCAACAGCCGCCCGCAAAAATTCTAAATATATGTCAAAACTAAATGGATATACAAATTTTTAAAATTACATTTTACCAAATTCATTTATAAAATGGGAAATATTTCGTAACCAGAAAACGAACCTCAAGTGTACCATACAAACTATAAAAAATATTACTTTTATTAAAAATTATGAAAACATAGTACCATAATTAAAAACCTGAAATATTCTGGAAAATCGTACATAAATTTTTAGAAATTTACAAAATTACGTAAGTTTAAAAATACTTCGGAATAGTTACGTTTTTCGGAAAATATTGATGAAAATTGTAAAATATTAACAATGAAACGTAGCTGTACACTAATATAGCTGCAACACTCACAGAATATATAGATTATTATAATCTATAACACGAAATGATTTTGATTAATTATACAAAATCATTCAACACTTAGAAAGATATACAAAATAAATAAATGTTTCAATATTATGCATCATTTTAGTTTGATTATATTTAATGTTGAGTTTTTAAATGATTTCTTCTAAACAAGAATCATGGAAATAAGAATCCCTTGGGCGGAAACCTAATGAAACGTACATGTCTCCTGTTTCTGCCATCATAAAATTACAAAAATGTTATTAGTTATGTTAAATATTTTCTAGTAGTATTTTATTAATTTAATTTTATTAATTGATATTGATTTATAGAGAGACAGTCAAACAATACCAAAGGTATACATTGATTTTTTAACATAGGTTATATTAGTAATATTGTCTGGCTTGCTCATATCGAGCAGAATGATTTTAAAATAAATATTCAAAAAAAGTTGAAATGAAAACATTGCAGAACCCATAATCGTGTGTAACGTTTCAGCAGAACACCACCAGCAATTTAAGGTTACGTTGAGTACTTTATTTAATTTAAAGGTCTTAGAGAACAAATTAGACATTTAAAAATCGTAAGTTAACAACATCCAGAGTAGCAAACGGAAAATTGAAATATCTCAGTAAAAATACATGAAACTTTTCAGATTAATATTTCGTAAATGTGCTATTTTTTTATTTGTTTTTATTCTTGACTTTGCGGTTAAAAAGATTAGCATAAAAATGTTTTCAATATCAATTTCCATTGAGTACCAATTTTTCAGTTTTATTATTTGACTTGTGTCCAAAAATTAATTTTCAACGTGCTTAGAATCATTTGCATTTATTTGCATTATGGTTATCTTTATTGCTATTTATGGCTTCCGAAACTAGAATTTCAATTCACTATCTAAAAATAGTAACATACCAGTTCAAAATCCGATTTAAACATCAAACGTGTATTTTTGTATGTACAGCATGCGTCGCCATCGAAACACGATAACTACGTGACCAGTTGTTTTACAAACCGTACATGATATTATTTTCTAAAGTCGTTAATCTATTTGAAGGAAATATTTCCGTAATGATTTAAATCGGAATTCGTAGCGATAAAACATATCGGGCGCTTATTCGACTGGGATCGAAATTGACAAAAATTCAAATTAATACATTCAATACAAGCTCGTAAATTCGATTTCATATCTTGACGTTTAATATTGTAAAATAATCACACGGGGAATAAATATCTGTCCGATGCCGAGAATTATACGATTCGCCTTATTCGAGAATTTACATAGCTTAACACTATGTAAATTCTTTGCGAAGTGTGAGTTTTCACTGGTTCAGCGAACCGGCAGATCTGATATTGAAATGAGAACGGGTGCATTAAAACACGCCGATCGCATTTGAACCGGTGCTATTTGTGCGCTAATTGTATTTAAGATGACATTACTCCTTATACGAACCGACTCGTTGAGAGATGTGAAGAATTCGAATCCCGATTCGTTTTCTCGGTGTCGTTCGTGATCAATTTTCTTTGCTTTTTTTTCCCTGTACGACCACCGGCATTTCGACGTTCAGACACGTGGATTAATTAGGAAAAATGTTTCTCGATTTGCTGCCGTCGCTCTGTCTGTTTTGCTTGGAATGGAAAGTGACTATTTTGCATTAATTCTTATTACGGATGGTAATTAAATTCACGTTTTTTTATTATATTTAAATATTTTTCAAAACTTTAATTATACCGTTTTTTCTTGTTGAATAAATTTGGTAAAATAATCAATTTGGAAGAGGAACTAAGAACTAACCGGCCAAATTTTTGGCGACAATCTGGACCACCCACTTGTACTCTGAATCCGACAGGGTGATTAAATTAATTTAACTTGCATTGGATGATTTGTTTTTGGAGACTGTGTCGTGTACACACCTAGCGGGCATATGGCGTACTACTCCCGTAGAGTTTTGGGCAATAGCCATTCAGCAGGGTTATTTGACGGAAATCCAATCTTACCGCTGCAACACCCCAATATCCTGAGTTAATTCGGGTCAAATCGGGATAATTCGTAATCCGTAAAGCTTTTTGTTCATTAAGAAATCTTCTTTAACCTTTTCAGCATCAAATTTTTCTAGAAATTGAGTGGGGTCGCCGATCACGAATTGATGTTTGGTTTTTAAAAATTCAAAATGGCGGATCTAGTATGGCGGACAAATTTATGAAATCAATATACATTACCGCATCTTCCACATTTTTCATATAACTCTTTTTCGCCTAGAGTCCAATCGCAGACCAGCAATCGAAAGGACCCTGGTGTATACCGAATCTTCTTCCAAGTTCCCCGTTATTCTTCCTGAGTTTTTCACATACTTTCGGTTTCTCAGTTTCTCTATATTTTTCATATAAAAAACGGTCAGACTGTAAAACAGCTTAGTGGTGCTATGTCTCGCTTTTTGCTTATACATGATTAGTTACTAAGTAAATTCTCCGATGTATATAGTGTATTCCTGATATAAGCGATAAAGTCGATTATTATTATTATTAATTAACATATATATTTAGTATTATTAACATTTTTTTAAAAGCCGCTGTTCGAGAATCCGAAAGATTACAAAAGAGAGCGCATGAAAAATATTTTCAGCCATCTTCAAAATATTTAATTAAGGGAGTTACCACCAGTTACTATTGCAGGGTATAAGCCGCGAAATTTAAATTATTTAATAAGTAATCACTACATTACTATGATTATTTTTTTTTTCTATATCAATATGTGCCATATGTGCAATTTGCGTATGAAAGTCCAGTGTAAGTCGCCCATAGTGCAATAAAAGTCGACTTCCGCAGTCCAGAATTGGTATGGAAGTACTATAAAGTCGACTCATTGTCGACTGGTACACTGAGAGAAATTATTTAATATTAGTTAATGTAAGCTGATTTCAAGGATCTTACATTATATGTAAAGTTATAAAAGTAACTATAGAGTCAAAGGACAGGTAACTTTGAAATTAATTTAGCAGCACTTTCCTGCATGTCAGCAAAGTTATTGTATAATAACTCGCATATTTTAACATTCAATGAGCGTTCCTTAACTGTTAATAAAGCTTACATTAAATTCTGTCATTGGAACTGGGGGGGGGGGGGGGTAAATTCCGAAAATATATTTATGCAAAGGTAATATTATCCGAATTTTAATAATTCCTAATGCCAATCATCCGAAAGTGAATAAATCCGAAAGTAAATTTTCCGAAGGTTTAAAATTCCGAACGTAAATTATCCGTAAGGTACAAAGTTATGAATGACAAGGTTCCGAATGACAAAGTTCCGAATTAATGTAGGCGCCACGTATGGTGATGTGGCCTTTTGTATGCCCCCTAAATGAAGTTGATTCTTATGTATTTTGGGCTCCTGAATCCGTTTTTTTTTTGGGTAGAATGACTGAAAGTAGTGCAGTTGATTGTTATTCACGAATTTTGGTAACAATTTACAAATTTAAATTTTTCGGTCCGAAAGAATTTTGTTAGATTCTTTGGGTCATTTTGGACAAGAAATGTCTGTTGCGAATTTATCAAAATTCGGAAAATTTACTTTCGGATTTATTCACTTTAGGATGATTGGCATTCGGAATTATTAAAATTCGGAAAATATTACCTTCGGATAAATGTATTTTCGAAATTTTACCCACCTCCGAAATGCGCATGTCAACAATGCGCCGAAAAATTCGCAGAGAATCGAGTAACTGCGCGTGTGTGTTTGTTTATCTCCATTTCGGTGAACCTGTAAGCGCGTAAATATGCCCCGTAATGATCCCAACATTAATATTTAAAATTCTTATATTAACTATTAACTTACTAAATTTAACTATTAACTTCAGAATAAAGTACCTGACCTACTGTTAGATTTACTATGAATGAAAAGTGTAGTCAACTTTTGATTGTGTAAGACTTTTGTGTACGTTCCTGTAAAAGAAAACCTGCAGTACATATACAAGCTTAAAAATTAGTAAAAATCATGTATTGCGTACTCTTAGGTTAGGACACCACAAAATCCTGGCATGATAGACGAATTTTGTGCCAAGATTTTGTTTCAGAACATCAAAAACCAATGAGAAAATATAACCTTATTAGTCTGGTACAGATTTTTCCTATAGTGTAATTTTGTATAAAAATCTTATTAACCCGCGTAATTGAAATAATTAACAATTACAAATTAAACAAGTTAATGGTATTTAATTTTAAATACAGACATATCCAACGCCCGAAATTAAATAATAAACAGATTATCCCGGTATAAAGTCAATATACAAACATCAGTAAAAGAAAATTAAACATGTATAGCAGCGATGTTAGTTCACATTATACACGTTCAATTAGTGTTCAATATAGTATAGCAAATAAAAAACGTGCCTATTGATAATAAAAATAGAGGCTCTATTTACCATACACCAGCAAAACGATTTTGAAATAACATTCCAAGCAACAACCGATATTTTTAAGAGCTTTTTAAGATATCTTGGAAAGTGTAAGAGGCTTCTAGTACTGCTCTGATAGAGCTCCTAATGATTAATTAATTGTTTTCAATCACCATGTAATCAAATATATCACCCAAAATTAAGAAATTTCATTAGATTGTACAACATTCTTATTACTACGTGATTTTGAGTTGTAATATTTTTTTGGAACGTGAAAAATTGAAGGATATCTAAAATACTGTTGAAAAACTGATCTTGAAGTGATCATTAACAACACTTATACTCGTTTTCTCAGATTTCTTAGACCTCTCATAAAAGAGGTAGAAAAGAGACCATGGTTTATTAAAATTAGTGTCTTTAAAAGAAACTCAGAACTCAATACTTTTGTCCGCTTTAAAAATTGCTGATCCAAAACGTGATAATTTTAAGCTCAATCTAAGCACAGGACCTCTTAACAATTAATACTATATGACGTAATAAGTTAAAGTTTAAGAACTCCTTGTTCAGATTATTTTGATTAAGTCCTCTTCAAGGGTTTTCGGAGATGTCGATATATAACGCTCTCTATGTCGTCCTTCTCTTTAGAAGGTACGTGCTATTTTGGAGGCTCTGGACCAAGTAGAAAAATACATCAGGAAAAGTCTAATTCCAAAACCATTCCAAATATATGTATAACTGCAATCATACGAGTTTTTCAATTACTATGTTCCTGAAATATAAATGGATGCTAAATTATATTTTAGTTTTCTTCAAGAAACTCAAATTTCAATACCGTGGATGACGTTATCGTAACAAAGATGACGTCCTGAGGAGCTCCCGAGACCAAAAACATTTGGAAGTCTTCAGGAGCTCCTCGGGGCATCGCGGGACGGATTGTGTTGTAAGGAGTTTTTGGAGATACCATTGGAAAGAACTCTAGATGACCTCCGAAAGAACCCCGTACGAGGTACAGTGGACCCCTCCAATACCGGCCTCGTCCGTCTTGTCTATCTCTTTCTAACCCCCCAATACCGGCCGAGTGAGGAGAAGAAATTGTTCTCCCTCTCCGCTGTCATACAATGACAGAATGCGCATGCGTCGATCCGAACCAATGAAAAGTCGCTCCCGACCGATTTGAAATGTACCCCGCTGTAACGTATGTAACCTAAAAAATGCAAGATATTTTGGAGAAGCAGTAAGAGTCGCGCGTGTGTCTTTACAGAGCTTTGTCTTTTGGCGATATTTCCACGGTTTTCTGATTTTGACGACTTTTGGCCATTCATTTGGACATTCTCTTTTTCTGACAAACGGTGATTCATTTGACGGCTTTTAGCAACTTCCCTGGACAATTATGTTTGTTTTTTGAAAATAATGTACAGAGATATTTAGTACATACTACTAGCGTTCAGTGCTCAGCGTGTTTAAAAAGGATATCTTGTGTACGAGTAAGAATGTACGTAATTATGATACACTCACATCTGATTGCTCTGCTTCATTCTTAACCTAACATTGTTGGCGTTTATTAAATAAATTTAATACATACAAGCAAGTACTAAAAACCTATCAGTTTTGCTTGTATCTACTAGATAAGCTTTCGCGGCAATTATGGTTAGAAATCTTTGCTTCCGTATGGATGCTGCGTTTGTTTTCAGCATTGAGCCGGGAAACGATGCGCGTGCGTGGTATTGCCATTGAATTAACGCTTCCGAACAAGTGGTGGGGAACAGTAATCGAGGGGAAAGGCCGGTATTGGGAGGGAACTAGCGGCCGATATTGGGAAGGCCGGTATTGAGGGGGACCACTGTATATGCCATTTGTAATACTACTTGTGATTGTTAATTTTACTACCCACATTTTCTAGATCAACGTTGTTGAAAAACTGCAAAATACAAAGTTAGGAAAAATCGATCAAGATTGATATATTAGCAATGATTTAGAAAGGAATTCATCTTGATTACTAAAAATAATATCGACATTACTTTCAATTTATACTTAAAAATCATCAAAAAATAACACTCAACTAAAAAAACAGGTTCTTCCCTAAAAGGCTTTCAATAACAAAAATATTTACCCATTACTTTCCAACAGCAAAAGGGCACAATAATACAATCAGGTCACCTGATCCTCGGCAAATACCCTTATCACGGATCCATCTCATCACTCAACAAATTCTTTCGCGAAACTCTTGGTAGCTGGAAAGCCTCGATTCGAAATACGTTTAACCTCGCGTCGATGGCCAAAGTTTCCTGAATCCTAGGAACTTCTAGTGGAGCTAAAAGCCTCGTCTTTAGTCGTCGTCGTCAACCGTCGTCTGTGACGATGGCTTTTCCGCAATAATGCTCGCCTTGGACGACGACGTCGACGGCGTTCCAAAGCCGGAATAGCTTTCCTGGTGACGGGGTGTTCCTCGCCTGGTGCATCAAGCGAGCATCGATGGAATGTTAAGTGATCGTTGAAGGGCACGCGCGATGGTTCCGCGCTCTTGGCCTCATGGTTACACGCGAGAATGCGTTTTCTTGCGTGCACTCTTCCACGAAGACCGCGACACTACACGGATTCCAAGCCCCTTAACGACCGTACCCCCCTTAAAAAAAGGTGCGCGACTTCGTGAGACACAAAGTCCAAGACAAGGAAGAACCTCTGGATGCACTTTCAAGCGAGAAAGAGACGCCTCGAAAGACAATAATAGACGATAATGAACCAGAATGAGAAATTTCAAGTAGTGAAAGAATAAGAAAAGTAAAGAGAAATTAAAAGAATGTAAGGCGGAATGAATGAAAGACGAAAAATGCATCAGACAGGAAAAAAAAATTTCTTTCCAGTCGGTCAGGTACCTCGAGCGGCATGCAATGCCAATTAGTTCGCGTGGATTTTTAAAAGTCGCAAATTAGTAAGCGGGATTAAAATGTATAATGAAACGACCGTACCATTAAGATATATGCTCATGACGCGGATGAAGATTTCAAGGATTATACGGCGATGCCGAGATAAGATGATGCGGTTCGATAGGAACGACGAGACGCGTTTGCGAATCGAGCGCGGTTAGCGCATGACTGCGCACGCTCTGGTAATCGTTTTTTAATGACGAATTCCTAGATGAGAATCCGTTTGAAACGTCGCGACCTACGTCGTCGGGTATATGTTTAATCGACCATCTTCCAATGTTACATGCTCTGAAAGGAAAATTAGTAAAATTATGATCCTTTACGGACTTCCTTAGTCGTGTACTTAGAGTGTTATATTGATTCCAGAAGGCTCCATTGCCTGGGAAACGTTGAATTTCTACCTATTTCATCATCATTATACTGCGTAACAAAAAATATTACATGTATTTTGTGTTTGAAGAACTTTGCGAATACTACACGAATGATTTTGGAATGATTCGTAGGAACGGATGCTTAGCGTGTTATATTGATTCTAAAAGGATCCAAGAAGTTAAAAATGCCCTAAAATAGCTCAAACGACCTTGAATAGTTGCATAACACCTGTGGTGACCAGAATACAGTTAATTCTTGCTGCAGCAACATTCCCGAAGCTACCTGTGCTACTTGAGATATAGATGTAGTCACCGACAATCCATAGTTTTTTACATTGGCATCAGGAGTTCTTCGTGCTTTCGAGGACCTTCTTGAATATTGCAGGAATAATTTTGGAACTATTCCAATGCCTAATAATGCTGCATTGAATTTTGGAGATATTTTGGAGTATTACAAGACTGCGACTTTGGAACTATTCCACAAGCTAAGAATATCGCAATAGCTTCTAGAAATATTACATAAATACAGTAGTGGGAATAGGGGTGTGGTTCGAAAAACTGACAAATCCAAAAATTGACAGTCGAAAAGCCGACAGTCGATCCAGACAAACAAAGAAAATAAACAAAGTGTTGACAGACAAAGAAAGTAAAAAATCAACAAATGGGCAGTCATTTTTTGGAGTGCCGTTTTTTTTACTGACGGCATTTGCTTGTCGCTATTTTAACTGTCCGTTTTTTTACCTTTCGGGGTTTCGTCCAAGATAAGCAGATTTTCAGCTCATTTTCAAAGCTCTCTAGCAAATCGAAAAATGGGAAAATATCATAATGTTACCAACTTACTTCACTAATTTTGGGTATGCTATATCGATTTAAGGGGTCAAAATTGCGTTTCTATCCCGCAGAAAAATAATATGGCGGATTTTATCTGCAAAAGTACCGATAAATCACAAAATTTTGTTTTCCGATAATTTTTTTTTGCAAATGGATAATGGATGGCGATCCATTTCAAACTACGGACAAATAAGTTGCAATTTAAGGGGGAATTTTTGTATAAAGCTCCCTTCAGTTTATCCTATTAAAAATTGCGGAAAAGTGTAAACATTTCTAAAAATACGTGCTTTTCCTAAATATTTCTGAAATAAATCGACAAATATTTTAACATTTATATTTAAAATATTCGTGGAATATTTGATAAGTATTCGAGATATATCGTGGATTATATAGCGGAAGCTGTAAAAATAAATCAAGGATTTGGACTCCAATCCAAATTTCCTGAACAACTCTTAAAAATAATTCTTCTTTGTTGCAGTAATATTTCGAATCTTCGTGACATTTCCATGACAACTTCACGTTAAAAAAGAAAGGATTAACTCAATTCCTAACTGAATACAGTCCTCGCTCCGTAATTGTCTCCTCCTAATTCCATTCGTAATTGTATCCCTAAAATATTCCGCTATTGTTGTCCAGGTTCCCCCTTCCAGATGCTCCTTAAGAAGAAAATGCGCATGCGTACGTATCTTCTATTAACATTTTTAAACATGGAGAAGGGGAAGTATAGGCGGGACCGGCGGGCTAGCAATTATGGAGGCACGAGAGGAAATTCGGCCCGACTGGACAGCAATTACGGAGGGAGGACTGTTTATGCAAATTAAAAGGAAACTAGATATATTTTCAAATGACAAGAGTAAATTTTGTTAGTATTCACATAGTTCGTGTTATTACCTATACAATTTATTTTCGTGCGTAAAATAGCTTTAAAATATTAATTCATTATGTATTCCATGTAAACATATTTTTTTATGAAAATACCGTGTCGAAAAAAGTGAATTTGATTAACATCGCAAATTATTTGATCCTTAATACACTCCTTAAATAATAAACTGCTCGTTATTTTAACAATTTGAAATTATTGAAAGAAACGAATGGATATGTTAATTAAAAAATGGTTTTCAAAGTCCCATGTAAAAGAGACACCGCTAAATATTCTAAGAACACTCTGAAATAATTAGTGCCATATGCGCAAATCACACATTGATGAAAGTAATGAATAAAAAACATGCAGAAAGCTTAATTGTAAGTTTCTAAGAAAATATAATACTTAATTCAAGATCTGCAGATAGTTGTTATAAATTCTTCAATTAATCAATGTACTTCTGTATATTCCTCATTTGCGGTATTCATTCAACAATTCGTTCCAATCGGTATTCCCAGTAAAGGTTCAAATATGTGACGTTTAATTTATATGGTTGTACAGAAAAGCATCCACTTCTAAACCGCAGACTGCAATGTGACTTCCTAACCTCAAAAATCTAAAATACCTTTCACTATAACTCTAATATACTTTGCAAATATATTTAAAGACTTCTTTGATTAGAAGCTGAGTTAAAACTATTCCTTTTCTCATTTTAAATGCGTACATGAATTACATTTTTCGAATGACAATTTCTGAAATTTCGTACAAATTATTATATTAATTTATTGTAATTATAGTAAAAGGTTGAAGTATCCTGATTTCTAAACAGATAATTAGAATTTTTATTTCAAATTTATAACGTGAGTGAGGGTTCATCTTTCTGAGAACTTAGTACAGCCGAGTCTCGGTATATTTACTCAATCGGTCCTCGACTTCCCCTCCAGTCTCGTTATATTTACCAAAAGAAGGGGAGCGCCGCTACTCCCACTTCCCTTAGTCGCACAATTTTTGTGATGTCACAGCAGGCCCCGCTTGAGGCCCCAACCCGGGAGGTGGGGGAAAAAGAGAGCGGCCGGTGTCCGGTAAGCATTAAGAGTAGCAATTATACCGGGACTACTGTATATCTTAATAGATTTTTTATTTTCAAAATAACAATATAGAATAGACACTTTAAAAACATAACTTTTTTAATTTTTACTTTTCACAATAACATCATATATTTTTATTAGTAACCAAATATTACGTCATATAAAATATCATAGTAAAAATCTATAAATTTCATTAACACTTCCTGTAACACTTTTTTGTTTCGTACAAATTTAAGTAAAATACTCTAAAACATATGTCATATACCGTATTAGTTCTTTGTAAAAAAATTATTAGTATCTCTAGTATTCAGTTCTAAATCAGTCAAAAAAGTTGAAACATATTCTAATCGGTATTTTGAATGATCAATGTTCATCGTCAATGACTATTTTAAAATGTTTTAAATCGGGAATATTTGTGTTTTTTTTAAACCAGAAAAGCTTCTTGACTATAAAATAACATTACGAAGAAATTCAGTGCATGAATTAAAAAAGTAATAAATAACTAATTCAAAGTGAACTATATTAATGGAATTAAATGATCACCATTGAAGAGCTTTGAAATCACCATGTTTTTTTCCTAATCCTAACCTAACCTACCCAAACTTAAACCTATTGACAGATTTTTTAGATATCTTAGACTTTTTAGTTTTACTTTTTAGTTATATTACTTGAATGAAATTAGTCTTAATTTATTATAATGTATTTTTTCTTTACATTCGTCGTCATTTGACCACAACTAACTAAAATATCATCATAATAAAATTTAAACCAACCATTCAATCCAAAATATATCCACAATAAGCCACTCTAAAAATAAGTGTCGAACAATAGACGATAATATTGTCGAAAGATAAGTGTTCACCAGTGTCAATTGACAAATTCCCGAGTATAAGTATAGTGGAAATGTATCCCCGGTACATTTACAAAATGGGATTGTGTGCAATGAAAATACAGTCCAAATAGTACGGCATACAAATGTTTATAAAGTAAATAAACCCATCTGGAACGCGGTAAACAAAGGTATCATCGTCTTTTTAAAATAAACGCATCAGAGTGTGAATATAAAAAATAGTCGGCTCGATGTATGTCGCACATCGTTGACAGAGATTAATCGAATAAACGAGATAAATGTTATAAAATAAAAACAGTCGTACAATACGTCAGCTTACGAAATATTTGCGTAATTTACTTCCCTGGTAAAATAATAGCGCGCCCGTCTACGAACGCACTTTTCATAATCGTGCTGTTGTTTGGACGTAAAATATGTTTTTTAAAATAATTAATTCTTTTTTGGTGCTTTTCTAAATGCCGACAGAGTCCATTCTCTGTAGATTAACCCGGAAATGAGCACAGGTATGCGCTCCGCGCTGAGTTTTAAAACAGCGTTTTTTTTAACTTTCTGATTCTCGGCGAGCTTTAGCCTTCATTTTGGTCTTTGTATTGAAGTTTGTTTTTGACGGTACTTCATAAACAGGGATGTATTTTAAGCTTCTATAAGGTCGTGATGCTGTGTTTGTGTGCCTCTGCTTTTACAAAAAGTACGGATTTCGAAAGAAAGTCCAGGGAAGATTGAATCAAGTTCTGTATCTTAAACTTTTATTATGTTCCAGTTTCTTAATGTACACAAAGAAAATAAACAAAATAATAAATCCGAAAATTAGATAAAAAATAAATAAATAAATAAACGTTATGAGCCCTGATAGAAATGGCCCGAATTTTATTTGGTTCGTGGATTTTTCAATACTTTGTGATGGAGAGGGGCCTTCAGAAAAAGGTTTGTGTCATATTTAATTTTAAACGTATATTACAGCACTTAATTAATTAAATTATATTTTTACATTAGTGCCTAAGAGTGGAAATTAGAGTTTTTATCTTTCTGAAGTCGCTGCCCTTCCACTTTCACTTCATATTTCATGTAAAATCATTACTTTTTTTTATATCTTTTTTCCTTCGTTTTTCATTTTATGAGCTCCAATTCGTTAATTTAGTAAAGACTCCGGAAAAAATAATTAATAAATAAGTAGAACCTTCACTTTTTAATAATTAAAAAATGGTGTATTTATATTTGATTTATCGGTTTTGAAGTAATATACAGTGGTGAAAGATATTTATTTTATTATTACGAAGTTGCTTTTATTATTATTTTTTCTTATAGCAGTGTTGACAATTAAAAATATTAAATAATGTTGTGATTTTTGTCAGATTTTATGTTTTAAAATTTTGGTTTTCGTCAGGAATTTTCTCGGAATTAATTACTCGTACAAATTTTTTAAACGATCACTTCATTGAAACCAAAGTTATTTCTGTAGAAATCCTTTCAATAAACATAAAAAATATACCTTAAAAATAATCAAATTTATTGAACTCCTTTCTAACATTTCAAGTCATATTTTAACTTTAAGAGAAAATAAATGTTTACTTCGTTTAGTTCCAGCTTTCCGAGAGTTTACGAGGTTCCATTATGTTTAAATTCTTGTTTATTACATAATTTGCAATGGAGAATTATGATAAATAGTTTTAGTAATTCAGCAAATAAGATTAGAGAAGATTTTGGTATGCAAATACTTGAGTAAATGTGTTTTTAAATTACTGACTGCATTATATGATCAAACACGAAAAGTAACAAATTAAAAATTAAGACATTAATTTGTTCTATAACATTTAATTAAAATTATTAATATAATTAAAAGTTTTTTAAACCCATGTGCTGTAATAGCTGAAAGTATTTATATTAATAATAATAATAATTACTATAATAATTATTTATAAAAATTACCTCTAATAATTAATATTCATATAGCTAAATAAAATATAATTAAATCAGGAATTTTAAAACTTCCAAATACGTCTCGGGCATTTTATTCTTTTTAAAATAGTTCGTAATTATGTCTAAAAATTGTAATTAAAAAAATAACTTATTGTGTATCAGCCATACCAACAAAATATTATGAATCGGAAGAAGAAAAAATAATATAAATTTGTTGGAACGTTTTGTAATTAGAGTTTGTCACTCCAGATTTCGATAAATTTTTTAATGTAAAAAAGTTCCCTGCAAATACTTATAATGAATCTACTCATCTGTTTTATTAAAAAGTACCAAAATTCATCACGAGTGAAATATAAATTTCAAGCTTGGAACTCCAACGATTTGAATGTGAAAACCATACTTTCGATACATAGTAAATTATTTTATTGTTATTTTTTTCGCTATGGATATAAAGTAAAAAAATTGCTGGACGCGGATGCGAACCTGCAATAAACGGACTCGCGACGTAAGGCTACTCTTTCGTTTCACATATCCTGATATGATTTATGTTGTTGTATTTTCATTATTTAATAGAATTTGCTATGTTCCTTTGAAGTATTTTTTCGTATTTCTAACATGTCGACAGATGTCATGTGATCATCTAGAATATATCGACATTAGAGTAAATCTGCTAAATGTTTAACCCATTTCCCGAGTCCCGGAGATGCATTAGATTAATAATCATTTATTAAACTTTCCTGGATTTAAAGACAAATTATTTATTGAAAACTATAGACTTTAGAGAAAATTTTCATACAACAAAAATTTCTTAGAATTGACTAAAGAACCTTCTCAAATTTGTTCAGATTTTTGAAATTACTTTTTTCGAAATTTCGTAGTTTCGAAAGTGTATGAATGCATTCTGATAAAATTTGAGAGTATTCTTTGACCTATTTCAAACCATTTTTGTTTTCTTAGTAAATTTTCGTTTTGAAGAGGTTAGGTTGATTCGGGATAAACCAAACAAATTTCTAGTTGAAGTTCATAGATTTTGTGCACTTTTGGTTGCGAATAGGTATCGATCCCACAACATTATTGATGCGAAAAAAGATTCACAAAAAACGAAACGCACGAATTTTTGTTCATTTTTTATTTAAAATGCGCCATATTGGTTTTTGAAGCAATTTAAATGCAATGTTGACCACACCAATGGAAAAGGCATACTAGAATATGGTAGGATTGGTCAGTTTCAAGTCAATATTGATCTTATTTCCTGTTAAGAATAAAGGTCAAAATATCAAATAAAAAATGTGCATCTCCGCGACTTAATGGGTTAATTAACGTCGAATTATAGAACGTGCTTATTCACACTTATTTTTTGGCGAATTTCACTTATTTTTTTATTTGTTAAACTAAGAAGTGATGCACAGATTAGAATATGTTTTCCTATGATTTTTATTTGAAATTGCACAATGCCTCAACACCATTAGAAAGATAGAAACTTGTACATTAAAATACTATGCGTATTTTTTCTTGGGAAAATGGAAAAAATCAGTGTTTTTCATACTTCTCGATTAATATATCTAAATTCGTGAAATGGTAGAGGAATTCTTCATGCTGACTTATAGAAGTTTTACTTTTTTGTTCTGCGTTATTAAAATCTTTCGATAGATTTTTCAGTGGTTTCTGAACTAATTTCAAAAAACTTCAAACATAAGCTTTAATAGATAAACCTTCAAAAATGAATCAAAAACATCGACATTTTAAAAAATGTAAAAGCTCCATTTAATAGTTCCCAACATTTTCTACATAAGAAGAAATTTAATGAAATTCCTTCGTTGTATTAGCCATTGGATGATTTTTTGTTGTATCCTTAAAGTTAACCAGAGTAAAAAACGTGCATCTTTCTCACAATTTCGTTCCAATCCCTGTGACGCTAAAAAATTTCGCAAAGGGAAAGACGAGAGTGGGACCGGCAAGACGGAGCGCGCCCCTGATAAAAAAAGGAACGGTACGTACTAAAGTGGATTAAAGGAACACGAACTGCAAAAAAATCCAGCTGAAATTAGTACAAAGCCCTTTGGAAACTTATAAATTCGCGGCGGCGTCTTGGGGCGAAACAATGACGCCGGGAATCGATCTTGGACCCCCTCCGCCCCCAGACCACCCCTGCCCCCGGAGCACCAGCGCCCCATTTCCCCCAGCCGCTCAACTCGGGGGTGGAATTATTGAAATTAAGAGAGCGCCGCACCGGGGCAAGAGTTAATCTGCGGCAGAAGTATGCGCTCGGTTTCTCTTATCGCGGCGGCGCTCTAGAAATTAGCGCTGTGGGCATCGGAGGCGGTCGAGGCACTCTGGTACCCGGGTAGCGAACCCGAAAGCTCGAAAGCTCGTAAGCGTCATACCGTCGCGTTCGTATACGCACAAGGTGGTCGTAAAGTAAGGGCCGCATGCGGGGAAAACAGTTCGTTTAATGTGCGGAAATGTTGCACAGGGTGTTTTACTAGATGCGAATGACTTTTTTATTTTTATCTTTATTTCCATTGTTACTTCATTAATTTATTATTATCGCCCACTGTTTCATTAATTTAATAGCAACGTCGGTCCTGGTGTTAACCCTTTAAGGACGGGAGGGACATATTTTCAACCCCGTTTGAACGTCGATAATTTGTATATAAACGCATTTGGAAAAATTTTTTCTCCACGGTTTCTAACCTAGAATTTTATCCTCTTCCAGAATCTTTTAATAAAATTTTGATAAAATGAACCGTAAAAAAATTATACAAGTTTTTTTTTTAAACATGGTTTTTACATTTTCTTCGTTATTAAAACATCACTTTCACCAGGAAATGGCTTTAGGAAACATGTCTATGGTTAAAATATCGCATCCGTGGACCCTCAAGAATAACATGTACCGTGTGCCAATTTATAATTCAAAATGGCGTCTTCCAAAATGGCCCCTGGAAGCTCAAAATTTCTTTTAAAACTAAGAAACAAATTTTTTTCTTGAAAATGATCGACTTAACAGACAATTTTCTAAGAACAATAATTCTTTGGAATGAGTTAAAGAATAAAAATTTGATAAGGTTTACCAACTAATTCTAAGACATTTTTGTTTGAAGGAAATTTTTTTCTACACTCTGTAGTTTTCGTGAAAATAAATTATTAAACTTTTCTTGATTTCGAAACTACTGATTTATTGTCACGAAAACTATAGATTGTAGAAAAATTTCCTCAAAACAAAAATGTCTTAGAATTAGTTGGTAAACCTTATCAAATTTTTTCTGAGTTTTAAAAGACTTTTTTCAAAATTTCGATTTTTTTATTTTTTGAAAAATCAAAAAGTGTATCAATTCATTCTGATAAAATTTGAGAGCATTCTTTAGCTCATTCCAAAGAATTATGGTTCTTAGAAAATTTTCTGTTAAGTCGATAATTTTCAAGAAAAAAATTTGTTTTTTAGTTTAAAAAGAAATTTTGAGCTTCCAGGGGCCATTTTGGAAGACGCCATCTTCAATTATAAATTGACACACGGTAAATTTTAATCTTGAGAGTACACGGAAGCGATATTTTAACCATAGGCACGTTTCCTAACGGCATTTTCTGGTGAAAGTGATGTTTTAAGAACAAAGAAAATGTAAAAAACCATGTTTTTTTATAAAAAACTTGTATAACATTTCTGCGGTTCATTTTATCAAAGTTTTATCAAAAGATTCTAAAACGGGATAAAATCTTACTTTAGAAACCGTATAGATAAAATTTTTCCAACGGCGTTTATATACAAATTATCGACATTCAAATCGGTGTTGAAAATATGTCCCTCCAGTCCTTTAAGGGTTAAGGTAGCTAGACCCTAACACTGCAAGTAAAAAACGATGTAAATTATAAATGTAAAAACATAACCTCAATACCAATATGTAAAATCTAATTATAAATAAATAAGTAGTCTTAAGTCATTCAAGTATCAAATACATACAAAATTAATTTAATAAAAATAATAAATTAACCTTGTGAATAACGTATAGTACAGAAATTGTGGCATCGTGGCATCGTCGCATTTCATCAGCAAAGCGCAGTTTAAGATTTAATGTTATATACATAGTACAACCTACTACGTGTGCTTCTGTTCTGTTAAAACAAACGTAGATTGTTTTCGTATTTTCTTTAATGTGGTGGTATACAGAAAACCAAAATTTCTGCACTATTAAGATGTCGAGGATGTTTTTCAAGAAAAGTGTGCTGTTGAAAAAGGAAAAGTGGAAAGTAGCACACGAAAAAATTCGACAGGAACAGCTTAACCTCACTTTTAACGACAAACGAGAGGCCACAATTCCAACAAAATGTATATGCATTTGATAATTTTATCAATTTTTCCAAAGTTTGTTACGTATGTATTTAAAATTCAATAAAAAATGCAAATCCTGTTTATTTTTTTTACCTTGTCTAGTAAATGATATTTGTGGGAATCTATTAATACATTCTATTAATAATTCATTCATTAGTAGAGAAAGAAGTGGAAACTACGTAGGTATATTTCGACTCGACATATCAAATATGGAATATATTAAATGTGGGATATTTTGCAGTTAACTATTCTATAAGATTTTCTGACTCTCACAATCAGTAAATTTTGTTCCCACAGATTTAACTACCTTAATTTACCTACCGTAAATCATGTACCGATATTACAACTGCAAACATTGTTACTATGAAATTACTAATTTTATCTATGGTAAAATTTACGAAATTTCTTTATTTATATCAAAAAAGTAAAAATTACTGAATTTATTTAGAAAGGTAGAGAAGTGTAACTCATTATCATGAAATTATTAAATTTATCTAAGAAGATAACAATTACTATTCATCTAAAAAGAAAGGTTTATAAGCATTAATTTTACCTAAAAATGAAAAAAAATAAAAGATGCAACAATTTGTATTACCTTACAGATTTTCATATTGTAAAATTATAAATACGCAAACAATTTTCTGAATAATTTGGTTATAGTCATAATGAAAAATTAAGCGAATTTCGTAATTACATATGTTTTATCAATATACGTATGTGCACTTTAATTACATTACGTTATTTGCAATGGTATGTATTCAAAACTCTCCAATAAAACTATGTATGTATATTAAAATACTCGCGCAGAAAAATAAAGAATGATCTCATAAATGCGAGGTTGCCGTCTATTCTGTATCATATGCCAATTCCCGAGAAATTTCTGAATTGCGATTTTTTATCAAGTAGAACTTTTTTATTAAACGGTTAATATTTACGACTTTTAAATATGTGATTCTTCATTACTTCAGTCTCATATTTTGTTATGATCTTGACAGTAAGTTTTATGCTATACGGAAATTTGTATCGAATAGGTGTTTTTTCGATAACTTTCATCATGGCTGCCATAGTGATCTATGGAAAAATATCCGATTTTTTGATCGATTATACTTCGGGAACTAAACATTCAGAATTGTTCAATTTTAACAGACATACGCATTGTTGTTCAAAGTAGTTTTGCTGAAAGTTCCAAAAACTTCTTGAATGATAGGCGTTTAAGATCTAGCTACCTTAAATCGTTTTTTCGTCATTTTCGAATGAAATCAGTTTCAGTTTTTTTAGGTTAGGAAAAACTATTAGTTTTTCAGAATACATTGTTTACAATATCCTACATCTCAGCATTAAATTCATCTGTGTCATTGCTTGCAATATATTAATAACTTCGTTAATAAACTGTTGCATTAACGACTTATTATTAAACAACTATTAAATTTATGATGCATCAACGACAATATAGTGACGATGACCACGTTCAGTGACAACTCGATTAGCAATTACCTACTAAAGTTGTTGGAGAAAAGCTAATTCAAACAGAACAAAAATACCAAAGCAAATTTTCGTAATAAATAAGTTTTGGTTTATTTCGGTCTTTAAAGAAACTAAAAAATGTTGAATTATTCGGAAATCTGGAGAGAGATGAATTAATATCGCAAGGGTAAATTTGGTTTTGCTGCCAGAATTGAGAAACTTGACATTTCGACTACTGATTGTAGTCCTGTTCACACGATTACAGTTAATGTTAATAATCTACTCTGAATTGGGAATTATACGAATGACTTGCTTTTTAAAACATGTCCAAATTTCATAAAAATTGGAAATGTTCACTTCGGTTTGACTTTTATTTACGAAAATTTTCAAAAGTATTTTGTTCATTGCGAGTTCTCCCTGCTTTTCAGGGACAAACGGGGTTGGAAAAAGCAAATTTAATTAAAATAGCGCGTAAGTATTTAGCAATCCCTTAACATTCACATGCACACATTTTTCTTGATAAGGGAATTTACTGTAATTTGCTACATACGCTTAGATTTTCTAATTTCAATATGACGGCTTGGAACTGGCTATCTTAAAGATGAGGAGTCATTTGATTTGTAAGTAATATCTTACTAGGGGCTTTTGCGATTTATTATTATGAGTTTCAATTTGAAATTTCGGCGGATTTCGAATAACGACCAAAATGCGTGTACTGAATTAATTTAGAAGAAACTAGATATGGCGTTTTTTATGTGTCGCTGAAAATGATTTTATTTAAAAAATTGTGGAATAAAAAAAGCGTTTTCATTGTTGCTGATCGAAATCTGAAAAGCGATTTTATTCGGATTAAATATTAGTATTTGAGTTTTCTAGACGCAGTTAAAATTCTAATATAATATAGTATTTTCGGTACTAAGTTCAGATTTGTAATCACGAAAACCCATGAGTTTCAAGTTTCCAGCGAATTTAATGAATTTAATCCAATTTGTTTGCCGTCTTGGATCCGCTATTTTGAAGTTTGAAAAAAAACATCGGATTTATACTCAGCACTCCTAGAAATATGAAATGTATATTATCATGTTTCCTTCTGGAACTTAATATTTGGAACTTAAAATATAAAAAAAAATTACGTTTCTATAAAACTTGTACATTTAAATACATTCATAGTAAAAGGTTTCATATATCTTTTGAATAGTTGATAAAACTTATAAGTTTATAGAAATTCCTGACAAAAAAATGCTCTATGTATATAATTTTTGATACTATAACAAAAGAAAGACTACTGCATCATCTAATAAATTACATTCTTGTTGATTTTTTTAAGATGGAAAAATTTACATATTTTCTTAGTAAAAGGTTATTAACTATCATTATTGCAACCCACGTGAAATGAATCTATTGAATCTCAAAACAATTTCTGTATAGCATTTCTACAAAGTCTTTACGATAATTCTACAATATTGATTACATAAATTCTGTACGAATTATATATACAAAAGCTCCAGAAGAAATCCAAAAATTTTGATCCATATAGTTTTTTGTTATCCAAGTGTACCGCAGGTACGAGTATTTATTTTTATGTTTATATTGCGAGTCATCAAAGGCAATAAAAATATTATATTCATAGTTCAATATTTTTATTTTTTATAAAAATTGCTAATACCTAAATTGTAGAGTTCAAAAAACAATGAAAGGAAAACAAATGAAAACTAATATATTGATCTTTTTCAACAATAAAAAGTTATCGAAATATTCGTATTAAATGTTTTGCAAATGTTGTTATTGGAGTACACAATTAACGTTTTGACATAATAATATTAATAATTATAATTTTCGTTCACGTAAAATTTCAACCAATAATTATCGTTCAATTTGCGATTATGCTATTAAAAAAAAGGCGAAAAGTCATTCACGCTTATTTAATATTGATGCACACATAGTTATCTTTATTTTTAAAAGCAAAATGTTTAATAAGGTATCAATTTTTTTATTTTGTTATCAATAATACAATGTGGTGTAATTCAAAATGTGAGATTGTATAATTGTTGAAAGCACAAAATAAAAAACTCTTTATGTCTTGCTGTTATTGAAAAATGGGAGTAACACTCTTTGAATTGTTACCATTTACTTACAATTCAGTAGCACACATTTTTTAAATGTAGCATATATTTTTCTGTTATTTAAGACAATGATACTAAATAAAATATATAGTATTACTAAAATAATTTAATTGAGGAGTAACATTAAATCCCACGGTTCCATGAATTTGCCCAGTTAAAATATATAAAATTTCTAAAATATCATAGTTTAACTATCAACAAACAGATTTTTGTTAATATAAACGATTTACTTCATCAAATTAAAATAAACCACACTTATACTATTATTGATTATTTTGTTGAGCGTAACTTATCACGTATAACATCAGGTTTTCGTTGAACTATATTCATACTTATACCCCCTAGTTTTTCTTACAAGAACAGATGACTGGAGAAAAATTTGTAAAAATGCATTTATTTTTTATTCAATACAATTATTTTTTTATCTGTGAAGTAGGGAAACACTCAATCATAAATATTTGTAGTGTGGAGGAATCGATTGTGAAAGTCATCTATTTTTTTTTTAATACTTCGGTGCGCATTCTTGGAAGCCTCTTCCTCTGTCATGCTGGTCTAATTTATTTCACAAACACAATTTTACGTTTGTTTTAAACACATGTTTACTAAATATATTTTTTGAAAATTAGAAAATATGGTTGTTTCATCAATTGAAACATGCTCGTGGTATGTATTAATTAATAGTTCATAAGACAAATTTAAAGATCTGTGTTACAGCTATTTATAGTTAATATTAATATTTTTAATATCTTCATACAGTTCCGTATTATCCTATGCTTGAATTTTCTCTTAACTATTATTTACTACAGATTATTTCATTAGAGTGTGTCCTTGAAAAACTTTAAAATTGAATATTTTAGAACTAACAATAACAGCCAAAATTTGGTTTAAAAAATGTATTCAAAATTGGAGGACAACAATTAGTTAAATAACCAGTGGTAAATATAAATCACCTGAGAACTTTATGATTGTTTCTTTTACCTGTAAGATTAAGCTCATGAAGAATACGCAAAACTAGTCGAACTGAAGGGTAAACTAATAAATTATTGGAGTCAAAAATTACTCGACAATAATATTTAATTACCCGGCTGTTGATTTGTATTATATATTTGCTAATCTGGGATTTAACGAATTCGCCAACACACAATTTAAATTCGAATCACGTTTGACGTTAAAAATAGCTATTTTATTTAAAAGATTATACCAAAAACGCAAACAAAATGACTAATTTCGACTTTTCTATCAATTTTTCTACTCGGTACAGCATACTTGACAATTTTTAGCTGCCGAAAGAAATGGATAGACAAAAATTTCAAAGAATTCCCATTGAGCCTTCAATATGAATAGTTTTAAGGAAAATTATTGGAATTTCGACAGTGGCAACTTGTGATTCTTTGTGTCCATTTTCTTTAAGTCGTTATTAACAACTTCCACATTTTGGTTGATACTGGCAAAGTAGTTTCCTGTAATTGGTTTAAATTGTTATTATTTACCATTAGGTTGACGTTTTGTCAATAAGGACTTTCAAAATACACGTCTCAGCACATCAATAATTGATGAAAAAGTTAAGGAAGTGTTGAATCTTTAATTAGCGATTGAACATTAGAGCAGTTGCTGATGACGACAATCTTTTAAGTCGACAAAGTTTACTCCAAAATTGATTAATCTTCATAAGAAGAATCATCGATATAACAAAGCTCAAGAGCGCTTGGATTACGCCAATGATGATCTGATTTTATAAAAAGGAGATCATAACCATTCTCAGGATATGCCCAGAAGAAACCAAACCCAAAAAAGCACATCAGGTCTAATCAAATGTCAAGGTCTTATGGGTTCACCCATTACGTGTATGACATCACGAGTTCATAGCACAAGGTTGTACGTTCCATTAAAACAATTTATGTCTATTGTGCTATTTTCGGGTAAATAAAAAAAAAAAGTAAAAAAATCAAATGTGTGACTTTTTCCAGTTTTCAAGACTGAAGAGACCCATGAAAGGGCGAAGATTAGCCCGATGGAGGAATTTACAGAAAATAAATAAAAGTCAACACAGCAAGTTCTCAATTGACATTTTTATTATTTCCCAAATGACCGTATTGAGCCGGAATTTCAAAGAATAACTTCAGCTATTTTACAATCTCCTTAAAGGGTCTACACTAATTAGACTTTATAAAAAATCGATTTTTTGTTTTCTGCATTTTTCGAAAGTGAAAATGAATGTTATGAAGAATAGGAATGCATAATGTAAGGTGCAGGCATCGCTGATTAAACACAGGGAATATTTTTGGACGATTTTTCTTTGAAAAAACTTTAAACGCCTTTTTCTCAAAACAACGTTTTCCGATGCCTTGTTTATAAAATCTCTGAAACTACTCGACCGATCCTTATGAAATTATTACCACATATTCTGTACTACTACAGCTACAGCGCATATGGAGGTATTTTTAAAATTGTAATTTTAACTCTTTTTCTTTTGCCAAAAACAGTAAAAAGACATGTTTTTTTTTAAATGCCCGCCATTTTGCCAATTTTCAAAAAATTAAAAATTGGTCGATGTGTGCTATAGCTATTATCATACTGAAGCTAACGCCGTTTAATTTTTTTGTTTCAGACCATCCATTCCAGAGATTTCATAAACAGCGCGGACACACCTTTTTTTAGGACTTTTTTTTTAATCATGTACGAAAACTTACTAAAATGTACAAAAATTTTTTTTTTTATGTATTTCGATAGTGTAAAATTACAGTATAACAACTTTTATATCAATATTTATATTACAAAATTGTTTAAAAATCTAAAAAACTGTTTTTTATTGAAAGTTCTAATTGGGGTAGACACCTTCAATCACCCGCATAAACATTCCCTGATTTGACCCCCACGATTAGCTCAGGATCGGATCCGATCGCCTAATCCGTGCCGGATCAGGATGTTACACAACCTCGGATCCGTATCGGACCCGGGATACGGATGTCCGGTAATCAGGATCTGTTCCTGATCCGGCCCAGATTTGGTTTTGCATATGTACATATAGGTTTACTCGGTAGGTCAGGTAATCCTGATCCGTCCCTGATCCGATTCGTATTTGGATTTCTAATAGATTGTTTACCTTTGTATTCTGAAAGAAATTTCGCATAGGAATTAAAACATACATGAGACGTCTGATATTTTTTGCATTAAGGCCAATACACAAGAAACGACCTTAGATGTCAGCGTAAGAAATGCTATGGCGAAGGATATACGTCTTACGTGTAGTGGCCCTTATCGGACCATGCGTTACGTCACGTTAGGTTATACCAGCCCAATAAACGAGATCGTGTGCAAAAATGTTCATTGTTTTTCTGTTTGAATTCGATTTTTTCCACTTTCGAATGAAATTAAGCAAATTTTAATGCGGAATTAATCGTTTTCAAACGAATATATGCGTAGTATTAAGATTTAGGTTATGTACATCTGTTTGCATGCGAAAATGGCTAAATGTCGAATGCAAATCGAATGCCGAGCCAAATGAAATCGTATGAAATACAATTCATTTTATGCAGATCATGTCAAAAGAACGTATCACATCGAATGAAAAATGAACATTTTTTTCATTCGACAGTTAGCCGTTTTCGCATGCAAACGGATGTACATAACCTCAATCTTAACATTGCGCATATATTCTTTTGAAAACGTTTAATTCTGCATTCAAATTTGCTACATTCCATTCGAAAGTGTAAACAAATCGAATGCAAAATGAAAATCAGTGAAAATATTTGCACACGATCTCGTTTATTGGGACACTACTTGATGTGTATGTAATTACATAACCTATATGTGACATGTCAAAACATAAATATCTAACAACTTTGAGCTAAAATCGACAATATAATATTCTAATATACGACAAAGTCCAAATTATTTATGTTATAATACAGTGTTCAATAGTGAAAACCTATTTCGAAGGTATAGTATTATTATAAATAAATGTCGGATATAAATTAATCGTTGAAAGTTTGACACCTGAAATGTATAGTCTCTGAAATAACAGTTCTGTAAAATATACACTTTATATATTTATAATACTAATAAAGTATTGTATTCCATGCTGTAAATTTATTAAAATTACTACTGAGCCAGTCGAGAGAGAGAGACAGACAGAGAGAGCCTCGACTGACCTATACCGGGTAAAGCTATGCGAATGAAAATCAGGATCGGATCAGAAACGGATGCCGATTGCCTGACCTCCGGGTTCCGGATCCGATTCGGATCCGAGGTTGTGTAACATCCTGAACCGAAACGGATCCGGAATACTTCCGGGCTGAGGGTCCCTGATCCGTTTCGGACCCGATTCGTAGACAAATGTTTATGCGGGCAATAACGATAAAAAATGATATATAATACGATCTACATAAAAAATGACTATCTTACACATAATTACATTTAATAACTACTTAGGATTGTAAATATACCAATTGAAATGCAGCGTTAAGGAAATTTTTAAAAATTTTGATGAAAAATTCAAAGTTATTCCATATAATCTCAAAAGGACAGAAGATTTGACATGAAGTAGTGCAAACCCGCGGAATCATTTTTCGTCGACGCACTTGTTCGCCATTTTTACTTCTCATGCAGTTTTCCTATTTTTTCGTTTACGATTCTCCACTTGGTGCTTAAAATTAAACGGAATAATTAATCTAATTAAATTATCCGTGTTCATTCCCGGCCAGCTTCTTTGCGCAAGTTCCTTTATTCGGACATTTTCTCCTCTCCGGCCATTAACATTTTTTTTCCCAGCAAGTAATTCTTCCTAGCTCATCTTTCCAACCGCCCTCCACTCCCCACTTTCCTTCTTTTGCGTTTCGCTTTATAATTTATTCGATGCTCCAGATTTCTTCCTTTTGCCCCGCGTCTTTTGTTCTTTCGTGGTCAATCGATTTTCTTCTTTCTCATAGTCCGGTTTTTTCTACCTCATTTTATTGATATTGTTTTTCTTATTTTCTTTATGAATCCCATCCTTTTCCGAAGGTTGAATTTTTTTTTTAATGATGAGCCATCCATTCGTTCCGCTAAAATTTGTTGCCATTTTTTTAGCCTCGGAGACGATATATTTTGACATTCATCAATTTTTCATGGTCTCCTCGTTATAAAATGTTGATTTTTTTGTAGAGTTATGGTTTTTTGTACATTTTGAAATGTAGAAGCTTTATGTGAGATCTTAAAGATTTTGATCTAAAAATAAATGGGTGCGGGTCTAAAAACCGGAAAATAAAAAAGCCGACAGTGAAAAATCCGACAGGCAAACAGCCTACACATCAAAAAGCCAATAGTAGAAAAACCGAATGTCGCAATACCGTTAGTAAAAAAACGGACACAATCAAGAAACCGATATTAAAAAAAACCTACAGGCAAAAAGCCGACGCGTCCGAAAACCGACAGCTGAAAAACTAAAATGTCATGATATCGACATTCAAATAACTCACATTTCGAAGAACCGAATGCCAAAAAGCCCACAATCGAAAAGCCGACTGCAAAAAAACTGATACTTCATAAATTGACTACCCGCTTGTCGATGTGTCTATTTTTTTATGTGTCGGCTTTTTGGCAGTCGGTTCTTCGAAGTGTCGGTTATGTGACTGTAGGTATTATAACAATTCGATTTTTCTACTCGCGGCTTTTAGACGTGTCGGTTTTTGTCTATCGGCAAATCGGTATTTTGAATGTCGGTTTTTGGACCTGTCGGCTTTTTGATTTGTCAGTTTTTCAATCCACACCCAAATAAATTTTTAGGATATCCCATATTTGTCACTGTTGATTTTTGGTAAATTTTTCTAAAATATATAGACAAATAACTTAATTTTATATGTAACAACGCCACAAAAAATAATTTCATTACAATTGTTTTTCGAATTTCACCACTTTAAAAAAAAATGACCGAATGAAGAATCGAATGAAGATCAAGATTGCATGAGGAAATTCTGCTTATAAAATACGGAAAACGTTTTTCAGTCGTTTGATGGATGACCAAGAGTGAATGACACTTTTCTATGAAATTGTCACGATTTTCACCATTTTTGTTGATAATAGAAGACGCTTACTTTACTTTTGCATTTCGAGCGCCATCTAGCGGCCAAGAAAAATAATATTTTTGTTAATGTGTTCTTTTCATTTTATTCTTTCGTGGATTTTTTTATATAATAAAATGAGAAGAATGTATTAAATATATATTTTTTTGTTTTTGCTGGCATTTTATATCAGCGAAGGGTCAAAACCTAAAGCGGGAAGGCCCCGGAATCAAATGTTTTAGAATATATTTTTTCTGTAAGTTACTCATAGTATATCGAAAAATATCGTTCGGCACGCGTGCGTAAGAATTCGATTTTACGCACCGCCCTATCTAATCGCATGTTAAAAACGGTGCGTAAAATCGTATTTTACGCACTAGTATCGAAAAATACTAATACAGGCTACAGTTTGACTGCCGCTGTTATTTAATTAATAAATTTTAGCTATTTTTTATCAATTTACTCCCTTATACGTATTGTAGATCTCTGTCATTGTGAAAATAAATCCTCAGAAGTAATTCTTTCGAGTCATTCTGCACCCCTTCACTTTTTTTTGCGTTTGGCTATCAAATTTATTCGATTCTTCCTTTTTCGACTCGGCTTTTGTTCTTTCGCAGTTATTCGATTTCCCCCCTTTTTCCTTCCCCTTTTTATCGATATTGTTTTCCCTTTTTTATGCTGAATCCGGTGGTTTTTTTCGATGGTTCAGTTGTTTTTTCACTTTCTCCCGTCTGTCGCTTGGTCGGTTCGTTTCCTTGCATTTTACGCGGTGTTTTTCTCGGCAGGTCGCACGATTTACTGCGTCGTCCTACTTTGCTACGACGATGTGAACGAACACTTTTTCACATTAATACCGCCTCGGGGTCATGGCGCCGGACTTGCGTAACTTCGATGTACGACGTGTAAGGATGCTCTTCTCGCTCTGGGAGTCGTTTTCTCGAGTGCGTTTGCTCTCCTCCAACCTTTGTGTTGACTTATTTTTTATGTCCGAACCGAGTTTTGCCGGTTTTAGTAGCCGGTGCGGACTTTGTTGGACTTTTTTTAGGGGCCTTCTTGTCGCTTGTACTGTTGCGTTTACGACCGCACTCGATGAAATCGCTGGCGAAGTATCGCGATTTTATTCAACTCATCAAGGTTTGTGACTTTTCGGCAGCATTTTTTTACGATGTGTCAGAAATTATTGTGGCTCTTTTTTTATTTTTTACAATTCTCTTAATCCTGGCATATGATTTCATTTTTACTGTATTTTTTAAATATTTTTAGAAATGCAATAATATATTTAAATTGGTAACATCGTATTTTCGTAATATGGATGGTAAGCAGGTAAAAGAAAGAAGGCGGAGCCTCCCCTCCCCTTTTTCTGACCCGCCTCCAGGACCCCTTCTATTACACAAATCATTATCTTAATTGAATTTGAGATTGTGACATCTTAAAAATTTGATGGATGGGCGGTAATTATTTTCGAAAAGTATTTTCCATTAAATTATCATTTAAGGGAGATGAAGTATTAATTATCGAAACCTCCAAGATTATGACGATTCAAAACATTCATGATTAAAAAATTTATCTTAGGGTAAATAATATTTGTGTACCTTAATACATTTAGATTATTTTTATAGGTGCGGGTCGAAAAACCGACAAATCAAAAAGCCGACAGGTCGAAAAACCGACTGTCAAAAAACCGACAGTCAAAAAACCGACAGTTCAAAAAATGACTGTCCTGACGATGTTTCTATTTTTTTATGTGTCGGATTTATGACTGTCGGTTTTTTGACCTGTCTGCTTTCTGATTTGTTGGTTTTTCGACCCGCACCCATTTTTATTTATAGAAAATTAGTGATTTCTACTATTAAATATTCAACAAGCCAGATATATGTTGACTGCACATGCGGCATACCCTGAATATGCACCATATCGATTACAAAAAAGCAAAATTAAATTTCTGATCTAAAAAAAATTCAATGACAGTCGGAAGGAAGGCAAGTAGTAAATGTTTCTCAGCAGTAACGGTTTAACACCCGGTAACGAGTCTTTATGAAAATATTAATTACTGATGCATTCGGGAAATTACCTTCGGATAAGGTTACTTCTATACTTACTTGGCTTTCGTACGCGCATTACGTATGTAGGTACATGCATCCGTGCATAATGAACTCGGGCGCTGTTCGCGTCGGGCGAAATTATTTTATCGCTCTTGGAAAAGCGAGTTTAACTTCATTAGGCTCTTTTGTTTTCGACGTGTCAGCGGTCGTTTGTAAAAGTGCCGGGCGCACTGTACATGACATCCCGTGACGCGTTAATTTTGCAGATTTTTAATTTGAATTTTCTCGCGTCGCGAAAAAAAAAATTGCAAATGTGGCTGCGCCGGAATTGTTCGAATGGAAATATCGTTTAATTACGGTATGCCTAGCACTCCCAGCCAACCTTTGGATCGGCTTTGAATGCCGGCTCCGTGTCAGATATTCGATGTGATTTCACGTTTTTTTTTCTGTATGCAAAAAAATATTATTCGCCTTTACGCGACTCGATGTTATGCGTGGTTTTTTAATCATTTTGTTATGGTTTCGAAAGCTTTAAAGCCCACGCCGTCGACGAATGACGGCAAATATTACAAGGTTATTTGTAATTTGTACTTTTATCGTGAAAAAATGTCGGTTTTAATTTCAAAAATGCAGTATGAACAACATTTTTTACTGTACTGACCATGTGCTCTTTAAACTTTTCATACAATTCAAGAAGTACTCATCTAGATTTCATCTAAATTAACGTATATAAAAAAAATTATATTAAAGCAATATATGAACAATTTTATCTGTTTTTTTCATTTATTTTTATAATGTTTCGTCTTAATGAGCTGGAATCTGAATGGAATATTTTTTTATTCCTGGTGGTTTTTAACACGAGGCATTTTATTTGTGGTCATAAAATTGGCAAAGCCGACATAGTACACATGAGAATTTGAATTTCAACAGAAATTTGTGCCGAGAAAAAGCAAACAAAACTCGAACGTCGCAATAATTGCGGATTTACATATGGCGAATGTCGCGTGTTTCTCTCTTACGCCCAGGTGGAATGTAACTTTGCAATAATAAAATAAATAATCACTACTTTTTATATTTACCGTTCGTCAATATTTTTGCAAATCAAGATAATCCTTGAAATGGTTCCTTACCTGAAACAAAAAGTACAATGTTTATTAGTTTGATATGCATATCGCCTTGTATAAAAATAATTCATGCACAAAATTTAAATATATAAAAACAGCTGCAAATTTGTATAAAATTAATATTAATCATTCTTGTCATCATTGCGTGTAAAAAATTAGTCTAATTTTGTATAAAGAACCAATAGAAACTTTGTATAACGTTAGCGTACTTTTCACTGCAAGATCCGAAGCGAATGATGCAGAAACGGCGTATCTTTCCTACTAGCTTATAATACATGCGAGAATGTTAGAAAAGAACTTAAATATAAGATATTGAGTTAGAATTACATAAAATAGTTTCTATTACATGAATTTTCTTCCTTCTAGTCGTTAAATATTAAAATTGTTTACTAATTTCGTTTAATACGAAATAAACTAAAAGTTTTTAACATATTTAAACTTCTATACAATTATATTTTTTTCGTAAATTCAGTTACAATAGAACCATCAATGAATTTATGCTTATCACAAATAAAATGTAATAAAAAGACTGTCAAATTCACGTAAAAAATGCTCATTCGTTCGTGAAACACACATCCTCCGGAATTTTTAATTACAAATAAATCGTCCGAATCAATCATCCCCCAGAAAAGTAAATTACTGCAAAAACACAATTCACAGGACGATTGCTCAAAACACATCAAAGGCGTGAACAGGTCGAACCACGGTAATTTCGACATTTTTATCGCACTGTAAAATCTTCCAACTGTTGGTTTTTACGAACCCTCCCGGTTAGTTCATCGCCAAATAAAATCCCAATTTACAAAATCGCCGCCTCGCGTAATTAAAATCTCGGTTTCTCGCCATTACTGAAACACTTTCGCGAGTGGTACTCCCATAAAAAGGTGAAAAAAAAGAACACGTCTGAGGTAGGGAGACGGGGCGGAAAAGTGGTGGGAAAGCACCCCCTGCTGTTTCCCTCGCGATTGGCGAAGGCCAAGAGCCACTCAAGCAACTGGTTACGGCGAAATTTCTCTCCTTGCCGATACTTTTCGATATGTCACGCTCTCCAGAGAAATAACGAGGACCGGCGAGTCACTTGAGCACTGGATATACGACTTTTCAACTATCCCATAGTTCTGCGCCATTATACGCTTATCGAGCCAGCCCACTTATCACGCGGAATCGCGAACCGCAGGACAATGGGTCCTTTTAACCTTCGATCGATAAATCTACGAACTTTACGTTTTCAGTGCGAGCCATTGGATTTCTGCCGGGAACAGAAACGACGGGGGCGGCTGGGGGTACAGGGGGCATAAACGAAAACTCCGCCGAGAAAGCCGGGGACGGTGACGACGAAAAACAGAGACGGCGAGATAGTAGGGCACGGGGGTAGGGAGAGAATGATAAAAGAGAGATGAGGGAGAATATTCGCTAAAGGGAGAGATAACAGCGGATAATGGAAAAGCAACAAGATGAAAGGGAGAAAAGAACATTATTAATGAGTGATTCGAACAAGGGACGAGAGGGAGACACCAGGGAGAACCCAGTCCCAGGTCTTGTTAAAGGGAAAAACAAAGAATTTCGTAAAGGGAACGTTTGCACGCTATAGTAGGCAGGAGGAAAATATGAAAGGCCGAATTCGGGACTGAATGCCGGAAGCGGAACGTTGGCTACAATCAAGAAAGGGGAAACGGACAGATTGAACCTAACCATTTTTCACGCTGCCGAATTGAGGTGAAATGATAATGATCCAGGGACTGTCCCTGACGTTAAAGTATAATAAATAAATGTAAAAATACGGACCGATTCAAAGGGTCTTTCATCTAATGATGTTTTTGTTAGCAAAATACCAATTATTTTTTTTATTCCACATGGACTGATGTAAATGGAGAATCTTACAGCGTATCACTGGAAAAAGTGGTATATGTGCCATTGACAGCCGCTACGTCAAATAATCATAAATTTGTCATAAACGTGTAATTGTGGATTGGCAATTTATCAATATACGGAGGGAAATGCGTTGTCCCGGGTACAATAATTATTATAAGCGATATTATACATTTTCTTAAAAATGAGAATAGTAATAAATATTTTAAAGCATGATAATATATTTTACAGTTAAGCCTTTTTGCCCAAAAGGAGAGAGGCAGGTACGTCAGCATCAGCTCCATTTCTAGAGTAGAAAAAATTTTTTTAATTTTTGGAAAATACGTTTCCGACTATTTTGAGGTGTGCTCCATTGATTCCCGTCGAAAAACTGGCCAAGAAACAACCATTTCTGCAAAAAAATGTTAAAAACAAAAAAAAGGCCATGTTTTTAGGTCGTTTTTTTTTAATTTTTCACTTTTTTCTCTACCGAAAAGGATTTTAATTAATGAAATGCGTATATGTAAAAAGTGATCCGAATTGTTGAACATAAATATTATACTAATAGAATATTTTTTAGCAGCAATGACCGATTCAAAATGGCCGCAAAACGAAGCACGTTTTTTCAAAATTATTATTTCTTTGAAATAGAGAGCGTAGAAAGTTTTTTTTTAGTAATATAATGATGATATAAATATTGACTGGTTATGGACGAAAACTATAATAATTTTGAGTTCATAAATCTAAAATAGCAGATCCATAATGGCCACCTTATGTAAATTGTACCTCTTAAATGAATCGTTCCATAAATGTGTTTTAAAGTTGAACATATATGTTACATAATTACGAACATCATACATATTCTGACCTGACAAGATCAAAATCGTGGATTCAATATGGCCTCCAGTACACGGCATTGAATTTTATACACACTTTACTTTCGCTAATTAATAATTTTGAAAAAATTTGCTTCGTTCCGTGCTCGTTTTGAATCGGCCATTGCTTCTAAAAAATATTCTGTTAGTATATTATATGTTCAACAATTGGTATCACTTTTTATACATGCATTTCATTCATTAAAATCCGTTTCGGTGGAGAAATCGTGAAAAATAAAAAAAAATGACCTAAGAAACATGATAATTTCTTTTTATTTTGCAAAATTCGTTTTTGGCCATTTTTTCGGCGGGAATCGATAGAGCACACTTCAAAATAGTCGGAAATGTATTTTCCTAAAATTACAAAAAAAATCTTTCTACTGTAGAAACTGAGCTGATGTTGACGTACCTGCTTCTCTCATTTCGGGCAAAAAAGGGTTAAGTACAATCGAACCTCCTTTAACGAATGCGCCGTTTTCGAATATGCAGACGTTTCCGGTATCCCCACTTCAGACCTCTTTAGACGTTTCGAGGATATTGGGCTTCCGCGACGGAGAGAAAGTTGGAGGTGGAGTGTCGATATATTCGTTAGCGGGAATTTGAATGTAGTATTGTGCTGCTGTGTGTTAATTTATAAAATAAAGTTTCTTTTACTAAAAAAAAAACAGCAAGAATTCTCAGACGATAGAATTAGGCATTACTAAAAAACGAAAGGATATAAACATTTAATCTCGCATTTTATATATACGTACAGCATGTCTCTGAATAGTAGCTTAACAAATGGCAATTGTTATTAAAAGTACACTAAATCGTAGTACAGTAGAGTCCCGGTATATTTACCCAATCGCTTCCTCGCCTTCCTCTCCCATCTCGTTACATTTATCAAAAGAAGGGAAGCGCCGCTTCTCCCACTCCTCTTACTCGCGTTATGCCCATGACGTGACAACAGACCCTTCCTGAGGCCTCAGCCCGCAAGGTGGGGGAAAACGAGAGCGGCGATAGGTAAATATCTCGAGAGAGAACCGGGAAAATATGTTGGGACCTAAATATAACTGTTATATAATTGTTAAAACTGTTTTCGTTCTATATTGATTTCTTTTTTAAAAAATAAGCGTATTTATCCAGATTTTTAAGAAGGATTCTTCGTATATGCTCAAAAAACAACCTGTTTTACATTCGCAGTTTGAATTGAAATATCCTCAATTTTGGTTCAAATTCATGGATTTTAATTTATATTCAATTCAATGCTTACGCGTATGTGGTCTGCATTTAGTAATTACCGGTTTTATTATATCCTGTCAATCAATTTCGCGGTTTACGGAAAATTCTCATGATATTCGTAATTCACCCGTCGATAGGCATATATCACCGGGTGTCCTACTAAATTTCAATATTTTTTGTTGAAATAATGTTTATATTACCTTTCGGGGTTGGTTTAAATTACGATTCTTAAATTAATTTGTTTTTGTTTTTCGATTATACATTTGTCAGGAATTTCAATTTTTGAAATTTTTTTAGATGATTAAGTATACTCTAACAAATTATTCAATTACTAACTTAAATAACATTAGTATTATTAATGGAAAATGTTGACTTTTAACTAGGAATTATAGCAACTGATTAGTTATTTACATAATTTGCAATACTATGATAATACAAATATTTATATTGGTTGAGTGATGAATTATTGATAAATATTTCGCACCTGTAGAGGGTTTCAAGCACCCCGAAACGTTGTGATACATTTTCCGGGCATAAGCCGCAACAACTCTCTAAACCAATATTAAGTCAAAACTTGCTCCATAATACTAATAATTACAGAATTAATTCCAAATATTGATTTGGTGATTACTATTCATTTTAAATTTTCTTATTCAATGCAATAGTAAAGATTTTTGTTTAATATTGACATTTAATTACATGGTTGATAATGTTTCTAGTATTTATTTAAGGAAATTAAATGCTGACACAAATCCTATTTAAAAACAATCTATTTCTTTAATATCTCATTTTGACCGTGGTTTGTTTAGTAAATATCCACATTTTTTCTGTATTTACATACGTACAGCCTCATTAAAGGATTTCCTTATATGCATTAGAGATTATATCGATTTGCTATTAAAGTTTAGAGCTTTCAAAAGTCAATACTAAACAAATAAATGAGGGAAACTTGATACTAGAGAAAGATTGTGAATGTCAAATCAAGTATCAATGAATTGGAAATTTAACAAATTAATTTATCCATTACTAAATAAGTTAAAGAATGTGATACCAAAATTGACTCTATCTTATAGTCATAATTTGATTAACTAAATATTTCGTTGAAAAAAGAATGGAGTTTTAAGAACTTTTCATTTTAGCATTTTTTTACTTAGACCGTCCGAAAATTTAAAACAAAATTTTCATTGAGGACGCCATTTTGAGGTCCTTGATGCGTGTCATAAAACCAATATTGTTTCTAAAATTCAAATATTTTGACCACCTATTGTACAATAGAATCCTAATATTCGAACGGCTTCGAAAAATAGACACGATATAATATTTCCCCATTTATATAAATTTTTTCAAGTTTGTCGCCATATTGGAATTCCTGATGGTTAAAACTCAATCTTGATCTCGGAATCATTAAGAAAAAGTACCTTTTATTGTATTGTTTGCAAATTCTAAGATAATTTTGTTCCAAGGAAATTTTGTCTAAAGTATATAGTTTTCGACAAAAGAAATTATTTTTGAAATCTAGAAATGATTAATAAGTTTGTTTCTCAAAAACTATAAATTTTAGAGAAAATCTTCTTAGAACAAAAATATTTTAGAATTAGTTAAAGACTACTCTCAATATTTTTCAGATTTTTTAAATTACTTTTGTCACAATTTCGATTTTCTTAATTTTCGAAAAATAACAAATTGTATCAACACATTCTGAAAAAAATTGAGAATATTCTTTGACACATTCCAATCAATTTTTTGTTCTTAGAACATTTTTAGAGTTTGCAGTTTTCATGAAAAAATGTTTAAAAATTAAATTCTCACTTCGGTCTCCATTTTGTGATCCTGATGTTAGTTTTTTAATATTTAAAAAATATACCTTAATACTAAAACTACCTTTAGCATAAGAATTTTGTACCGGCAAATACTCTTTCGATGATAAAAAAATGTTTTATAAAATAGTATCCCTGATTTTTTGCTTTTTTTGACATTTAAATCGTGATATTTAATTTTGTAAATAAGATAGCTCAATTTTGATAATAGCATTTGAAATGAGCGATCTTGGAAATTGCAAAACACACACTTTAATTTTTTTGAACTTTAACCCTCCTGAGCACGAGTTTTTCTTTTCCATATGAAAACAATGTACATAGTTTGGACGA
The DNA here is from genome assembly GCA_030407085.1 of Trichopria drosophilae. NCBI lineage: Eukaryota > Metazoa > Arthropoda > Insecta > Hymenoptera > Diapriidae > Trichopria > Trichopria drosophilae. Next base: position 19,189,927 of record CM059584.1, on the reverse strand, counting down.
ATATACTCGTCCTTGTGCACAGGAGGGTTAATGGATTAATCTCTAAATAATAATAATAATAATAATAATAATATTGTCTTTATGGTACACGAAATATACAAAAGGCGAGCCATAGCACAAGCTGCTTTATAGTCTGACCTACAAATATTGTTTTGAAGTAGACCTTAATTCTATAGGTAGACTATTGAATAAGGTAGCAGCTTGACACGAGAAGGAGCGTTTGAACTTAGCAGATGAGTGAGAAGGGGTAATATTATTTAGGAAATGTCTTTTTTCAATTTCCCATATTTTCGAATGTTTTAATTTTGCCGATTACTAATCTGAAAACTTACTTATCTCTTAATTTCTGTGATCATTGGAAAGTTTGGAAACCGTCTGTATTCGCATTATTAAAAACTGTGAACCCGAAGTGTCAAAACTCGTCGCAGAAATGTTGGAAAATACAAGAAAGGACATCTGGACGAGAGTGGCAAGCGGGAAAACGAGGAACGTAGACAAAACGGGAAAAATGACACGGAGGCGGAGAAGGCATAGAAAAAGAAAAGAGAAGCAAAAGGTGGCGATGCAGAAGCGGATCAACGGCACCAGATGGGATAACGAAACGATATCGTGTCGTCTCCGAAAGGACGAAACTCACCAGGGTTTCCATTCGGGCCACTTTACACTCGAGTTTGCTTATATATCTTTTTTTTTCGAATTTCATTGTTCACTGACGAATCATCGATTGTCATTATATGCTCGAATGAAAACCTCTTGAAAGACTTGACACCTCTCGGCCAACCACAATAACGACAAAAGAATTCCGATCTGAATTCGCGATTAACGATCCGAATCGATATTTCTGTTAACAAGACGTTTTTTCTAATGATTTTTACGCTTATTTTTTTTTCAGAGACGGACAAAACAAATTTACACGTTATTAATTTGCGCGAAATTAGTATTTTGGATTTTTAAGAAATTTTCTCTTTCGAAAGATTTGTCAACTTCGTAATTTATCATCCGATTCGGTTCAATAAGGAAGTGCGAAGATAAAATACTTGCAGGGGACAGATTTCATAGATATACAATACCACACGTAACAAAAGATTTCAAACTTTAACGTCGGCTTGGCTGATTTTCAATGCGAATCAATTTTTCAGAAATTGCCCCGGTTTTGTCGTATATTATGCTGGAAATCTACGAAAGTTATAAACTGATATAGGGTGCCTGGACATTTATAAAATATTAATGTGGAACAACGCCTGACAAAAATATCCCAAAATTTTTTGAACTCCTTTTCAAATTCCAATAGTTTCCTTATTGTTACCGATAAAACATTAAACTTTTACTTTACTTGAATGCAAAATAAAATTAAGAAAAGAAATATTTATTTAAATAACATATTTTCTAAAATGCTTTACGTGATTTCACAACCAAATATCTGATTTTGATGTGCAGTTTGTAATCTTTTTATATACTGGTAATGTATCGGCTTCGTGTCATCTTCAACTAGGTTGGAGCAATTCATCGATCAAATATTTCTGACAAGCGAGGAAAAGGTTAATCGGTTTCGACAGGTGGAATTTTGGTTCAGTGTTTAGTGGTAGCTTTAAATAACTCGATCAAATGATGAACTATAATTAAATAAAATTATTAATCGTCGTTTAAATTTGAAAATTTTAAAACAATAAATTTTTCATAACTTCTGACAATCTCGAACATTTTTAAAATATCTTTTTCGCTACTACTCTAAAAAATAAACGAAGAATTTGTTTAAAACATTTCAACACCATTTTAATAGTTTTTTATAAATATTATAAAGGCAGCCAAGAAATGGAAAATAGGATAACTCTGAACATAAACCTCCGATAAATTACAAAATTTCAAAGTATCATTGACGTCACAAACATATGATAATAAAAGATGCGTAATTCACAAGATTTATCGGCCGATAAAAGCTTTCCTGTCCCTTACTTTTCGCTCAAGTTCATCGTCGTTAATTTTATTGTTGGAAACTTCTGAATACCGAGGCTTTCTGAATTTCGCGTACATCGGAGTATAACATCTCACTGCACATTACATTTTACACAGAAGGATGCGAAACTTTCCTTTTGTAGTTAATTATTCCAAAATGAATTGGCAAAAGTTTACTTCAAACTATAAAGTTTTGCCGAGTTCTTCCAAAGTACATGCGGTGGCGCGATTTTTTGTGACACGGATTCATTTCCGAAAGATAATCTCGGAAATTTTCCTTTCCTTCTCATACAGATTGTTTCCGTTGCAAAAAGTGTTTTCTACTTTAAGCTTTCCAATTTTGAGTATTATTTTGTTTCTTCGTTGTGTGCTATGTTCGCGTATTATTTACTGATGTAATACTTCCTGTTCAAAACATTAAATCCGACATTTTGTTCAAAGGATTTTCTTTCATATTTTTTATTTTTATTTTTATCGATATTCAAACATTTGGACGCTAACAACAAAACGTAATGACAGTAAGTAATTTTTCTTCCGTTAGGCGCCATTTGTTGTAAATCTTAGCTATAGCACTTTGCGATTATTTAGTGAGTCTCGATTTGATAATCTTCCTTTTTAACTTTTTGTAGTAAACTTTTGTTTTATTAAATGTTGTTATTTTTATGTATTTTTTTTCCACATTAATTTATAATAATTATTTTTATATTCTTTATTCATTTTTTGGCAATGTAGATTTTACTTGGCACGATTTTATTTTTATGGAATAACAGTATTTTTTGGAGTGCAAATAGATGCTCAAAAATGGGTAGAATCGAATGTTTAACCCTTTTGAGCTTCATTATCTCAATCTAAAGCAAATTGGCTATGTTGTCGGTTATATTTAGATTCTGGAGCTAAAATACTATCAAAATCGACTGCTTATTAGGGCAACAAAATTTTGTTGGGCTGGGTAACAGTCGATAGTTACTTCTGGGATCTATTAATAAATTATCACAGTTATCGATAGTCTACTTATTGGATACTCAACATTGCCTATTGGGCTAAAGCAGATGATACTATTTGTGTACGATTCAACTACATTGATCTATTCAACTTAATAGTTGCAATTTAAATTAATATAGAAAGTAAATAGCAACTATTGGCCATTAACTATATACTAAATAGCCAACAATAATTCCAAATAGTTGAATTTCCATAGAAACAAATGCTGCAAAATTTGTGAGTTTCCTTTTCTTCGAAATGGAAGAGATTTGATTAAATTGACAATTGGAACGGCAATAGCAACTATTTGATGTTAACAATTGTTATTGTAGGTTTCTTTCGCGGTGTATTGAAAAATAATTGAACATATCACTGATCCAGCACATAGTGATCAATTATTATTGGAAATTATTAGACGAAAGTAGACGATACTATTTAAATATAATTACATAGTACACAATAATTACTATTAAAATATATTGATTATGAATGGTCTACTAATATCTAGTGACGTTTGGACATTGAATATTAATCAATAGCTCCGAATACTTTAGTCGAATTACATAAAATAGAATTAGAATTCAGCTGCGTGGTATCCAATAGTTATAATTGGTTATTTTTGGGAACCGTTAGGCTCAATACTCCAATATATTCTTTGTGCATTGACCTAGTAATCAGTAGTTAATATTTTAAACTGTAATTCGATAACAGTAAAGAATAGTTACAATTGGAAACTAATAGATAAAATTACACGATATTACTCATATTGTGGTTCAACTGTATAGTTGCCAACAGAGGTTGCCCAAAGGACGAGTGTCCATGGTCGCGATTAAAAATTGACTTGTACTTATAGGTGTTAAATAATAACAAATCAATATTAATATTACATACGGGACATAGTGTATATTGTAATTGTTATTCAAATTTTTATTCGGTATTGTTTTGATTTCATTGATTGTATAGCTTTTGAAATTGACTGATCGTTTGTACTGAAATTGACTACAATCTGCTGCTGTTGAGAACTATTATACTCTAGACAAAGACATTATTCAAGTATTAATGAGTTACAGTTACCATTTGAAATTACTGGCCAGTAGCAAATAATATTCGACAACCAGTAATATGCATAATACTGAATAGTAATTACTGTTGGGAACTATTAAAAAAAAATAAACGGTATTATTCGTATATCGTTGTAGTATACAATTGCTAATATTTGCTATTGAAAATACTATTAAAGGAGTTGCCAGTTTTAAAGACCTTACAAGTTACTATATGACAAGACTAATAATAATAAATGGTTGTTAACCAATAGTTTCTTTCCGTACAGAAAGACGGAGTCTAATTTTTATGTTTTGCCTTTAAGTCACTCCATCCTCTTCAAAATGAACGAAATGTTACTAAATTTACCAGTGAGAGCACACTATGGAAAAAATTATACAATAACCTATCTTAATCATTCACTTATTTAGTATTAGCTATTTACAACGGACTTACTGAGAAATATTAAACAATAGTCGAAGATATTATATGAACTCTTGACGTACGTAGTAATGAATAGTTGCTATATTAGTAAATATTAGACATTATTCGTCTACTCTTTTACTATATAATTTTCAATAGCTATTACAGAAATTATTGTTCAGAGACACCAGTGTCCCACCTAGATGCTATTGATTTTTTAAGGTTTATGAACAGCTAGTTATGATTTGTTGAAAATTTAAGTTCAAAAATTTTTGTTTACTCCAATAAGCGTTAAAAAATAGTACATTACGATACAAGTGCGCTAAGTAAATACTTAGCGCACGGTGCACGAATGTTCTACTTTGCACACGGAAAACAGTGTGCTAAGTGAGCACTTAGCGCACGGAGTTAAAAAAAATAACATTACAAAGTTATCTAAAATAATTATTGTTAACAACAAATTAGTACCAAAAAAGGCATAATTTTTAACAGAAATTTATGCCAGGAAGAACTAATCGCTATTATTATTTGAAATTTGGTATGCCGGCATTTTTGATGTCGCTGATTACGAATCCGGTGTCAGATTTTCAAAATTCAGAATGGCGGATACAATATGGCCAATAAGAATCTTAAAAAATTATGATTTTGTCCAATATTTGGTATATACGGGTTTTTGATGTCACTGATTACGAATCCGGTGCATCTAACAATGATGTAAATCTATTTATAGGCATTGCGGGCAAAATATATGCATCCCTGTCTTGTGGCTTCGTAAACCAGTAATCTTTGTATGATTGTGATTTTCTTATGCCCATTATTTCGTAATAAGTCGGCATAATGGTTTTACAGTGGTTTAATAACAGGGAGTTTAACATAAATATATTTTTATACAAATTTTGATTATTTCAATGATTTGTGATCAAATACTCAAAAATCGCCAAAAGTAAAAACATTTTTGTTTTAATTTTTGTCCTGCTATTTTGAATTTCGAAAATCTGACACCGGATTCGTAATCAACGACCTCAAAAACTCAAGTACACGAAATTTAAAAAAATTCCATTTCTGGAAAAATTCGTGACTGATAGGGTTGAAGAATACTGGAAATTTAATAATAACTAATAGCTCCTAATAACTCATTTGGATTGGAGAAAATGGTGCACAATTCTTAATTTTCCACTTTAATTAATTCCATCGTCTTCCAAATTTCACTGAATTTGCTACCAAGGATGAGATAGTTAAATTTTTTAATATGGTGAACAATTAGACATTTTTTAATATGGTGAATAATTTTTTAATATGCTGATATGATTCGCCACTACTAGCGACTGATTAATAGTCAACCAAAATACACGAACAAGGCACGTGCCTAGAGCCCCACCTAAAGAGGGGCACCAACATTTTGGCAATTAAAAAAAATTACGTAAAAAGATTAAGTGTTTAGAATGATTCCAATAAATGAGGTTTAATATAAGAGAAAAAGAGCATCTCAACCCAATAACCATTTACAGGGACAATCATATCCAAACGCTTTCCGTATGCATCGACATTAACATTTCGATACAGATCTTCTGGTGACAAAGTAGCCGTCGACTGTATTATTATTGTAACCAAATATATTAACATTTTAAAATACAAAATAAATATAATATTAAAGAAAATATACCCCGTAGAAGATCGGAAATGCAAACATATCTGGAAACATAAATGTCAAAAAACTGACGATAATATGGAATAGTCTTTATAATATTTATTTTTATTCTTGTAGAATTATTCATTCGATCATGTTACTTTCAACAGGGTTTTATTAAAAAAAACAAGCTTTCATCAAGATTATTTAAAGGAATATTATAATAATGTTCGTCAACCTCTTTTTGTGTGTTTTTGGATAAAACTTCGATTTAAGGAGGTAGTCTCATAAAATAATTGTCTGATGAAGTCTTTCATTTTTGTACCAAACGTTAGTGACGTTGATATCAATTATTGATGGTTAAAATGTCCGAATATCATAATCATCTTCAAAGTTTCACTCTTTAACATGTAAGCCTTTGGTAAAATGATAGAATTATTTTTTAGAGAAGAAAATGGAGAAAACTAATAAAAAATCTTAAAAGAATGTGAAAAAAAAATGTAAACATTCCAATGACTAATTAATTTATAAATCGTGTCAGAAACAAAACTAATGGAAACACAACAATACAAATTAATAAACGTAGAGTACACAGTTGCACATACAGGATGCACGTCGGCGAGCGGGTCATAAACATCCCATGTTAAAGAAGTAACTAGATCAGTCGACTAATCACGCGGTATTTAGGCCTTGTCGACTTTGCCACAATTCTTAATTCTGTTTATTTATGCATTGCGAGGAGTTAAAAGACTGCTGCAGCAAAACCTAGTTACCACGGGATTAATCGACTGATGATCTAATTACTTCTTTAACATGGGGTTCCTATGACCCGCTGGCCGACGTCCAGCCTGTATGTTATGATTGTTGTTGGTAAGGGAGTCAGGGAAGGGAATGGGTGCCTTTTAATTACTAGTGCCTAGGGCACCTCGAAGTCTTAATCCGGTCCTGTAACTTTCTGAATACGGTACAACCTTGCTCGTCTAACATGTTCACTCTTACTCTAACTTTGACCTCGATATTTCGATATTGTTTTAACCATGTCCACTATGGCGTCACGCGAATGTGATTGGTTCATTGTGAATACATGGAAGGAAAGAAGTCTCTGTCCACTGTCGAAATAGAGAGGTCCGGCATTGTGGAACTAGCGAGGTTGAGGGATAATGCAAACATCTTATTGCACTTCCTCCCCCGTGTATGATTATTTAAGAAATACTCCACAGTGCACATATTAAAAAACATAACAGTGTGCACATCACACATCTGTTATGGTTCGATCCATTGAAACACACGTCAGTGAATTATAGGAGAATTAAAAAATATCAGTCTCCAGTAGTAACAGATCTTTATTCAACACGCAAATCCCGGCGGTATCACCACTTGAATCGCAGGCAACCAGCTGTTAGCGTCGTTACATCGATTACATAGAGCTGGTCTAAAAAAGTGGACGTGGGCTACCCCTTAAAAAACCCGGGTACATATAGATCATCTATAAAAGGTATTTTGCGGTCGAGGAAGCTTTCGTTGGCAGAAGCAGCGGGTATTTGTATACTATATATATATAAGTACTAGCCCTGGGAAGCACTGGTGGGTATATAGACAAGCCCCGGCGTTGCAGGGTGCAAGTCCCCAATGAAACTGCTTCGTGTTTCGGGATGGCCGGCCAAACAAGGAACTTTGCTCGGCGGACAGAAAGGGATCGCCCCCTATACATATGTATACAGGGCGAATACTCAGGAGTATAATATCCATAGCGTCTGGGTCGTATAGTGCACCTCAGAACATGACTCTTAGACCGAGTTTGCGCGTATTGCGCCACGTCATTGTTGAAGTATACGGAACCGGGTTACGAGTGATATTGCCTCAGCGTACCTGCTAAGACGGGCCGAGAGCCAATTCCGAGGAATGTTTTATCGGTACTAAAAAATTACATAAAAGCGGTCATTTTTACTGCGGATGCGCTCCGAAATTTTTCATGAAATTCTTCCCGACCAAAGGGCGCTCCGCCGAAAATCAGTATGCTGCGAGCTTCGTTTGACACCTATTTATGATGATCGTAGGAAGTGACGTCACGGAATTGCCCGTTATAAAAGTGGACATACACGAGTTAACGGGCGACATCTATTTCTTGTTTTATTTGTTGCTCGCTGCCCGATGTCGCTTGCTCGTAATGTGTCGCCGGGATGAAAAATCCTGGGAAAATGAAAGAAGAGCTTCGAATTGTAAAACGGATCATGATTTTCATTTTTGGTTTTAATTCATTGCGTCGTTTTCAAAATAAAAATTTATTACTTCTATTTCTCAGTCCATACCGACTGGCCAAAAATCCACGACCCAGTAGTATATGCAATAAAAATATTACATAATTTAATTAAATCTCTTAAATATATTACTTCATACAATTGACAACAGTTCCCAATATATTCTCACAGCGATAAATTAAATGCGATAGTTCCTTAACTAAACCAACATAAGTTCAATGTTGTGTACAGAAAGGGAGGTTACGAAGTTACGAGTCGGTCAAATATCGGTGAAATACTAATATCTTCAATCGTAACCAATCTAACCTAACTTGTCTAGAAGCTACCTGTGTTGGCGCTAAATAGGTTCTCAGGTGGAATACTGAAATGTGGGCGATTAATTGTTTATATAAATTATAAACAAATTTGTTCTTTTTGCTCAGGAACTATTTTTTCGTGTCTTTATTTTGTTGTAATTTAGGACAGGAATGGTCCTTAGTAACTTTCCTGTCGGACGACAACTTTACTAAATAAAAATTCACAAAGTTTAAAAAAACATTGATTTTCTCTATTGTCGACGCGGTACCACACCTATACCGTATGATTTTTTTTTATTACATCCAGGCTTAAAAAGTTTTCTTCTATTACTGTACTTTAAGAAAAATAAATCGATTTTGACATTTTCATAGTTTGGAGGCGATATTTTTCGCCGGTTTCGCAGTGTGTATATGCAATCTGACATTAACATTCTAGGATGGAATAATATAAAGTGGCCGACTGTTCACAACAATTGTTTATAACAATCGGTTGTTAATTAATGTAATCATTTTTGTTGTATTTGGAAAAAATGTTCATGTTTTTGTGCGATTTTAATCTCTGATATAGGCTGTAATATTATGAAGTCTCCGATTATCTGTAGCAATTTATTTATAGGGTAAATGGTACAGTAGTCGGCCAGTTAAGGCTATGATTTCAGTGAATTTGACTTTAAAGCGCAAATAAACAATAGGAAAAAATTTAACATTAGAAAATTTGTCTTAGAGGTTGTCCAATATTAGTATGCATACTTTATAATAACGAAAAAATAATTTTTAGGTATCAAAAAAATTACATTTTAAAAAATTATCAAAATTGACAGTAGTCGGCCATCTGAAATAATGTATTTGGTAAAATTAATTTCAAAAGTGCAATGCGTATTGTTTATTTTTTTGAACGAAAGAATATTGGTCTTGAGGGTTGTCTTTAAATAAAACCGGAGTAATATGCACCAAAAAGTATTTTTTACGTATTAGAAAACTGTGTTTTTGAAAAATATCGAAAACGACAGTAGTCGGCCAAGTGAAGCGGACAGTTGTCGGCCACTCTTCAGAAACCTTTAAAAAAACTAATAAAAAATTTTGCTATTAATTGTGCTTAAACATACTTATTGATACGGGTTAAACCGAAACGTAAAGAAAAATAACGGGTTTGTAAAATTTGTTAAATCCTAAATAGCTCACGTAAAGTGGCCGACTACTGTAGGGTGGCCGACTACTGTACCATTTACCCTATATAACAATTGGTTGTTAAATAGTGTAGTACATTTTTATGTTTTATGTGATTTTAATCGAAAAGCTCCATACGACATACAAAATAGTGATTTATTTACGATTCCTTCCCCTGTTGTTTATATTGTGTTGTTGAAAATATTTTATTTCGGATTATACACGCCAAAAAAATGTAACCCAGAAACTGGACTGTACTTTGCCAAAGGTTTTAGTTGCGTTTAATACAAATATAACCGCAGAATTGTTCCATTATGTCAAGATTTTGACATATTGTAACCTAACAGTCAAACAAACTACAGTTTTTTGCCATTTGCAGTAGGTCTATTCATCAGAAACCTGAATATATAGTTTCGAAGGTTTTTGAGGAGCTGAATCCAAATCTAGTCACAGAATTGATCTGTCTCATCAAGATGTTAAGATATCATAACGTAACAGTGCAAAAAACGAAAATCATAATTGTGTCTTGATAAAAATTTCGATAACTCGATGAAAAAAAAACATATCAAAATTAACAAAATAGCATTTTAAAGCTGATGAATAGCAGTTTTAGTTTTTGCCAAAATTCGAACCAAAATGTTGTATCGCCACAAAAACGTGCGATGTTGTTTGCACTTTTATGTTCGGATATCTATAAAAATCTTGACGTGATAAAATATTTCTGCGTCCAGATTTAGATGTTAAATTCAACCACATCCAAATCAGATTCTCTTCGTTATGTTCCGCATGTTTTGCGATGTGAATTTCAATATTCGACGAGTTATGGGCGTCGCATTAGTTTTCATGCAATATCACAAGAAATGTTTTCTATCTATATAAAGTTTGCTTTGTGTAATAGTTTCCCGCATAAGTTAGATGGAACTAAATGGTATTAAAGCGAAATTGGTTACCGACACTTTCTGCGCATAATTAAATTAACATTTCAAGCTCTAATTCTTAAATATATTTTCTGAAGAGGGATTCAAAATTGGGTCCAATCTGTGTAGACTTTTTTAATATATATTTGATACTTTTTTACTAAATTCTGATGACCAATTGTACTTATTTTGAGTATTATAATTTTTATATTATTCATGGCAATTTTAAGTATATGGAAGAAGAGTTCTGATATAATCTCAAACGCATTACAAGATGAAATCAATGTTAATGTGTGCGACATGAATGTATTGACTAGATGATTTCGTCTTATCGTTTGCTCGTCCGTGGTTCAATAATGGAACGAAGAATTTGAGGAAATTTATCAAGACGAGATTATTATTATGATGTTTTAAAATGTAAAGTTATTCAGATTTAACGAGATTTTAACGGGCGGCGAGACTTTTTCTTGAAAAGTGATATTTACAATGAACTCGATATTGCTTTAATCCATTAACCTTCAAGAGTCCGTGATTTTTCTTTAACATTTTTACGATTACTTTAGAAGAACGTTTAGAACAATTTTGCAATCAGTCAATCTTATCGGAAACATCTTTGACAATTTACATAAAATCAAAATTTATTTCGATTAGTTAGTAATGTGACGAAGTAAAATCAGATACGATATTCCAAAAATCCTACCCCGATATAAGGTGCAAAATAGTATTTGGCGCTCAGAATGTAAGAAACAAAATTTATTCTTAAAATTCCTTACACTAATCTACATGACCCAACACATGTTCAGTATACTAATTGCTCGAAGAGTGAATATTCTACATTTTAAGTTTTCTACTCGAGAGCAAGCTTTTTATGGAGTATTTACAAATTTACGAATAAGCATAATAACAGATTCGAAAATTTCTAATAAATATATATTACTCGTGATGTCTTGCAATAAATTGTCGTATTTTTGGTATTTGATGTCAATTACAAATTACAGAAACATAATTTATTTCATTCCATTCGAAGAAATTCATATATTAATCCAGTAATAAAATTATACAATTGTTAATAATTGTCGATAATGGAAATAGTTAAACCATTGATATTCTTACTGCGTTTGTTAAAATTTCTTTTATTTATATTTTTTTACATATATATGGGACATTCTTTTACAAATCGAACACTCCATATTGGGTACCATTTTTAATTTGCTTCTAAATTTTTTTATGCGTTCCTTATACAAAAAAAGTCGACACGTGTTTCTGGATTTTTTTTTTAAATCAATATTTTCGAAAATATGGCGGTTTGAAATTTGTAATACTCTCCAATTCTGCACTTTTTGAAATTGCCATAACTCCGGTTCTAATTATCCGATTGACTTCAGCCGGGGCTCATTTCAAAGGTAATGAAATTGTCTTTATTTCTATATGCGTAGTTTTTAAAATTGTTGCTAAAAAGCGATTGTTATAACAATTGAATATTATAAAGTCCATTTACTGCTCGAGGCCGACAGTATACAAATTTTATTATTGCACCATTGAATTCCTCGGGAAATTTCCTACAAGAAACATATTTTTCCAGAATGGCGATTTTACATCTACTATGTCAAATAAATTAATTTCCGACGGCAGATTACGCTCCGTAGCGCGTGGCGCTATGGCAAGACGAGAGAACACGCGTAACGAGTTGCGCAGTACATGCGTTCTTCTAGTAAAGGGTACAAATTGTTACAAACATTACTAGTGTGGTATTAATAGTAATAAAAGTAATAATATAATTATAATAAGGGATAACGAAATATTGATCTGTTGTAAATGACGAAATTTATAATGAAATATATTTAATCTATTATTAATATAATAACGTTAATAAATTAAAATACGATCCCGTCCGGTAGTTATCGGCACGGTTAGCGGAGATATGTGTGGTAGTTTCGTCTTTAGTACTGTATTCTTTACCTAGAAGTCATTGAACTGTTGACAACAGCAAGTAAACAGCTAATACATATTTGCCTGTTGAATTTTATATACGATTTGTGTGAGCATAAATAAAGGTTTATCGTAAAACGGATACAGTGACTAAATCTACTTTTAAGGTTTATATTGTGCAATAAAATGTAAGTAATATAGTACTTTTCAATAATTAAATGTCTTATTCAGTACGTTTCTTTAATAATTTGACATGCATAATATATTTACTGTAGTACTGCAGATTGAATTATGCCTAAAGTACCGCAGAAATCTAGTCTGTCAAAACGAAGGGGTGATTCATGCTTTAATCTGTTTAGTTTACCAAATCATTCATGATTCTGTAACTTATAAGCAATGGACACACGTTGATAGAACGACCTTACAGACTATTATATCTCCCGTAGACGAGTATTTAGCGATTCTGGAAAAAGGCTTAACAAAATTATTGCGGCATGCATTTCTTGTAAACAAACAAAATGAATTTTTGAATGATAAAAAACAAAATTTATCTCGAAACGAATGCATCGTCATCTGCGATTTTGCAGAGAACTATGCCTTTGTTCTTCAAAATTCTGTTCAGGGAATACATTGGAATAATGACCAGGCAACAGTCCATCCATTTGCAATATATTACCGGGACAAGAGTGATGATAAAATAAGAATGAAAAATTTAGTAATTATTTCTGAATGTTTACATCACGACACTGCTGCAGTTTATGTTTTTCAAAGCTGTTTAATAGAATTTTTAAAAATACATTTAGTGGGAACTGAAAAAATAATCTATTTTTCTGATGGAGCTAGCGCACAATACAAAAATAAAAAGAATTTTATAAATCTGTGTTATCATAAATCTGATTTTGGTATTGAGGCTGAATGGCATTTTTTTCCAACATCACATGGCAAAGGACCTTGTGATGGATTGGGTGGGACTTTAAAACGTTTAGCTGCAAGGGCTAGTCTCCAAAGGATTGATAAGCCTATTCGGACACCACAAGAACTATTTACTTGGGCAAATGAATCACTACCAAATATAGTTTGTAAACAACTAATGACGAGTATAATGATGCCCAGATTACATTGAGTAAGCGTTTTCTACAAGCTAAAACTATTAAAGGCACATTAGCATTTCATACTATGATACCGATAAACACAAGACAGCTGTAAGCGAAGGTTTTTTCTTTGTCTGATAAGTGGACGAATGTAACAGTACAAAGCAAATAAAGTGATTGCGATATTTGAATATTACATGAAAAAAAATTATACGAAATGCCTTCCTGTAATTTAAATGTTCCCTATATTTTTATTTTAAGTTTGTTTTATAAATGAATAAAAAATATCATAAATTATACTTATTGCAAAAAACATTATGTTCGTCGTCTAATATTCTCCCGAAATCCCATTCAAATTCATGAGTATGGCTTAATCTATATTCATTTAAAGCGGCTATTCTGTGTGGTGGCAAACTATTCCTTAATTTGCTTATCAACTCCTTCCTCCTACATATAGTGCTTCGTAATTAGCGCAGACAATTTTATATACTTAATTACTTACTTACTTTTGTTTCGTTAAAACATATTCTTCTAATTTTGTTTTACGTGATTATTTATCCGAAGTAGACTTTTAACTCGATTCTATAGTATTTTTTAACGGAAATGAAACAAAAAAAAGTGTGACATAAATGGGGGAATTGCAATAATTTTAACTGCTATTCAATTTTTGAAATTTTAAAACTAAATGGATGAAATTTCGTAAATACTTCGAAGTTTGAATAATTTTTATTAGATTATCGCTTATTTTATATATATTCAAATTTATACCTTGTATATAAACATGGTTTTAAGTGAAACAGTATTGACTATTAAGATACAAACTAATTAAGAAAATAACTACTCTCTAAATTTGAATTAATTAAAAACTACCAGTAAGAAAATTAAAAGTAATGAAAACTAAATGAATTAATAATCATTTTTGCTAATAAAAAGTTAAAACCTACTAATTTGTTACTAATTCTACAAACTACTAAACTAAGTAAGTCAATATCTACTTCTAGATTAGTAGGGTTTTACTAGTGAATTAGTATTTTGGTACTATTTGTCAGTAAAAAACTTATTAATTGATGGTAACCCACTTTTCACTGTGGATAAGTCTATTATATTCATTCAAGTTTAGAGAGCAGCACATAAAACACATCTAGATTTTAGCGACAGTAATAATTGTGCTCATCCTAAATTAATTCTGGCTAGTAACTGTTTTTAATATCTAACTGGAATACAGACTATAAAATGCTGATTATACATATAATAAATTTGTTCTTAATATTAGTAATATCAATACGGTTATTATTTCCACATTCACCTGGAAAATATTATTAATTAAAAGTTAAATATTGTTTGATAATGACAAATTTATTATAATTACTATAATTTTATTAATAATAGATAGCGAAATATTGCCAAAATAATAACGTCATCTTAAAATATTACTGCACATTTCTCTACTTTCTTAATCTGAATTAGTACAAAATAAAAATTTAAAATAAAAAATTGATTACTATCAAGTAGTCAATTTTTCACTAATAAAATGAAATAAATTACTAATATGTTAGTAAAATTTTACTCATAGAAAAGCCAAGTGTACTAATCATCTATTCTATTAATATGTAAAATGATATTTAACTAATGAAATGTAGTTACGTTTTCATTTTTTCATTAATAAAATTTATTACTAATTGAACTTTTTATTTACTTTTTATTTACGAATTAGTACAGTTTTCGACTAATTTAGTTATAGAGAGTATTACCGAAATAAATTTTAAACAAGATTTTAGAAAATCGTAGGAATATTTTGCAATAAAGCTTAAGAAATGTAGGAGGCATCGTAATTTATTATTTATACCAACATTTTGTAATATAAATTGTGTTGCTTTGTTATTATTTTGTGAACGATTCTATAGTCAGTTTTGCAAATTAAACAGAGTGTCTTGTAACCACCACTAGTGCTGACTCAACAGAATTCTTTTCTTTTCCATCTCGTGGAAGTGTTATTTATTGAATAATTATTTTGAATCCTTGAAAATATATAACATGATGACTAAACGTAATAGCAGCATTTAAACAGAAGTATGTGCTTCGTCACATTTAATAATTGCAGTGTAAATTAAAAATACTTTACGAGAGATGTTTATCCCACGTGATATTATATAAAAGATTTATGAAGAAATTAAAAGGCAATTCAGCTTTTAATTTCTAATAATTTCGTGTTGTTGTTATTTTCCTTTGACTATTAATATTCACATGACCTTTTTTTTTAATTTTCAGGCCCATTTGTTTCATTACATACGTATGGAAAACGACCCTCTTCTTAATCAAACGTAAAAATATACATAAGGGGTCCTTTCACTTTTTAAATATTTAATCTAATTGGCTTTCTGGAGGTTTTCACTTTTGTTCAATGGTGTAGAAAATCGGTTTATCGAGAGTGTAATCACTGTCCTGAAAATTACCAACAAGTGGCCGACTCCCTAAATGAAATCATAAATTTATTTAGTAATTCACATCTGTGTTAACAAAATAAACACTAGTAATATTAATTACACCTTTCCAACTTTAACAATAAAAATATAAACTTCTAAATGTGCTTGTTTATGTACATGTTTTGTTCCGATTGAAAATTTACATCATTTACAGTGGGTTTTATAAGATTTCACTGTTTTATAAGTTCACACAATTTTTGTATCCGATAAATGTAATACTGCTATTTAAATTTAAAGATTTTTCTTACAGGTTGCATTGCTCTTTCTGTCTTTTGCTTTCTCTTTTTCTCTCTCCTCTCTCTCTCTAACTCCCTCTCCCTCTCTCCTCTCTCTTTCTCTCTCTCTCGCTCTCTCTCTCTCTCGCTCTCTCTCTCTCTCTCTCTCTCTATATATATATATATATATATATATATATATATATATATATTTATATTTATATTTATACATTAATAAATGGTTTTCGATCAATCAATCTATCTCTCTCCCTCTCCTCTCTCTCTCTTTCTCTCCCTTTCTCTGAATTGGAATTCATTGATGTGTCACTTGCAAAACATTTCATCGCCAGCTTCCTTTCGATCGCATCTTTTCACATTTTTTGCGATCACAGACCAAGTGTAGCGAGTAAATTATGCATCGTATTCTAAGTTACGAAATTCAATTAATTTTATTAAATGTTTTTAATTAGTTACTGCGTTCGATTACTCAATACTATTATTGTTATTCGTACTCTTTTTTCGAGTGAAATATAGATATAAGTAACAAATTATGTACGTACACATCCTGACCGTACCAATGTAACGGCAGGATTTCTTTAGGTTGGTCCACGGCCCTTAGAGGCCAGGACAATAATAAACTTGTTGTCAGTCAGTCAGTCTCTCTCTCTCCCTCCCTCTCTCTTTTTAGTTACATACATGTACCTCATTTTTTTATTTAATAGCCTTTCGTCTAAGTTATTCGATCCGTTCTTTCAAAAATGGAGAAAGATTGTCCTATGTTACATCCCCTCACTACCTCCATTTTCCCTATTTTCGTTTACGTTTATACAGAGCGTGACCCAAACATAGCAAAACGACGTTTCTTGGAGAAGAAAAATTATAACTTTGGACAAGAGAATTGTATAGTTTAGGACGAGGATATAGATTAGGGCAGAGCGTATACACTGCTTGCTCCTAGTGCTTTTCTCTACTTTTTTTGACTGTGTTTATTCTCGCAGTTTCATTATTTTCAATGTTACCTCCCCTTTTTTCCCGTTAGGTTTTCAAAACCGAAAGCCATGCGTAATTCTCGTCATAATTTCAATGTCTCGGTCCGAAAATCGAGCGTTACTGGATAAGAAAGACCGTATTAAATCGTCTGCTAGGTATGAGATAATTCTTACGAAATACGATTATCGGGTAGCATCCGTGTTAATTCGACACGTTTCGCTCGCGCGAGTGACGCGTGACGGCGGAAATTAAAAGAGCAAACGACAAGGGTCGCATATATGTATATAAAGGGGAGTAGAAATAACCTCATTCCTTCCCCTCCAATCCAAGAGAATGAAATGACGTCCTGCCACAGTCGGTCCGGAAATATTGCGTTTAAACATTCAGTGTGAGACGGCGCCGGATGAAGTGTCTCCCGGTGTGCTCTCGCCTCGCGCCAACCAGAACGAAAAAGTCGAAGGCTATCTTTCATATAAACGTCGGGTTATGGAAGCCGAAGACCCATGAATGGGATATTCCTATAAAAGAGTAAGAGAAAGAAAAAAAAAGAAAGAGTCCCTTTTTTATTAGTCGAACGTGTCGTCGCTAACCTTTGCATTTGAGGTTGAGCTGTATCATTTTTTATTGCTTATATAAACTTAGGTGGGTTATATAGCCTCTACGAGTCAGTAAAAATTTCATGAATTCCAAAAATCGAACAATTTCGATAAACTTTAAATTGAGCAATCGTCTTTTACGTCGATCCGTTGAAGGAAATTAACATCGATAAAAAAGTGCTATTTCCTTCTTTCGTGGAAGGTTGGGAGGTCAGTTTAATCAAGGGTCAAAGCCGTCACTAAAAATGTGGTTTCTTGCGATGTCTATGGTTACATATTTCTTTGTCGGTAATTTAAACAATAACGTTGTCTAACCATGATTTTACCAAATGTCATTTCCGGATATTTTTGCTTCTGAACATGAACGCGTTGCCAGAATACTTTTAACGAGTAAGATTTTTAAGAGAATTGAAATTTAATCCGTAAAAATGATCGTTTTTGGTCACATTTCGATTTTTTTAATTCAAATATTACATTTTCTTTACAATCCGACACCCTTCCCATATCAGGTCCATTGATATATAATATCAGTGATCAGGTCCCATATTCCAAACAAAAAAGTTTACATGTGTCAACATCTCTATTGTTTGCAATATTCTGTATATTTTATAACAAAAGAGAAATATCTTTTGTTAATCATGGTACAATTTCTGAAGTATTTTTTAATGTTGGAAACGATAGAACCGTCTTTTCCTTGCAGGTTGCATTTTCTCGGCAAGAGTGAGGTTGTACATTTTCATACGTTTACCCTTATTTTCATTAAAAATGCGACGCAATGAGTAAAATATACGGGTACCAATATTTTCAGCGCAGAAATGCTTCCGAAATACTTTTCATGTTAAGAGGAAACTAAATATGAAAGATTTGTCGGTCGTTGTTAGTACAGAATTTGCTAAAAAATGGGTTATTTTTAAAATGTAAGATTTTATTAAGTAATTAAAAAAAAACAGACAGATGCTCTTCTAAATATCCCTTTAAAACGTAACAAAACTTTGATCTTTGTCATTAAAGATGATGTTTTATGTTTACACTTTTGACGTTGAAAACAGCAGATCCCGAATGGCAGACGCCGTCTATAAAGTTTTAGATTTCCTAAATAACAAAATAGCAATTTATTATTTTGAAATTTATAAAAACAGTCTAATTAGCATTGTTTCCTTGAAAAAACTGCTGAAATGTCGAAAAAGTAATCATGGCTTTCGGGCTGCTCAAAAATTAATTTTCTCACTCTCGGTGTGCAAAATGCTATTTTGCTCCCTATATTGCGGGAGAAAAACAGTACATTATCTCCCTAGGGAGTAAAATAAATATATTCGGGGAAAATAGTATGTGCATTAAGGGAGAATAGGTTTGCTCCCTAGTAACAAAATTTACTATTGTCCACAGCAGTGGGATTATGAAAATCCCAAGTAATTTTTTTCTTGTCCGTTTTGTTTGAATTGCAGCAATATTGTTTTCAAATTTAAGGAGAGCGTCCGTTATTTTGGAGCCACCATCTCGGGCACTTTCAGCACTAAAAGCATGTTGTGCCAATAATGAAAACTAGAATGAATATCAATAATAAAAAGGAGATTAGTTTTATTATAAAATATATTTAATTCCTAAGTATTCATTAATTTTTAGATCAGATTTTAAAATACTTTAAAATTGAAACAAATTTGACTTATTCTGTATAAGAGATAAGAAGTATTTGATAACTAATCGACGAGAGATTTATTATTTTCACATTTAAATTAAAAACAAAGAATATAAATGTAATTCATTATAATTTGGTAAACTTTTTTACCGTTTAAAACTAACAAAGAAGGGAAAAATAGCTTTAGTGGAATAAAAGGAGCGTGTGAAAATAATTCGTTACACAGCGCCCGTTGAATTAAATCGGCTATTTTAAATCACTTATTACATCGTGTCTGGGCTCGTTCGAGTGTTTACACTGGGCTTTTTATGGAATTACATGCTTAAGTGTCAAAGCAAAAAATTCATTAATTCTATAACAGCGAACACTTTCTGCAATACGTCCTCGGGAATCATTTTTCTTGCACATCTTTGATGTTTGAAACGCAACCAGTCATACCGCTAATACAATATTGATGACTTTGAACGTCCGTTCATTCAATTGTCCGTTCAGACATTTTTTTTCTATGATTTTTATGTTATTCGAGATTTGTAAAAAATACATTTTGAAAAATATTAATTTTGTGTTTACCATATATATAATTTTTGTAATATGATGCAATATTTTACTGTAATATCAAGCATTTAAATATATTCAATAAATAATAAAAATCTCGATATAATAAATTATCAGAGAAGTAAATAATTATGTATTGTACTATAATAATTAAAAAATACAATTCACATACAAAACCACTAAACCAAAATGTGTAATTCAAAAAGTAAAGATGTCTACTATAAAATAATGTTTACAAAACGCTCGAAACTTGCACGGCTTGCGAAAAAACATGAAGGAAACAGAGACCTCTGTTGTCCCTTGTTGAAATTCAATCTTCCTGTATGGATACACAGTAGTGCGTCGGTGTATTACTGCAGTGAGAATGTCCTCCGCTAATTTCTCTAACTTAATCAACGTTGGAGATGCATAATATAAAACTTCTAATAGTGTAAAAATCTAAAACGAGAAAACAAATCAAATAAAACAATGCAGAGAAATATTTCAAGGCCGGATGCATTGACGAATTTAGCCGGTCAAAACGAAAATCAGATTTCAATTGGATGACATTATCACTATGTATTGATCTATTCTTCTTTTTTATCGCATACCATTTCTGTCACTATGTTCCTGAACATTTCTAAATTTTATATTTTAAATAATTCGTACAATTTGTTTAATAAATCGATTACATAAACGATTATAGTAATTCCAATGAATCGAACATTTTTTATGAATAACTGTACGTTTCAACTTTGCTTTAAAAAATTAATTTATTGCATATTAGTATTTTATTGCCTTTTCAATTCACATTTTCGTTTCGATATATTTCTCTACATTTGGAATATTTTTGTAAATATTCGTCAAATATTGAATTCCTATAAAGATATAAATAACGCATAATAAATAATACTCAGGGAATGCGCAAATTCGTCACTCGTAAAAAATATCCCATAAAAAAAAACGTTTTTTTAGCGGACGAAGGAACGAATCGGTATTCGCCTTCAGATTTGAAGTTGAGACGCGTCACTTTTTATTACGAAATCTATACCACGTAACGACTAGCCATGAAAACGAAATCCATTTCCCAGGTTAGAAGCCTGTCAGCATTTTTTGCAAAAATCGAATAGCGAACGATAAATAACTCGCATACGACTTCGATGCCGTTGGAGACCGCGTTCCATAATTGCGTTAACGAATCGCGAAAAATGTTTACGTATGTTTATTATTAGCACTTTCGCAATAGCTTTAGCAATCGATAATAATCTTGATGCAAAATGACATAATGAAAACAGTCTTAAATGTCATAATCTGCATTTGTAATTTAAAGGTTATGTGCCAATTGTTTTAATTCTTGTATGGATGGTCTACTTTATTGTAAGAATGGTTCAATATTTATTATATATCAATTAAAACAATTGGATTAAACCTTTCAGTCACGCATTTAGGGTAACGTATATATATTTTGAGGTTAGGTATGTGGTTCATCGTATGTGTTATGTCTTATAATGAATAAAACTTTTGTAACTATTTTCTAACGCTTCCTTTTAAAATTTGAAGAATCTCACGTCAGATTCCTATTGAGTGCTTCTAAGATTTTCTTAAAACGACTTTAAGGGCATGTTAAGAATTGTTGCCACAAATTAAATAAACCTCAAACAAATCGTGTTTTTATTTTCTTCATAATCAACATTAATACCATTATGACAAAACAACTGAAAAGTTTGCTTTTCAACTTAAAGTGAATGAGAAAAAAGTCTCTAAAGATGTCCAATATAATAAACTCACTGTCTAAACGGGTGAAGCTATGCAGCTTTAGGGAGACGAAGTTCATTTCATTTTGTTGGATTATACACAGACCTCACTTCGGGCAAACTATTCTCCAATAACCTTGTTTTTTCGAATATTAAATTATTTTGATAGCAGACGAAAAGCATACAGGATCAATTCCATTTTAAATAATACAGACCGATGGCATGTTACGAATTAACTTCACAATGAAATACATTTTTTTATTTCAAACATAGGGGAGATGTGTTTTTTTTTTAATTTTCATTTAATTTTTTTTTTACAAGTTTTTTTAATTAAAAAGGCTGAGAATTTCCTCATTTTTACTAGCTTTTCAGATTACTTTGTTGTCATTTTCATACTTTTATAAAAAATAGGCCAAAAAATTTAAAAAATTCGATAACCGATAACAAAAATTTTGTTAAAAAACAATTTTTTTCAATAATCTCTCATTGGGTCTCAAAATTTGGAGGCGGTATAAATAATCACAGGTGCAAATGCCATAAAATTTCGTTTAGTATTTTTCGGTTTCTGAGGAAAAAAAAATTAGTTTCCTTTTTATTTTTAAATCTTTTCAAATACTTGGTTTTTATGATTTGTATTTGTTTCTTGAGTGTTATTTTTTATAATTTCTAATGATATATATATATAGGGGAGAACGGGGTAATTCCGACCTACCTAAGCAAAATTGATTTTTGAGGTAGAGAATGTGATTTAATGAATTTGTACCTTATGCTTTTTTAAAGTGTATTGCATGGGTAAACATTTATCGATATTATTAATACCTTGTTATATGTCTATTATAGGATTATACCTCCATTAGTAAAAAATTGCAATTCTTGAGATTCTGTCAAAGTGTGGGTAATTCCGACCCCTAAAGGTGTAATTCCGACCGCGTTTATTTTCAGCACAATTTCGTAGTGATTTATAGGTTTAATTTACATTTATTAATAATAAGTAAAGAAGATAATATTTTGCTATCACAATAACTTGTTTATGTACAACACTACGTACATAGATCACATACCTACTCTACATTGTTGGTCAAAAATGAAAACGCAAATAGTCACTTCTAATATCGCACGAGAAAACAAGCGAAGCAAATTCAAATGTTGTGGTCGAAATGTAGAAAGAAAAAAAATCAACACATTTGTGATACATTATATGTATACAATGTCTACATAATATTGCATAATATGGTTGTGATATAAAAAGCAAACGAAAATAAACTCGAAAAAGGACGGTCGCAATTACCCCGTACATTAGGGGTCGGAATTACCCTGCACGTTCGTTATTTAAAAAAATACACGCACTTAAAAACACACTCTCATCTCACTAAAAACCAAATTGATTTCATTAAATATAAGGTTAAGGCTTTCTAAATTACTGACGTTTGATTCGTTTGCACAATAATTTCAAACTATATTTACTTATTTATAATACTACAATTTATAAATTAGCGCAGTAGGAAACAATAACATCACTGCCACATGGTTCAATGCAAAGTAAATAAACAACTACCGCAATCAAAATAGTTGTACGCATCAGTGTTTTCACAAAATTTCAATAACATTACGGGATATCATATTGTGCGAGATATTACGGGGGGTCGGAATTATCCGCCCTGTCGTAATTACCTCGTTCTCCCCTATATATTGATAAGTGCCAATAATATTCAACATTTAAAAAGAAAAACCAATAATTGGTTATAAACAAGGATACATTCTCTCTTAAAATGTTTTCAATTTTACTAACATAAATCATACGTAATAAAAACATGTATCTGCCAAAAAATATAAATCTAAGATTTTAGAAAATTTATTAACAGTAACTGAACATAGCATAAAGAAACAATTCCACCTAAGAAACAAAAAATGTTTTTATTACAAACCATTAATATTACTATAAACGGACAAATTTTTAGAGACAACCAATTTTTTGTACTTCTTTTAAAATATTAGGTTATGTATAAGTGATACTTATCAATATAAACTTTTCATAATATGCATAAGAAATAGTATAAGAAATAGTAAAAATAAGCAACGAACAACTAATAATAAAAAAACAGTGGATTTGAAGAGATTTAAAAAAATTGAAAACAGTATTTTCCTCAGACACAAAAAAAAATACCATATGAAATTTGTATGGTAAGTTCCACGTAATTATCTATAAATGCTCAAAATTTAGACTAAAATTTTTTTAAATTGAATATTATTATTGGTTATCAATATTTGTCATTTTTCGAGACACGTTTTCAAAAAGTATGTGAAATGCAACAAAATATTCTCAGACGCTACTCAAATGCATGAAAATTGAGGAAATACAGACATTCCGAATAACAAATTTACCAAAATCTTATTTGGCTGAAAAAACTTATTTACGAAAAAATTTGTTAACAAAAATTATTTACGAAAATTTAAAAAAACACATGTTTCGTTATTTTTTTCAAGTAGAATAATATATTTTATGATGAAGTTAGTTCTTAGCATGCCATCGGTGTGAAGGGCTATATAGATGATATACGAGAACTGATGTAATAAATTTGAAGAGTAGAACTATTGAAGGTTTATTTTATACGTTTTCAATCAATTGCTAAACGAATAAGTAACATCAATGATATATTTTTCATGGAGTATATGTAAATTATGTTTTTTGGAAAACAGGTAATTTCATGGGTCTATCAACTAAATCGAAAATATTGTGGTACTCTTGTAATTGACAGCATATATGCAAAGCGTAGATATCTTGTGTACAGTATATAGACATTTGACCATGTTGACTATACCATTTCCTAATTAATTAATGTTCTGCTTACTTACTAATAGTTATTTAAGAAATTAACAGAATCGTTACCTTACGGTTCAAAATTAAACTTAATTCAGTTCTGAAACTTTTTTAAATTATTGAAAATATATACATATAGCGTCCATCGTTATCTAATATATTTAAAAATCCGATACTGACTAACATTTCATGACTGCACACTTTAGTAGTTTTTAATAAAATTATATTTTATAAATAAATACACATTAAAACATAATAACACTAGTTTTATTTACAACCTAAGAAAAGTTTACGCTATTGAAAATATATGTGGAAAAATTAATAAAAATTATAATTTTAAGTGCAGAAGTCATTAACATATATAACGATAATATGTTTAATATAAAGGTGTTACAATTAATGTACATGTATGGCAAATTTCACTTGTACATTAAGGTTCGTCCGAATGTAAATAATAATTTTTATTGTTAAATTAATCTAATTTTTATATTATTTATATATTAAGCACACTTGAATATATTTTTTGCTACGTTTGCATTTGTTATCGCTCGCAAATAATTAATAAAAAATCTCGCCTCACAGGAATCGAACCCAGATCTATCCCTTACTATGCTGGCGTCTTAACCACTGCACTACGCTAGCAATTTCATTACCTTACGAAAAAATGATTACTTGTATTAATAAGCAGAAAGATAATATATGTGAAGCTAACTGGATTAAGAAATTATCATGCTACCAATTTAATTATTGTGCATTTGTCAGATAATATTAGATAAAGTCCGACATAGAATAAATTAAACATAACGTATTTTATCTAGAACAGTGTTACCAAAAATTAACGTTAATATAGATGTGATCAGACCATATTATTAATACGTATTTTGACGTCTAGAATCTGAGGTCCGTGAATTTGCATCCCGTTAAATTGAAGGTCATTTGAAGGTCGCATTGGGAAACAATCATTGAATAGACTTGATAAAAGAGATAATGTTAGAGTCCATTTTTTTTATTTAACCTTTAATGATTAGTCGGGTATTGCGTAAAATCTGTCTTAGATTATATCAAGATTAAGTTCGCAAATGGTTACGTAACATATATAGCGTTCACCATATCTTTTTTTCAATTTTCACAATTTCAATGTTGTAGTTCGTCTAATGCTATAACTTAATGGCACTTTAAGCTCTAAGTGCTAAAGACATCTCCTTCAAGCTTAACCTTGGGTTGACCATGATGTGTCCTCCAAGTGACCTTGGCAGTGTGTCAGTTGGCAGACCTGAGATTTGAATTCAGTGATCCTAAAAGCCCTATTTCTCTTTTTTACATTTCGTTCAAGTGGATTTTTCTCGATTTGACTTCGACGTGTCCTTGAATTTGATATGATAGAGTTATTAATATGAAATTAAAGTAGTTTGTATTGAAATTGATGTACTCGAGTATATTAAAAATATATTAAATTTAATAAAATTATTAACAGCGCGGTAATGAAAAAACAAATTAAAATTTAATTAGAGTTTAGGTTAGTGAGGTAAGGAGAGGCTAGAGCAACGTCTGTTATATTTTCTAGTGAAAACAAAAATTCAAGAGCTTCGCTAATTTACCTTAATACAATATTTGACGTTATTGTGCTCTAATTATCTAAAACTTGATTAAGTTAATATGATAAATCTTTAAAGAAAAATAGTATTCAGTCACATTTAAAGAGTAGAGTCAATTTTATACAGAGTCCGTTAATAAAGGATATTTTGACCAAACCTGAACCACCAGACGACCAAATGCAAAGTTTCGAATCTCCCGCATTCCATCTTTCACATTAACACAATTACCATCCTTCCCACTGTATCAGACAGAAATATCCAATAACGAAGTTTCTCACTCGGGTATTCCACCGAAGTTTTTAAGTCCCACGTGGGCTTTATCGCGCAATTACTGTAATTAGAATCCCTACTGAATAAGCCGAAATAAAAAAGACTGGGAAAAATAAAAATCCGCGAGAAACATTAGACTTAATGAGTTTCGTTTTAAGCATACGACATAAGATCGCGGAGACGGTCATGTTTTGTCTGGGGGTTCAAAACTCCACAGGGAACTTGAGGACAATGACGATAATGCATGTTGCACGAACCCTCATCCTCAATGCGCATGCTCCTACGTACCTATGCATAAACTCGTCTGGATACTTCCGCTATACACGCATGTAAATGTCATTTCGTCGAGAGAAGGGAAAAAAAACACAACCTACGGGGAAAATTGCAGTACTCATTTTTGCCTATGCTATTCAGTGCATTAATGATACGCCAGGATTCTTAACTCTTTTGCGATTCGCACTGAGAAAAAATTGCTCTCGAAGGACAATTACGTCTGGCAACACGCATTTTGTCCTCGATTGCACTTTACTTGGAATGCTACTGTGTTAGAAGAGTCCCTCGACGAAAGCTGAAAATTATAGTACTTTGACTTAATTGAGTTTGCATAGGGACAAGGAGGCGGCATTATGAGTAACCTTGTTCTGACGGTACAATCAGATCTTTCAGGGACGACTTTTAGTAAATTTTTCACGTTCTTGATGCAAGAATTGAAACTCGATGTCATCTACTATATATTTTTTAATCGTGCATAATTGTTTTGGAGGGACCTTGAAGCAAGTCTTTTAAGAACCCAGAACAAAATTAGTCTGAAAATAGATCTTGAATTTAGTTACGTCTTATTTCATTCTAAAATAGCACTTTACATCTAAAATTATGTTAATATTCACACTTGAAGTCTTTTTTGCAACCCTTATAATAAGAACACATTATTATAGGTAATATTCAGATTTCAAATAATAAATAAGTAGGGCTTTGTTCAAACAGCCTAAATATGTCTCAAGTTGGGCCAAGGTTCAAATAAAAAGTTTCTGATCTGATTGGCCCTGTTCAAACCTGCAACTTGACTTTTTGGATTGCTGAACGGAATCTAAATAAGATTTAAAAAAATTTAAATATCATAAATCACTCTATGAAATAACTTTACATAGTCATACGTCAGTATTTCTTCTGTGCTTGTCAATTTTATTTTAGTGCCTGCGTAATTTTATTTGTGATGCATGGTTCTTAAAATACAACTCTATTACAATATTCTCGTAATAAGAAATAAATGATCACTGCGACTGGATTAAATACAGAATTTATTTGGTCAATAAATTTTACAATTTCCTGTGCTATTTTCGTTTCAGACTGCAGTATATGTGTTAAACACTCCAAAAAGTTCTGCAAACAAAGCACATTTCGAAATCATTCTGAATTCTTTTTTATTTTTGTCTGGGTTAAACTCTCTGTAATTAGGATTATTTCGATGACCTTAACACTCTCAGAAACATTTAAATGTGAATTTAAACGAATTGATAAATTACTTATTTCAGATGTAAAAAATAGGGGAATGATAAAATATGAATTACCTTACAAAGATGTTAATGACATGATATAAAACGACAGGCAATCGTAGGTAAATGTTTTCATCGTAATAGCCGTCAATTTCAGCGTACGTTCCGCAGATTGTGTTAACTGACTCTTATAGTATAGGGTGAATCGTTACATAGTCGTTACTGGTTTGCCACGTGGATAAACGAGTTTAAAAGTAGTCCTATCTATAGGGTAGCGACAGCCACGTGTTCGAAGGGACATATGTAATTCTTCGTTCATAACACGTGTACATAAATAATCTGCCACGTATGGTGTAGACATCACTTGCACCCTATTACGGTTGCTTCTTTTTCTGATTTCCTTTTGATATGGTATGAGAGTGCAGAATGTCAAAAACTCGACATTGAAAGCAATATCTTGCTTCTTTATTTATCTCGCTGCTGTATAATTAAAGTTGCAAAAGACCGCGGCAAACGAAGGCGAGATAATTAACACCAAAATTATAATCCAGACACTAATAGAAGGAAAACATCTGGGGCAAACTTTATGCAGAATTAAAATACAGAGAATCGGATAAAATTCAAAATTGGTCAAATTCACCAAAGAGGACACATTAAAAAATTAAATTTACAAACTAGGACCGACTTCTGTTAAAAATTAGCTTAAATTTAGCTATTAAGTCAGAATATGGTCTTAAAATAAATTCTTGCTGTCTTGAAATTAAAAGAAGACATTCTAGGTCACTTTCTCTAGCAAGCAGAAAAAAAGACGTAAATTATCAGGCAATTAACATCTTGTTTGAGATAAACACAATAGTAAAGAATATAAACAATAACGTATTAAATAACTATTATATATATTAACGGTCAACAGTTTGGATTCACTTGATTTCTACTCCAGTCACTTTAGCTAAATAATAATAAATGATAACGTGAAAAGTGAATGTTTATCCATGAAACTTTTTCAGGGGGATTTGAGAGACCAAAAAAAGCTTAACTTTAAGTTTGCGACCACTGTTTTATGACCATTGTTGCTATCGCTTATTAAAGATATTTTAATGTGTGAGGGCACATTTTGTAGCTTTTCTCATTCTCTACAAGTTATCCGAATGGTCGATACTAATTTGGTTAGTAGTTTTCTTCTTATCTTTAAAACCTGTAAAATGCTTCGAAACTTATGTACGTAAAATATGTAGAACACAAAAGTATATACAAGCATACCCATCGTAGATTGAAATTAAATTAAATACAGTCCTGCAAAGTTAGAATAATCCCCAAATCAAGAAGAAATTCATCCATTACTGCCCATCTTACATTTGTTGATAAACACGAAGTGGAGGATCTTATAGATTTTTGGTCGCTGAAAACGAATTCTTTGTCCAAGTTAACTCATCGTCTCAGATTTTCCACATACCCTAACCTGAAATTGCCAAAAAATATATTTTTGAATATAATTTTCGGATCAGATATCTTAAAATCCTGACGTGATGGGCCAAATAGAGTAACGGATTCGTTCTCAGCGGCCAAAAATCTATAAGAGAATCTTTCTGATTTAAATCGACAACCGTTTGTTAAATAAATATTTTGGGCAGGTTATCTTAGTCGGAAATTATTTATCAAATTATTATTATCTGCGCAATGCAATACCTTATAGAGAATAAAAAGATCTTCAAAATGAGTACCCGTACATTAAAATATCTTTCGGAGAGGCCAAGTGATAACACAAAAACGTAATTACGTTTTTTTATGATGCTGAAAATGGCACAACTCAATCCAGATCCACATTCGGTATCCAAAAACCTTATTTAATTGCCCTCGAGCACAATAGACTTTGAATTTGTCGGCATGAGTTCTCGAATACAAACAGCTAGTCAAAGTGTTATCAATTTTATATAAAAGTTGCAACAATGAAAACGTTTTTAGGCTAAGTAAGGATCAAAAGATAAAAAATTTTATAAATTGAAATTGTACCGACAAGGGATTGAACCCTATCCCAGTAATCTACTTACTTATTCACAAGACTACAGAAAAAATTTAACTCAAAAAGTATAGAAATAATTTAAAGATACAAAGAAAAAACTTGGTTCAAGAAGTATAGACATAATTTAAAGATAGTAAATAAAATATGAGACCAGAATTGCATCCTATGCCAGTGTATATCGAACGAATTCATCTGATGCTAATATCAAATACTAATATTGAGAACGTAAAGTGATCTTTGAGAAGAGTTATATATATCGACTTTCTAAGTTCTACAAAATCTCTGAACCACGAGGCTCAGGACCAAGATCGTATTTAATATTTTTTCTTTGTATTTAAAATCAATCATTTAAATAAAGTTAGTCCTTGGACTTACAATTAGTCGGAGATGCAATTTCCTAAAGAACGCTGACTATTATAAATATACGACGTCTTTAACCCTCCTCAGCACGAGTTTTTCTTTTCCCATATATGGAAACAATGTAGTTTAGACGAGTATACTCGTCCTTGTGAACAGGAGGGTTAAGTATGTGTTGACTTGAGTTATCTCTCACCTTTAATCGTAAACAGATCAATATATTAAAAAATATATTTTATTTACAATGACAAAACAATAAGCAAAAAATTCTTATAAAATAGTTGAATTTAATAAAGGTCAAAGAAATAAAATGCAATCAGACTCCAAAGACAAAAAGTGGGTTAAAAATTACCGAAACAAACACGGTTGGAATGCTCAAATCAAAAAGATTGAAGAACAAGAATTTAAAAAATATGTCATTTATTAAATTTCGAACGAAATTTTATACCTTTCATATCCGAAATATCAAAAACGAAAATACAACGGGATCAGTTGAAGTATGTTCTAGTATTCGATTTTTCATTTAAGACATGATTTCCAATAAAGATACCATACAATCAGAATTTTTCATTATATCAAAAAAATATTTTCCAAAAAGTTCCCTTGATAGTGACTTTCCTTTAAAAAGTTGTAAGCTTCTAAAATTACCACCGACAAATTGTATCAACGTTAGAGAAATTTCAAAACCAAAATGCAGCTTCATGGGATGCGAAATATTTCATCGCTTTGCAGTTTCGCACCGCCTCGTTTATAAATAACCTTTTTTGCTTCGCTTTTCAAAAACCCTCCACACGCGCCCCGACGTAATCACGCGCGGGAATCGTGCGATAAAAACCGAGTTCAGACGACACGACGTAAATATTTCCTGCGATTTATTAAATATTGACTCGCCATTTTTGATGTCGTTGGTGTGTTGGTGCCAGCGTCTTTTAAGCGAAAGCAACCTTCGACCGATATTTATATGCGCATACGTGTACCAGTTCGGACACATGCATATATGCGCATACGAATCCGTTAGGACACGTAGGGACGGACAACTGGGGTCTACGTGTAGGTAACTATCGTAGGGACCAACGACGACGCACTCTCCGAGAGGCTCGACGGTATCCCGTTGAGGTGCCTGAATAAATGAGGAAGAATGTATAAAGTTTTGTGCAAAAGAATCCGTAAGCTGCGCGGGGCTTTCAAGGAAAGGGCCGGTACGATTGTACTCTTTTTCCTCAACAAACATAAAAGAGCTACCGCGTGAAGTGCAGGCTTTTAAAATATTCCAAGCCTGGAAGCACGAGGAAGAACGTATAGGCTTAAAGAGAGAGAGGGAGAGAATGGAGCAAGGTCGTGTAATACGAGAGAAAGAGAGAGAGAGTGCATATGCGAAAAATGTAGAGAGCTGGAAAGAGAACATGAACGAAGGATGCTGAATGAGTTAGAGGGAGAACTCTAACCCTCGAGAGAAGGAGAGAGTTATTGAGCAGCCGCATGAAGTAGAGGAGAAGCATAATATAAAAGCAAGAAAGGAATAAAGAGTGTCACGAAGTAAAAAGGAGAAGCGAGTGGGACTAAAAGCGATGAATAGAGCAAGAGAGGAAGAGCTCGTTTCGTAAAAGCAGAAGGTATATGCGGCATTTGGCTGGTAACGAGTCACGACCGTCGCGAGAAACACGTGCTTGCTAACGACAAGCCTGGAATAATTCGGAATCGTAATTAATCGGTTAACGGAACACGGCTTTGCTTTTGCCTCTCATCCAAATCCAGGATGTTCCACGGCGCCCAAAGTAGATGTACTCTTATCTACCAGCAAACTTGAGCAATACCTTTTTTCAAAAAATTCCATGCATGAATTATCACAAGTCGAAAAAGTGCGTTTCGCATATGGGAAATACGCTATTTTGTGAAATGTGAACGCAATATCCGGTTTCCGATGACAGACGTCGATAAGCGATTGGCTTCAGAAGGAATGCGTCACTAAAGCATTTCAGTCGAGAGAATCGACAAAAAGGGTACTTGCGTAAGAAATGGCATGTCGTAACTATTCCTGTTACAGAGAACGCATCTGTCATGCATCGATCGACAAAGACTTACTCGTGACAGTTCTTTTTTTGCGAGTACAAAACAGTTTGCAAGAGCTTCATCCGTTTTAATAATTTGAAATTGATATATCTGCGTCATAATAGATACGGGTGTCTTTACTGATATGATATTGCGATTGCCCTCTGTTGTATTTGTAGTAATCATAGTCATTATTACATGTGTTGTGAGAAATTGAAATTGTTAGGATCGCGACGTCATCATCATAGGATTTGTTATGTCCTAAAATTAATGTCTGAAACCAATACATTTTCTACCCAGTTACCAAAATTATCGTCTTCTTAATCTTTCTAGGCAGAAGTCTTCTTCATCCATGCATCTGTCTCCATAACCATTGTAACCACTACCTGTACAACCACGTCCGTTATTGCATCTTCAAGGTTTCGACAGAGTTTTCATCATTGCCTTTGTTAGCCTCATTCTCATGATTTGCTCCAACTACTTAATTTCATTTATTGTTGGAATTATTCGTTACAATTGTCTTTGTGATGTATGTTGATTGACGTTATGTTTTCTGTATTTAGCGTTATTGCCTCTAAACAGTCACAACGGCACCAATGAAATTCGCATTTTAAATCATACCCGCTTAAAAATAAAAAAGACTTTAGAAGATCTCAAAAAGATTTTTCTTAAAAATGTCACTATTCAAGATGTATTTGAGAGCTTTTTAAGACTTTCAAACTACTAGTTTATCAAAATCTTATTGAGAAATTTGTACTATTTTTTTTTGAGATCTTTTTAAGACTTTCTTTTCACAGCATGATTATACAAAAACATAATCTTATTAATCTTATAGAGATCTTGAAAAGATCTTTTTTTTAATCTTTTTCGGATATGAAGAAAAATATTTGTAATAAAATGCTGCTTTCTCTTATTTTTTACCAAAATTAATTATTGAAGATGAATTTTGAAGTAATTACCTTTTTTACTTACTTTCCGGTCTGATTTCTAAAACTTCACTTTATAATACAGGGTCAATATTTACAACGAGTCGAAGATTAGAAATAAACACATAGTAGGCGTTAATACAAGCGATTAATGTCATGAAGACAGAAAGTTTCATATTACGAATATTCAATATTTACAACACAAATCGAAGACGAGAGATTTCCAGAGTTGTTTTTCTATGCGCTGACAATGTTTTATACAATGAAGACAGAGAAATGAAAATTCGTCATCTTTCAGAAAGCATGAAAAACGCTACAATTTTACGTGTCTTAGACAAAAATTGATACATTTTCTTTTACCTATACACATTATAATTTCTGCAATACAACGTATTACAAATAATGAAATTCACTACCGATATCTTAAGAAAAGTATAATGTATTTTTTCTATCTTAATTATTAGGAAATTAGAGAGTAGAAAGCAGACCAGAAAGCAAGGTAAACTGGGAAATCACCTTAAAAATCATCTTCGATAATTAATTTTGGCAAAAAATAAGAGAATGCAGCATTTTATTACAAATATTTTTTTGTCATATCCGAAAAATATAAAAAAAGATCTTGAAAAGATCTGAAAAAGATCTGGATAAGATTAATAAAATTATGTTTTCGTAAAATGATGCTGCGAAAAGAAAGTCTTAAAAAGATCTCAAAAAATAGTACAAATTTTTCTTAAAAATCTCATAAAGATCTCTAAAAGATTTTGATAAACTAGTAGTTTGAGGTTTTAAAAAGTCTTCAAATCATTTTGAATAGTGACATTTTTAAGAAAGATCTTTTTGAGATCTTCTATTCTTTTTTATTTTTTCGCGGGTAGTCTTTGAAATCGTTGCCCTCAATGCCATAACCTAATGGCTCATTCACACTAGTGGTGAATTCGTATCACGGATGCCAACAAAATTGAAATAGTACAATATTGACTAGGAGCATTGATCGACATTTTCTTTGCGGTCTAACTTATAAAAATTGCTGCATCTTTGTTTCCAGTTTCGTTGCTTTTTATATTGTTTTCGTAATCGTCCTCATCTCTACATACAAGATTTGTATCATCCTCAAAATAAATGGACTAGAAAACTCTGCAGTTTTTGTTACATTACCCAGTTTTCCTACACCTTTAACATGGGAAATAACGGAACTGGACAGAAACTGGCCAAAAACTGGACTAATTTTCTACTAGGGTACTTTGCTCAACCTGAAAAATGCTTAGAGTGTAGAATCCGAGGGAGGGTTGGTGAATATGGAATTTGTCCCCTAAACACTTTGTCCAAAAGTGGAAATTTTGTGACATACCTTTGAAGTCGCAAGGCTGCTATAGAAACTACATTTTGATCTTCTTCTGGGATCAGGTAATGTAGGTGTATTATAATCTTAGTAGTTCGTGTTCGGGGGTTTTTGAGGCAGAAAAGGAATCTAAAGTCATATTTTCAATTCTTAAATTTCGATTTTTAAACCCCGATATATTGTTTACATTCTTCCGCCATATTGAATCTATTATTTTGAATGTTTGAAATCACACTTCATTTTATTATTCAGTGACTTCATAACCTACAAATACAATTTTAAGTTGTCACACCATTTGAGCTCAGTTTTGCATACGTGTAAAAGGAACGTAAAAATAGCAAATCAACTTCTAAGAGGACTAAATTCAGCTGCCGATTACTTGAAGACAAATTGAGTTTTTTTTACTTTTAAAATGTATTTTGCAGGAGGAAAGTAAGACTTTCAGAAGCTATAACGATTTTGTTGAAACTTGCATTTTCTCTTGCTATTATATGACCTTAAATATGGCAGAAAACCGTGCTTTTGCATTTTTACTGTCGAATATCTCTAAAACCTGATATGCTGAGGTTCCTTTTTGGTTAGATTCCGATTCGGTAGTCCAAAAGTCTTCAGAGAAGTAGCGTTCTTGGTGCTAGGTTTTGTTCGGCCTGTGTAATCACAGCATCTTCGTATAACGTGTTTCGAAGTCCAACGTATGCAGTGCAAGCTGTAAGTTGCTTATAAGTTTTCTCATTTGTTTTAATGCTTCAGTAGCTAATTTTAACCTTTTGACCTACTTAAACCTGGACGTTTCTACCAGTCTTTATTAATTTTTTATTTTGTTTACCTAATTATTTTATATGGGCACATCTAAGCTTGGCTTTGGACCAAGAAACAGATATTTGGAAGTTTTTTTTTTCCGAAAATCCTCTTAATTCATCCAAATCAATCAGCTGTATGTCCATAAAACCATGCTTCGTTTCTAACTGAAGTAGTACTAGTAGAACTAGTACTTTAGTATTTACCATTTTCTGATCAAGAGTATCCAGGTCCTGAAGTAATATTGTAGATAGATGGTGAATTGCTATATTGTATATTTTTCGCAATTTTCATGATTAGAAGTTACAAAAAGAAATGAGGTTCATTAAAGTGACAAGATTTATTTGAAAATGGAAAAATAATCCAACGGTTTCCATCCTTACCACCATAAAAAATGTATGAATTCTTCAAACAAAAGTTGTATAACTATAATCGAGCAGATAGTCAACACAACCAGAGTTGACTGAAAGTTGATTTTTTATTAACAGAAATTAAATAGAAAAAAATAAATGCTTATTGCAAAAAAAAACGTCTTTAATTACTCTTTATAAGGCGTGCACTGTTTTGAATTCCAATACTAGTTTTTAATCAATGGCAATCACGTGCACCATGTACAGGTTGAGTAATTTAATTTTGCTTCTCAAATTAAATTATTACCTACGTATTCAGGTGATGTGAGGTGAATTTCTTGCTTATCCAATACAAAGGATGTGTCTACATTCGAAGTAAACAATCTACTTTGCAATTGTCAGTCGATTTGCTTATAAAATATGTCAACAAATACTTAAAAAACGATTCGTAATTTAAAATTAATTGCTATTTGCATCAATAAGCAATTTTAAAAAGTGAAGAATGTTCCAACAGTTAAATAAGAGCAGTATTCACATGCATCAACAGTGAATGAAACCTTTCATCAGGATAATACAAATAATAATTACGAGAAAGGAAATATAAAAGTCTCATAAACTTGAATAAAATTATGCACAAAATCATATTAAATACACTGACTTTTGCCCAAACAGCAAAAATACATCTTAAAGAGCTCTTTAACAAATCTTAAAAATCGTCTGATGTCTTAAATACTTATAAGAAAGAGCTCTGAAAGTAATCGTAAAGAAGACTTATGCGTCGATTTTAAGAGCTCTATAAGACCTCTAAAATATGAGGTCTCAGAAAAGAGGTCTTATTTGAGAGCTTTTACATATAAAATAAATAATATAAATGAAAAGCAAATTTCCTTTTGACCGTTTGTAAAGTTATATATTGGATGGTGATTACATTCAATAGAATGGGATCATGCAATAATAATGCAACACTGTTATAAAAACTGTATTCAAATCGGTCATTTTACTACATGAGAAAAAAAGAGGTTAAATATATCAAAATACGCAGAGAGAAAATATTGTATCCGATAACATGCTGTTGTTACCAGATAACATATTGATGGTACTGGATAGTTATCAGGTAGTAGATATCAGGTAACATCAATTTCTTTCCGTGTTTGCGTTTTTTCCATATTCCGATTGTTTTTGTAGCAAACGTAAACTTACTTTTGGCATGAGAGAAAATGCCTTAAAGTTGCATTTGATGATAATTGCTAATTTTTTATTGATAATGAAATCGTCGTCTTCATGCTCATCATTGAGGTTAAATTAGCAACGGGTTATATTTCTCTTGAAATTCTCTCGCCTTATTCTTAATTTTTAATTCATTTCTGGACGACCTATTTTATTATTATTACTGTATTTAATTGACAAATTTCCTCACGGTCTTGAATATTCTCTAAATTCGTCATCGTTTTCGTTATTTGCGAATAAAATAAACTTTGAAAATTGTTCTTATAAATATGAAAACAATCATAAAGAACGTGTTGTCAACTTCGCTTGTATAAGAACCTTTTATTAACAAGCTATATCGTAAAACTCGGATAAAATTCGCTGCGTGTAAACTGCATCTCTTATTTCAACTTCGTAAAAAAGTTCATTGTTAAATGTCGCAGAACGCAAATCCGCAGTCAGATTTTTACGGTTATAGGTTATAGGTTCCGTAAAAGCGCATCATAACACATGGCTTACATCACACGTTCGCGTAACCGGAATGTCGATTACGTCTTCTACGTACATCATAATACCTAACCTCAAAAATGATATCATTACACTTTTACGACACGTTTCTATTCGCTGAAATGGCTTTTTGGCTTGCTTCGCCGTTTTATTGTTTTTAATTCTGCAAAATTTGAATTTTGCTGAGGTCGTAATGTTTTAGGTATGAATGAAGGTGGTGTATCTATAGCCGCAACTTTTAAACATTGATTTATGGCCTTATTTCACTCAAACCTGCTTTACAAAACAATTCAAATTATTATTTTAGTTCACCGCGACTTTATATTTAATTTATTTAATTTCGCACTCTTTGTTTTACATAAAACTATAAGATCATAATTTATTTGTTCAGGCTCCAGTTAGTTTTATTGATTCTGGACATCAAAGGTGTTGTTAAAAATTATGGTTTACGTAATCTTGTTATTTTTGTTTAAACATGTATAGCAAAAGAATATATTCTTTTATTAGACTAGATTATTCTATACTGTTTTTTTAGTAGTAATTTAGTAGCAATTGTATTTACATTTCATCCTTTCATCAAGTTTAAGAAAAAAATTAAGAATTGACTCGTCAAGAAGGTTTCGGTCTTGCCGGAAAGTCTTTTTCTTCTTTAAGTCTCGATATCGTTTCGAAATTAGCAGTCTTGTCTTAAGGGTGAACAATTTTTGATATCGTCTTCTATCGGTATTGAATAGAAATACTCGGATCACGATAAACGTAATTTTCCTGAATTTAGTATTGAATACTTAAAGATAACAATACATTGATGTATTATAATAAACATTGCTGAAAATTTCCCTTTTTAGAGACTGCTTAACAGTAATAAAATATAGAAATTTCGAAATGCGATTTACCTAAATCATGAACATTCAAACTATCTAATTCGCATGTATGATAGAACAAATTTATGATTTTGAAGAACACATATCATTTAGGATATTTATAAATAAAATTACTAAAGCAAATTTAATTATTAACAAATGAAAATGGAATAATGGACGAACTGATGCATGAAGTGAATAAATCTGAATGACAGAATGAGGACGAATCGTTTATTTAAATTTATTTTTGTTATTACCTTTGTGTGCATTTGCCCGTTGTCAACGTTGATTCCTCCCTGAAAACAAACAAACGACTACGTTAAAAATCACTAACTTTATTGAGTGAATTACTGAACGAAGTAATTTTAACGAAAATCTACTATCTCTATTAAAAAAATATGTTCTCTTTCATGCAGAATCCATTTATGCATAATAATGACCCCCCCCCCTTCCCCGAACGGTTTCAACAAATCCATTTGCACCGACGGAGGTTGTTACCCATGAAATAATTTCGTTGAATTAGTGGAGATGTGAACTGACCATAAAACTTTATTCCGCCATTTGTACGACATTTCGTGTATATATACGTGAAATAAATAAATTTTGAGCAGCTGTCGGAAACACGTGTTTCTACCGGTCGATCGTAAAAATGAAATTTAATATTTTTTTTTACGTTCTAATTTATATTCATGATGATGATATATCGGCGACGCCCACTGTTCGCGCTTTTCGCGTAATGCCTGCTAATAATTGCGACAAAGTAATTGCCGTTATGTGAATTACAATTCCCGCGTTGTAAACCGTGGAAATGAATTTATATTAGTCGTTTCGTTAAATTAAATCTTTTACGTCGCTTTCCGCATAATAACAAAAGATTAAGTAACTCTATTATACAGATAAATGAAACGTCGATGTGAAATTTTAAATTGCAACATTTCGAGTTGCGAAATACAGGATAAATGGATGTCCTATTTTTGCGAGTGCAGTTCATTTCGTAATGGAAACTAATCATTCAATGGAGCGATCTATTTATGCTAGTTCTTCAATTTATATATAAAATTAGATCTTTTTGGAATAGTGCGCCAAACATTACCACGTTAATCCTTTTTGTCCCAAAACATTAAAATAAGTCAAAAACGATAAATTTGGACCTTCTCTTTTAAGGGTTAAACGCCGTGGTCAGCTTCAGCCGGAAATTTTTTTGAAAAAAATCCCGTTTTTTTTGACGTTTCATCGCAGGATTCGCATTTTTTGACATTGAAATAGGTCGATGCTGACCATTTAAAAACATACTAATCACGTCTTTTTGCTCAGCCCTTTCTTCTCCCGTGGGATTTTTTTCAAAAAACAAAATGGCGGCTTCAAGATGGCGTCTGCAAGTTATAATTTTATATTTTGACAACGTAACGGTTAAAATCATGTAGAATTGGGATGAAAAAGTAATTATTATTATTTGTGAATACCTAATCTCATTATTACTCATTCATAACCTCAAATTAGTTATATACAATGGACTTCTACCTTTTTTTCTAACTTTTACTCAATTTTCGACGTTTCTATATTACCTTCGTGTGAAATTGAAAATGATCAGGTACAATTGTGACTTTTCAATAATCGATTTATAACCTGAAAATCGAGTACAGGACGTAAATTATGTTCGCATTCCTTACCTGGTAATATAACGTTTGTAGGCTTAATAAAAACGAATATCAGAATAAACTTCGATGTAAGTGATACCACAGATTATATACAAAGAAAATCTAAAAAACCTGTGAAGACCCACATTATCAAATATGAGGAGTCAAAACGATATTGTTCTGCTGACATTTGTGAAATACGAACATCCTATTGTTCAGAATGTAATACAAATTTTTGCAAGGTACCCTTCAAATCATTTCATACAGTCACATAGATTTATTAAGTTACTATTGACTTGATTCACCGTTGTCATTTATTGGAAAAATCCAATATACATAATGTTATCAAAATGAAAGAATTAAAAAAATGTTAAAAAATGAAAAAAATGCAAACAAAATTTAAAAAGTACTAAAAAATAGTAAAAAAAAAGTGAGTCTCTGAATAGGGTTTACTTGTTACTTCCAGAGGTAAGAGTCTAACAACGGCAAAATATATATTGACGACTAAACAACGTGTTATAAACCGTTGTGTATTAGTGGTGTGTAGGAAATGTATTATATTTATCATCAGGAATAAACAACTTTGAAATTATAGGCATTGGAGGATCGATATATTTACTCCGATATTCACGTTAATTAAACCTACAAAAGTCAATAGTAGTAGGTACCAATGCGCACAAGATGTGCAATGATGCGCACTTCATTTTTTGGTTAAAACCAATCACTGATAGGTCACAATAGTAATTTTCAATTTCACGCTTACTTAATGATACGGAAAAGTCAGAAATTGAGTGAAAATCAAACAAAAAATCGATAAAAACTATGTAACTAATTTGAGGTTATGAATAAATCATGATGAGTTTAGATATTCACAAATGATAATAATTACTTTTTATCCCGATTCTTCATGATTTCAACCGTTACACGGTCGAATACTCGATATTTGTGCCGCAAAATGCAAAATGACAACTTGTAGACGCCATATTGAAGCCGCCATTTTGTTTTTGAAAAAATCTGACGGGACAAGAAAGGGCTGAGCAAAAAGACGCGATTAATACGTTTTGTAATAGTCAGCATTGCCCTTTTCAACGTCAAAAATGCAATTCTTGTGAAGAAACATCGAAAAAAATCAGTATTTTTTTCCAACAAAATGATTATAACATTTTTCTTTGAAGTCGCCGGCTGATTCTGACTACAGCATTTGAAAGAGAATGTCCAAATCTATCGATTTTGACTTATTTCAATGTTTTCTAACGCCGTTTGGAACAAAAGATACAGCGTTGAAAGTTG
The DNA here is from genome assembly GCA_030407085.1 of Trichopria drosophilae. Classification (NCBI taxonomy): domain Eukaryota; kingdom Metazoa; phylum Arthropoda; class Insecta; order Hymenoptera; family Diapriidae; genus Trichopria; species Trichopria drosophilae. The sequence goes on along the minus strand of CM059584.1, from coordinate 19,148,521 downwards.
TGTCAAAATTCTAGACTTTCGGGACGAAAAGGATTAAGATAAAGGAATTCATTAAATTCTTATTTAAAAAAATGCATTTTGCCATTCTGAAGTTGAAGGTTTATAATCTGCAAATTTAACTCTTCAGTAGACATTTTGAAGAAAATTGCTACACCTCGCAACTAAAAATATATGAAAACATACTTACAATACTTCAAATATTCATACAATTTTCAGACGTTTTAATGAAAGGATATTTCAAAAAGTTACACGATCTTCATAACTTTTCATTAATTCTAAATCTCGTTCCATGACCAAAAGTTCAAAAATAAAGAAACAAGAGCTAAATATTCATAAAGACTATACTGAATAAATTGTATGAATACATCAGGCAGAGATATGTCTGATTGGCACATAGAAATAGATTTAATACTGTCTAATACATTTTTCGTGTAAAAGTACTTTCTAAATTTTTAGGAGTGAACATTCACGCTTTAAAAATCGATTCAAAGTAATAAAAGAGTGAATTGTCACTATCACTTTAAGAGTGAATGAATAGAAAAATTTAGAGAGTTTTATAACATTTAAATCATAACATCTTCTTTCGTAATGTAATATTCTGTATACGAAAATAATATCAGAAATAAAATAGTAACAATATAAAAGTTAGTTTTGAACACAATATAATCCTTATTTAAATAATTTCATGGCACTACTATGACGTTTTTTTTTGGTTTAAATTATTTGAATTTGTTTTTGCATGCAAAATATTATATGTGAACCAATCGTATAAAATTTCAATACTGTGATAACATCTCATAAAAAGTAACAGAGAAATTCCATAATACATTTTCGGATTGTTAACGTGTTTTTAATTTGTTAAAATTTATATAACATTGAATAAAAAAATATTTATTTAATAATAATTGTTATTAAATAATGTTCTCGCCATATTTCACGTGAATAAACGAAGTAGTGTGCTAAAAAAGCATCGATAGGGAAATTATTTACATGAAATGGAAATCAATTACAAATATTTTTTTATTTAAAAACAAAATAACATACTTTTGATTTTAAAATCGTTTAAAATCGTTATTGGTGTTCTTTGCTCGAAACCGAAGCATACGGATATATCTATAATTACGTTCAACAGTTACTGATGGAAAAAAATGTGCCCCATATTTTTTTTTCTTTCCAGGTACTGCAATTATGGTAATTTTTCTGATATTTTCCTTCCGCTCGAAAAATACCAGTAATTCTTTTAGAAATAACAAACCACATGAAAATAAAAGTAGAGCGGATAATTTAAAAATATGCCGCCAAAAGTTCGATTGAACGTATCATTTCCCGCGTGCTGATTAACATATGTTTAAATAATTCATTTTTCTTTTCCTTTTTGTGTCCGATATTTTTTGTTTATAATTTTATTTCGCATTTTTTAAACTTATATACTCGAAGAAATTTGAATTCCTTCTGCGTAATTACATTATTTATTTTGTTATTGTTTCTCATAACTTTCATTTGTGTATTATTTTTCATATAATATTCCTGCATTCGAGTATCATATTTATTCTTCAAAATTTTAAAATAACATGCTGGATTATAAAAATGCATTTGAAAGTCTTGTTGTTTGTTACAAAAACACACTTATCGCAAATGGTCTAGAAATGTTGCAACAGAATTTCCAAAAAAAAGGAGACATTTATAAAGTCAAGGTGGAACTGCACCAACACAATGCCATTCTTATAGCTTTCTAGCATCAGCTGATCTAATATAGAAAGACTCAAGTGCATCGGAAACAAGCAAAGTGAATGGAGTCTTCCATGTGTCTTTTTCTTTTGTTTTCTCAATTGTTTTGGTATTTTATATAAAATCCATCTACCTATGGAAACTAAAGAAACTTTCAACTTATTTAATAAAAATTTCATTCATTTTTGTTACCTTTATGTGGTTAGTTTTATTGGTATATTATCATATTTGGTTTCAAACGAGCCCTAAATTCTTTTATCAGTGTGTGGATGATGCAAATTCTAATGCAGGAGCGTATACAATGTATACCAATGACTGTATGAATATTATTTATTACAATCTTAATCTTTCGTAATGTAATAAAATTCCATCCCAATGTCAAATTGAAATGAATATATCTCAAACTTTTGAATTGTTTTTTGAACAATTTGATGTCCATCACTGCTAATATAACGGTACAACTTTGTGAAAATACTTCGCATTTTTAAATAATATGTAAGAGATACATTTGGAGTATTGTATGATGTGGATCACAATGAATTAAAAGTGGGAAAAAAGTTTATTTATTTGATTCGTCGTGTATGCTTATACCATTATTTAAAAAGAAACTCCTCTATAATCACCGACATTTGCAAAAAACAAAATTAATTATTTTATATTTTAACTTTATGTAATTTAGGAATTATATGTATGATAGAATAGTTTCATTAATTTCTTATAATTTATTTGAATATTCCATTTTTGAAAATTATGGTAAGGCTACAAAAATGCACACATTAATAACCGAAGCGTTTTAACAAATTTCTTCGTTTTTTACTATTTTCGATCGTTTCATCAGATAAAATAAAGTATTTCGATTTACAACTTTCGCCGCTATGAGCAATACAATCATCTTCATTTATCCTCGATTTAAATTTTAACCCAGCGTCCTTGTTACATAAAGTAGAGTCCAAGCTTGATTGCGTCTCGCTATATTTACGCCCCAGCATATTTGCCCTGTTTGTCCCGTTATATTTACCTGTCGCGGCTCTCTTTTTCCCCCACGTTGCGGGATGGTGCCTCACAAAGGGACGGCTGTGACATCACGAAGATAACGCGACTGAGGGGAGTGGGAGAAGCGACCCCCTATTTTTTAATAAATGTAACGAAACTGGAGGAGAAGACGAGGAACCGAGTGGGTAAATATACCGGGACTCTACTGTAATATACTATTAGACATTTTGGCCATCGATCTTGAATTCGCCATCTTGAATTAAGGAAAATCTGGAAACAAATTCATAATAAGAGAATCCAAAAATACACCGTCATTGATCATCATGATCAGGTAATTTTTACATCTTGGCCGACCTTATTGAATCGATCATTTTGAATTATGATAATCTGTGTCCAGATTCGTAATCAACGGTCCTAATAACCCCCGAATATCCAGCTTCATGAAAAATGTTTCGTCAGAAAAATGTGTGACCGAAAGGGTTAAGACCAACCTCAGAATTACTTACACCAACAAATTATAGTCGTTCGTTTACTAATTAAAATGATTACTAAATAATTTCGTTATTTCAAAAAGGATTGTTCGCAATTGATAAATGTGAAATATTTTGAATAATTTAAGAATTTTTATTGTTTTCTTGACATTTGTGGTCGTCTAATATCGGCTGACGTATCTGATAACTCTTTTTTCTAGTGGACATAACACTTTATACGGTCTTATCTAAATGATCACTCGACCATATTAAAGTAATTACTTTTAAAAATTAGTGATCTTTTATTGGATTATTTAGTTGTTGAAGAAAACGTCAAAAAGATACGACTGTAGATAGATGTCAACCCTTGTAATTTAATAAGATAGTAAATGAACACCAGTTACCTGCTGTCTGTTAATAATATATTCGCTCTTCGAAATACAATAGTTATTTTGGTATCTAGGAAGTAAAATTAACTTTTACGCCCTAAGGAGATCCACATGCCCCAAGGACTGCAAGGAGTCCTTTGGATGTGAAAATGTTTCGAATTTCTTGTGAGTTTATGTCTCGAATTTTAAACCGGAAGGATTGAAGAACTCTTGTTCTATCAATATCATTTACGAAGGAGCAAAACTGAAATTTTACGCCCTCATACAAACCGTTTGAAAGACAATGGGATAAAAATATGAGCGATTTCTTTACACCTTTTCGAATTGAACATTGCTGATTTCATAATTTGAATATATTTTCATTCTCATCTCTATTATTTTCTGGTATTGTTTATTCAAAATCTTGATGTTCCACAAATCTCTAACGAACATAATTAATCACAATTAATTTGCACATTAGCATCACATAATCGATGGTAATGTTTTCGATGTGTTTCGTGTTAGTTTGTATTATTTTAGTAACTTCTTCTTTTTTAGTTTTCTTTTTAAAAAATTCCCCCGTTTTCCGGAGAAGTTTGGTATGATAACTTTTCATATTATAAATAAATAATTAAGAGTTCCCACCCACTAAAACGTTAGACCGGTACGAAATATCCGATTAATGAAATCTCACGTGGAAAACGAGACAAAAACTATCAGGAAAATGCAGAAGACGTTTTTTTCTGATTTTATTTATAAAATAGCGTCATTTTCCTGATATTTCTTTCTTATATTTTACATTTGATTTGTTGACTAGGATATTCTGAACCGATTCAAATTCGTCCCGTCAATTTGTTATGTTTCATTTAATTTACACATGCACATTTACCGTACAGATGTTCATTGTTCTAACTACAAATTACAACCTCAACACATGTACAGATGACAACTCGAGTATAAACTGTCGAATAGTTGTAAATCCTGCAACGTTGCAAACATCTAAGATATTTCAATAATTCCAAACTTCAAAAATGGGTTTTCTCGAAAACGGCACGACAGACCATTTTGAAATTTATATAGCACACTCTAAAAATATTGTAGATTCAAACTCAAAAAGAAAATGTACAGCTTTTGGAATAGGTTTAGAATAGTCAAGCTTTTGTGGATTTGCTAAAAAAGGAGACAGTTTTTAAAAATTATGTTGTCAAGGCGCGTCAAATATTTTTAAATGGTCCGGTAAGCAATTTTTAGGCAGCAAGATTTATAAATAGTATGTCTTACAAACTGAATTGTAGCAGTTACTATTTTAAAAGTATTAAGGCCAAGCAACGAGCTTGTTGAAAATTCCAAGGAATATTTCAGTTAATGTTAGCTAATCTTAGATGTACCAGGCTATGTGTAGGAACACTAGCTTGTCGAAATACTATATAGCTTACAGTTTGATATTCCATAATAAAAATTACCATTTCTTTTTTGTCTGGCCAATGAACCATAACTCCGTAATTTGTTTACCCAAATGTCCATTTTAAAAAATGTTTAGTTTCAATGAACAAAAACATTCGGTTTTTTAATATCATACTTTCCAACTCTTGATGTACATCCTGCAGGGAATATCATGTTAAGCCATATCGAAGGCTCAAATGAATGAAATTTTTCCAAAACGGATGTATTGTTTTAGTTAAGATTCTACTGATAGTCAGAAGAACATAACCATCTTAAGCTACAGAAATTTTTAATATCATCAAATTAGAGATAAGCTATCACGTTTTGAAACTGAAATTGTTTAAGTTGCTGACCAGATCATCTTCTTAATTTGATTCAGAAAAACAAATATTCATTTAAAAAACCACCGCTATACATCATCACAGAAACCGAACACTACGCTTTTCAACAAAAACAGCCAGTGAACTGCTTTGAAATTGGCGAAAATTCGATTTTAGCCAGCACGTGTTAAATACCTAAAAATAATTCCCTTACGGATAGAGCCCCTTTAAAGTACAGCGGCGCAATAAACGATGCAAGAGACGATGTCCCAACAAATTGAATTTCGGGTGTCGCGGTTGTCGCCAAAATCCTTTTAAGTGGAACATCAGAGCGGCCTCTTGCATCAGCGGAAGCCGATAAAAAGGAAATTTGTTCGCATAAAAGTCGAGTGAGGCATGACGTCACCGGGTCTCTGGCTCTTTTCAAAAGTATATCCCACCGTTGCTTATTTTACGTATTATCGCTCGGGGAAAATCGCGAAAGCTCCCGAGACGAGAGAAACTATATATTTCGCCCCCTACCTCCACTGAAAATCCTGGACGACGAAACGGGTCGGTCCTGCAGAAAAATGGAGAGCCGGAGAAAAGAGTACATCGGGGGTTGGGGAGGAGTACTTTATGCGGAGTAACGCAGGAGGGAAAATATAAAAGGTGGCCGAGATGTCGTTGTGTACTTATATACAGAGCTTTCGCAGACGACCTCCAGGATCGTCGATATATATCCCGGCTGCGAATGTGCTTTTTTACGGGTACCAGCCAACCGCTGCGTTTCACCGCCGACTACTAGATGAGACCGTAAACACTTTACTTATGCGTGATCGCACAAGCCGTTAATATATATATTTTTTTTTCAGTGCGGCACGCATTGCGCTGCACTTTTTTATCGACCGTTAAAGAGGGATAGATGCCAATTATCGTCGACGTAGTTTACGATAGGGAAATATTGTTGGGTAATTTACTGTAAGCTCATAACGCTATGAGCAATATTTTGCATCGATCACGGGATAAAAGCGATGATGAGAGAGATTTCGTTACTAAAATAGGGCTTTTTATGGTATTGAGGTTCAAACTAGCGAGATTAAATATTTTGTTATGGATCGTTGTCAATATTTATTGCTCCTAAAGAATTTTCGGATTTTATTAAAAGGGATTAATGCACCGCAGGGCGCAAAATCGAGTTCTACTCCCGGAATGTTAAAAAATACTTTATTCTGAACAATGAACTTTATTTTATTACAAACCGTATTCTTTTAACAGTTTTAAATTGTACGGTGGCATTTTTGTTTCCCTGAATCATATGTTTACGGTGAGCCTCAAAAACCCGACAAATCACATAACAGACACTTCAAAAACACAAATGCAGACATTAAAAGACCAGACATTTAAATAGGCAGACAGTAAAAAACCATACATTTAAAAATACAGACAAATTATCTGGGTCGCCGTGCTTGACGTCTCACTGGAAGGTCATTTCAAGGTCAAATATGTTTGGCCTACATAGTTAACCCCTTGGTCAAAAATTTTTGTCCTTGAAATGACCTTACAGGGAACCTCAAGGGCGGCGTGCCGGATAAATTTTCTGTATTTTGAAATGTCGGGTTTTTGAATGTCTATATTTTGAAATGTCAGATTTTTGAAGTGTCTGTTGTGTGCTTTGTCGGGTTTTTGAGATGTACCCCATTTTTATTTTGTTATGAACAGTGTTTTTAAATACATGAACATGTAGAGGTGAGAGCTAGTATATCAATGGCTCTTCTGTAACTAAGAAAGTTATTGAATACAATTATAACATCTGTATGGTTTTTTTTATCATGACATTTTGTTGTTGTTAAGTTGTTAACAAATTAATGATGTGATATGTATTTATGACTGTTTTTTAACAACATATTATCATAATGAAAAAATAGAACTGTACAAACATATTGTATGATGAAGACGATGTCAGAAGATGATGAGGATATCGAATGATATCGCTGATGTCGATAAAAGACGACGATGATACACGGCGATGATAGTATTGGATGATTACCACGATGTCAGTGATGGCAATTGATGATGATTAAGAGTAACGAAGATGATGTCGAAAATGTTGGAGATTTCCGGTGATAATCGTATTGTTAAATGATGTTCATGTACGATGATAAAAATGTAGCATTATGGTGATGGTCTAATATAATAATGATGATGCTGATAAAGAATGGCGGACATAATAACGTAATTGCGTAGAGGTTAAGATGATGTTCCCTAGATGATGGGGATGATATAAATTGAAGATAATTTCAGTCAACAAGTCTTGTGATAATACTAATATTGAATGGTGAAGTTCAATGACAATGATTTTACAGAATGACGATTGTATTATGGAACGATAATATAAGAGAATGCCGGAAAAGTTGGATGATGTTGATGATACTGCCGGATGATGGTTACTGCAGTGATGTTGGACAATACTGCAAGATAAGGACGATGAAAAAATAGAATGATGACACTATTATCATAGAGGTTAAATAGCTTATTTTAACCCATGAATTGTAATAACATGCGCTTAAAATTTATGTACAGAAATTACTGAATGGTTGATGGGACCTAAAATAAAGGGGGAAAAAATATATATACAAAACGCGGATTTTATCGCGAGTGACATTTACGAAGATTATATTATGTTGAGCCGATGATGTCAGTTGATGATCACGGTTATTGCAGTGGTTTTGGATGATGATGTTGAAGGCGTTCGATGATATCCTTGAATGTTGATAATGTAGGATAGCTATGATTTCAGATTATTAAGTATAATGTTATGGATTATGTTAGGTGATGATGTTCGATGACGATAATACAAGAGATTAATAATGTAAAGTTGGATAATGCTGAAGATATTGTCGCAAGATTATCATTGCCAGAATGTTAAGTCGTGACGATGATGTAAGATGATGTTAATATCAGAGGATTAAGTATTATTACAATGAAAGTTATTAATAATGGGTAATGATGGATGATATTCGATGAAGAGAATATTGTCGGGTGGTGGTCATTATAATAATATCGGGGCCAGATTTGGTCCCCAGAATTGTGATAACTTGCACTTCAAATTTCATACACACTTATGTGAGGAAGTAGATAATTTATTGCTAATGTGAAATGTTGGATGATGATTTCCGCTGACGATGGTATATTGCGGGATTATGATGTAGGATGATTATTGCGATGATCGAAAGTAATATAAGATGACGATGCCGAAGAAAAAGTCTAATGATGATGATGATGATATTGTTTGATGGTGGTTCTCCACAATATTTTCGGATTACCATGATGTAAAATGATGAAGATGTCGAATTATGATGAAGAAGGGTATGCTACCGACGATGCATATAAAATATGGCGATATTAAAGCGGGAACGTATAGTGACGATAATGTCGGATCATTACGACGATGTCAATGATGTCAGTTGATTCTGTTGTTGAAAAATAATAGTTATTATGGTAATATCCGATGATAATAATGCAGTAGGATGATGTTGCTGATTTAGCATGGTGATAATGAAGAAGACAAATGATATTAGATGGAGATACTGATAACAATACTGTCGACTAACGATTATTTTAGTGATGTTGGGTGCTTTGGATATTATGTGATGACATTGACAATATTGGATGATGATGTTTGATTATAATGATATTCTAAAATGATGTAGGATGAAAATTGTGACGTTGAACAATAATGTAAAATAACACGAAAAAGTCGGACGATGGTGAAGTTATTTAAGGCTCATGACAATTATAATGATGTTGTATAATGATGATGACGTCAGAAGATGAAGTGGAATGAAAAGTGCTAGACGATGATGATTGTAACATCGGACAATAATTCCTCGAATTTTGTGTACTCACTACTAACACTAAAGATGGAAATTTCAATTTCTTATTCTTCTTCAAAAATTGGAACAATTACTTATTAAATGCGATTTCGCAACGTTATACAACACCAGAATAATTCAAATTTTAATCTAAAAAGCCACGACTTTTCTAAAATTTCTCTCACTGTAAACACAAACTATTATCCTTTGAGTAACGAAGTTTACTGCATATTGAACGAGGCTTGAACAGGGAGTTTGGAACTTACGAACCCAAACCAATCAACCCCTGAAACTTAGCTAAAATCACCCCCTATAAATCGTTAAATTGTAAGAATTGAGTAATGTTTCTTCTGGCAGTCCTCCCTTCATATTTCCCTCGAAAAAAAATATGACTCAATAATCTTAATAAAAGTCGACGGCCATAGAAGTGAAATGCGGCCGGCGAAAAGGCTCGCTTGAAAAATCGAAGCGAATTCCCGCTTCATCTGCATGATAAACCGATAAGGGAAAAATAATAAAGAAGCGAGAGATCGAGCGGGCGAACGGCTCTATAGGATAATAGGAATAGACGCCCGTAGCGCCCCGTTGAGGCAAAAGGTTAAATGCAAGTTGCCAGTCAGTTGTGACCCATTATTAATCACCCGCGTCGTTCTACCGACCGAGTAATTTAATCTGTTTCCCGATGTTCGTGTAACCCAAGCTACTTCACATGGACGCGTCCGCGTAAGAACATACGGAATCGCTCTCGCGCCGGCAATTGTTTCGAACTCGATTGTCCAACAAATCGCCGCAATGCTACTTCTATACCCACACACCTATTGTGCACCTATACATACACAGGTACCATCCACCAACTCCCTTTTGAGAATATCTCCTTTGTGAGTTTCCGCCGTGATTTTCCTTTTGCGCCTTCTATCGTCGTCGCACTTTTCCACGCTCCCACCCTGAACCGCAATTCGTATTTCCATTATGGCGTTTCTATTAATGGCGTTTCGCCATCGCGATATGTTTTATTGACTTCCATTTTTATTCGCCTGACGGACGGCGAAACTGTATGCACCTTATTTCGCGCTTATCTCGATATTTTCTTTGGGATTCCATCCCAGCACCGAGAAATTGATTTCGAGGCGGTATTCGGATGAAAGACAAAAAGTCTGATTGGTAAAGTACGGTGAGAAATATTGCGAGTAACGCTGAAAATCTCGTCGGGACGAATGAAGAGGTATCCGAATCTGAAATATCTCAGAAATCGTATCGAGCAAACCGAAAGTACATAAAAATTTGCGCCCTCCACCATATATGATTGGTTAGGTTCGTATTTCATATTTCGCATTCTTAAAAATTGCAACTACAATAAAAAACAGTAAAAATAATGTCATTTAATATACGTTCATTACACGTGAGTGAGGTATAAATGTAGTACAATGGTATTATACGTTTTTTAAACGTTATAAAATCTTTAATACACGACCAAAAAAGTGTGTACAAAATACTCTAGTTATAAAAGGTATTTACCATTAACCCTTTAACGGCGGCATGGACACTTTTTTTCGTTCATTTTCAACTTTAATCTTCTCGGCGATTAAGAATGTAAAAAATCCTTCAGGAACCATTTTTATGTATTTGTCCTCGCTCTTTCAGTCTGCAATCAAAATCCCCAAAAAATGAAGTTTCAAAAAGTTACAGCCAATTTTTTAAAGAAAAATCGAAATTTTTGACAATTTTCTTTCCGAAATCAATTTCTTTTTCATATAGCAGGTCACCAGAAAACTGTTTCACCTGAAAATATCGCGTCCGCAATATCTAAACTTGAAAATGGCGAAACGTACTTTTCAAAATTGAAAGATGGTAGCTCAAAAATGTTGGCGAAATAATTTTTCCCCACAAATATTAATAATCTGTGTATCTTTATTGTTCTCAATTTTCTATTTGCAAGGCGGTGAGTATCTAAATATTTCTCGGATCGCTGATAACGAATCTGAAGTCAGATTTCAAAAATTCAAAATGGCCGACCAATATGGTGGACAATATTTCCGAAAAACTTCGTACAAATATGTCTGTATCATCGTGTACATTTCTATAGGACAAAATTCACATACATTTGGTTACAATTGAATTCAGTCGCATGTAGCTTTGTACAATTCGAATAAAAATATAGTCGATTTCTAGGCAAATAATCAGCTCGATTTTCTTATTGAAGACTGCCATATTGGATCGGCCATTTTGAATTTTTGAAATCTGAATTCAGATACGTTATCAGCGATCCCAAAAACCCCCGAGTAGTCAGTTTCACAACAATCTGAACAATTTTAAAAATATCGTCCGCCATATTGAGTCCGCCATTTTGAATTTTTGAAATCTGACTTCAGATTCGTTATGAGCGACCCAAGAAATATTCAGATACTCAACGCCATACAAATAGAAAATTGAAAAAATAAGGATACACAGATTATTAATATTTGCGGGGAAAAAATTCTTCCGCCAACATTTTTGAGCCGCTATCTTTAAATTTTAAAAGGTACCTTTCGCCATTTTCAAGCTTAGATATTGCGGACGCGATATTCTCAGGTGAAACAGTACTCTGGTGACCTGCTATATGAAAAATTCATTTCTGAAAGAAAATTGTCACAAATTTCGATTTTTCTTTAAAAAAATGACTGTAAGTTTTTGAAAATTTATAGTTTCGGGATTTTGATTACAGACTTTGAAGAAGCGAGGTCAAATACATAAAATGGTTCCTGAAGGATTTTTACATTCTTAATCGCCGAGAAAATTAAAGTTGAAAATGAATGAAAAAAAGTGTCCATGCCGGCGTTAAAGGGTTAAATTCAATTGTTCAATATACGTTTATAAGACGTTAGTTTGGTTTAAAAGCAGTATAATGGTATTATATAATATAAATATAGATATTACGAACTTTACAATGTTCTAAAAAATAAACCGATTATAAAACGGATTTTTAAACCAAAAATAAAAACACTCAAATACCGTCATATACGTTTATTAAACGTAAGTTTCGTTTAAAGGTAATAGTATGATGTAAATGTCTAGTGATAACACGTATATTATACAACATTATAATATACGTTCGTCATATAAACATATAATACGTGTATCATACATATTTTAAACGTAAAAAAGTAGCTGATGAAATACCAGATACTAACGAGTCTTTAAAAAGCCCAATATGTGACATCTTATGTAAATAGGAAAGACCATAACTCTAAACCAAATAAAACTCGTATATAAAAAGTATTTGCAACCCAATAAAAATATTATTGTTTATTACACATGAATTTTGTTTAACCCTTTTCGTCCTAAAAGTCAGCAATTTGAACAGAACTTTCAACGCTGTAATTTTTGTTCCAAACGTCGTTACAAAACATTGAAATAAGTCAAAATCGATAGATTTGGACCTCCTCTTTCAAATTCCTTGGTCAGAATCAGCCGACAATTTTAAAGAAAAAAGTTATGATCATTTTTTTTACGTTTCTGCGCAGTAATCGCGTTTTTTGACTTTGAAAAAAGCAATGCTAATCATTTAAAAAGATACTAATCGCGTCTTTATGCCCAGGCTTTTCTTATACCTTTGGATTTAAAAAAAAAACACAAAATGGCGGCTTCAAGATGGCGTCTGCAAGTTATAATTTTGACTTTTCTCGCACAATTATCGATTATTTGACCACGTAACGGTTGAAATCATGTAGAATTGCGATGAAAAAGTAATTATTATAATTTGTGAATACCTTATCTCATTATTTTTCATTCATAACCTCCAATTAGTTACATACAATGGATTTTTACCTTTTTTTTCTGATTTTCACTCAATTTTCGAAGTCTCCGTATTTACGAAAATGACCAGAGACGATTTTGATTACTCAATTATCGGTTTATAACCTAAAAATTGAATACAGGACGACAATTATGTACGCATTCCTACCTGCTACTATGCAGTTTGTAGGCTTAATAAAAGCGAATATCAGAGAAAACTTCGCTGTAAGTGATACCACAGATTATATACAACGAAAGTCTATAAAACCTTTGGAGACCCACATTATCAAAAACGAAGTCTAAACGATATTATTCTGGTGACAAGTATGAAAGACGAATATCTTATTGTTCAGAATGTAATAAAAATTGTTGCCAGATATGCTTCAAATTATTTCATAAAGTTACATAGATTTACCATAATTATTATTGACCTGATTCACCGTTGTCATTTCTTAGAAAACTCTAATATAAAAAATGTTATCATAATGAAAGAATACAAAAAGTAGTTAAAAAATAAGAAAATGTAAAAAGTACTAAAAAATAGTAAAAAATGACTCCTTTTTGCGTTTGCTTTCCGTGATAAGAGTCGGACAATGGCAAAACGTGTATTGACGGCTAAACAACGTGATGTAAATCGTTGTGAATTAGTGTTGTGTAGGTAAAGTATTATATTTATCATCAGGAATAAACAACTTTGAAATTAGGCATTGGAGGATCGATTTATTTACTCCGACATTCACGTTTATTAAATCTATAAACGGCATAATACCAGGTATCAATGTGCACAAGATGTGTTGCACTTCATTTTTAGGTTATAAACCAATCACTGATAGGTCACAATCGTATATAGTAATGTTTAATTTCACACGTACGTAATGATGCGGAAGTCAAAAATTGAGTGAAAATCAAACAATAAATCGATAAAAACCCATTGTATGTAACTTATTTGAGGTTATGAATGAATCATGATGAGATTAGGTATTCACAAATGATAATAATTCCTTTTTCATCCCAGTTTTTCATATTTCAAGCATTACACGGTCAAATAGTCGATGTCTGTGTCATAAAATGCAAAATGACAACTTGCAGACGCCATATTGAAACCGCAATTTTGTTTTTTGAATAAAATCTGACGGGACAAGAAAATCGCGGAAAAAGAAAACCCTTTTCAACGCCAAAGAAGCGATTCTTGAGAAGAAACATCGAAAAAATCATTTTTTTTTTTCAACAAAATGATCATAACATTTTTCTTTGAAGTCGCCGACTGATTCTGAGTATGGCATTTGAAAAAAGAGGTTCAAATCTATCGATTTTGACGAATTTTAATTTTTCTAACTTTGTTTGGGACAAAAGATACAGCGTGGAAACTTGTTTCCAAATTCCAGACTTTCTGAACGAAAAGCGTTAAGGTGATGTTAATGTACGACATATACAATAGCAACACGTATATGAAACTTAAATGTCATAAACGTAAAATATACGTTTATCTTATAACTTTATAATACGATCCGATACACTTTAAACGTGAAGAAATTGCTTGTGAAATACTAGAAATTCAAGTTTATTGAAAATTCCAACAATAATTGTGCAATACCTTATATAAATACGTGTTTAAAAGACGTTAAAATTTGTTAAAAAATACTCCGTTCAAAGAATGTGCGTATAAGTCAATAGAAATACTATTGTTTGATATACGTTTATTGAAAAGAATTTAAAAAGTAGCATATATGAGTGATATAAACCTTTACGGACTACACATTTAATTGTAATGCAGTAAACGTTTATTATATACGTTTATAACACGTACAAATGATACGAAACGCATTTTAAACGTTGAAAAATCACCTGTGATATACCACAGAGTTAAGTATATTTAAAATAGTTACAATTCGTGTGTAATATCGTTTGAAATTAAATGAACGAGAAGTTGACAAAATTTGTACTCTGGTTGTAAAGCGTATTTACAAACTCAATTGGTATAAGTTTAACAAATACGTTAACAAAACATTGAACGTTTAATATACTGCATTTCCTTTATCTTTTGAACTCATTCTGTTATTGTTTTGTTGAAAATATAATGCGAACCATGTTGATTACCGTATACTTTTGAATAATTATAAATTGATTAGGTCTCTGAACTTTCCAACTGAAAAAACTTCAGTGAAACATGCAATTTTTCGAATAATATACACGGAAAAGAAGTATAATATCTTATGTGTATTTAATATTTGTTGCAATATTCGTTGACGCAAGATCTTAATAAAACGTTGAACATATATCGTATTTAAACTAACGATATTGTAACATGTATTACTCGTTTAAATATATGCAACGTTTAATTAATTTAGTGTCAAATATTGTATCGAAAAAATATATCGTATCGAATAACATTTTAAACATATTTTAAACTGAAATATTACAATGCTTCTTACACTTACGCTGTCATTTCGGATTTTTGACAAAATAATTTTTGTTAAATCATAAAAAATCTTATATTATTTACTTATGTCCTCTCTTTCCAAAAATGAAATTAACCATATTATAATTTTCCTCTCAACTTTTAATTAAATGATTGTATTTAAAAATATAATAAACATTGAATTATCTCTCCCCTAAATTATATTTACGTGCACAATTTTTTTAATGCAGTAGGCGTAAAATGACCATTTTTCATAAAACATTGTTTGAATCTCAGGCCTAGAATTTTCACCCTCAGGAACCTCCAGCCGGCATTGCCGTTTATCGGATTCTATTTTGTCGAGGCGTAAAACTCCATTTTACGCCCTTGATACACAAATAACTATTTATCAGGAATTGACATGACAAGAAACAACAGTTTGTTTAAAATAGTTTTGATATCAATTGTAGCGTTAATGGCTTAAATTTATATAAAATATTTTGTACTGCAATAAAGTACGACCAAAATGTCAGTCATAGAAATGTGACACAAAGTCACGAATGGATAAATTAATAAGACCCTCTAACTTAACGAAGCACCGGAACAATTAATCATCGCCTTGTTTTCTCTAATTATTTTCTGTACCTCATTAAACTGCCATTCGCGCGTTTCACGTTATATTATTTCAGTAATTAATACTCCGACTCTAATAACCTGGCGACTTCTATTTCTTTTTTAATAAATGATTTAAGCTAATTGTAGTTCGCCTTTCCGGAATTTCCTCTATAATTATGTCAATAATTCACAGCAAGAATACATCAAATTGCATTATCATAATTATACTTAAGGTAGAAACTATTACTCGGTTAATTTTGTTCATTAACTTCATAAACACCCAGGAATATCTTTAATTGAAAATATCTCGAAAATAAGGTATATTTTTTAATTTACTGATTGCACTTAATTTTCATGCATTTGACATCATCATTTTGATATATGTTGTAACTTAGCAAGAGTAAATTAAGAAGATCATTTTCCACCATCCTTAGATATTATAAATATCAACAAAATTACAGAGATTAATAAGCAATGCAGATTCCAGGATTTCATTAGCAGATATTTAAAAAATGCACAAAATTGGTAAGATGACGTATATGTCCAGAAAATATTAATATTGTTGTTTATTATCATTTTTTGGCCACTGTTGTCTCACGTTGTCGACAAACCATCGCGGCTGATGAACAATCTACATGTGGTGCTTCTGTAACCACTCAATAGATGCGCTACTATCGTATATTTCCGCAAGTAGTAGATGTGTTTTTAATTTAGTATTTGATAGTGTAAATTAACCCCCTAACGCCTACATCTACCATTTATTTTCATGTAATTTGAAACTGTATTTTAGTGTGTAAACTCTCTTATGCGAGTTTTGCGTTACCATATCCGCGCAAAAAAATTCTTAAAAACACACAATTCAAGCTACAATACTGCAGTTCAACAAGCGCTACACTTCTTTCTCTTTTTACAATAGAAAGTGAAAATCTCCTGCAGAACTGCATAAAACAAAAATATAATGTAATAGCTACTACCCTGGTAGAAAATCTGAACAGTTTTTATGGGCACAACCCAGAAACCAGCCAATTTTACTGTCCAAAACTTGCTTCCTAACTTCTAGCAAGAAATTGGTAATGCCCATTTTAAACCAGACTAGCATCAACCGATCTAGATTTTGCCCAGTTTAACTGCTTGAAAAATATGGTCTTCATTTACCATATTTGTGGCTAGAAACTAGCAATGAAATATGGGCATATATTAAAACGATCTTACCTCAAAACTAACCTACACAGTTTGAATTAAAAATATATCGCGAATATTATAACAAATGGTTCTCTCTCTATACATATATATATATATATATATATATAAAATGGATAATTCGAAACCATGTACAAGCCGTGAAAGTGTCCAAAAACATCGCAATATTGATAAAATAACAAAAATTAAAACGCTTAGAGATTTCAGTCAAGATTTTCAGTCTGAAAACTGGCCAATTTTTACCCGGTTTTCTACAATAACAATGCTAAAACCTACATAAACCAGTCAACTATCGAGCATAATCTCGTTGAGTTTTTGGCCATAAAAAATGGCTAGATTCTGGGCCAATGAGCGTTACATTACCACAGAAAAACCAGCTAGAAATGTTGGCCAAAAACTGCGCAGAAACCAACAAGATTGAGCATAAACCAGCCAAAAAATGCTCCCTTTTTCTACCAGGGTATAAAATGTTATGGATGCCATGTGACTCTGGGAAAATAATTGTCAAGGACTGGTATTTCCAAATCAATGACCCTAAGTTTATAATGGTGCACAGGTTTTTTATTTATTCAAAAGTTTTATTTATAAATATCGTCTTTCTTAACTATTTTTATAAAAGTCCTGTGGGTTTACCTTTAATAAAAAACAAATATTTTTAGACTATTTTTTGCATCAGTGTATGGTTAGGATTGAATGGAATTAATGAAAGTGCACACATATCATCTATTCCATTAAGCCAGTGAATGACAGGAATAAATCAGTCATCTTAGTCATAAATCCGGCCTTTCATTCGCCACCTCTATGTTTACACCTTCCCTCTTGAAGCCCTTGGTTCACCCTCACCCTTTCATCCATTCTCCTTCTTTCCATGATCTCGTTTCATTCCTCTTTTCAATGCATTCCCCTTTTCTCTCTGCGACTCTTGATTTTGCGGATGGCCTCCTCGGCTTCTCGAGAGGCGCAAAAGCCAATTCCTCGGAAAATCACGCACGACTTGGATTCGTAAGAATCCTTCTAATGTACGCTCTACGTTTCGAGGAGGTATTTGGAGAATCGAGAAGAGGGAATGAGAAAGAGTATTCGGGAATAGAAAAGAAGGATGGTAAAGAATGTGTGTGACTGGAAAGAAAAATAGGGGAGGACACCGGAAAGGAAGAAGAGGAAGCAATCTCTGGGAAGACAAGCAAGGAAGAAAGTAAACAAGAATGAGGAAAAGCAAAAGATTAAAATAAAGAGAGGAAATCAGAGGAAAACAAGGAAAAGGAGTGAAAAGGAAGAAGAGTAACGCCGTGGAACTATCTGCTAAAGCCCGTGTCTCGATTGCTGCATTACGTCTATGACGATATAGATATAGTACCCATACCGAATGGCATTATGGGAATTTATTGTACCAGAGTTAATCGACTTATTTAATTTATTTTTGTTTCTCAAGAGCGATTTGCGTTTGCCAAGAATTGTTATTCTTTCAGTCCGACATTATTCCATGCAATAATCTCCGCCTCCGTACCCGCATTATTTCGGTCGGTATCTCCAATGATTGCTTTTTCACTGACTCTTCAAAGCGCCTCAGATTTATTTCCCAGGCTTCCGGTTTTATTTACCTCGTTTTGTTTAGCTTTCTATAAGGTTTCGCGTCTTTCAAGATTTGTATTTTTAGATAAGAAATTGAAATGAAAGAGGGCTCTCTTGACTCTGCTAATAATTGCTTATTTAGTGAGCAGATTTTCAAATTAGTCAAACAATTTTATTGAAGATGATTCACTTTATTTTAAATTTTATTGTATATTAGTATCCATGTACTAAATAATACTTGTTAAGAAAGAAAATGTATTAAATCTTGGGTACATCTCTGAGTCGATACACGTAAAGCTATTAATCATTAATAAAGTTCTGAAATCCATCCGACAAGTTACATAAATCAATTATTTCCAACCAGAAGGCATACATTTTATGCCAATTGACCATGTACAATTAACCCAAGCTGCCCAAAACACAAAAAGTGAACATAAACCCAGTACGGGATCCAATCTTTATTTTACTTAAATAGTGTCATGTTCTTGGTCCAGTAAGATTACTCTCTTAATTTGAATCAGTGAAAATTTCTCCAAATGCGTCAGCGAAAACAATTTTTGCTGTTGAATCAGTCAATTTCACTGTTTAACCAGTTTATTTTACTATTTAACCAGTCGAAATATTGTATTTACTGAAACTCCTGCAGCACTTAACCCTAATGCCCACTATTTCACTGGTTCTTCAGTTGAACATTCGTTTAACACGAATCACTCAATATAACCAGTGATTTGATTTTCATCCTACATAAAACTGAACATCTATACCCAATTTCAATAAAGTAGATTTTAAGGTTGCAAGAACTTTATTCCTCAAATTTCAGCAGATTTTCTGGCCCTACAAGTTTTTGTAGGGGGAACGTAAATGTTCTGTGTTGTTTTCGCCACCGAAAAATTTAATAATAGAGATCTGTTTCAGGTGTGTAATGTTATCGTAATTATTCGTTTTTAACAATTTTTATAAACTTTAACATTGTATACAGGTGTTACTATATTTTAGCAGCCAGATCACGAAATTCGTTTTTATTATTTAATATTGAGAAATGTAAGCTATTTTTCCGGTTAACTGTTGAATTAATCATGAAATAGACACTGTTTTCCAGTGAAAACCACTGATTACCGACAGAAAGCATATGGTTTGATTCCAGTGATTTTAGTGAAATTCCCCTAATCTATCAGTTAGTAAACACTATATTCCAGCAAAAGGCACGTGATTTCATTCAACTGATTTCAGTCAAATTCACTTGATCGATTAGTGAATAGGCATTGTTTTGTGAAATGTGATTTCATTTCACTGATTTTCCAGCCAATTTAGAAGAGTTCGCTGTTGAAATCCGTGTCTAATGGCTGATTCACAGCGATCGCAAATGGGCTTTGTGAATTAGCGACTATGCACTGTCAATTAGTAGTTTTCCATTGATTCAGATTAAGAAATTAACTAGGTGGGATCTATAATACAAACAGATAAGCCCATTTGGATTCTTAACATAATCAGTTCTACTCATAGATATAGTTCGCTTTGTCACCCTGGGAGTAACACAGCATTGCTTCCTTATCATTAAAAAAGTTTTTTTTGGTACTTAAGATAATCACAGTCGTTCTATGTGAAATATCCTATACAACACATGTTCATCGTCCTATTTCTATTGAAGTATTCGGCGTGATGATTCGATCATGGTCATATGATTTTGTTTGCAGATAGAAATTTAACGGTGCAGAATTAAACTTAGTCGGATCGATAAAATGTTTCATTGTTGAAACGAACTATTTACTCTATTAAAAACTCTCCTTTCATGTAATGCAACATTCATGGCTCTTGAAGCAATACAGGAAAGGTAAATTCTATGAAATCGTTGAATTGTGTGAATGATTCTTTTCATCAGATTCTAAAACAAATTTAATTACTTGTAAGAAGCTGTTCTTTGAAGCATTTATACAGTCAATTAGAAAAAAATTCACAACTTTTTGGAGTCCCAAGTAAAAAAATTATGAATAAATTATACGTAATGTATAGATTGTTAGATAATCATGTATAGATTATGTATGGAATTGAGCACGCATAATCTATACATAATCTATACATAATATACACAAAATGTATATTAAAAATAATAATTATAGAAATTTAATGTACTAATTATAATAAGTTTTATTTAACCAATTTCTGTTTCTGAAAAATAAATATATTTGATATAACCATTCTGTGAGCTAGATTATTAAAATTTCAAGTGACAGAACGAAGACAACGAAAAATAAAGGCACATGAAAAATTGGAACATTTCATTAAAAATAAAACAACCACCGATATCCGACGAAAACTAATGTGATCACTGGCCAAATTTTCCTGCATTATCACGAAAATGTCGCCGAGAAAATCGTTAGCTACTTCAAATCTAAAAATCTAAAGCAAAAAAATCCGAAAGAAACCAATGACACAAGGAAAGAAATCACATTTTACTATTATTAATTTAATTAATTTATTTGTTAATATATTTCTATTTTTTAATATAACTGCTTTAGTTGGTGTTCGGCAGAAACTGTCAAGCATCACGTTCTTCTTCTTTTCATTGGATCGTTCGTAACACGGTCGAACCTCCATAAAAGTACGTCATAATGAAACGACTAATTAAATTATCAAGTAAAATCATTAAATAAATAATAGTAAACTGTAATTTTCCCTTTCTTCCCAATTTGACAAGTTATTTTTAATTTGTCCTTGCTGATGATTTTCTTAGTGCCACGTGAAAATTCGTGATGGTCCAAGACCAGGAGTTGTAGCCAGTGATTATTTGGCATCAGTCATGAAGTCAAATTTCGATGGTTTCATTTCCTTTTTAATAAAATATACCTCATTTTTGTCAATGCTTCGTAGTGTCACTTGCAATTTCGGACACTTCGCAATTTATTTCTTTAATCTAATCACTCCAAGTCTTTACATTTATTTATTTGATAGAATGAATTCATTTATTGTTGCAATAAAATATTTTTTATTTGATTAAGAGTTTAATCAATTTGTTGAAATCAACTTTTATAAAAAACAATGAAGAAATTGATTAAAGCAATGAGTAAAATTCATTGAATGAATATTGCGTTTTATCGGAAACAAAACGTACAAATTTCATGTTTACAGAATTGAATTATGAAATATTTATTTCATCTAATGAAAAGAATTTTAATAAAATATTTTCTTTGATTTAATGAACATGTTTCATTTCTGTGATACAAAATTTATTGTTTGAATGAAAGAGTTCTTCCATCTGATGAAATGAGTTTCATTTGATTAATGATTTTTTTCTCAGTTTAGCAGTACTGTAATACATAGTAGTTAGTAAATATCATTACTAATTCACTTAGTCGCATACTTTTCCCTTCTTGATTAGTAGTTTTTTACTAATTCAGATTAGATACATCGCCGTTTTCTGATGCAGATCATACAAGGTTAAAGAAATTTTAATTTAATAGTCTTTATATGGAAAACTTCAAAATCATCTTCAAGTAAAAAAATGCATTAGTTAATAGTTAAAATCGAGGTTTTTGGTATCAACCATATGTTAACAATACAACTCCAAATTTAACCATTAACAAAGCTTATTTACTTTTAATAACAAGTTTTCCATATTTAAAAGATCTTTTTTGTTTGAGGCAAAAGAAAAAAATTGACCAGTCAAGAGCTTAACTTTATAAAAAAATTATCCGAAAAGAACGTCATTTTTATTTATGGAATCATTTTCATTGATATAACATTGAATAAATCAGATAATAAACAATATAATGTACCCAGTGAAATAACGTTTGATCTCGTCGTTACAGTTACATAATTTTGTAGGAATACAATGAATAAATAATGAGCATTACATTGTTAATGTTCGCAAAATTTACCTCATTCAGGATTTAGTATAAAATAAAATATATCGCAACCCTGTCACTGAGGAAACGTCCATTCTTTGAAACAATGCCGTACCGCTTGTGTTTTAATAACTCGTCAATAAATTCCAGAGTTGCATTCTTCGACGCGACAACGCGTAATAAAATTCATGTTACTCGCGCCTTTTAAATATCGAACACTGTTGCAAATTTATCGCGATTTTTATATCACCCTATAAAAATAGTATTCGAATAAACGGCCAATTTACATCGGTCAAATGCCCGTTGTTTAGATTTATGAAAGCAACCTACGCTGTATTGGAATTTTTTATTAAAACTGATTTCAAGTTAGTTCGTCATTCATGCCTCGATTCGCTCAAAAAACTTTAATGTATTGACGAGTTTGCAACTTATTGGCCTAGACCATTCTTCATATTGAGTTCAGGTTTCATTCATTTCTGCCAGTTGAAATATTAAATATCTGGCAATCAAGAAATATTTAATTTTTTTAAATTACTGTATTTTATTCAAAGCCAGAAAATTGAATTTTTGCTTGTATATCCAATGTATACCAAAGTATTTCTGTATTTTACTGTTTTTTCTAACCTCCAATGATTCAAAAGATTATCTTCGAATTCAAAATAGACGAAAAAATTATTTGTATAAATGCACACGTTATTTCAACGTGTTATAATTATTTACTCTTCAACTGAAAAAAAAAAACATATATATTAGATTCCTCAAAATTAATTGAACAGTTCCTTATATGAAAAATCATCCCAACGATAGATGGCGTCCGAACCAGAAAATGAAATATCACAAGCGGGTGCAGTGGATAACTTTAAATTGATACTTCGTATATTCGTATACGAAATCTTGCACGAGTATACAT
Organism: Trichopria drosophilae; assembly: GCA_030407085.1. Lineage (NCBI taxonomy): Eukaryota > Metazoa > Arthropoda > Insecta > Hymenoptera > Diapriidae > Trichopria > Trichopria drosophilae. The sequence continues at coordinate 19,125,037 of CM059584.1, read as the reverse complement.
TAGGACCCCTCTTATTTTAACTGCTAAAGTTTTTCAAGATGGCACTGACCCCTCTTACATCAATGTTCCCCTTACCCCCACTTACACACAGATAAAATTTGCTGTTGTATAAGCTGAATATCTGAGATATTTTTAAATATCGATATTCACATCGTGATATTTTACGTTCTGGCTCGAGCATTGATGAGGAAAGGCGTGACGGGAAACGATTAAAATAAGCGGGGTTTTACTGTACTTTCGGATTTGTGCACCACCTAGCGTCACATAAATGTAAATGTTATTTATTTAAAATGGTCCCCATCTTTTATAGGAAATTTATATAAAGCAGATGATATTGAATATTTATTAAAAAAATATGTCATTGTTCAGATGTAAAGAGATATTAATTTTTCCACCATTTCGTTTTCGAGTAAATCAAAATCTACATACAATCTACAGATTAAAATTAAAACATATCGACAAAAATAAAAACTAACGATTACTATAAAAGTTCGCATTCATTTGAGACAATTTCTTTTTTGACGCGACACTTTGAAGTCACTCTTAAAACCAATAAATCGGCATATTACTTTACAAACTAATCCAGTATACGTCGAAACCGATTGATTGATTTGGCATGTAGCGATGCGCCCAACAATACGAACCGTGTGAGAAAACTGAACAAAAAATAAAGCTACCTATATTTTCATGACTGCAGATTTTCACGAATACTATAGATTCTAAATCCCGAAACAAATTATTAAACCAATAGAGAAACACTCCGAGTAAATAAAGGAGTTTTGTAGCATTCGTTGTAAAAGTAATTTGAAAAATTGCAAATGGATTAGATTCCTGAGGAATTTTCATTCAAATTCGATTCGGGGCTCTAATTATTTATAATGAATTAGTATGTTAGTTCATATAAGAAATGAAAGTCACGTTCATTAGGTTGTAAAAAATATGTAACTTTATTACTTTAATAATATAAATTTGTTTAATTTGGGTTTCAGAATTGCGTGAAATAATTTTAAATAATAAATAACAATTATGCTAAATTTTAGAAAAATTGATGGAAAATTCTGCTCGAATATGACTTTTAGACCAGAACAATTCTGAAGTTCTTTAAAGAAAATGCTAATAATGAAAAGTTCTGTGTTGTTTTCGCCACCGAAAAATTTAATAATAGAGATCTGTTTCAGGTGTGTAATGTTATCGTAATTATTCGTTTTTAACAATTTTTATAAACTTTAACATTGTATACAGGTGTTACTATATTTTAGCAGCCAGATCACGAAATTCGTTTTTATTATTTAATATTGAGAAATGTAAGCTATTTTTCCGGTTAACTGTTGAATTAATCATAAAATAGACACTGTTTTCCAGTGAAAACCACTGATTACCGAAAGAAAGCATATGGTTTGATTCCAGTGATTTTAGTGAAATTCCCCTAATCTATCAGTTAGTAAACACTATATTCCAGCAAAAGGCACGTGATTTCATTCAACTGATTTCAGTCAAATTCACTTGATCGATTAGTGAATAGGCATTGTTTTGTGAAATGTGATTTCATTTCACTGATTTTCCAGCCAATTTAGAAGAGTTCGCTGTTGAAATCCGTGTCTAATGGCTGATTCACAGCGATCGCAAATGGGCTTTGTGAATTAGCGACTATGCACTGTCAATTAGTAGTTTTCCGTTGATTCAGATTAAGAAATTAACTAGGTGGGATCTATAATACAAACAGATAAGCCCATTTGGATTCTTAACATAATCAGTTCTACTCATAGATATAGTTCGCTTTGTCACCCTGGGAGTAACACAGCATTGCTTCCTTATCATTAAAAAAGTTTTTTTTGGTACTTAAGATAATCACAGTCGTTCTATGTGAAATATCCTATACAACACATGTTCATCGTCCTATTTCTATTGAAGTATTCGGCGTGATGATTCGATCATGGTCATATGATTTTGTTTGCAGATAGAAATTTAACGGTGCAGAATTAAACTTAGTCGGATCGATAAAATGTTTCATTGTTGAAACGAACTATTTACTCTATTAAAAACTCTCCTTTCATGTAATGCAACATTCATGGCTCTTGAAGCAGTAAAAATCTACATACAATCTACAGATTAAAATTAAAACATATCGACAAAAATAAAAACTAACGATTACTATAAAAGTTCGCATTCATTTGAGACAATTTCTTTTTTGACGCGACACTTTGAAGTCACTCTTAAAACCAATAAATCGGCATATTACTTTACAAACTAATCCAGTATACGTCGAAACCGATTGATTGATTTGGCATGTAGCGATGCGCCCAACAATACGAACCGTGTGAGAAAACTGAACAAAAAATAAAGCTACCTATATTTTCATGACTGCAGATTTTCACGAATACTATAGATTCTAAATCCCGAAACAAATTATTAAACCAATAGAGAAACACTCCGAGTAAATAAAGGAGTTTTGTAGCATTCGTTGTAAAAGTAATTTGAAAAATTGCAAATGGATTAGATTCCTGAGGAATTTTCATTCAAATTCGATTCGGGGCTCTAATTATTTATAATGAATTAGTATGTTAGTTCATATAAGAAATGAAAGTCACGTTCATTAGGTTGTAAAAAATATGTAACTTTATTACTTTAATAATATAAATTTGTTTAATTTGGGTTTCAGAATTGCGTGAAATAATTTTAAATAATAAATAGGAGCGGCGGTGGCTCAGTTGGTAGAGTATCGGCTTCGTAATCAGAAAAGCCTGGTTCGATCCCGGCCTCTGCAATCTGTCATCGGGACACCTCTATATTTGTTTATAAGTGTCTAATAACGCCAAAGCTCGGGTGGTTCGGATTCCACCTTCATAAACGGTAGGTCCCGTCGCGATTTAGTCCCATCTGGGTTCACAAAAGTCGACGTAAAATAACATAAAAAAAAAAAAAAAAAAAAATAATAAATAACAATTATGCTAAATTTTAGAAAAATTGATGGAACATTCTGCTCGAATATGACTTTTAGACCAGAACAATTCTGAAGTTCTTTAAAGAAAATGCTAATAATGAAAAGTTCTTCAAATCATTTGAAAAATATACAGGAATTTTTTAAGATTTTTTTTTTATCATAATTTGAAAAATTTTGGACATACATTTTTCAAAGTTTTAAATTATTTACGAAAGATACTGAAAAATGCTTACTACCTTCACTGATGAATTCTACGCAGTTGGTATTTGTTCGAAAAGTTGATAGTTCTACAGAAAAAAATCCTTAGAATAATATTTCAAATTCAAATTAAAAAACGAACATCTTTTTAGAAAAATTGCAGAGAACAATAATCGCGTATAATACGTCATAGAATAGGCTTTTATTTTTTAAGAATTATTCGTAAGTAATTTAATGTTTAATAAATAATTTGACAAATTATCATAAAAAAGATTGGAAGTAATTCTAAAGAAGTATTTTCAGCATTTTTTTTTTTCAAAAAGCTCATAGTTATTGAATCAAGGGTTTTTTCAAAGAAATTTTCATTGAAGACGTAAATTTTGCGGTTGTTACAATAATGTGCGGTGTAAAACTAGAATTTCTTCTCAAAATTCAAATATTTTGACCACCTTTGTAAATGGAAAAGATTAAAGATTTCAAAATTTTTTGGCAATTTCTTCAAGGCTGGTGCTATATTGGAATTTTCTGAAATATTGAATGACTGAAACTCAATTTTAACCTCCAAATCTTGATAAGTGAACTCGAAAATAATTGGATATGTACTTTTCATTTTTTTTCAACCTTTGATTTTGATATGACATATTTGATTGGAATTGAAGCAAAAAAATGTCTCCTTTGGGCCTTAATGGGTTAAATTAAAACGCAAATTTTGATAGTGGTCTGAAGATTATAGCGTAAAATTTTAGTCTTAATTTCTGTATTATTAATTACACTCCATTAAAGCTGAATTAATTTTTACTAATTGATCCAGTTTGTTAAAGGTTATAGTGTATTCATATATGTTAAATATACTGGTAATCTCGACATACCAATACTGCTTTGAAAATAGCCATGTAAAATTTGAGTAGACGTACCTGCAACAATCAAAGTGCCCACATGAATTAAAATAATCAAGATATCTGAGACGAATATATTATTAAAATAATAAACTTATTATCTTAACCTATTACAAAATTTGTTTAAAAAATATACATGAATGATGTCATATAAACGTCCTACTACACTTTTTCATATTTCAACGGCAGATTCAGTAATTTCATTTTTGGATTGGGAAGCCACCTAGCGTTCCTTGAAGATACTTCACTGTTCTCATATTCTCTATAATTCTCCAACACAAATTGAAAGATCGTCTAATTTTGTAAAGAAAGTTTTTAGTCTTTGAATATTACTTTTTGTTTAATCCATGAAAACTCTACACATTTTAATGAATTTTGACATTCAGGTAGGTATGGCATGATTTCTCATGATATTTTTTAGTCATATTCTAATAATTTTTAGCACATTCATGATTTTTTAATACATTATTTTAGTACGTGTACTTATCGTATTTCTTGCCTTGTTAATAATTTAAACATTTTTTTAAATATTACATTTCTGCTACTGATTTTTGGTCATCTTATTATTGACAAAAATAATTTATTACACGTGTATTTTTTTTGCATTTTAAGTACAATATTGCTATTTATAACGTCTGCTAATGCTGTTATATCGTATCTTTATCAAATACATGCATTGCACAATAATAGATACAATTCTTTCATTCTATGATTATTAGTATTATTTAAATCTTAATTAGTAAAAGAATATACTATCATAAATTAAAAAGTTAGTTACTGCAAATTAGTCAGATTTTCACCAATCAATGCAACAAAATTACTGATATATTACTAAAATTATACTACTCGAAAAGTCGATTCTACTAACACCGTAGTAGAAAATAATATTTGACTAATGAAATGGTAGGTTTTGTTTTTATTTCGGTAAAACTGATTATTTATTGAATGAGTTATATTGCACTTTTCGTTTACAAATTAGTAGTGTTCAACAAATTGAAATTTAAAGAGTGTGGTTTTATGATTCGTGGGTTTTTTTAACATTTTCTTAACTTTTCTCCTAGTTTAGTATATACATAATATATAATTATACCGCATGATTTCGTTATTTATAACAATTTTACTTTACTTTTTTAATGAACACAAGACCATAAAAAATATTTGGATAATACACATACAAAAGTATTATTTCATGTTCTACAGAATCTTTACCTGTAACAGAATTTTCCAATAAGGATAGGAAACTTTTATATATTCGAAAATTTTGGAAATGACCAGTCATTTACGAGAAACTGCAAGAAACTGAAATTGAATTGGACATTAAATAGCCTCAAACATAGAGAAAAATCGGGATAAAATGGAAACCTCTGAACAAATTGAAAATTTTTGGTTGCAGATTATTTTCAGCGGATCAAAGACCTTCGAAAAAGTATATTCTGATCTCTGGGTTACGGGGTCAATCTGATTTTGTCAACCTGTGTACGTGTCAATTTGCAAAAAAAAAATTGTAATATTTTTTAATAAAAAGTTTGATTTCCCTCAATTTGTACAATAAATAACGCAACATTGTAGTGAATTTCATGTTTATTGGTTATAAATTTTGCATTTACTGAGAAATTTTCGTTCCATTTATTCGATCCTCGAAAATCAAATATTGAATATTCAATTTCATAAATTTTAAAAATTAAGTATAAATATTGATATTTTTAAAATGTATTATTCATAAATGATAGTATGTTTCGGCAAATTATATTTGGAACATTCCGTGTTTTACGGTTTCTATGACGTAAACCCAGAAAATCCTGAAAGACTTTACGAATGTTCCAATGTGTAACACCGCAGGATATGAGAAACTTTATTATACTTTTCGCTAATTGCTTCACAAAACTGTTGTTGGGACTTAAGCAATTATATATTATAACTTACATTTTTTTTTATAAATGGATTAAAACTAATGTAAAATCAATTTTATACATTAACTGTTGAAATCAGTAATTATTTTTTTATATATGTTTCACCCCGAAACAGTGAATAGATTTTCAGAAATGTTTATAATTTTTCAGAAAGTCAATTAGTCAAAAAAAATAAGTACAAATTCTGGACGATTTCTGTTTAAATCACATTACATTTACATGTAACACTCCGAGTTTTTTAATTTTTCATTATTTGGATTTTACTTGACGCATTCAGACTAGAATTTTTGCTATTTTCCATTACTTTAGTAATGAGAAAAAATATAAAAATGGTTAAAATGATATAGCTGTATATTGTTTTCGCTGTGTAAATAAACAAATGAACAAACAGAATTTTGTATATAAAATGCATTATTGAAAATGTTTTCAAAGGAAACTACTCGAAATTTAGTTCTTGGGCTGTTTATTATGAATTCGATTATAGACTTCAGGAAATTAGAAATGGCGGATTTAATATTGCGGTCATCAAAATAAAAGAATAATTTTTGTTGTCAACATCTCGAATTCGCCATTTTGAATTTCGATTATGTAACATCAGAGTCATATTCAGTTCCCCAGAAACTTCAGAATTTACTTTCGTTATTATCATTGTTAAAAGGCTATTAAGTGGTCATAAGCTGAAATTATTAATGAGATACCTCAAAATATCGTTAATGTCTTGACGTCTTTTATAAACGGATTATTATTTAAACCATTGTGGTGGTCAAATGTTATCAAAACGTTGTAGAAACATGTTAACTGAACGTCGTGCGCATGTAACCACGATTCCAAAAGACTATTTGAGTGTATTGTGAAACGTTTCAAAACGTTTATTTGACGTTTTGACGTTGACAGAGTTTGTATAAGTTTTACTTCTTTTCATTCATTAGAAAAATGTATAACGGAAAGGGTTTCAGGTGCAGGGAATAAAAAACTAGACAAAATTATAACAGGTTAGGTTTCCTAAATTACGTCCAAAAGAATTTTGGTCATGCAAAATTAAAAAATTTTAGTAAAATGTTCAAAACGCCTAGAAAGAGTTACTGGAAACAAGATGAGCTGAAAAAATCGGCTGTTGATACTACAAATAGAAAAAATGAACATAAAGTCAGAAATGATTAAATTTCAATTTTCAGAACGCTCCGTCCTTTAAATCCAGACATAAAGTGGCACGAAAGTGGAATTTTATAAGGTAACACCTGACCTCCAAAAAAATGTCGAATTACTTCCATTACATTGCTGAAACGCAAACGTCGATCCCCATTTATCAAATAAATTTTCATTAAACAATATCTACTGAGGTGGGTACTTCGTAAGAGCAATTTCTCTCATCGGTTATCTCCGAGAACCATCTTTGTAGCCGTCGGATCCTCGAATAATTACAGCAATTTAAAAATCATCCGACATGCGTATGTACGGTCCACTGCTTCTGTCTCTATCTCTATCTCTGTCTGTCTCTCTCATATACACTCTCGTTCATCTCCCTCTTCCTCGGTTTTTTTTTTCACCTGTCGTCAGGAACTTTGAGTGCAGCAACAGCGGCAACCTCCCCGCGGCTCGGGTATATCGCCACGGGATAGGGTATACTCGGGTATAGTAGGAAAGACGAAGGCGAGGCCGTGTAGACCGACAAAAAAAGCGGTAATACCGGTCTGACGCGTCTCGCTGCGTAATTCAGCGTGTAGGTAGGTATACTAGGTAGGTAGTCGCACGCTTTTATTTATCGCCGTCAAACTATAGCCCCGTGAGCGCTAGTGAGCGAGAAGCCGCGTATACGTACATATATATATATATATATATGTATATACACGCGAGCCCGAGAGGTTTCGCCGTCGAGGGAACTTCGGACTTTATGTTGAGAAAAATATGACGGAATAAAACTTGGTCCTTCCGCGCGATAAAATACATGGAAACTCCCAGCGGGGGGCGGCGACCGAGGGGGGAAACGGCCCCTCCGCAAAGAAAAGACATGTTCCGGAAGTGCCGGCTTCCGCTTTTTGCCCAACACGGTCGTCGTCGAAGCTCACGGCAGAAGGAGAAGTCACGGGAAAAGCAAAAGTTACTTCGAAACTGCATTTTTCCTAAGTGCCCACCACCCTCGGCCCAAGCGGAAATACTCCCGGCGAATATATCGGGGGATAATTAGAACCGCTTTAATTAGCCGCGTTTTAAAATTCCCGCCATGCGCTAATACCACGGTTAATGCTCTTGAACGAATGTTTTACCGATACTGTTTAAAAAGTTACTCTTTTTCGCCCTTGGAATGTCGCCCGTAATGAGAGAGTAGCGTCAAGTACGATACCCGGTATGAGAGAACTTTGTTTTCGGGAATTTTTCTATCAGAAGTTTGTTGCACTGAGGATTTAATCACGGCCTGTTTAAGTGTATTGAGCAAAGAATGGCTTTTCTCTCTTATAACTCGAACAGGAAGAGCTTTCATCCGGTATTTATTTCATTATTATTGTACAGAAATTACATTTTTAGACTATAATGTGTAAAGTTCGATTTTCGATAACGCTTTACATAATAATTGTCAACCATTTTGAATTGTCAAAATCTGACTTCAGATTCATAACCTGCGGCTTCTTCATCCCCGGATATGTTTCAAATTGATTTCGTTGGATTTTAAAATTGCTACCTTATATTTATGTAAAAGAAAACAATTCTTCTAAACTCCATTCTTTGCCATCATTTTGACATTTTAAAAAGTATGTGAATTCGATGAGTTTGTGGACCCGATATTTTAAGTTTTCACAACTTTATTTTGTGTAAAAAATTGCTGTTTCTGTTTGGATGTTCAGTTATTTGCAATTCTGATTTAAGAATCTGAAAAAAGAGCTTGGAACCGTAAGAAATGTTTCTAATCGTTTTTTTTTATTAAAGAAATGCGGCATTGAAAATTGTGTTCAAAATGACTCTTCCGTCCTTAAAAGGTTAATCATTTCTTTTTCTCGGTGTAAAGACCAAATGACAAATGTCAATAAAAAAATTCTGCTTGTATTTTTTAAATGCATTATGTTCATGGAAAACCATTGCTCATTTCGTTTGAGTTAATCTACATTCGATATTTAGTATACTCTTTTTTATATATTAATTTGTCAAACATTGCCACTAACCGCAAACAATACACTTTCTGCCCGGACAAACTTATCTCTTCTAATTTTACAAATTAATACAACCTTATATATATGCGAATTACAAATTAATATTCTCATGCATAATAAAAAGGCATAAAAAGAAGTAAGAAAGTACACGTCTACATAATAAATTAGTAATAAATTTTAGCACGACTTAAGTACAATGTTCAGAAATTCTGACTAATTATTATTGGGCAGTTAGCAGGAATAAATAACGCATTATCTTTTATCTTAATTAAAAACGTCGAAATCGTTTCTAATTAATTACATAGTCATAACTCACAAGCCGTTATAAAAAAATTATTCCGTGCCCCGAAACACGTGTCTGAAACCTGTTTCGCGTGACTTTTCCCCCAAGGTACGAAACGCCCAAAAGACCCCTTCCAGCCAACACGCACCCCTCGTGTTCCAAAAATACTCGTAGTTTAGGTATCGGCCATAAATTTCTTTTCTACATAAATTTGTCAGTTTATAAACTTTCACTGCTTCCAATTTCTTTCAAAAACGTCACAATATGTCTCGTTACTTAATTAAGAACATCCGCATCCGTATAAATTCCTGCGGTTGTCAGTAACGTGGTTATGATGACAGAAAAGAGACGAGTTAAAATATTGTCTTTTCACGGTGTTATTTCAAGAGGTTTAACCGAGCGTAAAAAATCACTTGATCCGTTTGACGTCTGTTTAACACTTTGAGACACGTGGGATCCCGTCCATTTTCTTGGCATTATTTACTTCTAATATTTTGACTTTTCTTGAGGTTTCCCGCGTTTCCATGACATTTGTATCAATGAAACGAAACATAAAAATAACATTTTTGAGGAAATTTACATGTTATGAAAGTTTCAGGTTTTAATCAGGAAACTATTTTGTTTTTTTTTATTTCCCGATATTTTGTGGCATTAATTTAATAACTATTGCATCGCAATGGAGTAACTTTCCGACAGGCTCTAAAACTTTTCAAACTTTCGTTTATGTACTTCAGAATTGTAGCGCGAATCATTTATAATAAGGTCGTAATTACTGTTTGCAATTTAACGTGTTATGTACTTAAGTAATTAAACTTTGTTGCGATTAAGTACCATTAATCGTAGTAATATTGATAACAGCTTCATCGTTCTAGATTCTCAATTATACTCGCATGCATAACCGAACGAATTAAAGACATTAATAACAACTTGAGAAATTATTATCAGCAGTATATCAGAAATTTAATAATAGAAATTTAAAATTATATTAAAAACCGTAAGTTAATATTTTTAAGTCAGATTGACACGAAATTAGAAACACGAATTTGAGAATAGAAAACATTATAGAAGAACAATACAAAATATACCGGTTTAACGTTGCATAAAATTTAGTCAGTCATGATTTTTATTATGATAATTTTCGCAATATAAAACCGCGATTAAAACAAATGATAAGAATTTAAATAATGTTTTATGAAGGAAACCAAATTTTCAACATTGCGGAATTGTATAAATAAAAGACTAAAATCTAAATGAAATCTTTTAATTAGGAATATTTTTATCACTTTTCATAAATTTTTCCGTTTATAAAAATTCTATTTACGGCTAGAAAATTTGTATTGAAATAAAATTAACTGAAAAAATTTCGTTATTTTAGTATAGATTTTTTCGACAATCCCAGGCGCAAAATAAGATTTTACGCCCTCGAAAATTACATGGCTAAGAACGGAGCTCCCCACCCATCCCAGATTAAAACATGACATAAATTTGTCAGTAAAACAGTCAACATATTTTGGTATGAAATTTGAACATTCCTGTGCAATATGGTTTCAAATTTACCATTTTGTAAAATTTCGTTTGTTTATTATATTTTCCAATATCTTTTTTTCGGTTTTGCGTTTGCAGTTTTTTCGACAATTTTAACCTTTCGAGAGAGTTGGAAAAAATATGACGTTCATTTTAATATCTTTGATTTCTTAAATTCTCATTTTTTAATATCAGGTACTTTCTCGTTTCATACGTCAATATATATCGACATATTTTTGTTTATGATTTCATCATAATTTTATGAAAATGTATTTATAAAAGGTACTCAACATATATAACATGAATGAGGAAAAACATAAATAAATGTGTAAAACGATAATAATAATTTGAATTAATTAATTAATTGAGGCGTTGGGGTGCAAATCATGCCAAGTCCAAAAAGAAATGAGGTAATTATATAAACATACATTAGATATATATATAGTTCGTTGAATGTTTAGAGATTGTGTATATGCAAAACAAAAATTTGAACCCTTTAAAATTGAGCTGTACACTTATGAATCTTCTATCTTTTCAATGTTAGCGGCTAACAGTTTTCCGCGTTTTCCTCAAAACTGCATAAAACGGACTTGGCAGGTTGTGCATCCCAACGCCTCAATTAACTTAATTTATTGAACTTTTAAAAATACGTGTACAAAAGACATTGAATATTAATATCTTAATAGCTCAACGTTCTTTTACCGACTAACTTAGTGATAATATTGTTTTGAAAATAAGAATAGTATAAATCTTTAAAGAAAAATATGCGTAAAGAATCGAATGAGAATATAATTATTCAATGCATTATTATTACCAGAAAATAAGACCTAAGACCACTGATCAATCGGCCAATCATTGTTTGCAATGTCAACGTCGTAGTCCTATTTTTATTGCACACAAATGTTTTTTTTTTTAATCAGTAAAACCTTTCAAATGCATTTTGTACTTTTCCTTCATGACTACGGTATTTAAATCTCAATTTTTACAGCAGTATTTATATGAGGAATTCCGTAGAACTTTTAACACTGAAAGTACTTGCATGAAAATCGTATAAATGAAAGCCAAATCGGCTTTTCTTATTGCATTCAAAGAAGGTACTTAGTATAATATCTACAAACTTTGTTTCTATGCATCCGTGCCAATTACCACCTTTTAAGAGGAAAAAAACAATTTAAAAGTGTAGTTATTTGGAACGTAGTCATCACAGTTCTATCGAGTTCGCACCCGTTAAAAAAACATTTCTCCAAATAACTAGAAATCGGAATATGTTATAGTTGGAGATTATATCTATCCGAAAATAGCGTGATTTATTGTTTTCCTGTCTTAGCTATTAAACCAGGAAGATGCTTTACCGATTTGTTGAAAAACGAAACATATTTTACATTTTCGTTAAACAAAAATTACAATACATTTTAATTCCACCTGGCGGTAGGTATTTTTCCTGTGAAGAGAATGAAAATGAAACTCGTTTTATGCATGTGCTATGTATAACATTTCTGTACCGTTCTAAACATTACATTCTTAATCGGAATCATTGCAAATTTTGCCAAATGCGTCGAAAACAATTTTCGCTGTTAAATCAGTCAATTTCACTGTTTAACCAGTTGATGCTACTATTTAACCAGTCATAATATTGTATTTACTGAAACTTCTGCAGAACTTAACCCTAATGCCCTATATTTCACTGGTTCTTCAGGTGTACATTCTTTTAACACCGATCACTGAATATAACCAATGATTTGCTTTTCATCCGACATAAAACTGAACATCTATATAGAATTTCAATAAAGTAGATTTTAAGGCTGCAAGAACTTTATTCCTCGATTTTGAGCAGGTTTTTCTGGCACAAGGTCATATTTTTGAGGTTCAAAATGATGGATTCAATATAGCGAAGGACATATCTAAAATATAGATACAGTTCAAAAATCAGACAAATCTGAAAACAGACACTTCAAAAACTCGTCATTCAAAAACCAGACATTTCAAAATCTACACATGAAAATGTAATTAATGATTTCATTCTAAATGTGCTTAATAAATAATCCAGAGGTCAAACTGATTTGCTTTCAAGTGACCTACAAAATTAATCCCTTGGTCAAACATTTTTACCTTCAAATGACCTCCCAGTGAGACCTCCAGGACGGCGACTCGAAATCATTTTTTTATATAGCGATTGCACCAATCAGAGGTCTGTATTTGGAAATGTCTGTTTTTTTTAAATGACTGGTTTTTTAATATCGTCTTTTTTGTGATTTGGCGGATTTTTGAGGTGCACCCATTACCATTATAGTAAAAAACTGCAATTATCATTAAGATCGGTGAAAATATACTTCTTTTACAATATTGACCGGGGGGAATTTGAAAAGGTCAGCTTATTTTCTCCTGTTACTGTATGACAAAAATATTTGCATTAAAATATTTATGTAGAAAATATAATTATCAAAATGTACGTGTATTATACAAAATATAAACATCGACGTAAGACGATTTATACCGCTAAAAATCCGTTAATAATTTTAAAATGTCGTCAGCCATTTTGAATTTCGAAAATGTGGCCTCAAATTTGTAATCAGGAACCCCAAAAATATAAATTTGGAGTTATACAGCAATTTCTGATTTAGAAACTACTATCGTTGGAGAAAAAAAAACATATACAAAATCAGCTCTTTGAGCCTTATTTACAAGTCGCCATTTTGAAAAGTGGCATTTACTATATTCAAAGTGGTACGTTTCGAACGTGAAATTTTGCATTTCCACGTACTCGGGATTACTGTTTCCGGGTGTAAATTACAGATATAAGACGAAAACCTATTAAAATTCACGATTTTTCAGAAAAAACAGCTGTATTTTTTTTTCAACGAGTTTTGGACCAATCTTTGTTGCAGAATCTGAAAAACAGATTTTTTCACTTAAGAAACATCGTGTGCAGTTTTTTTTCGTTGATCATAAGATTATCGAATGAAGTGCTGAAGTTTGCGTTCGAAAAGTGTTCGTCCCGTCCTTATTTCTGTTGTCTTCTTCATCATTTTTCAGTAGCTGTATATTTAACCAAACATAATTTCAACGCTGAGCTTTTGTTGTATATGGATGTTGAAAATTAAGTCGACCCTCTCAATAGAGCCGCTCTCAACAGTTCCACTTTCCCAGTTTGTCGAGCGAGCTTGTTCCCCTTCTACTTGTTTGGAATGCCGACGTACCGGCATTACTGCGGGAAAGCTTGAACAATTTTCCGCGGACGAATAGAAACTGAGGGAATCCGCGTTCTTGGAAAACATTGCCCCTTTCCGCGTTGACCGGAACTATTGAGAGGGTTTACTGTATCATCCACTTTAACCCTTAATCCTGCCACTAGGGTAGTTTGCGACCCATAGAAAATTCAAATTGTACTTTATAAATTGCACAACTGTAAACCCTTGAAAGCGGCAGGATATATTTGATCCAGGTAATAGGAGGAAAAGGCTTTAAAATAGCCTTCGGAACTAAGGGTTAAAACCGTGGCTAAGTATCGTTCTACGCAGAGTTACCTAGGTAACTCTCTCTTCATGAAATTTATACTGTACTTCGCTTTTTCGAACCTCATAGAATCACTTCTTTGCCATATTCATTCTAATTTTTCAGCAGCAAAATGAAACAAACACGAATTCAAATGTTAACAATATCGCTCTCTTTCATAAGATGAATGATGAAAGTAGGGTTATACCTCTTAGCTAACGTCATTTGCCCAATTCCTTGTTACGTGTAAAACGAATTTAATTGCATATTTGCTACCTTCATCGTAATTTTTCTCCGAAAATATATGTAAACAAAAACAAATTCGATGTCAAGCCTTTTTATATAAGGATGTTGACAATAACATTTGTTAAAAGACCGACTGAAATACCACTCTATGGAATTGCGAAATTTACATAGTCCTTTGTTATTTTAATGTAGAATTTCATAACAATTCTGCTGATTTTATCATGATTTCTCATCAGTCATATGTCAACAAAAATCAAGTCGACGCATTTTTGCAATGACTCCAGAATTCTCGGTTCGAGTAATCTCGACCACTTTGTGCATTGGAAGTAAACAACGAAAGGAGCACGTAACAAACGTTGAGATCAGCTGTACATCAAATACTTTATTCGATTATTTAATTTCAAAACATTTCTCCAGCTGACGAGTCGAAAGCCTCTACGTCAGTTTCATTCCTTTTTTTTTGCTGTGGTGCCTCGCATTACTCGGCACGGTTTCGAGTTTACCGATGACGTCATTGTAATCGAGTTTCACAACACCGAACGATCATTTCGCAGTGGTTACTGAGAGAGAGAGAGAGCTTGCGGTTATTGAAATATCACTCCCTCGGCACGGTTCGGTTCATTACCAATGTGGAGCTGATCCGGCACTTATCCGCCGACACGACCAGTCGGCGTAGGGTTTCTTTATGATTTCGACGAATCGCGACGCCCCAGCCCCTCCCCCACCCCCGTGGGGGCATGGGGACTTGGGGGCGGGGGTGTGCGCACTCAATTACGTGTACGTGGATTAATGCAAGACGCGAGGCCACGTACTAGTACGTGACTCACGTGTCGATGGAGTGCGGAAGAATTTCGCAACTTCCCTTTGTTAGCGGAGACTCGAGTGTGTCTACACTTATAATACTCGTTTCCTGTCCACCCCCAAAACCCCCCAAACCACCTGCCACCACCTCATCTCTCACGGACTTTTTGTCGTTGAATTTCTTACCCGGGATTCTGCTGCATCCTTCTGTTCTTAATTAAGATGTGCAACATATTTCGCTGGAGAGAAATCTAAAGAATGGAATTCAACAGCAAGAGGAAATTCGAGTACGCCATTGGAGAATGCACTTTTTTCACCAGATTGTGTCTATTGAAGAAACGTACCAGCAATCGAGATTTGACGAGATAATTGTGTACGGATGCTGCGAATGAAGACATATGAAGCATTTTGTATTGAATTCTTTGAGGTGAAGAAAAATCTTCTCATAAATATTAAGAGAATTTTTCTGGTGATGAGGTTATCTGGTTTATTTTTGAAATCTTCATGATGCTGAATTTGATGAACTGTTGACTTTTTCTAAATTTACGAATATCCTTTCTAAGTTCCGCAAAAAAACATATAAAATTAAAGAATCAACCTGTAAATCGGTGATCGTTTAGGATGATTGTTTGCCAGCACAACCGTAACTGATATAGCGTTAACGTTTATGGTGACTATAACCTGTATTATAAGTTCTAATATTCAATCGGTATTTTATATATATGTATGATATTCTCAATGAAACTTCTCTCTGTGTATAGTAGAGTCCTGGATATATTTACGTCCCAGCACATTTGGCCAATTCCGTTTCGTTATTTACCTGCCGACGCTCTTTTTTCCCCATCTTGCTGGCGGGGGTCTCAGGAAGGGCCTGCTGTGACGTCATGAACACAACGCGACTGAGAAGAGTGGGGGAAGCGGCGCCCCCTTTCTTTTGGTAAATATAACGGAAGGGGAAGGCGAGGAAACGGGTGGGTCAGTATACCGGGACTCTACTCTATATAGATCTCGGACGCTGATGCACAATGAAAATGGGCTCTAACTCCTTGATATGGATAATCTACTACAAATTTGATGACACATAGAACCAATCCGAAAGCCAACCGATTATTCAGTTGAAATATATGGAAATGCCTTGCCTTGCATCAGATACATCGGTTCAATTCGACGACAGTGTGTACGATTTGCATACGGATTTGAATAAGCATTGTTTTGTGTATGCAATAACAATTTTGTTAGAAATTGAAACTTCAGTATTCTACCAGTATTCTAGCTTTAATACATTTTTTTCAAACGCGATTTTTTGGTTAAGATTATTTGTTTAAAGGCAATTTTCACACTAAAAAAAATGTTCTGGTTAAATACGACCGTCCAATTTTTTTCTGGTTATAATAATCAGAATTGTAGGTAGTTTAATTAGAAAAATAATTGTTTTAACAATATCTCTAGTTAAACCAACAATATTACTGGTTAAACTAACCAGAATTCTGGTTATTTTTACTATTTCTTTTTAATGCACTAATCACCGAATAATCTATCAGAAACGTATTCTCGATTGTTTTACTTTAAAAATCTGCTTTCACATATTTTGATTTTTGTCTATTGATATTTTAAAATGTCGTCTGAACGCTAATATTTCGTTCATATGTGGTTGGATGAGTGTCTGTGTGCGTGAGCACGAATGCGCGAGTAAATGAAGTGAATGACTTCAAAGGGATTATTCAAACCACAAGGTACTAACATTACGATTTTATATAATATTTGTGATGAAAATAATAAAATGAAACGACATAAGAACAATTACTTCGATACCGTAGTCTCTCAAACTGTGAAATAAAAATTAGAAAATAATGTAAAACATATTTATTAGATTATTGAAAAAGATTTTTAAAAAATCGTGCTCAAAAATAGCGTTTTTTATAAGATTTTAAAAAAATGTTTATTGCATGCAAAAAATGATGCTGAAATCGTTGTGCAAATTGTGTATATTTGGTCGTTAATGGATTAATGGCAGCATTGTCCCACACCTGTTGTCATATAAAATCCAAAACCGCTTTTGCTTTACGACATTCTCCAACGTGCAAGACATACAAAACACAGCAACAAAATAGAGTTTATTAATTTTTTGTTAAATTAACGAGGATTTTTAGGCAGTTTCGGACAACCTCCATAAGAAGTACATCGCAAGGGAAATTAGAATTGAAAAACGTTTATAAAAACTTTGTTTTGGATTTTATGTGGAAAAAACTGCGAGACCATGCTCTGAATAACCTAAATTTTACTTGTGACTAGTTGTGAATAGAATCCAATGTATCTCTTTTTCTCTGTTTTTTTTTTGTTATAGCCAAACAAAATTACCTAGATTTATCATGCCCACCGCTTCGAAGCTATTGAAACGAGAATTTTTTAAATACGGTTTTATTTCGTGGCAAAAATAGTACGTGACGATACTAGTGCAGGAAGTAGGTGATTTACGCATGAGTGAAAGGAGTGCGCAAGTCAGTATGTGTACTGTACGTTATTTTATTTCCCTCCGTACGGTAATCGGACACTTGACGCACTAAAAACTGTGTGTGAAATTGAATTTCACTCACGGAGTTGAAGAAAACAGTACCTAAATGTTTGTAAGAGGACATTCAAAATTAATGACAAATAAATACTTTTTTTATTTTCGTTTTTCACATGTTAAAATCTTTTCTTTAATTTAGTAATACATTAATCATAAACCGCAGTATTGCTTAAGGTAGTTGCTCCCCGACATGTCACATGGAATAATTTGTTAAACAACTTTTGTTAATGATAAAAATTGTCTGTTGCCTTGTCAAATAGTTATTAAAATTTGTTTAAAATTGTTTAATATTCTTTTGTGAAAATTATCCACAACTTCATCGAACGATGTTTACACATTTCTAAAGCTAGCGAGACATATCTCGATTTATTTAAAAGAAAAAGTTACGCGGTCTGATATTTTATGAATAATTTTTAGGATTTGTAAAAATTTGCCAAAATCCATTCGGTGAAACATTTTTAAACTTTTTTCGACCGTAATGAAAACAAAATTTCAGTCAGTAAAAAAAGTCGTTTAACAAATTATTTTGGAACGTTTCAATTGTTTTTCGAACCTAATGATGCTTTCTTTGTTCAAAAGTACCATTAAAAATAAAAACTGAATGCTTGAGAGTGTTATAATATATATATATCATAATATATTAGTAATTCATGATATCCCGGGAACAACTCTTTTAAAATGGTACCACTCAAATTTTCGCATCTTAGAGCACAAGTATGCAAGTAGGTGACAAACCGTAAGATCACCACTAGGTGGCTTCGAATCAGAGTTAATATTTTCGCAAGCGACAATAGTGGATTCAGGTACTAAATAAGCCCATTTTTTCATACGCGATTCAAGCGAAGGATAGAAAAATTATTATTAAAGCGAACTCTGCTTGTATGTTTGTGGAGAATTTCGAATATAATGTAGTTGTGTGTTCGTTATTGAAATTGGAAATATTGTTTCTCTAAATAAATAAGTAGTGTACTGTAAAAAGAGATCGATTGATACGACAAAAAAATGGAAATTCTTAATTTTAGCAAATATTTTATCCACTTTTTAATAACATTATTAAAAGTATAATAACATTATTATGAAAATATAAATAATGCAAAGATTACATCAATGCGAAAATAAATTAAGCAGTAGTAATTCCTCAAGATTTTTAAAAATTTAAATACGTTTTATTTACGTTTTTTACCTATGAAGTTTAAAACGTATTAATAAAACGTGTTGTTTCACGCTTTTTGTCAATGTAAATTACAAAAACTAACAAAAATAAGTTATCTGTGTTGATTTCAATTCATGTAAAAAATCACTGCATAAATAATCCATTATAGATATTATCATAAAATACTGAAAATGTTATTAAATCGATTGTAAGGATTAATAAATAAAAAAATGTGCAACAAACAAATCCATTCATTTCAAACGCCTAGAATTTTATTTACGTTTGGTGAATAGACAAATTAATAATTCGTTTACTAATCCGAATGTAGAAAGCAACTAATTGCGTTAATTTCACGTTTATAAATTTCCAAACTTTCATTCAAGCAAGCAGATTTCTGTTATTATTATTTTATATACGCTCGGATATTAATTTGCATAATTAATTAACTGTGAAATTATTTCTCACTTGCGAGAAATACTGAGGTACCGGTATGAGTTTAAATAAACTATATTCGTTATTTGATTAAAATAATAATACGTTTGAGATATTAAAACGCTGAAGATAAACGTTGTAGCACATTTAAAATATCTTTTTGAACCTGTTTACAATCGTTCTTTAACATAATCCAACAATCGGTTTCTGGTCGGTTATTTTATCGATTTATATGCCCCAGATTGCATGAAATACTGAATAAATAAACCTCGAAATATTGCATTCAAAAGCTTTTCTTAAAATGGGTCGGCTCTTGCCTTTGATGGGAAATGTTTTGCTTTCGCCGTAATTATTCATAGATTTGTGGGTATACAGATTCACAACAAACGAGCATCACATTAAGTAAATTCGTTTGATTTTAAAAGTACACTTTAAACTCAGATTAAATAAAGCATAAATGAAAAGCACAAAGTTAATATTTATTGTATTATTGATTAGCATAATTTTAATCACACTTTTATTAATGCTAGTCGTGTTTAATGCAGAAAATTCGAAATACACAGAATGAAATTTAGTACACGAAAGAGCTGAGAAAAAATATTTCATTTTAAAGTTTGAGGTGGCAGCATAATAGAATACTTGGTAAAACTTTATTTTTTAGTAGCACTTTACAAAACCTTTTTTTTATATGAACGTTCACACATATTCAGTTACAGTTTTAAATTATAAATCAAAAGGTCCGCTGTTATACGAATCTGTAATTCCAACGTAGAGTAAAATAATTTAATTAATTTTATGTAATTGTAATTTAATTGTTTTATTTTTAGTCTTTAATACGAATTAATTCATAATGAACATTAACATGAGTCGACTTTATGTCTTGGAATTGACAATACCCCTTCTTGGCACTCATTTCAAGGGAATGGTTTCACGTTTAGTGGTAAAATGTGATGATTTCCTCATGAAAATTAATTTTTTGTATACCTATTTTATCTGGGATTCTTTACTCATGATATCGTAAGATAATAATTTTAAAAACAATTTATTTTCAGAAGAAATGTTAATACAGTACAGTCCCGGTATATTTGCGCCTCAATATAGTTACGTCACAGCATATTTGCCAGTTCCGTCTCGTTATATTTGTCTGCCGCCGCTCTCTTTTTCCCCCACATTGCGCGCTGGGGCCTCCGGAAGGGCCTGTTGTGACGTCACGAACGTAACGCGACTGAGAAGAGTTGGAGAAGCGGCGATCCCCTTCTTTTGACAAATATAAGGATACGGGAGGGGAAGGCGAGGAACAGAACGGGCAAATATACCGGGACTTTACTATATTTACATTTATAAACTATGAAATTTTACATTCAGGCTCGCTAGACACTTAAAAAATCTGACAATTTTGAGCTCCATTGCGTTTTGTAGTTTGGTAATCCATATTGAATCTACTTTTAAATTTTTTTGAAATTTCTCGCAGATTTAATGGTGATTTAATTTACTGATAAACTCATACTTCTTACAGTTTTATATCGACAACTGCCGTTATATAAAATAATTGTTGACAAACCTCCAATGAAACCCGCAAAAACAGTTTTTACGACGTACACGCATAACATCAGTTAGTTTAACTTTAATTAATACTCACTAAAACAAAGTCACGTAACTGAAAATATAAACATATTAATTAAACGGTTCACATCGCTGTTTCGTTTAGTAAAAATTGATAAACGTTTACAATATTTTTGGTTTAAAAGTGGTATTAATTATGTACACGTTTTATATCCGACCTATCTTTGAGTAATTTAAACGTGTTTCACACACGTACATTTACATACAATATACCTTTATTAAACGTACTTTAAAAGTATGTTATTCATGGTATTTCATAAACTATTTCTTGACGGTTATAATACGATTTCCATAATAAATAAATGTTTATGATAAAAGTTCATTAAACGACAATTTAATAAACGCGTTACCAATAACCATTTATATCTTGTACCTAAACCATGTTTAAACCACACTTACATATAATAAGCCTATATTAAACTATAGTGTTTTTATTGGCAAATTATGGAAATCATTTACAAACTTTTGAAACAGACATTTAGTGTAATCTGAACATTAATTTTGTTGTAGACCACTTCTTTTGTTAAAATTTTCCATGGTTGGTGTTTGATATTTAATCAAAATTAGTAAACTCAATGTCGATTCCGGATTTTTATCCATCAGGGTAACATAATTTATGTAAAATATAACGGACATCGTCTTTCGGATAAACTCATTCTGTTTGTACTTATTTTCTATTCAGAGCGGTGACTTTTAATTTCAATCCCAAATGATGATGATGATACAATCGAATTTCAAAATAAATCAAAATAAGTTTGAAATAAAGATAGATTTTTCTGATGAAAAAAAATGCATTGGTCGGAGTTCAAAAAATCATCGTTCACTTCTATCACTTGTAAGTCCCATTTTGGACACCGATTTAGTAATAGTATGGGAAGATAAGAACTGTTCTTTATATCATCGACTTGTCTTGGACCCATTTTTCGGATGTTTTAAATTGATCCATACAACATCTTTTCAGACAATCATTTTTTATTTGTGTTTCATTTGGGTTTTATTTGCAGTCGTTATTAAACTCAGAGTTAAAAAACCATGGAAACTATTTTTTTCGAGGGGAGGGGGTAATTGTGACCACTTATAAAGGATTCAAATGTGTTTCGTGCACTCTTAAAATGTGAAATGTGCACGTCTATGTTCAAACGTTGACCTCTCAAACTTTTCATAGACAATTTATATCTTGTATCGACCACTTAATTAATTCATTGTCGTTGTTTACGTGTATGAGTCCATACGAAAATGTCCCAACTTTGTCGGAGTCTTCACCATCCGTTTTCGGTCAGAACGAGAGGTCATCGTGCGCTCACACACATACGTATACAAACAGACTCTAATTCCCACGTGAGCTCTCTTCCGAATCAGTAAAGGGGAGATGTCAATTAAGAGGCGCGATTTAATTACTTCGAAATTTCCGCGAAAAGGTAAATATAGGAGTCACCATCCCGGTAGCCTCGGCAATCGGGGAACTCCGATATTTACATCTCGAGCTTTCGCGTATCCGGCAATTAATTCAGTCACGGTTATGAAGTTAGTTCATAGTTGAGCGACGTTAATAAAGCAGCAACTGCGGCGACACGAGCGGCTTAAACTTTTACTGCACTCCGGATACCAATCTCTCTCTTTTGCCACGATGATTGGTGTAGTTTTAGGTATAAAGAGCACCTCCCACCTCGCCAACCTCAAGGGGTCCAACTTCTTACAATTTCCGGATTTTAGGATACTTGAGGGAAGAGAGCCTAGGAAAATTCTCTGTTCAATCTTTAACGAGGTCTTGGAAATTTAACGCCAAATCGGATTTCCAAGTTTTCGCGTCCCCGAATTATAGCGTGGTTTATTCTCCTTCTCACATTCGTTGTCCTACATTGTTGCCGATAACCGAGGAAAAATCGAGCGTAATCGCTTTAAGCGACGGTGGTGGTTGGGGGCGGAATCGCTGAAAGGTTTTCGCTGCATGCCGAGCGATGGAGAATCGGGTGTTTTAATACGCCGGGGATTAATCATTTGGGAATTTTATCGCATTAAACGCGAGAGTGCAATTACAAGTTTGTCTACCTCCGGTTTGTTGATTAATTCCGCTAAATTGCGAATCGGAGATGAATGGCCTCCTTCCTTTGATTTTTCTTTCAAGGATTTTCTTTTCTGTCAAAAACTGTACCAATTCCTGATAAATCAGTAGTAAATTGTTTTTCGGATGATTAAAGTGGATGTCCAACTTCGAATCAATAATATGGTATTCGAGATGAACAAACATCAGAGAGGTCAACTAGGCTACATCTGTGCTAAAAAAAATTAAGTAAATAGTTAAGGTAGATTAATCTACGATTTTGCAAGATTTGTAATATTCGTACAAACATTGAGCGAGTGGTTATACGAGAAGAAAAATTTCATTCATTCGTTATGACGAACGAAGTTTTCGAAATCTATATGTTTCTGTTTCTTCTCTACTAAAATTGAAGAAAAGTAGACAATTAATATTGCATATTGATTTACTCCTAATTGGCATAATATTTGGTTCTGAAAAGTTTTGAGATTCGAATTTAAATATTCAAAATGATGAATTCAATATGGCGGAAGAAATGTTGAAAATAGGGATAAATGATGTATTAAAAGTGAAGAATAAAGGCACAATTTTTGTTAAATATTTTAGTTATCCTACTATTTTATTCTCTATTAAAAGTGAAGAAAAGTAGACAATCATTATTGCATATTGTACTCTTGATTGACATGATATTCGATACTGAAAAGTTTAGGCATTAGGATTTTAATATTGAAAATGGTGAATGCAATATGGCTAATGAAATTTTTGAGATCTTGGATACACTAGAGTCCCGGTATAATTGCATCTCGCTATATTTGAGTCCCAGCATACTTGCCCAGTTCCGTCCCGTGATATTTGCCTATCACCGCTCTCTTTTTCCTCACCTTGCGGACTGCGTTCTCAGGAAGGGCCTGCTGTGAAATCACGAACATAACGCGACTAAGAGGAGTGGGGGAAACGGCGCTCCCCTTCTTTTGGAAAATATAACGAGACAGGGGAAAGCGAAGAACCCAGCCGGCAAATATACCGGGACTGTACTATGTATGTTTTTATTTCATATCTACTAAAAGGTAAGTAAAAATGCACAATTATTATTGTATATTTTGATTTACAGGAAAATTTATTTAAGAAAATTATTTTGAGTAAAGGAAAAAAGGTATACAATGTTTCTTGCTTATTTTGATTTACACTTCATTAGCTTGAAATTTGGTATTGAGTTATTTTAGGATTAAATTTTCAATATTTAAAATGGTGAATTCAATATGGCGAACGAAATGTTAAAAAAATTAATGTTTGTTTCTGCTTTATTTATTGAAAGTGAAGAATTAGGACAGACAGGTTTGCTTGTAGACCAAACATTTTTTTCAATAGAAGTTTTTGTGATCCACCACAAAGAATTTGAAGATATATACTTGTTTCCAGAACTTTTTCTATGTAAAGGAATATCATTGGTATCCTGTCACGAATGATTAATGTCGATTTTGTTAAAAACAAATTCTAGCGACGAATTTCAAGAAAACGTTTCTGATTTTGAGGATGGTGTTATATACTTGGCTAATTTTTGTTAAATTTCATTTCTTCATGTATCATATTGGACTTGTTGATTCAAATAGATTCAAAAGTTAGTGACTTTGCAATTACATGATAAATTTCTTTAGTTTTTAAAAAGTAAAATACGTGATTATAAAAAATAGTTAAATTAGCCATTTCTATAGTAAAACAAAACAAAATAATGTTCCGTTTACTATTTCCCGATATTTAAATCTGCAGCATAGCACATACCCTCTAATCTACTGTAGCTTTACAGTCAAATAGTCACTCGAAATATTCTTGATTAGGAATATATATTTTGTAAAAGTGATTAAACAAAAGTAACTACTTATCATCATAAAAATTATTGTATATTATATTTTACCACATTATGAATTACGAAAATATTCAATAAATTTAAAACAAAAAACAATACCAAAATTTTAAAAATTCCGTCAGAAATCACAAAACTGTAAATATTTAAATCACGAAATTTTAAATAAATCGGTAGAAAGAAAAACATGCACAAATATTGTGAAATACAATAAGTAAATAAATTGTAAACTTCAAATTACATCGGATTTAAAATCCTGCAAAAAATGTTTATTTTATTTATAAATCCTATAATATTATTATAACCGTCATATGGCTGAACTCTAGTAAAGTAATAAAAAATAATGTAACGTTACAATTTTTAAGTACAATCATTATCTGCAGTTTTTACTTATTTTATGGTGATATAAATGTCATTTCAATTGGAAATTTAAAAAAATCAGAACGTGTCTTACATATATTTTCCAATAATAAACCAGATCTGTTGCTAAATTTAACTGTGCCATGCAAAAGAACACACGTTAAATATTCGTCAAGATTCTTGTCAACATTTTTACCTCTTTTGAATTATATTATGGCAGAGAATTTGCAGCATGCAGTCAGTAAAATTTGAGCGTTATCGAGCGTTGATGAGTGAATAACGTGAATATTACAAAGTTACTAAAGATAATTACATCATTTTCACAGCAATTCAGAATTGATGTAGAATTTTAAACAATTAATTTGTATAGTCATTTTTTGTTCTGTTTGTAAATCACAAGTGATTGTGTATTTGTATGAAGATACTTGTTTAAAAGCTTATTGAATGCAATTTTTGTATAGATTAAAAACTTATTAATTGATCCCCTAAACCACATATGAGGTTAACATCAATTCCTTACTAATTTTGGAGGTCGGACGCATCGTGAAAAATATACATAAATGTATCCTAAGTGACGTTTGTTGTATGGAATGTTACATAATTTGCATAAATTGAAAATTAAAAGTCAAAAATTAGATTTCATTACTTGTTGATGATGTGTATTATCTGAAATATGGATGTGTTCATTTAAAGCAAATTCATGAAAAAAAAACTAACGAAAGGATCGAATTTTAGAACACGATTTTTTTCACCTTGAATAATACACCGAAATCGCCTATTAATTTTTTGGTAGGTAGACATCAAGTATAGTTATTACGTAATCCTTTCATGTGCGATTGACCCACAACGTTTCAATTAAATATCACAACATTGTAAAAAAACATGAAACGATTGTACACTTTCCAATTGTTTTATTGCTTTTTATATCATAATTTTAATAACCTACAGTAGACGTATTTCATGAAGCATATAATTTTTCGCTTCGAAATCATTTTCGTAAAATCTGCGTCATCTTCCATCTGGCAGCAATTACGAAGCCGACCGTCTGGTGTGTCTTTATAAAACCTACCGCATGGTTTCATCATTACCTCGACTCAAATTCAGATGTTCTGTATTTTAGATACTTTTTCGATTCACGGAAATAATTTGAAAGGCTTAGAAAGAACAAAGTAGAAGTCGAAGAAAATATCAGAGCTAATGAATATCGGATATTCTGGAATGTTTCAAGTTTCTTGGAATATGTATGAAAGAGGTTATATATACGAAATAATTTATTAAAACTTTTGTGATATTTTGTAGAAAGATTCAAATGTTCATTTATATTTTCAAGTTATATTAATATAAATATGTGTTGTTTAATATTTCATACCAATATTTTTCGCACTTTTAATGATTTTAATTAATTGAACGTCGCTTTACATTTCCGTACATTCTGAATCGTATAAACTTGTATAAATAAATATGGTGCCATAATTACGTGATACATGAAATAATTATAATTCCTATTATTATCCAAAATGTTCAGTGTCAACTCTATTTTTAATCTAGTTTACTAGTTATGTAACATCACACTTTTTGATAATTTTGGCAGATTTTGGTAATCCCTTAAAATTCCAAATTATGTATGTAATCCATATTAGAAGAATTATATGCCAAAATCTGCTTTCAAAAATAGAAAAGTGAATACAATGTACATACGTAAATTAGAAACAAATCTTGGCATGCTTTGGAAGTCTTAATATTAGAAAATAAAAGGTAAAAATACATCAGGAAATTTTGTTCCCTGTCAGAAATAAACCTTGCCAAAAATATTGTTTACCGTATCATTTATTAGATAGCATTGAATAACAATTATTTCTATATGAAAAATTTATATTAATTCTATTCAAATGAATTTGTAATTGCGAGCAGTTTTAGAGCACTTTTACTTCATTTTATGCAGTTTTTTGGATTCAGTCATTTATTTACTCAAAATATTTCGGATTTATGAAATTGATGTACAGATTTATATTATCAAATTCAAAATAGCTAAAGACTGGTGAATAGTACAGACCACTTTACTTTAGACTTGTGTCGTTACTGTCGGTTTTTAACCAATTCACGCCCAAGAAGACACAAATTTCATCAAGATTTTTGGAATATTTCTTGACAATAAAAACCAATTCAAAAAATTTGAGATAAAACATTCTCAACGTAAAATTGATCGCTCTTTCAGATTCTGTTATTAAATTCTGTCTACAATAAACGTGTAAAAAGTTATAAACAATTATTCACAAAAAAAATGCGATTTCTTTCTTCAGACAAATTGTTTTGTCAAACAAGAAAAGTCATTGGGTCAAACTCTCAAAATATCGTGCCTTTAATGTCTCAGCTATAAATATTCGTTGTAATATATGGGAAAGAAGATGGCGGCTTCAAAATGTCGACTAAGGCTTTTTTTTAAATAATAGCTTAGTGTATCAAATTTTCAAAAATTATCCGAACTTGATAAAACTTAGTACCCATAAGTTTTTGGGGTCCCTTAGTATGGATTTCCAGTTATTTTTAAAAAATTCAAAATGGTGGATGCAATATGGCGGCCGAAAATTCAAAATTTTATTTTATGTATATGATACTTTGTATACGGGGGTTTCTTAGGTCACCGATTTCGAAAATCCCATCATTTTTCAAAAATTAAAAATATCAGATCCAATATGGCGGCCGAAAATTATAAATTTCATTCTACATTTATGAAACTGGACAAATTACGGTTTCGGGATTCTGATTACGAATTACGAATTATTTTAAAAAAATTATAATGCAGGATGGAGGACAAAATTTAAATACTTTTATTACTTTTCTTAAAAACACACATAGGGAGGTTTTTTACATTTATTTTTTTATTTATAAATTTTTTAATTTGTTTCTTTTTATATTTGATAATAAAAATGATATCTGTAATTTCCATTTTGTTTCATTCCAAAATTTTTAAAATTGAAAAAATGTCGGAAAATATATATTTCTAATATAGAAGGTACACATTTTTGTAACGGCAAAAAAAAGATTGACCTTTTTATAGTTTGAAAATTGAAATTTAAAACATTTTTGAAAATCGACTATAGGACAATACTTTTCTAACAAAATCTACGCGTAAGCACTTTTGACGCCTGAGATTCAATCGAAAACTTATATAGTAAAAGTTATATATTGCATTGAATAATAGTCTCTCAGTACAGTTACATAAAAGTAAAATAAAATTTTTTATTTTTGACCGCGACATGGGATCCGTAATTTTCAATTTTCTAAAAATTACTCCTAATTTGTAATTAGAGACCCCAAAAACCCGATTTACTAAGTTTCATAAAAATAAAACAGCGTTTTTAATTCTCTACCGCCATATTGGACGTGTCATTCCAAATTCTTGAAAAAACTACTACATTTTCTTAAACTGCGTCCTCAGAAATCCCTATATACCAAGTTTCATAAATATAAAATGAAACTTTTTATTTTCGGCTGCCGTTTAGGATTTTAGAAAAATAACGTGACTTTCTTAATCGGCGACATCAAAACCCCCTTTATACCAAGTTTCGTAATTATTAGCACAGTTTGCATAAATTAGCGACGATTTAAAGTAATTGTCGACCATGTTAGAAGCTGGAATTAAAAAAATCATCCACAAATTTAACACCTCAATTTTTTATTATGTAATTTGTATTTTTAGCAAGATTTGGTACAAAAACCATCTTGAAAATCTTCAAGACCACTTAATGAATATAATAAAAAATTCTTAAAAGAATTTCGGCATTTCTCGGTGTGATGATACAAAAAAAAAATACAACAATGCAATTTCTTGAAGTACGATCGGCACTGAATGTGTGTCTTCTTCCGTTTTAATTTCGTATGTAA
Source organism: Trichopria drosophilae (assembly GCA_030407085.1). NCBI lineage: Eukaryota > Metazoa > Arthropoda > Insecta > Hymenoptera > Diapriidae > Trichopria > Trichopria drosophilae. Next base: position 19,095,682 of record CM059584.1, on the reverse strand, counting down.
TCGTTAAGTGTATTTTCTGTTGTCCAAGTGTACCTCGCCCGTGTGAGTGTGGTTGTATACACACATGTATTATTATTATAATAACAAAGTTTGATAAAACTACATGACATGCGCAAAAATTTGGCAATTGCGGTATGGACGAGTGAGTGTCGGGTCAGTCTCTTGTAACACATTATTCATGTACATATCAAAGAAAAAATACAGTCCACTAATTCTATCATCAAAAGTTGAGTTGTGTTTGTGCATCAAAATAAAAAGTTATTTGGAGGTTGATATACACGGATTAAAAAAAGCGATTGTGACTGCTAAAAAATGGGTGAAATTTCATCAGATAGAAATATATCGATGCCAAAAGATATCTAAGATTTAGCACAAATATGTTTTAAAAAATGTACTCATAAAAGTTGAACATTTTTATCGGCGGGCGAAAAGTTCTGACGGTAATTTGTATTTTGGTTTCTACAATTACCATCCATTCTGACATTTACGGTCCAGTTTTTTTATGAGTATCAGAGCTTCGACAATTATTATCGGTTTATAACATAGTTAATCGACTTCCAATAGTTTGCGTCAGTTTCCGCCAATTATCAGCGGTTTTGAACAATTACTCATTACTGTCGATGGTCATCCTCGATGCAGCTATTACTGTAAGTAAATACATTCTCTACTGTTTGAACAATTATGGGCTGTATATTTATCATGTACGGGAGCATTTTTCGATTATCATGGAATTTCGACATCGATTATATAATTCTAACATATTTGGTAAATTATCTACAATTATTATTCGTGGTTTTATGCAATTGATTTTATTATGATAATCGCTTTTTTTAATTTTGCAGGAATGTTTTCAACGACCATCAATGTCGCATAGGAAAGTCAGATCGATCTTAAACAAAAATTGGGATCCACTAAACGTACACAAACAAAAAAAGTTTAGGTGATTGGAAATAGAAGGAAAATATATCCGTTCATTAAAAGGTGATTGTTGACTTTGAAATCTAAGGTTAAAGATTTCATTTTTCTACAAATTCATGTATTCCAATCACATGTACAAACACATTCATTTTCCAAACATTACCTCCATAGGATTGCAGGACGTGTTTCGATTTATTTTTATATATAATTCAAAGATTAAGAAAGGTCATTTCACGTCTTTCTTTAAAATTATTACAAAATTTTAAAATCAACTTGCACATACCACACTCTTATGGTAGGTACAATAAGATCTACAACAATATTTTCAAGGTTATTTAAAGGTTAAACACTTTTTGATAGTATTTTCAAAATCTGAAAATATATTCATCAAAATCATGCAATATCTGTTTTTGGCACAGAAAAGAAATTGATAATTCTTCGGAAACATCCAACCTCAGCAGAAGTTTGCACTATATTGAGCATTAAATATATTCTTGCAATTTTACAGAAGACCATTTTGTAAGTATCATGACCTTCAAATGAACTTCTAAATACTGCAGCTTTTTTAATGGAATAACACGAGACTTTCTCTAACAATAGGCATTAAGGAAACACAATTTTTTAAAAATTGATAATTATAAAGAAAGTCGAGAAATGACCCTGTTTACTCTTTGACCTCAGCATAGAATCACAAGGGCGTCGTTTGGATCCCTTTTTTAAGAGCTGCAATTCGACTAAGGTATTTTTTTCGGATAAATGTATATATATATATTTCAATATAAGAAAGTAGAAAATTTATCAAGAAATTACAAATTTGACTTTGGATATATTTCTTTCAAGATCGATTCTATTTTCCTACAGTGCATCGCGTTGGATTTCGAAATTTAAACCAGTTTCGACCACTTTCAATTGTTTTTTCTCACACACAGATAAATATTGTATTCATAAAATGGTTCACCTTCATCGGAAAAGATGCCGAGCTCTTGTATAGCTTACTATGGCTGTATATTAGTTCATTGACAATGCTGCTTTCTTGATTCACATGTATTCCAATCGAACCATTTTCCAGGTGGATCTATTGGTAAAAGCGTGTTTACTAAACGAATACTATATGAAATACATCCATGGTACATTGGCAGAAAATAGGTTTGGACAACCAACCCCCTTGTGCTCTCAGGTCCAGACGGGAAATTGATTGGGATAACTATAAGGAGATAGTTACAATAAACAATTGTACTTACACTAAACAAAATAATTTAGTTCTTAGTGGAACTATGTGCTTGGGTTGCCTAAATCAATTTCTGCTTTCATTTTTCCACTTTGGTCCTAATTTTTTTCGAAAAACCGTAATGTAATCAAACCTTTCCAACTTTACCGTCATAAAAAAAATTGTGATTTTTTCTAATAAAATTTTCATTATTTTAGACAGAGCAGACGGTTTCTGTCAAGTATGCTTCACAAAAACATCATGATTTGTTTATCAAAGAAATATCAACGTTTCCATTGAATGTGGGAGCTGTAACTATATTATAATACAATTAAATTACCTTTTGATCTCTACGGACATCTTTTTTGGAGTTTCAACTGCCATTGCTGACAGTTTCGGACAGGTATTTTGAATTTTCTACAAATATTGTCGACTCATAATGCATATTATTAAACCAGAATTGCAATTTAACTGTTCATATATGCATTTTCTATATAATTGCCATAATAACTGAGTGAAATAATTTTATATTATAAAGAGACAAATTCAGATGACATTCTGGATTTAAGTAAAACCTGAAACATCACATCTTTTAAGTGGTATCTACATTAAAGAAACGAACAGATTATTTTCATAGTTTAAAATACCATTAGATTTTGCAGAAAAAAAACGGGAGTTGCACAGAACAAAATAATTAGTAGATTCCACCCAGAACTTAAGTAAGATTTACCGAAAATTTTGAGTAACCATTGTTAATAAAAGTAATTAAAAGTACAATCCTAATTTTCTGCAGTTTATCTAGGATTTATCTTTTAAATACTCGATTAACACCAATGATGTATTAAAATCTTTTCCAAGTAAACAAATTCCGATAATTTTTATATTTAATATAACTTGTGTCAAATTTCTTGCTAGTGCTGTTATAGAATATCTAGCCCAGTTTTTCATTAATCATTGATTAAATATCATTTAAAAACTTATTACGTAGAATACTATTTATTTATATTCCTCAATAAATTTTGCTTTTAAATGAAACTCGGCAAATTTTACAGAACTAAGTTAGGCAAATTCTACTCATGATTTTTTCCGTGTGGGGTGACTTTTGGATCGGGTTCAGTCGTAGCTTATCGTACATTGGAAACGTGGTAAAATCGTTCAAAAACATTTACTTACACAATTGTCATAAACATATTATAATTATTCTAGAATTAAAATGTTTGTAAGATGAGCGAATGTCGTAGAGTTATGGCAACACCTAAAATAACGAAACACAAAGAAACAGCCGACAGTTTTTTAAAAAAAGGTTGGTGGTTTTCGAATTCCAATAATTGAAATTTGATAATTGAAAATATTCAGATATTGCTTAATACTGTAGAAGATAATGGTCGAGGAATAAAAATAGGTCAGTGATACTTCTTAAAAACTTATATTATTTTTCGAAAATATCAAATATTTGTCGAGAACTGACAGCAGTGGTGAATAATATTTGTAAACACCGAGAAATCTTATAAGCCATTGAAAACAATGAAACTCCTCTTAATTATTTTGATAAGTCTAATATTTAATCATTTTTCGTGTATAGACGGTCACCATAAAAAACGGATACGTTTAAACATTAGAATACTATTTTAAACGTATACAATATAAGTTAAAAAGACATTGACATTAAAATAAATTAGTAAACACAACAATAACATAGAAATAAAAGGCTTTACATTTCAACCTTTTTCTATGTCCTCTTCAGAAAAATTGAGAGATTTTTTTTTAAAAGAAAAAAAAAAAAAAAAAAAGAAAAAAATCTCTTGGGTTGGTTGGTTATTCACCAAGAAAAAAGGTATTTTTCGATGTCAATTTCGATGTCAATGTTAATTAGGGGGTTTTGAGAGTCGCCGATTACGAATCTGATGTCAGAATTTCAAAATTCAAAATGGCGGATCCAAGATGCCGGACCAAAATGCAAAAAGATGTAACAGAAATTTTGTTACTCGGGAGTTTTGGGGTCTAAAATATTCTCCGTCCTCTTCTTTTCGTTGAGCAGAAGAAAGAGAGAATGACATAGCTGCGCGAAAATATGCGCACTTGCCCGCTCCTCTCGTAAAAAAAAACTACTAGTGCGCACAAATTATCAGCACTAATAGTGTTCACTAATAGTAATTTCGTGCACTATTAGATCACTAGTGCAATTCTGCAGTCTCACTTGGTAAAAGTATTTTATGAAATACATGAAATTGAGGTCGCTTATATAAGGTCAAAATTCATTTTCCACATTAGGTCTGCCATCTTGGATCTACCATATTGAATTTAGCAAATTTGACGCCGGATTGGGCAATGTACAGTACTTTAAATTAATGAATTTTTTTCACACTATATTAGATCAGCCATTTTGAATTTTGAGCAACCGATGACAGATTCGTCATCAGCGACCCCAAATCTTATGAGTAGTAAACATTGCGGAAAATAAAAAACTTTTATGTTTTTTCGATCGCCATATTGGATCGGCCATTTTGAATGTTGAAATTTGACCTCAAATTTAAATTCAGCGACCCCAAAAACCCTTCAGTTACAAATTTCAAGACGATTGGTTGAGTCGTTTCCAAGATATTGATATGACGTCTATAGACGTCATCACCAGTTAAGGGGTTAATAATACTTCTTATGAGCCGACAATATTTGTGGAAAATTCTAAATACCTGTCGGAAACTATCAGCAACGATCAAAAACTGATGATAATCTTGGAAATAACTCTGAAAAAACTTTGTACAGACGTCAAAATGTTTGGTAATTATCAAAGCCCTATGTTGATGATCCGTTTTAAAAACTGATAATATTTTTGAAAAATATAAAAACAAAATGAAATTAAATATAGAATATATTCCCCAATTTTAAATGGCCATCGTACGCGACAATGCACTATCCTTGAATACCGCAGCCAGAGAAAATTCCAGGTTTTCCAGTTCGGATGCGATAATACTCCATGGATCACGCCATTTTTAATCCCAAAAAACAACCATCAGAGTTTTTCCAACAAAAAAAAAGAATATCTCTCTCGCTCCAGTATACGAGCGCGTTAAACAGTAAATACGAGCTCCGCGTTTTTTCCTCGCCATTCCTCATGTGCATATAAGCGGACTATGCACGCATGTCGGATTAATCTCACTGAAAGCCGCACGCGTTGCGAATCACGCTCGATGTCCTTCACGACCCTACTGCCGTGCGATAATACGTATAGGGTTACAAAACCCCATTGCGGGTGTTACCGCTGCACACTCATCCGTCACTCTGGTGCATTGTGTCCTGCCACCCCGAACACCCCAGACCCCCCGCGATATTGCACCTGCTTGTTTAGCAGATATCTCGCTCGAAATGACATTTCGCCGGTGCAACAAAAATGACATTTCCGTGTCGTAATTCGCTCCGAGGATCGGCGACTTACTGCGACATTTCCTGGATCCTGTTAATTTAACTGCCTGATAACATCAGTGATGTTTCGACGAGCGATCGAGTAAATGTTACGTCTATCACCAGCGGCAATTAAATTTAGAAACGACCGTATAAATCGAGTTATTTTTGCTTTTTTAGTGGCCATCGTACAACTTTTTTTTGGAATTGCGACAATTTTCATGAATATTTGATAATTTAATGAATTCCTCGAGTGCTCGACTGTGATGGGATTGCTCAACAATTTGATTCTAATTTGCAATAATTTTTTGAATATCCAACTATTTCATTAAATATTTCTCGAATATTCCTCCAACATTTTTCTTTTCGATCATTTTACAAACAGAATTAATACTTCTTTAAAACGTATTAAAGTCTGATGAAACAAACTTGCGGTACCAACGGCGATTAACGAAGTTTTAGTGACGACGGTAAAATTCAGTTTATTGATGCCTCTTGCAACGGGATCGACCGATTCAAACTTGTCAAACATCCGCGTCGATGGATTTATTACGTGTTCTAAATCTTGCGCAGATCATAAACAACGGTTCGGATTAAACGAGCAGGCACGAATGTACTTCCGGCCTGAAATCCAGTCTGTTTTCGATGTGCCTGATGAAGAAGTTCCTTTTTACGGTATTATTTTTCAATTCATCTCAAGGAAATCAAAACGAGACACAGAAAATCGAATTAATATGTAATCATCGCTGTTTTGGGACCTTGGGTCAAATTACTCGACGAATTTCAAATTCGCCAACGAAGTTACGCTAAACGATGGAACCTCTATCAGGGGGACTTCCTAGCAAGAATGGCGGTGTGTTACAAGACCCCTGGGGCTTCCGATTCTTTTCTCATCATGGACCACGTGATCGAGAATTCTCTCCTATCAAAGATTTTCTAAATCCCGATGGTACCGTAGATTCGTTCGATAAATAAGTGGTCACAGTATATAGCGGATCGAATAATCTGCTCACCCTCTGTCTTTCTCTCTTGTGCACGTATACATACAAAATGGCTTCGTTCCTCTAACGGAACTTCCGGAATCGTTAATGAGGCAATTACGCAAGAGGCGACGTGACAAATTGTACCGGACGACAAAGGGCGGTCAGTTTCCCCAATAACGGCGATAAATGTCGCGTGGGTTTCGAGTTAAATCTTTCCACCTATCCTCTACTAGGGTAGAAAAAGAATGACGAAAGAGCAAACAAAATCAGACTGTCCAACCGTTTACCAAAACCATTCGGTTGCTAGGTGTATCGCAGGCGCACGCGCACTATGTTTAGCACGCGTCAACAATGTTTTAAGTACGGAGCAAATGCCTTTCTCTACAAAGGCCTGACTAAATTATTTGTTTTCCTCCCCGTGCCCAAGGTGAAATTGAACTCGTTGTTGGCCTGTCGATTAAGCCCGTTTTATATTGCCCGATTGGGAACTCGATATCCGGGATTGATTTCGATCGGCTTCGATTTTCAATCGTTTTGGGGGTTAGCCTAACTACAAGTTATTACGTGAACGATATTATGCCCTAACGGTTCGAACCAAATTGACCGGTGGTGATTTGATGGTACTTTTGAATTGTACGCTCCGATATTCGAAACTGCTGGGGAATTCTGGGAAATTATACTTTTGTGTCCAACCTTTTAATTTGGTTTCTTACGGTCAGATTTTATTTGTTTGAATGGCATTTCGTGAACAGTTCTTATTGTTTACATTTTTAATTTTTTCTAATGCTTGATAATTTCTTACTGAGAGAAAGCTGTTTCTGAGTGATCTTTTTCATACACATTTTTATCGATTTTACACAAACAATGCAATATGCTTTATCAACTCTGATAGGATCTTCAGTATTGCTCATGATAAGATTTCCCACTATCAACCTTTATATGGAATTCCGTAGATTTCTGTACTTCTAAACATACTTCTAATAAAATATTGATGAAATACGCCCGTATTATTCTCAGAGGTTCACTAATCACTGTAAAAGTTCTTATTGATGTTTATGGCATTATTGAGTTTTTCTTTAATGTTTAATGATTTACAGCAATGCAAGAACTATTTTTTAATGGTTGTTTTCATATATATTTTTATAGGCTTTATGCAAATATTGCAATGCGCTTCATCTATGCTGGTAGGAACTTCAGTGTTGGTTGTGATTAGCGTTTCCACAACAATCCATTTATGTTTGACATTCTGTAGATTGGTGCGCAATGAAATTGATAAACAAGTTTTATTGATGAAGTTTAATGCATGATTGTTTCACTAATCACTATTCAGTGTGATCGATCTTCAGATTGGGTTTCTGTCATAGTTTTGTGTACTGGCTCGATATCAAAAGAAACAAAAAATATCATTCTCTAAAGCAAATGTCATTATAATAAAATCTATTAAACATGGCATTGTATCCATGGGACATTGCTGATTTTATTGCAAAAATGTTTTTGCGAATTAATTTAAATAATTATGTTTGAAAAAGGTTGAATATAATATATTCCATTTTTTTCATATTGGAAGGCCTTTGAGAATCTTAAATAGAAACCTCAAACTTTAATATAATTTTCTTCGTCATTATCCAGCTCAAACTCTTCTGTCTTTATCGGTAACTTACACTGTTAAAGATGTGATAGTGATTAAAAATAATATTCGAACTCTACTATATCTTTATTTTGCTAATGAATCGAAAGATAATGGTTTTATTATATGTTTGAATTATATTATCTAATATTAAAAAATATTACATGTCATACTCTGAACTGGTTTTGTTTTTATCTGATTTTCTTTTATTATTTTATGTGTAACCTGATAATGTATATAAGTATTTAGTGCTTAGTAATACTTTTCCCACATGTTTTTGTCGATTTTATGCAAACCTTTCAATGTGCTTCATCAACGCTAGTAGGTAGGAACTTCAGTGCAGCTTATGATGAAGTTCTCCACTATTATTGATTCTTTAATGACTTTTCTAAATTGTTGTGCTAAAAAGTTTTAAATCAAGTTTCATTGATGAAGTACTCAGATTCATTATTTGAATAAATCCCTTTGCGAAATCGACTTTGCGAAAAAATTGCAATGAGCTTCATCAACACCGATAGGAACTTCACTAATGGTGAAGTTCTTTTAGAGCATCATTTTGTCTATTCACCATCTTCACTGGACGTAATTTGTTTCTTCAGTAAAGTTAAAAGTTGCAAATTTCCTTATAGATTTGAAGAAGTGATATATAATACTTGTTGAGAATTTTACATGTCAAGTCTCTATTAGCCCTTAAACCGACAATCTTTCAGGTTTCATAAATGTCCTTTAAAAGCAACTATTATGTATTATGTATCAACTGTATACAAAGTCTTGTTGGCGTATGTGAACATATCGGCTTTTCAGAAGGATACTAACTTAATATAAATATAATATGTAAAGGCATATTATAAAAGATTGTTATGCTTGAAAAGGTCACGGTTATGTCTCTGTTTTATTCAATAATTATAATCACTTTACATCTTCATAGAAATGGAGATAAATAATCTTGGAAATTTTATTTTTTGGATTATAATTTAGAGACAGACTTTCATTATTAATTAAACGACGAACAATTTGGTAGAAAATTCTTGTAGAAATAAATTTCGTAAAAAATTTCTTGAAATACATTGATACGTTTTGGTAAAATGTCATGGAGAAATATGATAAAATTTAACAAATTTCGTTTTAAATTGAAGCTCACCAACTTATTGTGTCCAAAATTACACTTTACATATTTCTTGATATGCGAGGACACGTTCTTTAATTTTTAGAATCTGTATATTAAAAATAATTTTAAAAATTCAATGTTAATTTGTATAATAAATAAATTATTAGTGTATTTATGAGGAATATCGAATAATACTTTTTAGCGATTTCTAAGCATTTTTTATTAAAGAAGCCCGCATAAACATTTGTCTACGAATCGGGTCCGAAACGGATCAGGGACCCTCAGCCCGGAAGTATTCCGGATCCGTTTCGGTTCAGGATGTTACACAACCTCGGATCCGAATCGGATCCGGAACCCGGAGGTCAGGCAATCGGCATCCGTTTCTGATCCGATCCTGATTTTCATTCGCATAGCTTTACCCGGTATAGGTCAGTCGAGGCTCTCTCTGTCTGTCTCTCTCTCGACTGGCTCAGTAGTAATTTTAATAAATTTACAGCATGGAATACAATACTTTATTAATATAAAATGTATATTTTACAGAACTGTTATTTCAGAGACTATACATTTCAGGTGTCAAACTTTCAACAATTAATTTATATCCGACATTTATTTATAATAATACTATACCTTCGAAACAGGTTTTCACTATTGAACACTGTATTATAACATAAATAATTTGGACTTTGTCGTATATTAGAATATTATATTGTCGATTTTAGCTCAAAGTTGTTAGATATTTATGTTTTGACATGTCACATGTAGGTTATGTAATTACATACACATCAAGTAGTGTCCCAATAAACGAGATCGTGTGCAAATATTTTCACTGATTTTCATTTTGCATTCGATTTGTTTCCACTTTCGAATGGAATGTAGCAAATTTGAATGCAGAATTAAACGTTTTCAAACGAATATATGCGCAATGTTAAGATTGAGGTTATGTACATCCGTTTGCATGCGATAACGGCTAACTGTCGAATGAAAAAAATGTTCATTTTTCATTCGATGTGATACGTTCTTTTGACATGATCTGCATAAAATGAATTGTATTTCATACGATTTCATTTGGCTCGGCATTCGATTTGCATTCGACATTTAGCCATTTTCGCATGCAAACAGATGTACATAACCTAAATCTTAATACTGCGCATATATTCGTTTGAAAACGATTAATTCCGCATTAAAATTTGCTTAATTTCATTCGAAAGTGGAAACAAATCGAATTAAAACAGAAAAACAATGAACATTTTTGCACACGATCTCGTTTATTGGGGTGGTATAACCTAACGTGACGTAACGCTTGGTCCGATAAGGGCCACCATACACGTAAGACGTATATCCTTCGCCATAGCATTTCTTACGCTGACATCTAAGGTCGTTTCTTGTGTATTGGCCTTAATGCAAAAAATATCAGACGTCTCATGTATGTTTTAATTCCTATGCGAAATTTCTTTCAGAATACAAAGGTAAACAAATCTATTAGAAATCCAAATACGAATCGGATCAGGGACGGATCCGGATTACCTGACCTACCGAGTAAACCTATATGTACATATGCAAAACCAAATCTGGGCCGGATCAGGAACAGATCCTGATTACCGGACATCCGTATCCCGGGTCCGATACGGATCCGAGGTTGTGTAACATCCTGATCCGGCACGGATTAGGCGATCGGATCCGATCCTGAGCTAATCGTGGGGGTCAAATCAGGGAATGTTTATGCGGGAGCTCATAATTTTTTAGTTACGGAGTCCAAAATTTGTTAAAGAACTTTTCGTTGGGCGCCGTTTTAATGTTCCAATGCAATAGGGTATCACAGTAAACATTTTTCTTAAAATTCAAATGTTTAATCCGTCTTTGTTCATGGTTTGAATAGATACCCAATATTCTGATTGCTGAAAAAATTACTTTTTGAAATTTCTTTCAATTTTGATGCCATATTGTTATTCCTTACCGCTGAAATTTAAATTTGACTTCAGAATCTTCAAGAGCAATCTCCAAAATAGTAATTTGCTTTACCTTTAAATTTTCTAACTACGATTTTGAACGAATATTCAATTCACAATTTTCTTTAAAAATAATAATAATATAGGTAGTAACCTCTTGAAAATGAACACGAAGTGTTCAAAGCGTCAAGGAAAATTTTGAAGAAAATGTTGAGAAAAATTTGTTTACAATACCTGAGATTGTAGGACAAAGCCTACCTTTTTATTTTCTTATTATATACTCCCACACAACACTACCATTTATTTCATGTTTTTAATGTTACGATTCAAAACAGGTTATTATTTTTTATTGACGATTATAAAAAAATTAAAACAGAAACGTAGAAGTTTATACGCCGTAATTATCGAATCGATTTTTACTTCGTTTGTATAGTGACCATCGATTTTCAATAGCTATCCGCCATGCTTAATGAAGTTATTTGTCTGCCGACAATGACTACTAGATTCTGTTTAATGTATATTGAATTCTTTGTAATTTGATTGAATGTCAATATTTCAAAAAAATTATCCGATTTCGACAAACATAGATGGTTTTCAACCAATTTATTATTGCTTTCAATATTTATCGATAGATTTCGCTAAATTTCAAAGCACTCCTTGATATTCTACACATTTTAATTTTATTAATTTTCATCAATTATTGATGACGTTTGACAGTTATCAAATAATTGCGTTTCGCCGTTTTACTAAAACTACATGCTTTGTTCGATGATTCCGCACGTTTCGAACGCTATTCTTTAATTTTGGAATGTAGAGTACTGGACAATTTCTATAAGATTTCCATCATTTTCATCAATATTTAAATATTTTTTATACATATTTGAACGCAAGAAACATCTTTAAGTATTATCTGGTACCAGATTTAAACATCAAAATGGCAGTTTCAATATGAAGTGTTATTTTAATTGTATTTTTTTTTTTTTTTTAATTTAACACCTTTTTGCAACTGATGATAAATATCTGCCATTTTATTTCCAAAAACTGACTTCAAATTAATTTTCAATGCATTCAAAACCGCTCAGATTTCTCCATACATTTTTGTACCAACCATTGGAAATATTTTTGAGAGTCATGAGATCATAACAAATAAATTAACAAATTTCCTTTAATTTCAACAAATTTCATCAAAATAACATGTCTAATAATTAAAAATATCAACGTACCAAATACCGTATGAAAGTGGCACTAGACCAAGTTACGAGTAAACGTACCTGCAACAAAAAATGGACTAATTATAAAATATTGAATAAATAGTCATATTAAACATTCATATCGATACAGATTTCAACGATATGAAAAATGTATAAAATCATAAAATACGGGCAGAGATGAGAGTTAATTAAATTTTTCGCATAAACAATGGGAAAGTAGATTTAGCATGCAATTTTTCAACAATGACGAAAGCATAATTACTGAAAACTGCAACGGTAAACGAGAAAGAAAAATACGAAAAATGTCGATAACTGATTTTCCAATTCCCCCATTAATAAAAGCAGCCATTTAAATCGCTAACTCTTCAAAGCGCTCAATCGCGATACCATTCGTGTATTTTAATAAAACATCGTACAATCCACTACGTATTTCATAATCGTGCTCTCATAAGCCCAATTTAATCCCTAGACCAATTCTAGTCCATAAACATCTGACCATCCATCAAAGACTCGAGAGGAACCGAAACTTCGTCAGCGTATACAAAACAATTGAGCAAAAGAAAAAATATTTTCACAATACGCTTGTAAGAAAACAGCTTTCGACGAGGGATTTGTAAAACCGCTAAACGAGTAGTTGTGCGAAGACAGCTCTTGATCGATAGACCGCATACATCATTTTGGAAGGTAAGCTTGAAAAACCTTTCAGCGCATTAGCCAGGCTCTGTTTAATTTATGTTAAGCGGACTTGCAACACAAAATGCTCTAAATACTAGAAAATCTACCGCGAAATTCTGCCATCGCCAGCGATCACTAATCGGAAAATGAAGCGTAAATGCGATACGTCAAATTATAGTCGATTATAGGCGTGATTGGCTATTATATTGGCAACCGTGTATTTTCTTGTAAGAATTTCTTCTTGCGGTTCTTTTCACTGGAACTTTGTACAATGACAGATTCCTTCTTTTTATTTGATATTTTGATTAATTTTTGTTAGTTACGGTCAAATAAGTTTTTTTATCATTTTGTTCGTCTGGAAGACTTTTACCTGCTACTATGATGAATGATTCAAAGCTGAATATTTTGTCCTATTCAAGTTTTGCATGGCAATTTCATCAATTTATTTCCAGGTTTTTTAGTCACCAAAATGTGGAATAAGATATAGCATCATTATATGCCAAATTAATGCAATCCTAATACTATTTGTGATGATAACTATATTATAAATGTACAAAATATAATCAAGGAGATTACAAATACAATTAATAAATAAATAATTTTTCAACAAATATAATACCCAATTATAATAAGATACTACGAGATTTCATATTAAAGTCACATGTTCTGGTTTGCCCCATTCTGCTCAAAAAAATGTAAAAAACCTTGTCAAAAAATAAAATGAAATTTTTTTTTTAAATTAGGAGGTGAAAGAAACTTTAATAGAAGACTTGAAAACTTTTTTTATCAAGAAAAATAAGAACACAGTGAAAAACTATTTGATGGTCGTCTTTGCAAATCACGATGATTTTCTGATAAATACTTTTAATTTTACTGATGATAGAAACTCATCTGGTCAATCAGAAATAATGCAAATTTTACTAGAAAAATTCACAATTTTTTTATGATGGTAGAGATGAAAAGATTATATTCGAAAAGATTTTTTCGAAAAAAAAATTCGATGCGCCGTGATTTGAACTGAGGACCTTTTTAGAAGCGATCGAATGCGTACAACAGAAAAAATTAGTTACTTAAAAAATTGTGAATTCTTGTTTAGTTAACATCATACATTGTATAAGGACTATTTTACCGAGAAAAATAATTGATTGTTTACTATTCATTTTAGCGATCAAGAAGTTGTTATTTCAAATATCAATGTTTCTCAAAAAATGATTTAAAATAACAATATTTAACAATAATATACCTATTATTTTGATTTCTCACCAAACCAAATTTTATAGTCAGGGAAGATTTGATTTTAATTATAACAAACGGTTATTTGAGCAACACAATCCACAAATACGTTTGATCTTAATGTCAACCTTTTCTTAAAATAATTTAATTACTTTAAAGGCGCTTTGCTGATTGTGCTCAACTAGTAATTATACATAATGGTTTATATTCGTGATATTGAAGTAGTTAATTATATACGCGTTTATTATATAAATTGTAAGATCTAAATTTATAATGTTTCGTAATTTTACTATAACTCATGAGAAATAAGTTGAAATGTCTAAAATTGGAGATTAACTGGAGAGCAACGTATAAAGGGAAGATGAATAAAAATTTAAAAAAGAAGGCAACGATGTAATCAAAATGAAGAAATACAGAACATTTAAACCAAAAATCTACACATAAAAACCTAACCTAACCGAATGATTTAAAGTTATTTAAATTCCTTATCAGAACTGGCTAACGTCCACTGCTAATTTTGAATAGTACTAACAAAATTAATTGTTTCCACTCCATTGTTAAGATATTACTAAATTAATTATAGTAGTTACTAAGGCGATTATTAGTTTTTTTCAAGAAAAGTTGGATACTGTTATACATTCGGCTACTTTTCAATACTTCTTAATTCAATTCAATAATTCTTAATAGCTATTAAAAATGTCTTAAATGTACTTTGATATCATCATTTTTTAATAAACAAACCTCTAAATTCAAAATCATTATCTAGAAAAAAAAATGATTTTCAACATTTCGAACAACATTACATTTGGTTATTAAAAAATTATTCCACAACGACATCTCAACATACATTTTTTATTGAATTTTCTAATCCAAATAATCACATAAAATACTAATACTATTGTCGTGGCATACGTATATACGTTTCGCAAGGCAGGAGATTATTGGAAACTATTATTATCCATTCAGTTTCTCTCTGAATTCAGTTTCAACGATATGCTGAGCAGAAACTTCTGACTGCTATCGTCTGAGATAATAAAGGTATAGTATAGTCTGTCATTATACCATACGATGAATCGTAACAAATAAGTATCACATATATGAATAATCTCAAACTATTGTAGCCTCAGTAGCAGAAAATTATTACCTTTTCATAGTAAATTTTAACTTCAATATGAGCAGTTAAATATTAGAACCATTGTACTAAGTAAATAAGTAAACGTTTTGATCTAAAGTGTATATTTCATTTATTTATAAAAATGTATTTTTATAAATATTCTTAAGACGTCACTTATTGTCTACAACGTTTATACAATGACCTAAGTATCAATAGAGTTTTCTGTCACACACAAATAGGCCACCTATTGTAAACAGGTTTCTTACAACAATGTAATGCTGAATTGCCAATAATTTTCTGATAATGATTTTCCGTAACCTCCCGAGTAATATGTATGAAAACTGGGTCAGATATGTCCAATTTCTATACATCAGTTTTTAAACGAAACGTAGATAATAGCAGAACTTTGAAAATCTAAGTTGTATATAACCAAGGTAACTCTACTCTTTAAATTTATGTTATTTATTATGTATTTTGATTCCTTTTCACTAGAGTGGCCTAATTTTTATTTCATTAAGAGTTAAGTTCTGACCCGAACAGCTGTAAACAGTATATTTAAGTATTGTGGGAAAGCAGCTGTCTTGCAATCTAACTTTAAGCTATTTTTATTATTAATTCACAGAATTTTGAAAGAATGATGAATTGCCGTTTGAAAAGTTTGCACTTGATTCTCACAGGGTAATTCAAATTATCAATTTCTAGGTTAACAATTCGGTAACTCTTCACTATCTAAGCGATCTTCTTTATTAGAGTGTAGTTTTTAATTATAAATAGTAAATAAAGACTGAAATTTAATTTTATGAAATTGTAGAACTTCCGTAACTAACTGATTCTATTCATTTTGGATTATAATACTGCATATTTCACTTCTATGTTTATATTAAATTATATTATTTATTAATGTCATTTATGCGATTGTAAATTAATATTCTGATGTTGCAGTTTCCATAATATTTCATTACTTCATTTTGTTGATATTGCCATAAATCAAAAGTATATTAAGTTTCAATAGCTCTATAATATAAATTCTTAATAATTAAAATAAAGTATTTGCAAATAGTTTCTTTTTTCCCGGAACATATTAGAAAATCTTTCAAAATTGTATTTTGTATTTTATCGTACACTGATAAGTTTAAAAATCAATTAAATAAGTATTTACCATGCAAATAAAACACCAAAAAACAACATTGAAAACATAATAATCCAAAGTAAATAATTGCTAGGAAATACATTTGTCGAAATAACTCGAATTGATATAAAGCGATTGAAAATTATCGGGTTTTGTCAACAATAATTCAAAAAAAAAAAACAAAAAAAAAAATAGAATATGTACAGTAGAGTCCCGGCTCATTTGCGTCTCGCTATATTTACGTCCCAGCATATTTGTCAAGTTACGTCTCGTTATATTTGTCTGTCGCCGCTCTTTTTCCCCCACTCTGCGCGTTTTACATTCTACTTTTCGAAGGAGGAAAATCAGAGGTTTCGCAGAGTGAGAAAGAATGGTTAACTGGCTAGAGAGTGACATCAGTTAAATGAACCATTCCTGTTTATGTAACATTTAAGACATTAAAGTAACCGGGATGCAAGAAATTCCTGAATTTACTGAATACTGAAGTTTAAAATGAAAAAGTATGCGCAAATATTAAAAACATTTTCACGTTTAATCATTACCCCAACATCCGAATATCGTCGTAAATATCAGAAAAAGAAATAACTTAGATAATGCACTTGTTTGGTTATTCAAGTTTCCAAATTACTCACTAACATTTTTTAAGTTAACATTAATATTTAATAAACATTAATTGCTTTTGTAAAAAAGCAAGCGGCATGTTAACCTTCGCTGGTCACACCTCCTAAAAATGCTAAGAAGGACACACGGGGTCTACCGGACCCCAATGCTTAAAATCGTTTCTGTATTACAAGAGTAAGCCGTAGCAAGTTAAAAAAATTTTGAGACGTTCAATCATCCCAAATGATGACCCCATTGTTCAATTTGCATCAGTTTGCATGTAACATAGTAAAGAAAATTACAAATAACAGAAAGTGCAGAAAATGACTTTATTTACTTAAAAAATCATAACTTATTATATTTTTAATATTTTTTAATGACATTTTGTGGACTTCGCAGATTGCGGTCTTGTAGAAAAAAAATAATCTATTGATGTACAATTTAAAAAAGCTATTTAGATGAATGAAGTGCATAATCTTTTAAAAATCTAATACATAATTTTTACTTACATGCTTTGTTTAATTATACATAATTTTTAAATGTAGGATATATAACTGAACAAATAAAGTAATTGACATCCTGATAATCGAAAATTTCTGAAGCATGTCCGCCAATAGTTTCATCTTCCTCGGTCTCCTCTAATTGCTTACGAATATTACGAACTCTTAAATTGTAAGCCATCTCTAAAACTATAAATAATATATGTCTCACAATATTATTGACAGTAAATAATAGATGTACAATACGCATTGTTTACCGTGTAATTTCGACTATTTCTAATTCACGAATCATGAAACAAAAGCTTTTTTATTTTCTTCAAAGTATACACCGTACTCACACTGGGGTCCGCTGGAACCCACCACGATATCGACTAACTTTTGTAACGTGCCACGAGTATACTGACGTTTGTCAGACAACGGCATTACCAGAAATTTATTGGCAGTACTTTAAATTACCGATATGTTTTCCAACATTTCCAATTTAAAACTAATAAAGCGAATTATTTACCTTTAAATGCATCGTGGGGTCTGCTGGACTCCCATGACCGGCGAAGGTTTATCTTAAAATTTATAATTTGAGTTACTTTGTCAAAAATAAATGAGACTCATTACTCTTAACACACGACGTAATTTTTTCGGCGAAATTATAAGAAATTGACATGAATACAGTACTATGATCATTTAAAAAATTGTTAAAGTTACTACGTCTAAATTTATTATTTTTGTATTATTTATGTTAAAATAAACCGTTCCTTTTACATTAGATAAATGACGTAGAGCTTGTTGCTGTTAATAATACCAGCTTTCATAAAGCAAGATTAACCTAGTTTAACCTAACCTACGTTACTACCATCATTAACCAGCGGGTCTGCAGCGACAATTACAAATTTCCATAAACTCGGCATTCTTAAAAAAATGAATATCCGCAATATTTTTTCGAGTAACCCGGGAAACTCCAGGTGACATATTTGCGAGGGAAATATAAGATACAGCCGGGAGGTCATTTAAACAACTCGCTTAATAATTCCTTACATTAGTTTCGACCTGGTTTTTAGTGGTAAAAAAAAAGTACCTCGTCTTTTGAAAACGCACTTTCAGTAAAAGCGAAAGAGATAGAGGGTTCGCGTAAACGCCACGCTATCCCATAAACCTGTCGGGAGCACGTCGGGTAGTTTCACGTAGTAGCAGTTACACCTGTACTTTTACATGCGTGCATTTTACCCGGGGTAAAGGGAAAATATGCCACGTGCGTGTTCGAGCGAATCGCCTCCTTTTTTTTTCCTATGGCCGAGCGGTTAAAACACAGGCCCAAAGTGGCATTTGCGATTTTATCGTGATATTTTCTTCAAGTTATAGGAGGAGTTAGCAATTAAAGTTTTACGTTTGGAGGGAGGTACAAAGATTGCCGGTTTGAACGGTACGATTACGGTACGAAATGCGAGGTTACGCGATGTATCATTTTTTTTTAACGAAATTCCGATAAGAGCGAAATTGTTGTGCTATATCAGGATTAAATTATAGCCGTTTTGAAAGTACACTTGGAAAAAATGGTGCGTGGAATTATGCGAGGATTATGTGAGTGTGACCTAGATTTTAAGTTATGCATCGCGTTCGTCCATTTTTTTTAGATGTTCTTGGTTTTGCGTATTTACCTTTTTCTGCAAATGTATTATGCAATAGTACGCCGCGTTTAATTCAGTCGTAAGTAATATCGGTTGTTGTTGCTTTTTTTCGAGTGGATTTGTCAACGACGCGCACAAATTAGCAGGACGGCGATTTGTCTTCTTTACTTTGGAAATGAAGTATAAAAATATCTCCAACGATATTTTTCATTTCCCCGGGACAGTTTGTTTACGGAAGAAAATGATTTATTATTACGGCATCGGAAGATGGAATAAAATACGATTTGATACCAATGTACAAACTTAATACAGATATCGTTTGCTATAAAAATCAGTCGACGTAATCGTTACCGTGATTAATTGGTCAGTTTTTAGAAGATATAAACTAGGTACTTGTGTACAAATGATTGATTCGGTTATAGTAACTTGGTTCTGATTTATGCAAAATTACGACCGAGTTATAAAAAAATATAATGGATGCTCTGTTGCGAAATTAATTTTTTGTCGTGTTTATATGACATAACCTAACTGCTTGTTTGAAAAAAAGAATAAACTTTGCTCGTGACTTCTGTTTCCTGTTAATCGGTCTGTTTGTTGATACTGTTGCTCGTATGATTATCATCTGTCTTTTGCGTGACGAATTGATAATCATCTTATAACAAGGCGGTAATTGTGTGCGGTTATATAAAAAGTAACTCTTACTTATAAGCATTTTAGTTATTTAACTTACAAAATTACATGGAAATACTGCTGCTATTAGATTACGATAATTCTAAATTTTATTTACACTGAGTAAATAAATTATTTAAAATTATATAAAATATCTTTTCTGATGACTTTTTATTTATTCATTTGGTAAATGTTTACAATTGTTTTGTAAATTCCGTTTACTGACAAGTCAATAAATGATAATAATATTCAGTATCAGAATAATTGTCTTTATTGCACATATGTAAGGATGAGTATTGTAAGCATTTTTTAATTTAATATTCATGGTCCAACACTTTTAAAAGAGTTCTCTTTAGTCTTCTTGTCGCAAATAAAATCCATTTGCGGCAAGTAGAAATACACTTACCGTAAGTGGAAAAATCATCTTAATCATACCACAAGAGAAAAATTTAAGACAAAAGTCGTATCATAGGAGACAACTGCTACACGAAAGTAAGAGATGTGTTTTATATTGGCTCTCCGCACTGTGTTTCTCTTTGTTTGATACAACTGTACTCTCAAAACAATACAATAGCTGTCTCAATGTTTACATGCGGCAATATCACTATTCCCAATGATCCGGGAGTAATATTTTTATTATGATTTGGAACGATAGTTCGCTTCCAATCTGAGCCACTGTTGTCTCTAATTAGACGCTACTGTACCACAGTAGGCAAGCAATACCGCTGTTCTCTTAAACTTCTCTCAGTGTAAGTGTTGTTTAGCTGTAAGGTTTTAATCTTTTGCCAGTTTGTTTTATTCATATTTCTATTTCTTAATCAAAGTATTTACTTTTTCTCAACAGTAGCTGAATAATTGAATTTACTAAGTGTACGTGAGTTAATATAATAATAAAATGTTTATTTCATTTAAATACTCTTTTTTAGATAATACAACTATCTAAAGAAGAAAATAATAAAAGAATCAATTTTTTTTACTTACTTATTAATAACGATAAAGATAAATTAATTACAGATTGGTACCATAAAGACACTTTCACAATTCGTTATTTAAATTTCAATTCAAATCATCCTCTTAGTTATAAAATAGGAAGTGCGTATGGATTAATTGATAGGGCGATTAAACTGTAACATATCAAATTTAGAGAGAAAAATTTAAATATAGTCAAAAGTATACTCAAAGACAATGGATACGCAAACTATGTCATAGATCAATGTTTTAGGAAAAGAGTTTTTAAGATATATAATACACTTCAAAATACACCTAAAAATAAAAATTATAAAAAAACTATTAGCATCCCATATATAAATAACATCTCAGAAAATATAAGAAATAATTTCAGAAAAGATAATATTAGAATTGTATTCAAACCTACGAACTTAAATATAGGAGGTATCAAACCTTTCAAAGATTAAATTGATAATTTTCACCAAAAAAACATCGTATACCAAATTAAATGCAACCAGTGTGAAGGAATATATATAGGCAAAACTGGTAGATTACTAAAAAAACGTATAAATGAACACAATCTATATATTTAGATGAAGATAAATACACAGGCTTAACTATACATAAGGATAAACAGAGGACATAGCTTTGATTCTAATAATATAAAAATCTTAGCCATGGAAAGACATCAATTTAAACGCAAACATTTAAAAAATTACTTTATTAAAAAAAAAATTAAAAATTAGTTAATATTCGATTTGAAAAATCAAATTTAACAGATATTTACTTACCCATAATAACGTTATAAGAATGTCAACACAAAAACCAAAACAAAACGCTATTGTAAAAGTCAAATGTTGTAAGAAATTTTCAGTCTCCACTTTTATCAAAATCGTACACAATTTTCAAAAGCAGTGTTAAAGTAGTATAGGTATTACAAAAAAATATAGAAGAGATATTTCACTTAAGAAAAATCAAAGAAGAAGAAAATATTAATCATACAACTATCTGTCTGGTAAAAAATATATTTAGTAAAATTGTATAATTCTTTTTCATCAAATCTATCAACAGAGTGATTAAAAAAACTCCTATAAAGTATGCATAAAAAGTTGGCCATCGTATTCAAGCAATTCCGAAAACTATATAAGTGACGTTGAACGTGCTATTTCGAATTTCGAAACTATACAGTGAATTATACCCTTCAATAAATCGGTAATGGATGACATGGACGCCTTTTAACGTCGTAATAAACGAATTTGCGTTGCGTTGAAATTTCGTGTACGCACCTAATATGGCGTATGCTGTTCGAACTTTAATGAAAAGACTAATTCCCAAGTCACGTGTAACCAAAGAGAAACCGAAAATGCATCTTAAAAAAATGGGCACGACAGGTAAGGTTTCGGGATTCTAAACGGGATGCGGGGATTCGTTACATCGGAAGATTTTTATGGACATCGAACCACTATCGACGCTCAAGTGTTACCTATACATCAAAAGGGGCTCAACCGGTTCTTATAATTTATCTGCCGACCTTTTCAGTATATATTCATGAAAACAAACCCAGCGTCGAGTCCTGGATGCACATTTAACAAGCGGCATTGTATTTCGTCTCGGCTGTTTCAAGACCGTGAAGTCTTTATCTGTCGTGTCTCAAAATTATTGAGGGACTACATTATTCGTCCGGGGGCATTTTCCAAAAGAAACCGCGCCCTCTTTAATCTGGAGATACATGGTCGTTTGCCTTTAACGAACGCTTTCGACATTTATCGAACGATAATTCGAGCGAAACAATTCGATGAAATTGTGGGCCACCGTACTTTCGAAATAAAAGCGCAGTTTCCCTAGAATTTAAATCGTGGGATACGACCCTTTAGTAATTATCAGCAGTTAAAGTTGGTACTTCGAATGAAATTGTCGTCGGAATGACAACTATTTTGGTGGAGGTTATTAAATAATTCACTTACGCTTTTCGAAAACTATGCACCGATACAAAAATCCCGTTTCCGACAATATACTTTCGGGGGAACACTTTGGAAACATTCTTCGAATCACGTAAAATTTCGTAACAGAACATTAATTGGCCGCCGATTCGACAATCGAAATATGCAACCTCGCATTTTGGAAAGGATTGCAGGCGAGGGCGATGCTTGTGTCGACACGTCCCACTTATGGAAACGTGTCGTTTACGAAACGCCCTGCATTTAACTTGAGTGGGATTTTACAATAGCTTACGAACTGAAACTGCCAACAAGCGCACGGAACGTGACTTTCTGAATGGCTTTCCTTCCGAATGTGTTTCTGCTAAGTTCGTGTGGCCGAAAAGACGTTAACTGCATAAATACGGGTGTCGCTGGACGCAAACCGCAACAACAATATCTCAGAAACTAGTTGTCGCCATACTAGGTAACAACTAGACCGCACTTATTAAGATGTCGGCCGCAAGTTCTCGCATTAAATCTATGGCAGTCGTTGATATTACTTCAGCCAGCTGGTGTACACTTGTTGAATAACTCTGGTTTCCAAAAATACCAATTTGGAGTTTGGTCATTAGTGGTACCAATATGAATCCTCCACGATTACTTTTGTCACCTTTCATGAATTTTAAGCTATCGTCGATATCTGGAGACGATCTTCGTACGTTAAGTCTTAGACCATAATCCGAATTTCCAATATTCAACGGTATGAATATCTGATCGGAAGAAACGCTGACAAATCCCTACCACAATTTCTAGTTCCCTCTCGTAAAAAAATGTCTTAACTCGAATATGTAAATCTTCAATTTCAGGCAGAAAGAAAGTCTCCGATGGAGAAAAATTGTAAAAAACCCATCCTTCCCAATTCCAATATTTAAGGGAATAATGAATAACTAGAGGTGGATTGAAACTATAATCGGCAAACATTGAATCATATTTATTAACCTCTCAGTCATGCATTAATTCTATCGATATTAGCATGTTCTATGAATGAGAGAAGTCTCGGGAACATTGCCTCCTCCCCTACCGTATGATTCCATTTTGTTACCCTATTCGCATTACCATACATTCACATTCTATCGTATTCCATTGAGTTTAACATCGGAATTGCGTTCACCTTCGACTATATGTATGTATGACTGCTTTGATCTCCGACGCATGTTTCACTACTTCACCGCTAAAATTTCCGATGATATATGTTTGAACAATTCCGACTGTTGAAAACTGGCAATCTTTCAGTAAGCGTGGTCTATACTATTTTTTTTACTTTTTAATCGGTAAAATGCAATCCATTATTGAGATAACTCCCACATATTAATTTAGACACGAGCAGTACAGTAAATCCGAATTTCTTTTCTTATCAAAAATATGTATCAGAAACTCCCATAACATCTTCTCTGAATTCGGAAAATCCTCGAGACTCGTGGATCACCTATATCACATCAATAATTTCTCTTTAGAGATCTGTAAAACTTTTGGTATATCTTTCATCGATATTCAGCTAGAAAAAATATGATATCGTATAAATATGATATAATGACAAACTGACTGACCCTTTGACTGTTTTTCATGTTCTTCGATTCGATGGTCAACAACCGATAAATATCCCAACAAACAAAAACATTTCCAAATTATTCAAACGAATGCAAATGGTCTGGACCCACAGTTAGGTACGTAAGATGAGGATTTTTGAAATGTCTTTTTTATCGAGTTATCGGCTGGACGATGGTAGAACGAAAAGCTTCGTAGATTTTTGTCCCTATTTTATATGCTTATTGCCATATCCTTTGTAAAATACAATCATATGACGTTAAAGTAAATTACTTTGAAATTGAGTTTCGAATGGCGTTGAACGATAATGAGTGTCAACAAATAAACTAAAAATATTTGCGTTGTTTTTTCTTTTTCTTTTATAACCCAGGATGGACCTTCAGTTTTATCCCAAGCAGCACAATCCGCCCCGGGATGCCATGAGGAGCTCCTGAGGACATCCTGCGACGGGCTGTCTGGGATGAGGACTCTAAACCTCATCTATGACATTACTGGCATAGAGTTTTGACACTGCGGATCCCCTTCTACTAGCTGTAGCTACATTTCAACAAGTAGAAGTGTTGATTGCTTAGAGAAGATATTGTTTCAACTATTGACTTGTTGTGTATTGCTTTTAGCGCATCTGTTTCTTTGTTAATCCTCTCGCTGTTGTGCTTCAAGTGCTTCATTTTGCTTCAAGGATGTGCTCCGCATATCTCTTAATTATTGGGTATTTTGTTGCTTGAAAAAGGTGTTTCAGTTCCAGTTCTGATATGCATTTAGCAAGTGATGGGGAGTATCTTCTCTTCCACACGAGCACGATCCATCTTCCTTCAATTGGAATAAGTTTGACTTTTCAATTTTCGATTTTAATTCTAGAACTAAGTGTATCCTTTATTCAAGGAAATATTTCGTGGGTTGCTCTTCCCTTCGCTAAGACAGTCCATCTGTACTGACAATTTTGACCCATACAATTCTTTATCAGTTTTCTAGTTTAGTTTATGTCCTCCTCGGTCTGTGTTTCGCAGTAGATGTTGCCATACACCGTGACTTCTAAACCTTTTCAGAGTCCAAACTCAAGCGGATGTTTCTGTTTCCAAAGTTCCTGACAAGTGACCCGTAAGTACAATCATATCATCTGTAGCTATAGTCATGTACCAAACAATTTCTCTCATCACATGAATTCGAATAGTTAAACACAGTGAAACAAGTAATATTTTATTGGAGTCCCTTTCATATAGCATGAAATGAAAATGAAACGGCTAGTCAGCCGACGGTATGTTACCAATAAACAGCATTTACTCATACACGAAGTTTCATTCACATCGAGGATTGAGCATGCAAAAAGAAATGCCTGAATACGTGATCAAGAACGCCATATAACGAAACCTTTTCAGACAGGAACCAGATACTTTAATAACTTCTTTAAACCATGGTTTAACAACGAAGGTAGCCCGCAAGAGAATTCATTGTCTTCGTAAACAGAATAAGATGTAACTATTATCACACTCAGACTTATAGCGATACCCACGATGTATGAGTGAACCGCGATGGTATAACAAATATATAAGATGAACGCAATACCACAGCTACAGAATAACTTCAATTTAAGGGAAGAAAACTATTTTGCACAAAGATAACGAATCGCCTTATTTTTGGCATAACTGCAAAGGAATTTCTACTAAAAATCTCAACAAATATCGAACAACTACTCTCATAAACATTAAATGATCCAAGACACCAGATGTCTGTTTTACATCTCCAAACCTCAAATTTCATCTTCAAAACACCTGTTTGTTATCGGTAGAAAGCATAAAACAGAATTTTGGATAAGAGCTGGGTTTGATTCCAAAAAAATAGAACTGTCCTGATGATTACACCTATTACATCTCAACCTAGATCAATGGTTCTGCATATAAAATTGGAGATCAAAAAAACATCCTTAATCACAAAGCATCAACCGAAAAAGATTGCGATCAAAGTAACCGACGACGGACATCGCCGGTCAAAGAGAAAACTTCCTCAGATAGATGATCCACAAAGAGTACACCCCAAGGAGCTCCCGTTGCGAACATTCCAGCAAATCGAACCCGTACGAAATTTCATAAAATCGATGCTAAGATCGTCATATTCTGGAGTTTCCACGCTTTCACCTCAAAACCGCCTTCTGGCCGGTACGTTTTCTAAATCGTTTAAATCGTCGAGAAATACCGACGGAACCTAAGATTCAGCCAATACCACCTGCACGACTTTCGGTATCAAATCGCCATACGCCACGTTCTCACCACACGTCCCATGTAAATACGTGGAGGATTTTTTTCCTCGATTCGCTCGTCGAAAACTGCGATCTCGCATTCGACAATTGCTTACAGGCTGGAATTACCACCCGCTTACAATGTATCCAGAACGTGACTTTCTGAACCACTTTCCACCGGAGCGCTCTCGCCGCGTCACGTCTAACCTCGAACCTGCGGGACCGAGCGAGATAGTAATAAATAGGGAAAGAGACTAGAAGGAAGGCAAAAATAAAAAAAAGGCTCGAACCGTACAAATGGGCGCTGTTGTTGCTCCCAGCGAAAGAGAAACGAGGCTGGCTCGAAATGTCTATTAAGCGCGTTTGCGCATACGTAATGAATCCGTATGTGCATAATACACACGGACGCGTGTGTCTCGTTTACAAGTAAAAGTAGCCAGGTTATATGGTTGGAATATACGTAGACTTCCTCCTCCAGGGGTGATGGCGGGGTGACGAGTGCTGGCCAACGCGCCCGGAGGCTTTCGTGCTCGCCCTCATAGACCTCGACCGACAACAGTTGGCGTTATGAGTACGGCAACGCGATTCGATTTGCACGCGATATGCCTCGAAAACCGGTCACTGGACGTCGGCTTCAGGAACTCGATTCGCTCCTCGTTTGCGTTGCTCCCTTATACCGACCCGGGGCCACTTATAGGGAAATTTATTAGCTTATCGTCCTTTGCCGAGTGTACGTCGTCGGTGGCAAAGAGAGGATTGCTCGAGGTGAAGGAATGGGGCGGCTGGGGAGGCTGCCAGACCCCATTGTGCGATTTCCATAGCGTATTATTAAATGTTAAAAGCTATTACGTCGCCTACATTATCAACCAATCGAGGTTAAAGGGACGGATATAAGGGACGGGAATATTCACCACCGAGATAGGCGCATTAAAAAATCATCACAACCGCGCGACTGGGGCGGCCAACCACCGCATCGAAGCGCGAAGCGAAATTAAAACGTTTTATACCACCGAATGAAATCTGCGGGGACAGGAACTCGTAAAAAGGATTTCTCACTCCTTGGCGCATCTTTTTTGCATGAGTTACAGTGTATTAACAACCCAGAGTGCTTGAATCGATATGTTCCTTTTTTATTCCGGTCGTAAAAAGACTGTTTTAATTCTACGATTGGATTATTAATGTTCCGTGGATATCCTTTCTCTTCTGTACTTTTTTTCGAAAATTTTCTTTTCCTCAAAGCTTTTCATGGTCATGATGATCTTACTGCATGTTTCATTCATAGTTCTTCGGATAATTTTGTTCTACTTCGGTTGAGCAGTTCCTTATTACGTCCTTAAAGCTACAAAGCCTGTCCAAATGAGTTGCAAAATAAGGTTTACCAATCTGGGATGCAGTTTCTAATCCGTTGATGAAGTACCTATTACTGATCATGTCCCAATTACTGACCGCTTCCAAATATTATAAACGCGTCGAACATTCTTTACTTTTCCAACGGCAAATAAACTCTAAATCTTTATGAACTCATTTAGAAGTATTACAAATTGTAAAATGTCTTAAATATTTATCCGGGAGAGCTCTTAAAGTGATCTATAAAAAAGACATGTGCATCGATTTTAAGAGCTACAAGACCTCACAAATATGAGGTCTCAGAAAAGTGTATATTACATATATCACAATTCATAAAATTCGTTCTTATTTTTCTCACTTCTACCACACGTTCACAAAAAATGTATTAATATTAAATGTGTATTTTGCGAAGGTTTCCAATTTTCATTTGAAACATTTTTTGAATATTTCGATATTTTAGAAAAACATTCGAACTTATTTTTAAGAATTTGTTACGATCTTCTCCATGTAAATTGTAAGATTTTTTTACTGTTACGTGACAAAATTAGAAAAATTAAAAAAACATTAAAAAAAAAACACTACAAAAAAACATACGACAAAAGGACACAGTGCAAAACCATGCTTCCATACATTACACCGTAGAGTCCCCATATATTTACCCACTCGATTCCACGTCTTGTTATATTTACCAAAAGAAGGGGAGTGCCGCTTCTCCCTCTCCCCTCAGTCGCATTATGTTCGTGACGTCACAGCAGGCTTTTCCTAAGGCCCCAGCCAGTAAGGTAGGGGAAAAAGGGAGTGGAGACAGGCAAATATAACGAGACGGAACAGGGTAAATATGCTGGGACGTAAATATAATGAGACGCATATACGGGGACTCCACTGCATTGAGAAAAAACACAAATAGTTAGTAAATGATAATTACCTCTCCAGAAAAATACAGGTGAAATGAATATTTAACTCTAATTTATTCCAATAAATTGCCTGTTTCAAGCTTTTCAAAAACTAAAGATGGAAGAAATTTTCATTGATAATAAGTAAAAATTAAAGAATTTCATTAATTTTATGGAAATAATAACATGGATTGGCGTGCATGACAAAATGTACACTAAAAAACCGATTTTTCAGACAGAGTTATGGAATCAATATATTCCAATAATAAATAATGAACCGCGAACAAACAATACCGTTGAAGGCTGGCATAATAAATTTAACAATAATATCAAGCACACTCATACAAGTCTGGGGTAATTCATACAGACAATTCGCGAAGAATAACAATTGAAACAAAAAAAAATGGAAAATATATGAAGATTACGAACGCACGAGTAAAACTGTACTCCAGTGAGACTGATATAGTAACTAACTTTGAAAATTTATTGTTAATTATTTATATATTAATCTCCAAATAATAATTGCATTAACAAATTTACTGTATTTTTTGTGCACGGGTGTTGTGTGGATATTTTTTTGTCGCTGTATAAAATTTCATTAAAAATTTCAGAAAGCATAAAATTTTGACAGGTCAAAAAACCGACAGCTTAAAAAATAGACACATCGACAAACGGATAGTAATTTTTTGTGGTTTTTTGACAGTCGGTTTTTTTATCTGTAGCCTTTTTTATTTGCCGATTTTTCGACCAGCACCCAGTTGACCATGAAATATATCCATTTTTCGAAGAACAACGCCTTTTTGAAGCTAATCATCAATATATTTCCGTCCATCTTGAACTGTTTCCCACACATTCTTATTTGAAGAAGTAACTGCTTCTATACTTGCACTTTTAGTTCTTCTCAGAAATGCTCGATTGGATACAGGTCTGGTCATTAACTAGGCCACTCAAGAATGTGAACGTTCTTTGAAGAAGTTTTGAATGAGTTTAGATCGATGCTTGGAGTCAATTATCTTGTTGGTATATACATCCGCGAGGCATATTTTTACGCGAATAAGGAAGCATGTTATTTGACAAGACATTTGTGTACTGAAGGCAATCCTGATTCCTTCCATTTTGCACAAAAAAACAAGACGCCTTCAAGGAAAAAGCTCATAACGGTGTTAATTTATACCTAGAATCATTCCACACGGACGTACCTCCAGAACTTTTAAATTTTAGGTTGTGTATTTTAGTACCTTAGATTGTTAAATAATTTATTAGCATCATAATTTATCAACGGTTTGTAAACTTTATGTGTATTATATGTTTAATAATGATTACAATCACAGACATACTGACGAGTGTAAATTAATATATTAAATATGATATTTTCTTCCAGAGGCCATTATCCGTTTTATTTTTTGTTTAAACAACCCATTTCAGAAATGGCGATATCCCGACTGTTTTAATAAAATTCTCTTTTATCAACGCTGTATTTTCATTAAAAAGCATGTTTCAGATTAAATCGGTTCAGAAACAAGCGACAATTCGCAAGAAAAAATGTCAAAGGTAACAATGGCAAATGTTTGAGTGCTACAGAACTTTACTGTTGCAAATTCTCGTTCGTTTCTGAACCGCTTTTATTGAAATGTGCCGTACTTTTATAAACAACGAATAAAATTGCTGTAAATTAAAGCCGGCCTTCTAGTTTTTAGATATCTAGTTTGTATTTCATTTGCATTTTTTAAGTAAGAAATTAACGTTATCGACCGAGTCGCTTTAGCTACCAGTTGTTAAATTATATGGCTTATAACAAAAGTAATATGGAGTATAAATAAATGAAAAGTATTTCTGACAAGAATGTGCCAATTGTCATTCAATGTGTTTAGATTGCCTGTGCAATAAGGAGTAATGAGAAACGTTACATGAATATCTGTCACCTATATTATAAAAGAAGTATAAATAAATTAACGGATTACCATAACATTTTTTACTTATGGCTTGTAGGATAATCAGAATATTGTTTAAAATAAATATTAAAAACCCCATCCAGTATAGAGGACGAATTTAAAAAAAAAATGTATTTTAAAACATTATTTGCACTACCCAAGTGTCCTCACCTTACGATTTTATATTACTTTTCAACCCAGAAATAAAAACTTACAAAAAAACCTCAAAATTTTACTAATATACCTCAACAGGGGAAACACTATTTTAAAAGTATAAACAAAATTAGAAATATAATCATATATAAAGTGTTATTCATCAGCTTTGAACAGCCTTTTTTGTTTCATATAGTTTTACAAGTTTTTCTCAAGACATGATTATTATTTCAACACATTTAGTAAATGTGTAAATGTATGAAAATAATTAACAAAATGAGACCGACCTTCTTGCCCAAAAACCAAAGTATACTTTTTCGTTGAACTGAATCCAAATCTGGTCCCAGAATTGCTCTATCGCGTGATATCAAGATTTTTTAGGTAGACTACCCTAAAATTTAGATGTTTACTAAATGTATGAAAATTGTCATATCTTGACAAAAACTTAAAAAACTCAATGAAAAAAAAAACATATGGGAACGACTAAAAAAGCATTTTAAAGCTGATGGATATAGCATTTTAATCTGGTTTTTGTCAAAATGCTAACAAACATATTGTCCCGACACAATAACTTACTAAAAATGGAAAAAAGTGTTTTTTGTTGCACTATAGGTAAGGCTATCACAAAATCTTTACGTAATGGACCATTTTCTGCGACCGAATTTGGATAAAAATGTTTCAGCAAAAATTCGAATTTGGGGCATTTCTGGATGTAAATGATGAATTCTAGTATTTTGGCACATATTTATAAAGTTTTAAAGTAAAGTTTTGACGCTTAGTACAATGAAAAAAATTGTTAAATGTATGCTGCATCGTTATGAAATAAAATTATCGTGTGAAATACAGTTGGATGATCGAAAATTAAAAGTCCAAACATTTATTTATATGATGTTTGTTGGTCCTATAAAATCGAGAAAATATTGAAAAAATTACGTGCATTTGAATTTGAATTTAGGGTCATCCTCCAATAAATTTAATTCATTTTAGAATTAAAAATTCTGAACAGATTCGTCAATTAAATCCTGGGAAATCGTGTCTGCAGTTAAAAAAAAAGTATTTTTAAAAAACGTGATTAATGTTTTGATAATGGTTATCTTTTTATAAATCGAAAAATATTGTTTTCTATCCTTTTTCGGGGGTTTTATTTTATACGTAATAAGCCATTAAAAATCGATTAAGTCCTTTAAATTGTCTCACTACTGACATTTTTTTATACATTTTTATCTACAACGAAGTGGGCAGTACCGGCAGCACTTTCTTATAAAAACTAGTAAAATATACAATCTTAAATTGTAAATGTTCCTATTTACAACAGTACAGTCAAAAAAATTCCTTACACCTGTGTGCAAGGATTCAATAAGGTTACCTTATTGAATATGGCCTCAACTATTCAATCCTTATTATAGTAACAAG
The DNA here is from genome assembly GCA_030407085.1 of Trichopria drosophilae. Classification (NCBI taxonomy): domain Eukaryota; kingdom Metazoa; phylum Arthropoda; class Insecta; order Hymenoptera; family Diapriidae; genus Trichopria; species Trichopria drosophilae. The sequence goes on along the minus strand of CM059584.1, from coordinate 19,063,299 downwards.
GAAAACCTGACTACAGTAACAGGGAAATTTATTGTTCCAGTAAGTTTTCTAGGTTCATGTAACAATAAAAAAGTAATGTTATGACAAAGACAATATTATTCTTTTAGTAATGGTCTTAGAAGAAGTAAAAATAGATAATTATTTGGAACAACGTTGTTTAATCATTATTTTTTAATGTACAATAATTTACCTTGTCTATAATATGATTTAATTACGATATATATTACGATAATAGGAATCTTTAAATAGAAATATTTCTGCTCTTTGTCAAGAGCAGAAACGAAGGAAAATATCAGTAGAGAATATATTTATCTATCACAGTCAGCGACTAAAATGTACTAGCTCTTTCGGTGAAAGTGTATAGGTCTCAAACAATTAATCAGTAATGAATTTACATCAAAAAGTTCACCATTTTGGCCTCTTCGTAGCTCTTATAGCACACCCGGATACTCAGTGTAAGGAATGACTGATTTCCATTTATCTGTTCTGGAGTTCCTTTTTTAAATTCCTTTTTATAGATATATAAAAAGGAAGATATATAATATATGGAATATATTCAAAAGTATTTAAGTTTATTAAGAGATATGAAATTTGTCGTTAACATTTTGTACGTCTAAAACAATTCTAAGTGAAATAAATCGAGTCAGACCTCAGTTTGGACCGCATTTTTATTGAGCATTTTCTCGGATTATAAGTTATGACATTTGATCGAATCAAATTTTTTCAGGCTCATTAGAAAGTGGTATAACTCGAGACAAAGTTATAAAGTAATTTTGAAAATAAATCGGAAGAGATATAATGAGAACAAATTGTGTCATTTTTCATTCATTTTATTGTTCAGCATAAGTTTTATATTTATTTATTTTTCTGTAATTTTATAATTAGATTGCTGAGAGCATTTAATACTATCAGTTAAATTGGTTTAAGTCTACTGTACCTTGGAAAACTAATTTAATATGCCTTGAATAACATTAAAAACATTAAAGCTTTTTTTAGTGCAGGTGGCGCTCGTGTGTATATTTACTTAACTAGTAATATTTACTACGTTAAATGGATTTTTATGCGAGTTGGCAAAAAGAACCATGTAAACAGTACTTTTTATAATGCGTGAATATTATTAAATACTATCCATATCTGAACAATTCAAAAAGTAACATTAAATAGTTCAACTTTTTGGACGATTAGTCCATTTCCGTATTAAAATAGTACCTCTTACTATAATTTAGCATAAATTTTGACATTTATCATAAAATTTACTATTGAAGAATTCTCAGTGTATATATGATAAATAAAAAATAAAACGTTCATAATATTCTTCAGAAAATGTAAACATCGGCAAACGATAATGTACATAATTTAAATTTTGTATCGATAAAATGTACAATACTATAAACGCCATTCTTCACATAAAATCGGAAGTATACTTGCAGATATATTCGTGATAATGCTTTTTATCACGGTTCGAAAATGAGCGTACCGTTAACGCGAGTATCGCAGACGTCTGAATTCTATTTTCTTCCGTTTCTTTACGATATTGTACAGCAAAGCACTGGGAAAGGGTATTGGAAAAATAACGTAAATTACGAGAAAAATAATGAAATGTTTGTCAAGTATAATTAATCATTTAAATTATTATAAATTATTATAAATAATTTATAATGTTTCATGTATAATTTAAAATTATTCGCATATTTTTTATAAATATAATAAAACTGATGCCATAAATAAGTCAATTGTGGATGTGAGAATATTTAAAGGAATAATGACAAATTTTCAAACCTATAACAATATTGTGATGTCCAATGAAAAATAATTTCCTTCGGATTCTATACACAATTAAATAATTGATATATATTAATATATAAATAATACAAATGATTAGCAACTGTAAAAATGAGGATAGCAACATTATTTCTGCAAATATTGATTTCTACATAAACTTTTTTATTTACAATCGTGAGTTTAATATTGAAAATATGAACGTAATACCGATTCATTCTTCGCAAATAAAATACGTTGTTACTCTGAAAATTATTTTCAAATAAGAAATGTAGACGTTCATTAACTTAATAACCATTAAAACAATTATAGATTTAATAGACAATTAAAACCTATAATTCATAAGTGCTCTATACTTGTCTTCAACTCTCCCGTTTGTATTAGTAAGTTATTTTTTAACACTCCGTGAGTAGAACTCGATTTTGCGCCCTGCAGTGAAATAATCGGGCGCAATTTGACGAGCCCTACACCCGTCGTATTAAAAAATATCGTATGCAACACAGACAGAAGATCATTTGTTCTGAGTAGGGTTTTGTCCTGTACAAAATTTGCATAGTTTTAGTAGGGTGTCTTCAAAACGTAATTTAGATGTGATATATAAAATGTAGTACAAAAACTCCACGAAATACTAATATTTTTTACGTATTAGATAATATATTAGCCTAAATGCCTCATAACCATATAATTAATGCATTATAAAGTTGTATAAAACTTTAATTTAAAGCCGATCATACATACAAATAAAAACATCTACACTTACTCGTTACATAAAATCTTAAACTGCATTTCAATTTATAATTTAATAATTTAGTGTAAAAACTGCTCAAATTAAGAGTACTGATTTAAACCTACAAGTTGATAAGCAAACGTTTTCTACAAATTAAAATCCAATTAGAAGGCGAACTTAAACTCTAAAGTGTTGTGTTTATTTCCGTTACTACAGAGTAGATAAAGGTAACCAAAGTTCAAGTTTCGCGTTTAAGGCTTCATTGAGCACAGCCCCAATACGTCTAACTTGAACGATGAACAACTGAAGTATACCAATCCTAACACTACTGTCTATCTTACGTAACAAAAAATATCGATTTGTCAGGAAAAAAGTATGATTGATGAACTTCAATTCCTCACGATTCAAGTTAAACGGGATGAATGTAAGATTCGTCTGAAAATAATTCTATTAAATATTTGTTACCACTTTAAAACAATAATGTAAAATTGAAACAAAACCCTCGCAAGAAAAAGTCGACTAGAATGAAATCCTCTAAAAAATTCTTTCTGACGCCGTTTCGTCATTGCCAAATTATTCATGGACGAATCGTGTACCTTCCATCACTTTTAAACAAACAAAGGAATAACGCTCGAACTAATTTATAAATGCACTGCACGTCGATTCCTCTCGCTCGCATTGAAAGGAAATTTCGCTATTCATATTCCGTCTTTGATGAATTTTTACCGAGACGGGAATTGTCTTAATGCATTCCGCAATCATCAAAGGGAATCTTATTCCCCGGATGTTCCCTTGGCGATAAAAAGTTCGTATCTAGTGTATACTTTTTCTTATGTTTCGCGACTCCCCGAAATAAAATTTGTACGGGGAAAATGACTAACAATGAAACGGTGCACTCCGATATGCCACTAAAAGCTACGTCACTTTTATTCTTTTCAACACCTGGCATTATTCGAATGTCGTATTTCCTTCTGCTGATACGAATATTATCCCATCTTTGCAAACACAAAAATAACAGTTTTATAACAACTGGGTAACATTTATGTAACAATGAAACCATTACGTAAATATTACATAACTGTTACTTTCCGTGTTTGCAGTATGATTGATATTCTCAGTTTTATTGATATTCAGTTTAAAATTGCAGAAGCTATTTTATCATTAAACAAAAACATACGTTATCCCAAATTCGTATTTTTCCCTTCAAGGGGGCAAAATAGAATTTTACGCCCGAGAAACGATGAAGTGCCCATAAGACGGGATGAATAATATTCAATATGCGAATTTTACTCATGTAATCAAAATTGTTTTTGAATTAACCCGTTTCTTCCTGAACTGCCCTAAATTTTGACTTCTTTTCATCAGGTGCTTTCTCATAGAGAAAGTCACTCAATCGTTTTGATTTAACCATACCTATTGTATTTTTTCTCGAAATTTCTAAATCCGGTTTCAGATTGACCATATCTGCCGCCATTTTTTTACTATGGCGGCTTAAACATAAAAAAATCGTGGATTTTGAAAAAATTTGTTCAAATAATCGTATTTTTTAACAGGAAACCGTGTTCGAATCAAGCTGAATCTCTGTATCCGGTGGAGTAAATAGTTATACTAAAGGATAGGATGGTTATTAATTCACCATTCAAAATGGCGGATTCAAATAGGCGGACCTCAGTGAACATTTTGTTGAAAAATTTCTGGAAGGCTCTAACTGAATAATTATGAGCTTGTTTTAAAAAATGCTAAGAATAAAAAATTTTTAGAATTCGCCGAGAAATATAGTGGATTTTTTTCAGATTTTTTAAATAAATTTTTGAAAAATTTTTTTTAAATTCTTTTCAAAATTGTAATTTTTTTTTTCCGAAAAATTCTGAACAAAATTTAGTGCATTCTCTGATGAATTCTAAGAGTTTTTTAATCTATGCATTTTTTCCCAAAAGTTGATAGTTTTCGAAAAAGAAAAATCATAAACTACAATATTTGAAATTCATTTCCTCTTTTGGAAAGAATTGCAAAGAAAAAAAAACTCTTAGAATTTATCAGAGAATGCACTAAATTTTGTTCAGAATTTTTCGTAAATAAATTACAATTTTGAACAAAATTTTGAAAAAAAATTTCTCAAAACTTCATTTGAAAAATCTGAAAAAATTCCACTATATTTCTCAATGAATTCTAAGAACTTTTCATTCTCAACATTTTTGTTAAAAAGCTCGTAGCTTTTGAGTTAAATCGCCCAGAAATTTTTCAACAAAATTTTGAATGAGAACCGCCATTTTGAAGTCGCCATTTTGAATGGAGAAATAATAAGCATCCTATCTTTTAGTGTAACTAATTATAAATCCACCAGATACAGAGACTTAGCTTGTTCCGACCACGGTTTCCTGTTCAAAAATACGATTATTCGAAGAAATTTTTTCAAAATTCACAATTTTTTTATGTTTAAACCGCCATAGTAAAAAAATGGCGGCAGATATGGTCAATCTGAAACCGGATTTAGAAAGTTCGAGAAAAAATACAATAGGTATGGTTATATCACAAAGATTGAGTGATTTTTTCCCTAAGAAAGCACCTGATGAAAAGAATTCAAAATTTACGGCATGTCAGGACGAAACGTGTTAACTGGATGTTGAGTCTGATTGAGTTCAGTCTTATCTAACCGACCTAACGTGCGTCAACACGTTCGACTATTTATCTGTTTGTTAATGTTTGTTAATAGGCATCAGAAATAACACGGACCTGAGCTTTGCTAAATTAATTACGAAGCTGAAGTGAACCTTTCAAATTGGATCGTCCTAACATATGTCGGACATTTCGGAAATAGTATTGAAATTTCCCTGGTAGAAATATATCTAGTTTTATGCTAAATTGCCTAATTTCCCCACACCTTTAACATGGGAAATAACGAAACTGTACGGAAACTATAAAACAACTGGACTCATTTTCTACTAGGTTTCAGGTTGCTTTAAATACCATTTTTATTAAATAATTTGCATCATATAAGACATTGAATAAAAACATGCTTCATAAAATACATTTTTGTAATGGCCCAGGTAGAAATTTGTTAGATTATGTTTCTTATCGTTATATTGCTACCCCCTAATATTTGCCACTAGGTCCGTGACAATATATGCCTTACCCCTCGATTGCTCTTTCACATCATTTCTCACGGAGCGTTAATGCCTGAATACCTCGAATATTTTTACTAGGGACAATAATCATTTAACAATATAATGTAGTACTGGCAATTCAGTACTGTAGCAGTGTAGTACAGGTATACTAATCGATATTGCTCAAGTACAGATGTACTGCAATAGTCAATCGTTATATCTACCGATTCCACTACTGGCCCGACTCAGTATTAAGCCAGTACTGATCCACTCCGTCAGTCAGTACTCGTACTAATAGCGAATACAATACATACTGTGTATCTGTCTGAGTTAGTACTGACGTACTCCGATAGTTGGCCGTTATTTCTTACTAATCTCAAAACTGGTGATCAGTATTGTGTCAGTCTTATTTTGCTCCGTCAGTCAGTACGCGTACTAATGGCGAGTACAGTACTGGATGTATGTACTGGATTAGTACTGATGTACTCCGATAGTCCAATGTTATTTCTTACTAATACCAGTACTGGTAGTCAGTATTCTGTCAGACGTAATTTTCTACTACAGTTAGTACTGGTACTAATAGCGAACACAGTACTAGCTAATTGTACTGCATCAATTCTTTAGTGGTATTATTAACAGCACTGATTCATTATCGCAAAACAGAACTGTATACAAGTACTGACTTATTTTCGTTGATTCATGCTGGCTGCTAGTAATGGATTAGTAACTTGCCGGAGTTTTACTACAAATATTTCCAGCTGGGTATATACTGACTGAATTTTAATCACAGTTATCTCCAGACCACACACTAAAATCGTCCTTAAATGTCTCTAAATTCCATTAAAAAAGACTTCAATTTAGGTTCGACGAGAATTTGAAACAAGAGGGTGTGACAATTATCAAGAAGTAAATGTAATGGTAACTTAAACACATCAAACATTTTGGGGAAGATAAACATAATTTCTTAATATATTATATTTGTATTATTTTAAAATTTTATTGGTAATACGAAAATTTAATTAAAAACAAAATACTTGTTTTAAATTATTTTGATAAAAGTTATTAATGTTGTGAATAGACAAAAATCACCTCATTTATTTGATATATTTAAGAAAACGGTATCATGCAATGCTTGATACACTGAATAGTTATTTATTATGCGCACAGTTGTAGTATAAATGATGCCAAAATACATTGGAGGTGAAAATCAGAACAACCTGTAAGACTCTCACCCAGTTATTCATAGATTCTAAGAACGTGGATTTAATCATATACAAAAACATATATAAATAATTAATAAACATAACATACTAACTAAATAAATGTATTAAATGATTGCCAAATGTATGTTTATTTTTAATAATAAGGCCAAAGGCATTATTTTCGTTAGTATAAATTCATTAGATATTCTCAAAATCATACATCGTATAACATTGTATATTTTTTTTTACAGTATTATTAATAGTAGTAAATTTTTAGTAGATTTGACTATTCTTGTCTCTTAATGTATTGCTATAATTAGTCGAATTTTTGTAAATAAAAAAGAAACAAAATATTCCTTTTAGGAATAAATTAAAAAAAAAATCATGTAACACGTCTCGTTATTACTCGAACCACATAAAATCCAGATTTTTCTCAGGACATTTTGCAGAGGGCGCAATCGTCGACTTACTTAAAACTTTATCAGCCGCTCACTTTACACGGGTTTCATCGCGCCCTTTGTCAATTTCAACTAAACGCATTTTTCGGGAAAGAGTGGAGTCATTTTTCTCAAACTACATCTCGCGCTGACGTGGCTCGCTTTGCTACGGAAATGAGGAAAATTGCATAACCTTAGCGGCTTAGGATTTGCATAATGAGAAAAGAAGACTAGAAAGATGTGGGGGAAAAAGATGGTTGCAGAAATAAAACGAACGTCTGTGCTCGAGTGAAAAATCGACCACAAGGAAATAAGAGAGTGGGAGAGAAAAAAAATTACGTGTTGAAAGAGTAGGAGAAAACGAACCGCTGAGCGGATGGACCAAATGACACCATGACAGGGAAAGATAGAGGGAGAAAATGGAAAAACCGTTTTTGAAAGATAGAGAGGGCGCTGAGAAACGGAAAGGGTAAAATTGCACTCGAGGCATATACAGAAGTCGAATCACGTATACGTCATAAAAAGTGTGATAAACAGAGGCTCTCTTTTCAGAGACGCACGATACATACTAATCTTCATGCTGGATAATTCTGACGGATTAGTAGGGCGCACGTATGCTTTTATTTATCGCGGCATCACGAGCTTATCACAAAGAGAGACAGCCGAATAAAGAAAGAAAAGAGACAAAATGGAGGGAAGGGAATAAATTGCGCTAAATTAAAGAACTGAATGATAAAGGACTAAATTAATAAATTCCTTCCAGCTATAACTGCGTAACTCATGAGAAACTAGCCACTAAATTTACACTCAAATAATTTTCCTCTATAGAAAAAGCACTGTTGTTTGGGAATACTGAATTGTAGTTTTTTACTTCGTCAAATTCATATCCGAACACGTGACTGATTAACTGTATTCATTTTCCTCGTATATAAATCGAAATTGAAAGTACCCTTTGAATTCATTGGAGTACTAGACTCTTTATGGTTGTCTTGAAAAATGGCATTGTATTTAAGATGAAGTCGTTAAGACTGGAATTTCAGTCCATAAAGAGTGAAGCTCGAGAACTTTAAACCAGACAGACACATTTTTAAAACAATTGTATCAATAATACAAGATCAATAAAATTTATGTTAATTAAGTATAAAAGTTATTCAGAACTTTAATGCTAAGATCGAAAAAAAGGTTAAAAAATTCGAATTATATGATGATTATTAAATAAATATTTTATTGCTTAATCACAAATTAATTTGTCATATTCAATTTAATAAATCCAATTTATCGTAATCTAGTTTTCTACTCATTCTGTTTGAAGCATTGTTATCAGACATTTTGATAGCATCAGAGGCACCAAAATTCTGGTACTGATTATGAAAACTAACTTAAAATTCATAACAAACTCAAAGAATAATATAAATTAACCGTTTAAACTAATTCTTTAACTTTGTGTAATAAAACAATATTACCAATAATGATAACAGTTATTTTGCTAAATTTATATTTATTTCTGTTGGAAATGTCATTTTGTACTGAATATTCCAAGGATGCATGATGTCTTTGGCGAGTTTATCACGATGTTCTTCTGATGCATACTTTTTGTAGTCAAATTTTTCGGATGACAGAAACTTCTGCTCTAACAGAAATAGTGTAAGTTTTTTACTAAAAAATTATTTTTTATGGTGGCAAAGTTGGAAAGGTTGGATTATTTTAAGATTTTTCGACAAAAATGAGGACCAAAGTGGAAAGATATGTAAACAGAAAAGGTAAATTTTTCTAGTTAAATTTGCATAATTTTTATTGCAAACGTTTTCAAAATATTGTTTGCATTTTGTTGTAATTTTGTGAATTTCTGTAGAATTTTCAGTTTCCAAGTCATAAAAAACGATTTAGATTCCTTTTTCCGATGGAGAAACAATACAACAAATTATGAACAAAATCTGAAGGAGTTAAGTTCACTAGTTAGTTACATTGGCGTGGAATGCTCCAAATAGATGCATTGTGCCATTCCATAAAACATTATATATTATACAACTTTTCAATGATTTTCAACAATTTTGAAAAATGTGAAAAATTTAAGGTTAATACTATGTCACAAAGGAACAGACAAAAAATCGGTTAAAGGTTCCTTTCACCAGATCTGGTGTATCATATGTTTTTGGGATCGAGGAATAAAAATCTGAAGCTTATTTTGGTCCATAACGTCAGAATTTTGTTTAACCTCAGAAGAACATGGCGGATTTAACGTGACAGTTAAAATGTTGTAAATATTGGCGGATTTACTTGAATCTTGGAATTTAAGGTTTTTTTTGAGCAGCTGATTGCAAATTTGAAGTGAAAATTTAAAAATCCGAAATGGCACATCTGAAATGGATGTCGAATTTAACTTTTGCTGTTTTTTCTACAACTTTTGTGATAAAAGAACACATAAAAATTGTTAATAAGACATAAATATGTGTTGTTTATATTGTACAAATAAGCAAATATATATAAATCACGTTTTTTCGGAAAAATTCATTATTGAGGATGGTTTTAAGTCTAATTATTGGAAATATGGTTTGGCAATGTTTTTGGGGTCACTCCAATGCTAAATTTACCAAAATTCAAAGTGGTTGGCTTAATATATAGCGGACAAACATTTCAGAAATGTTATGAAACATAATTTTTTTTTATTCCGGGGTATCTGGCATTGCTGATTACGAATCCGATCTCATATTTTCCAATTTACGAATTGCGACCATTCATGTAAAACTGCTATTAATAATAATAAAATTGGATAATTGAGATACTTTTTGCTAAATGATGCGAAACATTATTTAAAAATTTACTCGCATTAATCAAAGTGGACATAAAGAATTCGAACCTGCAAAATTATAAAAAATTACACCTACTCAATTAATCATTTGGAAATAATTTGCAATGCACAATTTTAAAGTAAAAAAAGATTACAATTTCAATCATGCCACGAATTTTCAAGAGCTGATAATTTCGTGCATATTTACAGTAATCTGCAATTTTCTCAAGCTATAAATTTACTGTCATTTCATAAATAAGTAAGTACATACCACAATTGATCGCCTTAAACTACTTCGTGTGGTTTTAGATAAACGTACCTGTAACAGATAAAAAGCAACATTGAATTACATGTTTAACGAAATTATATATTATATAAGTTTATTTATTTATTTTCAAATTTCATTTTTGTATATATCGTAATCGCATAGTCAACAAAGTATCTGTTCATTCCTATTTACTGACTTGTTATAGTTAGCTCGTTACTTAGTTAGTCTACTCCTTAAAAATGAACTGGCGAAGAGCATTAAATAAATTGCATTTAGGGTATGATATTGATAATAATATATATCACCCACATTTTATTTTTCGTAGAAACACAAAATTTTGACTAATAAAAGTTCTGACTTGCAATAATAGATTTCTCAAATAATGGATGCATTAATTTGTGAAGTAAGTGAAATTAATAAATGAACGCTGAAATTAGAATTTAGACGATTAAAAACTGAAGCTATCTATTCAAACTAAAAAAAGATAATACAAATTCATATATTGGCCTATATATCCTTGCGTTTAGTAAGTACAATGTTCTTAAACTAACAACTCAAGCATTATTCGCATGAAAACCCCAGCAAGATAACAAAGTTCCGAATATATACAGTACCTAAGTAGAAGCGATACATATTTAGAATTACAAATGAACGTTTTGACCAAAAACGTGAAGATTAATGTTGAATAATATTGAATGAAAAAATTATAGCACATAAAAACTGATTAAAGCTTTTATTATAATCAATTAACAAATATTAAAATATACAAAATACTAACAAATTTTTACAAAAAGGACGTGAAAACATAAATGTAACATATCTAGCAATAGCAAAATGATCTAATTGATCACGTACTGCTAAAAGATTTTCAAATCTTTGGAGAAAATAGTACCTTCTCAAATTAAATCATTATATGGATCAAAGTTACTCAACCTAAAATCTTTTCTTTTTGTTTCAATAAAAGGAATAAATCCCATTACAGAAATACATAAAAAAATAATAAATTTGAACTAACTAGTGCACACATGATACTTATTCCTTACTCGTTAGAATAGTAAGTAAACATAGTACACAGCAAGTTCCTAAAAGTTATTACATGTAAGCAGTCGTCAAGGATGAAGTATAACATTTTTATACAATCGGATATTTGTATTCTGCATAAATAGAAATAAGGATAAAAAGAGAAAAAAGACATTGGAATTTTCCTGCATTGTAATGATATATACCGGACATTACAGTACAGTTCAGTATATCACAAATCTAGAAGGGAGCACTCCCCACCAGCTGTACGCGGTCAGCATCCAAGTTTCGTTCCCAAGAAGGTGGCTCAACTTGAACGATTTTCATTAATAGTCAAAAAATTGCGATGTATAATATGAGGCTTTATTTTGATATTTATTTCACTATTAAATGAAAAAAATGCATTAAGTTAGAAATTATTAAACCTTTAATCGTAAAGGCTGTAAACATTATTTTTAGTTCAAAACCTTATCCACGATTTACCTAATCTTTGTTTAATTTATTATCAGAATTGAATAATAACTAATCAATTTTTAATAAACCATTATTGCAATCTGGGTTTCCAAAACAGCTTAAATTTCGAATTTTTTATGGAAAATTTTTACCAGACAATGTAGGTAATTTTTACTCTGGGCAAAATGGGTAAAAATAAATTCTTTCATTATAAAAAGCGACTTGCTCGTAAAAGAATATTATATAATGAATGACACCTAACAGCCTGGACTTATTCGCGTGCCATAATGCATTCCTAATAAACTCGCGGCAAGCGCTGGATTAAAAGACGGGTGAAATAACACCGAACAAAAAGAGCGACGATAAAATAAACGAAATGAAAAACGAGGTGAAAGGAATCGGAGGTAGGGGCAGAAACGAGATAAAAAGGAAATAAAATGGCCGAAAAGAGAGGAGCAGATGAGCAAATGGAATAAAATTTACAAAGGTTGATCAATTGAGGCAGGGAAAGAGGGAACAGGCAGGCAAAAATGAGGAGCAGTGAAAGGATCAAGAACATTAAACGTGGTGAGAAGCTGAAAAATACTAATAAAAAAAAAAGAAATAGCGCGTGGTACGTAAACTCGATGCAAAGAGTATTTATTGTGAATAAATGAAGGACTGGCTTCAACAATACATTATGTGCTTAGGTTAACGACTCGACTGTTGCTTTTTAAAGATAAATTACAATCGAATCGCGCAACAATGAAACGATCCTCGATACTTCAGTCGAGTGATCGTAGACAATTATGCAAGCGCGTAATCTTCACTTTATCGAGATGAATCGAATCAGATTTTTTATAAACGAGAAACAATCAAATTCTCTGCCTTTTTGTTTTAATAAAAGGAATGAATCCAGTTATAAAAATAAAAAAAAACAATAATAACATTGAAATAACTAGTACACCCACCAAATGCAGAACAGGAGAAGTTTCTTAAATTGATAATCTGGCGATTTAATATTTACGGTTTAGTCAGTTATTTGCATTCTGCATAAATGAAAATAAAGACAAAAAGAGAAAGAAAAAACATTGGAATTTTCCCGCACTGTAATGATATATACCGGACATTACAGTACAGTTCGATATATCACAAATCTAGAAGCGAACACTCCCCACCAGTTGTACGCGGTCAGCATCCAAGTTTCGTTCCCAAGAAGGTGGCTTAACTTTGAAGACATTCGTTAGTAAGAAATTGCATTATACAAAATTCAAAACTTAATTATTGCTACGGAGCACATGGATTTTTATTTTGATCTTTATTTAATTATAATATATCCAACTATTTTTTGGTATTCTTTTCCAATTGTGACCTTTATTGTGAAATGTTTAATTTTTTTAATTTATCGATTTGTCCATCGCCTATGAATGCAAGCTGTATGTTTTATATCCATGTTACATCTCGAACATAGACAATAATAGTAACATAAAATGGCGACAAAAATACGAAAATATCGTAGAAATACATAATTTTGTCATATTTTTCAAGTAAACATAGTTTAAAAATCATTGACAGAGAATATTACTGCAACAATATATAGTTAAATTGAAAATCGGGGCGAAATATATCAAAATATGGCTAAAATGTTCGATTTTTCGCAAGGTTTTTCCACCAAAATGGGACAATAAATCTGTAAATGTTCATAACAGGGTTCAATGTACCGTTGTATTATTTTGGAATAATTATAAACGGAAATTGTTATTGATTATTGGGTGTCTTTAAAGAAATAAATGATAAAAAGAATCAAAAGATTCTGAAAAATTAGGGGCCAGTTATTTTATTAGATACATCCTAAATTAAATTTCAAAATATTGAAACAAGTTTGAAAAGAGGCGAGAAAAACGAGATTCAAAAGAGGAAATTGTAGATTTATTATGGGATGTCAAAATGAGTTTGATTGTAAACAAAGAAATAATAATCTGAATTCTATGCCACGATGATTAAAGGTAATCAAAAGAACCTAGTATTGAAATTATGCACTTAATACTTTAAAAAAATGAACTTATCTAAAGCCGTTATACAAAAGTGGAGCACAAAATAAATCGTAAATTTGACTAAAAATCTCTTTTCTTCTTCATTTCTTCCTCATTGTTTTTTCTTCACGTTGTTAATAAACAACAAATATATATGTAAATTAACATCGTTTCCATACGATATCTTAGATCTGAATCTAAAGTTTCATCATGTGCAGAATTTACATTGTGCTTAATTTAGATTCAGTGTGAGTAAATAACTTTCTTCATTTAAACTTATATGTCAGTGCTATAAGATAATACGAGTAATAACTATTCTATTTAAACTTTAATTAATGTGTATGATTGACACCATCTGATTTTATATTATGAATGAGCTTTGGAATAAATAAGAACTTGATGTAATTACGACAAAAAATAGTACCAATGACAAAAGATTCATCATCCTTTTTGTTAAATATGATTAGTAGACTTTCGTAATTTGATTCTTTAGGTTACTAAAAAGTAGGGTAACTTATGAAAGCACAATACATATAAGAGTAAACACCAAAAAAAGTTATGAAAACCGAAAGTATGGATGGAATGAAAAATTTCGCTTTGCTTGGAATAAATTGATAACTGAACGATATTCACTACTACCATGCAATATTTATTTAGTCTGGTTTGTTCTTAGTTCTTATCGATGCCTATTTTATTACAGTTAAGGGGAAAATGATAAAAATTTAGTTAATATTTGTTTAATCTTTTCTGTACTGACAAATTAACTGAATTAAAAACATTTTTGTTTGTAAAAATGAATGTTTGTGAATATTTACTTGTTTGCAAGCGTACGTCGACTCCAGAACGCTTTCATATGTAGAAGTCATTTTAAGAAATAGTTTATGGAAATTTAAATTAAATTGGATAGTATTGCACGTTTGAATATTAAATTTTAGCGCCATTAGATGCTTGTCATGTTAACATGTACATTCATCGCAATAGATGGCGTAAACAGTCTCGTGGATTAATCGCAACTAGTAACGTATTTATATATAAAAAGCGATTTTTCTTAAACTGTGTCTAGAAAAATGTTCATTTCTAGAAATTAAAGATCGGAGAAATCAGATGTAATTTAAGTTCATTCCACATATAACTTTCCTCCATACGCGATCTACTGAAATATGTCTTATTCTATCTGTATGTAATAATTGATTATTATGTAATTCGATTAATTGTTTACTAGAATGGAGTCAATATTTAGTCAAATGTAACATATATTTATTAAATTCAACTAATTGTTTCATGTATTCGACTATTTTGATTCCTTAAAGGAATATTCTCTAAATTTGAATTAATCAAAACTACTAACTCCTTAGACAAATTTAAGTAATCATTATAGTAATAAGGTAGTCAAAATTAAAACTTATTTGAAATTAGTAGAACTAATGTAGTGTTTATTTAATTTAATATTTAATTAGTAGTGTTTACTTTTTATCAGTAAAAATCACTATTACTTCAATTAGTCGCCAACTTTTATTTCTTTGATTAGTATTTTTTCACTAATTCAGATTTAGAATTAGTTGCATACTATTAAATATTTCGTTAAATTTATAAACTGCGGAAAAGTTATCAAACTGTTAAAGGATTCAAACAAAATGTTTGCTTATCCAAAAAATATTTCGTTCATATTACTAATTTTTTTATTAATGTAACAATACTCATTAAATTACTATAGCAGTGACGTTTGGTAAATATAAAAATTCCGGTTCAACAAAATTTATCGATGGTAACTAATCCGAACTTGTGGATGCTCAGAAAAAATACTAATAATAATTAAAAGAGAAGCATTAATGATATTTCAACGAATATAGAATCGTGGGATTATTTTCGGTAAGATTTTTCTCCATTTTTTTATCAACTCTTCAGCAAATCTTTTACTCAATAAGCCTAAAAGGAATTTAATGACATAGATAATCAAGAATTCACGAAAAATAATAACCTGACCATTTTGAGAATAAACTATTCAGAAATATTTTGTGTTTTTAACATCTATGTAGATTCGTTTAGTAATATAATAGAAAGTCATTTATGTGACATACAAAGCTAGATTTAGATAATAAATGTATTGCTTAAAAACAATCTAAAAAGCATTAAAATAGGTAAATAGTCTGTATTAAACAAATAATTTGGTTACTAATTTAAATAAAGATTGTCTTAATAAATTAAATGTTAGTGCCTAAAGTGCAGTATATCGTTAAGGTTTAATTTTAATTCAAGTTAAGGTAAACAGTATGTAATATTTGTGAATTATAGCTACATTAATCACATCAGCACTATTAGTTATTAATATAGCTACCATAATTATAATAACAATAATTCGGTCAATAACAGATTGCAAGTAGTTTATAATTTCTGTTTTAAAGTTTGAAAAATAGAAAAATCGTTTAGAGTAGAAGTCATTTTTTTGAAAATAGGAAATTTCTAATGTATATTCCTCACATGTTGACATTTTTCTAGTTCGTCAACATCGTAATTGTTTGATGTATACGCTCGTTTTAAAATGAAAGTACTTTAACACCATTCTTAAATATTTTTAGTATTAATAATTTTTTATTCTTTGATATTTTTGTTTGCAATAAACCATGTACGAATGATTTAAATACCGAGAAAATGGTACATGGAATAATTTTTTTGTTCTATTTACTACAGAAATATTTAATTTAACTCTTTTTATAATAAAGCGGTTTACTATTATAAAATAGTTCCATTAACTATTTTTTTTCTCTCTGTAAAAAACATCAAATGAAATTTAGATACCCATATTTGAAAAAAGTAAAAAGTTTTAAAAATTGTGAACAAAAAAATAAAAAGTTCGTCAACTGTTTATAACAGTATTATTTCATCTGACTAAATAAACTCGCATTAGTATTGGCGACAAAAAACGTGATATTTATCGACGAAAATAAGTAAAGAATAAATTATTGTTTTTAGCATATAAAATTCCATGCATGTGATCAGAATTTTCATATGCAAAATGATGAACCGAATATAGCAGACGATAATTGAAAACCTACTTCGGTTTCAACGAGTAGAGTACTAAACGTGCTTTTGAAATTGCTGTTTACAAATTTGAATTTGGTTCCTCAAAATTCACAATAGCCGATCTGTTACTAATGAAAATTGTTATTAAATCATAATGCAAAATTACGTTCAAAAATTTACATATTATATTTCAATCATTTACACTTTGAACATTTTATCGTACCCAATAACAAATTTCTACTAAGGAACCTCTGAAACTCTCTGGTGTTAAAGTTCATCCCGCAGTTATTAGCTTTTATATACGCCGTATTAAATTCGCTTCTTTAAATATCGAAATTCTAACCACGAATTGAGAATATGTGACCCCAAAAAAGCTAGGTGAGCCCAAGAAACAAAATTATAAATAAAAATATAATATAATAGAAGATGTCTTTCATCTGCAATCTTTACTACAAACTTTGACCCTACTACACATAATATACACGCAGATTAAAATGGTTAATTTACCTTAAAATAAATGATCTACAATAATTATTACAAGGGTAAAATATCAGTATCAAATTGATCTGTTGATTTTAAAAATGTGTTTTTCATAATGTTTTTCGTACATTTATTGACTGCATATTTTCGTACTTTTCAATTAATATCAAACTTTATTCATCCAGTTAAAGAAGAGTACTTACAAACAACACGTATCTTATATTAACGTAAATTAATAATTTCTCCATATTTAGAAAAACCGACAGTACCTCCCAGTTGTTGATTTAAATTTAGTTCATTAATGTAATTATCGCTACTTACTTCCGTACTTCAAAACATTATTTTAGTAACATTTTTGCGGAAAGAGACGAGTCTTAATCAAACTATAAATACCCTATCGGAATCATTTATATCTTTAAAGGCATCCACAAAAATGAAATAATCTCCATAAAAAAAATGAATTCTAAATGTTTGTACACACATCGCGCGAGGCGGTAAAATCCATTCATGAAATATTCATTTTAAAAGCCATATTTTTTAAATATGCATAGAAAAGATAGAAAAATATCTTTCGTTCCCATAAATAACGTATTATAAAAATGGCACAGGGGCCAGTTAAATTGAACATTCCAGTAAAATGTGAGCAAAAAGTAAAAGGGGTAAGCAATCAGTCTGACGAGGAAAAATATAATTAGGGCAATAAATGCAACTGCAGCAAAGAAGAGAAAATCGCAGATCGGAATATATAGCGTTCAAAATAAATATTTCACCAGCGTGGAAATCGCAGAGTCGTAGAAACGTGGAAAACAGAGAAGCGGAATAACGAAAAACGTATACGCAACGCAATTTTCCGTTTTTATATACATACAAAACAACTTCGATATCATGCGTTTCTCTAAAAAAATGCCCGTATTGACGTATTTCTATTGTTTGATATGAAATTTAGATATACAGTTTAATTTATATTTAAAGCAGTTCGCTTTGCCAAATTACAATTTTATTTATTCAATATACCAGTCGAATTGGTATTTTTGTATAAATGTCGTTATTTTTGGAACTCTTATATTTTAATGATTTATTTTTATTACCATACACTGGAAGACCGAGAACACTAATTTTTAATATTCTCCAATCTCCATAAGAAAATAGGGAAAAATGTGACCCTATACTAAAAATTAGTGTAGTGAATATTAAAACGATTATTCTTATAACTTTATCAATTTTTAGTATTTACATTACAATATTTGATAATATACTTTTTTTAATAATTTATAATAAGGAAATACTGAGGCGGCATATCTTTTAAAATAAATAAACTACTGTTTGGTAATCAGAGAAAAAACATTTTTAAATATGTACTTTTCTAATTTTATTTATGTATTTATTTAGACATTGATATAATATTTCTAAACTACAACTAAACTAAGGCATAAATATCCTTGTTGTGTCTTCGGTAAAGTATAAATTGCTTTTTATACACTTTTTTCTGTGTATTCTTGTATTTTAAAAGTCATATCGCTATACAGATATGTTTTTCAGTTTGGAAATATTCTATTTCAAAAGTTACACGTTCCAACAGCATAAGAAATGCAATACGTTTACGGGCTATTCTACACAGTGAGTTTTTTTTTACAATTTTAAGTTATAAGCCACTCAGTAGTTTTCGAAGAAAATTTACAGGGAAATTAATTTAGACCTGAAATCATTCCTAAGACATGTTGAAATATGATGATTTGTCACTAGATGGCTATTAGCAATAATTTATTTAACAATGATTAGAAGCAACAATGACATTCCCCTTCCGCCTCCCTTCCTCTTCTAACAATAGCTTTCAATGTACATCAAATTTAGGTGCCAATCACCGAAAAAAAGGGTGTCTAGATTACATATACGTTATAGCATTAATGTTATTGTAATAATAATGGTATATTGAGTTGTATCATGTAATCGACATTCTATATTTTTTCAATAATAATGTGACTTATTAATCTCCCATTTCGTGTTATGATTCTACTAGAGTCGCCGATATTTTCGACAAAAACTTTTTTCCGATTAGCAGTAATTAGTACACTGTAAATTTGTAGAACTTACACTTTAGTCCAAGGGACCGAAACTTGTGTTCAACAGAATTAGAGTGTGCAGGGAGTAAAATGTTCTTGAGAATTTTACTATTCTAAAACAAGACAATTTTTCTCCATTTATAAATATGAAAATCCATTTCAGGTAACTTATATATATATTCTTCATTGGTACTTCACGGAGAACCATTGGATTCTTCATTGAATTCTAAGATACTTTTTCCCATGAAAAAAATGTTAGACCACTAAAGTTGTCAAGTTAACTATTCAACGTTAAAGTCAGCCAATAGGAGCAGACGTGGCCATGGTAGGGTTCTCATTCCTTTGGGGTGCTTTTTTATCTTAAGTCTCCTTGCCTTTCACGAATCTGGATGCTTTCTGATTGGATGCCAAAAGTATTAGCTTTTGAATCTGAAGAAAAAGTTTTGCAACTAATCTGATGTGTATTTAAGGGTATAAAACTATGGAAATCTCCTGTTCCCTTTATAGTTATCGCATTTGCATAACGTTCTTCGATACTCTCTTCATGGGCTTTGCATTATTCCTTACTACAATAAATAAACTGCACGTTTGGTATCGCATTTTCAGCCCATTCGATTGAGCATTCAATATCTCCTTGGAATGGAACAGATATTTACTTTGTGATTTGGATAAGTGATGCTTTAAGAGTATAACCAAATCACAGGTAAATTTTGTACTCATCTACTGAACTTATAATCGTTACTAGACTAGAACGATCTGTCGATGTCCATCGTTTGTAAGTGATTTTATTTATGAAATTCTTTTCAAAGGCTGCCGTAACTGAATATAAATATTTGCAATTCTCGGGCAATTATTACATTTTCGAAAAAAGTATTCAGGAGTAGAAGAATTACAAACGATGGCAGATACTAACGATTCTAGAGAATCAAGAAATGGCGTTTCAATAATTGCAATATTTTTTTAATGTAACCGAAACAGCATTAGTTTAAAATTCTAATGTATTTTACACACGCAAACTGAATGAGTTCCGCTACTACCAGCTAAAATACACTCTTTAGGTCTCAATTCGGCAAATCCTATTTTCCGTGTGAAATTTTAAATTCGGCTCATAATTCTCTTAGGTTGTCCTAAAATAGGCGCTTCTAAACTTGGATTTTGGATCCGTCCCTTTTAATGGACACGTAATCCTTCTTTCCGGGTAATATTCTGCTAAATTCAATGTCATAATAAAAGTCATAAACCAAGTTTTTAATTTCGTCGGACAGAGATTTTCCTACTTGTAAGTTAGGTGATGTACCAATGCCGCTTTCATTGTGTAAATGTTCAGCATTTAAAGCAAGACTGTTTGGAACATTAAATTCCTTTGCGACGAGCTTTCCATAACTTCGGTAGCATTGTTAGATATTTAACTTTTTCAGAATTACTGTTCGGCAATGCTAATTTATCTTTTAATTCGTTAACAATTTCTATCATTTCGGAATTATCGGAACGTGCAGATTTGAATACTTTTCGTAATTCGCGATCAAGAGCACTTTTTATTTCTGTAATCTTTCGAATTCATAAATTCTGTTTAAATTCAAAAAAATCATAACTTTGGAACGGAAATTTTTTTTAACTGAAAGGTGAGACATTTTTCTACAAGATAGCATATCACTTGAGAAAAAAAACTTGAAATTAAGTTTAAAAAATATTTTATGAAAATTTTTAGGCCAGACAGAATCACATTTTTTTTTCTATTTTTGTATGAAAGTGTTCATTTTTCTGACGAAATTGATCCTAGTAAAATTAAAATGTGCAAAGCGAACATTTTCTTTTAAAAGATAGATATCGTAATTTTAAAACATTCAATAAAGGTGACATCACCGCCGCCTTTTTGAAATTTAAACAAAATATTCTACCATAAGCGTTTTAGCAGAAATTTGACTATTTTATTTCGAATTTCGAAGCGTCAATTTTTTGACATGTTCATTACCCAAAAGATAATTCTCTGTAAAATTTCAGACCCTTCTTTTGATCTCCTAATTTTTAATAATAAAAAACGTATTTTTTCATTTCGATTTATTTTTGCATACTAAATACCTGCTGAAAAATGTGAAAAAATTCTGAAAAATCATAAATCCATCAGAATTTAAGTAAAAAAAAGTTTACTTTATTTGTTATGCTGTTTTCTGTTTTTATCATGCAATTTTTTGTATTTGTTTTATTGTCTTCAAGTTTTTCTACACTTTTGCGCAAATTTGAGGTAATTCCACTATGAATTCCCTTCAAATAAAAACATTAAGAATTCCATACATCCACCTGCAACATATTGACAAAAAATTTAAAAAATAGGTAGAAATGGAAATAACAGGATTTTAATTATTAAAAATCAGGGCATCAACGTTAGAAAGTAAATTTTTACATTGAATTGTCTTCTAATATGTCAAAAAATTGATGCCTGGAAATTCGGTGCGACCCTTTGATGGAAAACTGATTGATACGAATTTTTGTGTTTTATAATTGTGTATAAATTTGCAAACATAATAGGAGTTATAAAACAAATTAAAACGCAGTTGAGAAGACAGAAACTTTCTAAATTGTTTGGCTAATATAAAATGTTGGACGGTTTAATGACTTTTCGAAAAGTGTTATTTATTATAAAAAAAAAATCAGAAATATTTATAAATATCGCGTAAAAAATATTTGGGCTAGAAAATAGAGCTATTGAAAAAATTAAATTTCAAAACGGCGGCTCAAAAATAACTGGTAATTTTTATTTGTTTTTCAATATCATAGTCGCATGTATTCAGTAGATTGATTAGATTGAAATCACATAAACTTCGTACCCAGCGGTTTTTGTGATCGTTGAAAACAAATCTGATGTTTTTTTTTCAAAATTCAAAATGGCGGATCTGCAATCCAGAATCAGCAACCCCAAAGCCACTAAATACCAAGAATGAAGTGATTTCGTTTGATTTTAGTAAATAATTTGCCATGTTGGATCCACCATTTAAAATTTTTGAAAAATAACATTTTAAATTTCGGGTTTGTAACCCAAAACCAAGAACCAAGTTTGAAGTGATTTTATTCGGATCAGTCTACCGACTACGCGCGACTATGATTTTGAACAAAAATTGAATTTAGCAACCATTCTTGAGCCGCCGTTTAGAAATTAATTTTTTGAACTAGTTCTATCTTCCAGCCCAAACGTTTTTAATATAATGTTTATAAATATCTGAAGTACTCTAATATCGGAAACGATAAAAAAAATAACGATAATTGAAAATAATCCTACGAAAGTCATGATTTTTAATAAATTAATGCTCGTAATTTATTTATTTTTAAATTTGCCCATTTGACATTTTACGATAGAGAATTCAAAAGAACAGGGACTGGGACCATAAAAAACGTTCATTCCCATATTTTCTTTACTTCACTTTCCTAATAAAAAGTACTGTCAAACTTTACGTTAAATTTATGTACATTTGATTCTTCAAGGGTTTGAATGCAACCACTGAATACAAAATTTATGAATCTGATCTAATTATTATTTAATAACGATTGCGTTGCTTTCGCGTAGTGACGATTAAAACAGTATGGTTGCATCAAATACAGATCTACTATTTTCAAAAGTAATCTTTTCATTAGTAGCGTCTAAATTTGCAAAAATGGAATATTAATGTGGGATATATATAAATTATTTTTAAAAATATAAATTTTCGGTAATTTTTTAATACCCAGTTTTCATGTAATAAATGGGGTTTCAGAGCAGGAAAAGCACACACAATATATAAATTTACACTTAAAGATATGCTGGTAGAAGATATTCCTGAATTCTGAAGAGGGTACTGGATTTTAAACAACGTTCCTGAAGAACTGCATAGCTCTTTATAAGTTTCCAATACGCTAATCTTAAAAATATAATATTTCCAAAGAACAGAACCAGATTTTACCAATAATTACAGTGTAAAAACAAGTACTTAAAATGATTTCATCTTAAATTTAGTCAATGTATAATTCAATAGTATTGTCCTTGTCTAAGCGGTCTTATTTACATTACATCAGTCAATTTTCTTACTTAATTCCAGATTTCAATCGCATTTTTTGAATTAATTATATTGCTTTTAACAGTAAGTGAGATGTTTAAATATGTGCCTCATTCAATATGTTAATGAGGTCCAACCATAATTTTTTTCAAGTATAACGATTTTCTGTAACGTTTACTTATTTTTCCGTCTTTAAATAAGTCCAACAATATAGATGACAATTGAAATTAAACAAAAAATTACACCACAAAAATTCGTTACAGTCGTATATTAAGTCTACAAATAAAGTTAATAAAAATCAACACAATTTTGAAAAATTAATAAACACTTCCAAATTCATTACATCTGACATTTGAGTGACGAATATTAATACAGCTTCTTAAGGTATATTTGTAGTACATGAACTGTTTAATATTAAATTAAAGGGTTTCAAAATTACCATCATTTTAATAGATGCCCCCGAGGAGGACCCACAAAAGGGTCGAAACTTTGGGCAAGAAATAAAAAATCTTTTTGATTTGTTATGCACGTAACCAAGTGTGAACTATGTTGGCCATTTTTGAAACCCTTTAAATTAACACAGCATACCAAATTTAAAGACAGTTGACAGAAATATGAGACACAGAAGAATGCTAGTAAACAAATGCTACAAATGAAAACCAAACGTTACGATCGTTAAATAAAATGAAATTCGACAAAGATAAATAAAATAACTGAAAATTGGTAATACTTAACAAATATTGGAAAACACTTAAGAGAGTTTGATACAACACAATTAATCACAGTCTTCAATTTATCCCATTTTTATTACTCCAATCAAATCCATCCAAATGCTTGTTTACTTGCATTTTCGACATAAATACGCATACCATTCTACAGAGGTATTTGAATCATTTTAATCAAATTTTATGATAACTTTACAGAGTATCGATACATCATTTCCGCTCCTCCACGTAGAAATGTTCATCGGCGTTAATGAATGTTTAATTAAAGATAGAAAATAATACCAACGGTAAATTTGCATGAGAAAATGTTAAAATTTAACGCAAAGGCATAAACTTCGTACCGGATGATAATCGTTAAAAAAAGCTAGCACGACAGGCAACGACAAGATGCGACCGAATGTCGTCATGTCGCAATTATTGCGAACTAATTGCGAATCGTGTACCCAATAAAAGCGCAACTCCCATTTTCTAGCGTCCGCTCTGGAAGAAAGATCCAAGGGATCGTAGAAAGGATCCAGATGAGGGTGAGAGAGAAAGGACACATACAAATGGATCCTGATTGAAGGTGGAAAAGAGAGGAGGAACGAAAACGAGAAACCGAGATACGTGTAGGTTACGCTGGTACTCTCGTTACGTTTTAGTACATGACGGTACGTAACACGAGCGCATATGTGCCGTAACACATAGAGAGATAGGAGATGCGTTCTGGTCTCTGCGTATCGCAATCGCGTAATTCGTATTGCAGGTCGACAGTCGCCGAGGAATCGCTATAAATTTCCGTATATCCGGCAGTTCGATCGCTCGCATGATTTCTTGCCCCTAGATGGCCCCTACACGCCCAGGGACGCCGGGTACTGAAAATAGAGATGGACATAGATCCAATGAGAAAAAGATCGAGGAAAAGAAAGACTTTCAAGGATCGGTTGAAAGAATTTGGAGAAATCGTAAAAGCGAAAACAGGAAGAGCGTTCAAATCTCTCTGACGTTAATTGAATCGTTCATTTCTTAAATTATGTTGAAAACGCCCATAGAGTGGATTATTTACTACTAGCGATTTGGACCTGCAAAAAATTTGAAAAAAAAATCGATAAAATTCTTATTTGTACAATTTCGATTTGTACAATTGAAATTTGTTATTTGTAGAAGAATATTCAGGACTGGAGTAACCAATACCTTTTAATAGGTTACTTTTTATATAGGATACGGAAATTATTAAATAGGAACAAATTTAAAAAAAAATTTTTTAACAAGAAATATTATTAAAAACACTGACCGACAAAATTTTACTTTTCGTTTGTCTTTGACAATCGCAGTATCAGTTCCGAACGTATTTTTTGTGCTGAAAACAACGCTAGCAGAATTTTGGGTTTTTTGCCATATTTCGATTTATTTTATAGGAAAACATTTAACCTCACATTTCTCGAAAATGGGACGTAATAAGAAAATTATGCTCGAGCTATCATTTTCAACATAAAAAATACGTTTGGAAATAGCACTGCGCTTTTCAAAGGAAAAATCCGTGTAGTTCAGTGTTATTGATGTCTGACCAGGTACGACTGTTTTCACTTAAACGTTATAATAAACACGTTCAGAATAAAAAGTAATGGATTTCATAAAACCAAATACAGTAATTCTTGCTAAAAGTGCAAAATTACACTCAGAATGGAAAGTAGTTGAAATGACTATTTTTTTACTATGAATCATAGTGTAAAATGAGGACTAGGCATAGTAATAATTAAAATAACTATTCTGAAAAAGTAAAGTTTAACTATTGTTTCATGATTCAAAATGCTACTATATCATAATAGAAAACTAGACCCAACTATTTTGAAATAGTCATTTCAGAAAATTATTACCTTCACTGAGAGAAATTTTGTAAGAAATTGTGATAAAAAATATGGAAAGGAGTCAATATTTACTTTTTAAAAATATTTGTAAACTATATATATCATAACATATGAAAAGTCAACTTTTCTCCCTTCGTTCTCTGTTTAAGGTAAACAAGAAAACAAAGAGAAAAACAAAAAATCAATACTGTGCTAAGTTTGTGAATGTCACACTCTAACCAGTTAAAAATGTATTATGCAATGCCATTATACACACAAATTTCGATGTCGTGTAACTAGTCTATAGATACACGTGCGAATATGATATATATTATGTATTATCTTATCTTGACGCCCGACGGTCCTTCTTATGACCGAATGAAAATCCACTTCAATAACGGGAGCCACAGGCTCGAAGAAAAGAAGCTGCGAACACCGTGTCGCCACCTGGCGGTATCAAAACACGAGGAGTGCGACAGTCTTTACTATGGATGTATAGTAAATTCAACTTTAACTATGAATAATAGTAAATATAAAGATTTACTATGAGACATAGTGTGAAATCAGGACTACACTAGAATATAGTTATTTTAACTATATTTGTCATATTTATTTAAATCATTCTACATAGTTGATTTTTTTAACTATGAGGAGATAGTTGGTGTAACAAAAATTATAGTAAAATCGACTAGTAAAGTGGTAAATTTAGCTATTTTTTACACTAGTTTTAACTATATTTTTCCAATTATGTAATATTGTCAATTTAACTATGGATTTTTTTCTCAGTGAATAATTCTGAATGGAACAAAAATTGAGAATATTAATCTATTAATGAATCAGTGATTGTATTTAGTCCTGAATGGACATTTTTTCTACTTACAATTCTTTTCAACTAACGGTTCTATTTTGCGTAAAAAAGGATTATAAATTATTTCCAATTAAACGTATCTGTCATCACATTCACAGAACTTTTAGTTTCTTTTCGTAAATTACTCAAAAAATGCAATCATGATGAACTATACGTGACTTTTTCAAATATTTTTTTCGCATGTTGATTTTTTTCATCATGAAATCGTTTCGTAATTACTTAGACTTCAGAGGACACAAAAAAACAAGGTGAGTTGCACCACCTATTACAACAACAAAAAATAGTAAATCCAATAAACTAACGTTTGTTACTGCTATTAAATTTAGATACACTGCAAAAAAAAACGTCTTAAAATTGTTGATTCATATATACGCATGCACATTTTATATTTTAGACCTTCATTCTAAACAGGAAATAAGATTAATATTGACTTAAAAGTGACCAAATCATTTTCGAGTATGATCTTTCGATTTGCGTGGTCAAAATGGCATTTAAATTATTTTAACCCCTTAAGGACCAAATGGACAATTTTTCGTGGTCGACTTCACGGGCGGTATTTTATATGAAACCGGATTTTTAAAAAATTAGAACCAATTACATCTTACGTAAAATTGATCGATCTTTCCGAATCTGCCGTTAAAAAATCAATCGAGCCCATTCCGAAAAAGTTTTTGGTTTTTCACAAAAAAAATCAGATTTTTTCGCTGACAAATATTATTTAATCGGCGTTCTCATATCGGCAACGGTTAAGGAGATCATTGATCGGTGAAAATAACGCGTTCACGGACCTATAATTTTGAAATGTGCTTGATAGCATTTTCAAAATAAAATTGAAAACTTCTAAAATGGCGGCTAAAACACGAAAATATCAGCGAAAAGCTCCGGAATTTTTTATTCGAAAATGATAGACTTTCAGAAAATTCGAACAATATCGCATTCCCACCGAACAATTTTGTTTGAACGCGTTAGTAAAACATTTATTTTACGAAATTATTAAATGAAAATGAGAAAATATGGCCTTAATTTATCCAACGAATGTAGTATACGTCTATATTCGTTAATTTATCGAACATTTTTCAGCAAATTTGATCAAATATAGGTTTATAACCTGCAATTTGAAAATTCTTCATGAATGTTTATGAGATTTCAGTCTTTAATCTAGCACAGTGGTAACTAAATCAGCATCAGACGGTGTTTTTTAAAAGTGGCTGGTTCTAAATAATAAAAGAAGGTTATGTGAAATATAAAATGTGTTAATTGACTGTGTATAAATGTTTATTATACTGTTGCGTTACTTCAACTCAGATTGGAGGTTAAGTTAAGCTTTCAAACTAACAACTTATGTTCTTATTATATTCCCCATCCAATAAATATTTCGTATTAATATATAGTTAAATTAAAATAAAATAAAAACAAATATACGGATCAGGTATTAAATACTAATGAATATTGAAGGAACATACAGAGAACTAATAACCGTAAACTCTATTCATATAATTAAAATTTAATAACATTCTCTATACATTCAACGCTTTCCCTTTCAGTTATAATTGATTTCTTCCCTATATATTTACATAAAATAACTGTGCTAATTACATTATTGGACTCATGTTATTGTAGTCAGTTATTAATTTTGTGTATATTTTAAAACTTGATAACTGTAAGAAAACATTATTTGAGTTGATGCCATTTGAAATAATAGCTATTCAATGATTTTAGATAGCATTTAGGAACATTTGGTTAAACAAATTCAACAAAAGTTTTCAAATATAAAAAAGCGTATTGAAAATTATTACAGATAAGCAATTCTGGATACAATATTTAGTATCGATCAACAAATTGTATTAATTGTGTATTCTGTACCAACTTGTTTATAAAAACACCACAAAACGGGCCCACATTACGAAAAACAGGTAACACTGTTAAGGTTCATATAACAAAAGGTGCAATAAACAGTATCAAATATAAATTTACATATAAAATTCCACGACATTAATATTTACATCTTAACCTTCAGTTTCATTCGTTAACATCAACTATCCCATGTCGTTGTTATAACTTTTTAACTTTAAAAGACCAACGTAATATTAGGTAACTGTTACCATTATTTGGTATTATTAAACCGAACCGAATACTTCTTTCAGTGTAGTAAGGGTAGAATAAAATTAATATCATGAAAATTGCGTTAAATATTTTAGGAACAAATTGTGCAGGTTTAAATTATATAAGAAAAAAAATCTCTCTACTGACTAGAGAATACTACCAGAACCACCCATTCATTTATTGCACTTGTCAACGTGCAACAAATACCAGTTCAAATAACAGAAAATAAAAAATGATAAAAATACAAAGCCCTCACATGCGAACCTGAAGACAACCGAAAAAAGACTTGAGAAAAAACTGCGATAATTAAACCGCAAAATTAAAAAAAAAGAAACAATAAAAAGACCGTTAAAGAGACCCAGGAAGAAGCGCATCAACAAGAAGAATAAAGGAAGTGAGTGATTATAACACGGACAGAATTTTAAAGTAACAACACCGAAGAAAATGCAACAGCGGAAGAGAACATTAAGGCGCCAAATGAAGAGAGATACAGATCCAGATGAGAACTAATTGCTAGTACAAATGTACGTACGAACATAACACTGAAATGTAAGAAAGAAAAATACTACCGAGAAATAAACGAGAGAAAACGGAAAACTGACGAAAATTGGGAAAAGGAAAGCTTCTCTCTACGTGACACAAAACTAACGTAACAACTAAAGAAAAAGGCAGAATTGTAGTCAAATAAAATGAAGAATCAGTGTAATTTTGAAACTAACAGAAAAAAGAAATACATTCCTCTGGAGAATGTTTAAATTAAAGTAACCAAAAAGTACTGAATGATTTTCTTAATTAAATACGTGGCGTTTCATATTAACACAAAAAGTTAGTCGACGAAATGACGGGAATAGTTGAAAATGAACACGGAATAAGAGAGAAGTACCGCTTGAGTCAAAGAGGAAAAAACAAGACACAAAAGCATAATATTCAGAATTGCGACATAGAACAATAGTAAAAGGAACAATGAGGGCGACGGAGACGGACTCGCCGGAAAATGAAACGGGGAGGGGATAAACACGGTGAAATGCCAAAAAATTCACGGACGATGAAAATAGGAGAAAAAACAAATTTTAAAAACCACAGGAAGTAATAACGGTCGTACCAACTGTTAAACAAATAGAGCAGAGGATTGACGCATGAATAATTTATCAGGGCTAAACTGAACGCTGCCCGGAAGGCCAATAGCGGAAAGTTTGCACATATAACAATCTGATAGTACAGAATACACAAGGGGCATTCCAAGTGAGTTCAACTACTTTTCCGACTCGGGACTCTCCGATTTTGTTTCAAGTTTACGTACTTGTGGAATATGCCAAGAGAAGTTTATGTGTACGGCATCCAGCCACACTGTTAATTACACTCCGGCCGTACTTCGTTTAATGTTAAGAAGTATGCACTGTACCTGGTTGTGATGAAACAAATTTATCGCGGCTCCTGCAGAAATTCTAGACATGCATTTTAAATCATTGCTGTGTATGAATATATTTCATCGTGTCGCATTTAATGAACATTCATTACTTACTGAGGATACTGGTGTTCTGTTAAAAGATACAAAGGAAATATAGATATTTTCCGTGAATATATTCCACGCGATCATTTTCTTCCATATTATCGTTATTTTTCCATCTTATTCTATATGTGTGTACTAAACACGAAGACAATAGTGCCTGGATTATAATAGAGAAAACTGAAATGCTGTAGCTTACATCGGTTCAGAATTACACCAATTTCAAAATTGGAAAAAATTATTTTTGGCGCCAAATTTTTGCAAAAATCGCAAACAATAGAACATTCAATGTTTTAAAATTCGATTAATAAATAAAAAGTCCATAAGAAGTGTTACCTGACTTCGTGGACTATTAATTATTTCATAAATTAATAAATTATATACTACATACGTGCGCCGCATGATTTGGTTCCAAACTGTCGAAGATCACGGGAAAAAATACCTCGAGTTATATATATACAAGAGACAATTTTGCCATGCCTTCAAAAAGTAAATAATTTAAACCTGCCTTCAATTCGTTATAAATGAAAACAGCAGAGTATAAACCAAATGCGGAACTGGCACGCACGTTTTGCTCAATTCGTTTAAAAAATTTCAAGGAATTAAATATTCTCTCCACGAAACCATCCGTTCCCTGTTGAAAACTAAAACCGCCATGGTCTTGGGAATAAATATATATAAGTATAAAAACTTTGAAAAAACGAAAACTGTATATAAAAGCACCGAAAACCTGGCCAAAATAAATCAATACCAAGAAAACACACCGGGTGCAAGAAACCATGCGTTGCAACAAAACTGTAGACGCGAGTCGCAAACGTAACTTCCATGCTGTATAG
Organism: Trichopria drosophilae; assembly: GCA_030407085.1. Taxonomy (NCBI): domain Eukaryota; kingdom Metazoa; phylum Arthropoda; class Insecta; order Hymenoptera; family Diapriidae; genus Trichopria; species Trichopria drosophilae. The sequence goes on along the minus strand of CM059584.1, from coordinate 19,032,058 downwards.
GATCTGGCGCAAAAACCGCGTCGTGCTCGAAAAATGAGTAAAGAGACGCAGAAAACGCAACAAATTTAAGAGAGATGCGGTCAAAAACACGCAAGTCTCGGTCCGACGAAAACGAACCATCGCGAAATATAAAAGAGAGAAAGTAACCGACGCGCCATTGGCGATGCTAAAAAAAGGAAGGGACAAAACCGGAATAAAACGACGGAGAAAAAAGCAAAGTGGAAGATCGGGACAAGAAGGAAGGCGAGAGATAAAATGAAAAGAGAAAAACAAGGATGAGAAAGAACCAAGATTAGAAAGGGTTGAGAAAAGGAGCAGGCAAAGGTTCGTAAGAGAGGCAGACAACAGAATGCAATCTTAAAGGTAGAGTTCTATCAGCAATATAAGAGAAGGAGAGAGAGTAAATTTATAAATGAACCCTTTGAAGGGGAGGGGGGACAAATAAAATTATTGGACATGGAGCAAGAGAAAATGAGAGAGACGAACGAGACTGTTGGTCGCCGTACAAGAAAAGAGAATGCATAAACTACTAGAAAGAGAAAAACTTGTGCATCCAAATGCAAGGAATACGCAACGTCCATTCGTGGTGGTATACATATATGAGATTCTGCATTCGGCCTATGCTGAACAAGGCCAGCTGCTTCAGAGGACGGTGGCAACCCCCACCCCTTGCTCCTCTCTCACACCAGTGCCACCTTTCTGACGGACCATTAAAAATTCAACCTTCGTCACTGAATTCCTTCCCTCCTGGTATCCTCTTTTGTCGGGTTTTTAAAGCGGTTGCCCGGTATTACATTAGCGCCATTTTACGGCCGCTTAATTGTCGCCAGTTAATTTCCGATGTGCCCGAGCCGCCGCCGGGGCCACGCCAAGCCACAAGGTTACGAAAAATGCGCCCGGAAAAATGGAAGCGCGAGAAGAAAATTGCGACCGAAATAATGGCTTTTGTCCCCTTCGAAATTATCTGAAACGAACTATTTTAAGTGTTTTTTCCATTGTTACAGTTTTCACTGTTTATTTTCGGTGTAATTTGAATTTTCTAATTTTCTAGTTTGTGATTGTTAAAATGTACTTTACTTGCTTTTTAATATTATTTTTAAAAAGTGAATATTTAATCGTTAATGTTATTCCAATCCTTTATTTGACAAAATATTCCCTTTTATATATGACTTGTCAATTTTAAAGAAGACCTGCAAGAGATCAAAAAATATTGAAAGACCGACAAAACCGAATTAAGCATACTTTTTATTGTTAAGCGTTTGTAATTTGTTTTTGTTTAACCATTTTGTTTATACCATCGTTATTTTCAATCTTATTTATATTCCGTATTGTAAATTTGACGGCGATAGTGTCAGTTTTATTCCTGTTCAAACCGCCTTACAATAGCGTTTACCGTTTTTCAGTTACACCATTTTAAAAATTACTTAAAAGTATTTTTGGCGCCAAATTTTTGGCAAAATCGTCGGTCGAGAGAATTCAATTTTTCGAAATTCGATTAAAGAATGAAATGGCTATAAGAAGTGTTATCTTACTTATTCAGTGGACTAATATTTTGTTCAGAAATTATGTAATTGATTTTGGTTCTATCCTGTCAGTCGTTAGCGATATTAACAAAAAGTATACAACTTTTAATTTCACAAAATATATATTTTTATATGTATTATCGTTCGTGAATACCCGCAAGTGGTCAAAACATCAATTTAAAGAGGAGGAATGCATAATTAATATTGCGTACGAATAACTAAACTTTTCTATTTTTAAAGGAAAAAAGTCATATTGTAATTTTTTCAAATTGTCAAAGAAACACCCACCATAAATTTACCCATTGTCGTCAAATAATTCGAGTTCATCTCTCGTGTTCCTCCTTTGTCGGTTTGTTTTTTTCGAGCGGCCGATATTACATTAGCGTCGCTTTACGACAGCCTAATTGTCCCTGGTTAATTTTCGACATTCCCGGCAGTTGCGCGAAGTATTGTTTATTGTTCCTGCCCCTTCATTTTTATACCCATGGTCGGTTGGAATCCAATAAATATAGTCTCGTCGCGGATCATTATCAAAGCAAGAGTTTACATAGTATCCCTATTAAGGTGCCCAGCTCGGAATTAACTTTTCATTTTGAAAATTAATAGTTGTAAAAACTCGAATTTACGGTCGGCGCTCTAACGAGGTATCTTTTTCCTTCCCGAGTTCTTTTTTTGTCGGTATTAATAGCCGAGAACTTGAAAATCTGAACGCCTATCGGAGGAAATCGTCAGGTAAAAAAAGATACTGTCAATATGTCGTCGAGGCTTATGCTAACGGCTCAATTATGTATTACGCGGCACACATTTGATTCGAGAACCCTCGGGAGTACCCATATACATAAATTAATGTTTTTATATGAATGTATGATTATTCAAAACTAAAATGATGATGAAGTCATTTTGTACGAATTACGTAAAACTTTCGTAACGTCCCCAGCTGTCGAGTGGGCGAAAGTAATTAAATGCTTGAGTGAGATATCAAATTGACACATATAATCGATAGATTCTGCGATGTAAATCTTTTTTTATTTTATTTATTTGTGTAAAGTTATAATTTGTGCATAGTCATATTTCGTACTTTTGTTTTTGGTTCTTTTTACAGCAGATGTTTTAACCAATAAATATGATTGAACGAGAAGTCCATCCCGTCGAAATTAATTACTAATTGCTATTGCCTATCATTTAATTCTTTGAGTATCTTCACGTAACAAAAAAAAGTTTGTACTTTTCAAAGTTACTTTCAATGAAATATAAAATCCTAATAGTCCAAGGTCGATAAAATAAAAAAAAAATTACAGCGGCTACTTTTAATTCGTCCAATTGCATTTCCAAAAATCGAAAGTTTTTAGATAAATATTTAATAAGTAACGTGATCGACCTCTAATTATAACTATACATTTATTTTTAACATATTTCATTAATCCGTCGACTTAAAGTTTTTTCAAACCCTATTTTCTAGTCCAACAAAGTATTTCATAAAATTAAACAATTTTTTAGTAAAGTTGAACAATTTATTTTAGTAACCTAAAAACTGAGAGAATGTTCGCGTAAAATGTTCTTACAAAGAGTAAAAGTACTTAGGTGCGGACATTACATTTGACGGAAAAAGTGTAATTTAAATTTAAACGCGGAAAAAGGAAGAAAGCCGTAACCGTAACTAAAGTTCAAATATATATATATTCTACTGGTACCATTTCTTGAAAAAATATGAAATAAAATTAAAATTAAAATATATCTATATTTTTTTCATTTCCATTTTATATTTAACGAAATATTATTAATTTTAACGAATAAAAGAAATTGTATACGACAAAATACTATAACCATTATATTTAGCATTATATTCACAAAATATCAAGTTTCTTTTTGTTTAAATTTAATTAAAATATTAATTGAAAGCATAAATATAGGATTTTTTTATAAAGTGCCTTTTAGTTCTGATGTATTTTTAACTAAATATTACTCTCACATGACATTTCTTCAAGTAAATTCATCTATTAAAAATAAATGCTCTCTAGTTATTGGAAATAAGTTGAACTGCAATGTGAAATAAATAGTACCACTGAGCAATCGGATCGTAATTAGTTATATCCTTCGTCTGAACTGCAGCATCTTATGAATTTTATTATCAAATTTATATCCATTTGAATTTGGATCAATTGTTTTTTCATTATAAAATTACCTAATTCTAGATATTGATAAAAAACGAAGTTAAATAACATTGTTTATGTATTTAATGTAGGAATTTAAAGAGGAAGGCTTTATTACGTTAATGCTTAAGAATTTGTTCTCTGGGTTAAAATTAACATTTGATCAATAAGAAATCGACCGACTTAAAATGACCTATACATTGTTCAGTATTTGTAACTACAACAAAACTAATTAACGGCCAACAATTGTTCCATAGTCATAAAGATCGATACAGATATTTTTAATACCATAGAATTACCGATTAAGATTATAATGTAAAAATCGTTACCCTCTAAATTTCGAGTGAACCTTTTTTTAGTGAAACTGTAGGGAAAGAATTAATTGTCACGATTTTGCACATCAACAGCGCGAGCTTTCTTTCATTCTTTGAATAGAGGAGCAGAATTTTCTTTCTATTAAGAGGAAATTCTCACTCTAAAGTGTATAAGGAGAATATTTCAAATGGTGGATCAAATATATAGAAATTAATTTTTGAACTTGCAACTCGGTTATTTGGTTTAGTTTACAAGTCGACAATCTAAATGGAAAACGCTTCTCTTTTATATTTAATAATTTTTTTATTATATATCTAGGTTATTGTAATATTGCTGCATATTTACGTTTTTAACACCCCGGGAGTAGAACTCTACTTTGCGCCTCGCACTGAAATCTTCGGGCGCAAATTACCGAGCTCCACGTCCGATGTTTAAAAAAATATCTTATGGAACATACCCGTCTTCACAGATATTTATTTTCTACTCTTCTCTACCACATTTCGTACGATAATATAATTACAAGTATAGTGGTTAAGGCATCAGCGTAGTAAGCAAGACATTCAGGTTCGATCCCACCTTGGTCCACTTTTTTTCTTATTTATTTGCGAGCACTAAAAAATATAAAAATAACGCGTACATCTAAAAATGTGATTCATTCCTAACAGCATACAAATTAAATCGATTTAGAGTCGTAATAATTTGACAAATTTTTTATTGCGAGGGAAAAGCTGTATTCTGATCGGAATCTGATCAGTGTTCTGCGCTAGAATGGCGTCGTTCGAGCATGACATTTCTAATCGGATTCTGAAGTGCAATCCTCTTCAGAATTGTGGACATAGGGACAAATTTCCATCAGTATTCTGCACGGGAAATAAATGACTCTAAAAAATGTACAAAAAAGATTAATAATTTAATACGAAAAATCACTAGCAATTTTTAAGCCAAAGTTCACAAAGTTTACCGAACTACCGAACTATATTTATTTACTAAGTTTACTAAGTAAATTTACTTAGCAACCATCGTTTACTAAGTTACTAAGTTCACCGAACTATATTTATCCATCAAATAATCTTTACATTTACTTTTAGCAAACACATTTTCTGTATTTTGCAAATATTTCTGGACGTTATAATGAATGACACTTAGATTAAGACAATATTTATTCAATTCGACAAATATTTACTTGAATGTTCGAATATTTTTTTAAATGTATTAAAAATGGCATGGCACGCGAGAATGCTATTTACTACATATAAATGAGTCGTTTTTCATTTTGATTGCACAAGTTAGTCGATGATTAATCAATGCACTGTCTAGTGGCACTAATCCCGTATGACCTTTCGAAAATATAATTGCTAATACAGGCACAGATTTAAAAAATAATCAGTCCACCAATGGGCGAAGCACCAAACATATATATGTTTATATATCCATAAAGTGTAAACACTGCTTTTGGCCGCGTGTAATCCGCTTAAGAGCTTAGACATTAGCGTGGGAAAACATAAATGCCGGCGTGAAATCCAACATGATGAACGTAATTGGAAGCAAAACGATATTGATATACTGTTAATTGTCCGCAATTTATGCCGAGTCATTTTTATCGATTCGCATTCCCATTAAACTGTTCTGTTTGCACTCCCTCGCTGTTTATCGGCTCGAATGGTCGTTTACAATGAACTTTTCTTAATTGTCAATATTTTACGGTGCAGTTTGTTATCGATTCGTGTTGTCGATAAATATGGCTTTCACGCGCAAACATAATCTACTAAATAATCAATAGGTATTTACAACGAAATCCGTGAAAATCCCGTATTACTGTTGCAATAATCAAGATTCGATGTATTCAATGCTTTCGGGAAAAATATATTCCATTCGCCATCTGTTGTTTGGAAAACCCACTACAGTAGTCCTTCTCTTATTCTAATTCCTCTTATTCTAACTTCTTCTCTTATTCTAATTTTTTTACTTCCTCTAATCTAATTTCATGCATACAACATAACCTAAAAAACTCTTTTTAAAAACAAAAACATTTAAAAATAAGTCAGTTCGGTTATCTGTCTAATAAATAATATTGTGTAAATTAACATTGATGTAAAAACCCCTAACAAGATCCTAAAAAAGTGCAAACGTTTTCGGCGGCAAATTAGAATACGAGAAGGAGACGCCATCTTGCCTGTCTGGACAAATTAGAATAAGAGAAGGGCTACTGTATATTTATTTAATACAATTCTTGTATCAAAAGGTCGTAAATTGCAAGTAGTTCAAAGTATAAGTTACCGTAATTGATATTACATTGCGCTCGATCGGCAACCGAAAGGTTTTGGGTTCTACTCCCGTCGTTGTTCTTTTTTTTCGAAAATATAATTTTAAAAATATTTCAAAAAAGGCAGTTTTTCTATTAAAAAATAAATTATAGATTAAAAATATTACAATCTATTTCGAGGAAATTACATGCAACGAAACGGCGTTTAATTATAGTTATTTATTTTAATTATGCGTTGAACTTTTTCATCAAAAAGTTGTTTTTGAAATTCTCAAAGAACTACAATTTTATCTTAACAATATTTGTCAAAAATTGTAGTACAATATTTGAGTAGTTAATGCACGGAGACAAGAGCCATTCAATGTTACAATTGAATGACATGGTGAATGGTCGCAAGTTACACTTCGATGTCGATATTGACTCAATCCAATTGATTAAATGTGCAACTTACCGAAAAATTGCTTGAATACGTGATTTATTGACCGTATTTATTAATAATTACACCAAATAATGTATACATTGCAAAATTATCTTGTGGTTTTTAATATTACTGTATTAATCTATTAAGGTATATATATATATATATATATATATAACATATAAGGTATATTATATGATTAATAATATTATAATATTATTAAGAATCACAAGATAATATTTGACTAATGAAATAGTGGTTTTTCATTACTATTAATTTAGGGACCAAATTTTATATCACTAAATTTGCTAAACACTTTATATATAAGGTGCATAGCACAGCGCAGATAGCGCCAAACTAACTATTTGAAATAGGATATTTGCCAAAAACAAAGTACCGGTATTTTTTTATTTATAAAAATGATTTTTTCATAGATGTCGCTAATAAATATACATGCCAATAGTTTATACATAACTCTTGTATACGTGCTATATAGGCGATATGTATTTTGCATTTAGTTCAATATTGTTCATCATCGTCAATCGGGGTCGATTAATATTCCCGTATTTGCAACGTTTTTCATAAAAATGGATTACCAGTAAATACGTTCATAATAAATAGCCATAAATAAAAAAACTTCTGTATTTAATAGCTAAATTCTTTTTCACAAATATATTTTATTAATTCGATTAGTAGTCCTAATTGAATTACTTATTGAAATAGTTACATCAACCACTCTTTTATATATATTTTTTTCTACTAATTGTTAGTGACCGACTTTCATCTGATTCACTTGCTGTTACTAATTGTTAGTCAAATTCTACTAATTCATTGTTCGAAAAAACATTATTATTTTGTGATTAGATAAGTCAAGTATACTATAGTTTGTTGATTTATCTCACTATTATGCCGGCTTACGAATAATATACACATGATGCGATCTAAAATCGACCATTATTAAGAGCAAAAAGCGTCATATCTCTTTGAATAATTAGTAGGTTGTAAGCGATTCGTATATAGAATACTGCAACATCGATTTTGTAAAATTATCAAAGAAGTGCAATTATCATAAATTTATATCACTATCGATTGCGCGTCGGTTTTATTTTAACTGCAAAACGCTCGTTAAATAATATTATGATTGCTAGAAATCTAGTTAGAAATTTATGAATATTTTTCAAAGTATTTGAAAATGTCGGGAAAATGTTGAAAGTGTTTAGCAAATTTAGTGATGTAAAATTTGGTCCCTAAATTAATAATAATGAAAAACCACTATTTCATTAGTCAAATATTTTTTTTGACTATCGGATTAGTAGAATTATCCCTTCGATTAGTAAAATTTAACTAATATGTTGGTGGTGTTTCAGTATTTGTTAGTGAATGACAACCTCAGTTTCATTGTATATTAGTATTTTTTACTAATTTAGAATTAGAGAGAGGAATAAGTTTCGAATTATAATTTAAAACTATTTTTATTATATATAAATTTATTTTTTCGTGTTATTTATAAAATTCTATTGTTATAGTTACTTCGATTAATTTAAAATGTTGATATCACGATTATTGTTCTTTGTTATTAACAAAATTGTAGTATTTCAGAATTTTTTAGATTATCCCCTTGTCTAACCACTAATATATCCTTATGTTCTATTTTTACTTGTTTTATAAGATGTACATTATTTTCTAGATGTCTGATTGTTAACTGATCAGAAGAATAAAGTTAGTTCAAAATTAAATTATTGAAAATCCATTCAAATTTGTTTATGTTTGATCGTAGTTTGATTAAACATCGGTGCTAAAGAAATTAAAAAATTCCATAAAACATTATTAACAATGAATTTAGTTCACGTTAATGAAATTAAGTTCAGCTCATTTTCTATTTTATTGATTATTTTTTTTTAGAATCTTTGTAAATATGTACATTTTTGAGTTGTATTTTACGAGTACTTTATTGACTTTTACATTGAATTGTTCTAATTTACGTTCTATTCGTTCAATTTTTATTGGGTTTAAGTTAAGACAATTTTGGTAATTAAATTATTTGGTAAAAATAAATCGGCACTCCAAAAAAAGATAAAAAAATCATTCATATTTAAATTAATAAAGAAATGAAAAAAATTATTTCGTGTAAACCAATTAACATCCAAGGGTCCATAATTTTTACGTTTTTTAAAGCATAAAAAACTTGAAAGTTTGTAGTTTACGATTTTTTCCTGGAAATATGTCAACTTTTGGAACAATATCAAAGAACAAAGAATGCTGAGAATTCATGATTGAATGTACCAGATTTTTGAAAGTATTTTTCGTAATATTTATTAACTGAAAAAGATATTAAGTAAAAAATCTCTCAAGCAAAGTGAAGCCTTAACCACTTTCAATTGAGAGTGTCATGCTTATGGAATTTTCTAGCAAGAATTGATAATATGCAATGATACGAATGTAACATGACTACAATTAAAATATTTTAACGGACCCTTTTAAAAAAAATCGCGATAAAGTATCAAAAAACGTAGAATTTTTAAGTTCTTTTTATTTCCGACGAAAATTGACCTCCAATCGAAACATATTTTATTGACAAATTTTCAGATATTAAAAAGATCTACAACTTTTGTTTATATCATTTTTCACATAACCTCCAAATTTTCGAGAGAAATAAATAAAAACGGTTTTTCGTTTTTAATTTTTTTCTGGCGAAAACAAATTTTTGTCACCAAATTTGGAGAAAATTTGCCTTTTCATATTCCAAATAAGGCGTAATTTTTTCAAATAAAAATATTCATTTGTAAATGTTATATTGAATTAAAAATGAAAAATTATCCCTAACTTCAACCGAACATTCTCTCATTAAACCTTTAGAATTTTAAACTCTTTTGTATTAGATTTTGTTCGTTGAAATGTATATTTTTAGAAGGCCATAATAAAAATTGACACCACTTGCGAGAATTTGCCACAATTGGAACAAACTGAAAAAAGATTTTTTATCAAAAGTAATTTTTGCAATTATTTCTTCAAATTTTCCATTATTTATGAAAATTTACTAGTTTGTTAGTTACAGTAGTTTTAATAAAATTCTTCATTGGGGACGCCAGTTTGTACTCGAAATACTATTTTGAAGGTATTTTATAAATAATAAAACAAAAAATTATAATAGTATGTTCTTATATTTTATTATTTTGAACTTCTCACATGAACAGTAAACGTCCGGCCTTGAATTCATATTACCTAAAAGGCAATAAATCATGAAATACGGAATAGAGAAATAGTTTAGTCAAAAATTGAAAGTACAATTGAGTTCGTTGCACTCGAGCCTCACATTCGTCTCGAGACAAAGCCGACTTACCAATATTGACTCATACTCTCCGGAACAAACATGCGTACTTCTCTACATAAAAACGATATTATAACCGTAAAAACTGAAAACAAATTTAAAAGTACGACACGAAGAAAATGGTCGGATAAAAAAGCTTTTAGCCAAGTCAAACTGCAAAAGTAAAACATTTTGGACGTGTAAAATTGAGACATTTTTCGTGGAATGCGAAACGTACGCGATGCACTTCAGTAAAATCCTTAACGTCTTATCTGTAATACGGTTATAACGTTTTTACGAACCATAAGGACCTTTTACAATGTCACTGAAATTTAATCGTTTGTATTATTTGCGCTTGCACTATATTTTTGCTCGTAACACAAAAGTATAGCATTCGATTACTTCTTGAGATACTTAATAATTAAATAACTAATAATTAAAGTAAAATTTGAATAAAGCATTTCTGATATTTAATCTTGATTTCCATTAGGAAATTCTTCGTTTTCTTTTCCACTAATTTTTGCGGACAATAAAATCACTTAAGAGTCCTAAACTTTCCTGCAAGTCGTATGAACGACACGGATATTATAAAGTTCCATTCCAAAGGCTCGACACGAATGAATGAAGCTGAAAACAATCAAGAACGAAAGAACTTTTTTACTCCTTGTAAAGGGGCTTTGCATTCAAAGCGACACCACATAAAAACCGATAGCGGTGACGAAATTCTAAACTTTATCAACAGTAAAATCAACACGATCATTTCAAAACCTTACTTCATATATTCAATGACGATAAATAATATCCAGACATTTTAGATATCAATAATTTAGTAATATTTTCAAGGGTATAGTTTATATTGATAACGTTTTCACCAACAGATGGCGCTGCTTGCTGGCGCTTTAACTCGAAAGGTGTACAGTGACTATTTTTCGCATTAAATTTTTATACTCACTGATGTATCTGAATTTATATTTGAAGCGCTGAAATCGAATCCGACCTCAGAATAGCCCCTTTACGTCAGATATTTGAGATATTTTAACCTAAAAGAGCAAAAAGTACATTTCTTGGGTACACCGGATCTCAAAGAACTATTTTTTCAAAATCCGTTTTCAAACTTTAAAAAAATCATTATTGGTTATTGAGATATCGTCTGTTGTTTGGCGAATTCGGCGATATTCAGAAACTGAGCAGAATCAGATAAAGCTTCAGAAATAGAAAGAAATTAACCACAAAGTCCTAAATTTCGAAAATGGCTCTTAAGATGTTTGATGTTGCTGAGTAGGAATTTGAAGTCAGAATAACAAAATACAAAATGTCGGATTCAATATGTCTGACAGCGTTTATAAAAATCGACTTAATTCGACTATCGACAAGAGGTTGCTGAATACGAAACTAACACCAAAATTGCATAATTTTAAAAACCTGATCTAACATGTCGACCAAATTTTGTACAAGACGAATATCGCCGAATTTACCATACTCAGAAACTTCAACAGACGATATCTCAGTGATCAATAAAGATTTTTCTTTCTAAGTTTAAAAATGGATTTTGAAGGGCAAAAACAGTACTTTGAGATATCCTAACGATCATTTTGAAAAGAAATCTGTCTTGAAGTGACAGCACCTCAAATGTACCCAAAAAACGTACTTTTTGCGCTTTTAGGTTAAAATATCTCAAAAACCTGACGTGTAGGGGATATTCTGAGGTAGAATTCGAATTGAGCGCGTCAAATACCTTTAGAAAAGTATATTCTGGTTCTCCCAGTCAACCACAAAAGATCATTGATGTCACTGCTACATAAAAACTGTTACAAAGTATTTATAAAACAATGTATACATACCCGCTATGTAACCGTAAAGGAGATACGTCACCATTGCGGAGTATTTACATGTATGCCATTACGTACCAAGTATGTGGTTAATTTATGTAACATTTATGTAACAAATGTTCTCTCTCTGCATTTGAATGTGTAATCTTTAAAAATGATGTATCTGATACCTCACGAACGCTATATAACCAGTATGTATCAATTGTATGTAACATTTATACAACAAATGTTCTCTCGTTGAACAATCTTTAAAAATAATGTATTTGATATATAAATAACGCTGTTTAAAAGGTATGTAACGTTTATGTAATATTTACATAACACATCTTCATTCACTGAGTATTTTTTTTTACATTTTGTAGTTCATACAACATAAATGGAGATACTTTACAGCGAAGATTATATATTCTCATGAAGCCAAGCAAATTTCGATCGATAAAAAAAACATTGCATATGTTTAATATATTATTACATCTGACAAATTCGACTATATCATCTGTATAACATTAAAATCATTAAGACCATGAAAATTTGTTAATCGTCGTGTGCTTAAAATATATTAGTCTTCTATCCCAACTAATGAATTACCGTAGCATGCGAACGCCTTAGTGGTTATGGGGTTAGCATAGTAATCGAGAGACCCGGGTTCGATTCCTCGTCGGGCGAGTTTTTTCAGATTTGTTTGCAGGCGTTACATATTTATATGCGAGTACGTTAAATTAATGGTGTAAAAGTAACATAAGGATATACATAAATATTTCCCTAATGACAAATATTGTATATAAATTTTAATTGCCTTTTATAGATCTGTTACGTAAATGTTACATCTTAGTTATATCACATTGTTCTGTCACCATGATATACGTGTTACTTGCAATGTGGTGGACATTTTAGAGTCCGCGTACTCTACATGCGCCCCACAAATTACATAGCTGTTACTTAGAAAGGAACAAGTGTTGCATAATATTTACATACGTGTGACAAATCTGTGTTGACTGGTCAAATTTTAATGAGATAAAGATGGAGCATTTATTAACTGTAGTTTTCGCCAACAGATGGCGCTGCATCCTACCATTATAATTCGCAAGCTATTAACTGATAATGTTTCGCATTTAATATAATTTGTTGACACATGGATGTACCTGAATTTAAAAAAGAGATATTGTTATCAATTTGAAACGAAAGGCTTCAAAATATTTCGCCACGTCCGAATAAATGGAAGAAAAGGAGAAAAGTGACCAGAACGTTGCTTGCAATACCGTTAGACCGTAATTGACCCTCCAAAAAATTACCGTCCGGAGGCCCGACGTCGACAGTATTGCGCAATATTTTCTCCGATCGTCGGAAGCGCTTTTCGCCGGAAATTGCAAAGGAACGAAAAGGAGATTGGAAAGCGGAGGCGAATTTCAAAGAGCGTAGAATTCGGAACTCGCCCCCTTCGACACGTACGAGGGAAGAAAAGAGAGGAGGCTCACAATGAAAGATAAAAGGAGGAGGATTCGAGTTCGCGGTCGTCGCGGAATCTATGATTCAACAGGGATCGACAGACATGTAGGAGGGGGATCGATAAAAACGTATGAGAAATTGACAGAGAAAAACGGAACGATGGGAGGTGTTAGAAAAAGAGGAAAATTCTAAGAGGGGTGAGGGGGATTTCTCGTTTGGGGGGGATCTACGCCTCTTCCTGTAGCCGAGGTTCTCAGGTATAGACCGGATAGAGTCTCGATATCCCACATCCTGCACGCAAACATCAAATAGGCCTTTCTGCGTGCAGCCTGCCAGGAAAAAAAAGGGAGGATGACGAGGATCTCTTTTCACAGGTTATATACGAGTGCATAGGGCAGAAATGATAAAGTCCGTAAATATAAAGGGAGATGAAATGAGAGATCGTCTGATTGATACGACGACGACTCAATGCGGTTGTTGCGCTTTGCGGCTGCGTCCCTTTATGCGTTTTATGTATCGCGTAACGTTCGAAGAATCAAAAGCGGAAATGCTACATTCTTTCGACAGTTAATTAATCTAGAGTATATACCTATTTCATTAACGAGATGGATTAATTAAAGGAGATCCATTCCCTCGGTCGTTAGTCGTAAGGGAATTTTTGCGCTTTAAATTGTGTAAAATTGTGTAAAAGATTACATTCCAGCGTACTGGTTGCGATGTAATCGAAGTTGCAGTACGTGGAGGTATTGTTAATTATCATTAAAAACTTTTAACGAATTTTTTTGGTATTTAACGATGAAACTTTAATGAATAAATATTAACATTATTAAAATGTGTTACTTTAAAATTAGAAAAAAATTCCGTTGATGAATTGGTCCCAAAATAAAAACAACAAAGTTCTGTCATTTGAACAAAATAATATAAAATAAAATATTCCATTTTTACTAGCAAAACTAGTTTTAAACGTAAATTTCGAGACCAATACCGCGAATTACACCGTGCAACAAAATTTTATCATAATCTTTGACAAATCCTCTACAAATATAGAAATTTTAGAAATGGAAAACTGAGGGAGTCAATTTTTTCAAAGTGTTTGAATTCACCGATGATCATACAATTATAATGATAAATATGTTCACGTGTATAAATAGTATTCTTTTACTATATTATCGTATACTATATAATATATTCTTATACCACATGATGATTGAAAGTTATTTCTGTTTTTTATAAATAAATAAATAAAGGAAACATCACTGACTAGAAATTGTTGTGCACCACTCTATAATTAAAGTTACCCTTTTTTACAAATTAAGTAAAATATTTACTATATATGATAGGAAATATTAAGAAACTAATATATGTTAATTTTGTCAAAAATATGTTTTCAATTCAAACGTTTTAAAAAATAGACTCCATTCGTTCTCCATTTTGAAAATTTCCATATTTGAAGAGAAGGTTTCAAGGATTGCGGTCATATTTTAAAATAAATTAAATAAGGTCACAAATTAAATAAGGTTATAAATCGCAGCGTTGACCTTCAAAATTACAATTACACATTGTTTTATCCGTAAAAAATTGAATTTTACACCATTTAATGCTTTTTTAGTGAAAGTACACGTTCTGAGTTTCAAAATGAGCACCCGTTGAAGTCTGTAGGACAAAAACAACCATAGTTATGAGTGTTTGTAGCCGAATGTTTTTTCGATTTTTCCTTTTTTACAGACTTTTAACTGGTTGTAACTTTTAAAATAAGCTAAAACAGAATTTTTCGACGTATTAATTTTACCCAAAGAATGCAATGGCTCATTAAAGGTTTAAAATTAGTTTGAACAATCTTATTTTTTAATTTCTAGATTTTTCTGAATCTAAAGATGAGATAGTAGTGGTTTTATTCTATAAATATCAAATCTTTCTTTGTTGCATTTGTACATATTATTTGTCCATATTCTTTAATTTTACTCCATAATTACTTCGGACATTTTTACTAATCTAAAATTCGTTTTTTTCTGCATTCTGTAAAATTATATTTTAAATAATATCATAAATCGTTGTTCTAACTTAATTATATATCTAAAACTATTATGTTTTCATGTCCGATAATTATTCCTTTTGTTCTTTCTATTGACATTTTTATTTGTTATTATGAATATTAAAGTTGTTTTCAAGAAGTTCACGAATCTCTTATTTATATTTTTAATTTTTGTTTTTAACTATTTACTTTGTGCAAGTGTATTATTTATTTATATACTAATTGAATTTTCGAATTATCTAATTTAATCCGGAATGACCTGAATGACTGAGCAACAAAACGAAACACAATTTAATTGATAATGTTTCAGTTGCTAGCCTTCTATATTTATCTAGAGGCATTTTAAGTCGGAGTAAATAAATAAATAAATTAATATATAAACTAAATGGTGCTTCAATTCTTGCGTGTGCATGTTAATATCAGTTTTAATTCGAATAAAACATGTTTTTATTTTTACAAACTTTATTTACTTGTCAGCAGCAATTCCATCACCGATTTTATTGTTAAATAAACTTATTTCGCTGAATACGTCATTATGTTTTGCTCGTCTTGAACATTCTGTCGACACTTTTTTACTACTAGTAACCATTTGTAATAGTATTTACCAAAAAAAAATTATCGTTTCTCTTTCGTTTTATCTTTCTAGTTAAATTGATTGACTTCTACTCATTTTTAACAGACAACTGTATTTGTTCTTTAAACATTCGTATTACTTTTATTATTTTCTTAATTCCAATAATTCTTCTTTTCATTCATATCTTTCAATTTGAAATTCTCAATTGAACATTTTTGCATTTATTTTCATTTATATACGAGTGTCTGGCTTCAGAGGTAAAATCATTAAAAAAAAGTTGATTTCCATCATAATTCATCATAATACAACTAATATAATTTATTTTGAAATGAACAAAAATGTTACTAAAAAAACAACACAAATTGCAAAATGAATCAATAGTTGCACATGGATATCAAAAGAGATATTCTAATGAATTTTATAATCACGCATACTAACTTGTTACTAAATGATTAAACTAAATTAAAATATTCTGCACTTAAATTAATAACAACTCAATTAATTACCTTTGTTCTAAATAATGTGTAACGTTTATTTCATTTGTAATTCTTAATTACCTTGCATTGTTAATGTGTAAATTACATCACATTAGATTTAATTTATTGCAGTAATTATTATAATTATGTATTAACATTAATGTTACAGTTCTGAAATCAAGTTGTTTCTGTCAAACCACGTCACAGGCAAATAGAAAATACGTACATTACTTTGATAGAGAGGTGTGTAAACGTACCGATCGATCAACATGGAGGATCGAACTTAAAAAAAAAATTAATTTATTAAAAAATTTTCATTATTAGTAACAATGACAAAAATAGTTTTATTGAAATTAGAAAAAACCTTTAGAAGAAAAATGTTAATTTTCGTTTTTTTCTTGAATAAATATAACAATCTACAATTAAAACTTTTTTAAAAAGGAGGAAATGAAATATTATAACTATTTGATTCATTGAACTGAATTTTGACAATAATTAGGATGTTTAATATTATCAGTTGGATTTCAATGACAGTTCTTTTTTATGTTATAAACACAGATAAAGAATATATAAATATATATGTCAAATACATTAATATTAATCACAAGCCACAACTAAATATTTTTGTTCACATTTTTCGAAATTTCAAAACAATTAAATTACCGATTAAAACTGGTTTTTACTTATGACATTTAGAAATTGATTTATTTACATTCTCTTTATAGTTATTCAGTAGACAAATTTCCCAGAGGGTCAACTTCAATTTGTCTTATTTTTATTCTATTTCTATTCTTTATGTTATTTTCACAAAAAAATCTGTTATAATAGTAATTCAAATAGTCTTTACATTATTTTTCCATTCCATTAAATTCGCATAAATTCAATGCAGTTGAATTATATTCCTGATTACCAGTAACCATTAGTCAAAAATATTCTTTTGAAACATGTGAAATTTACTCAAAATATACAATCAATTTACGACACGTGACGTATTGACATATTACATATAAGCACGACAGCGACTTATTCGACTGTTGAAAAATTAATGAATGCGGGCTCCCTCGCACGTTAATGCTGTAAATGAATAAATCATCAAACACTAACATCGCCTTCGGAAGTTTTCTCGTCGAATCGGAACCAGCGCAAAAAGTAAAGAATTTCCTTTAACCGGAAATTTTTTAAAAAGGAACTTTGATGCCCGTGTTGTACATAAATAATAACGAAAACAAGTATTAAAAAAAGAAGAAAACTTTAGATCTATCCGGGGATAAAAATGTTCTCTATTTACGAACCTTCTAAGGAATATAAACACAATACTGACCTAATAAACTAATTAATGAAAGCAGCAGCTCGTTCGCCTTATAAATGAATTAAAAGAGGTGCACTTTAAAAAAAAAATCCCAACTAGCCGACTCTTCCAGAGCGGAATAACAAAACGAAGCCGGAAAATAATTCCATTCTAAATGCTACGATTTATTACTGCACCCGACGCTGTTATTTATTTGCATCCAAAAATAGCATCCCGTCCGTTAATGCATCGATTTATTGCATTTTATCGAATTATACGTATTTTTTAGCCTCATTGTTCCGACGATCGTCAAAATAGCGAAAGACAGAGGTCTCGAGAGAGACAGAGCTAAATGAAACGTTATTTATGCGAACGGGAAATATCGCGCCGAATAAATTGCGACGAATTGTTACAGAGCCAGACGTAATGTCCGATAGCAGATAACGCATTGACGGCTGACTGAATGAAACGCATAATTTCGCCGAGTACCAACGGAACGAAATTTTCAAAAGACAATTAATTCGGTGGTACTTTTATGCTATTGTTCGCCACCTTTGTATCACTCAAAGGGCTAATGACCCAGGGTCATTATCGTCATTCACCGCAATTGAACGTTTGCTGCCTTACCACCGGGACGAGAACAAATGTTTTCTAAGTGGCGACTTAATATTAATTAAACGCCAATTTATTTTGTTTCCCTTGAGGAGTTCTCACTGGTGTATATTTTACAGGGAAGATATACGAATACTCGGGAATATTTGAAAATATATATATGTGGATGATTTTACTAAAAGAGATCCCGAAAGGTGTGTTCAAAGTCATATTATAGTATTGTAATGGAATTTTTTATAACATTTATGTTTCTCAAAGTTTTGTAAATTATTTTGTAAACTGGCATACATTCCCGCGTAAAAATAAAAAAGACTTTAGAAGATCTCAAAAAGATCTTTCTTAAAAATGTCACTATTGAAGATGTATTTGAGGAATTTTTAAGACCTCAAACTTGTAGTTTATCAAAATCTTTTTGAGATCTTTATGAAATCTTTAAGAAAAATTAGTACTATTTTTTGAGATCTTTTTAAGACTTTCTTTTCGCAGCATGATTTTACGAAAACATAATTTTATTAATCTTATCGAGATCTTTTTGAGATCTTCTCAAGATCTTTTTTTTTTATATTTTTCGGATATGAAAAAAAATATTT
The DNA here is from genome assembly GCA_030407085.1 of Trichopria drosophilae. Lineage (NCBI taxonomy): Eukaryota > Metazoa > Arthropoda > Insecta > Hymenoptera > Diapriidae > Trichopria > Trichopria drosophilae. The sequence goes on along the minus strand of CM059584.1, from coordinate 19,013,235 downwards.
GTAATAAAATGCTGAATTCTCTTATTTTTTACCAAAATTAATTATCGAAGATGATTTTTAAGGTGTTTACCCAGTTTACTTGCTTTTTGGTCTGCTTTCTATGTTCTAATTTCCTAATAATTAAGATAGAATAAATACATTATACATTTTCTTAAGATATCGGTACACGGAGAGAAGAGATCGAGTATATCCAACTTAACGTGTTTAGTAAAATACTGTAACTAAATTCGAGTTTAATACATAAGTTACCTTAACTGTAGTATAAGGAAATTAACGATTATATATTCAGCATGATGTACTGAAAATGAACAGCGCTTAAATAGGTCTAATAATTAATTTCTGATAAGTATGATTATATTATAATAACCTCCTAACCTACATTTGTCATGCATATATACTAAACGTTTAGTAAATTCTACTTAGTGTTTAGTCAGTCGAAAATCAACAATTCTGTTTAGTAAATCTTACTCAGGTTTAAGTAGGATCTACTATATTTTTCTCTCCGTGTAGTAAACTTCATTATTTGTAATACGTTGTATTGCAGAAATTATAATGTGTATAGGTAAAAGAAAATCTATCAATTTTTTTCTTAAGACACGTATAATTGTAGCGTTTTTCATGCTTTCTGAATGATGACAAATTTTCATTTCTCTGTCTTCATTGTATAAAACATTGTCAGTGCATAGAAAAACAACTCTGGAAATCTCTCGTCTTCGATTTGTGTTGTAAATATTGACCGTATATTTTAAAGTGAAGTTTTAGAAATCAGACCGGATAATAAGTAAAAAAGGTAATTTTGTTAAAAAATAAGAGAAAGCAGCATTTTATTACAAATATTTTTCTTCATATCCGAAAAAGATAAAAAAAAAGATCTTTTCAAGATCTCTATAGGATTAATTAAATTATGTTTTTTGTAAAATCATGCTCTGAAAAGAAAGTCTTAAAAAGATCTCAAAAAAAAATAGTACAAATTTCTCAATAAGATTTTGATAAACTAGTAGTTTGAAAGTCTTAAAAAGCTCTCAAATACATCTTGAATAGTGACATTTTTAAGAAAAACCTTTTTGAGATCTTCTAAAGTCTTTTTTATTTTTACGCGGGTTGGCTATCATTTCACATATTTAAAGATAGCATATTTTACATTTTTTATTCATAATCGAGCACTGGAAAGTTGACTTAACTCTTTCTCAAAAACAAAATTAAAAAGTATTTATCAATTAATCCATTAATGTCTGAATAACACAAAATTGAACCGCGACTTTGGGCTCTCAAATATTAATGAAATCGCTGTTAGTTTTTTACATCACTCCATTTTCTTGTTATTTTTGGGTATGCTCTACATGATGCAACCTTTAAAATAGCGAAAAATGTCATCTTGTACTTTTTTCTAATACTGTTCTAACCAGGAAAACGATTTTTTATACAATAAACGACTACAAACGTGTTATTAAAAATTGTCAGAATTGAAAAATTCAAAACGGCGTTTCCAATTCGGTGGAATTTTTTATGTTTTTAACTACTTCTAGTCGAAAATGTCCATTCGTGGGAATAAAATAAAGTGAACCATTCTGATATCACATGTCATATCAGAATTGGAAAATTGAAAATGACATTTCCAATACGGTGGAATTTTTTATATTTTTTAACTGCTTCCAGTCGAAAATGTCCATTCGGGATTTTTTGGACTGTACGATTACGAATATGATAATGGAGGTGGAAAATTCAAAATTGCTGATTCAACGTGAGTAAAGAAAAGTAATTTTCGGCCTCTGATGAATCCGGTATTATATTTTGGAAAAAAATATGAAATAAAGCGAAGCGAATCGAACATGAAATAATTAGAATTATAACAGAATTTTGTCATCGCCAAAAATATCGTTTTTTTTTTTAATTTTCCACCTGTATCATCATATTCGTAATGGTAGACACCATAAACCCCCGAGTGGATATTTTCAATAGAAAGTAGTTAAAAGACATCCTGAAGAGCTCTTTAAGAAGTCTCAAAAGTTGTACGATGTCTTAAATACTTATCAGAAAGAGCTCTGAAAATGCTCTTTCAGAATACGTATGCGTCGATTTTAAGAACTCTAGAAGATCTCTCAAATATGAAGTATCAGAAAAGATTAATTATTAATTTATACATATGATTTTTACCTGAGTTCCTTTTTACCGTTTGTATTCAATGGAATATGGATAATACAATAATAGTACAAAATTGTGATAACCTAATCTATCGTTCTACATATGAAGTAAATATTGTGCGATCTCATTTTTGGATTCAATAGCCACCTAGTGTCTGGAAGAAACACAGATAAATTTAAGACCTTAAAATAAAACCTCTTTGACATTACGATTTTAAGAAGTCCTAAGTAAGACATCTTTAAGAGCTCATTTGTAGATTATCATAATTCAGACCTCTTCAGGAAGTCTTTTTGGAGATATCTTTGGACGGAGTTCTGGACGACCTCTTTAAGAGGGGAGCTTTCCAATTTTAGGTTAGGTTGTTTTCAAAATATCACAATTGTTTTCCGTTTATTCAACACATCTTTATCCTAAATTGAATCACTAACGTATATCAGGAAGCATAGTGTGAAGGTATTGTTGTGCACCAATAGAACACATCTCATTAGTCCCTACAGATTGAACTACTGCAACAATTTTCTTTTTTGAAACCGCGAATACTGAATAAACTATTACATGATATTCCGTAAGATTCCCACTTATCCCACCCCGGAATCACTGCACATCTTTTTAACAGTGATTCCCAACTCTTCTTTAACGCTCGGAAAATTAATTTTGTGGACATTCGTTTAGTAATTGGACCGTTTTTTTAAAGTTTTCGAAAATCCCGGCCCCCTAACGACTACACGTTTCCGTAATTACGATACCGATCGATAGAATTTAATATAATTATTACCTTGCGCGAATAATTGTTATTAGTTAAGGAACGAGTTTCCGAAGGTCGTATTTCATACCGTGCGTGAATTAATTTAATAAATAGCCGCCATAAATAAACCGATCCAAATTGAAAATGTACCTCGCTCTCGAACTTAATTTCGGTGCATATAAAACGCAGATATAAATCGATGCGATTAAAGCGGAAAAGGTTGGAGCGATATACTACGTTTCCTGGACTCTGTAATTATATGTAAAGAAGCGCATAAATTAGATCTAGAGACCAGCCGGTAAAGGAGAGACTCTTTTTTTCGGCCGCCTCGTATACAAACCGACATTTTTAATGACATCGCGTGTGAGAGAAAAATGTCTGGCAACCTTGTATCTTGATTGATTGAGTGTCTTGTTTGGATTGGGAAATTCATTATTTCCAAGCAGACAGCAACAAACGCACCTGCTCGAAATGTCACGTCTGCCTATACGCCTAAATGTTCCCTCCTGTTTATGAATCATATAACTATCTTTTTTTTAATGACGTTTGTATAATTAAAGTTATGTGTTTATTCGATAAAGTGGATGTACAGTTAAAATTATTGCGTATGATATCTTATAATGAAGACCGCTGCGAAGATATTTTTCTTCCCTGTATATTCGTGTAGAGATAAGGATGATTCGTTATATTGTCTTCCTGATCATGCAGATAAGTGCGCTTTCAATTTTTATTCAGTTTTATTGCTGCAGTTTTATTTCTTTAAATGACATCAAGTTTTTAAATTACGTACATGACAAAAATTACATTTTTTTTTTATAGGAAGAGCAATTTTTTATGTGCCTCAACTACCATAAGTTCGTGAATGCGAAGAAGTAATGTGTTATAATGTCTTCGAATTCTTTGACAATATCCAAAAAAAAATCATAAGAATACTTTTAAAGTACAATAATGTGTTCTTTGTTTGAATTTTACAACTTAGGTTAGGTTCTGTTTGATTCGGTTATGACTTTAATAGAGAGGTTTTTCAGTTTATCAACAACAGTAGAGTCCCGGTATATTTGCCCCTTCCCCTACCGTCTCCTTATATTTGTGATCGGTCAAAAGAAGAGGAGCACCGCGTCTCCCACTCTCAGTCGCGTTAAGTTCGAGACGTCACAACAGGCCCTTCCTCAGGCCCCATCCCGCAAGGTGGGGGAAAAGAGAGCTCGACAGACATTATAACGAGACGGAACTGGGAAAATATGCTGGGACGTAAATATAGCGAGACTCAAATATACCAGAGCTCTACTGTATATAGACTGAATCTTTAAAGCAAATAAGATGCACAGATGGGAGAAAAGGAGAGTAGATAACAAAATACACTTTTTAAATATAAACTCCAATTTAAAACTTCAAAATGCACCACACTGAAGTCACATACAAAGTGATGTAAATATTATTGTATCACTTTTGTGAACACATACAAAACAGTCAGTTATGTGATAAAATACATGTCATAAAATAAAATTCACAAAATTTGTTGCATAATATACTATTTAAAGAACACTTTTCCTGAAAAAAGTGATTACATAAAATACGTACACCTTTCCAATTAAGTGAAAATATAATAGTTTTAATTTTTCTAACATAAAAATCTTCATAGAATACACATTTTAATCGTTACCTGCCCGATGAAGGTGAGAAAAGGTTTCGAAATACAAAATTGATAAATGCAATTAAAGCAATAAAAATAAATAACACCCAAACCGTAGATACTTTACGGAATGCAATTTCTATCAATTGAAGAGACACCACCACAAACGGAAACAAACTGAAATTTATTATGAAAACCCTTTCCGTGTTTTACGACATTCAATATTTCTTTGATGGCTACATAAGATTTTCTCTTTTACTTTAAACACAGAATTCAAAGTACATTTTGAAGAATTCACTGACGATATTGAACATTTTTCTTAGCCCATTTATAACGCATTAAATTTATTTTCTACATCAACTTGATGTCTTATTCCAATACTATATAAAGAATACTTTGTAATAAAAATTTTTAATATTTATCACGAAATTCGCGTAATGTAATCCATTCAAAATAGTGTCACTTGCGATGCAGAGAATGAATAAATTCTTTTTACCGCTTCACAAAGCCAAAGATCTGAAAAAACCTTCAAATGTCTCACTTCAACGGTGCATTGGAATGAAATGAAATTCAATATGTTTGATTGCAGATTGCTTTATACTTTGCAAATGTAAGTGATAAGTATTGTATTTCATAGAGCTATTTGGTCTTTGAAATCAATTCTCCATAAAATAAATAATCTCTATTTAATTTTTACGTTTATTTGTATTTATTTTACTTCATCTGTTTCTTACCAGAAAAAAATATGAGGAGCGAATTTGTAATTAAGTACATTGTTAATTCCATTAATACAAAATTAAATACAAAATAAAAAATATCTGATGTAATTTTATAATAAATAATACAAAATAACTTTATAAATGAAAAGTATATTACGTAAAGTGATTATAATACAGGAATTATTTATAAAATATAAATATAATATCAGAGGTTTTTGCTCCCTAGGGACAGAAAGTGCTATTTTGCTCCCGCAATATGAGGAGCAAAATATAATTTCGCCCGCAATGTAAATTTATTTATATTATTTCCAGGTTAAGTATCAAGAAAATTTAACACGGAGATGTGATTTATTGATGAGTTGATCCCATTATGAATTATTACAAGATACTCAAAATTAAACAACATCGAAAATTAAATTTAATTACACAAGTAATGCATGTTTAATTTACCTAGAAATAAAACAATAAGCAGATACTTTACGCTATTTCAACTGCGTCGTTTAATTCAGTAGAATCACGAGTAATGTTAAGAAAAGAATACTTAAAGGTCATAATTAGCATTAGCGAGGTGTACTTTATTACGAGTACTTCGCCATAATTTCTTTTCATTTTGCTTTATTCTCCATTTAAGCAATACGGCACCTCGCAGAGCACAGAAGTACGTAATTTAAAAACAAATCTTTTTTACATTGCACTCGGAAGTGTATTTCTACATGATAATTGCAATTCTTAAATTTGTTTTTGCTTTTTGGAACATAACCTAGTTATTATTATTTTTTTTTAATTCCTGCCCATGTGGCGACAATGATTGCATTACAGTAAGCTGGTGACAACAAATGAATACATAAAACACAATAATTATCAAACATAACAAGTAAAGCTATCGAAGTGGAAATCTTTGAGATTTTTATAAAATTTGGACATGTTGTAAAAATGAAAAACTAAGGGACATGTTTTTTAGCGGCGGAAAAACATATTTAGAAGCTGAAATTGCTCCCCAGAAATTGGGGCACAAATAGAAAAATGGCGATATCTTTCAAAAAGATATTTTATATTTCAATGAATTTTATGAAACTCTTTTTCAGTAGAAGAAAAATATGCATAGAAGAAGAATAATAATAAATGTAGGATGAAAATCAGGGAGGAAACTATCCCCAAAATAACATTTTGGGAGGCTGTTTCACCTCTTAAATATGGTTTTCCGCCGTAAAAATAAGACGTATCTCTTAGTATTTCATGTTTTAGAACGTATTCAAAGGAGGACGCCCATGGGTATAGATGGTTTTGTGCCTTGAGGTGTAACCTCCGAAACTACCTAATTCGGGCAGATTCCAATGTGAACTAACACCTCATACCAAATTCAATTGTTTTATCACGAGGAAAAGTTTTAAAAAGCTTTATGGCAATCGCGAATTATACACAGGAAAATGCAATAATGTAAGTAGTAACAGCGAATCGGTTACAATCAAACGATGATGCGGAGTGTTACTACTTAAATTACTCCACTTTCCTATGTACAATCAGCGACTTCAATAATGATTGTTTAAACTTCCCCACCTGATAAAATAATCGAATTTGGTATGATGAGTTACATATCATCATACTCTCTCAGAATTGGGCAGTTTCAGAGGTTACCCATCAGGGGACAAAATTAAGGAGGATCAAAAAACGAGGCATCCTCTTTTCATATCAATCGGAGATTTACATTTCAGTCGGCTTTACTTGCGGCAGGAGAAAAAACATCCTAGAAATTGAGATAATACTGAAGGTTAATGGAGGTGGTGCAGGATAAGACAATTAAGTTTATTTCATATAAAATAATATAACAAAAAATAATCCAGAGAAATACAAATATAACTGTTCAAAATGATGCTTTGTCGTTGAATAAATAACAATGAATTTCCTACATTTTCATCTCCGGAGGGAAGTAATTTACGTATGTACAGTGAAACATGACAGTTTCTCTTCAAATTAAAGATGAATCCAACTCGGAAATAAATAGATTGGGCTCCAAATAATCCAGGTACGTGCTCATCACAAACCTGGCAGTTTGTGCTGAACACAACCCTGGTTTCTGTTCAACATAAACTATCAAACCGTGCAGTGCTTATCTAAGAAAAATTGTATCTAACAAAAAAATATATCTAAGCGTATATCAGAAAAGTATCACAAGTTAGATTTGTGAAACCAGGGTTACGTTGAGCACCAACTTCAAGGTTTTGGATGAAAACAAATCTGTTTTGCGTAGAACTATTCTTTATTTAAAAAATATTATATTTAAGTAAATTTTTCCTGAAATAATTAAATAATTTACACGATTCTAATGAAAAAAAACGTCAAAAAAAGATAAATGAAAGTTTGATTTGTAAAGCTTCGTTTGGCCGCAATTTCGTTAAAAAAAATAGAGAAAACCAAAGCTGGTTGAAAAATTTAGATAGTTTGTGCATTTTTGCGACCATAAAAACCAATTTACTTCCCACTCAAATTTTGTGATTTAATAGGGAACACCTCAAAAACCAGAATATCAAAAATCCGAAACATTGATAAATCGACATTTAAAAATCTGACATTGTTGTTTTCATGAATATTGCAGGTTAAATTTATGACTCATTGGCTTTTTGACAGTCATCGTTTTTTGACTGTCGGCTTTTTAAATGTCAACTTATGTTGAGATTTATTTAACAATGCTAAGTTTTCCTAACAAAATCGTAATATTTTTTCTTAAATTGTTAATCAACAATTGAAAATCAAATTTTTTACATTCTTAAACTATTCTATAATGTAGAGCGTACCCAAAAATAGTAGGGTTGGGTGTTTTCCAAAAGATTTTCTTACTTTTTCACAAAATTTCCTGAGCTCAAACGTAAGCTACAAATATTACCTTTTTTGAACTTAATGGATTAACTTTCCGTAATATGGCATTTACTTGTCCTTACCATGACAAAGTATAGTCGATAACAACACCCAAGTTTATTACATCTTTAACAATGGGTATTACAGCTTCCTGGACCTTCATCTGTGGATAGTCGTTCGGGTTAAATGATTTGATACCTAAAGGTAGAAGCTAAATTGCATTAGTATTTGCAAGTAATTAGCAAATAGGATGTGGCAGGAGAATTTAAGAAAATTTAATATGTCATTAATGTAAATAGGGAATAAAAATGATCCCAGAACAGAATCCTGTTCCCAGTTAAATATATTGCTATCAGCGCCAACCACTTTTAAATATGATGCAAATCAAAGGAGTCCAATCGAGTCAATACTCAAAATGCTTTAACTTTTTAGCAAATATTTAATATTAAATATTTAATTCTAAGATATATAATAAGATATATATCAAATGACCTGAAAATATGTTATGAAGTTCCCTAATGTACTCTCAATATTCCTGACAAATTATAAATATCTATATTTTTTCAAATAGATTCCTTAAAATTTATTTTAATAAAAAACCTTAAAGCTTGATAAATAAACTGTATTAATTTAAACCGCTTCATTCAAGAATGACCAACATTTCGACTAGTTTCCATTAACTATTTTCCATTAATTCCTTAGAGAAACAATCAATAAGTAAATATGTAATAGAGTACATAACCTCAAATCCACCACAGTTTTTCTCTAAAAGAGTCACTTAAAATATTCGTAAATAGTAAAATTGATTAAACCAAAATAACCTACGGTCATGATAAAAAATACTTATTATATGGTATATTTTAAAATACTGTAGCTTGTGAAATTATAATGTACAGCCATCAACAACTTTTCACGTTGTTATTTCTATAAATGTTATACGTTAAACTTATCTACATTTTTTGTTCATGGTTTTATTAACTTGGTTAAGATGGTAGACTCAAGATGGCGTCTAACTGCAACAAAAATTTGATAATAAACAACCAATCCATGTGTCCCAACAAATTTTCTTCACACCTTCTAAACATATGTTTCTAAGGTCGCAGCAAAAATCAAAATGCTGAATCGAATGTAGAAACTAAAAATGTATAAAAACTATCCGGTTCGAGGTATATTATATATATTTTGATAGTCATTTACTCCAATGTGAAATTGTTTATATTTAGGTGCATTTTGACAATTTATATTAAAACATAATTTAGAACAAACGTCGCCAGTTTCTGCTAATTAAATACATATATAACTAATGAATTGGCCAGTTTATGGTATTCGAATTACATTCTTTCTATCTATCTATCTATCTATCTATAACGCTGATAAAATTTCGAAAAAACGTCACTGAACCTCACTTTTTTAAGCAAATACATAAAAAATACCGTATTTTCATGACATTTTTTTTATAAATTCATATTTTTTGATGGGAAAGGATTTTTTTTCTTTACAAAATGAATCGCAAAAGTAATCCCGATATCTAAGGAATAAGATCATGATCGGATTTTCTTTTTCAAGACGGCAGTTCCAAAATGGCGGCTTAAAGGATTGTTCTTTTTATGGATTTATAAATCGTTGATATATCTTATAAGTAATTAATTTAATAGCGTTTATAGACAAACAGCGAAGAGGCAATAACGAGAAAATTCCTAAAAAATAAATTCCCACAAAAGTACGATGTGCGCGGTTGGAGAAAAAACAATGAATTTAGTTTGGACCTCAACAACTTTATAAATGAAATTCATTAACAAACTGGATAAGAAACAAAAAATTTAGAGGAAAATATCGGCCATATTGGATCCGCCATCTTGTATATTGCAATTCTGACATCAGAATCGTGATCAGCAACCTCAAAAACCCCTATATGTATATGATATTTTATCTTCCAAAATTCATAAGAAAACTTAAAACCTGGAATTTATAAACCCATAAAAAGAACAATACTTTAAGCCGCCATTTTGAAAGTGCCATCTTGCACAAAAAATATTTTCCGATCATGATATTATTCCTTAGATATCCGGATCACTTTTCCGATTCATTTTGTAAAGAAAAAAAATCCGTTCCCATCAAAAAATATGAATTTATAAAAAAAATGTCATGAAAATAAGGTATTTTTTATGTATTTGCTTAAAAAAGTGAGGTTAATTGTCGTTTTTTCGAAATTTTATCAGCGGCATTCGAAACAGCGACCTCAGAAACATTGGAAATGATAGGTTCCCAAAGCATACATACATTTTTGGAAATGCTGTAAACAATCAAATTCAACGTGAAAAACAGTTCACTTGGGTCTTAGTGTGTTAAATTAGTAAAATTTGTTGACTATTCGAATTACTATTCGTCTTACTAATTTTAAGTAGTAGAATAGAAATTGGGTTTCACTATTTATATTACCAAAGATGATAAAAAGGTATTGTCACTATTGTCAACAAATGGATGGAAATTTTCTTTATTTCATTGGATCTCATCACTAATAACAGTTCCGACTATTATTTTGTAATTGCATATTTCGGAACGATGTCAAACCAAGTAGTTTGCAGCATTTAGCGCTGAACCTAACCTAGAAACAGAAGTGAATCTTTAAAGATTTCCCGACAAAGTAATAAGTTTTAAGTGATTTGTTTGATTGTAGCTAAAGACTACATTTTATGTGAAAACCCGTGAAAACAAAAAATTTAAGAAACACAATTGCCAAAGCTTAAAATGACCGACACACGGTAAATTTCATTTTAAATTTTTGCGGTATATAGGTTCGTGCGTTGGCCACTAGATGTAAGTTATGAAACACGATGAAATTTGTATTTCTCGCTTTTACGTAACAATCCGTTACATTTTAGCTCGACATCTTATTTGTTATAAGATAATCAGATTTATTAAAACACCTTTTACGATTATTTACGACAGTCTGTATTTAATAGACTTGATAACTCTAAATGCCTTGGAGGGAAAATTTATTCGATTCGCGTATAAAAAGGTAATTGTTGATCATACTAAGAATTCCAGCTTTATTTTATATTAGTTTCATGTATTAATAGTGTGCCACAAAATGCATCAATAGTGTAAACAAATTCGAAAGATGTATTGTTTTTATGTAACAATCATTAGGGCAAAGTAAAATGTGTAAGGTATCGATAGAACTAACCTAAAAATTTACTTGAATTTGCTTGACGAGTGATTCAATTCTACATAACCTATATAATCAACGTAATTTTTATATTATTTATTGTTTGTGTTGTATTGTGTACAGAACGGCGCAAACGAGACCGAATTTATCGTTTCCGGAAGAAGTAAAACCAATGCTCTACCGTTGACGTGCTTTGAATCCTACGAAAAACGGAATTGTTTTATTCAAACCAATGGAATGAAGTCTTCCTAAAAAATCCTAATATTTGTTCATTTAGTACAATTTTCAAAATGCACTACGTATTTAATGTAAAATTTGCAACTCTTAACAAAATCCGGGGCCAGAATTGTCCCGTGTCAGGATTTTGAGATATATTTGAGGTTATGTACAGAAAGCACAACATTTTTATGCGGTTTCCTTTATTATTTTTTTTGTTAACTATGAGATATATCCCTTTAATGCCATGTCCAGAAAGAATATAATCAATAGTTCCAGTTTACAAAAGTAAAACACGAAAAATTAGAAAAACTAGATAAATTAAACATTACAGTAGAAAACAAGACCGTGACATTGACCGGTTCAACTATTTCTCGATCGTTAAATATACAATAGTAATAACCTCAAATCTAACGCCGTTTCATAATTAAATAGTCACTTTCGATATTCATGAATAGTAAAATAAATTTAATAAAATTGATTAAACTAAAACCCCCTGGACTATATGATCTAACTAAAGGGAAACACCCATAAAAATATTTTGCCTTCTGTACATAACCTCAAAATTAGTAAAAAACGATATTTTTTTGTCCATAACCTCAAAGATTATACCCAAAAAATTTCTTCGGAATGAATCTTCACTTTCCAACAGACATAAATTGTAAATAACAATGTTTTTCTTAAAAATGTGACATTTTTTAATTTCTTTCATAATTTTATTCATTCATATCATCAGGTATTTAAATTAGTAATTTTTAATAATTGTTACTAACCGACTTTTCACTAATTCAAATAATAGAATGTAACTAAGGTAAGAAGTGAACTAACGATTAGTAAACTCCATATGGACCCAAAATTCAGTATTTTTATTCGTACAAAATTGACATTTTTGTACCGTACCAACTAAACAAACTTTTGGAAACAAAAAAAAACAAGATCTTAAGTCTTCAATTGTTCTGACAATTTTTTTAGCATTAATTGCATAATTCTATGGTTCGTACAGGAATGACAATTTAAAGTACACGGTTTTTAACGCCTGATCGCACTGGATTTTGAGAAAATGTCGCACGAACGGGCGAGGCGCGCAGGAGATAAGAGGTCGTAGGAACAAAGGGAATTATCGCTTCTTCGCCAAGTGTCTTAATTGCATCCGTGTGCTACATTATCCTGAGCTTCTGCGCATGCGCGCATGCACGTACATGCACACACGAGGACTCGCCTTGCAACACTCGGAGACGAAGATTGCACTAGACGCAAATTCTAATTAAGGCTTTCGGAGTAAACAGAAACTGGCGCTATTATGGAACTGCCGAGGCAGAGACTGGGATTATTATTAACAAATTGAGTGTCGCTTTAATGGCGAATTCCTATTGTCGACTCGTTTTCGCCCCGTTCTCACAGCTTCGTCTTAGGCTTTATTTTTGGGTTTCCTGGACGATTCGAAACACCTTGTTTATTGTATGCATTTCAATTCGTATGCGAATGCATAAGAACGAGAAAGAGCCGACGAAAAGGTGCAAACGACGCAAATGCACAAAGGTTATTTCGGTTGATTAAATGTACGTTGGTTGTTCTTTTCGTAATGCTGGTAGTAAGTTAGTAATATGCAACAGTTGCATTTTATCTGCATTTTCGAGTTCATATTGCCAGATTATACCGACATTCATACAATGGGATTTAATTCGCTTTTTACGAACCGTAAATAATTAGTTGAGAATTGTGAGTGCTCTTCCATTAGTTTATATTATTTAGTATTTTTCTCATATTTGACAAAACTTCGAAATAAATATCGAAATATTTGTTCACTTCTATTCAGTTTGGCTAATAATAAGTAGTGTGGTAACATTTTTTTAGTTGTTTACACACCATTGTTCATTGACAATTGTATCATATTCTGTATTTTTTACTTTTATTGCGAAATAAATCTTATTTTTTATGGGTCCAAAATTGCGAACAAAAAAGTCGTCGAAAGTAATTTATTTGATATGTATAGTTTTTTTCAAAAAAAAAATGTCCCTGCTGGGGATCGAACCCGGATCTCTCACTCAGTACTCTAACGCATTGACCACTACGCTACGATGTGAATATCCATGTGGAAGATGAAGAATGCACTAAAATAATTAATCGTCCGCAGAAAATATTCGAAACACAGTATAATGTTATTTTTAAAAAGAAAAACAGAAAAGATACATAAATATCACGTGCGAAACATAGGTAAATATTTATACAAAGATGGCCAAAAGATATCTTTTCTACAAGCATTGGTGAATACGTGTATTGGGTATTATAAAATTAAACTCACTAATTCCGAATATTACTAACGCACTAAGAAATTGTTCCTTATAAAAACTGCCATATTATCTTATGTTGGTGGAATATACTCTGAAAATTAAGCAATTTTTTGGATTTCAATGAAATAATTGGATTCCTGATTTAAAGTAGACCGAAAATAATTCTCTACAATAATTACACTATTGATCGGATCAAATTAAGATATTAGCAGGTTTCTAAATTTGGTGGAAAAGTCGTGGACACTTAAACAACAACTGGTTTATCAAATTTTGTTCTTAGTGATAAAAGCAAATGTAAACTTCAAAAATAAAAATGTAGAAACGTTTGACGAATTGGAATCGGAAAGAGGATTCAGTGCCGAACAAGAGTGCAAAGTCTTTTAATACACAATTTTGTATTTATACTATACGATATTCTCCACCCAAAATAGATTACTGAAATTGAAAGAACGAAAATAAATGAAGTACATTACGTCAGTCTTCAATATCTTTTCTATTTGTTTGTATGTTCAGTCCGCACATACATTAGTTAATGTATCAACGTGTCTACTTCCTACTACTTCAATCTGCCTCAACGTCTATTTCAGTTAATTAAACTGACGTGTAAGTTAATTATGTATCATCCAATTTAAATATCTAATTAACCTTATAAATAGTACCTTTAGATAATTCTATTACTCATGATTGCATCGATTTCGCGTCATGTTATAGACTATTCTAAAATAACTAAATCCACTAATTAAATAGACCGTGTACGAATCTCATTTACTGGAAAAACCTTTGCATTATATTTATGATATTGGTTATTAATTTTATTTTTTAGTGCTAAAATGTAGAACCATATCGTTGTGTGCTGCAAATGTTCAAATGATACAAAGCTCTGGTCATTGATTATATGTAAGTAACAAATTGGTTACGTCTTCTAACTACAATCAATGGGGTTTGATCAGAAAAATCTTAATTTAAGTGTTATTTACTTATTTACTGAAGACTCTGAAACAAAATTCTGCTTTACTACAGGATTTCACTAATATAACGAACAAACAAAATACGAAACATTATTCAACCAAATGAACTTTGGCATGAACCATTTTACTTCACCTAACTAGATTACTGAGACAGGCTCGACAAGTTCGGTTACTCTAATAGCGCTTGATTCAATTATAAGACCAGAATTTGCCTTAACCATTTACGCCCAAAATGCAATTACACTATGTTTTTGAAAAATAAATTTTGTAAATAGAGACAATCGATATAAAATTTATTAATCTATGTTCTATTTTCCAACGGTGCTTTTATCAAATTAACTAAGAGCACTTTTTACGTTGACAATACCATAAACGAATTACTAACCAAGCGTAATTGCTCGAAGTTGCAATAAAATAATGGCAGTGATTTGTGAAAGTTCACTAACAAGAGTTTTAAGTAATCCTTATGAAAAACACAATAGGAACCTAAGTACGACCGATACGTGGGATTTAAAGAGTAATCTTGAAACCAGAAGATTGGAAAAGATTTGGTGGACAATGAAAAGCAATAAATGTAGATAATAAAATTGAAGAATATGGCTTGGAGGAACATATACAATAATTCCTTGACACAATATAAAGAATACGAGGTATATGCAAATAATGTGATAAATTACATGATAAAAGCCAAGGAAGAAATGTCTATTACCGTTGACATCCATATGGTGAAAGTTTGATATAAATGACATGTCTAACATGCGATGAAAACGCATAATATCGATATTTTAAAATAAAAGTAACAAATTTTTATGTACACTTTATTTTGCTCACGTTACTTATGTTATATATTATTTGACCACAACATCTCACAAAATACTGCCAATTTTTTTTTCAAAAATTCAATTTAATTTAACCCTTCATATTAAATCGGCCATTTCCATTTTGGTACATTACCGGAGTAGACTTGACCAGATTTCATGCAATAATATTCTTCCAAAATAAACATTCCGATTTGTATTGCGAGTCTCGACAAAACATAGTCACTAAAATTACTTATTTACCTGGAATAAATATATTTGCGTCTCGCTATATTTACGTCCCAGCATATTTTCCCAGTTCCGTCTCGTCATATTTGTCTTTCGACGCTCTCTTTTTTCCCATCTTGCGCGCTGGGGCCTCAGGATGGGCCTGCTGTGGCGTTACGAACGTAGCGCCACTGAGAAGAGTGGGAGAAGCGGCGCTCCCCTTCTGTTGACAAATATAAGGAGACGGGAGGGGAAGACGAGTAACCGAGCGGGCAAATATATAGGGACTCTACTGTAGTTACAATTTTAATCAGTTTTTGAATATCAAATCAGAAATAGTTACAGCAAACACAAAGACTTCATGCTGAAAAATACCTCAATTTTTTATGAATTTACTAATTTCTTAGATTAACTATTTTCTTTTTATAGTCAGCACCACCAACTTATTTCTGACACTTGATGTCTTAAATGGTTCTGAGCATCGCTTTAGACCCTTCACGATGTTACAAGCATAAATTAAATTACCCTTAAATTCTCAGGAAGGTTTCAAATCGATACGTTGATTCTGTTTATCTTTCAAACTACGTGCAGCTGACTTCACATTTGCGCCAAAAGTATACCAGGCGTTCCTCTCACGAAATCAAAAGGTCTAACGAATCGAACCGAGGGTGATCTTTGTCCTTTAAAGAAGCGACTCGCATTGAACATTCAGATATTAAGTTATCTCTTATTTAGCCTGGAACGCTCGAATACTTCTTTCTAAATGATACAAAATTCGGAATTTCTTGATTTTGGTGAAATACCTTCAACAATTGATTGGTTGTTCTATCGGAGAAGGTTACTTATCTCATCTAATTAGTTAGACTTTCCATGTGACTAACTAAATAGTAAGATCAACCATTCATGAAGTATAGGAAGCAGCCACTCAAGAAAGTATTAATTAGACACCCATTAGAAGTTGTCGCTATGATCACCAATATAAAGATGTCTTCATTATAACTTGGTGTTTTTATTATCGTCAAAGTTAAAAATATATGCCAACTATATTTTAGTAGAAATCTTTTCATACATCGTTAATATCTGTTATACAGTTACATTAAAGTTGCAAAACATACGTGTAGGGTTCAGCATCGTGTTCTCTATTTTGATCTTCATAATAGAAGATAAATAAGTAATCCATGTAGTATAAATATTAAACAAATATGAATATCCAAGATTAGGAAATTATACAATTATAACATTAAACAATATCTAACATTTCATTACACGAGAAAGAAACAAATTATGTATATGTAAAACATGACTGTAATGCGAGTTGTAGATGGCGCCCCTGGCTCACATGAACATTTCAAATTAGAGTTTACCATCTAGGTAGTAATCACTCATATTTAAGTAAGTACACCCAACTCCCGTTGTTACTAGGCTAGTCAAAACGTGAAATTACGCAGAATTCTTCTTAACTTTTCATAGTTTGAGTTCTATATAAAAAAACTTTTGTTACGACGTTATGAACGAGAGCGATTAGTTGCTTTTCCGATCGAACACAAACTATGAAAAGTTAACAAGATTTTCGACCTAGTGACGACGCAAATTAGTGCAAAGTAGTCTAACTAGTGACCTACTCACTAGCTTTGTTTCAATAATGACATTTCTTCTTTCGCGTTTTCTCTCGCCACATTTAGCTGTTATTCATCGACATGAATGTTTTGAAGTAATTCAAACCGACGACGAAGTAACCCGTACGTTGGCCCCAAGCACTGTGTATCATTTATCTTCTCCCAAACCAATCATATTGCGCGGTTTAAAAGGACGATAGAAGGGGAAATCGCGCGAGAATCAGAACTGCGGTGGGGGGCACCAGGTACTAGTTGCGCCGCCGTGCGGTTTAGTTCATTGGCCTCGAGAAAATTAACAGGAAATATCGCTCAGTGCCACTACAGTAACTTGATTTTCCATCGTTTTCCCACTAATGGGAGGAGAGGGGATTTTCTGAATTCACTAACAAAAACATAGTAAAATTTACTTTGTAATTTTGATGCAACTAATATATATTGGTATCTGTTACAGTAAATATTAAGATTTCATGATTATTTCCAACCTTAGATATAACTTGATATTAAAGACAACCAGAAAATGACTTCCAAGAACAATTTTCTGAAATTTCATGAAATTTTTAACAAATGTGACGATAAAAATGCGATACGCCGCACAAAAGCCTCACGTCGCATTGCCTCGGTTCACGTATCGTATCTGTCTTCCGCTATTATTCCTCGTGCATACGCGATCAATAGCATTGTTCACTGTTTATGGATTGCATTAGCGATGCGCGCAATATTGACTCCTTCGGGAAGCTAAGAAAATTACGAAACGTCGGAGAGTAGGTATACCCAAGCCGTAAATTTGGTACGGCAAAGACGAAGATGCGAGGGAAGTGGGATAAACTCCAATTTCGAAACTTACGGGTCCGGAGAGAGAGGGCTGGTAAAGTCGAGGCGACACTGTAAGATAATCGTTTAAACACGCGTCGCCTTCGTAAAGGCGGGATGCGTCTCCTATACATTATACAAACTTCGATTTCGCGAAATAGCAAACAGTTATCCGAGCTCCAGTTTCGAATGAATCGGCGAAAACGTATTATATACCATGCGACATCTTCCAGCCTCGCATGTGAATAATTGAAAACGTTTAGGAAAAATTGATAATTTCATCTTCGAATGCACTTCTGGAAGCTTTTCGAGTTGGAAAATATGATAATTAGTATATGGTAGACCATTTATGTGAAAAAATGGGTTTCGTTACAATTTAACACAAATTTAACATGTTTTTACTTCGACCCAGACTTTAGGTCATTGTCACCTCTGGGGTATAACTACTTCGACACTGAAACAATAGTATATTATGCGACAAGGGCGATTTTCGACGATAGCGAAGTTTATTGCTCGAGAAAAACGAGGGCGACAATCACAATCGACGGAGATTGATATTTCGCCCTAGGACGCGAAATCGAGCTTCGCGCCCAGAGTGTTAAAAATGTTATTTATTAATATTTCGGCTTACATATGGTGAGGGTCAAAGTTTTGAAAATACTCATTTTCACTTTTTACACATTTCAGGAACCCCCTCCTCCACTCCCCTTCTCTCCTGCCTATAGGTTACGTAGGGAATGTTCTCATAAGTGCCGCACGTTCTTCCAGTTGCTGGTTATGTTACATTAGGAATGTTTTCGTAAGCGCAAATTTTTACTCAAAAAACTACAATACGAACTCGTATTGTAGGTACTCAGTTGGTAGGCACTCGAAGGCTCTAGTTTAAAATTCAAAATGGGGGACGAATATAGCGATTGCATTTTTTATAAATTCTTGGATTTTATAGTACGCTTTTTAACCAATATAATACAAGTTGGCACCCTCCCCAGCAAAAAGACTTCTTTAAGAGCACGGTCGAGCAATTTTTTACGAATGTAGACGGAGTACAATCTGAACCTAAGGTACATGTAGGTTTAAGATTTAGAATCGCAGTTTTTAGTTCATGCAAAGAAATGTTAAAATTATCGATCGAGTTTGCGGAAGAGGTGTATTTAATAACTGGGGTTGGAAAAGGACCCGACGAGTATATAGAGGCAAAATGTTCCCCGAATAGATTTGCTATACTGTGATGGTCAAATTCAAGTGTATTGCAATAGTGCATATTCGATGGTATCGTATTGTTCATCCGATAAGTATTTCCAAATGACCAAAAAGCATGGATTTAGATCGTGACTTTTCTTCCATGATTTTAATATAATATTTATATCATACTGTAGAAAGTTTAATACATAGTGCTCTTAGTCGTTTGAATTCATCAAAGTCCTCGGTTAAGTCTCTCTTATATTTTCTGTGCGTCATTTTTTTCTTAAAAATCGTGTCTTTGAGTTTAAACCACGGTGGGAAATGAGATGCCGTGAAACGCATTATCTTTACACGTTTGGGGATAATCTCATGCAAAATATTATAAAAAGTAAAAAGTGACTCATCGAGATTGATATTTACAGTACGGTTCCAATCGTTTTAGGCGAAATTCCAGTTAAACCCATCAAAGTTAGCAGAATTGCAATTGTAAGAAGTGAAATTAAAATAAGTGAAATGCTTTTGGTGATACGGAAATTAAAAAAACGCGTGAGTATGATGAGAGTCTGATGGAACAATGAAATCCGGATTATTACGTTGAATAGTGTTGGGAATAGACGATAAAAATAAATCCCTTTAAAATAATACCCTTTGCTGGGTAGAACCGGGAAACACTGAGTCACATCAAGAGATGAAAATAAATCATCGCAAATATTCGCCACTGCTTTGATAGCAGGTAGAACATAACCTATTGTTCTGAATCCAGAACGACACTGTTTATCCGATTATCTGAATTTCGATGAAATTTTGTCGAGTGTATCAGAGAATAAGATGGGATCGATACTCACAAATGTTCGGAATTGACAAACGAAAACGATTATACAAGGTGACATTTAATGTGACACTTAATTGCAATTAGTGCGCCACCTCCTTGCTGATGACACATTGTTGGTCTATCCGCCAGAAAAATGCTATACTTTAGAAGACCCAACTTTGAGTCTGTGACATCACCGTGGAGCCAGGTTTCCGTCAAGATTATGATATCCGGAGATGGTTGACGGCACGACGTATTATTTTTAGCAACAGATAATTTCGTGCGGATACCTCTAACATTTTGATAATACGCGGTGTAATTATGTTGGTCAAAAACTCTTCTTACGTAGCTCTTCAAAATCGTGTACATTATTAATGACGTGAATAGTGTCATCAGTATCGCAAACGTGAATTGAAGTCCCACGACGAAACATCTTCATACCTATCAGTTTAGAAAACTCGCAGACCCTTTTAAGGAGTATATAATACTCGTGAGGTACATCATCATTTATAGACACATCAGAGTTTGATCTACTTTTTGGAAAAATCTTCGATGCTCTGAACGATTTTAACCGCCGACGCGCCTGCATTCGGTTGTTTACGAAGATCATTAATGCCCCTGTTTACTGTGTCGATCGTACCCAGCTTAGATTCGAAAAGATCGAATTTGTTTAATATGAGATCAAGGTGAGATGTATCCCCGGGACTTTAATTATCTTCATCCATTTTTTTACATTTATTTGCGGTTACACACTTTGGAGACGTACCTAGGCGTTTAGTTCTCGTACCTGAAGGTCTCTCATAACAACAAAAAGCTCCTGAGTTCTTCAGAAATATAGACAGTATGCAGGATGAGTTAGCTACAGTTTGACACTGACAACAAACGTCTACACTAAACATGACAGTTGAAATAACGACCATTGAATTTATCAAAGCTCGAAATTAAATAATTATAAATTATACAATCGACTAGAAACGTCCATAACGGATTTCAACAAATCAAAGAATTTAAGATTTCAACGATTGTCGTTTCACATTGACGTGTAACGGATCTGACAGTCGGCGAAAACAAATTATACGGACACGATGCACAAACACAACCGATTACGACGTGTCTAAAATATACTATGACTTCAAATATACGACTTCTTCAAGAGTTCTTATTTAGCACCACTTTTTTTAAATCTCTTGGAAAACAAAATTTGAAAATTCTATTCAGAAGGAATGCATTGATTATACTAATTGAATAAAGAACATAATCATTAAGAATAACAATTTACTCAACTTTCTGCGCTAACTTTAGCTTCAACTTTCTAACTTTTAATCTAAACGACATTTAGAATATTTATATGTGACAAATTTAAGGTTAGAATTGATTTATTTTGAGGTTAGATATTAACAATCGGTGATTGTGACTTTTGTATATGAAAAGTATTCATGTCTTCGATTGGTACGTAAAAATTGTCGCCATATTGGAGCAGGTATTTTGTATTTTTTTTCAACAACTTTAATGGGAGAAAAAGGGACTGCTAAAAACATAATTAAATTTTGCAATCTTAAGTATTGCCTATTCCATTGTCAACATTTTTATTTAGTGATCTAAGGAAAACCAGTAAATCGGCATTTTTTACGAGAAAATTATTATTTTTAAGTTCAAAACTAACTATCTCGGTTTATTTGAATTTTGGATTCCCAATACTATTTTTTTAACATATTTTCATTGAAATTTTAAATGTTTATTTTCATTAAAATTTTAAAAAATTGGATCAAGAACAAACGGAAAGGATATTACTCCTTAATTAATACTAAATATACAGGGTGTTTCCCAAGGTGTAAGTTTAAGCTGATTGTATTCATACCTTAAACTGGAAGTTGACTAAACTATGACATACGAGTTCTAACTCTCTATGCAGTATGAAATAAATCTGAGAATACGATACAGAAAAACTTAGAAAATAAACGATTTTCAGTCATTTATTTATAACCTTTGCATTTAATTCCTTAAAAATATTTCACAAAAAAATAAGATTTTTTATTAATTAGATCAAACTATATTAGAAAAGATTGATAAATTGATTTTTAATCATCTGCCAAGTAAGTTAGAACAATACTATTAGCATTCAAAATACGAAACTTTTCGATGCAGTTGAAAAATTCCAAATACGATTATGTGTCAAATGTTTCTCATGACCCATAAGGTTTTTTTATGGTAATTTTCGGCCTTCATTATCTATTCATCTATTATTTTCGAGCATCCTCTTTAAATTGATATAGTCTATATAATTGTATTTAAATGTCTCCCAAAATCAAAAGGTCAACTTTTAGGGAAAAAAAACACCGAGATATGAAATTTCATTTTTTATGAATATTTTTATATTAAAAATGTAATGGGCATATTTCCGGGTTTCAAACAAAACTGCATAAGTTTTTCTGTTTTCCGTTTGAAATAACCTCTAACAAATGTAAAATTTTTGTGTCGTCATACTTAGGGATAAATAAAAAAGAAACAATCGCCCCAAGAACTTGATAGAAAAATAATTATCTTTAAAAATGGGAGTTCTCTACTACGACATTGAATTTTTAAATTCAAAATGGCTAAATTTTAAAATACTTATTTAGTAAAACATTGTCGTAAACGTGAACAATTTGGATCCTTTCCTTTTTATCAGTATAATAATAATAATAATAATTACGTCTTTATTGGCAATTACAAATATGGCTACAACATAAAAATAATATAAAAATTCCTAAGGGCAGTTACATACTCAAATGTAACAAAATATTAAATGCCGTCATATTAAAATTTTTAAAAATTCCTTCTTCAGTACTCCTAGAGGTTTCATTCGAATTACAAACTCCAAAAATTCCATTAAAAATGTCAACCATGCATAAAAGAAACACGAGCCAATACCTAACTCTTTATTCCTTGGACGAACAATCATAATATAAAGAAATATTCTCTAATGGAGAAAACGAAATAGTTGGAACTACTAACTTGATAGTAGGATAAGACTCTAAATAGTGGCCTGGACAAATAATGTAGTCAAACAGACTTTTTAAATAGTAAAACCAACTAAAAATGCAGCTGTGTTAGATTCTACTATTTAGATAGTAAAACCAACTATTTATTTATTTCGTGAACCAGAAAATAAATTGAAAACTTCGATTAAAATAGCTCTAGATATACGAGATTAAACCGCGGAAGACCGTCAAAATAAAAAATCAATTTAGAATATGAATAAACAAAAGCAAGAATCCAATTATCATAGCCTCATGCATATTCATGAGCGGTGACTGCTGCCACCACCTCAACTTTAAGGTCATAATCAAATATGGTACTTATTTAGATTCGGATCCGAATATCTTACGCTCAAAGTTATTTTTAAATTAGGCGGGCTTAATTGCATAAGCTCGCGTTTTTACTCCCTATGTAAATGAATATGAATATAAAAGTGAATGGAAACACAACCTTATATTGTTGATTTTTCCGTAGCAAAATGGAAACTTGAAAAGAATCCGTTTCATTGTCTGTAGTTGATCAAATTGTGACGAATTTATAAAATCATCAATACGATGCAGAGCCATTGTACGGAACAAAATGTTCGGTTTGTGAGAATTAAAATGAATTCTCCCTCAGAGAGTTGTATTTTATAAAAAAAAATATTCGCTTGATAGATTGATTTCCTAGCCCTATTTAATTCAATAGTTTTTGTTGTCTCAACTAAAAAAAAAAAGAATTTAATTAATTTTCTTCAAATATTTTCCGGTGCGTATCGTAAAACAAAAAATTTAATGGATAATTTTCGTGATTAATTTGCAAATATTTTAAACCAACGAATCAAGAAGATTTTTCCTGTATCCACTCACTGTACTTATTTCTTCCCCCATATTTGACGAATTCCAAATTCTTTGAACTTTAACCTTCGAACCTTTTACGTCAAAGTCTGACGAATGCGTGATTTCTCGTTTATTTTCCTGTATATCTGCATTGTGGCAAGAGCTGTTTACACTCGAAGAAGCCAAAACTCTCTGTTTGTACGTTTGGTTACCCCCTTTTTTGCCGCTGTGCAAACACGCCTAAAATAAAGGCAGGAAGAAAAAAAACGCTTCGACTATTGGAATGTTTATTCAGTAGATTTTCGACAGCGTGAAGCTATGCATACGCTGTATGATCTGTTTATTTCAATAACAATGTACATCGCATTGCAAACATTCATTTGCCTGTGAAAAACTATATTTGTTCACCACGACGTTGTTGCTTCAGCGATCATTGGTACCGTTTTAGGTTTGCTCTTTATTTCAAAAATTTGTAGTGTTCTTCATTTACGAAACTTATGTAGAGAAATTTATGAAGGCAAATTAAGATTCAAAAGAGTAGATTTCCCTTAAAGAAGTCTAAATAATTTTCTAAATAATCCAAAGCGTTTTGATCTTTATTTTTCGTAAAGATACTAGATGGCGTTCGAGTCCAAAAACGAGTCTCGTAGATAACTTAAGACAGAGGTCTTATTGTACGCAGTTAGTTTCTTCTAATGACACTAGGTGGCGTTCAAACTGAAAAATGCTTTTACAAGACATTTATAAGTCAATCGTTGGTCGATACCTGTATTAAATGAATGAGAATTTTAACGGTATTAAGAGGAGCAAGTGAGAACACATTTTTTTGTTTGTTTATTGTGTAATCTACCTTCTATTAAAAAGTCTTCTGGATGCTCATTTTAATAGCTCTTTTAGAGCAGTTAAGATATCTTAAACGCCTCTTAAGGATGAATTTTCTAATAAAATGAAATTGAGCGTTAACAATTATACATTTAGTAAAATAAAGTAAAAATATTCTTCCGCGATTAAAAGGAAAGATTATAATTCACTTTAGTTTTGCTATATTCGAGTTCTACTTTACATCAGCTTTAGAACTGAAACAGCAAAAAGTCACGCTGGTACGTTAAATGTAACTATTCCGGTAACAGTAGTAAATGTAATTAAATTAATCTGTATTTGAATGAACAATTATATTCACCTAATTGTGTTACTTTACGTCACAAAACGCGAAAGTATCACGCAGACCAATTATTGCAAAGAGGCTCTATTTTAGATTTATTAGTGAAATTAATTTGTATTAAAAGTTATTTTATTGTATTATATTAATTTGTAATTATAAATTATGGTTAATTTGCCACTATAAGGAATAAGTATAAGTTGGACATAAAAATAGTTTATGATTTGCTAATAGACTTTCATTACATGAAAATCTGCCATATTTCTGCTAAAGTTACTTTACTGTTTCGGAATATTAAAAATATTGATAAGGAAAAAAGAATAATAAATTTTCGACAGCGATAATTGCAAATTATAGAATAAGAATAGTATAAGCTACATTCTACATTTGACAACTTACGAATCCAAAGTCAGAATTGTAAAATTCAAAATGACGGATCCAATTTTGTGGATAATATTTTTAAATTTACATCGAATTAGACAAAATTATGTAATTGGGGGGTTTTGAGATTGGTTACTACGAATATTATGCCAGAATTTTGAATTTAAAAAATGACAGACCCAATTTGGCGGATAAAAATTTATATTTTATATCGAACTAATCAATATTGATTTACATTTTGAACCACCATATTTGAATCGCCATTTTTAATTTCAATATTCTGACTTCAAATTCGTAATCAGCAACATGCAAAATCTATAAATGACAACTTTACTATGCATGTGTATAAAGGACATTTTTCACAAAGATTTAATAAAAAACGGCAATTTTTTGGTGCACCATTGTTTAGAATTAATTAATGTTGTTGAAGAATGTTCCAAATTAATTTTTATACGTTAATTGAATACGTCAATTTTATTGAAATTGTATTTAGAATTATAAATTGAATTTTAGGATTAAAAATACGATCAGTGTGAAGGAAAGGGTAAATATTTAAAATTCAACATAGCGGTTCCAAGATAGACGACAAGATCTAAAACACAATCAGAATACGAATCTGACGTGAAATTTTCAAAATAGTTTATCCAATATGGCAATAAAAAATATAAAAAGAAAGCAGTTAGAATTTTCCAAAAGTGTTGGAGTTTCTTAGGTCACCAAGAATTAATTTTTGCGTTGAATTAGTTTTTATGAAACTTAAAAACCACCGTATTATTTTTGATATTTTCAGCAGGCCATATTGGATCCGTCACCATTTTGAATTTTGGAATTGAACACTGAATATGTTTTTAGCTAAATTTAACGATTTCGTTCCCATAACCTTCTAACAATTTCATTTAAACGAACAATAATAAAAAAAATGGCGACGATACCTAAATAAATTAAATGTACATTAAAAATGTATCGCTGTTGCTGTTTTGTAGAATGTTAAAGAAATTAATTTGTAAACATTTACAACACTCAGTTAATACGGTAACCCCTTTCTCAATTTGTTACTGCCTCCCAATAGTAGCCACTACACGGTAATCGGAATTGGATTTATATGTATTCAAAACTTTAATCCATTCCTACTTGTACTTTAAATATTTAAATGAATTTTTTTCTTAAGCAATCTAATACATTTCTACACCAACATAGTAATTATGACAACTATATATAAATTTCTCTAGAAAGAATATATATTAATAAAATTGCGGACTGTCCTGAAAGTCCTACTACAATAATAACACTTAATATAGTAAATAAATATAATGTTCAAAAGCAATTCTTGGTCACAAATAATTGCACTTTCGTACATTAGAAGAAAATAAACTATTCAAGCATTTTCAAAAGTTAGACTACTGAAATTTATGAAGCAGTTTGAGTAGAGAATGGTAAAACTATTAACAATTTCAATACTTTCGAGTAAACTTCTTTAATTCCAAATTTTTTTTTTGTATTACATTATATTATTAAATAAATAATTAAAATTCGATTATTTAACATTAGCATAACTCGATTGAATTCAGTTATGATTTTCCTAGTAACTTTTTTAAACTTCAATAATGATAGTTCTTATTAGTTGTGTGCTCTAGTCATATATGTTTAGCTATATAATATATGAACATTTTCACATTTATACAAATTTTGTTTAACAAAATAAATACGCCTTTTTCGATCAGCAGTTGAAAACTCTATTTTTACTAGTAAGTAATCACGAGTTTTAATAATCATAAATAATATAAATAAACAATTATTCGATTCTACATCATGTTAGCAGAAAGATATTTCACAATTAGAATCAGTAATAAAATTCGAGAAAGTACACGTAAAAAAATAAGTAGTTAGGGTTACTACTAATAGATTGTTAATCTGGGGGACAACTAAGTTTTTCGTTGGCATTACTACTTACCGAAACTACCGTTTCGCTGTTCTACTTAAATAATAAGAAAAATTACAAAAGTTTAGTGGCATCTCATCTTGCTAATTAAGTAGTAACCTTAACTACTTATTTTCTTCGAGCATCATCCAGGATAAATATTTAAAACAAGCAGTTAAAAAACATTTTTTCGTACTTAAGACAACAATCTAAAAACCTAATAACTTTTTATACTACAATCACAGTTGGAAATGTTCGTGGGAAAATGCTTGACATAAAGTAATAAAACCTGTTTCAGTAATAAATAAAGTTGATAAAAGCAATAAATAATGTATAAGGTTTTATCGAAATTTATAAAAGGTTATAAGTAAGCAATGCAAAGAAAAAGAAAACTCCATTTGAAGGTTATACTCAATACATACTTATAAATAATATCTGCAAATAAAAAGTCGTAATAAAATACGTCATATTTTTGTTCCGACGAGTACATTTTCAAACACCCCCGTTGTTCCATTATTCAAGTAATCGTAAACAAGTATGAAAAGGATACGTGCACGTAAGAAATGGACAAATATACTCAAAAAATGAATAAATAAATACACACGAGTCTGACGCGAATCTTTTTTCAGAACGGGTATACGTTTGTTGCACACGAATTGCAGAACTCCAATGCCGACAACATAATACGCGCAAATTAATTACCTTCAAGGTAATAAAATAAAATTTCGAAATTTACGCATCAGATATTTACTCTCGACCTGAATAGTCGTTAATCATTATTGATGAAATCATGAATACAATACCTCATTGTATATATTAGCGCAAATGACTAAGCCAGTTTAGTATATTCAAAATTTTGTTGAATTTAGTCAATTCAGTTATTTCTGCGAAAAATGAGTCAGCATAAAGAAAATTACGTAATTGAGCTAGCACAATTATTACAATTAGTACGTTGTGTTAACTGAATAAGATGACCTAAAAACGTCTCCTTTATCTGGTTACATTAACAGAAATTACTTCAGTGCAAAAAATCTGTTTATGTTATTAATGTGGGTTACAGATTTATTTAATATCGAACTAACAATACGTGTATTTAAACTCATAACTGAAATGGGGAACGCTAGGCGGCACATCGTTCAGTAAATAAAGTCGTAAATACTCGAAATTTGTCAGTATGGTTAATTGAAATTAAAAATTGTATTGGAATATAAAATGCATTCCTCGCCGTAATTGCCGATAGAAATGGATACTTGAAGAAATCTGCAAGCGATATCAGTTTTATATAAGCGCCATCTAGTTTATATTTCGAATATAGCATTTTCATACAACGTTCCATATATTTCAATACAAAGATGATTTCATTTAAGTCTATATGAAGTTTATTCCCCCATTAAAGGTATAGAAAATGTGTCAAATTTATTTCTGGTTGCCAAAAGTAGATGGCGACTATGTAGACTGGCTGATTCTCGCAAGTGTATGAATAAAGATTGGTTGTTTATGTTTCAATATTACAATAACAATAAGTGAATATTTATCCTTTAACTAAATAAACTTAACTTTCTTTTGTGTTTAATTATTTCAACTATGACTAAAACATTAAAAAAAAATATTTTAATCTTCGAAATTTCATATAAAATGCAAGGACATTCGATTCAAGCTCACCATAAATGTGGATAAAGAAGTCTGATCCTGAAAACAAACTAACAATGACACTTATTCGTATAAACTATAGCGCTGGAAAAAAAAGGTACGTCCTTTCTGCGTTTGTTTACGTATAGTATAATAAGCTTAAATCCTGAATGAAAGAGGAAGAAGTGATATTAATTCTTTTGTTCCGCGTATTCATTCGTGTTCTGATACGCGCTTGAAAATGTATGCGATTATATAATTAGTTTGTTCCTTGATAATGGCAAAACAAAGCCGAGTAAATGTAAGCGTATTTGTTAAAGCCCTTTCGCAATACTGTTCCATATCATGTATCAGTGTATTCGAGTAAACTTTTTACTACCAGAGAGTCCCTTTGAAATTTCTTTTCAAAAAAACTGGAAGTTTATTAAGAAATGTAATATACAATTAAACTATTATTTTTAAGTAAGTAACATAAAATAGACTGTATTAAACATAGCAGATTAAGTTAGTAGAAAATCAAAACATTCGCGTCAATGGTGTACATAATAATAGTTCCTCATATCACCGCTAGATGACGTCGTAATTGAATTATCTCCCGTCAAAGAAATTCGTTACTCTTCTGTACATAAAGTAAACTAAAATTTCGAGTAATTTCGTATAGTTACGGATTTGCGATGTAATACTTGTTGTCTTACACTAAACAACAGATAAATATATAAAAAGATTTACCGTATAAAATGTCCGTATTTTCACTGCAACAACTTTAAAAATGTTAAAACTTTTTAAGCAAAAACGATTTATAAATTGCGCACATACACAATTGCAGATAAAAACTTTTTATTAAATCATAAAAGTTTTTGTAAAATTGTAAAACATCCGCAGAAAATCTTAAAGTACAAGGTTGTTTCCAAGCAAAACGTCTGCCAAGCGTAAATAAGAATCGTGCTTCGAAAGCAAAAAACTACACTTGTTTATTCATGTTTTAACGAAGTCGAAGCACATAAGTTAAAACCAGTTTGAATCTCGGAACGAAAAAAAAAACGAAAAAGTTACTTTAGTCGAAATCTGTAATTAAATACGCATTGCAAAGAAAATTGCGTTACTTAAGAATAACACTGGGTTTATTTGTAATTTTGTTATGAAAACAAAAGTAAGTGATTACTTTTTTGTACTAGGATTAAATTTATAATAATAAATTAAAAAGAAAGTCGTGTTAGAAATAATATGTACGTTATTCGAAAAACACGAATAAAATTTTATTATACCAGCCGTTTATACAAACGTCGCTTAAATATGATTGCACATGCATTCTGCTGCTGCTGCTCTTCTCTTTTTATCGGAGAATATAAGTCGAAATCGATTTAAACCGCGGCTCAAAAGAAGGAGCATATATCGATTCAACTTTTTTATACGCCTATATTATCTTATTGTTACGCCCGAGTTTTTACAATGGGTCTTTAATAAAATAACGATAAAACAAATAAGCGAACATTTATTGTACATCCCGAACGATATAACGGAAGTTTATTTCGATTTAGCGATGTTTGCAATTTGAATGCCTTCTAAGGGTCGGAATTTGAGAAAAAGTTGTTGAAACGCATTCACCATTTTAGTTGCATTGGAACGATGTACATTTATGGATTTCGAAAACGATTTCACGTTCGATTCGTCGAGATTTACTGTTGTATTATTTTGTTGAATTTTCGCGTGATGGATGGCTTTGGTTTCCTGTAATTACTGTTTGTGCAAGGGTATAAAATGTCAAAGAAATGTGTTAGCAATAAATATCCAATATTTGATTTAAGAACATGTTCCTTTATGTACTTTACAAATATTTGCTTGAACGTTGGAAATGTCTTTTCTCCGGAATAGATGTCTCTTTTTTTTTACTACCATATGATATAGCGCGGTCATTATTATTGGAGAATCAACTGGTTTTAAAATGCTTCATGTGCAATTTATCGAGATGTGATCATCAGAACAAAAATATCAGGAATAATTTTTAACTTAACTTTAAAACAAATAAACTTTCCTGATTACGTATACATAGCAATAAAATGTCGCGTTTATAATAATTGCCGTAATCTAACATTTAATTTCGATAAAATAAAATTGTCTTAGTATTAACGGTATATTAATTTCTTATAGATTCTACATAAATGAAAAGTTTTATTATATTTAATATTTTGCGTGTAAAAAAAAGGAATCACGTAATTGAAAGTGTAAATAATGAATTATTAGGCGGAAGAAGTTGATTCTAGATTTAGAGAAGATTGTTATCATTAAAGATATTGGCTTTATTGACAGTGTCTAGTCGCATAACAAGTTGGTTCTGAAGTAAAATTAAGTGACTACGATGCCGACAAAAAGCACAAAGGGGCATCTTTTAAAGCATCATTTTTTAATACAAACTCGCTTTGACTTGGTCTAAAATTTTTTGTTTAAAATACGATTTCTCATTTCAAACAGGAACTTAATTTTGATTAACTACGCCGAAGACAAAAAGTGTAAAGGGAATTTTTCATAACATTATTTGTTGATTAAAAATCACCAAGATTTAGCTGTTGATGTAAAAGTTTGTTTTCAAAACTGTTTATTTTGGTAACTTAATTTCGTATACAAGGTGAGAAATGGTGAATAGATGAAAATCAACATTTAGTGAAAAAAAATCAACGAAAATGCTGGCACTGTTTATACACAATCTAACATGTAATTACGCTATATTGACACTAAAATGCCAACTGAAACCATAAAATATAGTAATTTTTAATAGAGAAAGTGACAATTTTCTTCATTCTACAAAACTTCATTCCCAAAATTACCATCTAAAATGGTACACTGAGAAAAAAATCCACAGTTAAATTGATTATATCGCATAATTGGAAAACTATAGTTAAAACTACTATGAAAAATTGTTAAATTTACTACTTTCGTAGTCGATTTTACTGTAATTATGTTACACCAACTATGTCCTCTCAGTTAAAAAAAATCAACTATGTAGAATGATTTAAATAAATATGAAAAATATAGTTGAAATAACTATAATCTTGTGTAGTCCTCATTTGACACTATGTCTCATTGTAAATCTTTATATTTATTATTATTCATAGTTAAAGTCTGTATTTACTATAAATCAATAGTAAAGACTGCTGCACTCTGTGTGTTTTGATGCCGCCAGGTGGCGACGCGGCGTTTGCAGCTTTTTTTCTTCGAGCCCGTGGCTCCCGTTATTGAAATGGATTTTCATTGGTCATAAGAAGGACCGTGGGACGTCAAGATATGATAATACATCATCCATATCGTATACGCATTAGTATCTATAGACTAGTTCCACGACATTCAAATTTGTGTGTATAATGGCATTGCATAATGCATTTTTTAACTGGCTAGAGTATGACATTCACAAACTTAGCGCAGTATTGATTTTTTGTTTTTCTCTTAGTTTCTTTGTTTATCTTAAACAAAGAACGAAAGGAGAAAAGTGGACTTTTCATATGCTACAATAAATATAGTTTACAAATATTTTTAAAAAGTAAATATTGACTCCTTTCCATATTTTGTATGACAATTTCTTATACAATCTCTCTCAGTGAAGGTTAGTGATTTTCTGAAATGACTATTTCAAAATTGGCGTGTCTATTTGTCTTTTATGATAAGTAGTATTTTGAATTATGAAACAATAGTTAAACTTTACTATTTCAGAGTAGTTATTTTAAATATTACCATGCCTAGTCCTCATTTCACATTATGATTCATAGTAAAAAGATGGTCGTTTCAACTACTTTTTTTCTGAGTATACAATTCAGAACAAAATGTTTCTTCAAGTATTAAATTACAATATTTATAAGCAATTCTCTGGAACTTCAAATATTGCAATATCAATATAATGAAAAAATTATTATTAAAAATGTTTACTGCACTTCTACGCTTATAAAAAGTAATAAAAATGGCGTGCCAATAATTTTTTTACAAGGTAATGATTTCTGTTAAAAAATAATAATTCTTTAATGTATACTAAAATTAAGGATAATAATTAATTCATTGAAATTGATTTGACATCTTCGAAAAACCTTAGTATCTTAAATTTCTAGTAAATTATAGAGTATAGAGTGGCGTGAAATAACGAATTGTAGCACTTTAGTGGACAAAGTACAGCTAAACAATAACACAAGGTATGTTATACCAAATATTTTATTCAAAACAGGATTAAGAAAAATGGGCAATGGCTTACAGATAGTTTTCGATAGACTATGATGCGCTGATAAAAAATTATGATTATTTAATCCATGGACGCAGTGATGTAACACCCTTTCCGCCAATATTGATTGAGTTCACACATTCTAACATTGGTTTCGTTCCCTTTTTAATGGAGAATGCACAGCCGTGAAACAAAATATTGAATTCAATAATTATTTTTTTTAGTGTTGGCTTTAATAAATAAAATATCATTTTTTTAAACACAGCTACGCTGAATTTTTATAATTTTTGTTCGTTTTCATGTGCTAGAAGTTCTGAACCTTCAATTGAACGAAATTATTATTAGAACTGTCTTTAAATTATAATTTTATTGTAAAATACTACTTTACATATCAAATACTTAATTCTTATAGAAATATCTCTTTAATCTATCTTTTTAATTTCCGTTACAAAAGCAACACTTGAAAAAAGTATACGAAAAAAATAATTTGTTCATTTGAACGTTCAGAACTTCAGGTACATGTTTTCTACAAGAGGCACAAGTCTTAGGAGCATATTTTTACAAAGTCTATCATCAACGAAGGTGCTATGAAAACATGAACTGCATTGTAGAGGAGTAATTTTTTAGGATTACTCAAATAATTTGTATAAAGTGGCATAGTTGAAAAATGTCATATTACATGTATTTTTCATGATGACAGTAGCCATCAAATCAACTCAAACGCATTATCTCGCGTATATATCAACTAGTTTCGAGTATCAATCACTTCATAAAGTTTTAATTTCATTGTTAAAACATACAGTATTGTGAATATTAAAATTTCTAGAGAATTGCTCTTATATTTAAAAAAAAGTACTTTACCGACATACTTAATAATATGTCTTGAAACAAATTCTAAAAAATTTGCATTCTTGTAACCTCACAATCGTATTCACACGGTGCTATAAAATACGTAAGTCATAAACGTACGCAGTGTTTCAACCTTCAAGACTAATAAAAATGCCGAAGCTCGCTTTCGATGATAATTGAGCTCGTGGTCGGATGTTAAATGTTAAAGAGTTCAAGTTCGAACTAATACTACAATTTCTCTTAATCGTTTAGTTAAGTTCCTGCCAGGCGTACAACTAAAATACGCAGCATTTGCAGTTTTCTAGAGGAGAATTAAATTTCATTGGAAACAGATTCAACATATCAGATCTTCAATTGCCATCTTGTTCAGAACTACTGCACTAATGGATTATTTCGAATCACTTCTCTATTTATCAAATTTTACTTTGTTAGTGGGATATCAAATTGATCTTTATCGTGATTTACTGTCGAGAAAGTGCGTTCCTTATTGCCGTTTATTAGTTCATTAATCGCGTTGGAGATATCAATAGAAATCGTTAAAGATAAGTAAACTTATTTTATATTACGCGTCATCTCAAATGTTAATCATCACTGATAATTTTTGCTTATTATGAAAGTATTTTAAATCATCAAGTGCACACATGTTGATAATTATTGTTGACAAATGCTTGTATGCACGATGTCTGATCCCAAATGTCTGTTTCTACTTACTGGTTAAAATCCAATAAGATAAAATAGTACCCAGAATATACGATTGGTTAACATAATAAGTTCGAGTATTGTATTGTTATTATTAATTTTTTACTTATAAAATTTGGTCATAATTACTACGACTGAATGATTGAATAGTGCTTAATTGTAACTTCTATTAAGTTGCGTTTATTATTTTATTATTCAATTTGAATAAGATATATTTTTTCAATTTATTCATAAAAGTCGTTGCTTTAGTTTTCTTAGCTGCGAGCATTCTCATTTGAATGTCTAATCAGTTATTGATTTAGTTAGATTTATTGAATTTAATCTTTCTGATTTCTCGGTTAATCGTTAAATGAATTTTCATCGCACTTATTGAAATAGACATAACAACGATTTGTTAACCGGTATGAATTTTTTAATTTGATCATGTATTATTGACTGTACAATATTTATTTTATAAACGGATTTATAGACTTTAACATTTTATATCAACTACGAAAATCAACCAGCCGAAAGTCGACCAATTAGCTCCTCGTTAAAAGCAAATAGATTTTTAGTGAGCATTTTTTATTACTCCACTTCTCCAACTAAGTCATTTTTCCGCCTGCGGAACACGGTTAAAACTCAAGTCCGCCAAATCGAGGATGTTCAAAGATGAATGAGCACAAGCTGTGGTTTAATGTGAAATCCGAATGCTAAATCCAAATCTGAGGATTTTAGTATCAAGGCAGGTTATCACCAAATTGGATTCGAAATATTCACTTTGATTAACTTTTGGTAATAAACTATTATTTAACAGCTATATTTATTTATTTATTTATATGTGTAATA
Organism: Trichopria drosophilae; assembly: GCA_030407085.1. NCBI lineage: Eukaryota > Metazoa > Arthropoda > Insecta > Hymenoptera > Diapriidae > Trichopria > Trichopria drosophilae. The sequence continues at coordinate 18,977,558 of CM059584.1, read as the reverse complement.
TGTTCAAAAAGGAGTTTCATACTGAGTAATAGCCAATAAATGCTATTAATCGTTATTGCAATAATTATTCTAGTGTTTCAGCTAGTAAAAATGATAAACTCAAACTTTACTAGTGCATTTACCTGCCAGAAATTGTTACACTATTCCCCCCATTTTAATTAGCAGAAACTAGTAATTTGTAAACTAAAAGTGAATTACTCATTCAATTAGTAATCATTTTTGTTAATAAATCATAAACTAAGAATATGTTTTCTTGTAGTATTAATTTTCATGATTTTTCTTTCCATTGATTATGGAACCTTCTTTAGATACTGATGCTGTACTCTGCAAGGTAGTTTTACTTGGTTTTCATAGTAGCTGTTTAACAGTTATTTTAACCCTTTTACGGAAAACTCGCAAATTTTTCCAAATCATAGATCCAACGTTCGCGCTGCTGATGAAAATGATAAAAATGTTGGAAAATGCATATTCAGTTATGTTTTATGGTACTTCGTTGATTGGTGAAGTTTAAAAGTAACAGAAAATTAATATGCTGATGATTGTTGAAATTCTTGTGTAACTCCGTATTTTCATCGTAAAATATCGTGAGGATTCGTCTCTTTATATCATGCAATTCATTTCTGAACTTGAAGATTATGCACTTCGAAACAATTATTTGAACAAAGCAGTTTCAATATGTCGGCGAAACTCCGGAAAATTTCCAAAAGTTTCCCAAATTAATCACAGGCCTTAAGTAAGTATTGAACGATTCAAATCAATATAATATGTTCATGGATAGAAAATAGTAGAGTATTATTTATGATAAATTTGTTAAATCTATTTTGCCATCCGATTGAATGGAAAGATTAATATAGAAAGTTAAAGAAACAATATTGATATGGCTGGTTCTCGAAAAAAGTCGAATTCAGCTTTATCGAGTTGATAATTTTATTTCAACTTATTATTGCATTTTTCGCTCAATTCTTAGCTTATGTCTTGTTTAATAAAAATATTATAAGTTTTTCGAGTTTGAATTAAATATAAAGATAACAAATTTCAAATTCTCGACAATATTGACTGTTAGCGTACTAAAACCAATGAAACAAACATAAATGTCTTATACTTATTAGAAAATCATTCTCGTACAGGAATCATTCCCTTGTCAAAAAATGTTATGAGGGATTGATGATGAGGTCGGGAAGAAACGAAATAAAATGGCCAGAAGCTCATAAACAAAACTTTACTCTCTTACAAACTGTATACAATAGTTTATTACTACCGGCATGATTGTTAAATAAAAAGTACTTACTTTTTTATTAGATTACACGAATGGTTTTAAAAAATGTAATATTCAAAAAAGTTGTCATCAAATTAGTTTCAACAAAACGTCTGTTCTTCAACCACCCACTATAGTGTATGTTGTCAAGGCCAATATTGCCAACTACAAAAAAAATGCATACATCTAGTACAATAGTTTAATTAATAAAAAAGACATTTCGTAATTAACGATCCTGGTTTGTAAAAATCATTATCATCTTCGATTCGGATATCAATTTCGATTTTTTTTTAGAATCAGCCGTATATATCAATGATAGATGGATATAGTATAGTATTTTAGTATTCGATAAATTGTTACGTTTCGCTGAAAGTTAAAATTTTCGTGGATTTACCCATATAGAGGTAAATAAATGGTTACTGCAAATATTCTGTTCTCTGTGGAGTTTACAACAAATTATAGTTACAGTACATTTAAGGTTTCGTTAAAGGTAACCCACTCAAAACATTACGGCAATGCGTCAATTAAAGGTTTAACCTTGAAACCTCTCACTAATCTTCTCATAGCGTTATGTTCTGTGAGGGATACGGTCATCAAAGGAATCAATAAAAAATCTCATTACAACCAATTGTACAAACTTTATTTTTTTCAGATAAATATCTTACAACCCTTTGCAAACTATTTGTCATTGCTAACTTCCAATCCGAATTAGTAGATAGCTTAATCACTTTTTTCCATGCACTATATGTCACAAGCTTGGCAAAATCACTCGATGAATGTTCCAAAGATGTAACGGAAATATTTGTTTACCAAAATATTTGTCGATAGCACATAATATATTATAAAATAATTTTATTTATAACTCATACTTCCGAAGTTTTTACATACAGAAAATGTAAACAAATAATATCCTTTCATGTTTCTCGTCCTGCATCGCGACTAATTCAGGAGATGTAATTAGTTTCTCTAGTGTTCTTCTTTATTCCACACATTTTTAATGTAATTTTATAAACAACACTGGTTAACAAAAATCGTTTTAAAGGCACATTTGTAACAAGTGGGCACTGTTTCTGTGAAAAGTTTCAACACATTTCGTCCAATACTAACACACTAAATTTTATTTATCGGCTTAGTTATAAAACTATTTTGATTCAACATACCAATTACGATACTTTTTAGAGGTAGGTTTGGGTGTATTAAAAAATTCTTTGTCTATTATTTCGTATTTATTTATTGCATTTACATCTGAGTTCACGTTCGATTCTTTCGAAAACTTAATTTAATCCTACACCGTAATAGCAAATCAGTTAAGTTTTGATTAAACACCAAAATATTCGCATATTTGAGATGCAAATTAGTAAGTATATCGAATAAGTGAAGTTGTTAATTGTCGTAACTCCAACTTAAGATTTGATTACACTTACTCGCACCGAATGGTTTTAGAGTAAATTCTGTTCCGAAGGAACTAATCATTGTCACTTGTATATTCGTAGTGGTTCTTCTTTGATTTGATAAATTAATGAATGGCCAATCGTTATAAACGTCATTTATTTATATTACAATGTTTAACATTCGGGTATGTTTGAGGTATGTGAAATAATAACAATCAGGTGATTTAAATCGCGGAATATTAATTGATACAATCTTTCAATGCAATTCATTTTTTAATTCTCGCGTTTATTTACATTATTTATACATCTTATTTTATTTACATTTACATTATTTACAATTAAAATTTGAGAGCGCTCGCAAATAAATGTTCGTTTTCTGCTTCAGGCTTTAACAGTTGATTAAATCATGTAATTTTGACTTCAATGGATGGTGAATTCGATGTATTAGTGGAATCTTCGTTGATTTCTGCAATAATTCTTTAGCAAAGAATATAAAAATTAAGCATCTGTTGTCTGGGCGGCTGTATGAATTCGACGAAATCAGCTGTGTTATTAGTTGACGATTAGTTTCTTATCTGCTGTGTAAATTTAAAAAAATACCTTAAAAGAAAAATGAAATCTTAGTGTCAAGTATGATTTGAGTTGGTTTATGTTCAATTAAATTTGTGTAAACTATATAAGAAACCGTTCTTCGGGAGTCGTGGATCGAGATCTCCGGACTTCAAAAGAGAACGTTAAAAAACTTACCGTGTAGGAAGAAAGGCGGTGGGAGACCGTCGGCGAAATCTTCGCAGGTGTATCCATCTCCGTGCCTCTTCTCGACCTTTCGTCCGCATCACTCGAGGCCCCCATTTCCGCGAACGAGGACGCCTAGCATCCGCGCTTCACCGAAAACGCCACCAACAAACAAAACTCCGTCACGCGGAAAAAAAACACCAGGCACGGCGCGAATACGCGCCGAACAAAAACTGAGTAAAACTCAAATTTCAAACTGAAAAGAACAAACTTCCAACAACCAGCACCAGTAGGTGAACTCTGATCTTCGAATTAAAAATCTTTCCTCTCCGTGACGATCGTCCTCCGGGTAACAAATATGTGATTTCCTCGACACCGCATTTCTTCGCACCTTCTAGTTTTCCTTCGAATTTTCCTACTCGAAGGATCAGGCCGAAAACTCCTGTAGGACTCGTACCGCGCGCCGGAAACTGTGAAAAGTCACTCGCGACCGCGAGTGCGCGAAAAAAAGCAAGGTTAGGAACGCAAATACCCGACACCGCGGTCCAGGGAGAACTGTCGCTATCACCGCCGCTGCGCGACGTCAACGTCCGAAGGTCCAAAGCGCCCGCCGCGACGCCTCGCGTGGAATTCGCAGCCGACGCCCTCTCGGGTCGCTTCGGCAAGGGAGAGGAACTCCACGATCGAACGGTATGCAGCGATTTCAAATCTGGCGCCAGAGCCGCCTCGCGGGAGATTCGAATTTTAAATGCCGGCTCAGTGCTGCCAACGTGACTCCCGGTCGTGCGCGAAAAATTCATGTGTTTTCCGCGTCGAATGCGCACTGCGTCGATACTTCGAAACGGCTCAATTCGCGATTGGTTGCACAGTGATTTTTCACTCTTACGATGTCTCGATATTTGTTCACGCACATGGGTCATTCGCAGATTCTTTTGGTGGTCCGCCGGTAAGATAGGAATTTTCATTACAAATCGTAAATAAAAAATGACTGAATCGATTTTTTCAAAATTCGATGAACTGCATGAAGGCAATACTAATTACTATAGACAGTTTCTTCGAAAATATCACAAACATTAATTAAGAACTGACACAGAATTTGAGGAAATAAGTGATTTTTTTATTTTTTTAAGACTGTTCAACTAGTTTTTGGGTTTTTATAGTCGCGTCCAAACATTTTCCGAATAAAAATTCATCCGGTACAATTTCATTTAAAGTGCCTGTATAAGAACGGTTTAAGTTTGATGAAATTAAATTTGTCCTTATATGGTTTTTATCATAGAGAATGTCAGCTAATAAGCTGCCAATGTCGCTTTATTGTTCCATCAACTGCAGATTTACATCTTCCATTTGAAGTAAACCGTTAAGTGATTTTTCCACCGAGCAAACAGAAAGGAATTGCAAGGAATGGAGAGAAATTAAAAAGATAAACTATAGTTTATTAATAATGAACGATGATTCTAAGCCCCCTAACCAGAAACAGTATTTGTAAATGCTGTTGTAATAAATTGACTAAATTTAGAAATATATATGACTCATTCCACGTCAACCGGATCACTGCTGTACCAAAAATTAGAAATAACCAGAAAATACGAATGAGGGCTCATTTTAAAGCTTAGGACATATACTTTCAAATGCCGAGTCCGCCTTTGCAAAATCGAATATGGCGGCTCCAATATGGCCCCTGAAAGCTCTTAAGTTCAATAAAAAAAATTTAAAAACGTACTATAAATAAAAATGCGGCCCATATGTATCGTGATTTTTATGCTTTCCGATGTATTTTGACCTCCCAAATGCGTATCCGGTGTTAGATTTTAGCAGAACATTTCGAAGAACATTTCGTTCAACAACATTTTTTCCGAAAGTCTATAAATTTCAAATAAAACATTCGTAAACTAATCGATGATTATTTCGAGGTTAAAAAAAAGGAAAGGTGACAGCTAAATTTTAACACCAGATTCGCATTTGGGAGGTCAAAATACATCGGAAAGCATAAAAATCACGATACATATGGGCTACTTTTTTATTTTTAGTACGTTTTTAAATTTTATAATTGAAATTCAGAGCTTTCAGGGGCCATATTGGAGCCGCCATATTGGATTTTGCAAAGGCGCACTCGGCATTTGAAAGTATATGTCCTAAGCTTTAAAATGAGCTCTCATTCGTATTTTTTGGTTATTTCTAATTTTGGGCACAGCAGTGATCCGGTTGACCTGGAATGAATTATATATAATACGTTATTTGTTATCGTTATTACCGTTAATTGTTATTAATATTAATTGTTATAATGCAATTAATAATTTGAACAAATTTTAATGATTTGATATTATCATTCGCATTCGCGTTTACATTTTCAATTACATTACTATTTTAGATAGAATTAACTTATCGTTTTCCGTACTGAAGAGCAGCGATTGAAAAGTAAAACAAATGAAAGTTTTGACAGGTCTACTCTGCATGTCTGCCTATCCGCATTTTTTTGAAAATGGTCATGTCCAAGGCCAAATTCTACGATACCATTAAATGGCCCGGGAAAAATCCTTAAACTTTTGTCAGAAACATTTTCCCCGAAAATTACCTCTCGCTGACTTAATTTGCAATTCCGGGAGTTTTAAGTTTGACCTTGAAATGACCTTGCCGAAAAAAACGGCCATAGCATATTCCGCCGTAGAATTTTGTGCTCTTTCCGAATCCGTGAAAAAAAGCAGTTTCCATTAAAAAAAATAAAGTTGACCTTGGAAAAAACGTTCAAGGTCATGTTCAAGGTCAATATCAATGATACCGTCTGATAGCCAGGGAAGAATCCTGAAACTTTTGTCTGAAACATTTTCCCCGAAAATGACCTCTCGCTGAGTTAATTCGCAGTTCCCGGATTTTTAAGTGTGACCTTGAAATGACCTTATGTATAGTTAATGCAAATTTCAGCAGTCAACAACTTACTTTCGCAATTTATAATTATTTTTCCCTCATTCTACAAGGTCTTAGCTTTAATTTGGTAAAAAAATTATTCCTCTAGCTGATTCAGATCAAAAGTTCTACGATTTCGAAAAAAAAGATGATTCCAAGAAAAATATCCCCCACGGCGATATCGGGGTGAAGTGGCGAATCCTCATTTTTAGAGGTCTCTGAGACGACAACCATAAAAATAAGCGGAAATCATATTCTTTTAAGTTATTATTGTTTGTTTTAATAAAAATAAAATTTACACGTTGGTGGAATGAACCTCTTCAGATATATCAAAGTTTCCAACAACAGTAAAAAAAGAAATTGCATCTTCGGAAGCTTTGAATACTCGTATTATATCAGGATCACATATTTTAACTTCGTCCTTAGTTACTCAATGCATTCATCAAAAGAGAATTCCAAATTAAAAAATAATCACGGAATAGAGACATCCGGGAAAAAATTTCGCCCCTTCACCTGAAAGTATCATTTGGACTTCCAGGTACGATATATCATTATAAACACACAAAAAAGGAACATTTGGATTCATGTTTTACGGCCGAGGAGCGAACACTATTTTTTAATACACTGCTAGCAAAAGCAGGCACTTTACCGACTGTTTTTAGTCCGTAACGTGCAGAGATCAATTCGTAAATTGTCTACTTTACGGACACGTATATCAAAAATTTACTTGTAGAATAAATATATAAATAGTGATTATTAATCTGCCAAAATCAAAATATTGACCAATCTGAGAACAAAGGACAGGGAAATGACGTGAAAATTTTGTTCAAAAATTACATTTCCCGCTCCCACGGGTAGGTAAGAGAACAAAAAATGAAATATGATGCCTCAAATTATAAAAAAATGGTGTAAACAAAGAAACCACATGTAATATTTTACAATCAGTATGATCATAATGGAAATATTTGGGATTCGTCACTTCGCCCCGTTCGCCGCTTCGCCCCGTATTTCCCTACATACAACGTTTGTAGTGTATCTTTTTGTATTTTCGTTTTAATTCTTTTCGTAAAACATCACGGATCCGCTTGGCGAGTTTGGAATCATCATCCTCAGATTCTGGCGAATAATCACGCTACCCACTTTTCTAAGTTTTTCCCATCTTTTACCGATTCGTGTTGATATTTTAGACACACAGGAAAAGAAAATGAAGTCAACTATTGAACAGCGACAAATGATGCACGATGATACATTTTTGTTTATTCTAACTACAAAGTGTGATATTTTTACCCAAGAAGAGGAGACTACCAGATGATCTGTGAGGAAGAGACGTGTAATACAATTGATTTTTAATTTTATCAACGACCGATCTACGATCTCTCACTATCTCGTTTTCTCACGATTTTGTGACTTTCGAATTATATTACGCTTTTAAAAAACACTTTTGTTATAACTTAAACCAATTTTTATTTTGTTTCGAAGTTAAAAAAGATGTTTTTTAAATATAAATAAACCTTTTCTCTGAGTGTTCGAGCCATTGCGTAATTTATCTACAAAATCCAATATTCCTTTTTCAACAAATTTGATTCTTTAATATCACAAAATACTCATGTAAAATTCTTTACTGTCTGACCTTTTCTGTCACCACTTCCTTACTTTACTGGTGTTAACTTCAGTGGGAGACGTTGATGGCTTAGCAGACCGAAATCAATCTTCCACCACGTTTAACTGCTTTTGAATGTACTATACCACTTACATACACGTGTAGATATCCGATTCACCGTAAGCTTTCTGAGCATTCAGATGAAGTTAGTAAAATTCTATTAGGATTAAAAAATATTGGACAAATTATTTGTTCTATATTTATCTATTATCAAAATCGCAAAATACACTTGAAATTAAATAAAAGAATTGAACTAGGTTAAGAAGAGACATTTAGGCTAAATTGGAACTAAAATATCTAGACCATTAATGACATTTCATTCAGTATATTTTTTTTAATACAGAATGCATTTATAAAACAAACTAATTAACTATAGGCTGCCTGATACTATTAATAGAATTGAATGAACTTTCCAAGAAATAGGCCAGAAAGAAAACTTTGGAATATCGTTTACTTCTTTCATTATTTTGTTATAACACTTTCCTAAGATCTCAAAGAAACTTCTGTCGTGCGTTTATCAAGACTAGACCTCCACGATTTTAAATCAATACACATAAATGTCTTTAAATTCCTAAAAGTTACGGGAAAATGAGTCACGCAAACAATTCTCTAAAGTAGCAACAATATTCCTGTCAAGTTTGATACCAAGTTACTCTACCTAGAGTATCTCTACTAGTTAGGAGCTTCTTCTGTAGCCATGGACCGCCAGGGACCAACCCTAGTTGCGGTCACTACACCAGAGAGGGGAACCACATATTCGACGTAGATTTCGAGCTTGTGGTATAGGGATTCAGTACCTCACACTGATAGGGTCGTTTCTCAGACAGGCATCCGATGTTACATGGCCAACCAGATGATCAAGTTCGTAGGGATGTCGATTCCTATGATTATGCGAAATGGTGTGAGGATATTGCTCTTCCTCGACGAAGGGTCACATAGTACTCTTCCTCGCGATACAGAGGTAACCACATCCGCTCAATATGTCTCCTCCTGTAAGAGAGGTCATAGGAACATTAAAAATGTTAGTCTAACAATTCTAGTCATGTGCAATTACTTTGACCACTTCAATGCATAACGTGTATTTCGTTGCCGATTCATTGTGAGCATTGTAGTTCAAGTTCGCGTCATTAGAATAACGGTTTCTGACAATGTCATTTATGTTATCATGCAATACATCAGTATTCATAATTATTACGTTGTTTTAAAATACTGTTTAACCCCAAAAAAAGAAAACTTTGGAATTTTCATTGGAACCCAATAATACGAACTTCAAATACATCCTTTAGTCTGATGGGAATAACACTCTGGTAGAAAAATCAATAATTAATTACATTTTCAGAATATGTACATTTGAAATGTCCGATTTTTTAATGTCTGTATTTTGAAATGTCTGGTTTTTGAATGTCTGTTTTTTGAAATGTCTGGTTTCTGAAATGTCTGGTTTTTGAATGTCGGGTTATTGAAGTGTCTGTTTTGTAATTTGTAGGGTTTTTGAGATGCACCCACTTTTTAAGCATAAATATTTTAAGAAAAAAACATATTTTATATTTAATACAAGTATTTCTTTCAATTTTAATATGAATATAATCATCACCATCATCATCAATGTTATTATTATTTCTATGGTTAACATTTTCATCAATTATATCATCAGGATTTATAAATTCAGCACGGACAAATAGGTTTTCTTCATCATTTTTCTTAAATACAATAGGATTGAGCATTATAATTTCATAAATTTTTATGGCTCACTCAGGACAAAAACCATAAATGGTCAATAGACAGGAACCTTATTACAAAACTTACGACACGCCGCACTGTGGGATATTGTCAGAAATATTATCAATTTTTTTCAATTTTTACATAACTTTCCATGTGTAACACGTATCGCAATAATTTTTTTTAAATGATAGCTGAATCTATGTATATTAATGGAAAAATAAAAGAAAATCGACACTTACCTCCATCACGTCAGGGTCAAGGGCATTCGAAGGTCAAATTAAGAAAACTCCCCTAAAAAATATGCAAAAATTCATGTATATGGTTTTGGTGTTGTTGAATCCGAATCCGGGGTCCGATTGCCGCCATCACGTCAGGGTCAAGGGCATTCGAAGGTGAAATTAAGAAAACTCCCCCAAAAAATATGCAAAAATTCATGTATATGGTTTTGGTGTTGTTGAATCCGAATCCGGGGTCCGATTGCCTCCATCACGCCTGGGTCAAGGGCATTCGAAGGTCAAATTAAGAAAACTCCCCAAAAAAATCTGCAAAAATTCATGTATATGGATTTGGTGTTGCTGAATCTGAATCCGGGGTCCGATTGGCTCCATCACGTCAAGGTCAAGGGCATTCGAAGGTGAATTTGACAAAAGCCCGCCAAAAAATCTGCAAGAGTTCATGCATAGATTTTCACGGTTGGTGAGTCTGAATACGATGTTTGTACCATAAAAGATCATCGACATAACATTTCATGGTTATTTTACGTCCATTTCATGGCGATATTTTAAGCCCATCTCAAGGTAAAATTAAAAATTTGTATGACATTTGTAACTTCTCAGCCGAATGAACGCCAAAAACTATGGTTTTGAAAATATTTTAAGAAGATTACAGAATTACATCTGCATTTTATATAATATCAGCAATGTGATATCCAAAATAAAAAAAATGTTCGTATGGGACTGTTAAATACCAAATGAAAGTCTAAATAAAATAATTGATTTCTGCATTTTTTTCATATGTTTTTAATGTAGATGATTTTTTTTCCGTAAATTTTGAACTTTTGGAGAATTATCTACTTTTAAGAATAGTTAATATCAATATTCCCTTGTCTACATTGCACACCGACGAAGAAGGATTTTGAACTTTACGGGGGTGAAATTTTTTGTTTGTTAATATGTTAGTAGCTGTATAATAATTATGTTATATTTCCAGCGAATTTTTGCAAACACGTAATATTCATTTGATGCTCACGCATGTACTCATATACGCACACACGGATACTTATACACACATAAATATGTGTATATTCTTTTCTCCATTGGACCTTCACATGACTTGGAGTTTGACATTTTGCAGACAAACGGATCTTGAATCCTCAAATACCAGGATATATATTTTTTTCGGATCTTTCTGTCAGACTTTATCGTTTTTACCTTGAGATTGGCTTAAAATATCCCATTGAAATGACCGTAAAATAACGATGAAATGTTATGTATGACGTAACGGAAGCAAAAGGACCTCAGCATGTACATGAATTTTTGCAGATTTTTTGCTAAGTTTTCTTAATTTGACCTTCGAATGCCCTTGACTCAGACGTGATGGAGGGAAACAGACCCCGGATTCGGATTCAGCAACACCAAAAACATATAAATGAATTTTTGCAGATTTTTTTGGAGGAGTTTTCTTAATTTGACCTTCGAATGCCCTTGACGCTGACGTGATAGAGGCAAATGTCGATTTTCTTTTATTTTTCCATTAATCTACATAGATACAGCTTTCATTTAAAAAAAAATTTTTGCGATACGTGTTACACGTGGAAAGTTATGTAAAAACTGAAAAAGTTTGATAATATTTCTGACAATATCCCACAGTGCGACGCCGACGGTCGATCCTCATGAACGGGTATTTGCGAGAAACTGCTTGTTGACATCTAATTTAATAGCAAGGTATAATTTTTCCAAGAACAGCGGACAACGGAAAATAATAATAAACATGAAACGTAAACAACATACGCTAAAGATCGTAAGCATAACCCTAACTTTGCTTTTGATAGAGGCCCTCTCCGTTACATATTTATTTTATACATATTTTTAATGATTTTGATGAAAGGTATTAGGAATGATTTTTATTATTATTGTTAGTATTCTTATTACTATTCAACGGGCGAAATCGGCAATTTTCCACAATTGTGTACAATTTAAGTCATTACAAACTTTTTGTGAGAGATTTTTAGATGAATCTTTGGGTAGTTTTAGACCATTTAATTGAATTCAATATGTAGACAGTTTTGTAACAAAATATTCATTTTCTGATTTCTGTATAGTTGTTGACTACTTTATAGGCACTTTTGCTGTATATATTTTTAAACCGCTTAGTTTGGCCAGAAAATGGTCCGAAACCAATTACAATGGGCAACATTTCTACCGGGGAATAAGATTTAAAAACGTGATTAATTGACAATCGGGCACAGTCTTGAATATTAATTTAGAGAAAAAAGTAGATCGACGTAAGGTCCTTATCAAAAGGTCAATCTAAAAGACGTTACGGATTTCGACAACATTTTACTCTTAATATGTTCTTCTAGTCTGCGCACGATAAAAATATAAGCCAAAAAACTTCGGATAATTGATAAGGAAATAACTGCTTAAATAGACTAGAAAATAATTTCTGAATTGACGGAAACCAACATTTAGGGCAATAATCTAATTACATTTATTGAATAATATGTCGTGGTTATTTTGGAAGCCAAAAAATCCGATTGCCGATGAAAAGTTGGCTAAGCCATTAATTATAAAATTAATCGTTATTAAACAAAAAAACAAAATATAAAGCTCCCACGGATACTGGTAAATTATATGAAGAAGTATTATTACGAAATTTGATACCAAAAACAACTGGAATTCCCTCAAAAACACATGTCTTAAGTAAGTTACGTACTTCTGATAGTACATGAATGTGCTTAGTTCATTCAAAACTTTAAAGAAATAAAAACACTTTTACAAATACATTATGTCCATTATACTCTTAATTTATGCTACCTTCACTTTGGCTGCCAACTCTAATTAAATGGAATTGTGCTATCAAAAATGAGAGAGATGGTGTGCAGTGTGAAAATTACACAGGCTTACAAAATGAAGGCAATCTTCATACCCAGAAACTAAACTATACTTTTTCTATTGTTCTATCTTGTTTTTGTCCGTGTTCAGTAAGTTTTCATAATTGACAAAACGCAGATTAGTTAGTATGCTATTTATCTGCTTTACAATGCTCTTTTAGTCGTTCCGATTCCATTTTTTTTAATCGAGTTATAGAAGTTTCTGTTAAGGCATGATTATGATTTTCGTTTATTGCACTTTTCGGTTGGGATATCTCAAAATCCAGACGTGATCGAGCAAATTGTGCAGTCAAATTTTGATTCAGCACATAAAAAATCTTCGGAAAAAGTATAGTCCGCTTTCTGATTATAAATTTTGTTGGCCTGTGTTATTGATGAAACCTGTAAACAACGAAACTCGAAATTAAAAATGGAAATTTGAAAATTAATAAATAGCTCGTTTCTTAAATCCTAGTAATCGGAATTGAATTTAAATGGATTAAAAATTTTAATCCATTCCTATTCATACTTTGAATCCATTAAAAACTATTAAAATGAATTGTATACTTAAGAAATTTAATACATTTATACAGAAATGCCTTAATATCGATGGAAAAATAATAATTTTTATTTCGTCATGCGTTTTAAATGTATATTAATGAAAAATTTAAGAAATTACTTTTGGATGAAGCCTGAAATAGGACACGAATTCGCATGGATTCTACATTAAAATCTCCTTTGCGCATTAAAAAATAAAAAATGTGTTGCGGGTAAAAAAGTATTTGTTTTTCTAAAAGTACAAATTCAAAACGTTTAAAAATGAATCCATTTCTATACTTTATTATTAATTTCTGAATAGAATATATAACCTAATCCGTTGAAATATTGTGTGTTCTCTCGAATGACAAAACAGTAGAAACTTCATAAGTCGACACCACCTTAATAAGTCAATTCATGCTCTCCCCTCATCCCCACCACTGCTTTTTCCTTCAGCAGTCACAGCAGAAAAAAACCTGACCGTACAAAAAATACATACATACAAATATGTACATTATGTATCTTATGTATGTAGTTATGTAGGTTAGGTTTTCTTCCGCGCAGAGCGGTAAGAGAAAAGGCAGTGGTGGGGATGAGGGGAGGGCATCAAATTACGTCTTAACCTTCAGGCTTCCGAGATTTGAACCTGTAATCGTCCCTTTAAAGGGGACAAATTAGTGTCTTGTATCATATATCAACTATATACCAAGTTCATGTCAGAGGTCAAGCCTATATATAGGCTTTCCAACAGGGAACGGTGCAGAAACAAATTTTATATCGTAAAATTTTTGTTTATCGTTAAAACTCGGCTAAATCATGACCCTGATAGCTAACACAATACACATAGTCAGAGGTTGATTTAGATGAATCGGGATGGCCATATAAACTAACCAACTATACTTTCCTTTACTATAAACTACTGACCTTTGTCTAGTATTTACTACATTACAAAAACTATACAAATATCTGCATATATAAAGCTAAACTTTGGTATATTTAGAAACATGTATAGATTGTCATTTTAGCGAAACAGTAGCCACGATGATTTTGGTCATTTGTAAAAGTGGCCAACACTTACAAAATTAAATTGTATAAAATATGTTATGATCCGTATAATTTTTAAATTTTATTATATAAATATTTTATTTCATTTTCATTTATTATAATATATCTAATTTCATTGCATTAGACAAATTAATACTGAACGGTATTGTGGATTATTCCGTTCTAATGCAATGTAAAAAGGGATTATAGTTTTATAAAATTTAAAATAATTAAATAGTAATAGAATTTCTATTTGAGAACGAAATAGAAATAAGTATTCTCTAATACAAATGAACCGGATCACAACTACGCGCGACACATGCATACGCTCACCGGCCTAATGCGATTCCAAGAAATAGACTATTTCTTTTCAGTGACTATTATAATTTTCATACAATTATTAAATCGACAATTTCTAATTTTATATTTTAATTAAAAAGAACATATTATTATATTGGGATTTTTAATACTAAATAGTATTTTGGATTTATTCCATTCCAATATAATAATATTAATAATTAGTAATTAGTTATACAAATAAAATAAATTTATGTAATTGTGTAACATAATATGTATGTATCATTGTATAGGTTGTAGGTCGTATTTGTGTGTGTAAATGCGTGAGTCTTCGGTATATCTGTTTATGTATTATATTATTTATCGTGTGTATGTACTTTGTAAGTGTGCAAGGATGATATTCTGACTTGACGAAAAGTTGAATGTGTCAACTGTCAAGCAGTTAATTTCTAGAGTCGGACCTGACTACATCCAGAAATAGCAAGCGACATAGTTTGTGTAATTTAGCTATTAAATTAAAGTGCTAATAGATTATCGAGGTAAGAAATATTTCGCGATAATTGTTTTAGTTAAAGAAATAATAATAAATAAATTCGAACGTGTGTGGTGAGTTTTTTTTAGTGTTGTGTCGTCCAGATATTTAGATAGACTCAGGTATCATTTCATTTCTATTTTTTTTTGCGAATTCCTGTATAGGAATAGTGAAGGTATCCCGGACCATAAAATAAATTCCGTTACTATCGTAACAGAAAATTTGGCGATCCTGCCAGGATACTTGTTCCGTTGCAAAAATTTGGAATTGGAATAAGTGAATTAATTTGATTAGTTTTGTTTCAGATCTTCACTGTTTAGAATAAAATATCTGAAGTCTGAAAATTTGACTCCTTTAGGAAAATATATTTTATTAAAAGGAATAAAACTTCCCATTTTTGTTTTAAATTTTTGTGAGAAGTGTCCGGAAAAGATCAAGGACATAAATTCTATGTGGCAGTTGTTGGCCGTTATGCGTTAACATGTGCTCATGGTGACTATTTATTTCAAATAGATAAAGGAGAAATATATATTTTTATTCATCGAGAAGGTAACAAAAATTTATTTTTAATTACATTATATTTATTTGAAATTTTAATTATTTGTGTTAAATTATTATGTATATTTGTGAAATTGAATATGTCCATTGTGTTGTATCGTAAATGTAAATTATTTGAAATGACAGTTTGTTTTAAATTAATTTTAAGAAGTGACTAATTGTAATAGTGACTGGAAAATAATTTGAATGTGATAGTTAACAAACCGGAAACGTGAATTTATTTTAATTTATTGACTTTCATTTTTTTTTGATAATTTATATTTTTGAATTTAATAATTATTTCTTTTGTATTATTTTATTTTTATTTAAGAATAATTTTTAGTTTTTGTTTTTATTTTTAATTTTATTTTACTAGTTTATTTTCGAATTAATAAAATAAAACAATTATTATTAAATTTAAACTTTTATTTTATTTTATTTGAATATTGTGTGTGTTGTTTTGAATATTTATTAAACGGAAATTTTTGGCAACGTGGCGAATATTATTTCAAGCCGTTGCGTTTTTAAAATTTTATTTTATTTTATTTGAATTGAAAATTTATTAAATTATTTAAATTATTTTTTTTTTATATATTTTAATTTTTTTTTATTTCTGAAAATAAAATGGGTGATCAAACGTCCTCAAGTATGGACATTACAAATAAAATGATGGCATCCATGACGGAATGCCTACTCCTACAAAACGCTTTAACGTCAATAACATATTATGACGGTAAGAATATCCCACTTAAGACCTTTATTCAAGATGTAGAAACTGCTTGTGGAAATATTCCAAGTGATTTTGAATCATCTTTTGTAAAAGCAGTATTAAGCAAATTACAAGGTGCTGCTAGGGATAGCGTTTATGGTAAAAATTTTATGAAAACTGATGACCTTATAAAACACTTGAAAACTAGATTCTCTCCTGGTAAAGATTATCCCTTTTACATTCAACAGATTCAAAGTGCATTTATGAAAAGAAACGAGACAGTCAGTGATTTTTATAATCGTTTAAATGTTTTATTGTCTGGTGCAACCATATGTTTAAAAGACACCTATGGAGCAAGTGGAGAGGAAATGTTAAAACCTCTAAATGACTGCGTTCTGGATTCGTTTTTAAGAGGTTTGCCTGATGATATATCTGGGTTAGTTTTAGTAGGTGATCCCAAGAATATGAAAGAAGCTGTAAAATTAGCAATTAAGTTAGAATCTCGCAAACGTCCCGAAAAACAAATTTTTAAACATCAAAATTTAGACAATGAAAGTTTTGAATTACCATCAACAAGTTTTCAAAATTTTCCAATTGAAAGTAACGAACAAAAGGAAAATGGAAAATTTTCTATATTGAAGAATCCAGGTTCAAATTTAAATGACGAAAATAAAAATTTTGATAGATACAGACATTTTAATCGAAGTGACATGCATGATCAATATCGTCATTACATGTCAATGCAACCTTTTTATTCTCCGTATTGTTATCCAAATTTTTATCCACCCATTCCCTTTGGATATTATTCACCTTACCAGCAAAATGTAATGCCGATGGGAATGATGCCAAATCAACTATATCCCCATAATAGTGCTAATTATTCCGAAAGAAATGATACTAGTTACCCACGCAATAGATCTAATGCTCCTGTAGTGAAGTACCCGAGATCACCTTCACCAAATCGAAACAGAGAACTATCTAATGCTTTAAACTGGAATCCGGCTCGCCGAACTATAGACGCGACGACGAGTCCGATGAAAAATCCAGATTCGCGTTCCATAAAAGTGAAATTTGTGGATCAACAAAGTCCATCCAGATCATAAATTTTAGAAAAACGAATTTACGAATTAATGTCAATAGTGAACAATTAAAATTGGGTAATGGACAATTTTTAGTAGATACAGGCGCTGAAATTTCCATTATAAAAATTAGTTGTTTGGATCCAGAAGATTTTGTTGATACAAATGATATTATACATATATCAGGAATTACATCAGAGACTGTAAAGACGTTAGGTTCTATAAAAATGACGTTATTTTCTCATAGTGTTTATAAATTTTATGTAGTCCCAAGATCATTTCCATTAGATTGTGACGGTATTTTAGGCTATGACTATTTACAAAATGAGCAAGCAAATATTTCATTTTTCCATAAAGCGTTAATAATAGCAAGTGAACCCATAAGTCCGAAAAATTTTATATATGAAAAGAAATGCAAATTAGGAAATGAAGATTCATCTAGAGCGCGCACGTATATATTAAAAGCTAGGATGAGACATTTAATTCAATTGGACGTAGTTAATCCGGAATTAGGAGAAGGATATTTAAAAAGAATTCCAACTATCGAGGGTATATATATTGGTGAAGCGGTAGTTTGTCTTGATGACAATAATAGTTGTAAGCTATTCGCTATAAATACATTAGATAAGGATATTGAAGTAGAAATCCCTCCTCAAGAATTAATTCCGTTTACTTCGATTAAAAATATGGAATACGGAACTTTTAAAAAAATAAACAATAGTAGTAAGTTGCAATTTTTAAATGAAAGAATTGGTAAAATAATTAACAATTTAAAGTTAGATTCTCTAAATGATGAAGAAAAGGAACACATTTTTAATTTAATTGAAGAATTCCCTCATTTGTTTGCATTACCGGGTGATATATTACCTGCTACCTCTAAAATACAGCATTCTATACCTTTGACAGATGATGTGCCCATAAATGCAAAACAATATAGATATCCACAGGTACATAAAGAAGAGATAGAACGTCAAATTAAATTAAAATTAAAAAACAAAGCAATAGTACAATCCTCATCGCCTTATAATTCTCCCCTTTGGATAGTACCTAAAAAACCCGATAGTCAAGGAAATCCACGGTGGAGAATAGTTATAGATTTTAGGAAATTAAATGAGAAAACAATAAGTGATGCTTATCCTTTACCAAATATTACGGATATTTTAGATCAGTTAGGAGAGGCTGTATATTTTTCGGTGTTAGATCTGAATTCAGGTTTTCAGCAAATTAAGATGAATCCTGAAGACCGGGCTAAAACTGCCTTCTCCACACCGAATGGCCATTATGAATATGTTCGAATGCCCGAAGGATTGAAAAATGCTCCAGCTACATTTCAGCGACTTATGGATAATGTGCTTAGAGGTTTAACCGGATTTGAAACTTTCGTTTATATGGACGATATTGTAGTTTTCGCAAAAGACTTAAAAGAACATGGGGAAAGAATAAGAAGAGTATTTAAAAGATTAAATGAAGCAAATCTTTCCTTACAGACAGATAAATGTGCTTTTTTAAAACCTGAAGTTGCATACCTAGGTCATATAATAGGACGAAATGGTTTGAGGCCTAATCCAAAAACTGTAGAAGCAGTTAAGAATTTTCCTCGTCCGAAAACTCAACGTAACATCCGTGAATTTTTAGGGTTATCAGGTTATTATCGTCGCTTTATAAAAGATTATGCAGATATAGCAAAACCTTTAACTCTATTATTAAAAAAAGGTACAAACTTTTGTTGGGAAAAGAATCAAGAAGATAGCTTTTGTGCATTGCGCGAAATATTATGTAAAGAACCGGTTTTACAATATCCAAATTTTGACAAGATATTTAAATTGACAACGGATGCATCGAATTATGCGATTGGCGCTGTTCTTAGTCAAGAAATAGATGGACAAGATTTACCCATATCATATTATTCGAAAAATTTGACAAATGCAGAACAAAATTATTTTACGACAGAAAAGGAGTGTCTAGCAGTATTATATGCTATAAATCATTTTAGACCTTATTTATATGGACGTAAGTTTTTATTAGTTAGTGACCACGAACCATTAAAATGGATTGACTCTGTGAAAGATCCGGGACAACGTCTTATTCGATGGAGATTAAAATTACGCGATTATGAATACGATTTTGCCCATAAACCGGGTCGACTAAATAAAAACGCGGACGCCCTGTCTAGAAATCCGATTCTTGAAGAAAATATTGATTCCGATGAAACGAATATGTCGTCGCAACAAATATTTCCACTTAAAAAGAACTTAAAACCTACAACAAGTAAGTTAGTATCCAAACCACAACCAGAAGGAAATTTAAATAAAGGAAAAGTAGGAAGACCAGCAGGTTCGTTAAACAAGAAGAAAACTCTTGAAAGCAATCTTAATTTAAGTTCTATTGCTTCTCGAACTCGTTCAAAAATTCAACCAACACCTGGTCTACTTCAAGTACCCTCATCTACGTATCGAAAACTTCAATCAACATCCAAAGAAGACGAGATATCATCGAGTGATACAGAATCAGAAAAGGAAACACCTTTAGAACAAGATGATCCACCAGCATTTCGTCAAAGCAAAAGTGTTTTTCCTCATTTTGCTTTAGACACGAATTTTGATTTTATAGATGTTCCAACCGTCTCTGAAAGACAATCTCCTACTGTAAATCAAGCTTCTAAAGCTGTGGATGTAAATCCTGCAGTAACGAGTGATAATCTAGACGAGATTATGATTGAATTATCTGAGAATTCTGACTCTGATACAGAAGATGAGATTGAATTTCAACAACAAAATAAAATTCAAGAAGATAAAAGATCAAGAATAGATTTACAAAAACTAAGAAATTCATTTGAAGAATTCGAGAAATCTTTAAGAGAACACGATCATATACCTGAAAATGAAGAAGATTTATTAGAACAACAAAGACAGTTAAATGCAAGAGAATTTGGATTACGTGGAAATGAAAAAGAATTATTTAACCAACAATCACGTAATAATAAAGATATATTACAGCATATACCAGAGGAAACGGAATTAGTTATTTCTCCTCGAAGGTTACAACCAACAATAATAGAGGATACTATTATTTCTCAACCTATCTTTCAATCAACATTATTAACACCTTCGTTTGTTAGAGATAAGCCAATTGCATTATCAACACCAATTGAAAATGTTGATTCTGGACAAAACTCGAAGAAGGGAGGAAGATTAGTATCTAACGCGAATTTAACTGTAAAACCAAGACAATTGATTTCAACGAATAAAGAATCTCCGTTTAGAACTATAGAGATTAATGAAAGCGTTCACCCAGAGATAGAACTCCAAACGTTAGATCCAATGACAGAAAGTAGTTACACTTTGGAATTCTGTAGAGAAAATCTTACGTACGAACATTCAAATTATGTACATTTTATTTCAGCCGATTGTGAAATAGTAACTCCGATCTGTAGATTATTGTCTGATTTAGGAAAAATAAATATCCAAAATTTTAAAACCAATAAACTAAAAATAGGACAAGTTTTAGTAACGAATAACGGAAATTATAAAATTTTTAGCGTAGTTATAAAGGACAAACATTTTGACAATACTTTAAAAGAAAATTTGCGTATAGCTCTATTGAATTTAAGGAAAATATTATTAGATTTAGATATAACTAGATTTAGAATATCTCAAAATAATGATTTTATAGAAAATGATTTACAAAAATTTTTATTTAAGACTATTCAAGAAATATTTTTTGAAACAAAAATTAAAATTATAGTATGTGTAGGAAACATTCAAGTACCACCCGAAGATTTAAGATTAAAAATAATTTCTGAAAATCATGACAGCTTGATTGGAGGTCATAAAGGAGTAACAAAAACATATCGAAGGATACGTCAACGGTTTTATTGGCCTGGTTTAAGAAACGATATTCAAAACTATATTAGAGTTTGTAAAAGTTGTCAAAGTCGGAAAGTAAATCGTACTAGAGTCAGGGAACCCATGATTATAACTGATACTCCTATTGACGCATTTGAAAAAATATCTTTAGATACTGTAGGCCCTTTACCTGTGACGCCAAATGGAAATAGACATATTTTGACCATGCAAGACAATTTAACGAAATACTCTATAGCAGTACCTATACCAGACATTACAGCTGAGACAATAGCTCATGCTTTAGTAATAAAATTAATTTTACAATATGGATCACCTAAAGTTATTTTGACCGATAAAGGACCTAGTTTTATGAGTAAGTTATTACATCAAGTATCAAAAATATTCAAAATACATCAAGTTAATACCTCCGGATATCGACCTCAAACAAATGGAAGTCTAGAACGCAGTCATATCGTATTATCAGAATATATATCGCATTATTTAAGAGATTATAATGACTGGGATAGATTGGTACCATTTGCTATGTTCGCATACAATACATCAGTTCATGCAGCGACTAACTTCACGCCTTTTGAACTTATATTTGGAAAAATAGCAAGATGCCCTAGTTCTTTTCCGGAAACTGATTCATTAAAATCCTATAATACTTATTTATTTGATTTAGTCAATAGAATGACAGAAATGCAAGTAATTGCAGGTAAGAACCTGATTGACGCTAAACATCGTTCTAAAGAAAAATATGACTTGAAAAGTAATCCGTTTAAAGGTAAAATTGGAGATTCGGTAAAAATTTTAATTGAACCTAAACAAAGTAAATTTTCTCCAAAATACAAAGGAGAGTACAGAATAGTGGAGATCTTGAACAAAAATAATATAGTAATAGAGGATGAAAAAGGAAATAGACTCACCAAGCACGTAGACAAATTGAAATTGATTAATTAAAAGTGATTGAAGAATATCCTTTTATATTATTATATTATGGAATTTTCCAGGATTATTCTTCAAGATATTATTTATTATGTAATAAAATCATGTGAGCGTAACATTATTTATTATATTAGCATTAACAACCATGAAAGGAGCCGTAGATAGACTTGTTGTCACAAGACTCTCCCCAAGATCTAAGGGATGGCAATTAAAACGATTGTTCCGACTGGACGGTGTTAAGCATGCCGTGGTTGTGACGCGTCCTACTGGTTTACTTGGATTTATAACCTTTGCTAATCCAGAACAAGCTACTTTGTGTTTGGAGAAAAGTAAACAGCATGAATACACCCTTCATGGTCGAAAACTTCGCCTCTTACGTGCTGATCCTTGGCATGCACGTGGTGCTCCAGAACATCGAGAACAGAATGATCAACAAAGGGAAGAGACCGGTGGTTTAGCCAACTTAATGCCTATTGAAATAACTTCTAGGATTGGGTCTTTCTTGCCTTTACTTGATCGTTCTCGTTTAGCTACCATGTCCAGATTGTGGAGAGATGGAGTCTATGACGCATTCAGAGGCCTTCGAAACCTCTCTGATAGTTCTTCATGGTTATGGAATGAAGAATGGGATCAGTCTCCTATATTGGTGGGTTTTCTCTATTGGGCTGTCCATGGAGGAGAGGATTATCTTGGAGAAATTGATTTGAAACGTGAATTACCACCTCAAATTGCGTACGTTTTATCGCGGAAATGTCCCAATCTTACAACTTTAAATCTCATAGGATTAGAAGTTAGGCCAACGGCAATCCGGATGATGGCGGAAGTTGCAACACAATTGCAAAGTCTGCAGCTAGGGAAAACCATTGGACCTATAGAAAAAGATCTTAAACGCGTCTTTAATAAAAATTTGACTCTTCGAGATCTTACCTTCAGCGGAACTGAAATTACTGGAACATGTTTCATAGATTCAGTTCTTCGTCTCCGAACTTTGAAGATGGAGAGATGTGAGAAGTTAAAAACAGAAAATCTAATATATTTGATTAATCGACAAACGGATTTAGAGCATCTAACTTTGATCCGGGGTCGTCAAATTCAAGGTTTATCAATTCTATCCGCTTTAGCCAATAATCATGGTTCAGACAAGCTAACATCTCTCATTCTTCAAGGAATAGGAATAGGTAATATCTTGAATGAGCCAAATAATATAGATGAACAACATGAAAATCATGATGTCAATTTCTTTGAGCTTCCTCTCGTTCATGTTGGTCAAGAAGTATTGGATTTCCCACGAAAGTGTAAAAATTTGGTGCTTCTTGAATTAAGATTCTGCCCGGTAGTTGATGACTCATTTATTTGGGAGATTGGTCAACATTTGGACCAAATTCAGACTCTTGACATCACTGGGTGTACCAACATTCGTGATGACTTTGGCTTGGATCCATTGGGGGCCTTGACGAGATTGAGGAGGTTGAAGATGTCTCTGCTCCGCCCTAACATCTTGGCTTTCTTTCTGGAATCTCTACATGGTCTTCGTGAACTGGAGTGTCGCGACTGTCCTGGGGTTGGTACTGCGGAGGTATGCAGTTTGTTGAATAACAGTTGTGAACTAACACACCTCGACCTGGAGGGCTGTGAAAATGTTGATAGACAAGTCATCGATTGCGCTTTCACCCGACTACGCAATTTCGGCATAGACACCGTCTTGTCAATGTACCTGGGAGACACTAGTGTACAAAGAAGAAAGAAAGATGACCGGAACTCTTTAATTAAGATTTATTTTACAAGACGATCGCCGAAACTATAAGTAAATATATTAGATAACTAATGCATTAGCATTGTTGATTATTCATAATCTAATATATCTACATGTTAATTATAATTTATTTATTTTTTTTTTTTTTTTTTTTTTTTTTTCTTTTTTTTAGGTCCAGGAGAACGATAAAAAAATAACCTATTGACGGTCGATTTTTTTTTTTCTTTTTAAATTTGTCTAAATTAAGTGATTATTAAAAATTCTGGTATTTGATATATATATGTTATTTTATTCATCAATGATCTTTGTTATGCTCACATATTTTCATTTATCCTCAGAATCACTCTTAATATTTAAATTGTGGCATTTGCCGTTGACTCCAAAGATTTTATCGATATTTATGAACACATTAATGATCATCTGCTTCCCTTTCAGTGAAAACAACAAAATATTGTAATATGTCATAACATGAAATGTTTAACATTGTGGCATTAGTAGCCGTTCATGACTATATTATGATTCAATTCCAGCCTCATCAACAGTGAATCACCGAGGACGGTGATCATTTTTTTAAGAAGGGAGGAGTGTTATGATCCGTATAATTTTTAAATTTTATTATATAAATATTTTATTTCATTTTCATTTATTATAATATATCTAATTTCATTGCATTAGACAAATTAATACTGAACGGTATTGTGGATTATTCCGTTCTAATGCAATGTAAAAAGGGATTATAGTTTTATAAAATTTAAAATAATTAAATAGTAATAGAATTTCTATTTGAGAACGAAATAGAAATAAGTATTCTCTAATACAAATGAACCGGATCACAACTACGCGCGACACATGCATACGCTCACCGGCCTAATGCGATTCCAAGAAATAGACTATTTCTTTTCAGTGACTATTATAATTTTCATACAATTATTAAATCGACAATTTCTAATTTTATATTTTAATTAAAAAGAACATATTATTATATTGGGATTTTTAATACTAAATAGTATTTTGGATTTATTCCATTCCAATATAATAATATTAATAATTAGTAATTAGTTATACAAATAAAATAAATTTATGTAATTGTGTAACATAATATGTATGTATCATTGTATAGGTTGTAGGTCGTATTTGTGTGTGTAAATGCGTGAGTCTTCGGTATATCTGTTTATGTATTATATTATTTATCGTGTGTATGTACTTTGTAAGTGTGCAAGGATGATATTCTGACTTGACGAAAAGTTGAATGTGTCAACTGTCAAGCAGTTAATTTCTAGAGTCGGACCTGACTACATCCAGAAATAGCAAGCGACATAGTTTGTGTAATTTAGCTATTAAATTAAAGTGCTAATAGATTATCGAGGTAAGAAATATTTCGCGATAATTGTTTTAGTTAAATAAATAATAATAAATAAATTCGAACGTGTGTGGTGAGTTTTTTTTAGTGTTGTGTCGTCCAGATATTTAGATAGACTCAGGTATCATTTCATTTCTATTTTTTTTTGCGAATTCCTGTATAGGAATAGTGAAGGTATCCCGGACCATAAAATAAATTCCGTTACTATCGTAACAAATAAAAAATATATGCGAATAATGCATCACTTCACATACATTTAGGCTTATTTTTTCAACGGGTAACAGTTATATCAAAGAATCGGAAATTTAGGAAGGTGGGAGTTGGGAGCTTCTTGACATGAATTTATCAAATCTGACCCCAGGGATTAACGAGGGATAATTCGGACGTCTTATCAACATGACTTATTAACGCGGTGACGTCTTATCGAGTTTCTACTGTAATATACATTACGGTGAGCGACCGCAGCTGCGCATGCTTCTGCGCAGGTTTAAGAAGGGAAAGTTCACGTAATCTTATCGAGGAGTGAGAGGGGAAGCTGGAACCGACCACGACGTCTCGTCGAGGTTCTGAGTGCAACAATTTATTCCGGATTTAAATCCAGCTCATGTAACCTACTGTCAACAGAAAAAAATATTATTTTATTTTGAAAACATTATAATTTTAATTGAAACTAAAAATTATTAACATAATACAAACTTGAGTGTTTTTTTTTTATTCTTTGCATACTACTAAACAAAAATGTATGTTGTAATTTTTTCATAAAATGGCAAATTTTCATAAAATAAAATTGTCGACATTTTTATATCCGAAAAGGCTTCTGGAAATGTTCATATAATTAACCTGAATCTTAAAGAACAACAAAATGACAAGAAAATTAATTGAGCATTGACCGACAATTTTCGGAAATAAATAAAAAACACTAATTTCCAAAAATTCTCGGTCGTTGCTCTATTAATTTCTTTGGCATTTTCTGACATACCGTTTATAGTAATTAAAATTGCCCTTACTCGGCCCTAATTTTGAATATTTTATTCAGTAACCTTCAATTTACGTTTTCTAGGGAAACTTCCTACCTTACCGGCGGACTTCTTTAGAACCCCCTTAACGGAATTAAGGATATATGTATGCTCGTTAAGGGGGTTCTAAAGTACTCGCCCGATAAGGTAGGAATTTTCACTAAAAACCGTAAATAAAAAATGTCTGAATCGATTTTTAAAAATTCGGGCCATGTAAGGGCAATTTTAATTAGGTACTATAGACAGTATCCTAGAAAATGTCAAGGAAATTAATAGAGAATTGACCGAGAATTTTCGGAAATAATAAAAATTACTTATTTACGTAAATTCTCGGTCAGTTACATTTAATATCTGTGGTATTTTCTAAGAAACCATTTAAAGTGCTTAGAATTGCCCTTACAAAGCCAGAATTTTTAAAATGTTATTCAGTCATGTTTTATTTACGTTTTTTAGTGAACTTTCCTACTTTACCGGCGGACCACTTTAGAAACGCCTTAATACTTCCCAATTTTTTAAATGCTTTTCAATTTCTTTCTGTTTGCTGGGAACGTTGTATTCGATTATATACAAAATATCCTTTTTTATTCGAAATGATACGTTATTTTGATACAGTCCGCTGACTTCGGTGATATTTTGATAAATTCCATTTAGATTCCGAAATTATAGCCATACAAATTAACATAACCTCAAACTTAACATACTCATTTAAAAAGTCATACCCTGTAAACACGGAAAATAACAATTATGTAATATTTACGTAATGGTTACATTGTTACAAAAGTGTTACATAGTTGTTACATAACTGTTACTTTTGTGTTTTCAGGGATAATATCATTAAAACTTTTGAAGATATTTGTTTGGAACTAACCTAGAATTATCGGAAATAAGTGATTTTTATTTATTTCCAAAAATCCTCGGCCAGTTCTCAATTAATGTCTTTGGCATTTTCTATGATACCGTCTATAATTAAAATTGCCCTTACAGAGCCCGAATGTCGAAAAATCGTTTCAATCACTTTTTATTTACGGTGAAAATTCCTACCTTATCGTCGAGCACTTTAGAACCCCCTTAACGACAATGTGGAATGCGAAATTTATAATAAGGTAACGGGCTTATTTGTATTCTTATCGGGAGTCGGGACTGAATAGCATACAATTTGAATGCCTCCGAGTTCTTCCGAAAACTCAGTGAGGTTAGGTCATCATTTAATACTGTTTAGAACCAATTGTATGGAATATCATTCATTGTCAGCGGACTGTATCAAAAGATCGTATCATTTCGAATGTAAAAAGGATATTTTGTCTTCCGTATTTTGTATACAATCGAATATAGCGTTCCCAGCAAACAGAAAGAAATTGAGAAGCATTTACAAAATTGGGAAGAATTAAGGGGGTTCTAAAGTGGTCCGCCGGTAAGGTAGGAAATTTCACTAAAAAACGTAAATAAAAGATGACTGAATAACATTTTTAAAATTCTGCCTTTGTAAGGGCAATTTTAAGCACTTTAAACAGTTTCCTAGAAAATACCAAAGACATTAATTCAGAACTGGCCGAGAATTTACGGAAATAAATATTTTTTATTTATTTCTGAAAATTCTCGTTCATTTCTCAATTACGTTCCTTGGCATTTTCTTGGGTACCGTCTATAATAATTAAAATTGCCCTTACAGAGCCCGAATTTTGACAAATCGTTTCAATCACTTTTTATTTACGGCTTTTAGTGAAGATTCCTCCCTCATCGGGCGAGGACTTTAGAACCGCCTTAACGAGCATATATCCGTAATTCCATTAAGGAGGTTCTAAAGTGGTCCACCGGTAAGGTAGGAGGTTTCCCTAGAAAACGTAAATTGAAGATGACTAAATATCATTTTTAAAATTCGGGCTTTGTAAGGGCAGTTCTAAGCACTTTAAACAGTTTTCTAGAAAATGCCAAGAACATTAACTGAAAACTGACCAAGAATTTACGGAAATAAGTGTTTTTTATTTATTTCTGAAAATTCTCGTTGATTTCTCAATTAAGTTCCTTGGCATTTTCTAGGATACCGTCTATAGTAATTATAATTGCCCTTACGGAGCCCGAATTTTGAAAAATCGTCTCAATCATTTTTTATTTACGGTTTTTAGTGAAAATTCCGGTAGCACGTCTTTATTTCACGGACAAATGACAACTAATCACACGATAAAATAGAACACGACAATTGATCACGGGACAAAATATCACATGGACTAATGACCATAAACAATAATATCACTATATTTATTCGTATAGTAAAACCTAACCTAAGTGTGGCTGCACAGGGAAATTTGTTCCCGGAAAATAAATCTATAAACATACGTGGAAATCGTAAACAAAATATTATAGATTTTCAAAATATTATTATGCCATTCGTGCATAAAATGGTATTTTACGCACTTTTTACATTTTTCGGTCGCATTTTACGCACTCAAGTGTTATAAAATATCGTATGAAACATGTGTGTAAATGTTTATTTGTGAATTTTTACGTACTAGTTTCATAATACACTATTTTAACACGATGAAACAATATTTTCAATATGATCTTTTAGACATCATAATACATAAATAAATGATATTTTGCAATACTGTCAATGAAAATATAAATCAAGGTCATTTAAATATGAGCAAGTAATATAAATATGATTTTTTTAATCAAGAAAATATTTAAATGAGTGATATTTTGTCGATGTGATACTTTATCAATGTGATAATTTGACGAGTGATCAAACGTCCGTGATATTTTCTAATGTGATCATTTGTCCGTGAAATAAAGACGTGCTACCATAAAATTACATCAACTTTTTTACGAATAAACATAGTGATATTATTGTTTATGGTTATTAGTCCACGTGATATTTTGTAGCGTAATCAATTGTCGTGTTCTACTTTATCGTGTGAGTAGTTGTCATGTGAAGTAAAGACGTAGAGCTAAAATTCCTACCTCATCGGTGGAGCATTTTTAGAACCCCCTTAAATCATAGTTTTAAAAATCGCGGAAGAAAAGCAAATGTATTTTAGCGCGTATTTTACTGGCGTATAATACCTCACCACGTATATTACGTTACGCTGCGCTTTAACTCCTACTCCCCGAACGCTGAAAACACTCCAAGAAGTCTGCCAACTGCCACGCACCGTAAAGTAAGCGAAGTAAGTACGAAAGACAACTCCATTGGACTTATTTACATTTTACACGCGTAGTACTTGCCGGGGAATTTCCTCCTAGCGTCTCACCGTCGGGGTGTACGAGTCAGTACTCGTCGACGCTTATCTAACGTCAAAACCACGTATTTCCAGGCAAAAAAGCAGCTCGGAAAAACGGTTCGACGGGAGAGGTTAGAAAATGGAGAATCTCCTGGTGTTTCTGCTGATCTCTCTGACCGCCTTGCTCCACGGTGACGGAGGCCACGTAGCAGGCTCCGAGGTGCACCATATCCGTGGCATTCCTTTTTCCAAAAATTCCTTGTATCCTCCTAACCGGGATTTCCAATGCTTCGACGGCTCCCTCAAAATCCCTTTCAAATACGTCAACGACGATTATTGTGACTGTGCCGACGGTAGCGATGAACCCGGGACAGCAGCCTGCACCAATGGTTCCTTCTACTGCCGAAATTCAGGTAATTTTACATTTATATTATTCCCAAATATATCCATAAACCTTGAGTGAGATTCGATTGAACTTCGATACAATATAATTCATCTTCGATCCAAGTTTGTTGTGGTCTTCCTTCGTTACAATTGTCATAAATTTCCTTATTTAACTAACCTTAAAATTATTGTTAACAATACAAGTTTTCGCAAATTTAATCAATTTCGGGTATAAACACAAAACGTAATTGAGTCAATCGAATCTTTAAGCAGTAGCTGCGAGTATTCTATGTTCACAATCGTTGTAGATACTAACTGATTCGATAGAAAGGAATTTATTTTATTTTGTATTATCTCATAAATTTTACTCAACTAAAGTAAATTAGATTATTATGCAGGTAACTACTAAAGAAACTAAATTTATTTTATCGACTAACAACATTTAGTAGAGTCGTAATTTTTGGCAAACAACATTTTTTGGTTCGGTTGTGATCACTGAAAAATCTACTAAAAATAGGAAAAAATTAAGTAAAACCGCCCCAGATGTATACAGAAATGATAATTTATTGATTTCGAAAACTTTTAACGAAAACTGATCATGAAACAAATTTTCTTTTGCATTTTATGATGGTTGTCGCCATTAAATCACTAAATATTGGTCATTCTTCGAAAAAATGTAAAATCGACTTTTTTTTCCACAAAATAATAGATTATAAAAATTAAAATTGAGATATATTCATTGGCTTGCTAATTATGTAAATACGAAGTAATAATGCAGCAGCTATTGATACGCATAAAATATGCAAGTACAGTAGAACCTCTCACTAACGAAATTCCCACAAACGACACCTCCCATCAACGACAGAAAATCACTCTCACAAAC
This sequence comes from Trichopria drosophilae, assembly GCA_030407085.1. Taxonomy (NCBI): domain Eukaryota; kingdom Metazoa; phylum Arthropoda; class Insecta; order Hymenoptera; family Diapriidae; genus Trichopria; species Trichopria drosophilae. Next base: position 18,946,658 of record CM059584.1, on the reverse strand, counting down.
GACTACGAGACACCTCTCCTTATCCCTTCTACCGGGTGTCTGTCTATGTAAATACGACACCCTGCCTGCAGAGCGCATCTTATTGGTCAGAATCATGATAGTGGTGGAAGAGTCTTTCTCTATCGAGTAGTCGTTCGAAAGATGTACGAGGAGAGGGCTAGGAACCAAACCAGTCGTTAGCAAGAGGTTCTACTGTAATTTAATTTTTTAATGGAAATTTTATATAAAAATGGCGAAATGTTCACTCTTAGCGAATGAGTGACTCTATAAAAGTAAGAATAAAAATAGTAACTTCGAGTATCAATGGGTATTACAAGGTTTTCAGGCTCGTTGAATTCGAATCTTTTGTTAAAATTCTAAAATTCAAAATGGCTTCTTCAAAATGGCTACCAAAAAGATGACAAATCGGGCTGAAAATGTTTACTTTTGGGTTTTCGGGGTCGCTGAATCTAAATCTTTAGTCAAAATTAAAAAATTCAAAATGGCGACCAAGAAAATAAAAAAGATGACAAATCGGGCTGAAAATGTTTACCGGAGGTTTTCAGGGTCGCTGAATCCAAATTTTTAGTTAAAATTAAAAAATTCAAAATGGCTACTTCAAAATGGCGACCAAAAAAATAAAAAACGATGACAAATTGGGCTGAAAATGTTTACCAGGGGTTTTCGGGGTTGCTGAATCCAAATCTTTGGTTAAAATTCAAAAATTCAAAATGGCTACTTCAAAATGGCGAATACAAAGATTATAAAGCTCACAAATCTGGCTGAAAGTGTTTTTCGGGGGTTTCTTATAGTGTAAATTAAAAAAAAATTCAAAACAATATACAAACCCAAAAGTACAAAAAAAATATAAAACAATAAAAAATTAAAAAAAAAAAAATGGACCTTCAAAATTTTCAAATAAGCATTTGCAACTAGATTTGTTTCACTTCGAATTTTTCTGGTCGCTATTTGAAGCTGACATTATGAATTTTTAAATTTTGACCAAAGATTCAGATTCAGGGACCCCAAAAACCCCCGAGTAAAGATTTTGAGCCAGATTCATAAACTTATTATTTTTCTGGTCGCCATTTCAAATTTTTAAATTTTGACCAAAGATTCGGATTCAGCGACCCCAAAAACCACCGAGTAAACATTTTCAGCCAGATTCGTAAATTTATTATTTTTTTGGTCACCATTTTGAATCCGCCATTTCGAATTTTTTAATTTTGACCGACAATTCGGATTCAGCGACCGCAAAAATATCATGTTTAAACAAAAAAATAAAAAATTTCAGCACATTTTTGGCAAGAAACCTTGATTTTCACTGTACTGCTAAGGGGTTAATACTGAAAGTAGTTAAGAAAATTGATGTTAAGTTCAATAAAAATCCGTTCTATCACTAATAAGAATGGAATTTCCGTAAATCACTACAATTGTCCAGGAGGCTTATATGACAGGAGCTTACATGTGAACGTATTAACCATGTTAACATAAGAACAAAATAAATTTCGGTCAAATGCACTGAAGGTGTAAGAGTTTAATCTTTTCTTTATATTTTAAGATATTACTCGCTTTCTTAACATGCTAAATTAGTGTCGCAAATATGACAGGAGGCTTACAAGGAATAAACATACTGGCCTTAGTTCTAACAATATTACTAAATTTGGATTTAAATTAGTTTTGAAATCAGTAATATTATACACACAATCCATAGTCTAAAAGTAATCGAAATTGTAAAACGATTGTCTGTATCTACATTTAATTTTTTTTGTACTGGAAATGGCATGTATTCTGTACTTACATTTATTTTTTAAAACATGGGGACACATTTTACAAACCCATAACAATTTTCAGGAATGTTATAGGGAAATTTTCACAGCACTATTTGTCATAAGTAAAACAGATCATAACCACTTTTAAACAAATTTAATCGTTCACATGAAAGAGAATGACAGTGATATTTATATCTGGGGACAGCCAGGAGGCTTACATTTTGGACCTTTAGCAGTATGTGAAAATTTTTTCATGCGATTCGAACAAATTATCTCTTGTGCAATGTTTACATAAAAGCATAAGAAAAAAAAATGTTTGGAGAATAAATTCCATTATTTGGATAAAATATTAACTGGGGACATATAATAATATATATTTCGGGTTTAGAATAAATACATATGTGGTTGCCCACTACGTACATAAGTTGCAAAGTATTCTAAGATACTTGTCTGCAGCCCGAAAGAAAAAAGTGTAGTAAAACTTATAGTAACGCTTACATATACATCTCTGATAAAATTTATATAATATAAACTTATAAAATATATAACTCAAAAGAAAATAAAACAGTAAATAATAACTTGATTTAAATACATAAAACTAATCTCCCAACAATTTGCTTTTTAGCTCTATCGATCTCTTACTTTTTAGCCACTCCAATACTGCCTTTTTAATAAGATTAGGTTTTTTATTTGCAATACAGAGGTCCATTGGTAACTGGTTTAAACACTTACATAAAATTACACTTTTCTGGAGAATGACCCATATAATAAATTTACTCTGTAACTATGCGTTACACTTCTTTCCTTTAATTAAATTTGATTCGTATGACTTTATAGTTGTCAGAAAATACCTTTTTTGGAACAAAAAGCACAAGTGACTTTTTTCTTTCATATTCGCACAAAAGCTACATATAACGATAGCACACACTTGACATTTGTCGAATTTGATTAATTTCTTTTCAATCAAAATATACGCAGGGGTGTTCACAACCGAACCTCTAGTTTTCTAATGCAACTTCGTATATTCGTCAGTGTTTCGAGCATTTTCATTATTTTATTGGAAACAAAATTATTAATTTATAAATTAATCAATTATGGAAGAAAATATATATAGAAACTTTGAACTGCTGTGTAATCATGAAGCTGAAACTACTCGCAGATTCGGAAATGCAGTAAAAATTGTTGTTTATTTCATTGCAACTATTAATTTTATCGATAATTATTGCTATCTATTACTGAATTGTTATCTTGACTAAAAATGATTTTTTTTAAATACGAACTATAGCTTTTCTGAATCTGCGGCTACGAATATGCAGCTAGTTTCAGCTTCGTTATGTAATCAATGATTTAGATGACGCTGAAGCTAGCAGCAGATTCGCAGCAGCGGATTCAAGAAAACTGTGGAAATGGATCATTTCTTTTTAAAATTACTTGCATTAAACATTTTTAGACAAATTTTATACAAATAATCTGTTTTTTGCAATTTTAATGGCTGAAAACCATAGTTTTATTTAATCCGCTGCTGCGAATCTGCTGCTTGCTTCAGCGTCATATGATTTAGACTTGCTTTCTTTGTTTTAGTCGCTTATTTAATTATTATTGTTGTATATATGATACATGGTGTTTCGTGTATTCTTTACCGGACTAAATTAACCAGTGATGTATAACGAAGGTAGCCAAAAGTTGCTGAAAATTCTTAAGGAACATAACCCTTGTCAGTCTTATTTATTCATTTCAAAATGATACTGAAATCTATAAATAATATTAAATATTAAGCTTCAATTTGATATATTTATTTATTAGATTTTGACAGGCAATAATGACCTTTTACGTAAAATATTAACATTGATGTGACGCAATTGAAATATCAAACTTATATAATAGAATAAATACTGTAACATTGAATTTCTACTATCAAAACGGAAAACATTATTGAAATTAAAACTCTTAAGTAAATTATTACATAAACGAGTTAACCTAAGTACTTCCGAGAAAAAACACTGATTTGTTTTATGGTTCTTTTCCTATAAAGTGCTAAAATTTTAAAGAATCTAACTCTTGTCAGTCTTATTTATTAATTTCATTATCCTTTTTATAATGGTCGACTAAACATAAAAGAAAATATTAAATCAAAGAATAATACAAAGATTATTTTATTTCTTATATGAATTTTAAATTTTCAAAGACTCCATAAATCGATTCCTACGAGCTGTAAACTGTAGTGTTGATTTTTTTAATTTGTCAAAATATTCCATCTTTACTCAAGTAATTTAATTAATACAATATCTTTAACTAAAAATTAGATTTTTAAAAAATATATTTATATTTTTGTCATGTTAGGTTTATCTATCTTTTAAAAACTCCAAATTATGCAATTCCGTGCTATTATATTAGTAATCTTTCTGACGCTGAAACTAGCAGCCGATTCGAAAAAACATAAAATGTAAAAATACCCTTTAGAGTATTTTTAGTAGAAACTTAACAAAATGTCTTAGTATTGTTTATAAATTAATTAAACAATTAACCTATTAAGTCCCAAAATGGCAAAATTTGTATCTTACGTTTGAGCTCAGGAAACTTTGTGAAAAAGTAAGAAAAGCTTTTGGGAAATATCCAACCCTACTATTTTTGGGTACGCTCTACACAATAAAATGGTTTAAAAATTTCAAAACTTTGATTTTCAATTGTTGATTAACAATTTAAAAAAAAAATATGATTTTTTTATGAAATGTTTTTATTTAATCAAAAGTTTGAGTTGGAAGGAAATTTTGTTTACTGTCGCAAAATGCACAAAACATCTAAACTTTTTAACCAGCTTTAGTTTTTTATCGTACGATTTTTTTTAACAAAATGGCGACCAAAAAACGAACGTAAAACATCCAACTTTAATTTCACAGTTTTTGATGTTTTTTTTTTCAGTGGAATTGTGTAAATTATTCAATTATTTCAGTAAAAATATACTTAAATATAATATATTTTTTGTAAATAACTATAAAAAGGGTTAAATATTAAAAATAATGTTTTTAAGGTTTTAACAAGTCGTTTTTTACGGTTTTTCGTTATTATTTCAACAGGAAGTAATGTAATAATCTGAATATCGTTGATTTTCGAAATATTGGGTTGCATTTTGATTTTTTCAGAACAAATTTTAGCGAATCAAGTAAATCTTATCATTTTTTAATTTTCATCTCTTAGCCTTTATTTTTTTTTTTGAACAACGTTGCCCGACACTTATCGCATGGAGGTCGATGAATTCAAGTTCTTTTTTATTTTTTTAAAACCATAAAAACGTTATTTTTCATATATTTTTTATAGTTATTTTTAGAAATAATATTATAAGTATATTTTTACTGAAATAATTAAATAATTTACACGATTCCAATGAGAAAACGTCAAAACAAGTAGTAAAATGAAAGTTTGATTTTTAGCTTTCGCTTTTTGGCCGCCATTTTGTTAAAAAAAATCGTACGATAAAGAACCAAAACTGGTTGAAAAGTTTAGATGTTTTGTGCAATTTTGTGCATATTTGCGACCATAAAAAAATTTCATTCCCACTCAAATTTTTGATTAAATAAAAATTTTTCATACAAAAATTATAAAATTTTTTAAAAATTTGTAATCAACAATTAAAAATCAAAGTTTTGAAATTTTTATACCATTCTATTGTGTAGAGCGTACCCGAAAATAGTAGGGTTGGACATTTTCCAAAAGCTTTTCTTACTTTTTCACAAAGTTTCCTGAGCTTAAACGTAAGGTACAAATTTTGCCTTTTTGGGACTTAATAGGTTAATTGTTTAATTAATTTATAAACAATACTAAGACATTTTGTTAAGTTTCTACTAATAATACTATAAGGGTATTTTTACATTTTACGCTTTTTCGAATCTGCTATTAGTTTCAGCGTCATAAAGATTACTAATATAATAGCTCAGAATTGCATAATTTGGAGTTTTTAAAAGATAGATAAACCTAACATGACAAAAATATAAATATATTTTTTAAAAATCTAATTTTTAGTTAAAGATATTGTATTAATTAAATTTCTTGAGTAAAGGTGGAATATTTTCACAAATAAAAAAATAAATACAACAATTTACAGCACGTAGGAATCGATTTATGAAGCCTTTGAAAATTTAAAATTCATATAAGAAATAAAACAATCTTTATATTATTCTTTGATTTAATATTTTTTTTTTCATTTTTAGTCGACATTATAAAAAGGATAATGAAATTAATAAATAAGACTGACAAGAGTTGCATTCTTTAAAATTTTAGAACTTTATAGGAAAGGAACCATAAAACAAATCAGTGTTTTTTCTCGGAAGTACTTAGGTTAACTCGTTTATGGAATAATTTACCGAAGAGTTTTAATTTCAATAATGTTTTCCGTTTTGGTAGTAAAAATTTAATGTTACAGTATTTATTCTATTATATAAGTTTCATTTGCGCTACATCAATATTAATATTTTATGTAAAAGGTTGTCCTGTAAAAATCTAATAAATAAATATATAAAATAAAAGCTTAATATTTAATATTATTTATAGATTTCAGTGTCGTTCTCAATTTTACTTTCTTTTAACAGTTACACTTGTGTGTGAGCTTCTCACACGTACGTTAGGTTATCTGCAAATATAGGTGCAACCGTTATCTGCAGTCTTTCATGCGTAAAAAAAACTTTTCTTATCGACAAACATATATGACACGAAAGAAAACGAAAGAATCATGCTATTGTAAGACAACCGATAACATAGTCGAATAAATTAAACTTATTTTAACATTAAAAGGTTTTGGTGTGTAACTTTAAAATGGCAGGCAAAATTATAATAGTTGGAAAAATGAAAATTTAGGGTAATGGAGAGGAAAAGACAATAAGGAAAAATTGTGTTTATTTAAAAAAAATTATAAGTTTTGGAAATATGTTTCGTATTTGTTTACTACAGGTTGAAACGTATATATTTTTCAAAACTTATAATTTTTTTAAATAAACACAATTTTTCCTTATTGTCTTTTCCTCTCCATTAACTTACATTTTCATTTTCCAACTATTTTTTCTGTAATATTATACACTATAAAAAATCAAAATGAAGTTTACAACGTTTAGCATGGGCAAAAAAATTAACCACTTTCAAAACAGTAAATTTGCAATGAGGAACATTGTTACTTTGTAACTTTCGAAACGTTACATTTCATATAATCTTATTTCATTAATCATTTGTATATTTTTCCTCGATTTGTAAAATTACAGTCCAATATGGACAACAAAATTACCTATGAACAACATCGTAAGAATACTCAATTCGGAAAAAAATTCTACGCTTGACGTAGTATTAAATAAATTTTATGTCCGAATTTTACCACTGCGGTGTAAATTCATTTTGATTTTTTACAGTGTAGTTTATAAACGACTGATACACGCCAATATTAATTTTTTATTTATTACATATCGAACCGTCGAGTATTTGCAAAATGTATAATTAAAAGGTTTACAAATATTTTTTCACCTTTTTTTATTTAATAAAATTTTATGAATAAATTTAGTTGAAAAATAAAAATTTTTAATAAATATAAAAATAAGGCTTTATTTTAAAGAATTGTTTGATAACAATTATTTTAGTCTGCATAATAAATACAAAAAAAAAATTTTATTTTAATCTATAAAATAAATAATATAAAGTTTCTTTTTTTCTCTTTATTTACCATTTAAACTCAAATATCAAATATAATTCATTGTTTATTAAGTTTTATTCTTCTTTCATTATTATTAAGCGCAGATTGTTATTTCTTGTTGTTTACAATAAATAAATAATTATATTTAATAGGTCATCAACCTATTTATATTCCCTCCACTTGGGTGAACGACGGCGTATGTGATTGTTGCGATGCCAGCGACGAATATGACTCCACCACAAGGTGCGACAATATTTGTCAAGAGCTCGGCAAAGAAGCCATGCTCGAAGCTCAACGTGCTGCCGATTTGGCCCGGGAAGGCAATAAAATACGTCTTGAAATGGTAGCTCGTGGCAAACAGATACGAAGCGATAATCAAGCGCGTCTTTCTAAATTACAATCTGATCACGAAGAAGCAGAACTCTCGAAAAAAGAGAAAGAAGTCTTGAAAACTCAGGCCGAAGAACGGGAAACCATTGCTCTCGAGAAGTACAAGCCAGCCCCGACACCAGAACCAGAGCAGCCTGCCGAAGAAAGTACCGAAGATCCTATGACGCAAGCTTTGAATTACTTTAAATTCCTCGATTCAGACTCGGACCAAAAAGTTTCGCTAATCGAAATACAGACGAGAATTTTGTTTGACCAAAATCACGATGGTATAGTTTCGGAAGAAGAAGCTTTTATCATTTTAAACGAGAAGAACGAAGTTGACTTCAAAGAGTTCGTCGATAAATCATGGCCATTAGTAAAAGTTTTGCTGTTAGAATCGAAAGGTTTGTACAAAATAACTATTAAAAGTTAAAAATTGTAATATATTTATGTCGTTTTTTTAAAGGTGCAACTCTCGCTCCTGGGGAAGGCAGAGGAGAAGCAATTCCGCAACATACAGTAAGAGAAACGCAAGAGGAAGAAGCTGAACCCAAAGACGAAGAAGCTGAACCCAAAGACGAAGAAGAAGAAATCGACGCAGACAACGAAGAGGAAGAAGGCGAAGAACATTTCGAACAAGACGACGTTAATCAAGAACCCGCAGAAACAGAACCAGTGCAGACAATCGAGTACGACGAAGAAACACAGAGTCTCATAGACGAATCGAAACGAGCTCGCGAAGTCTATCAAGAAGCGGAGAGTGCAGTAACAGCGCTACTCGACGACATTAGAAAAACTCAAGAGAAAATCGAAAGAGATTACGGATCAGAAGACGAGTTTGCCACCTTAGACGGAGATTGTTTCGAATATTCGGATTCGGAATACACGTATTCCCTGTGCATGTTCGATAAAGCCAGTCAACGTTCAAAGTCTGGTGGCGGCGACATCGGTCTTGGATTCTGGAGTCAGTGGGCTGGTCCAAACGGCAACGAATATTCCAAGATGAAATTCGATCGCGGACTCACCTGTTGGAACGGTCCATCACGTTCGACACTAGTCACCCTAAAGTGCGGGACGGAAAATAAACTACTGTCCGTATCAGAACCGAGTCGATGCGAATACGCAATGGAATTTTCTACGCCTGCTCTTTGCAATCCCAACATCGAACGTACAGATATGCATGACGAGCTGTGAGAACTGTAAGGTGTTTCTCTTCTTTTTCCTACCAGTTGTTGTTGGTTAAGCACGTAGACTCAAAGAAAACACACCTAACCTCAAAATGTACACCGAAAAATGGGCGTAAGCAGCAATCTTCTTATTTTTAGCAATCGTCAGTGCAGGAAAGTGACTTAACCTGATTTACAATTTGATACATAACCTATAAAAGTTTTTATGTACGCTGAATGCGCCCAATTTTCCAATCCGTCGCCCGGCGCAAAGACTGTTTTCCGTTCCACAGACACGGTGTTGGGCGGTCGTTACATTCCCCTTTTAGCATTTCTACAAAGGTGAAACCCTGTGATAATCGAAGCACAGTCGACGATCGATGCGACTCTGGCACTTTCGAATGACGTCGCCGATAGCGTCTGTAAGATATTTTGTAAATGTAATTTTAATCGGTGCGAATGGAATAAAGAAAATGAGAAGACTCCAAAAATTGTTACAGCGATGGCAGCTTTATTTACAGTGTTATCGCTAACTATTTTCTCTAAGTGTTTTGCGTCTCGAGAGACCTACCATAGATCTACAGTAGGACCTCTCTTATTCTAATTAGTAAAGTTTTTCAAGATGGCGCCGACCTCTCTCATTCTAATTTTCCCCTTACCACCCACTTACTTTGCTTGTGATTCGTCGACAATATTTTTCGTTGACTTTTCGTGTGATAGCGGGGGAATGACTAGAATAAGAGAGGCTGGACAATTAGAATAAGAGAGGTCCTACTGTACAGTACTCGCTCCCTTTTTTCCTTTCCGTTTATTCCGTCTCGTGGTTTTTTCCTCATTCGTTAAGGCACTTGAGGCTACCTAGTGTTTGTCTAAATTTTAAGGTTATGTTTTACATTTGCGCTAATACAGACTTTACAAATTTTATTTACATAAAATTAATCGAGATTTATATCACGAAGATACAACACTGTATGCTAAACTCGGCGCTACTGTACATGTCGTACGACAAACTGTCGACATTGGGGAAACGATTACAGCTTAACCCATTAAGGCCTAAACGGACACATTTTGAGCATCAGTTTAAACGTCGATAATTTGCATATACAGTAGAACCTCCGTTCAACGAATAATTTCCCCTCAGTTAGTCTCCCCACTCCAGACACCACGTTGTAGACGGCCGACATGGAGTATCGATACGTCGCGTTGATTCGATTCACATATCGATACAATATCGCCTATGTTCAGTAGTCCTTCCCTTATTTTAACTCCCCTTATTACAACCGCGTCTCTTATTTTAACTTTTGATCGTGCTCTCTCGCTCTCACTGCTAGTCGTAAGAAAGAGGGGAGATGTTAAAATAAGGGAAAGGGTCGCCATCTTCCTTGTCCCGAATAGTTAAAATAAGGGGAGGACTACTGTATGTATAATGCCCTGTAACTCCTAAAGATATAGGTATAGGTGGGGGCCGATTTTTTCTCCTCAAATATTCGTTAACGGAAATTTGTCCCGACCGTATTCCATAACGGAGGTTCTACTGTAAAAGCATTTGGAAAATTTTTACTCTCACTATTTCTGACGTAAAATTGTATGCTCTTTCAGAATCTTTCAATAAAATTTCTATAAAATGAATAGCAAAAAAGTTATACACGTTTTTTTGTTAAAAAACATGGTTTTTTAAAATTTATTTTTCATTCTAACGTTACTTTCACCTCGAAATTGCATTGGGAAACCTGTCTAAGGTGAAAATATCACGTCCATGGACCCTTACGATTAAAACGTACCGTGTTCTAATTTCAAAATGGCGGCCAGAAGTTCAAAAATCTTTTTAAAACTTAACAAATTTTTTTCTTGAAAAAAATGTCTTAGAATTGGTTAAAAAACTTTCTCAAATTTTATCACAATGTATTGATACACTTTTTGGTTTTTTGAAAATTAAAAAAATTTTCTGAAAAAATTGAAAAGGTTCTTTAACCCTTTTCGTCCCAAAAGTCCAGAATTTGGACACAACTTTCAACGATGTAACTTTTGTTCCAAACAGCGTTAACAAAAATTGAAATAAGACAAAATCGATAGATTTGAACCTCCTCTTTCAAATGCCGTGGTCAGAAACAACCGGACATTACAGAGAAAAAAGTTATGATCATTTTTTCGAAAAAAATACTGGTTTTTCGACATTTTTTCCCAATAATTGCGTTTTTTGACATTGAAAAGGGCAGTGCTGATCGATGGAAAACATACTAATCGCGTCTTTTTGCTCAGAACATTCTTCTCCCGTCGGATATTTTTAAGGAAACAAAATGGCGGTTTCAAGATGGCGCCTGGAAGTCGTAAGTTTGAATTTTCTCGCACAAATATCGATTATTTGAACGTGTAACGGCTCAAATCGTGGAGAATTGCAATGATAAAGTAATTATTATCATTTGTGAATACCTAGTCTCATCATGATTTATTCATAACCTCAAATTAATTAGACACAATGGGTTTATACCGATTATTTGTCTAATTTTCACACAATTTTCGACGTTTCCGTAACATTACTTATGTGTGAAATTAAAAATGACCATATACCCGTATGACCTATTAATTATCGGGTTATAACCTAAAAATTTAGTACAGTTCGACTATTTTTTATTTTTAAAATACTTTTCTTCATTTTTTTTTATTTTAATTTTATTACTTTCTTTTTTTTTGTATTCAAAACACGTGGAGGCAATGAGGAAATATTTGTTTTTTATTTTTGTGTTTTGTTTTGTAATTTGTAAATCAGTATTGCAGATATTGAAAGTTATGTTGCACTATAAGATGTGGATTGACCTGCGACCTGCAAATTGAGTGAAAATCAGACAAAATATCGGTAGTAACCCATTGTACACGACTAATTTGAGGTTATGAACGAATCATGATAGGACTAAGTATTCACAAATGATAATAATTACTTTTTCATCCCAGTTCTCCGTGATTTGAACCGTTACGCGGTCAAATAATCAATATTTGTGGGAGAAAATATAAAATTACAACTTGGGGACGCTATCTTGAAGCCGCCATTTTGTTTTTTGAAAAAAATCCGACGGGAAAAGAATGGTCTGAGCAAAAAGACGCGATTAGTACATTTTGCAATGATCAGCACTGCCCTTTTCAATGTCAAAAAACGCAATTAATGGAAAAAAACGTCGAAAAATCAGTATTTTTTTCGAAAAAATGATCATAACTTTTTTCTCTGTAATTTCCGGGTGATTCTGACCACGGGATTTGAAAGAAGAGGTCCAAATCTATCGATTTTAACTTATTTCAATTTTTGTTAACGTTGTTTGGAACAAAAGTTACATCGTTGAAAGTTGTGTCCAAATTCCGGACTTTTGGGACGAAAACGGTTAAGCAATTCTAAGGCATTTTTATGACTAATAAGTTTAATAATTTATTTCCTTGAAAAATATGGACTTTAGAGAAAATCTACTAAGAATAAAAATGTCTTAGAATTGGTTAAAGAACCTTCTCAAGTTGTTTCAGATTTTTTAAATGACTTTTTTAAACATTTTGATTTTATGAATTTTCAAAAAACTTTAATTAAAATAAAATTATCGAACAAATTTTGAATGAAAATTCATGATAAAATTTGAGAAGGTTCTTTAACTAATTCTAAGACATTTTTTTCTTAGCATAATTTCTGTAAAGTCTATAGTTTTCAAGAAAAAAATGTGTTAAGTTTTAAAAAGATTTTTGAGCTTCTAGGCGCCATTTTGGAAGTCGCCATCTTGAAATTCAAATTACAACACGGTACGTTTTAATCCTAAGGGTCCATGGACGCGATATTTTCACCTTAGACGTGTATACTAAACCAATTTCGAGGTGAAAGTGATGTTAGAATGAAAAATAAATTTAAAAGAACCATGTTTTTTTACAAAAAAACCTGTATAACTTTTATGCTTTTCATTTTACCGAAATTTTATTGAAAGATTCTGAAAGAGCGTACAATTTTACGTCAGAAATATTGAGAGTAAAAATTTTCCAAATGCTTTTATATGCAAATTATCGACGTTTAAACTGATGCTCAAAATGGGTTAAAAAGAATAACTTAATGCCTTAATTGTCGTTAGAAATCAGAACGTCTCACTTGGCCATCTTTTCAAACATTATTAACTTCTCTTTGAAACTCTTGGTATCGGATACTTCGGATATGTTGCCATTAAGCATGTTTTGTAGGTCTTCGTCATTTTTAGACGATAGCAAATTCGTGATCGAGTTGAGCGTCTTGTTGTCTTCCGATCCAGATTGCGACGGGAGCTGCTGCTTCTTCTTCGGATATACCATCGGAGATCTTTGATCGTCATTGCCATTTTCTGGCATTCGTGACACAATCGTGATTTCGAGGAGCTGGTGGATGTCTAAATTGTCTTTAGAGTCTTGTCGTCGCCAGAAAGAACCTTCTTCGTCGGCACTGCCGTTCGGAGAGTTCTTTTCTCGTTTCGTGATGCTCTCCAGGGGCTCGTCTTGATCTTGATCCTTTTCTAAGCTGTCGAGTGTTTCGTCACTGTCGGATAACTTGGGATTTCTACGTTCGGAGTCTAATGTGTCGGTGCTACCTAATTCGGAGCTCTCTGAAGACTTTTGCAGTCGACAGGACACAGAAGACTTTTTATTTTCTATTTCGTCGGTGATGGACGAAGTGCTTGTCCTCTTTGGTGTGGACCGTCTGGCTTTACTTCGATTCTCAAGCTTACATTCGTCCAGCTCGAGATTGTCAGATGATTCTGAGGAATGTGCAGTTCTCCTCGATGATTTCCATCTGGATTCTTCGTGTTTCTCGGTGACGTCGGTGAACTCTTCAAAGTTTTCGGTAGACTTGGAGAAAGGCTTGGAAGGTTGACGCCTGTCGATTAGATGCACTTCGGATAGGCTGGCTCTCTTCCGAGGCTCCTCTCCGGAGGCTGCAGTCTCGTCACGGTGTTCCAACACTTCGAAACATTCCGTTGACTTGGAAATAAGCTTCGGTGCATTTCTTCTTGGTCGTATTTCAAAGCTACAACGTCTGCGGTCAATGGAGTCGTCACTGTTCATTGCATCCAAAGCTTCTAAACTGTCGGATGATTTGGAAACTCGTTCGGTAGATTTGAAAATGGGACTTGGGAGTAATAATCGACGAGCAGCTACAGGCTTTGTTTCTCTTTCAAAGTCGGAGAGCTTGTCGAATCCTTCGCTGGATTTGGAGAACCAACCCGTCGACGTACTGTCCAGACTGTCCGGAGACTTGGAAAGTCTGTTGGATAGGGAACGGCGACGTGGAAGTTTCTCAAAGAGGTCGGTAACTTTACCAGACTGATGCTTGGCTTCTTCATCCGGACTAGCTGGCAGCAGTTCCGCACTGTTCCTAGACGTCGTAGTCGATTCAAGACTGTCCGGTGAAACTGCTGGCTTCCGCAGGATTGGCAATTTCGCTTCAAGTTCTTCGAAGACATCAGAATTTCTTGAGAGGCGACTCGATGATTTACGGAGAATCCCAGTCGTCTTTGGCTCCAGGGGAGAAGATTCCACTGATACATGCTCAAGACTGTCCAGGGTGTCGATGGAGGTCTCAGCGATGCTGTCGATTCTGAGTCCTGGAGACGAAGAAGCATTGCTCTGAGGTGTCGAACGCTTCGGAGGCCTTCTATTCTTCGGTCTGACTGAGATCCGATGATGAGCTGCAGTATGATTGAGACTCGAGGTTGGAGTTTCCACTGGAAGTAGAAAAATATTTTCATATAATTATTTCAAATAATGAAAATGTTCATGACTTTTTTAAAAGGCTTCAATAACAATTGTAAGTTCAACATTTTACTCGACTAGGTCAAAACAAATGAATTTTCAGGTATTAACCCATTAAGGTAGTTAGACCCCGGAATATCATATGTTGCTGAAAAATACTTAATAACTTTTCCAAGAATTTAATTTCCATTATTAATAATATTGTTGAAAAGTGAAAGCATTATTCTTCTTGAAAAAAAAAATTTAAATGTGCAAAAATAATTTGTTAAGCCACTTTTGTTATTTTATCAAATTTTTTCTTCTCCGCTGTTAAAAATTTGTTTAAAATGAACGGTTTTTAACGAATCATGGCTTATTTTTTCGAGAAAAAAATTCTCTACAACTTTACTACAGGTATTTTGAAAGTTTCGAAGCCAACAATAAATTATCTCTATTTATTTTAAAAAAGAACTACTACTTTTAACGAATTTTGAGTAATTTTCGTGATCAGACCAAGAATCTTAAAAAAATTATGCGGTAAAGTTAAAGAGAATATTTTTCTCGAAAAAATAAGCCTTCATTCGCTAAAATCCATTCATTTTTACAAAATTCTTATCAGCGGAGATGAACAAATTTGAATCAATGACAAAAGTGGCTTAACAAATTATTTTTGCACATTTCAGTTTTTTTTTCAAGAAGAATAATGCTTTCACTTTTCAACAATATTATTAATAATGAAAATTAAACTATTGGAAACGTTATTAAGAATTTTTCGTCAACCTATGATATTCTGGGGTCTAACCACCTTAACGCCTGAAATTGCATTTTTTATGCTTCATTATCAATCAAGTATTTCATATCAAAATCGAAGTTGAAAACAATTGAAAGGTACATGTCCTATTGTTTTCGAGGTCGCTCTTCAAGATTCCGAGGTCGAAATTGAGTTTCAGCCATCAGGAATTCCAATATGGCGCCGAACTTTTAAAAAAATTCCAAAAAATTGGGAATTATTTGTTCCTATCAATTTTTTTCGAGCTATTAGAATATTGGGATTCTATTGAAACTCTGAACAAAGATGAACAAAATACTTCAATTTTAAGAAAAAATGTTACTTTTATACCCCACATCATTGTAACGACCTAAAAATGGCATCAAAAATGAAAATTTCTTTGAAAAATTTCTGAACGTTCTAACTCAAAAACTACGTGCTGGTATAAAAAAATGCTAAGAATGAAAAGTTCTTAGAATTAATCGAGAAATATAGTGGAATTTTTTCAGATTTTTGTGATGACATTTTGAGAAATTTTTTGCAACATTTTTTTCAAAATCATAATTTATTTATGAAAAATTTTGAAAAAAATTTGGTGTATTCACTTATGAATTCTATGAGTTTTTTGTTCTTTGCAATTTTTTCCAAAAGTTAATAGTTTGGGGGGGGGGGGGAATCCTAAACTATAATATTTGAAATTCATTTCCTCGAAAACTATCAACTTTTCGAAAAAATTGCAAAGAACAAATAACTCTTAGAATTCATCAGAGAATACACTAAATTTTTTTCAGAATTTTTGGTAAATAAATTACAATTTTGAAAAAAATGTTGAAAAAAGTCTCAAAATGTCATCAAAAAATTTTGAAAAAATTCCACTATATCGCTTGATGAATTTTAAGAACTTTTCATTCTGGGCATTTTTTTTAAAAGTTCGTAGTTTTTGAGTTAGAGCGTCCAGAAATTTCTCAAAGACATTTTCATTGTTGACGCCATTTTGAGGTCATTAGAATGATGTAGGGTATAAAAGTAAAATTTTTCCTTAAAATTGAAGTATTTTGTTCACCTTTGTTCAGAGTTTCAATAGAATCTCAATATTCTAATAGCTCGAAAAAAATTGATAAGTATAAAGAATTCCCAATTTTTTGGAAATTTTGTTCATATTCGGCGCCATATTGGAATTTCTGATGGCTGAAACTCAATTTTGACCTCGGAATCTTGAAGAGCGACCTCGAAAGCAGTAGAATACGCACCTCTCAATTGTTTTCAACTTTGATTTTGATACGAAATACTTGATTGAAAATGAGTATAAAAATTGTAAACATAAAAGTTACGACAATGTAACAATTACGTAACAAAGTAACAGGGACATATTTGGTTTTCTAAACATAACCTTGTAAACATTGTTACTTCCCAGTAAACGAAAAGGGATTAAGGGCTTTTATCTTTTATTCTTTTATTGAACATTCGGAATTGGCAATTTTCCGATTCCTTTATAGGAATTCACGCGTGAGACATGTGAATTCCGTTGAATTCTGATACGCAACTTTTTATTCCGCGCATTTCCATTGAATTCCCTAACCTAACCTAAAATAATATGGATTCGTTAGAATCAGGAATTAAAATTGTAATTTTTTATTCCGCGCAATTCCATTCAATTGCCTAACCTAACCTATAATGTTTACATCAATATTATCAGGGATTCCTTGAAATTCGTGGGAATTGCAAATTTAACTTTTCTATTCTAGTGAATTCTATCCAATACCTTCAATAAAGGGATTCATCGGAATTCAAAAAAGAAAAAGTATACGAAAAATCTATGTACGATTTAGTACGAAATCTTTGTAATCCATTAATTACGGTATCGTATAAGATCGAATGAATTCAATTTTGAAATTACAGGTCGTATAAAGGAGTGTGAATTCGAATAAGAATTTTGTATAATCAATACACCACTAGAAAACAACAGAATGCAAAGTATCAATTCCGTATACTTCCTGATTTAGTGGGTTGTTACGTAAATGTTACAACACTGTTACATTGTCGTTACTTTTATGTTTGCAGGGTTATGTTTAAAGAAAACAAAACATAAATATTGTCGTGATGTTCATGTGTTGTTACAATTTCATGTTTTATTAGCTCCCTGTAAACACAAAAGTAACAACTATGTAACATTTATGTACCAATGTAACCATTACGTAAATATTACATAATTGTTACTTTCCGTGTTTGCAGGACTATAAATTAATTTATTTTGATCTAGTCGAATAAAATTTTGAAATTTCAATTTTTGTGTTATGCGAAACTTTGCAACACCGGTTTTTTGGGTTGTTACGTAATTGTTACAGCACTGTTACCTTGTTGTTACTTTTGTGTTTGCAAGGTTATGTTTAAAGACACAAAACTTAAGTACTGTCACGATGTTCATGTCTTGTTACAACTTCATTTTTTATTAGCCACAAATTAATTCATGTTCAATTCCCTGCAAACACGAAAAGTAACAGTTATGTAATATTTACGTAATGGTTACATTGTTACATAAATGTTACATATTTGTTACATAACCGTTACATTTTGTGTTTACATACATTAATTCTGTGCTTTAAATTGAACAAACTATAAAACCATAATATTTTCCTGATTCTGCTATTCTTCGCGTCTTTTATTTCCATTTTCGTGTTACAAGTTTCGCACAACACAACAATTGAAACTCAAAGTTTTATTCGACTAGATCAAAATAAATTAATTTATAGCTAATAACTAATAAACATAACGACAATATTTAAGTTTTGTTTTCTTTACAAAAGTACCGACAATGTAACAGTGATGTAACAATTACGTAACAAACAGGCACATATTGTTACATAACCATTACATTTTGTATTTGCATACATAAATTCTTTGCTTTTAATTGAACAAATTATAAAACCAAAATATTTTACTGATTCTGTCATTCTTCAAGTCGTATTTGCATTTTCGTGTTACAAGTTTCGCATTACACAAGAATTGATACTTCAAAATTTTATTCGACTAAATCAAAATAAATTAATTTACAGCTAATAGAAAATGAAATTGTAACAACAAATGAACATCACGACAATATTTATGTTTTATTTTCTTTAAACATAACCTTGCAAACATAAAAGTAACGACAATGTAACTGTGACGTAACAATTACGTAACAAACAGGGACATACTTGTTACATAACCGTTACATTTTGTGTTTGCATACATAAATTCTGTGCTTTAAATTGAACAAACTATAAAACCAAAATATTTTCCTGATTCTGTCATTCTTCACGCCCTTTATTTGCATTTTCGTGTTACAAGTTTCGCATAACACGATTATGAAGTTTAAAATGCAGAGTCAAAAGTTTCCATTGCGGATTTCGGAAATTCAATAATACTTTCCGAAGTTCCGATTATTGGCACCAACTTTCCCTAATTTATAAGTCACGATGCCTCGTGAAGTTTTAATGATAGATTTTTATAAGGTGAAAGTTTGAATTGCAGTTTTCTTCTGAATTATTTATCGTATTCGGAAATATGGAGCTACTTACGTAATTCTTCTTTTTGCGGAGAGATTGGTACACGGTCCGTTGTATCCTTCGATGCTGTTTTTGGGACCTGCACAAGAGAAAACTTATTAGTAAATCTTTGTAATCAATTAATCAGTTTTAGTTACAAAATTTATCATTTAAATATACAATTTATTCAGAAAATAAATTGACAGTGGCGCGAGGGATCAGAACAATTGATTTATAAAAAAAAAATACTGTCCGACGGAGATTCGAACCCGGAACCTCGGCACAATTAAACCCAATGCCTACTGCAACTTGTATCTCGCAAATCATTTGAGAAGGACCTTATCGGCTAGTTTCAAGGGTATTTTTTTGAATGGAGGGGTTAAAATTACCGAAAAATAAAAAATCGCTTTGGCGAATATGTTTTAAATTTTCTGTATGAGAACAACGAGGGAAGACGTAAATAGTTAATAAAAGAACACCCATTTTTTTATTATCTTATTTCTTACGTTTCTTTGTTAATTTTGAAAGCAATTTTTTTACCCTGTTTTAAAAATAATTTACCAAAAAAAAGTGAATAGTAAAGGCAAACCAAAATAGTAAAGGTAATCCTAAATTTAAGCATATTTTGAATGCAACTATATATCCATGGTTGTTTCGCAAAAAAAGTTAAAATCATTAAAATAAAGTAAAAAATGCTTCGAAAAATTTTAAAAAACGTCAGCTAATAGATGATAAAAACGCTGAAACGTTTTTTTATATCAGTTTCCTGAAAACAGCAGATTTAAAAAAATATATTATCGTGTTAAAAATTGAATGAATACAAAAATGTAGTAAACATAATCACGAAGAGGTAACTTAAAGTTAAAATCATCAGCTTTTGATTACAATTTTCAATTTTCTCTTGCGAACATTTAAAAATACATCAAACGAATTGAACAAAACATAATACAAAAAAAATCACGTTAGTAAATCAAGCATAATTCAAAGGGAAATTTGTGTACATAAGTGAAAACAACGAAACTGTGGAGCTAAATCCAAAATTCCTTTGTCTAAATTCTTTCAAATAAAAGCAATTTTCTTCAAATCATCCAACAATTGAAATGTTTAAAAGCACATTTTAATCGTAATGAAACTTTATTTTTTTTTAACATGAGAGTTCGGTCTAACCTTCAATAAACAAACGCTAAAAAACGTGGCTTTCAGAAGTTATAACATTCTTTTAAGACGTCGATTTAATAGATAAAGGATAGTAACTAATAAAAGACACTTTTCGGACGGTACATTATTATACTTCATTTTAAACGTTTTTACAAATCATGTTGAAAAATGAAACGCTCGTTAATTACCGAATACAAATAAATATACAAAATAAAAGAAAAACAGCATAATCGAACGTACTTTACTAAAATAAAACAATAGAAACTCATAATTAACAACTTATTGCATCCTCCATACAATGTAATTTAAATTTCAAAACGACCGGAAAAAATAAAGATTCTCCATTTATTAAATTGCCCTCAGCAATGAAAAATCGCTGGTATGAATTCGAAATAAAAAAGCCGTCGAACGAAACTGCATCGTGTTCGACATAAATCGCTTCATTTACGTGCTGTACAAATTATCCCATAATTTCCATAACATTGTAAGCAAAAAACGATCAGCAGAGTTAAACCTCCACATTAAGATCGAATTAAGATCGAATCTCCATTAAAAAAAAGGATGGTACAAAAAAGCTCACCAATTTTTCCCTATGAAAAGAGAATCGGAGGAAGTGGAAGGTTGGATTTTTTTCAGGATCAAGAACGGAAATAATTGCAGTCGACTCGTCGCATTCGAGTTTTGTTTTCCTTTGTGTATAAAATTCCCATGTGCTATGGGCGAGAACGCATAGGCGAGTAAGATAACGGTAAGTACGACCGCTCTTAACCGAGGTCCTATATAGAAAACCGGTTGCTGGTATACACAAACACAAAAGTAACATCTAGATACTGGTTTGTGTGTATGCAGTTACATGTTACCAACTGGCGGCCTATTGCCTCCTCAAGACCCGCAGCCTACAATTTCAGTGTCTTTTTTTTAATTCTTCTCCGTTTGTCCCGGAGAGAAACTTTTAATTGAAAGTTAAAACTGGATACAGGGACGAAGTTAGTCCGCGGGGCCTTTAACACCGTCGTTCCCATAGTCCAGTAGGCCCCCGAGGGGCCATACGGTTCCGCTATCTTAGTATACAAGCGGTGATTGGACTTGTCGAAAAAAGACGACTAAAATACGTCCCTTTTTCATCCCGAACCTGCGCAATACGTTAAATAATTAATTCGCGAGATACCAGAACAATTAGTGCCTATCTGATTACAATCGTAGATGTACTTATTTGTAAACTTCGTACTTAAGCGTCTCCAATTTATCACCTGGTAATTCTAATTTTTAATGAGTGGTTGGAATAAACTTAACATAAACACGCGTGTAATGTGTAGTCGATTTTACAGAATGGATCGTAATTAATATTTTTAGGTGTAATGGAACAGAAAATTATTTATTGGCTACTTCCTAATTTCATACGTTACTGAAGCGATAAACGGGAGATAATATCGCAACCGATTAATTGGTATTTGATTATTGTAAGTAATTGCAATTAGTTAATAGTAAATTAACGTTTTAAGTATTTAAAACTTTCAGTAATAAATAATATATACATAAATTTCTGTATTAATTGGATTTCTGTTGCAAATTTTTCAACATCAATGTTTTTCTTCGAAAATATTTGTGAAATAATTGATGTTTTTATGTATATATATTAATTACATTTTAGGTCAATATGTCAAAACTTGTTTTAATAGTTTTAATTTAAACAATTTTAATAAATTTATGATGGTTCAGATTCTGACCAATTTAAAATTTGAATTTTTTAACTCTATAAGTATACATTTTCAAAATTACTTTAAAATAACATAAAATGTATCGAATAACGTCGCGATTTTTCAAGAGTTTTAACTGATGCGTTTTTTAAATAAACATTTTAGTGCATATCATGCTAGATATACTAACGCCATATATTTTTCAATGTGATTTGTAACAAAAGAACGTTTCCGAAAATTAGTGTCGTTTAAAAACGTTTAAAATGAAGTATAATAATGTATCGTCCGAAAAGTGTCTTTTATTAGTTACTTTATCTATTAAAACGACGTCTTAAAAGAATGTATAATTTCTAAAAGCCACGTTTTTTAGCGTTTGTTTATTGAAGGTTAGACGAAACTCTCCTGTTAAAAAAAAAGAAAGTTTCATTACGATTAAAATGTGCGTTTAATCATTTCAATTGTTAGATGATTTGAAGAAAATTGCTTTTAGTTGAAAGAATTAGGCAAAGGAATTTTGGATTTAGCTCCACAGTTTCGTTGTTTTCATTTATGTACACACATTTCCCTTTGAATTATGCTTGATTTACTAACGTCATTTTTTTTGTATTATGCTTTGTTCAATTCGTTTGATGTATTTTTAAATGTTCGCAAGAGAAAATTGAAAATTATAATCAAAAGCTGATGATATAAACTTTAAGTTACCTCTTCGTGATTAAGTTTACTACATTTTTGTATTCATTCAATTTTTAACACGATAATATATTTTTTTAAATCTGCTGTTTTCAGGAAACTGATATAAAAAACGTTTCAGGACTAGTTTCAGCTTTTTTATCATCCATTAGCTGACGTTTTTTTAAATTTTTCGAAGCATTTTTTACTTTATTTTGATGATTTTAACTTTTTTTGCGAAACAACCATGGATATATAGTTGCATTCAAAATATGCTTAAATTTAGGATTACCTTTACTATTTTGGTTTGTCTTTACTATTCACTTTTTTTTTGGTAAATTATTTTTAAAACAGTGTAAAAAAAATTGTTTTCAAAATTAACAAAGAAACGTAAGAAATAAGATGTTTTGTTCAATTCGTTCGACGGTTTTTTAAATGATTACAAGACAAAATTGAAAATTTTAATCGAAAGCTGATGATTTTAGCCTTAATTTACCTCTCCTTGATTATGTTATATTATGTTTACTACATTTTTATATTCATTAGATTTTCAACAAGATGTTTTTTTAAAACCTGCTCTTTCTCTGAAAATTGATATAAAAATGTTTAAGAACCTTTTTCAGTTTTGTTATCATCTATTATCTAAAGTTTTTTTAAATTTGTCAAAGCATTTTTTACCTTCTTTTGATAATCTTAGCAGTTTTTGCGAAACAACTATTCGTGAATATAAAGTTGCATTTAAAATATGCTCAAGTTTAAGATCATCTTTATTATTTTGGTTGCTCTTTACCATTCAGTTGTTTCCAGTAAATTATTTTTAAAACGGGGGGAAAAATTGTTTCCAAAATTAAAAAAGAAACGTTAACGAATAGATAATAAAAAAATTTGTTGTTCTTTAAATTTTGTTTATATCGTGTCAGTTTCTCGAGATACAGCAAATGTTTTAAAAATCACGTTATTTTGAAGAAAATTGAATGAGGGTTTTTAAAAATACAGTACACTGAATGCCGAAGAGGTAAATAAAGCTGAAATGATCTGCTTGATCGATTACACTTTGCAATTATCTCCTGCGATTATTTTTAAAAAATAGGAGCGAAGTGAACAAATATATAATACGAAAAAAACGGTTTTAGTAAATCGAGTGTAGTTCAAAGACAAATGTAAATGCGGAAACGTAACAGAGAAGCTAAAAGACTCCTCTTTAATTTGTGTTTTTTATATTTTCTTTACGATAATTCCGCGATTAGATATAAAATTTTTAATTTAGCAAAAATTACACAGGTATGCCACACATTTTGACAGGTATTGTAGGTTAGAATATTAAAAAATCTTCATCTTTTAACTGGTAAAAGGTGGATGTCCCTCTACGTAAAAGACTTTATGCGATATAAGAATTCTTATTCTGCACTCAAAAAAAGTTTGTTAAAATCATACAAAATTTGTTTATATCAGATAAATTATTACATGGTATAGTGTTAAAAAGCTATGTTTTTCATTTAAACAAATTATTTGGTTAATTATCTTTGTTTGAAATAAATAAATATGCAGCATAATTCTAAGAAACTATTTTTTTAATTTAGAATAATTATATATTTCGGGCAATTAATAAAATTGTTTATTGAACTACGTCAATTGTATTTATTCCTTACGTCCTCGAGACACAAGAACAAAATTTTGGTGGGTCCCAAAATTCAAATTATAATTTGCATTAAAAAACATAAATTTCCCGTTATTCCGACAATTCATAGATTAAAAAAACTCAAAATTCGATAGCATTGATGCAGTTTTCAAACTTTTCGAAATATACTAAAATATAAAATAATGATAAAACAAACCAAAATGCATTAAAAAGAATAGGCTTAAATTCATTTTCTCAGTCTCTATACGTCTGTTGAGTACATTCTAACCCAAAAATACTCTAAAATTATTGGAATTTCTTAAAGGAACGTTTTTATATGCATTTATTAATTATAATCCAGGTTAATAGCTCTATTGATAAATTACATTTATTTAATTAGTTTTAATTTAAGCCATATTTTAAACGATTTTATTCACTATTTTCTGAAATGAATGTTAAGAATTGAATTCCGAAAAATAATGTAGATTTTGTGCTATAAATTTATAAGATATACAGATTTTGAATAATTTCGATATAAAATTTGATTTATCTATTTTCTAAATCAATGATAAAATTGTCAAAATTATGTTCAAATAACATAAATATTTTCAATAACGTCACAATTTTTTTAGAGTAAAAAAACCCATACATTTTTTAAATTATTGTTTTAATGCCAATAATCGTTTAAAAATATTTATCAAAGACGTTTGCTACAATTTGTTTTATTTTAATAACATTTTGAACTTTTTCTACTAAGAAAATTCATTGGATAATTACAAAAATGAAATGGGAGTAATGAACATTCAAATTTGTGAGTATTTTTAAAGCCGGAAGGGAAATCCTTTTCCAAATTGTATAAAACGTGAAAAAATTCTAAACGAAAATAGCCGAAAATAAGTGGCAACATTCGCCTTTTGAAGGGCTGACCAATTATGACCGTTTTTACTAAGAGTTTTTGTAATAGTGATTCAGGAAGTATTCGCCCAACTAAGAAATGAAATAAATAAATAAAATGTTATTATATAATACGAGCAAATACGTGCCTCCATTTTCATTTTTGAAAATTTATCTACTATAGATTATCAGTCATTTTGAAGAACTAATTGTTACGAATTTTTTTAAATGTGACAAAAATGGTACAACAATTTTTTGTATATTTTGAAACGTAAATCTATTTTTTCTTGTTATTTTACGACCATTTTCAGTTTATTAATTATTTCGGCTTCTTTCATTGTTATCATAACACGATGCAAGCGAAACAGAATTGAAAATGAAAAGTTTGACGAATTACTGATTCTGATATTCAAAGAATACAAAAATAAAAAATTTATGAAAATCTTCGAGTATAAAATGTGATTGTTAGTAATTATATCTTAAACATAATTTTATTTTCGTATGTATTAACGAACTACTCTTAAGGCTAAACATGTTTTAAACCTTTGAATCATGGAAATGACACCTAAGTGTGAAAAATTTTGAAAAATTGTCGATGGTCATTTGCCCTTTAACATTCTAAGGTGATCTAAATTAAAATTGGTAAAAGCATAAAAAATATTAATTTTTAAACTAAAATGTTTAAAGCAAAACTGAAATCTATAAGATATTATTCTTTCATGACGTAAATTATTAACGAGGTTTGACAATATTAACATTGATTTCCCATAAACAGCATCAATTTCTGATTATTTTGACGTCTTTTGTCTAGTTTCAGGAAGTTGAACGATCACGTACCAAACTTTCTCCTATGAATTAAAGTGTTGAATGTAATTGAGATTATGAGTTCAGTGGTTTAAATTAAATTATTAATGAACGACAATGAAGCAGGATCAAAATGGTTTTGTTACGGTTGCTAAACATTTATTATCCTAACAATCCGGGTTGTTAATATAAAACTAATCATATGGTATATCATTGGAACGAAAAATTGTTTTACATTCTAAATTTCTTAGAGTGAATTTTTAACCAAGTTTGATTTATTAAAAAATTGAATTATTGCTATTGTTATCAACATTTTTTATTTTTCGAGACACATTTTTAAAAAGTACCAAAAATGCAACAAAATAAGCTTAGACGCGACTGAAAAGCTTGAAAATTGAGAAAATTTCTAGCCTTTGAATAAACAATTTCCAAAAATGTTTTGTTGACAGAATCTTCAGTAATTCGTAAAGCACCAAAAAATTGTTTATGAAAATTAAAAAAAAAACACTTTTTTTATATTTCCAATAGAATTCAGTAGAGTCCCGGTATATTTATCGTGGGTTCCTAGCCTTCCCCTCCCGTCTC
This sequence comes from Trichopria drosophilae, assembly GCA_030407085.1. NCBI lineage: Eukaryota > Metazoa > Arthropoda > Insecta > Hymenoptera > Diapriidae > Trichopria > Trichopria drosophilae. The sequence continues at coordinate 18,920,265 of CM059584.1, read as the reverse complement.
GTCATATTTACCAAAAGAAGGGGAGCGCCGCTTCTCCCACTCTCATCAGTCGCGTTATGTTCGTGACGTCACAGCAGGCCCTTCCTACGGCCTCAGCTCGCACGGTGGGGGGAAAAGAGAGCGGCGACAGGCAAATATAACGAGATGGAACCGATCAAATGTGCCGGAAAGTAAATATAGCGAGACGCAATTATCCAGGGATTCTACTGTAATATATTTCACCATGGAGTTAATTCTTAATTGCCATCAGCATGATTCGGCTTATTGACTTCTAGCATAAAATGAGATTTTATGGATAAAAACTGGCTGTACTTAGTTAATCAATTGTAAAGATAAATTAAGAATAATTTCAAAATTATTACAAAATAATTTTGAACTTAATAATTCGCTAATAATCTCAAAAGAATGAACTCGACGAATCTCGTTTGGAGTAACTTGGAATTCTCGGTATCAAATTTAAGGTTTCCCGTTTATTGCACACGGTTTCCGGCTTATCGCTGCGCGGTATACAACGTTTTACTACGGAGTAATAAGCTACACACTAGAGAACGCTTTGATAACCCGGAAATCTGGAAAGTAAATTCATTATCGTATAATTTGTTCCTTGCAATTAACGTTGTTGTTGACTCTATTTATCAAATAATTATCAATAGTATTATTATCGTAGTTAACTTTGCATGGAGGTTTTTAAACCGTTTATTTTAATGTTTACAATTGACATTGAAAGGTTAAGTACTTTATTAGTCCATAAAAAAGCAACAAACTTAATCAACCTTTGTATGAGACTAGTTTCAATACGCAGTGTATTAATGTCAGTTACCTAACCAGTTGGGTTCATAAATTGTATTAGAAAAAAATCGTATTACCAGTTTCATTAATTTTAAAAGTCAAGGAACTTGTATGATCAATATAAGTGATCTTTCTAGAGTCTTTGAACGTGAGAAGTTTAGACGTTGCATGTTAAAAATAATGCAAGTTATGTTCTAATCGATTATTCCTTACAGGATATACATTGACTTTTTGATTTCTTTTTTGAAAGTGGTATGAAAAAGAGACTATATTAAATAGTAATGTTCGAAATGCTTTCATATTTTTCCAGAACTCAAAAATCAACATGGTATTAACGTATTGTAGAATTAAGTCGATAAAGAATATTAGGAAATTTTTTCTTAATTTATTTATTCGAACGACATTTAGTTTACTGAAAAGATTGTTAGTAATATTGAAAACTTTTATCTGCTCAGAACGCCTGAAAATATCTTCAGCTGCATTTTTCTCGGTTGTAGTAATTGCAATAATGTTTTTAAAATAAGGAAAGTTTAGTTTCAAGAATTAAATTTTGGAAACATTTTCTCTAAATTTCTTGCTGTGAAAATTTACTCTTTATAGAGTGAAAATGTGTCCACTCCACTTAATAAGCGAATTCTTATTCTTAAAGGGTGAAAACTTACCCTAAATGCAGTGAAATGTCACTCTGCATAGAAGGGAAATTCACCATTAAGGTGGTTAGACCTCAGAATATCATATGTTGGGGAAAAATATTTAATAACGTTTCCAAGAATGTCATTTTCACTATTAATGATATTGATGAAGTGAAAAGGCGTTATAATTCTTGAAAAAATTGAAACCTGCAAAAATAATTTGTTATGCAACTTTCGTTGTTTATCCAAATTTTTTCAAACTCCACTGTTAAGAATTTTTTACAAATGAACGGATTTTAACGAATGACGGCTTATTTTTTCCCTTTTAAAAGATTCCCTTTAACTTTCCCGCATAATTATAATTTTTTAAAGATTCTTTGTCTGATCACCAAAATTACTCAGAATTCGTAAAAAGTAAAAGTTCATTCGTTACAAATCGTTTATTTTAAAAAAATTCTTAACAGCAGAGAAGACAAAATTTGAATCAATAACAAAAGTGGCCTAACAAATTATTTTTGCACATTTCAATCTTTTCAAGAAGATAATACTTTTGCTTTTCAACAATATTATTAATAATGATAATTAAATTCTTGGAAACATCATTAAATATTTTACGTCAACATACATTATCCCTGGGTCTAACCACTTTAAAGAATAAGAGAATTCACGTGTTCACTAGAATGGCTCAATTTTCACTCCATAAAGAATGAATTATCACTCCAAGAACTTTAGGGTAACTCTTGAAAAGTTTTCCAGGGAATTTTCGAAAAATATAATGAAAAAAATCCTTTAAAGAGGTTTTATATTATTATACTCAGTTTAGTATTATACTCTGAAAAATTAGCTCTTAGAGAAGTCTTACTTACGACTTCTTAAAGTATTAATCACGAAAAGGAATTATGCCCGAGATCTTAAATTAATCTCAATTCGAATCGCTTTTTCATTGGTGAAGCGATCAAAAGTTACAGACGGTTTCTTATAAAAAACTAGGTGGCGTTCAAACTTAAAATCGAAATTGCATAACATTTACTGGACATAACTAATGGAATTTAGCTGAAATAAAAGACAGTATATACATAGGATTATTTTAATATGCTATTTTAACAAAGATACATGCTTTCTTCTATTTCTCCTGATTTCTTCTTAATTTTTCATATATTTTTAGTTTTTTTTATTGAATTTTCATGGAATTTAACTATTGTTATATATTGTCAATAAATGCAAGGAATTTGGACTTTTCCGTAGTACCGAAAGATGTCGCTGTGCAACCCAGATTTCGTAACCAAAAAACTTCAGTTTCAATGTCCCTTTCTAAATTTATGCCAGCGACTGTTGAAGATTTCTAAATATGAACCTAATATCTGGATGTTAAAAAGAATACAGTCCAAATCACCTATTTCATCTCACAGCGACATCTATGACGGCTGCAGCGACAGTTTCCCTAGTAATAATTTATTTCTTTAAACTTAAAAAAGCCTTTATATGTCAAATAAATATATTTTATTATAAACCAAAATACAGTCCAATTCTGTGTAGTAGCATGACTATCGTAAAATTGGCTAATAAGTATTATTATATTACAAATAAGTGATTTTTTTTATTTCTGAAAATTCTCGGTCAGTTCTAAATTGATGTCTTTGTTATTTTCTAGGAAAATGTCTATAGTAATTAGAATTGCCTTTACACACCGCGAATTTTGAAAATTTTATTCAGTCACCTTTAATTTACGCTTTTTAGTGAAGCTTCCTACCTAACAGGCGGACCACTTTAGAAATCCCCTAGGGGGTGTCCTAGAACAACAGTTTCCTAGAAAATGCCAAAGATATTAATTGAGAACTGACCGAGAATTTTCGAAAATAAGTGATTTTTATTTATTTCAGAAAATTCTAGGTAAGTTCTGTATTAATTTTCTTGGAATTTTCTAGGATAGCGTCTGTAGTAATTAAAATTGCCTTTGCAGAGCCCGAGTTTTGAAAAAATCGATCCAGTCTTTTTTTTTTAAGGGTTTTCAGTGAAAATTCCTACGTTATCGGTCGAGTACTTTGGACCTCCCTTAAGTGACGAAACTTTGTTGCGTGTGGTGAATCTGCATTACCTACAAGTATTTTATTCGATTTTCTCTAAAGATTGCTTGTGTACTTTAGGCAAAATCGGTTCCCAATTGGTCGAGAATTCGCAAGAACAATAATGTAATTAATCCCGACATTTCTTGAAACATAAATCAACGTTTTCTCGTTAAGAGTGACAATTGACTCCTTCAGTAGAGTGATTCAATTTTCACTGCATTAAAGTGTAAAGTCTCTTTCTAAGATATTAAATATTATATAAAATAATAAACTTTTAGTTCGCATAAAAAAGACGTAAAATTACCCTAATATAGAATTAGAAATTGAAAATATAGTTCGTTTCTGCTTAATTTGAATATTTTTGGTTACAAGTTGACATTTTTAACGGATCGGCTAGAACAGATCGTCAATCGATAAGGTAGTAAATCTATATTGAATAAAATAATTGAAAATAATTGAAGCGAATTATTAAATATTTGGGCTGCAATTCTAACTATTACCCATGATATCTTACAAAATTTCAGAGAAATTCGTCAAGAATCGAATGAGAAATCTCGGAAATAATAAAAAGTCAATTTCCGAAAATTCTCTGTAAATTCTGGATAAAATTCTTTGGTATTTATTGGAAGATCTTTTATAATGGTCAGAATTGTAGTTAAAGAGCCCGAAGTTTAAGAAACTGTTTCGGTTATTTTTAATTTATATTTTTACATGTAGTTTACTACCTTATCAGCCGAGGCCTTTAGAACCATCTTAAGGGGGTTCTAAAGTGCCCGATGGATAAGGTAGGAATTTTCACTAAAAAAAGTAAATCATAAATGAATGATTCGATTTTTCGAAATTCGGGCTATGTAAAGGCAATTTTAATTACTATAGATGGTATCCTAGAGAAAATGCCAAGGAAATTAATTGAGAACTGATCGAGAATTACTTATTTCCTAAAATTCTTGGTCAGTTTACAATTAATATCTTTGCTATTTTCTAGGAAACTGTTTATAGTGCTTAGAATTGTCCTTACAGAGTCCGAATTTTGAAAAATGTATTCAGTCAATTTTCATGAACATTTTTTAGTGAAATTTCCGACCTTATCCATAGGGCACTTTAGAACCCCTTTAATCCAAGTGCTAATAAAGTAGGAATTTACTTCAAAAACCATAAATTACAAATTAATTATTTAATTTTTTTAAATTCGGCTTCTGTAAACGTAATTTACTATATACGTTTCTCCTAAATAATACCAAAGACATTAATTGAAAATTGACTTCAAATTTTGGGAAAAAGGTAATTTTTAAAAATTCTAATAATTCTTTTCTTTACGGTCCTTAATATCTCGCTGTATCTTAAATTTCGATTTTTTAAATAATGACCATGAAAATTACATAGACAGCAATAAAAGAGTAAACATAGTTAGAACAATGGAAAGTTGTTAAATTATGACAAAGGCAATTTGGCCCGGTGGCACAGTTTGAACATTCCGATAGCTCGATTCGCTATTGTTGACATTGTTTACCGGAATTGGAGTTTCGAAACGAGGAGGAATCCTTTGTCTCGGTTTACTCTCGACGATTCTAGGGCTCTTGACAATTCTGCGAGGCTCCAAATGTCCCTCGGTGCATCCATAGACTCCGATGGTGATCTTAGCACGTGGTGCCAAGGGTTTGCAGTGACTCTCCTCGTTAGTTCGGTCGATCAATCGCCTCCGTTCGACCGGGTTCAGGTTTAATTGCTTGATTATCGCACGTATGTTCGAGGAAATGCTACTCTCTCGGTGGGACACTACCATCTTTACCTATTCTTTATGTTTTTTCAAAAAAAAAATATTAGTTTCAGTTCATGTGTAATTCGCTCTTACTTAATCGCTGGTACTTGAGCCAAGTACTCGGCAATTATTACGAGCCACGTATGGCAAGAAATTACGAAGCGTTTCCGGTCGAGTAGCTGACATTTTTCTGCTTTTTACATATTTCATGATGTTTATAATTGTATGAGACATTTTTCATGATATCAACTTTTTGAGACGAATATTTCACGTAGAAAATACTATCAGGAAAATACGACACAATCCAGGAACAAATTTCATACCTGATAACTGTTTCTTAAATTTAAACCAATTTGGCAATTAATCGCCCTTTTGTAACTCTTTCTTTTGCGACTTTATGAAAACATCCAATTCATTGTGATTTTGAGCTCAGATTTTGGAAATTCAATATGGTGAGTCCAAAATGTGGACCCCATCTCCAAAATTTCAAATTTCTCGAATGAAATTATATTTTTCTAAGTAAACTTATAAAGCGAAAGTATCTCTTGTGTGTTTTATATAAATAATTATGTTTCGCATAAAATTTCAATGAAAATAAGTAAGGTTAGGAATTCTTGTGAGATACTTTTTCTACAAAATATTCCTTAGCAAACAATTACATTTTCAGTTGTGAAATTTAGAAATCTAGAGAATATTTCATCGCCATAGATAAAAAGTGACTATGATTAAGCAAAATTTTAAGATTGCTTATTTTTCTCAATAGAAATCAATTTTTTACTAAAATTATTCAAAAAATATTTTTGAGAATGAAGACATTTTTTCGAATTACAAATTGGTTACTTTTTTAACATTTGACACTTAAAATAAAAGAATCAAGACATTCAAGAGATTTAAAATAAAAAAATCTTATCAAATGTTTTGAAAAATGGGTCGCAGGGTCGTAAAAACGATAGATTTATTTTAACTTGTACATTTATTAACATTTTATGTAAAATTTTTGAATATCAGTGGTTTAAAAAGTGACATCGTTTACATGGCATACATTGTGCAATGCAATCACCACTAAGTTGTCCCGTGGCACACATTTAAAAAGATTACTTTTTTACGACTTTTCGTTCGCGAACTAGAGCACACAAATCGCGTAATGCCCGCGTTATATACATTTAGCCCATTCTTTCCCTAAGAGCCGAATGGCACGAAATTTCTGAACACGTTCAAGCATTCGAATTTTAGTGCTGATTAAATCTTGATTTAATTCTATCGGGTAGAATTTAATGTTTACTATCTCTTTACTGCCAGTTCGATTAAAATCGTACAAAACATGGTTAAATTGGAGCAACCAGATTAGTAAGATGGATATAAAAATTATTTTTAATTATTACCGTTAACAGATTACGATTGAGAACAATTTATTGTTAGAGTATGCTATCAAATTTGTAAAAACTAGATTTTTATTATTTTCTATTACTACCGACTAGAATATTATAAAAATATAAGTTAGTCTAAACACAATAGTAAATGTTCAAATGAGAAATCTATGTAATGCCAAAAATAATACTGAAAAAAAAGATATCGCATATTTTAAGTTATTTGAAGTATTGCAATAGTACTTGTTATATCAAGGGCGTAAAATAAAGTTTTACGCCCGGAGATGGTCACACATCCCCGAGAGACGGCGAAGCAGAATATATGTCCCAAATTTTAAACTTTGAATGATGGGAACCTCTCTTTCAGCCATGCAATTTTCGAGGCGGGCGGAAAATCACATTTTACGCCCGTGAGGGCGAAATCAAGGTACGAAAAGTTTTGTTTTTCAATCCCTGTATAAGGAGGAAAAAGGCTGGTATCATTTTCACGCATCGTACCATAACGTAGCTCCCATGTTCACCTGGTGAACAAAAAAACCGAAGAATCTCGAGTGATTTTACCCGTAGACGACGTGCTCGTAGAAGAGGTTCTTGTCGTTTCTCAGGGTTTCGCGCCTGAACTTCTGCCCCGCCCTGATTTGCTATAACCTAGACTCTCCCTCGCGATCTTGATAGCTTCCCACGTGACCTTCGACCTCGGCTCCTGGCTTGTGGTACCACCAGGAAATCGTCGATCGATTACGCGCTTAAACCGCATCTTCTTTCTTCGTCTCTGGTTACGTCCTCTTTGACAATCTCGATTTTCTATACGACGAGAAAGTCCGGAATTCCGCTCTTGTACAAAGCATTCTTTGTCTATCCCTTCGGATGCCGGCACTTTTGACCTTTCGATAAAGTATTCTCTATACGATCATGCAAAATTCACTCTTTGGTACATTTCAAACCGATATTTTCGTATAAAATGGATGGATTTTTGCTTTAGTCTGGTGTTTGGAATGAACAAAATCATTTTTGAAATTTGAGTAAAAGTTTTGAGCAGGGACGTCAACTTCAGATCAGTTTCTCTAGGAAAAAGATTTTTGTTTTAAATTTTTAAAAGATTTTTGAGTGTGCTCCATCGATTCCCATTAAAAAAAGTGCAAAAAATTGATTAGTTACGTAAAATGTTTGCAAAATAAAATATAACTGGTATGATTTGTAGGTTTTTTTTTAATTTTTCGTGATTTTCTCCACTGTAAAGTATTATAATCAATGAAATGCAATAATATGGTAGTAAGATATTTATTAGAAGCAATGGACGATTCAAAATGGACCGTAACTAAACAAATTTGACACACAAAGAATACTTACAATTTTACAGCAAACTCACGTGGATCAATTACATGAAATGAACCGAGCGATGATTGCTGACTGTATTGATTCCACTATTTTGAATTTATAATTTCAGTGCGCCTAAAATTTGTCTGCCATTGATCCGCCATTTTGAATTTATCAACTAACAATTCTTCGTATATAACCAGTCAATACTTATGTCATCATTATAAAAATCAAAACATTCTATGATCTCTAATTCAAGGAACTAATAATTATAACTATTGAATAATAATTGACTAGTAATAATATACTATGTGAAAGAATATTTTAGATTTGATCTTAAAAGATGTAAATTTGTTGTTTTATTCGTCACTTAAGTGTTGTTACTAATATTTTGTGATCGATTCCACAAAAGGACATTTTTTTATGTTATATTTATCCTTTTGCAAAATGATAAAAAACTTCAGCAATTTTTTGTAAATATTTTCTTGGCTTTTGAATTCTTTTTATCCACAGCATTAGTATTGTCTGATTTCTCTTTCCTTGTTTATTAGAAATGTTTTGCGATGCAGTAAGGTCCATCACCTTACATGTTTCGAAGACATATAAAAGTCTTCAGCGTCCCATTACTTTTATTGACAATTATATTCATTATTCTTATAGCAGTGATTCCGCACTTTCTGAAAATTGACATTTAGCACATTTAATAGCTACGAGCTAAACTTAATTCACGATCTTTCCCCGAAACTAGTCGTTTACAATAGAAATTACGATAATCGAGTAACACTGAAAGTGTTGATAATTGTAAAGTACTGCTTTCTCGTACATCCAAGATGAGAAAGTGCGTAATCAATTCTTAATAAGAGTGGTACTTTAAATTGTCTGGAAACTGCGTGGACGAAATTAAGTAACGCCTCGTTTCAAGTTCCCATATTCGCATTTCGTTAAATTCGATCGGTCCGATACGAAATTCAATTTGATCCAGGAGAAAAACGGTATTTTGCAACACCAGAATTCCGCAACTTTCCGAGATATTAGAAAGTAACGAACTTCTGAGTCATCAGACTTTTCGCACTGTTTAGTTGATATTTTTCTTAACGCTTGATCTGGTCCTTCCTCAAATCTTTACTTCACTTTAACTAAAGTAATTTTTGTATTAAATCATAATGTATCCAATTGTTATTTAGAGAGATGTTATTTATATCAAAATGAATAACAAAATATTGGATATTAAAGTTTTTAAAGATACTTCTAAGGTAAGTAGGAAATGAAGTGTATAATTCTTTAATCGATTTTGTCGACGTTTGGATCTTCTTGTAAGGAATTTTCAGAAACTCAATTTTTGACCAAGAAAGGTTAATTAAAAGTTTCTAACATTCGAAAAAGGCAGACAAATTTATATGTCAAAAATGAATTTTTCGACATTTTCTATGTTAGAAGATATAAAAATTCCAGAAAATATACAAAAATCATCAGTATCTGAAGTGTAGCACACTCAGAAAAAAAAGTAGTTGAAATGACCATTTTTTTACTATGAATCATAGTGTGAAATGAGGACTAGGCATGGTAATAGTTAAAATGACTATTCTGAAATAGTAAAGTTTAACTATTGTTTCTTGATTCAAAATGCTACTTATCATAATAGACAAATAGACTCAACTATTTTGAAATAGTCATTTAAAAAAATTACTACCTTCACTGATAGAAATTGTATAAGTAAATTGCCATACAAAATATGGAAAGGAGTCAATATTTACGTTTTAAAAATATTTGTAAACTATATATACAGGGTGTCCCATTTTAAAAAAACCACCCGATTATTTCGAAAATTACGCGTTTTCGAAAAAAATATTTCAGACAAAAGTTTCAGGATTTTTCCCAGGCAATTCAATGTCTACCTTTATGTGACCTTGAATATGACCTTGATGCTCATATCAAGGTCAAATTCAATTTTTTTAATGGGAACCCCTATTTTTTATTGCTGATTTAGAAAGTGCAGTGAATTTTACGTTCAAATATGACCTTGACCGTGTCCTTGATCATGACCTTCAAGGTCATTTCAAGGTCAAAGTTGTTTTTTCAATGGAAAACCCTACTTTTTTATTGCTGATTTAGAAAGAGCAGGGTATTTTATATTCAAATATGACCTTGACCGTGTCCTTGATCCTGACCTTCAAGGTCATTTCAAGGTCAAAGTTGTTTTTTCAATGGGAACTTCTATTTTGTTTGCTGATTTAGAAAGAGCCGGAAGAAAATATTTCAGGCAAAACTTGCAGGGTTCGAAAGGGATCGATCAACGATGCCTCCTCTTTCAATCGGCAGTTAGTTATTTAAGTATTCCTTACATTAATTTAATTCTGATAATAAACGCCGCCAGCATCAGCGTTACCCGATACTCACCGCGAGGAGGTTGACTGGTCGGACTTTGAGTATCATTTTTTTTTTTTAGAGATGTCAGATCCTGAGACCTAGCTGGCCATTCAACAGGACCTCTCCGACCTATCCACCTATTAGGAAATCTTTCATTAAGGAAGTCCCTAACAATAAGAGCATAATGTGGTGCCGCGCCGTCCTGCTGTAACCACATTCTTGCTTTGGTACCAAGATCAACGTTTTCGAGCAAAAGTGGGAGTTCATTTCGCAGCAATTGTAAATATGCATGCCTATTTACGGTGCCTTCAAAAAAATATGGTCCAACTAAAAAACCGTTAACGATTCCACACCAAACAGTTAAACTCCAGCGGTGCTGATGGTCAACTTCTCTCATCCAATGTGGATTAACTGGGGACCAGTAATGCGAATTATGACGATTCAATGTGCCAGTACTTTCAAAAGTAGCCTCGTCACTGAAGAGAACATACTGGAAGAAATTTTCATCATTAATAATTTGTTGGGCTGACCATTGGCAAAATATCATTCTTCGTCGATAATCATCCGGAGACAAGGCTTGATTAAGAGTTATGTGATAAGGATGATAATGTGCGTTCCGTAAATATCTACTGGCAGTAGATCTTGGAATGCCCACGTTAAGCTCGAGTTCGCGTAAGCTGATATGGGGATTTAAATGTACCATAGCTAGTACTGCAATAAAGCGAAGATTATTCTCGTAATCATGTTCGATTGCTGCCATCCTTCTTCGAATACAATGTCCTTCCCGAAAACGCAGTTCAATACCGCGTATACTTTTGCTCGAAAATGTTCATCTTGTTATTAGAGCAAGAAAGTGGTTACAGCAGGACGGCGCAGCATCACACTATGCTCTTATTGTTAAGGGCTTCCTTAATGACAGATTTCCTATAAGGTGGATAGGTCGGAGAGGGTTTCCCATTGAAAAATCAACTTTGACCTTGAAATGACCTTAAGGGTCATGGTCAAGGTTATATTTGAACGAGAAATCCCCTGCTCTTTCTAAATCAGCAATAAAAAAGTAGGGGTTCCCATTGAAAAAACAACTATAACCTTGAAGGTCATGATCAAGGACACGGTCGAGGTCATATTTGAACGTAAAATACCCTGCTCTTTCTAAATCAGCAATAAAAAAGTAGGGTTTTCCATTGAAAAAACAACTCTGACCTTGAAATTACTTTGAAGGTCATGATCAAGGACACGGTCAAGGTCATATTTGAACGTAAAATTCACTGCACTTTCTAAATCAGTAATAAAAAATAGGGGTTCCCATTAAAAAAATTGAATTTGACCTTGATATGAGCATCAAGGTCATATTCAAGGTCACATAAAGGTAGCCATTGAATTGCCTGGGAAAAATCCTGAAATTTTTGTCTGAAACATTTTTTTCGAAAACGCGTAATTTTCGAAATAATCGGGTGGTTTTTTTAAAATGGGACACCCTGTATATTATAGCATATGAAAAGTCCACTTTTCTCCATTAGTTCTTTGTTTAAGATAAACAAGAAAACAAAGAGAAAAACAAAAAATCAATACTGCTCTAAATTTGTGAATGGCACACTCTAACCAGTTAAAAAATGTATTATGCAATGCCATTATACAAATTTCAATGTCGTGTAACTAATTACAGATACAGGTGTGTATATACGACATGGATTATGTATTATCATATCTTGACTCCCAACGGTCCTTCTTATGACCAAATGAAAATCCACTTCAATAACGGGAGCCACGGGCTCGAAGAAAAGAGCTGTGAACGCCGCGTCGCCACCTGGCGGCATCAAAACACATGGGGTGCGTCTTTTCTATGGATTTATAGTAAACACAAACTTTAACTATGAATAATAGTAAATATAAAGATTTACTACGAGACATAATATGAAATGAGGACTACACTAGATTACAGTTATTGTAACTATATTTGTCATATTTATTTGAATCATTCTACATAGTTGATTATTTTAACTATGAGCAGGTAGTTGGTGTAACAAAATTATAGTAAAATCGACTATGAAAGTTGTAAATTTAACTATTTTTCGTAGTAGGTTTAACTATATTTTTCCAACTATGCGATATAGTCAATTTAACTATGAATTTTGTTCTCAGTGCAATAAAAAAACGATTTTTATGTGGAAAACGATTTTAAAATTTCAAAAATATATCGGAAATATAATCAATAGAGACTAAATTTATATAGTATAAATAAATAGCTCTACTATGTATTAAGTTTACTATGTATAAAAATGGCAAAAATATAAAAACGTTAGTTTTCATATTTACCAAAAAACTCATAGGTTTCTGACTGCAGACTGCTGGAATGTTAAAAACCGACTAAAATTGAGGAAACGGCGCAGTTTTCTCGTACCTAATATCGAACAAACGGGCGATATCCGGAAAGTTTTATTGCACCAGCGATCAATCGATGGAAACGGCACGCTACTTATTAGGTGACTTATTTACAGTAAAGCGCAGCCGAACAAAAGCCCTTTGAGGATGCAAATCGGCTTGGCTCGTTAATCGTGAGTAATTAGTAAACGGTTGTTTCAAGTTATACCAATGCCGAACAATGAACGAAATTGATACTCGCGGGGTTTCATAACCGACTCGAGTGTTGCTGAGAAACTACGAAGTTAATTATTGTTAATTACGGACTCGCTCCTTTTCGGCTTTGGTGATATAGACGCTCTTCATTTATCTTTACTTTTTTTCCCGCAACGGGGCGCACGTAATTTGACGTTTAGCAAATTTGAGGTACGATGTAATTCCGTGCACGAAGCTACGTCACTTGTCTTCCCTGTTATTTGTACTCTCTTAATGAGAATTAGTACCAACTCGGTTCGAAATTAGCAAAAAAAATATTTCTGGCAGGAGAAAGTAGATAATTAAGTCGCTGAATTAGTTAAATGTGACTGATTCAAATTAGAATATAACTTTTGTAAACAAAATTCTGTTGTAAAAGTACTCCTGCACAGCCAAAACTAACATTGAAAAAATACAGGCAAGCTGAAAAATCAATTTAAAATTTTTCACAAAAATTACTGAAATTTTTCAATAAAGTGATGTTACCACAAGAATTTCTGTATTCTACTTCTTCGGATTATATTTTTAATCGTGTATAGGCCGAACCTTAAAAAGCCTAAAAAAGAAAACATCAAAAAGCGAGTATAATTATCGTTTTTTTGGGTGCGGGTCGAAAAACCGACAAAACAAAAAGCCGACACATAACCAAACAGACACACCGACAAGCGGACAGTCATTTTTTGAAGTGTCGGTTTTTTGAGCTATCGGCTTCTTGATTTATCGGTTTTTAGACCCGCATCCGCTTTTTCTTTTGACGAAATGAAAATCCGCTTGAAAATAGATTTGCAGTACGTACAAAACCGAATAAAAATCACACCTTAATTAAATAATTTATAAGTTTTACAACATAATAAGAATTTTGATAATAAGAAAAATCCAAACCTTATATGCCGTATTTCTGAGCAAAACATACTGAACTCTCCAAAAATGAATTAGTAATAAATTTAATTAATTAAGAGTGGATAATAAAGAGTAATAAAACTATTAATTCATTAGTTAAATCTAACAAATTTGTTTTGGTGATTGTATTGTACAAAATATAGAATTTAACTAATGGAAGTTGCTGTTCTTAACGAGAAAAAATGATTACTAATTCATTTGATGAAAAAATGTTTAAAACAAAATTGAAACACTTCGAATACAATGTGATTGTTTAACTATTCAACTATCAATTAAGTTGCAAAAAATTATTTAAAACGATAAGTTTTTTAATGAACTTAAAATATTAAAATTAAGCAATTAAACCCCTAAATTTAAATATCAAAATAGGGAAAACATCAAATTTATAATTCAACAGATTCCAAGTAGAACTGACAAACGTTTCAACAATTATTTAATCGGAGACGTATGCATAAGATTACCTTACTACACGGCATTTATGCATAATTTTCGAAATGTAATGTGTATGCATGTATTCACGTGTACTAAACTTCCTTGAATCGTAATCTCTTGTAAAGTTTGCGTGTATTCAAATGCCCTGAAACTTACGTAAATTTGAACCCTTGTAACTCTTGCAACTCGTATTGATTTTTAATTCACGGGTTTCGTGTGCAATCAAAGTGTTCATTCTGTACTGTCTTCAATAGTATATTTTCGTAATCGTGTTTGATGTTTTAATTTGCATATTCGTTCAAATTTTGTATGTGATGCATATTTTAAACTGTTTTTTGTGACATTTGACAGATTCATGGATTTTTATTCTTTATTCCAAAAATTAGTATTTCCACTATAATATTTTCTTCCAGTTTTATTAGTAAATATTTTTGATAATTAGTTTGTTATTATTGCAAGACATTTCTATTGGTTTTTACGTAATTTAAAAATGTTTTGGCAGTTATTCTACTATGAAGGTAAAAAACAAAACAAAACTAACCTATTTAATTTTGGAATACGTCATTACTCTAGAAAATACTCACGTCATTAAAAAATACTAAATACAGACACTTATGCAAAATATAAAGCTCATATCAAGTAAATGCCGTTCGTTGCATTAAGTAATGTGCAATTATAAAGAATACTTCTGCCTCTGGAATAATGAAGGAAATGGGTTGAAAACTGAATATAATAACGCGGGAATTTAGACATTTTCTCTGAATGAACGTGGTAAATAGTGTGTGAATCTAGAAGACCATTAGACATTCAAGACCTGGATAAACTGACATCTCGATATATTTATTAATAAGATATATGATAATAACAAATATCAGATACAAGAAGATGCATTTATCGTTCGGTTAGCGTCTCTATAACAATTTCATAGTAGAAACTTACATTTAGATATGCAATAAAACAAAAATTTATTGGGGATACCATCAAATTAAATTGTATAATAATAGGATTTTTTATATTTTATGAATTAATTATATCTTATGCAATTTTTCTATGAACATAACAAAATTTTCTTTCAAAATTTTCTTCTCAAAATATGAGAGATATTTATTCATATATCTCTCATATATAGAGACAAAGAAGAGGCAAAACGTAAAAACGTATCTTAAGAATTTACATTAGAGTGATTTACTAATTGAAATCAAATTTTATGAAATTCTGTCCATTTTTATTGGAGTCAGTTCATTTTCTAATCAAGTTAAATAGTTTAGAACCACATAGAGTGAAGTATTGTTAATCCATTGATATTACAATAGTAATAGTATCGTTGCAATGTTTCACAATAGCAAAACACAAAACAAAACAAGACCATTAGATTCTTCCATTTACTATTTCCTGATCATAAAAAAATATGCGGGCTACTCTCTAAATCTGAATTAGTTAAAAACTCCCAATAAGAAAATGAAAAGTAGATCGCCAAATGAACTAGTAATAATTTTTGCTAATAAAAGTTAAACCCTACTAATTTGTTACTAATCCTGTAAACTACTCAACTAAAAAAATCAATATCTACTTGTAGATTAGTAGAATTTTACTAATTAATTAGTATTTACTGACTATCGTCGGTAAAACACGTACTAATTGATGGTAACCCACTTTTCGCCGTTGATAAGTCGTTTTTTTATTAATTCAAGTTTAGAGAGCACAACGTCAAATCTGCCACAATTTTACAGTTAAATAGGCCCACAGGTATTAACATTGAATAAATGAAGTAAAAATAATTATTATATGGTCAATTGTTTGGTATACAATATTCTGAGTTATAAAATTCACTTATAATTAACAACTTTTCACTTAAATGTTATTATTTCTACCTTTTTTTATGATTCCATTGTCTAGTTATTGTACCATAAAATTCGTCAAAATATGTATAAAATAAAGTGACAAATGTTACGTACATGCTGTCCATTTAAAATGTATAATTTTGTCAATAATTGTACTAATAACTAACGTTTTTTATTTTTTTTTGTAGCAATATAACGGTGAAGCGATAGTATCTTACAATTTTCTACCGTTGAATTGATCAAAATTACTTGTTGAAAAACATAGAAAAATAAAGTGATATAGCTTACAATATTCAGGAATATTTAACACCAAAAAAAATAAATAACAATAAAATAAACCTGATTAAATGCTGGTCAATCATTATTTCTATTTAAATCGTCATATTTCCGGATATTTCTATGATATAAAAAAAAAATGTTAAAATCATGTTTAATAAATTTTGAAATAAGTTTATTAAAAATTATAGGCCGATTAGTGTTTAGGAATTTTAGTAAAATAAGTATAGACAAATATTATATACGTCATTCTGGAGAAAAATACGAGCAACAACAACAAATATACTGTACAAAATTACAAAAAATATACATAATTTGAAGCGAATAAAGAGTCAAATCATTAAGTTAGTTGCAAATGCTATTTTTTTACAGTCACAAGTAACAAAGATGACAGCTAATTCTAATAAGCAATATTGTTAATTATATTAACTAACCAATTAGTCATTCTGAATGACTTTGTTGCTTTAGTTAACTTTTTCATTAAAACAACTTTTTACTTACAAATAAGTGATAAAAATCTATAATATTTACATGGTTTAGTAGCTTTTTAACGTTGGATAAATAATGTTTTTCGAATAGAAAAAAACGACCAATTCATTTCTAACTTGAAGATATCATGATAATGTCATACAAGAAAATATTTACATTGAATAAATTTCAGAAATTATTTCATTGAAAAATATTGTTAAATTTTGTTACAAATGTGCATACACAACATTTATTTTGTTGTGTTTTTTGCGGTGACCGAAATTGTTGTGAAATTGCAATGTAATTTTTTTTTTACAAAATGATGCACAGTTAACGTTAGTAGTTTTGAAACTATTTTTTATCATAAAACATCAAAGGATTAAATATTACTAAATAAAAATTAAATACTGCATTGAATAAGTGACATGCTTAAAAATATCAGTTCAGCAGTTTTCGAGTAACTTTGGTCACTGATTTAAAAATTGCTGTGCTATAATTTGTTAAAAAGTTGATATTGTTATTTAATTAAATCCATGTACATTTTTGGTTTCAGATTAACCAATTTGTCACAATGTTAGTTACTACGTGTTAAAATAAAAACACACGAAATGCCAAAAATAAAAGGATTTGTAAAAAAACTATACGATATTTGCCATTCAAAAATTATTAAAGCTCTTTAAAAAAAGTACAGTATTTTGAATATTGAAAAGAAATGTCAAAATGATAACAGAACCAGGGATTAACGTCTTGAAACTTACGATTCTATCATTTATATGTCAAGAACATCTATACTAACTCTAATAGGTATATTTATCTTATATAGTCTAACAAGATTAAAAGGAAATAAAAGAAAAAAAACTAGCAAATCACGTATTTTTAATCGTCATTCACTAATTTCTAATTCACAATTCGACACTTTCCACGCGTTTCAAAATAATATCTTGATTATCACTGGACAAAGAGACATTGAAAAAATGATTAATGACAACAAAAGAACTAACTGAACGCCACAATTGTCCTGGACATTTAGTGAATGACTCGACGTTATATCTGAGGACCGGACAAGTTCAATTCATCGATAAAAGCAAATGGTACAGAGAATCAACGAACAGAGTGAAGCCATATCTTCTATTAGGTCTATTGTTCCCCTGATAATTATGTACGATAACGGTAATAGAAATAATAATAAAATTAATAGTAATAATATAAATAAGTTAAAGTAGATGACATGAAAGAGAACAATTACGGTATAGTACAACGAGTTTATCCGATAAATCCGTCGAATAGACAGAATTTCAACAAGATTATCTAGACCATTGATTCCCTACTTATTAGTTTTAGTAACATAACTTAATTAACCTAGTCAAAATTTTATTTCTTCAAAATTGTTAGACGTAAAATTAAATGTAAAAATTATTTAATACATTTTTCAGAAAAAAAAATCAACACACAAAAGTGATTTCAAGTCACTATAATACGAGAAATTCGTTACCCCAGAGGGGATTTCAAAATCAAAATTCAAGATACGTCAAATAATGAACAAGTTCTGAGAAGTATCGCAGTTAAAGCAAGGGAAAGGTCTTGAAAAGTCGTTAGAAGTATTTAAAATCTTAAGAAATCCTCAGAAGCTTCACTGAGAGTGCACATATTATGCATGCGAATTCTTGAAAGCCTGAGAAAGTCGAGGGCATGCCTGAAAAATTGCAAATCGATAACCTCTAGAAAGTATCGAATGAATTGTTCATATTTTTTATTTTTTATTGTCAATTTTAAAGATTTCCATGATGTAATGAAATCAAATTTATTTGACTGTCATTCAGAGCAAATAGATGAATTTCATATAATTTGTATACATTTTTCGTTTTCAGTTGTTAAAAAAAACTTGTTATTTTTGTCCAGATTTATTACAAATAAAAGTTTTGACTTAAAACTAATTCTAACAAAAAAATCGGTATAATATCGATTTGTATGTACCGGTTCAATCTCAGACGTGAACAGCATGTGTGCTGTTTATATGGACATAAACGTGTATGTGAGTATAAGCCGTTACTAGGTGTTTGCTACAAGGTGGCAAATGACACGTTAGAAAATCAACGCAAGATTATCGGCGCCATTATCACGCTCGCCATTGCTTGACTGACATATTCGTTATTTTAAAACCTTTGCAAGTTAGCAGTTCTCACACTCTGTAGGCTCGTGGCCATTTCCGTTACAGGTGTACAAAAATCAGCCGTTCAAAACGAGTATTTTGTGAACGATTTCGATATATTCAACAGAAATAATCGAAAGTATTTGCATTGAGTTAAACAAAAAATGAATTTAGTATATTGAAATTATTGTTCTATATATTTATTTATTGTATTTTGAACAAGGACTATATTATATTGTACCTACATAAAAATTTTGTATTTTGGACACTCTACAAAAAAAAGGGCATAAAAATATTCTGTAACAAAAATCGGCTGAAAACAGGACCTGAAAGATAAAGGCTTCTGGGTCGATTGATAATATATGGAACATAAAGGACTTTTTGGAAATGGACTTTTGTAACAATTTTTCTCCTACTAATTTACCAACCAATAATTTTTTAAAGTGTTAATGTCGTAATAGACAAGTTATTTGCCTACATTTTTGTAATGACTAAAGTACCTAAAGTTGAAACCCAAAATAATTTTGGGTGCACCTGAAAAACCCGACAAATCAAACCATGCATTTCAAAAACAAGTCTGTTTTTTGATTTGTCGGGGTTTTGAGGTGCGTCCTTATTTGCCTGGTTTTTGAATGTCGAGTTTTTGGAGGATCTGTTTTATGATTTGTCGGGGTTTTGAGGTGCACCCACTAACACTTACATCGTAAAGGAATCAATTTTGTTTCTAGGGGAGTCTGTTTGGAGTTCTTTGGAGTAAATAATCTACTCCTAATTAGGGTAATATTAATGATTAACTTCATGGGGTTCCTCGAGTACTCCAAAGTTAAAAAAAAAAAAATTTTTCGCGATTAAAGTCTTTACAAATTTTATTTGAATCATTTTGCAGCGATACGAAATTCACAAGCGAAATTTAAAAAAGACGTTAGCTCCTACTGGTTCTAGAACACACAAATAAAAAAGAATGTGTGAAATTTTGTCAACTGCAACTTTCTTAATGTTTTTATTTTTGATAAAATTGATACTTTTTAAGTTATTGTTGTTTTTTTTTTTAAACTTTTTGTTCGCAAATTTTTAGAGCTGTTACTATTATTTCTTACAAAAATTGTTAAATTTATTCCCTTTTCACTGGGCCATTTATGAATTATGAGCCATCAGTAAGATAATTCGTTTTTTACACATTTTTTTATGCTTGTCAAAAAACCGACAATCGAAAATCGCATCCACAATTTTGGTCAAATAATTGATTGTCTGCTTGTCGATTTCTCTATTTTTAAGGTTCGTCTATCGGTTTTTTGATCATTTGAATGTTTAATTTTTTGTTTTTTTTTACCCTTTTTTTAAAGTCAATTTTCATGAATTTTTATTAATGCATTTTATTTTTGTATTAGTTTTCATCATTCGCCATAGCTGTATTTTCTTTATAAATTTATTTCTTCTTGCAATTTGAAAATTTAGCTTTAAAAATAAACAAAAGAAAATATCACCCAATTTTCTGAAAATGTCATTTCATAGTTAATTTAATATGATACTTCACTACTAAAGATTTAAATTTTCTGCGATAATGTAGTTTTGACACACGAGTTGCTGAGCGCAGTGATTAATGGTTGATTGTATAGTTACGTCTTGGATACTTGGCTCTTAGGCAAAACATAACAATATATTATTCATAATGTACGAAAGAAATACAAAAGCTTCCAAAGTAGCACGAATCACAAGCGGTACATTTGTCTCTAATCGCTGAATGTGCACTATAAATTATGTTTGTCTACTAAGGAAAATAAATCTACATGACTTTCCACTTTGACGTGATATAAAATGTAATTGAAAATTACTTAAAAATTTACATTTTTTATAATTTTATCGAGTTGTTCGATAGTTTATAATTAAAAAAATTAACGAATTCTAAAAAACGGACGATTTGCCATCTAAATTTAGTGAAAAACTGCTGTCAAGTGAAAAGAGTTTACTGTTGCATCAGTTAGTAATTTTATACCAGCAAATAGTAAAATACTACTAATTTATTAATGAAAATCTAATAAACACATCAATGTATCTTGTATTGAAATATAAAAGATGACAAATTTGTAAGAAAATAAAAGACAAACATAACAAACATTAAGAGAAATTAGAACAAATAAATCATTGTGGTAACTTATATTAACTTGCAAAGATCAAGATCAACATCATCAATTTTACGGCATTATTTAAAGAACACAATTTTTGTAAAGAATTTAATATTTTTTACTTTTTGTATAAAATGTTACACGTAATAATTTTCAAAAACTTGCAGCACCTCGTCATGTAGCGATTTGGCAAGGTCGAGAAGATCAGTGCAGGGAAACGCAGCAAGTAATTCCTGCGGAAATTGCGGAAATTGCTGAAATCCAAATTGCAAAATAACCTCACCCTCCTTTTTTTATCAATTCTTGGCAATGATACATTCAAACATTTTTCTTTGCCTCTCTTATTCTCGAAAATACATTTCCTGATTTAATTGCCACGAGTGATCAAGATTCTCGAGGGAATTTCAATTGTAAGATTCATTAATATTTCTTCTTGACTAATACCGGAATTAGTCGATTGGCTAATTGCGATTCAGCGATCGTAGGCCGAGCTTTAAATGAAGAAACGACAATTCGGTGATAATGAACGCGTGCGACCAATTCAATGGATTGCGGTGCGTTTAGGTTATGGTCAGCAATGGATTTCTTGCTATTACTGCAATGCAGTTCAGGAAAATCGTTACTTTTTCTATGAGTGATTGTACCTGGTGTATGAATTTTTTGTACCGTGTTGAACGTTCGTTTCCGTTATTACAATAAATCATTCCTTACACGGAGAAAAATTCCCTTGCAAATTGCACGATGACAGGTATTTCTAGGGCGGTCTTTATTAAAGAAAAATGAGCCGTTATTATGTTTTGTAAATTTCATATAGTTTTTTTGATTGTGACTTATTGTAGCAGAAAACTTATTAAACCGATAAAAAATTGCCGTCTTTCTTACAGCACTTGATATGTCAAATAAAAATTGACTTGTTTCAATTTTTCTTGCGGGGAGAAATTGTTTTACATTTTTAGATTGTAAAATTAATAAGTATTGCATTATATACGTAGATTGCTCAGTCTAATGGGATAGAAATATTTAAATTTTTAACTACACTAAATCCCATGGATTAAATCATGCACATCAACCGTAATTAAAAAACATAATTACTTCAAAGGGCTTGAAAGATTTAGATAGCAGATTGACTCAGAGGTAAACCGATCAATTTTTACTCCATTGGATTAAAATATCCACCAACATTTTAATGTGTACATTTCTCTGCGTGACCGTTACATCAACAGAGGCTCAATATAACAGAATTATTTTTAAACAAAATTTAACAAATGAATCACTCCATACTTCGAAATGTACAGAAAAAATGGCACATTATGAATTAGTCAATTTTTGACTACGAGTAAGAAAACGAGTGAAGACTATGTACAATTAGTTAGCATAATTTCTATGAACAAAACATTAATATTTCTTCGATGTTTTGTAGATTTATTAGTTTTATGAAAAGACTTATGTTAATGTGATTTTATTGCCGTAAAAAGGACGTTAAATTGCACAATAACGACCATGCCAAAGGAGGGTTATAACTGGCAGATGGTTTACAGAATGACCAACACAAAACTGAAAAAGAAATTGTATAGCACGCTACGGAATATACACATATGACGTAATTTATTTCAATAAAGAAAGCAACTTAAACGAATAATAGTTTAGAAGCCTTGTAATTAAGAAAAAATTAGGGAAAATGTATTCCATAACTTTGTACGACTTTTGATCAAGACAATTCAAATAATCGAAGAAATAAGACGTATAAACACTTTTTGATTTTTGCTTAAAAATCTACAAAATAATATATTATTTTGAGGTTAGAAAGATATTTTTAAAACCTTTGAATGTTTTCCCTTTTCATTTTCATGCAAAATAAATTTATTGGAAAGGGAAAGTTGTAATCAATTTTTTTGCGTTATTATGTTATGTTTATTATTTTCTTATTTGATGTGGTACAAAATTTGTTTATTTTAGTTTTGAAAGCAAAATTGACCTGATGATAATCCTTTCTTTACTGATTTTAGCAAATTGATTTGGAGTTTAGGATTTAAAAAATTGTTATACAATTTTCAATATGAAAACACATTATTAATATTATTATTATTAAAGGTGAAATCCAAAATAATAATCTAACAGAACTAGCGTTTACTTGTCATTTTATGAATTTTGCATTTCATTAAACAGTTAAACAATTTACACGGTACATATTTTATGACTAATTGTTAAGACTTACGTTTTGAATGTTATAATTTTTAAGAAATAATTTGGATGTTCACCAGTTGAGAATGAACTATGTCTTCATGTCTTTAACACTGTCCTAATATTTTGAAGGAAACTCATGAATTTCATAGGATGGAATATACATTAAAAGCATTTAACTTTCCTACAAGTTTGATCAATACCGGCATTAACGTAAACGAATGAAATAAAGCACCGAAAATCACCTCCACTTTATATACCAAACTTCTGATAACTTCCATCAAACACGCAACTCACTATTTATCTACTTGAAAAACATAAAATGTAAAACAAAATTTAAGAAAGTTTGAAAATTAGTAAAAATGTTATCCCTTCATTAGATTATTTTAAAGCATTTTTAGTAAAGTCTTTACCAAATTCAAAAACGTTGGTAATTATAATTAACAAGTGGTACACAAAAAGAGATTTTATTAAGTTGTTTCATAACGTTGATGTAATAATATCCTAACAGCTTAAATATCTTGTACAAAAATGTTAATAGGTAAGCTTTAGCAAAACTATTTCCGTACTAGGACATTTTAACGAATTTTTTACTCCCGATTACGAAAATTGTATTCCAGTAGAACATTTTTTGTCACACTCGTATTTTTCGCAATAAATTTTAGAAACTGGAAAAAAAATGTTTTTACTGTTTGATTCAAAACTGCGGCTTCAGTTCATGAACCCGTCAATATTTATCATCAAATTTGTTATTAGCAAGTAGAATTACATTAAAACAATACCTAAGAATTCAAAGTTTTGTAGCGGTTTACCGAAATTTCGAAAGAAGGGTTCTGAAGGAATACACGACATAATATCCAACGACAAATTGACATATTGACAAATTGACAAATTGACATAAAATATCCGAGAATGTCTGAATAAACAACTGATGTCGATTCTAAGAAAAATATCTAGATCTAACCTAACCTAACCACTAACCTAATCTAAACTAATCTAACATAAACTAACCTAACTTAACGTAACGTACCGTAACCTAACCTAACCTAACCTAACCTAACGGTTGACACCAATTTCCGTACCAACTAATCTATACTAACCTAACCTATCCTAGATTAACTGAAACTAAACTGACGTCACCTAAACTAAGTAACCTTTATTTATTTTGTCTGCTTTCCAGGTCTTTTATTTCCCAGGTCTACAATCACAATTTCATTGGTTCAATAATTTAGTATATGACATTATGTATTGTTCTGAATTTTACATTATGTACTGTATATACACTTCAGATTGTACATTAGCTGTGGGTTGAAAAATCCACAAATCAAAAAGCCGACAGGTCAAAAAACTAACAGTAAACAAACTGACAATGAAATAGACACTTTAAAAAGTCACTGTCCGTTTGTCGATGTGTCTATTTTTTTAATGTCGGCATTTTTATCTGTCGGTTTCTTTTTATTTGTCGGATTTTAGACCCGCATCATAGATATGAAACTTTTGTCTTTTATACAGTTTCGAAAAGGATGAGAAAAAGTCGTAAGAAATTTTTAAAACCAAAATAACATTGAATGAATCTTTAATAAAATAATATTTCCATTATTTAATCATTCTAATTCCGGAACCTTTATAATATGCAGAATAGAGTAGAATTCAGTAACATCGAAAATATACTGTTCAAAAAATATTCTGTAGACAAATCGCTTTATAGACTCTACAGAATTCCTGTCACGTTCGAATGTCAAGGACCCCCGTACGCATCAAGAATAATACAAGTGCAGAAATACGTAATCCAAGAACTACTTGAACACAAAAAATTATCGATTTCCTCTTTCTTTTACTCTCATGACATTTTTAGTGGTAATTTAATTTCACAAACACAATTTTTTTTTGACAAAATCTAAAACGTAATAAAAAATTATATTTTGGCAGTTGCAGTATGATTGGCATTTGGTAAAATATAATTTACAGTGGTAGATACAGTTGGTGTATGGGGCACGACCCGCATATTTTCTCCAGAGCTGCGACAATGCTGCGGAAACACGAGCGTGCCACATTTCCGACATCCTCCTAACACCAATACAATCTCGTGTTCCTTTGCTCAGACTACACATGTCACGTTTATACCATCAATTATCCCGTACCGCATCACGATTCATCCTTTTTTGAATTTTTTTTTAACCTGCCTTCAAAGGGATTCACCTTTGTCGTCGTCGCATAGCTACGTCCATGAATGTATTTTACCAATCGACTTGATTAAAGTTAAAATGAGAGTTTGTTTAAACTACTCATGTAATTGTGGCGATTAAGTAAAGTCTGATGTTACTTGTTTTTGTTTTAGAAAATTCCTTAAAAACAGATACATTCAATGATGTATGGGTAGTTCTACAAACGAAGTAATTTTAAGCGTCCGAACGAATTTTGTATTAATTTTAAGAATAAATGTTATTCATGATAAAAATGGCAAAATTTAATCGTTTCTAACATGCCACTTAAAATGGACTTATTTCAAAATATTTTTGATTAAAAAAACGCATATAAATCACTCATCACACATGGCAGAGCAAAATATGACAAAATTATTAAGAATCTACATTCCGATGATGTTACCATTCTTTCGAATGATTAAACAATGTCAACTGAATATGATCACATAAACATCCTACTAAATCCAAGTCTCCGATTACTAAAGTTGCGACGATAATAGAAAGTATAATGTGTCCAGTCAAATTCTAATTCATTTGGCATGCATTTTTTATAAAATATTATTTGTCGTGAATTAGTGTTCCCTATAAAACAGAACTAATGAATTACTAAATTCAACATTATATTGTTTATTTGTTAGACAATTAATAAGAAATTCTCATTCATCTGGTTTTCAGTCACTTGACGCCTTTTGAAAGATACTCAATAATATATAAAAAAATAACGGATTCTTTTGAAACTAGTTATTTTGGAGTTTTCGCGGTAGCTGTTTTCGATTATATTTATGATTTGATCATCCTTGCCTTCCCCTTCTGTCTCCTTATATTTTTCAAAAGAAGGGGAGCGCCACTTCTCCTACTCTCCTCAGTCTCGTGACGTCACAACAGGCCCTTCCTGAGGCATCAGTGCGTAAGGTGGAGGAAAAAGAGAGCAGCGATATGCAAATATAACGAGACGGAACTGGGCTAATATGCTGGGATGTAAATGTAGCAAGACGCAAATATACCGGGACTCTACTGTAGTTACATATCGATATATAAAATTTCAAAACTTCATCCTGCATGTCAACAAATGAACGAACATAACCTAAATAGTACACATTAAAATCTTCCCAGTTTTTTAAAAGTAATTTTTCACCCTTATTTAAAAAAAATCGCAAATGAAAAACGAAAACACAAGAATGCAATATTTAAAAAAAAAAGTTTTTAAATTTAAAGACCGAAAAAGTTATTGCTATTACATCCAGTTCTGGAGTCGTATCTCGTCAACGCGTGAATTGTTTCACTGGTCAGTATGTTACTACTGAAGTACATTTATTTCCCATCTTCACGGACGCATTTTTCTCGCTCTGTTTCGAAACGAAAATTTTTTTATTAATAGTTTCTTGTTGTACGAATGACATGATGTATTATGCTATTGTTTGTTTATGCGTACAGGTCTAGTTCGTGAAGTAATAACTTATTTTTTTACTGGAAACATCATAACGGATCCCCGGAGAAAATGTAAGAATTTCAGGTTACATTATTTATTTGCAAACATTTATTAATCTTTACGTTTCCTAACAAATTAATAAATTCAGATTTAGGATACAATAATTAATTACTGAAATCACATTTCTAAAAATAATATACTATTCCTTTCTATCTAGCGTTTAATAATTTTTGTTGGTTTTTGAAAGATTATATAGACGACATAAAGTTTTAAATTCCGTGAAAAACCTCTATTATAATCGTTATTAAGAAACTGCTTAAGATTTCTTTTTTCTATCGTTTCAAATTAAGCGGAGAAAAGAGTAAAAGTGCAGATTTGAATCATTACTTCGTCTTTCTCTTCAATCGACATTATCAGTGTTCGATGTTCACTTAGTAAATTCAACGAATAGGGCGAGTTTTTTTTTAACAATTTAATTTTTTTGTAAATTGTTGAACAATTAAACTAATACTTCCTGAACATAAGAAGCTTCAATACAAATATATTATATTTTAGTTTCACGGAATGATTTTTCTTAATTTCTTAGTCAATATTTCAAAGTTTAAGAAAATGTAGTAACTTTTATGAGAATATTTTGTTTATGTTACTTCTGCTTTTAAAATGTATTTTATGTATTTTAAATAGAATAATTTTCAAATTAATCAGTTTTATTCTTTTTTAGAACCATTGATACTAACTCTGAAGATGATCAATGTCTCGGTCTTTCATTGATTCGATTTAGAAATTTATGTCGATACGACTGACTATTATTTATAAAGACAATAAAAACGTGTAAAAAATTATCACTTTCCCTATTAATAACTTTCACGAGTATTACATTATGTTACGAATAGTAAAACAGCACAACTAACTATTAAAGCAACTAATTTTATAAAAAAAATGTTTAAACATAAAGAGAAATTACGTTACGTAAACCGATTTTTCGAATTAATGAATAGAAGACGAATCTCGCACTTTTAAATGCTACTTAATTTTCCTACCAACAACGCGTACAAAATTAAAAAATACGAACAATGTATTTAATGTTAATGACTTTTAAACGTGTAATTTTAACAACAAACTAACGACTTCAGGATATTGCAAATGAGAATTGCAAAATTGCGGATCAGAATCGGACTGGATGCATCGAGTGCGCAATACGTTTTTAATTGGTGAAAACGCATTAATTATTTCTACGCGGGTTTAAAAATAAATATTTTTATTGCAAGTACAATTGCTATTCTAGTAATTCGCAGAAAAGCAGCGATTCCGAAATCGCATCCGACGAATATCACTTTCTTCGGATATTATTGAGGAAATCGAATTTCACGAAGTTATGGTCGATGATGTTCAGACTACCGCCCATTAAAACCCGTCTGTTCTCATAAATAAAATAATTTCCTGGTAGATTATTTAATCTCATGAATTTTTAAAATTTCTTTGTATTTCTAATACGTTACAATTTTGTGTAAAAAAAAATCGAAACCGCAATTAAGTGAAAATCCGCCACACGGATCTCGAGACTCGAATTTCAAGATAGTCTTACATTGAAGATCAGTTTTCGTATCTTCGAGATATATGAAGCACAAAATCAAGTTTGTCATGCGAGAAAGAGGAAGTATGTTAATTCAGTGCGACGGAACATTACTGCGAGATCGAGAGTAACTTTAGCGCGATTCGGTCTGATTGTTGACAAATTGAAGAGTCGCAGCCGATCTCTCTGCAAGTGATTAACTAGACAACCATCTTTTAATTTATATAATCTTCCCCCTCCATACATCTCATCTGGCAGAAATAGAAAGAATATGCATCCTGCAATTAATCATCGAGACTATCAGTTTGCATCAGTTTTAACGCAATTTTTGACGTTTGCGATCAGCTGCTTGTAACAAGAAACTGCATTACAGATTTATTTTCATCCGGAAGCGAATAGAAATTTTGAATTTTATATTTTGATTAAAGATCTACGAAGAAAAGAGAAATTGTTTGGTAATTTTCAGAACTTGCGGATTTTTGAAGACATATTACAGTAAATTCAGCATAATTTATATTTTTGCATATTAATATTTACTTTACATCAGAAAGTAAAGTGTTTCAAATTTTTACTCAGCTGGAAAAGTAAATAAATCCTAACAAATTGGAAATACTGTATAAAATTACTGTACAATTTAATCTTAATAGGAAGCAATTTTTACATTCGCCGAAATGTAGAAGTTACGTCCATTTCATGAATTAGTACAATAAACTAAGCGAAATGTATACAACAAGAAGGAAATATCTTTTTTTTTTTAAATATTTTACTCAACCGTTTAGTAATATTTGCCGATTCACATGGGAAACGAGCCGAGCGTCAAGAAACTAAGAAAAGCAATCTTTTTCTTTTTAGGACTACACTCGACAGCCGAACGCCAAAAAAGATTTTGATTAGAAATTGATTTCAAATTTGCGTTAATTTTCAAGTTAATTTTATTTTTGAATTTAGGTTTAAAATTACCAAACGTTCGATAATTGTGAAGGTATTATTTATTATGTTTTTAGAGAAAATTTCCTATGGGGGAAAGTAATATATACTTATAATCCGACAAATAAACTACATTTACATTGGAAAAAAGTGGCAAATACTCTTATGTGTCCTATTTTTACTCCGTCGTTTAGTAAAAAGTCATAAGTTTAAGTAAATATTCCATTTTTCGGCTCTCCGTGTATTTTGATTAAAAATCGTTTAACAAAGGCGTCGATCGCTTTATTGGCTTGTTAGCCCCATTTTATGGATTTCCTAACTGAAATGAAGTGGGCGTATAAAAAACAAGATCGTTTTGCTAATCTGTTTTGCGAAAATCAAGGTAAACGTCCTAATGACTAATAACGACTTTTCTATGACGCAAAGTTTAACATTGCAACTTTCGTACCGCCGAATGTTGCCGCCGCAATCAGACGAAACTTAATTATATAAAGCAGAAATTCGAGAGCGGAAAATCGCCACCGTGTTGCAATACACGCACTGTAGGTCTCTGCAAAAATTCAATTAATTTGTGTTTACTTTCTACAAGTGTGTGATGCTACTACGGAAACAATTTTTTCTTTCATTTTTGAATTCTCAACTTCCTCAAAAAGGAGCTTTCGGGATCGACAAAAAATGCTTTATTAATTGAAGTTACTTAACCGGATGTTACGCAGGGATCTAATTGTTACTAAGTACAATTCGTGTGCGAAATATTGCGCAATTATTTATGTAATTAATTTAGCATTCCTTGAAATTATTAGGATACTAACTTACGATGGTTGGAGACGAGGAATTCCGAAACGGTATTTTCCAGCCTGTCTGTTAAAGTGGCGCAATATTTTTACTTAAATGTTGAATTTCCTAATTTTAAATCGTATGTTTAATAAAAATAAATATCGACGAAAATTCCGGGGCTATAAATTAAGCAATGACGAAAAATCATGTGTATGAAAGTAATTATATATGAATTGTAGTATACGTCACTAAATCGTATGCGAAACGCCCACCTCATTTACGGTTTACGGGACTGTAAACTCTGACTGGGATTCGAAAAAAGTAACTAATATTAAATCACATATTACTGGCGATTAATCACTTTTCACTCAATGCCTTACCATAAAAAAGAAGAATAACGACACATTTATCCGAAAAGATATTAAAAACGCTAATTTATCGTCCATCACTAAACCCTAGGTACCGCGTAAATCAGCAAAAATAAACATTAACGTTTACATCTTCTGTAGAAAGTGATATTCGTTAGGAAATTATTTAAATAAATTGCTAATAGTAATATCAACCAATCACGTTACGAAACGGCAATTATTCGCTCACGTCGCGTTCTTTTGATATATAACCAACATCGAACGAATTATTAAAATTTCAATTCCGCTCACTTTCATATTATCAGTAGTAACATTCGTTGAAACAATTTACATATCGTTGCATTGTAGATAAACGAGCACCGAACGAGTTTCGTGTTACGTATTTATAAAAGAAACGATTTGTGTTCAAGCAATTGAGAATACGTAATACCGTACCTACTTCAAGCATCGAATATACACTTGCCGGTTGTTCCTGATTTCTTCCCAATAATTTCAATTTGAATTTTTTGTAATATTCTATTTTAACCATCTTTTCGTTTCATTATTTTTTGTATTCGTATTTGGAAAAATTCAATAGTTCATTCATTTTTAACGAATTGGTTAATTATTGGTTAAAATTATATTACGGTTGGGTAAAATAAATTCATGAAAGTTCAGAAACCTTAAAAAGTTCAAAATTGATTAAAAAAAGCTTTACTGAACTAAACTAGAATCGAAATCTTAAGGCCTTAAAATATTCCCAACAAATTCAATATTTTTGAAATGCTAAGGTATTTCCATGGCCAAAAAATAGAAGTTAATCCTACTAAATATTGTAGTAAACTGAAAGTGTAATTGATAAATTTTTTTTATTAATTAGTAATGATAATCGATATAAATTGTCTCGCGATAAAGTAAGATGTAATATAGAGGCAAATATTTTAGTTTTTACCAATGTTTCATAGTTATTTCCAATTTGTTGGAAAACATTTTAAATTGGTTAAATTTTTAATTTTTATTTTTCAGAAAAAGATAAAAATCTCACAATATTTTTATACTTTCGACAGATTGAACGCTAATTTTATTAGTAATATTATGACTACACAAACGTATAAGACCTAAACAAACTTGTAGTACAATATAGAACACTTGGTTTTGTCAAATTCTACGTATACACACTGTTATAATTTCTAAGACTTATATACTGAGCCATCGGTCACTTGCGACTAACCAGAAGTGTCATTACGCCACCTATCGGTATATAAGCAATTCTCGAGAATAACGTAGTTCAAAAACATCGGAAAGTTATTTTGGTTATGAATTTTGTTAATAGCTGTGATATTTGAAGAAAACATCAGTAATATTTTGTGATAGTTCCGTGAAAACCGTGATAATATACCAATATTCTTGACTGCAGCAATATTCATTTTTATAAGAAAATATTTTTTCCATGTATAATGAAAAGAATTACACATTTTCCTTTACAGAGAGAATTTTATTAAAGAGAACTTTTTTGCAACAAAGTGTAGGAGAATTTTATCGAAACAATTTCAGACGTTAAACACGAGTGTAAAAGCAATGTTTCGAACTGTCTACTAATTCAGTATTATGTTTATAACAATACTAAAAATCTATATTTAAAAAAAAATCGAAAAATACCCACAAATAACAATAATATCACGTCAAATACCAACACTTAGTTTCAAATCTGACGATGGTGAATTCGTATTTAATTATTTTACAAGAAAGTATAAATTATTGATAATTAAAAAAAATATTTAAAACAATATTTTGAGATTGCATAAAAACTAAGATTAAAGATTCTAACAGCGAAATTAAACTAAACTAAAGCTACACAACAAAATAATAAACAATTCCTATCAAGATTTACTAAATTTCCCAGCAATTCAAGTTTAGAGTCAAAACACGTAACACAATGATATAAATATTACATTAATCGAGTAATTGTAATTTAATTACGAGAATAACCGGTTATTACCATTATTATACAATATAAGTAGTAGTTTTTGTTACATGAGAACCAAGTAGAAGTTGCTATCGAGAAAACTAGCTCAACAATTTTTTATTTACACTAGAAATTATTGTAAATTTCTACTTTTAGTCTATATTAAATGTATCTTTTGATTTCACGTATTTATAGCATGTTCTTGCAAAATATGTGAACTAGTTTATCTTAAATAGTTTCTACAAAATACGATCAATTTGCATATTTAAAAATTAATTAATCTTGTGAAATATCGATCTGTAAATAACGGAGCTAATTTTCTGAGTTTGAGAAACATCAGTTTTTTTAAACTATCTTATATTTACACGGGGGAAAGTATTATTTGTATAAAAAATACCGAATCTTTCTAATGAATAGCACATCAGAAAATTTTGTATAGTTACTCAAATTATTGTATGTTCTAAATATTAATTAAATTCTCAAAATGTTTCTGATTTTAAGTACTAGTTCAGTATTCAAAAAATGTGCAGTGATTTTTTGTACTATTCTGTAAAAATCCTCCAATGTTTTTGATATTTTCGACTATAAAAAAGTTTGGTATTTGTATGGCAAAATCCTTTTTTTTGTGCAATGAAATAAAAAATTTAGAGATTTTCATGAGAAAATATTTTTACATGGTTAAACTCCATTTAAAATGTTTTCTTTTTATTTATTTTATAAATATAATAAAACAAACAAATCAATTTTTCATATTTTCATTAGTTATTTCATTACAGTTTTCAAGTTTTATCGTTTTCTTTTAATACTACACTGAACGACTTTTCGTTTTACATTTTACTTTTCTCTTTAACAATTTAAAAAAATAATGATTATTCTGGGGAAATATAAATTTTTTTTGTAGTAAAAATGGCAATACATTTGTTAATTTACATTATAAGTATTGCAATAATTCGAAAATAATGCTAAAAATTGTTTAAAGAATATCTTCATGTTTCAATTTTTCAGTAATGTTATCATAAAAATAAAAAAATCGATTTATATTTTATACTGTAGAACAATTATTTTTCTATGAACTATTGCTCATATAAAGCGTAATATGTGTTTTATATAAAAAATTCTTTCCCATAAGCTTGAAAAACGAAAAATATATATAAAACAGATAATGTCCTTTTTAGACTTTGCATATACGGATTAAAAAAATATATACGTACTACAATTTATTTTTCTCTTGATGGATTGTTTTTACCAAGAAATTATTTTACTTAGAACTTGTTATTTATTTTGTTTTCTACATGAATTTGTTGACTATAGAGAAAACAATACAAGCATACATTGTCACTAATTTCAAAACCGAAATTGGTCTATTCATAGACTGCATGAATTGTTTAATGTCGAAATAATTCTACTATTATTTTAAAATAAAAGTCATCTGTATTAATGATATATTACTTCAGTTTTACACTCAAAACGATTGCATGAGCATTATTTAACCTAAGTGCAGGTTCACTAATTTACATCATTCAATGTTTAACAGTGGCAATTATACCATTCAATTTCATAGTTTTATTTCCATATATTTTTATAAGATATTTGTGATTAATTAATGGCTGCTGGCGACAAGATCAAATTAAATGAGTAAATTCACAAAGTGAACTACGAACCACTTCGTGAAAAAAACCTCTAAACTGTGAAACAATGATGCTTTAAACAATAAATGTTTTTTAAAATATGATGAGTACTATGGTTATTGTATTTTAATTTTAAAATAGAATTTTTCGTAGTAGTGAAATTAAAATGCGATTATCTTCAATTTGTGATCAAATTTAGTTTCATCATCATGAGAAATAAGAAATAAGATGTTTCAAATTATTAACGTTTCTTAATTCAGAACTAATTACAATACTTGTATCATTTAAGAATTGTATTATTATTGGATCGTGATTTTCCATCAAAATCTAATCAGATGCTTAAGAATTCAAAAAAGATCATGATAGTTTGGGAATTCTTTACGAACATAAAAACAATAAAAGTAACTGAATAGACAATACGTAGTTTAAAATAATTTATATAGTTTTTATATATTATATTTATTATGTATATTAGTGTATTAAGATAGTTTGGCCTGTTTGATTATAGAAAATAACATTATTTATTTCCTATCTGTATTTTCTGACTCAACAAATTAAAATTTTCATTAAATTTTGTAATAAAAAAGATGAACATGTTTCTACACTGTAAAGAACTTTTTTCAATTCAAATAAATATTTACTTCCACGTACGAAAATATTTTTCTTAATGTAATTCAAATCTGCCGAAAATATGAGGCATAAATAATGTTAAAAATATAATATCAGTAAAATTAAATTAAAAATAAATCTTTTACTTATTAATACGAAACTTGTTGAATAAATATTTACTTAAATACAGAAAAATTTGGTTAGGCGTATAAATATACTGTAAATATAATAATAAAATACTAAAATTTTGATTTGCCTTCGTTGCATTTTTATTCCCAATTTTATTACATATCAAAATTTTTTATTACATATCAAAAACAAACATTCAAAAACCGGAAATATCAAAAACGATATTTACAAAATATATCTGGTTTTTGAATGTTTCTTTTTGAAATATTCTGTTTTTTAAATGTCTGGTTATAGAATGTCGGGTTTTTGAAGTGCACCTATAAATCATAGGTGTAACTTGATATTGACACAGAGAGAAATATATGGTAAAATTTTCAACATGTATTAAAAATTTTTATGAACATTTCCGTCATTAGTCTAAATATAAAGTTTCCAATATCATTGCTGTTAAAATCATTACCAGGACCTTAAAAACATACCATGTAGAGAGTATGGTAAGATTTTCAGCATGAGAGGTATTATATTTTTTTAATCCCTGGTCATGATTTCATATACAAATATATATTATAAAATAGAATGTAGATTAAAACTCAGGGTACGGGTCGAAAAACCGACAACTTAAAAAACCGATAGGTCAACAAACTGTCAATCATAAAGCTGACATTCAAAAAGCCGACTCATAAAAAATTAGAAACCTCAGGTGCTAGTCAAAATACCGGCAGTAAAAATCCCAACAAACAAAAAGCCAAGTCAAAAAACCGACATTTTAAAAAATGACTGTCCACTTGTCAATGTGTCTATTTTTTTATGTGTCAGCTTTTCCACTGTCAGTTTTATGACTGACGGTTTTTTTAGCTGTCGGCTTTTCGATTGTCGGTTTTTTGATTTGTTACTCTTTCACCCCCCCCCCCCTCCATCCCTTAAACTCGATAATACTAAGTAAAACGTGGTGGTACTTTTAGAGTAGCACTCTGCATATAAAAGTACGTTTACAAAAAAAAATCTATTTGAGTCAAAGGGGAAGTCACAACAACAGCTGTTACACACACTGACTAATTCACGAATCACCCAATATCATCGTAAAAATTCTGTAATCGTTTAAAAGAAAAACAAATAGTTTTTCATTACATACTAAATTTTAAGAAAAATTTGTTCTTATTTGTTCATAATTTGTTTTTAAAATAAAATAATTTTCCAAGAAAACTATAAACATCTCCAAGCTTTTGTTCGATCCAATCACCAATGATAAAAAACGTCTTACAAAACGAATCATCAATAAATATTTCAAAATCAATACAGTATGGCTGCCGGTCCATTAACGCCGTTAATACATTGATTGCGGCATTATATCAGATAATCAGTGCCTCAATACTATTCAAGACTGCGATGTCAATCATTCAATTCACCAACTCCCAAGCGCTGCATGTAGAAATCATGACGGTTTTTCAATTTCCTATTGTCATGGAAACCTTTACTACCTCAGCAGAAGAATGTCAGCAACTCGAATTTCGTCGATACATTTGTCGTACGAAGAAAAAACGTAAACGGAAATGTTAGTATAGTAAAATTTACTTGACTGTTTCGTAGATATTACTTTTTCTGTAGTAATTATTACTTTTCATATGATATTTGTTACTTAACATATTTTACATACATTTTAAGTAGATTTACTGTCATTGTAGACAAAATTTTAATATTCTGACTAAGAATTTTAAGATATCATTTGTATAGTAAATCTTCATATACATACCGTACTTTTTCTACATAAAGATTAGTAAAAATTGATAAAATAAACATAAAGGAAAACACTAACGTATACCATTAAAAATTCATATTTAATAAATTCATGACATTTTTGACAGTGTAATTGCGAAGTTCTAATCAGAAAAGTAAAATTTCCTATACAGTGTAATAAATGTTATCACTATAATAAAAACGTAATTTACACTTTTCTTCGTACATTACACATAAAACAAAAAATTTTTGTTATTTCGTATTTTAGGAAACGCATTCGAATTTCCCCCAAAAATATATAAAAGGACAATTCACTGAGGACTTACGGCTGGAAGTGTAGTACTATTAAGAGTAATTATCCATCCTAAGCGGAACCACTCGTATAAACCACACCACACGTCAATTTTTTTTTTTTTTTTTGAAAAAAAAAAAAAATCCTTTTAGCAAAAGGGTAAATGGCTTACGAGCGGGTGCCGGAAGGGAACCGATTGGCCGATTGGCAGAATTTGCCCTCCCGACGACGATTTCCGGCACTCTGCGAAAACCCCATCGCGGAACGCGCCACGGCCCGACAGAGACGAGGGACTGTCGATCTTCGCCTCGTATCGCCGAGGTGAGCGCCGAACACCACTCCTCCTGGTAGGGGGGTACCCTAGCCTTACTGGGGCGGGGGGCAAGGGGGGCTGGGGCACCCAGAGAAAGGTCCTCGTATAGGTGAAGGGAAAAGAGGGCCAATAGCCGATCGAGGGAGAACTCTGATGTTCTAACGGCGAGATTGTACAATTTGCTGCTTGCCAGCTGTTCTACTCTCCTGCCAGTACTGGCAATTTCTCTCCTTACCCAGGTCTCTCTCTCTGTCTCGTGCCAGTAGTCTCTTTGTCGTCTCCCGTCAGTCTTTTATACACTTTTTTGTCATGCCACTCCTCATCCGACGTTCCTTATCATTCTGTATTTCACGACCAATGCGTGAGTGATTAATGATAATTAAAGGTGGAAGTAGTAAAAAATTCGTGATTAAAGATATCTTGGTCTTATTTATCTGCTTTTTTTTACCATTCGTTGGAAAACTCAAATAAACTACAGTAATTTGTACTGTATTTGTTTGGAGTCTTTTTTTAGTTGTTTAACTATGCTGGAATTGAGAGTCGACAATTTTGTA